>JAKIJQ010000005.1:0-1418452 GCA_023373905.1 Rhizoglyphus robini | reverse complement strand
TATGAGTGGTCGGACATTTCATCAATGTGGCCATTGTCTGAGTTCGGCTTAGTGGCTTGTTCACAGCATTGGTACTCAAACTGGTCGGAGCACCTGACTGTAGAATGGCACGGCGAAACATTCCTTTGGTGAGCGGTGAAAGAATCATTGCAGTTATCGTGAATGCGCCAGCAGACTCGCCAAAATGATGAATATTTTCTCGTACCCATTTTAGAGCTAGAATTTGGTCATGCAGTGCCTGATTTCCAGGTGCATCGGTGGTGGTGCCATAAAGAAATCCAAAAGTGCCCAATCGGTAATTGACAGTAACCACAATAACATCGCCGTGACTGGACAGATATCGACCGTCGTAAATTTAAGCAGAGAGAATATGGTGCCGTGCACGAATGAACCACCGTGAATGTAGAACATCACAGATCGGTTGGCCTTCTCTTCTGCAGGTCTCCATACATTGACAAACAAACAGTCCTCACTCATTGTCGGGGTTTGAGCCTTTGCGCCGAATGGTGGATTGTCTAGGCCAGTCTGAGGGCAAGCATCTATCCATTCGGTGGCATTGTACACATCGGGCCATGGCTCTACCGGACGTGGCTTTGCGAATCGCTCAGCGTGACCTAAAGTTTAAAAACGCTTAATAATACAATAAGAAAGAAACTGAACATTAATTACCTTAACGAATTCCCGGATATTGATACACTCGTTGGCCATCTTCACTCTGTTGCACAATTCCTCTCACTTTGCCCCGATTGGTTTGAACAATTGGAGCATATTCCACCTGGTCAGAACAAAGTGCACACTTCAAACTAGTGCACAATAGCAGCAACAGAACTACACTCCACTTGTCCTTCATTGTAGTTGCATTAATCGATGCAGTACATTGTTGAATGAAACACATTATATACACTGGAACCTGTCAATTAACCTCGATATCAGTCGTGTTTGCTTTTGCACAGTGCAATCGTCACTTTTGAAGGATTACCTAAAAGCCAATTATTACTTGTTTGATTAATGTTTTGATCTTTTGTGAAATTTATTTCATAATTTAAACATAACATCAAAACACTTTGTATTGATTGCGATTGTCCCTCTGGTGTACTTTCAAATGGAGCAAATGCCATACATGAAAAAAACAAATGAAATGTGATTATTAATATTAATTAATGAGCACTCCCTGAGAGTCTCCCATCAAGCTAAAGTCTGAACGCATTTTAAAATGCATTTAATGTTTGATTAGATTATTTATAAATAGTTACACTTGACCTGCACTTAGGCAAATTTGTCCTTAGTACATTGGTCAAAAAGCTTCTTAAAATATTGAGCAATTGCCAATTAATAATTGGAAATTATCATTACATTATCATTACATTGATGCATAAACTTGAGCTAACTCGTGCTAATTTACAGTGATTGTTGTCACTTTTTCCAATCGATCTCAAACGTAATTTGTGAAACAATTTAAATAGAAATCAATCAATCAATAACATTTATTTAATAATTTTAAATAAACTTTGGTTTCCAAAATGTATCACACGTCTGTTGATAGTAGCCATTGACCATTTTGTACTGGTTAGCATGCAAGAACATGAAACTAGTGTCGTGATTGGTCACTTTGGGATTGAATGCCTCAGTCCATTCGACTGAGGCCATCGTGCCAGGATGACCACTTTTAGCGAAACTGGTCCACGCTTGAATCATATCATGAGTGAGTTGTTTGTTTTCGGCTGTGCCCAAAAATGGCACTAAAAATAAGAAGAGAACGTCTTCTGCATGTGTCACGCCAGTCCAGGCTTGATTGCCATTTACCGAGATGGGAAAGCGTTGAGCAAATTGGTACGAGAAGTAGTGAGCGTTGGGCGATGATTTTGCCAGTTGTGCGGCGAATAGAATGGTGGGACAGGTGATGTGATGGTCACCAATAGCACTGGCCACTGCCACCCTACAGTAATTCAATTAAATTCGTTCATTTAAGTATCAATCAAAGCACTCACTTAAGATCGTCCTGAGTTGAACTGCTTGTTAAGTTAGCCAAATAGAACTGAGCTACCTCTTCGCCAAAGGTCACTTTGTACGACTTCATCACCTGAACAATGTCCTGCCTGGCTGACTCAATGGTCACATTCGTACTCTTTTCTTTATATTTGGGAAGCATGTTCAGTGTAAAGTATGATCCTTCGTTTTGAGTCACTCCATACAATAGATCAATGTCGTGGTTGAATTTGCCACTTTTCAGTGCTTCCACAGGTAAGATTGGCAATAATTTATCGCCATTGATCGGCTTGTAGTAGTCATTGTTGGCAAAATCGAGTTTAGTGAGATTGACCAATTCATCAACTGTTTTGCTTCGAAGACATGAGATTAAGCTCGATTGAGTATCGATGGGACATTTCAGTTTAAGTGCCAGTGATTTGGTTCTTTCCAAAGCTCTAGTTGTGCTTTCAGTTGAGAGTGGGGCACCCGACTGCATTATCGCTCGGTGGAATAATCCTTTGGTCACTGGGGATAGAATCAACGATCCAATCGACATGGAGCCAGCCGACTCGCCAAACACAGTCACCTTGTGTGGATTTCCACCAAAGGAGTGAATGTTCTCCTGCATCCAACGCAATGCCAGGATTTGATCGTGCAGTCCAAGGTTGCCTGGAGCATCAGTTGTATTGCCGTACAGAAAGCCAAACGGTCCAAGTCGATAGTTGATTGCGACCACAATCACGTCACCTTGACTAGAGAAATAGCGGGCATCGTTGGCCATTGAGAATATTGTGCCGATGGTGAAGCCTCCACCATGAATCCAAACCATCACCGATCTATTGGCTCGTTCTTCAATTGGTCTCCACACATTGACGTAAAGACAATCCTCACTGTGAGATTTTCCTTGAATAATGCTCGTAGCTGCATCCATGAGTGGCTGAGGACATGCGTCTCGGTCAGTGGTAGCGTTGTACACATCTGTCCACGGTTCTACTGGTCCAGGTTTGGAAAATCGTTCAGCGCGACCTAAAATAAGATTAATCATTAGTTAATTAGTACAATTGTTGTCAACTACTCACCATAACGAATGCCCTGATAGAGGTACAGTTTCTTGTTTGCATCATCTTGCACGACCAAACCTCTCACTTTGCCTCTGGTCAATTGTACAATCGGGGCATACTCCTCTTGACCAGTGGCCAAGTAGTCAGTGCCAATGTACAGCAATGTCACAATTGTCAATGACAAATTGTTCATGTTGAACATCATGTGTGCAGTGAGACATACAACTTCCAATACAACTCGAGTATGTCAACAGGTTTATATGTGCATTGTCAGTCACAGTGTCTTGCATCGCATCCTTTGCATTCGGACAGGACCATTACTGTAATGGCTTTACACTGATGCACATCTGTCGCCTCTCACGGTAGCAACAAAACTATGATAGTGCCTTTGTTAGAGCACTGTTCAACGTACCAAATAAATCAATAACTCTCTGCATTGCGACGATAAGACCACTTTTGTGTATGCATTTAACTGTATTGAATTAAGTGCCATCTTCATATAATATTGTCTTATTTTGTAATTCAACCAAAAACAATCAAAACAGTATTCATGCAATCATTCAATAGTACAACATTGAAAGATTACAATTAGAAAATCTATTTATTGACTGGATGGATTGCTGCCAACATACGAAACACGTACATTACTAAACACGGCCAACTTGTCTCTAGAATATCTTTGGTTTCCAGAACCCGTCACAGGACTTATCATAAAAGTTTTCGACCAATTCGTAACCAGTGGCATTGAGTGACATGTACCTGACAGTGGGTTCAGTCTTTGAGTGATCCACAGCTTCGAGCCATTTAGCACCGTTGGTCATTTGCATGGTTGGAGTGCCTGTTCGGGCAAAGGTAGTCCATGCCTTGATCATGTCCTTTGCCAACTTGTAGTCGGCTTCGGTGAAGACAACGCCTCGCAACCTGAGGGGAAAACCAAACAGGTACATGACATCGTCGCCATGACAAACTCCCATCCAACCGTGGCACTTGAGGAATACTGGGATCGAAGGTGGTTGGACCACTCGATAGGCAAAGACTCGGTCTGCCTTGGTCAGACGGCCGTAGTACTGTCCGAACAAGACAGTCGGACAAGTGATGTGGTAATCGCCGAAAGCATCGGCAAGTGTTTGCCTGTGGTCAATTGGAAACGATTAATAATGGACCAAATGGTGCATCTCAACTCACCTCACTGCGTCCTTGTTGTTGTTGTCAATTCCCTTAGTGTAGAATTCGGCTACTTCTTGTCCATAGTTTTCCTTAAACATTTGGAACATGAAACCAATCAAGAACTTGGCCTGGTCTACGGTGATGGTCACGTTCTTGAGTGGAACGTCTGGGTCGAGTTGGTTGGGGAAGATTGACTCCACAAAGAGAGCTCCTTCCTCGCTGACAGTGCCAAACATCAGGTCCAGGTTTCGGTTAAATTTGCCAGTCTTCAGTGCCTCTGATGGCTTGATTGGCAGGAAAGCATCGCCCCAGATTGGTTCAAATGTTTCGCCATTGGTTCGAGCGTGCTCTGTTGCCTTGACCAAATCTTTGGCAGACACAGTTCGAAGACACTTGACTACCTCGTCCATTTTGGTTGATGTGCAGTTGACAGTTTGAGCAAGTGCCATTGTCTTGATCATGGATTGTTCTTTCGAGTCCGATCCGAGGTAGGAGTTGGGTGCACCCGACTGCAAGATTGCTCGATGGTACAGTCCACTGGTCAGTGGAGAGAGAACCAAAGCACCAACTGACATTCCACCAGCAGATTCACCGAATATGGTCACACTGTGTGCATCACCACCGAAAGCTCCAATGTTCTGTTGAATCCACTGCAAAGCCAACACTTGATCGTACAGTCCAGCATTTCCCAAAGCGTCGTCAGTAGCGCCATACAAGAATCCGAATGAACCCAATCGGTATTGGATGGTGACCACAATCACATCACCAAGGGTGGCAATGTAACTTGCGTCGTATGCAACCGAAAAGACAGAGCCAGTCTCGAAGCCACCACCATGGATCCACATCATCACCGATCGTGGTCTCTTCGATTCACTCGGTGGTCGGTAAACAGAGAGGAAGAGGCAGTCCTCACTTCGCTTGGCCGTTTCGGGAATGTTGTTGTCGGGCACCAATTGTTCCGGCTGCATACACGAGGCTCGCCAACTTGTGGCATTGTACACACCAGTCCAGTTCTCAGCTGGCAATGGCTTCTTGAATCGAAGTTCGCCGACTGGTGGTTTTCCTTTAAATGAACACAAATATATTACGCCCAAAATTATCCCTCAACAGTCAAACTCACCATAAGGAATGCCCTCGTATACGTAGGCGTGTGCGCCTTCGTCTGGATCCAAATTTTTCACATAACCTGACACCAAACCAGTCTGCAACTTCACAACTGGCGGGTCTGCCTTCACCACAACGGCCACCAACAAGGCGACCAACAAAACGAGCAGTTTCATAATGTCGACAGTAACCAATTATGCTTTCCAGTAACTAAAACGGTCACCGGATTAAGTTTGACTAGTAGAATTACACTTGCTTATATAGCCAGTCACTTTCAACGGTACGGAAGGACCTGAGAACGATTGAGGGATAAACAGACAAACATATTAACCTGACGACTGATTAGTGTGGATTAAAATTTAAGGTGGTGAAGTGAGATTCTTTCGTCTCCACATTGAACGCTTAGAGACAAAAAACAGACAAGTCTATTTGGTCGCGTGTTTTGGTTGTTATTTGTCAACACAAATTTGGAAATTGCCCTTTGCACAACCAGAGATCGTGTCTAAGGGTTGAGTGTGCGTGTTGATGTATGTCAACGATAAAGTGCTACAATGGATATTATTATATATATTATTGACTCGTCTGGTGAGATAATAATCTCCGAAATGAGAAAGATATAATCGGACTTGTTTGGGGCATTTCGCGTGCAAATTATGGATAATGTCAAACATGGTACGATCGTACTGCAAACGCAAATTAAATTTATATCGTACTTATATCGATACATCAATATATTACATAATTTTGCGGTTTAGCTCGTTAATCTATATTATAACCCAAAACACGAATTGACAATAAAAGTAACCTTAATAAAGTCATTCTAATTTAATAAAAAATTTCTGGTTAAGTTGTGTAAACTTTGTTCTGGGAGAAAATGTGACTGAATGGCCGGCGCATACACTTTATGCCATACACTCTAGTTGGTATAGATCACTTGGTCGTGAGCGAAAGTGTTTGGCTTCGGCATCGGAGCACCACAACTGTCCAAGTGAGTGCCATACTGTTGGTTGATCCGTTTAGAGGACCGAAACTGACTTTCGCGCTCGAGACAACACGAAATAGCCAACAGCAGAAGAATAGACAGAATGAGCAGGTGGAAACAAGAGTGGGCGTAGTACTTGACACGGTCAATCTGCACTGAGGAAAAGCAACCGTCGAAGTAAACCACCTGGTTGTATGAGCAGAGGGTCAATGCCATGTTGGTGGACGGTTTGTTACAACAACTTGAAGGGTAATAGCCAATAGGAATAGAAGAGACGTTGCCATCTATGTCAGTCTGGTTAGTGACGTTCGGTTCATGCCAATCGCGCATCTCCACATTGCCACAGCAGTACAAACTCGACTGCACCTTGTCCACCAAATATCGGGCCTTCTCGTTTTGGCTATAGTTGGCCACCAGCTGACCGAAATAGTCACGTCCACGGCTGACCAGCGAGTTGGTGAAGCAAATGGCGACCACATAGAGCCCAACCACCAGCAAAGAGCACAGTGCCAGAAAGTATGAGTACATGTTGAGCATGCAGATCGACTCACTGATAGTAGCAGCGAAGCCAACCACTGAGATAATCGCCAACACAATGCCCATCACCATGATCCAAGTGGAGACGGTGGCCCAGTTGAGCGAAGAACTCACCAATTGAACGTTCTCACTGTCGCTCTTCACCAATCGAAGGCGATAGCCAAACACGATTACAGACACGGCGGTCAGGATGAAGGCAAAATTTATTGCGCCTAGAAGGAATTTGGCCAACGGACCACCGATTGATGTCATGCTTGGCTTGTTGTAGCGATTTGGGAAAGAAACAATAAACAACTAATAAGTGATTAAAAATGCAAATGAAAATGACTACAATGCAATGTGATATGAGTTTAACAAGAATAGAACAGACTCAAATTCGAATTCGTAAATGGTGTATTGAGAAATTATAGAAAATTAAACAATTAAACAATTAAATTGTTTCATTTAGGTAAAGATAATGCCATCAATGAATAAACCAATTGAGACATGCCATGTTTGTGTGCAGTCATAATGAGATGTCAAATCGAAATTTCTACTTATTGTTTCTACTTACTTTATGCTTCTCTGTTAGTGCAATGCATTTTATTGTTAGACCAATTGTTTGTGAAAAATTTTGTCGCTGCAAATAATTTACAATGGACTAAAACGAAAAATACAAATGGAGTTGCAATCAAGTAATAGAATGTCTCGTCAAATGATCGACTTGGGTGGAAGTCACATGGAAACATCAGCAACAGCTTTCCAAGGACAATTGCAGGTTAGTTTTATTAACATGGTGCATTTTGTTAATTCGCATATTTTTGTTTAATTTTAGAATGTCGATATGGCCGATTCAGACAAAATATTTTCACATGTCGCGGCATCTGTTGATAACGAATCAACTATTCGTCGAGACGTGAGCCATCCTAGATTTGAACTAATGGAGGAAATTAATCGATTGGTAGAAATCGACAGGCAATATGCAAGTGACAATATTTCAAAGGTAAACAATTTTGGCACTTTATTGACAAAACAATAATTTTGATTTCCGCAGAATATACTCGATTTTGCAAGTGAATTTGTGAATATTGTGCACAAATACACATTTCTGCCAACGATGTCCGTTGATGCGCAGCTTGACTTATTCCAAGGAGACAGGTTGACAGTAAGACGAAATCGCAAACGAAAGTGCTCTGTTTCCATTGTAAAGTTACTCAACATGGCAAAACGAGAAAGGCAAAAGAAGCCAAAAGAGAAGAGTGTCTTAAAGACAGAAAAAGAATGTCGTAAGAAATCAAACAAAGGCACTTTATGTCCAGGTCGATCAATTGGCAATCGTGTCTGTCGACACAAAACTCACAACCACCCATCAAACAGTACAGGTGAAAATGGACGAATCAAGTTGAGACGCAATTCCAAAGATAAAGCCAATTGGAAGATAACATCAAAATCATCTTTGAGCACTAAAATGCACAAATGTGCTGAATGTGATAAATTACTTTCGAGCAAGCAAAGTTTAACTCGACATGTGCTGTCCCTTCACAGAAAATTGAAGCAGTTTGAATGTTCCTTTTGTGGCAATCGATTCACTCAAAAGGCCAATATGCAACAACACATTCACACTCATGTTGGCCTTCCGTATGTCTCGTGTTTACTCGAATAACATTTTAGTTATAAAATAATCAACATCTGGTTAATGGCCAATCATAATATTAATTAGTTTATTATGTAATCTCAATATTATCTACAATTTTCATTTCAAAGACATTTCAAATAAGTTAAATAAATAAGAAATTGTTTTATTGTTTGTGAAATAGTTCAAGAGTTTGTTTATGCTGTAGGTCGAGTTGTGCAACTTGTGCATTGATCATTTGTTCAATTGGTACATTGGGCAGTTCATCGTTCGGTTGGAGGAACTTCAAAGCCTCTTCATATCGATACTTGAACGACTCAAGCGCATCACACGAGCGCGATATTTCGTTCTGGTCAAGCAATTGTTCATCCAGACTGGCCAGCTGTTTGGTCCATCGTTGCAGAGAATAGAACCAAAAGCGGAGAGATCCAATTCGACGACCATTGAGCAGTTCGGATGTAATCTTGGTTGGCAGTGCCTCGCTGATGACTATTGCCAAGTGAACCAGTTGCTGCAAACGACCAAAATAAATAGAGTCCAAAGGCAGATGCTCTAGTACAAAGCTCAGGTCAAAAATTGACACGATGATCGACTCAGAACCGCCTAATGAAAGATTCAACAGTCGGTCCACCAGTTTAATTGCTTGAGAGCATAAGTTTGGTTCTTTAGCTCGGATCACGACTAAACTAGTCAAATTCTTAATGGTATCTTTCACTCGGGTTATTTCTCGGACGAATCGATTGAACTGTGCGTATGGCTGGTGACAGGTCAGACAACGACCGTTCAGATGAGGATTTGAGTTGAGCGCTGATTTAAACACCACTGGGCCCGAACATGCACGGCACCGAAGACAATTGCCTTGAATTGCGCCCACACAACAAAGAGAACATGCACACGCAAAATGGTAATGATTTAGTCGCTGTGAGAGAAACTATTAATTGGAGGAGCGAACGAACAAACTCAAGCCCGAGCGAAGCGAGGGTTTGAGTTTGTGAGTGATCGACTCCTCTGGCGCCGCTTGATAGGAAAAGGCTTGTGTAGAGGGTTTCGGCTATACCCGTTGAATGGATCGGTCTGAAAATTTTACACAGTGTTCTGGTTAGGGTGAAGTTGTGCCTTTTGCCTAATAGGTCAAAGGTCAACGGAGCAGCGATTTTTCAAAAAATAAATCAAATTTTGAATAGAAATGTGTAGAGACCAAGTGTCAACAATGGAAGTGCACGTAATAGATAAGCACACACGCCGAGCAGCGCGCCCGCTGTGCGCAAAAGGGATGCGCAGTGACAAACACACCCACACAATAGTGCTGTGATTCATTGTGGGTGTGTTTGTATCTTAGAACAAATTCCATACTATTGACTATATCTGTTCGAAACTATTGAACCTTTTTGATTTGACGATCTTTTGTATAGGATTGCGGCTATACGGTTCAATCGCTCTGTAAATTTTATAAAAAATTCTGGTGTAGGTGTAGACGACCTGGGTAAATTTTGGGCACAAAAGGTCAAACGTCACCGGAGATTTAAAAAAAATAATGATTAATATTTTAAATAGAGGTGTATTGATGATTAAGTTGATGTGGGTGTTTGTTCCAATCTGATGACTCGACGATGATTGAACTGATAAGGAAAGTGTCCGCGATACCGTCGCTCCGACTTCACGCCAACGGCGTAACTTAAGACTAGTTCAAAATGTGGACTAGTGAACAAACTAACCAGTTGGCGGTAATAGTACTCGGTGTCTTTGGTTGGTCCGTAAGTGATGGTCACTGGTTGTCCTGCACTGATGGTCTGCTTAGCAGTGAACCAGATCACTCCGTCCTTCCAGTTCCAACTCACGTTGGCCATGCAACTGTGATTAGCCAGTGAGCCAATGACACACTGACAGCTGGCCACCTCTGCCTTGACGTAGCAATCTTCATCTTTTTCGTACTCGTGCCATCCGAACACGTTATAAACCACCCGACGAATATCAACCACGATCATTGAGATAAGCTTAAGAAGAAACTCGTGTTCGGGATAATCTTTCCTGTATCCAAAAGCCAATTCCAACAAGACAGCAATCTCGATGGCCACCACCGTGTGGTATGCATTGTAATGAGTGTCGTGCTTTGCATCGTGGTTCGCCAAAGTAGATGCCATCTTGTAACGGTTTATACATTTTTCCCGAACATTTTCTGGAATAAAAATACAGATGTATAAAGCAAAACCGTGAAAATAATAATAATTTACCGGAATTAGTGCCAGTAGTGTTATCTCCATTTTGTCTGGTTTCAGCCAAGTACTGATCGATATTGTAGTCTTTATTGTCTTCTCGAATCTCGATAATTTTTTCCGGTCCTCCAACTTGTGAGATCATTTTGAACACATGAACAGCCGAAAAGGTGATTGAACGAAGCAATCCTCCAATGCCACATTCAGCCTGGTGGTAAGTGGATTGAGCCGCACCTGCACATTGAGCGTCACAGTATAATACTTCCGTGCAGTTGGCACAGGGGTAAAAGCGATAATCGAGGTCGTGTTGGCAGTGAGAACATTTTACAGCAAAGAATTCTGGTTCCATTACAACACTAATTGGTCGCTCACGGAAGATTACGGTTTGACTAGGAATGTCCTCTGTAGCGATAAAGTGACGTCCTTCTGAAGGACAGTGGTGAATTGAGATGCGAGGGTCCAGGAAGTAGGTGAAGTTAAGCTTGTCTTTTGTTGCGGCATCGCCAATAGCTCGATAGGCCATTTCCTGTTGGAGGACCTTCCAGGCACAATATTGGGCAGAGTAGTTGGGCAGAGAGTCTAACAAAGAAGACAATGTTTTGGCCATTTAAGGCATTCTCGATTGTATAAACTTACCATTGACATCGTTCGGCACGACATCACCGATTAACTGTTTCGTCATTTCATCCTGTAGATCTTCATGAAGATATTTGGTCTCGGACATGCTTTCGGTCTGTTGAACAATTTCGTCCATTGCTATGGCTGCTTCTTTGTGCCATCCAAGCAGCTTCAAACACTTTATCCGGAATTTAATGTACTCAACGGACAGGTCTTTCGAACATAGCATTTCTTGAGCAGTCTCTATCGACCACAAGGCGGCCAGGTAATTTTCTTTTTGGAAGTGAATCTCAGCTTTATTCATGTATAGTTTGGCTTTGAGGGCATAGCAACTAGTATCATAGGGCATATGCAACAAAGCCTGATGGATCGATGCCAGCATGGAGTCGACATTCCCCTCCGAAAGGTGTAGCTCCGCATCAGAAGCAAAACACTTGGTCTTTGATAGACTTTTGCGAGTATGGCCACGAGCTTCAGTTACTGCTTTGATGATCTTCTCTAGGAACATATCGTACGAGTGGATTTTGGACAGAATGTAGTCACCTCGGGACATGTTCGAGGTGAGCTCCTTGAAACATTGGTCATGGCTTAGGCGGTTTACTAGTTCATTGCGAGCTTTGGAATTCATGGCACAGGCTGAGTACAGAATGACACGACAAAATAAATAATTAAACAAAAACCAAGCTAAGTTTCACTGCTAACAACGAAAACGATATTATTTTATAGTAACAATATATTAAAATTGCCGTGTTCTCGAAGAACACTTTTGTATCGAATAAAGTTTATTAAAGCCTTTGTAAATAGAAGTTTAAAAGATAAAATTAAATCTATTGATTGAACCGAAACCAATACATTAGAAATTCACCATACAGCATGCCAAACTGTCAACAAAAAATAGTACAAATGTTATCAAAGTGTCATCAATGAACATACTCTGGTGAACTATCTAAAGGACATCAATCCCAAACTTGCATATGTGATGCCGTAAGGCTTCTTGCAGTGAAATTTTTCAACATAATGAACCAATAAAAGTCGATTTCTTAAGGGCCAATTTGAGAATGTTTTCCTGTCTGTCCAAGTGTACATCAACACTTTACTGCATCGATGAATTCGAGTGGTGTACATTGCGGCCAACCAGTGAAAGCCGAACATGATTATACTTTGGAAGATTACAAGTGCTGTCAAAGTTGCTTTGCTAACAAAATTCAAAGATTGACCATTGACCAGAAAGGACAACATTCTGGTGCTCAGTGGAATGCACGTTAGGGTGTAACACTCATACCACTTTTGTCATGGATTGCAGCTCCGTTTTAGGAATCCGTTCGCTACCATCCCCTTATAAAATCCCAGGCTCTACAGGTCGCTAGGATACGATCTTCTTTGGGCAGGCCATCTTCAAAGTTTCAATGGGAAAATACATAGGAAATGGAAACATTTTTGTATTTAATTTTTTTGGATGTGTTCGCTTGTCAAATGCCCGTGCCAATGAACAAGAACAGTATTGGGCCAAATTGTTTGTTTGAGTTGAGTATTTGCAGTACAATTTTGGTGTGCTCACGAGTGAAAGCACGAATGGAACGCAAACGGTGTTTCATCTGTAATCGGTTATTGATCTCACTGAGCTTGATGAATACGATTCGAGTAAATACTACAACTAAAACATGACCGAAGTCAACATGTGAACCAGTATAAGTAGATGTACAGGATGTATGCATTCAGTGTGCCTACCAAAAGGCTTACCAACCCGAGTGGAGTGAACACCAAGTATTTCAAATGATTCCAAATGTACTCAGCCATTTTGTACAGATTTGACAGGTGAGCTAAAACTGAAACAAACATACAGTCAAGGCAGTGAACAATTAACAAATGTTAATGGTTTACCAATGATGGTCGAATACAGCTTGAGCCAAAAAATATGGAAATATGCCATTCGACGTAACTACGATACATGTAGGGAGTTTAGGCTAAACTTTAGCAAGCGAGTGCGAGTGGCAACATTGCCATCAAAGTGTAATGTTTGAATTTGGTTAAAATAGTCGACAAAGTTGGACCAAAGTGTGATGTAATTACGAAAGGCAATGTTGGCCCAGAGAAATTGAAACAGTTCGTTTAAGGACAACATCATGGAGGTTCGACTTGCAGAAAAAGAAGTTTTCAACTTCTCACCTTGATGCATACTAACAAGAACTTGTTCACATTGAAATGACAAAACTAACAAGTAAGTTTATTTAATTTAATTATTATTTTGTTGTTTTGAAAATCGATACATTTGAAATTAAATTTTCTCTTAGAAGATTTGATTAATTTTAAATGAGTTTCAAAATTTTTAATTTGTGTGAGTAATTGGAAATGTGTATAAATGTGTAAATTAAATTTTATGGTATGCTTCAATGTAGCATTGAGAATTGCGCTATTATCATCATTAAAAATCTGCATTTATCAGATGGTCTAACTAATGAAATACTCATTGTTTCAAAGTATGTGTTTGTTCTATGACTAAACAAAGTTCAATAAATATTTGATTGTGACTATGACAAATAGCACTGTCGAACGCGTCAATCGTTGCAATCATTGTTTCGAAAAAGCATTACTAAAACATAATTAATTTCCGAATATTGTCCTGAATGTGAAGAGTAAATATTTGAAATGCCATGATTGATCTATTAATGGTTCCGATAATAATTAGCTTGTTGCATTGCGTTAGATTTAGTTCTATTTGGACAGGTGGTAACATGTGAATGACTAACTTACAATTGCCACCAAAACAAGTGACAGTGTGACAGCATTGCAATCAACATGCTGAATAGGATGCAATTGGCATCATGCAAATGGTATGGCAATGACTGGCGAAACAAATGTCTATTTCGAGTAAGTGTCCATCTGCTACAAAGTAAGCCTGATTCGCCATTTGCAATGTCATTTGCTATTTCGTTGAGTGTTCGAGTGAATAGATTCATTAAAATATTGTCAATGCATTAGGATTGAGTCATTTGATGAGGACAGTTCAATCATGTTCAGTGCCTTGTTCTCACTTTCGATTGTCATTCTTGTCACAATCGACTTTGTCGTTTGTCAGAACACAATCGATTATGCACCGATTGTTCGCTTGGACAGTGGACAAGTCCAGGGAATAGTTCAACAGCTCCACGGACAGACAGTGCACCTCTATGAAGGCATTCAATATGGTGAGTTGAACTTTTAAAGTAATAATAATTTACGATAATTTTTCAAGGACAAGCCAAACGATTTGAAAAACCTAAAAAAGTAGACTCGTGGAATGGAGTCTACAATGCGACTACATATCGCTTTGCCTGTCCTCAGGCAGGAATTGCCAATGCATTGTCCAATGCAACCACAAGTTTAACCAATCAGCCGTCCGATCTGAATCAAACACAATGGGCCAGTGAGGACTGTCTCTTTCTGAACGTGTGGAGTCCTGTGCAGAATCAATCAAACTCATCACCTCGAGCAGTGATGGTTTGGATTCATGGTGGAGGTTACATGAGTGGCACTATATTCTCACAAGTCTACAATGCCAGTTATATTGCTTCTCTTGGAAACGTGATCGTGGTTACTGTTAACTATCGACTTGGACCTTTTGGTTTTCTTTACGGTGATGACGATGATGAACCTGGAAATTTAGGCATTTACGACCAAATATTGGCTTTGAAATGGGTTCAAAAGAATATTGACAGATTTGGTGGCGATCCGAAACAAGTGACCGTGTTTGGTGACTCTTCTGGGGCTAGTTGTGTTTCGATATTGATTCTTTCACCCAAAACTGAAGATTTATTTCAACGGGCCATTCTTCAGTCAGATTCTGCCATTTCCCCAACTGGAGCCGAATATAAAGATGCCGCATTTTCCAAGACGCGAATGTTAGCTTCACTGCTTGACTGCAATCGTCGGTCAAAATCGGACTTGCTGAGATGCATTCGATCACAATCGGTTGAGGCAATTGTGAATGCAAGCGTAGCTATGCAACAAATCGGACAGGAGATGATTCCCGTCTATGGGGAGGACTTGCTACCACGAAGTCCGGTCGAGACATTGCTAAGTGGTCGGTTCAGAAATAAAGACATTGACATTCTGTTTGGTGTGAATCGAGACGAAGGCCTTCCACTGGCGATGGACATGTTGCCACAGGCCATTTCGAATAGTTCAAATCTTACACTCAACGATGTGCGAGACTGTGTCGAGTGTTTGATGCGCTTTGAGAAAGTGCCTTACGTGACCGATGTGACCAACTACTACACCGCAAATGTCAATGCGTCCAATCAAACACAACTCAGGTAATTGTATATGAATTGACATTGCTAGTCACTTACTAATGTAATGTTTGATACAAACAGAAATGCTATCGCAAATGTTTATGGTGATTTGAACTTTGTCTGTCCAACTATTTTGTTCGGACAGCAATACGCCCAAAACAGTGCAAACAACAAGTACTACTCGTATCGATTAGTACAACCATTATCCTATGAGACATTGAACTGTTCTGTCGGGATGGGTGTTTGTCATTCCACCGAGATAGCCTACCTGTTCGGAGCACCAATTGCGCTAAACACCACCGAACAAGATGTTCAAATGAGTCGAGACATGATTCAGACATGGACCAATTTCGCCAAGACTGGTTCGCCTGGGCAAATTGGCTCGGTTCAGTGGACATCCGCTTTCGAGCAGAGCAATTTCACTACTCAGTTTATGTCACTAGAGGTTGGCAACTACCAAATGATTAGTGGCGCATTCTACGGACAGACGTGTGACCAGTTTTGGAAACCGAAAATATTCTCATTGTACAGATATGGCTCGGATGATTGAACCAAAACGAGGACTATAAGAATAAACGTTCATAATGCAAAAATCAACAATGATTTAGCATTTCAAAACACATTTGGGAATATTGCAAAATTGTCGTGAATTGTTCTTCCAAAACGATATAATAAAAGTATTATTGCCTCACTACAAAGTACATATGTTTGCACTACAAATGTGCTCTACCGATGACCTCAATGTGATTTAATTTAGATTAGTGTGCTAAGATAGAGGAAGCCTTCACTCAAATGGCCATAAACAATTATCAAATGAGAATAGTCATTTAGAGAGTAAAGTGAATGCAGCGAGACAAACATATAATTTAATGGCAGGCTCTGATTTGTTCATGTTTTAAAACGACTTCAGTTAGCGAACCGAATTCACATTTGTTTTATTCAAACTGTGAAAGTGCATGTCGTCCATTTTTTGTTGCCAATTTAGATTGCACTTCAAAAAACTTCCATTAAAGGTAATCTTCTCAGTGAACACTTTGATCTAACCACAGTGACCTTCAATAAGCCAATAAAGTAACATTTAATCAAGGATGCGACATTTTTAAATTATATTGAAATTATTAGGCCAAAATATTCTAAATTATTATTGACAATGTCCATAAATGTTATCAACGTTGTACAGTCAAACTATACGAACCATTTATACAACATTTGCCTAGAGATTGCACTATGCAATGGATAAGGTCAAGTGGTGCACAAATCTGGTGGAATTAAACATAACCTTCACTTGTGGCACACAGTATTAATGCATATCTCAATTAGTGGGGGTAGACATTGTCGGTGCATCTATATCCTCGAGATTTGAATGTCAATGTCTATTACTTCAATTAGACTGTGCCCGACAGTAGCAAAAGAAGACTGATGCACCGCAATGCAGATGTATGATATATATCAGATGTGGTGAGGTGTTGGCAGATATATTTCAGTTAGTGATCGTATCATTTGGATCGTGTACATACTGATTTGATTGTGGCACTACATCTTAGGAAGTAATAACTCAAGAGATTGACCAATGATGCACTGTCGAGTGCTCGTGTTGACAATAGTAAGTGTTGTGCTACAATTCAATTGTTACCAAACACGGGCAGTGTTCTTTGCTGATGTCACCAAGAGCACGTTCGAGTATGCACCGATTGTCAACATCAGTGGCGGACTGGTGAGGGGATTGGTGGAAGTTGACCACAACGGCCAAAAGGTTCACCTTTATCAAGGAATCAAGTATGGTAAGTTGGACTGTTGTTTAGGCAAGTAAACTTTATGCTAATGATGCAATGGTTAATAGGTCAAGCCAAACGATTCCGAAGACCAGAAAGATATTCGTCCACATGGAGCGACATCTACAATGCGACCTCAATGCGCTTTGCATGTCCCCAGCCAGGCATTGCACCGAGCAACCACTCTTTCCTTGACCAGCCATTGAATGCACACAACACCATGTACAGCAATGAGGACTGTCTGTTCCTCAACGTGTTTCGTCCTAACAGTTCACAAGAGGACCAAAAGCGTGCAGTGATGGTCTGGGTCCATGGAGGCACCTTCATCAGTGGCTCTAGTTTTGACAAAGGATTCGATTCCAAGTATATTGTCTCGATCGGAGATGTCATTGTGGTGACTGTCAACTATCGACTGGGCGCTTTTGGCTTTTTGCTCGGTGATGATCATGAGCACCCGGGAAATCTAGGATTATATGACCAAATATTGGCACTTCAATGGGTCCAGGAAAATATTCACCATTTTGGTGGCGATCCCAACCAAGTGACATTGTTTGGCGAATCAGCTGGTTCCATGTCCGTCGGTGGGTTGGTGTTGTCCCCACTTGCCAAAGGACTATTCCACCGAGTGATTATGCAATCGGGTGCACCTAATTCATTCGTTGGAAGTGAGAACCGAACTATGGCATTGGGTAAAGTCAAATTTCTAGCTTCATTTCTCAACTGTCAACGAGAGAACATATCAGACACGGTGCAGTGCATCGAAACCAAGTCGACCGAACAAATCCAAAGCATAACCAACAC
The DNA here is from genome assembly GCA_023373905.1 of Rhizoglyphus robini. NCBI lineage: Eukaryota > Metazoa > Arthropoda > Arachnida > Sarcoptiformes > Acaridae > Rhizoglyphus > Rhizoglyphus robini. The sequence goes on along the minus strand of JAKIJQ010000005.1, from coordinate 1,400,346 downwards.
AATGGGCCAGTTGGCACAATACTTTGAGCCTTCTTATGGCACCGAACTGCTTCCATTGCCACCTGTGGAAGCATTGAAAACGGGGAAAATAAATCAAAAGTTGGACTTGTTGTACGGGGTCAATCGAGACGAAGGTGCCTCGGGAGTGTATGCATTATTCCCTGCCATCAGGCCAAATAGTGGCAAGAAGATTACGGTGGACACAGTGAAGGACGATATCAATATGATGACGCAAGTTTTCCGACTGTCGTCTTCGTCTGAAGTGGCCGACTGGTACACCAAAAACCTAAATGACTCTGATCAGGTTGACTTGAGGTATAGTTTAATATTCAAATGGACACAAACTGAATTGCACTTGTTTAGATATGCAGTGGCAAATGTGTATGGAGATTTCAATCTGGTCTGTCCGACTATTCTGTTCGGCCAGCAATATGCTCGACACTCACCTACAAACAAGTTCTACTCATACCGACTGGTGCAATCAATCACCAACGGCTGGAACGACTGTGAGCCGTGGATGGGAGTGTGTCATGCCATGGATCTAAACTACGTTTTTGGTCATCCCATTGCAGCCAATACAACCAATCGATACTCGGAAAGCGATTACACACTGAGCAAAGACATCATTCAAGCATGGACTTCTTTTGCCAAACATGGCAATCCGGGTCAAATGGGATCGGTTCAGTGGACAGAAGCGTACGATCATGACAGTCATGAACTGCAGAAACACAGACTAATGTGGCTCGATGCAAATCAGTACAAAATGGTGCCTGGATATTTCACAAATCTATGTGACTCTTTTTGGAAAGCAAAAATATTTGCTTAGGATTTACTCAATTCGTTCGTTCAAAACGATTATCAAGTTATTTATTTAGAATAAAAATAAAATTGTGTATCAATTTGATATATTATTTGAGATGGAGCACAAATGAAATGGTTTGGTTTGTGATCAGATGGAAGGTGCATCGATGAACAAACGTGCAGATAAGAGCAAAATGCTTTCAGTATATTACAAGCAAACATGCAATCACTATTCAAGATTATAAACATCTTTTGCATTATTGCTCAAGCCTATGTACCATGGTACACCGAATGATACCTCTCAATAATCAAAATAACACTTCATTAATTGACTGCCTCAATGTAATAAATCCAAGTGGGTCAAATGATAATGATAATTGGATTAGTCTCGTTATTGATCACGCCATACTCCAATAATCGATTGGAAAGTAATAGATAAATCAACTTATTTGGATTTGCGCAGATGACTCATGGCAGACAATGGTGCATTGATTGGACACTTGCCTAAAGTAAATACAAAATTGCTTTCGACCAAAATAACCAATTGATATGATATTGACATTTGATACTGTGTGAGTCTCAGATGGAATTGGCCGAATGAGGTTGATTGGGTGAAATAAGGTTGCAGACTATTTAATTAGACATTGGCAAGTGGTTTGCATATGGCATGGTTGCTAGTTGGTGACAAAATGGTAGCCAAATACAATTACATTTGCCTTGTGCTTTTGGCCAGTTTGGCAGTGCTCAAACATGCACAGGCTGACGAGATTCAGCGAACAAGTGTGCTCAGGTTGAAGAATGGCCAAGTGAGAGGAATTGTGGAAGAGGTGGACGATGGCAAGAAGGTTAATTTCTTTCAAGGCATTCGATATGGTATGCAATTTTTTATTTATTTATGTTTGCTTTAATTTGAGTTAATTTCTTACACTCAAGGACATGCCAATCGATTTGAAAAGGCTAAACCAGCAGAACCATGGACAAATGTGCTCGATGCGTCCACTTTCCGAGATGCGTGCTATCAATTTGGTAGTCTTGACGGAGGACTGACCAATCCGCTCATTCAATCAACCAAATCGTTCAGTGAGGATTGTCTCTATCTCAACGTGTTTCAACCAGCTACCGAGTCATCGGTCAATCGATCCGTGATGGTTTGGATTCATGGAGGTGCTTTCGAAGTCGGAACCATCTTTACCTCCATTTTCAACAGCAAATACATTGCTCATGATGGAGATGTCATCGTGGTGACAGTCAACTATCGATTGGGACCGTTGGGTTTCCTTTACGGTGGCAGTGTGCCAGGCAACCTCGGATTGCACGACCAGATTCTTGCTCTGAACTGGGTCCAGGAGAACATTCACTACTTTGGTGGAGATGCGAGCAAAGTTACTATTTTTGGTGAAAGTGCAGGCTCAATTTCGGTGGCCTCGTTGGTTCTCTCGCCACTGGCCAAAGGATTGTTCAATCGAGCCATAATGCAATCGGGTGCACCAACGGCACAGTTCGTTGCTCAACCCAAAAGTACACTGCTCGAGAAAACGAAAATTTATGCCCACAAACTTCAATGTCCTGTCGATACGATTGATCACACTATTGACTGTTTGCGAAACAAAACAGTAGCACAGTTGCAGAACGCGTCGATCAACGATTTCCCCAAGAACGAATTCTTTGTTCCTCTTTACGGGGACGAATTGATGCCACTGAAACCCGTAGAGTCATTGAAGACTGGCAAATTCAATCACGTTGATTTAATGTTTGGCGTTACCCGAGATGAGGGAACTGCTTTTGCACCGATGGTCGTGCCCGAACTGAACACAGCCACTGAGTTGACTGTTGCCACTGGCAAACAGGAAATTGTCAAAATGATGAAGTTCTACGGAGTGTCCAATGGAGAGGAAGTGGCTGATTATTACACTTCCAAACTTCGTAATGTAACTGTAGATGAGTTAAAGTAAGTGCTTCATTAGTCTTCGTAGATAAAATAATTAACTGACTCGAACTTTGTCACTAGAGTTGTGGTGAGCAGTGTGTGGGGTGACTTTCATCTGATTTGTCCAACTATTTTGTTTGGAGAGGAATATGCCAAAAGCGCACCTACAAATCACTTTTACTCATATCGATTGATGCAAGATCTTGTCATTCCTGGACTGGTTCAATCCAAATGGACTGGTGTGTCACACGGCCAGGATCTGCTCTATCTGTTCATGACCCAATTGACTAAATTGAACCCAAACTTGCACCAGCTGAGTCAGGACATGATTCGTGCATGGACCAATTTTGCCAAGACTGGAAATCCTGGCAAAATGGGCTCACTGCAGTGGGAAGGTGCCTTCACGCCGACTTCATTGGCTGATCACCAACCAATCACAAGATACATGCACCTTGAAGCTTCCAAGTACAAAATGGTCGACAATTATTACAAACAGACTTGTGACACTTTTTGGAAACCAAAAATATTTAACTGAATAAACAAAAGCTATTTGCATGCAATCAAGATACAATCAACATTTATGAAGAGTTAGTTTTATTAATAACATTGGTGTATTATGTATTGTGTATACTAAGTATTATGCTTTGTTGGATCATGAAAGAGCAATCGATCACATGACCACATTTACGAGTTCGGTGATGGACTAGGTGTACCAGCGAGTCCAGCCAATTGTCGCTGCAAAGGTACGCGAACCAGGCGAATGGAGGGAAGTCCACTGGTGCAGTCAACAAATGCAACTGTCGGGTCAAAGACAGAGCTGATGGTTACAATTCGGGAACCGTACTGAAGGCGATATCCATCGACCAGTGATTCATTGCCTCGAATCATGTGGGTGAGCTTGTTCTCCCGCAGGAAGCTGCTAAAATTGGCCAAACTAAACTCTGTACTAAGAGGCTGTTGTGACGATGTAGAACCAATGCTTTCGCTTTGTGATTGGTCTTCTCCGCTAGGAGTGTTGAAGATGAGCTGAGTTGATAAAATGAATTATTGAATAACTCACGTAAAACATTAACCTTACCTCGAACGCAAGCGGGCTTTCCTTTTCCAACTTTTGAATTACCTCGTGAATGGCAAACAGTTTGTCGAGCACGCATGGTGACTTGGGCACACCAGAGTGGACGCAGAATATCGATTCGTCAATGAGTACGGCCATTGGCAACCGGTCGAGTGCCTCGTTGAGACTGTACCAAATGATTCGTCCCACTTTGGGGCCATACTTTTGTTCACATTCCAACAGAAGGGTGGCTTTGTTATCCTCTCGAGTCTCATTCGAGCCGCGCAGTAAGAACACTTTGTTGGGCGCCAACACTTTCAGTGCTAATACGTAACAGATAACCTCCACATTGAATCGCGACGGACCACTATAATTGCCGAGGAAGACCAGATTGTTCTGCATGACTGGAATGGACTGCCACAGGGCTCGTTCCATGGCCATGAGAGAGTCAAAGTTGCCCAAAATGTCGCCAATGACCACTGCAGGTGCATTGATTCGGATTAGTCTTTCCTCAGAGGACAACAACTCGGACACGTTCTCGGTCAGTGTCTGCACATATTGAACAAACTGTGCACACCACGGTGCATCATCGGGCGTGCTCATCAAGCCAACTCGTTCCACTTGGTAGTAGGTATTGCGGATCAAGTCAATGAACATGCGATACAACGATTCAACCGAGAAGACAAAGTCAGACGAGTAACGGGTTGGAGTGATGGCATCGTCTTTTGCGACTGGCACTGAGATAATAATAAAATATAATAATAATGCAAATTGTATGCGACATTATCATAGATACCATCTTTAATCCTCTGTGGTTTCTGGCACGTGCCTGCCATGTCGAAGTAAACGGTGTGGAGACAGTAGTCTAGCTTCTGAGTCCGACAACCAACACATACACCTCTTGCCTTTCGTTTGAGAGTCTTGGTGCTCTTTTCGTTGCTTGAATTTCGGCGTCGCTTTGCCTTGGTCGCCATCACTTTGGAAATGATCGATTTCGGTGCCCGACACAGTGACTCAGTGCCCCGCAGTTTTCCTGTTTGCACCGCTTTGTGGAACGTTTCGTAAGACATTCCATACAAACGATATTGTTCGAGTTGTTCGCGTAGTCCTTCTGGACTTGCTTTCGGATCAATGTCTTGCAGTAGGCATAACAATTCGTCCATGTTCAATTTGTCATTGTGGTTTATGTCGTAGTAGCGAAAGACAAGTCGATAGCGACCTTCGGTGTGCTCGATGGATGGCTCGAGACTGACGATTCCGACGAGAAATTCGCTGAATTCGAGGTAACCTTTTCGATGATAACCGACCGCGTTGAATAGCCACAGAAACCGTGGGTCAGTCCGAGAGAAGCCATACTTGATCAGATAGCATTTGAACGACTCAAATGCCATGAATGTGGCAGGGAAGCAGTGCTCAACAAAGTCCTCAAACAGTGCCAGCACAGTGTCAGTGGAGATCTTGCAATTGAGCAACATTCGCGACTGGTACATCGAGGCACGGTCAGGGTTGGTCAGCAGAAAGAGAGCGTCTTCCCTGGTGAACTCTTTAATATAGACAGGCTCGTTTCGAATGAGCATCATAACGAACTGCTTTACCTCAGGTCCCCATAGTAAATCCACTTGATCCTGCAAAATTTCACTGGTCTGGATCCAGGTGAGACGAGCTGTTTGTTCACAGCATTGGTATCCTTCGGTTGGATCGATCTGAACAAAGTGGGCAAAACGGTGGAAAGATTGGTCTGAGGGCAGTCGAACGTGCAACACATGGAAGAATTGGTTGCCACTGAATTTGGGCATTTTGACAAAGGTTTGATCTCCATCGGCCTCAGCGTCTCTTCTGCCAAGAAAGAGAGGCATCTCCTCCAATGCAGCCTGGTGGTTGGTGATGTCTTGTCGCATGACCACAAAGGGAAACCACACCACCCTCGATCGTTCCACGTTAGTCACAGCAAATCGATCGTGAGCGGGACAGTAGAACAGATAGACGATGCAATCGTACACGGCTTGGCCTTCAGGTATGACACCTTCCGGAATTAGTTTGGGTAATGCATTTTCGCTAGGACAACTCAGCGGAGTGGCTTGACTGGCTCCAATTCCAACACTGGACACCGAAGTGTTCGAATCGTGACGACCAATTGCAGATTTGACCTTGCCGCCATCAGACAGCTGGGAACGAACTTTGACTGACGATGGCTGCGAACCGAAGTTAAGAGTCGATGACGGTGCATTTGTTTGTGGTTCGTGTGGTTTCTCCACTTTTCGAGCGACCATTGAAGACAAGGACGAAGTGCTTTTCTCCGAATTGGAAGATGGTGGCGTCCTCGACTTGATCGTAACCCCTTTATCTTTCTCTTTCTTGTCTTTATTCTTCTTGTTCTCTTTGTTCTCATCATCATCAGATTCTTTTGAAGACATTTTGTAGAGTTAAAAGTGAAAGAGAAATAAAAGTGAAACACAGCTTCGAATCCGAGAGCGTCATACAAATAAATGAACAGTCATTTCTAGAAATGACCAATTCGAAAAAGACAACACTAATACAGTGACGAAGTATTCTAATGGAACAGTAGAAAGTGTTGGCCAATCGAATGTCGAGCGAGTGTCACTTGTCACTAAATGTGCCTCTTTACTTTATCTAACAAACAAATCTAATTAGATCTAATAAGACTAAATGCTTACCAATATAGAAGAAAACATTAGAGTGAGGAGATGCTTTCCAATAAACTGTCTATTCTTAATGACCACTGCTTTTAACAATCGATGGTTTAGTATTGCACTAAAACCTTTAATCCAATTAGACCCAATTAAGTCAAGATTTTCCCACCAGGGAAATCAATTTATTGTCCAATCAATTGACTGACTCAGTTTGTTCAAAATTGATTTCAAATGAATAAAAGTGGTGCAATAAAGATGTCAAAAACAAACTCGCCCAGGTAAGAAAGCTGAGTTGTACGTTTTGAGACCGTTTACAACTATCGGCACATCTACCATTAACCGTCTATCACAATTATTAAACTCCTTTTTAACATTATCCTTAAAAGTGTACAATGTTTGAACTACAATAGCGATAAGATCGATTTGATTAAAATCGAGCTCAATGTGTAGTCAATTAAGGTGTCGCAAGTGATTGCACATTTGGCTCTTGCCAATATATAAGCCATACAATTGTGTTTGCACTTTCAACAAGCGACTCTTTTCAAAATGTTCAATTTAGTCCATATTTGTGCAGTTGCAAGTGTTGTCTATTTGGCCAGTGCCGACTCGGTTGAGTATGCACCGATCGTGCAATTGAAGAATGGCCAAGTGAGAGGCATAGCGCAAGAGGCCCAAAATGCACACAAAGTTCACCTCTACCAAGGAATACGTTATGGTCAGTATGTCTACTGTTTAATGTTTCGTTTGAACTAACGTTTCTAATGGCACAAGGTCATGCACAACGATTTGCAAAGCCCAAGCCAGTGGAGCCATGGACCGAGGTGTATAACGCCACCAGCTATCGAGATGCATGTGTGCAGTTTGGCAGCGCAGGCAGAGTCACCTGGCTACTCGACTACACCAAAACCGAAAGTGAGGATTGTCTCTTTCTCAATGTTTGGAGACCTCAGTCAGAAAAGACCAATCGATCGGTGATGGTTTGGATTCATGGAGGTGCTTTCGAGTCTGGCACAATCTTCACTCCTTTGTTCGATGGTCGTTACTTGGCAGACCAGGGCGATGTCGTTCTAGTTAGCATCAATTACCGATTAGGTCCGTTTGGCTTTCTCTATGGCAGCACAGCGGATGCACCAGGAAATGTTGGTTTGCATGATCAAATCTTAGCTCTGCAATGGGTTCAGGAAAACATAGGCCACTTTGGTGGCGATTCACACAAGGTGACCATATTTGGTGAATCGGCTGGTTCAATGTCGGTCGGTGCACTGATCCTCTCCCCACTGGCCAAAGGACTATTCAAACGAGCCATCATGCAATCGGGTGCACCGAACACAATGGCCGTCACTGACTCTACCAGCAGTGCATTGGCCAAAACTAAAATGATTGCTCACAAGTTGAACTGCCCAATCGACAAAATGGAAGACACGCTCAAATGTCTCCGGTTGAAACCATTCGAACAAGTGGTAAATGTGACAGTGAACGAATTTCTCCGAAACGAGCTATTTGCACTTGTGTATGGTGATGAATTGCTGCCCATTGACCCAATTCAGGCATTGAAAAGTGGCAAATTCAACAGAGACATTGACCTTCTGTATGGCGTGACCGACAATGAAGGGTCCGTGTTTGTTGCCCAACTATTTCCTCAAGTGATGTCCAACCAGTTCAATCTGACCTTAGACTCTCTGAAGGAAGATATTGTCCGCTTAATGGGTGCGTACACTAAATTGAATTGGAATGAAGTGGCCGACTACTACACCAACAAACTACATCAACCCACTCAGAATGACCTCAAGTTAGTATTGTACACTTTATATCAAAGTACTGATCTATTCATTACAAATTACATCACAGAGCAACTTTGGCTAATGTATTTGGTGACTACAACCTGGTCTGCCCGGTCATTCTGTTCGCTGAGCAAATCTCTTTCCTGTCGCCATCAAGCAACTACTATTCGTATCGACTGATGAAGAACGTCAACATTGCCAACCAGCCAACACCGAATTGGGCGGGAGTGCCACACGGCACTGACCTGTACTACTTGTTCGCAATTCCACTGATAAAACAAGATGCAGAGGCAACTCGTTTGAGTGGCCACATGATTCAGGCATGGACCAATTTCGCAAAGTCGGGCCAACCCGGCAAGATGGACTCCGTCCTGTGGACACCAGCGATGAATCACCTGACAAATGATCCCACTACTGAGTACATCAGTCTAGATTCGACAAACTACAAAATAGTTGTAGTTTGACTCGAATTCAGTGAACAAATGGGCGTTTATTGGGGATACCAGTCGGGTTGAGGCGGATGCGCAAAGTTAGTGAAAGCGAGGGAAATAGGAAATAAGCTTCAGTTGATCGCCCACGTGCGTGAAAGCATGGGAGAAACGGAAAGAGCAGCAAACAAGATGGAGGTTTAGAGTTCTGTCCTCATAGCACACCAGGCCGAAGAGAGACCAAAAGTAAAAGTAAAAAGTGACCTTTCCTCGCCTCCGCAATGGGCTTTTATATGACATTCTTAAGTCAAGCTCAAAACCACGTCTACTCTGCAAGGGCAGAAGCACAGTGAAGCCTAGGGTCAAAACGAACCTGCTAGGTCTCTGTATAGTCAAAGTTATGTTTGACCATGCCCTGTCAATCGTGTAGTAGCTTTCCAGTGAACCACTAGAAGCTGAACAGAGAAAGTAGTAAACAAGCTCAAAGGTAATCGTAAGGCGGTATCGACCTGGTCATAGTGCAACTAACTCAATAGCTGATAATCATTGGACAGAGACATCTAGTAGAAAGGTAGACATTTAACATGCAAACAATTGCATGTTACATGCCCCCATTCCACACTTTTCTCAATACTTTGATCAATAGTTGATCAAGGGTTGAGAAAAGCAAAACATTTGCTGGCAAAAATTAGAATTGTCGATCAAGCTATGGCAGGGCCTTGCAAAGCATCGCAAAGTAAGGTATGGCAGGGCCTTGGAAGGTGAATTTTACCGAACAAGGTATGGCAGGGCCTCACAAAGCATCACAAAGCAAGGTATGGCAGGGGCTTGAAAGATATGGGGAGATTTAGCAAGGTATGGCAGGGCCTTGAAAGGTGACAATAACCGATCAAGGTATGGCAGGGCCTCGCAAAAGCATAGCATCGCCGAACAAGGTATGGCAGGGCCTTGAAAGGTTACTATAACCGATCAAGGTATGGCAGGGCCTTGTATGGCAGTGTAGGGAAAGGCCAAGTTACAGAGATAGAAAGCAAGGATAAGAAACAGACAAACCGCTCAACCATCAACACAATTCAAAATACAAATCAAAATATAAGCCAAATAGGCAATTACAAAATTACAAAATAGAATAATTTACAATGGGTTAAAATAGGTCGATAATGGTGCGCTCAAATGGCTTTTTTTTTTTTTTTTTTTTTTTTTTTTTTTTGAATTGTGTTGATGGTTGAGCGGTTTGTCTGTTTCTTATCCTTGCTTTCTATCTCTGTAACTTATTATTATAAAAAGTATTATTCGGAAATATGCAATACTTTCTGGAAACCAAAAATATTTGCATAAAATAATATTACAAATTAATTTTATTTAAATTAAACTGGTTTAAATCATGTGAATCAATTTGGTTATTTTCACGAGCAAGCAATACAAAATGTGATAAAAGTTCATCCATGAAAGGAAGCCTTTCAACTATTACAGATAGGCAACCAAGGAAATCCAATAAATGCAACACTGTCTGGTAACCTAAAATATTTGCCTCAATTGGTCAAATAAAATTTGCAAATACATTGTAAACTATTGCAAAGGGCCACTTGTGTAAATATCATTAAAGTCTACTCACCTTTATTACGACATCGGCATGATTCAGTTTTTTAGTCCACGAGTACTCCATACCTGTAGCGGACAATCAAACAATAAAATCAGTCAGCCAAATTTACTATTAATTAATTAAATACCTTATAGCATATGAGTCATATGTAAATACAATTCCCACAGGAGATGTTTGAGATAAAAGACGATATGGGACACTTGCGAGATTGAGGTAGAACAACGTTGGGCCAGTGCACGCATTCAACGAAACCAGCTCAAAGTTGTTACTTTTTATGACTCATGTTGAGTCTCAAAAAAGATATATAGTCTCAAATTGTTGAATAATGTCATTCATTGATACTTGAAAATGAACAGACCAATTTGCAGTTTGGTTCTTTTACTGATTGGAATTGTTTGCATTTGTCGGTCCAATGGAGACAATGTTCAGTATGCCCCGATTGTTCATCTGAAAGACGGTCCTGTGCGAGGCATTGTTCAAGACGTTGAAGATGGCCACAAGGTGCATTTGTATCAAGGCATTCGATATGGTAAGATTATCAGGATAAAAATATAAATTATCAATTTAAAATTTATCGAAGGTCGTGCTGAGCGATTTGCAAAACCTCGACCAGTGGAGCCATGGAGTGAAGTGTACAATGCAACCAAGTGGAGAGATGCCTGTCCTCAGATAGGAATTGGCAAGTCTACAACGCAGACATCGACTATGAGTGAGGATTGTTTGTTTGTGAATGTGTGGAGACCGGCGGAAGAGATGACGACTAAAGCAGTAATGGTTTGGATTCACGGAGGTGGCTTCGAGACTGGTACAATCTTCTCGCAGTCGTACGATGCGCGATACATGGCCAGTAGAGGAGATGTGATCGTGGTTGCGGTCGAATATCGATTGAGTCACTTTGGCTTCCTGTTCGGTGGCACTGAGGATGCACCAGGAAATGTTGGAGTGCACGATCAAATTCTTGCACTTCGCTGGGTTCAGAGAAATATCGAACACTTTGGGGGAGACCCGAGCAAAGTGACTGTCTTTGGTGAATCTGCTGGAGGAATATCAATCGGTGCAATGCTCATTTCGCCATTGAGCAAAGGACTATTCCACCGTGCGATCATTCAGTCAGGCACTCCGAATGTGTTCAAGTATGCAAGTCGTGATCGGACTAGTGCACTCGAACTAACCAAAATGGTGGCACACAAGCTTAACTGTTCCGCTGCTTCAATGTCAGACACACTCAAATGTCTTCGAAGTAAATCTGTAAATGAAATAATTGCTGCCACCAAAGTGAATGCCATCGACTACTACCGAGACCAGTTTATTGCACTAACATATGGCGATGACTTGATTCCTGTTGAGCCGGTCAAAGCAGTGAAGAGTGGCAAATTCCAGCAAGATATAGACATTCTGTACGGTGTGACCAACAACGAGGGATCTTCATTTGCAACAATTCTGTTTCCTGATCTTCGAACCAACCAGACCGTCTTAACATTGGACAAAATCAAACAAGACATTGAGATTATGACCAAATTCGTTGGTCTTCCTTTTGATGGCAAAGAGGCAGCAGAATTTTACACGAAACGATTTGCCAATGTAACTCAAAATGACTTAAGGTATGCAATGTAAATTAGTTTTGTCAAAAATCTCATAAAATGGGGATACTTTTCAGATTGGCTTTAGCAAATACATTCGGCGATTTAGTGTTGATCTGTCCGACCATCCTCTTTTCTGAACAATTGGCCAAGCAATCCCCGAAAAATCATCACTATTCGTATCGATTGATGTTGCCTTCTACAATTCCGGTCATGGACTGTCAGCCATGGATGGGCGTGTGTCATGCCACAGATTTGGTGTACATGTTTCTCATTCCATTGCAGATGACATCAGAGGAACGCCAACTCAGTCACGATTTGATTCGAGCCTGGACTAATTTTGCCAAACATGGCCATCCTGGAGCGATTGGATCGGTTCGCTGGACTGAGGCACTCGAAGGTGACAATGCGAGCACCAAGTTCATGTCTTTAAAGCCAAATAAGTACCAAATGGTTAGTGAATTCTATCGAGACAATTGCGAATCTTTCTGGAAGCCAAAGATATTTCAATGATGATGTTATTTTGAAATAATTAATATATACTAAATTATCTTTATAATATTAAATATTAAATTATGGCAAACTTTTTGCTGTTTCGTAACAGAACATAAATTAATTTGCAGTTTGGCTGTTTGTTGATAGTTCAGTCAAATTGTTGGTTCAGCAGTAGCCACTAGGCCACTCCTCTCGATTGACCGTTTCGACTTGTTTTGGCAGCAGCATGTTGTTATTATAATCGTCTGGTTGCAATAGCGTCCCTCAACATTTACGTTAGTTGTTCGTTCATGAGCACTTCTGTTCTTGTTCAGCTCAGTTGTAGTGTTTCGTTCGTGCCTTTTTGGACTGCATTTGAAGATGTCTTTCCTCGAGCAAGTTTTCAAACAGATGATGGAAGAACATCGACAGGCTCTCAATCGAGAAGATTCCAGTGAAGAGGACTCTAATTCGGATGATTCTTCTGAAGAATCGCCGGACTCGGAGTCGACGGACCCATCTTCTGACAGCTCCAGTTCAGATGATGAAGGACTTTCTCAATTTGAGATCACCAAGCAGTTTCAATATCCGAAGACTATTGAACAAATCCGCAAGGAAATTCGTGGTCAGAAGATTTATGTTTCGTTGACCTTTTGCTTGTACGACCGTTCCTACAAGGAGTCGGATGACACTGTGGTGAATATAATTGTTGGTCCAATGAAGACTACCCAAATCAACAAAAAAAATGTTAAAAATGGTTGCTTTCTACTCAAGTCTTTGTCAATCGATCGTTACCGAGCCTATAGCAAGGACTTTCTTCTTAAAATGTTTAATGATGCAATGGTTTGTCTTTTGTGTTGATTAAATTGCTTTCTAATACTGTTTGCATTCACAGAATCTTCTTTGGCCTAATCGAGTTGCTTCTCATTCAGAGGAAATTTTACTGCTCATCACGGAAGAGTCCGATATTATTATCGATGAAGCAGTTAAGGAGCTTTGTCTGCAATTTCCTCGCATGATTCATCTGCCTTGTATGGCTCGTTTGTTGTCAGATGTGAAGAACAACATTCGTTTCTCTTACTCTAAAGCTGAACAATTTCACGTTGCTATGAGACATTTTCTGTGGTTTCTTGATAATGAAGGTCGTTACTTTTACAAAGAGACCGATATTCCGATGGGCCAATATCGGTTTTTGGACTTTTGTAAGCTTTTGGCTGATGATAAGAATTTTGATATGATAAAAAAATTCTTTAATCGAAACTTCCTCACCAAAGGATTTGCTAAAGACTACAGCGAAATTAAAGATATGTTTGCTGATCCCGAGGTGAAGAAAGAAATTTGTGAGGTCAATGAAAAATATACTTTCTTTCGTGTGACCCAAAGCCTGATTCGTAAATTGCCAAAAGATGAATTGTTCAAAAGTGTTGCCTGTTTGCAGAGATTGCTTCTTAAGATGAAAAAATTAGCTAACTCTCCAAAGGCCACTGACAACGATCGAGATATCTACACTCAATTTAATGAGCTGATCAAGGAAAACAAAGGCTATGCAAAGTTGGTGCTTATTTCGAAGTTTTTGTCTGGCAAAGAAAAGGCTGCTCAAAATTCACCTCATTTTCCTAGTTTTCTTTCTAAAAGCGATATTGAACGATTTCGCTTTGCTCCTCTTGGTGCCATCAACCGCAAGTGGTGCCTTCCTATTGTTGACGAATTGATTTATTCTGGTTTGAAACGATTTCCAGTGGAATACATCGATTGCCTCAGTGTTGAAAACGGTTTTGGAAAAAGTGAAGACTACGAGGACTTTATGACTTTCATATGTTTTATGGAGAAAATGAAAAATGCTCAAGGAAGTTCTCTTGGCGAAGATAAATCCGAAGTAAGTCCTAATGACGATAGTGACGCAGAAAGTGACAAAGATGAGGACAGTGGTGACTCTGACGACATTTCGAGTGACGATTCCTCGGGACCATCAAGCGACTCTGATATCGACTAAGTTCATTTAAGGTTAACTTTACTAATATGTTCAGTACATTATCTCTTATTATTTCTGTCTATTATTGAATATCGATAATCATCATTAATTAATTCACTTATAAGCTAATACATTCAATAAAATCGAATTTTAATTAAATTTGTATGTTTCCTATATTTTTGCATACACTTACTTACTTGTTAGACACAGCATTTCAGCACGCTTCAAAATGCTTCTCTCCACTTGTCTCATGTTGTGCTTATGGTTTCCGTTTGTTCATTTGAGTAATAATGAACATGACAACGACTTCTGGATCATCAAGTTGCCCTACAGTGACAACACTAGTGACCTCGCTAATATGAAGCCCCACATAGATCGAGCTTGGAGTGACTTCTGGACTTTCTTCAAAAAGAATGACCAATTGGTTGGTGGCGAATCGGGTGCCAACCGTGATCTGTACTTGTTTGTGGTACTGACTAGTTTGCTACAATCACGCCTGGAAATGCCCAAACATTTGCTCAAACTCGAACCCCTCGGCCAGTACTTGATCACTCATCAATTGCTTCCTGTGAATGCAACAGTTGGCGATCTTCATGACTTACTGAACATGTATCGAGATTTGTTTGGACAATTTGTTCTCAATCCATCCAGACAATTTGACTACGAATGGATTCCCATTCCGCCCGAGTTGAGACCAATGTTTGCTACACTCAAGCCAACCAAGGACAGTGTAAGAATGTATGGCGATGTAATCGATCATCTATTGCAAGCATACATACACTTCTACCAGAATGGACTCAAAGATGACGAGTGGAATCGATACCAACGAAAGGCGGAACTACTGGTCACAATTATGCCTCGCTACTCGAAGATAATACATTTTATAACCTCTCGAAAAGGTAACTTTTTTTATTTTTATTAATATTTTGATTTTGACCAATTTGTCATAACTTATAGGAGGCCATGCAACAATCGCCTTTGAGTTCGGCCCATCGGGAGAATTTGTCAAGGAAATTGTAGGCAGCAAGCCCAATCTACTGGCAATGAACTTTGTGCCTGAACTCAATCAAACCACTTCCGTCAACTCAAGTAATAGTTTTAGAAAGCGAAAACGAAGAATAATGTGCGAACACAGTCGACATTACAAATTCAACCAATTCAACCAAAACAGTTCTGAAGTCGGTCTTCTGCCATACATCATTGGATGGATTTCTATTACCTGTCTGATTGTGGCATTTATTGGTGGCTCTATTTACTTCTGGCTTGGCAAATGTCGGGTTTATAAGAATGCGGGACAGATCAGTGTCCAATAAGAATGTTTACTTGTAACAACAAAAACCCCAATATGTATAGAATGCTTTTATTAAACTTACAAATATTTAATACCAAATAAATGGTAATATGATAATTCAATATATTTTGTATACATACATTGCAATTGAATTTCATTCAAATCCTAACATTCATCAATTCAGCTAAATATTTGATATAAATTCTCGAAACTCATGTTCATGCCTTCCAGCGAATGCACATGCATGGCGTCCACGAAAGTCAGGAAACAGCTGAAGAAGCTTCTTAATTTTAGGAAAATTTGTTCGCATATTCTGGGCAATATAGCGCACAAGTTCGGAATTAGAACTTTTGATGAGCAATGTTTGCAATTGAGGAAATAAATGTGAATAGGTCATGTGAAAGTAGATCACGTCCTTTTGTGGTTGGAGGTAAAGCTTAGTGACCGAGCAAAGTTGGGGCAATGAATTAAGTCGATTGCGAAGTTCCTTCTTCCCATATATATTTCTATGCGACAAACAAATGTGCAGTTCATTCAAATTAGACATTGAGGAGAGTCTGCGAATGCATACAGTCGAGCTTGGAATCTGTAGACAAAAAAATATATTAAGTATACTGACAATATATTAATAGTTAGTGTCATTATCAATGATATACCGAAATAAAATTGTTAATATTCAAAGAGGTCAGCAAAGGCATATGAGCACTGATTAAGGTAAGCAAATCTTCCACGACATCACTGCTGTAGAACTGTCTGTCCTGGTTGTAGACAGTCAGGTGGGTGATCGAGTTCATCACATTCGAATGAAGCCATTGTTGCCATTGATTAAAAGAAATTCGCATATCGCCAATGACCAGGTGTCTAAGGTTTGGTCCAAGTTGACTCAACAGTTCAACTGTTCCGCATATGGCGTAACCAGCCAAAATAAACTGCTCAAGTTGGGACAAAATAGTAAGTGGCATTTTTGAAAGATTGTTGCTATTCAGAATAGAATTATCAATGCCTTTAAAAGTATTTTTGGAATTCAGTTCCTTGCCATAGTTGACCAGGGCTAATGTCTTCAGTGCTGGTAGAGAGCTAATGGCAGTGATGGTTCGGAGAAGGTTTGGCGTTGAGTCGGCATGTCGCAGAGTGACCATTGTCAAATTACGCCACTGACGGAGCAAGTTAGGAACATCAATGTCCACCAGGCTGTCGTAGTCCACAGTCAGTTTGGTCACATTTGGAAAGAGTGATGGCAGAAAGTAGCAATCCGCTTGGGCACAATCTTCCCCGCCGACAATTTCGTCATCATACCCGCCTTGGTACAAACAAAAATTGTTACGAAAATGTTCGTTTGAGTTCAAACACAAATCGGCCAACATTTTGCAGTAATTAAGCAAATTAGTCTTCGAACCAAACAGTTTCAAAGAAGTCTTGTAGTTACAAATTTCCGTCTCAATTACATAATTCCATTGTCGACACACCAAACGCAGAATTATTTTGTTTTGTAGAGATAAGCGAGAAAAGATTTCCAAGAAGCAATCCAAATTCAGTTTGTTGATGTTCATTGTGAATTCCGATAACACTGGGTAAAACAGTTTGGTGATAGGCTCGAAAACTAACCACCTGTTAGACACGTAATTAAAATAATGAATAATAAAGCCAAATGAAGCACAAATAAAAGAAATATGCAGACACGGCGTGAAAAACAACACGCAAAAGACTCGAGCGCATTGTTCTGGACACAATTTGATTGTGTCAATGTTCGCATATGAGGTCAACTTGGTGCAAAGTTGATAGTAAGATATGTACGCGTTACAAACGCAATATGAACGATGTGTTGTTCAAATTGAACTTCAATGAACACTGCAGTGGTCGTGCAGTGCACAGTGCGCCCTCTAACGATTAGACTTGAGTTGACAAGTGAGTCGAGGTGCACAATGCAATATGGCCACAGGCACATCTCTGGACGACTCCATTACAAAAACAGACAGTCAACTTGTCAGTCAAGATCATGACGACAAATATTAATCTGCTTGCGTTATATCACAATTTCTAAGTAATTCAAACAAATGTCAATGTTTCCTTTCGGTTATTTTTCTTTTCCCTTTGTCTTTTCAATTTATTGGTCGACCACAAGTGGAATAAATCGATTTGGTTGGTACCGCCGCACTTTGTGCCATATATGGAAATTACACTCTGATTCCGGTATAACCATAGAAACCGTGATTTCCGGTTATAAGTTATACATCTTATAACCTGGTGGAATTGAGACCATTGAGCCTGTTTTACCATATTTTGGCCAAGTGCCCGGTCAAGGGTATATTGGACGAATTCAGGCTGGTATTACCTCGTTGATGTGTCATTTACCTGTTCCTTCATGACCGAGATGCTAAGTAGTGGCCACTAAGATTAAAGAGGGTAAGACGGACTGCAACAAAATCAACGATAAGGATCTCAAAGGTGACGAGTTGGCGAGGAATCTGAGTCTAACTGTGGACTGATTTGGGCCAAATCATTTGGCACAAACAGCACATTGTTGTGAGTTTTGCCTCAAAGTATCATATTGATCTTCATGAATGATACATCACCAAGGACACTAATTAATTAATCAATTGGCGCGATTAAAGTCAATTGCTGTATAAATAAAGCAATGTTGATGGCACTTTGTGTAGGTTGTAATGATGAATGTTGTTTGGCTTGCAATACTACTCTCTATTGGGACTGCTCAGTTCGGGTCATGTGACCAGACCGAATATGCACCAGTTGTGCAGTTGAGTGGTGGAAAGGTGAGAGGTGTTGTTCAACAAAGTGACGATGGCCACAAAGTTTTCGAATACCAAGGAATACGTTATGGTAAGTTGACCAGTTGGACTGTGCTACTTCTTAACATTGTGTTGACTGATTGATTGATTTATTCTCAGGAAATGCTGTTCGCTTTGACAAGCCTCAACCAGCGAAGCCTTGGAATGATGTGTACAATGCCACCAAGTGGCGTGATGCATGTCCCCAGCCGGACTTGGGCAAACCACCGAATGTGCCACCCTTCAGCACGGTCACCATGAGCGAGGACTGTTTGTTCGTGAATGTGTGGACACCAAATGTGGACACCGCAAACCGAACAGTAATGCTGTGGATCTATGGCGGTGGATTCATTAGTGGAACTATATTCACCTCCTTCTACGACGGTCGATATATCTCAAGTCTGGGAGATGTGGTCGTGGTCTCGGTCAATTACCGACTAGGTGCATTTGGCTTTCTGTACGGTGGCACTTCTGATGCACCAGGCAATCTTGCCTTCCACGACCAAATACTGGCGCTGCAGTGGGTGAAAGACAATATTCGCCACTTTGGTGGAGACCCAAACAAGGTGACCATTTTTGGAGAGTCTGCTGGTTCTGCCTCGGTGGGCACTCTCGTTATATCTCCATTGGCAAAGGGACTTTTCCATAAAGCCATCATGCAGTCTGCTGCTCCAAACTCGCACTATGGCCGAATTACCAAGGCAAACTCACTCAAATTGACTTCAACATTGGCCCACAATGTGAACTGTTCACTGGCTTCAATGGACGACACTGTGAAATGTCTTCGAACTAAATCGGTTGACCAAATTATGAACGGATTTGTAAGTGATCTTGTTCACGATCGAATGTTCAAGCCAATCTATGGAGACGAACTTGTGCCTGTAAAACCAGAAGAGGCACTGAAGACTGGCAAATTCAATCAAGACATTGATTTGATGTTTGGCTTAGTGAAGGACGAAGGATCTAGTTTTGTGGCGTCTCTCACACCAACACTGAGGACTGAGCAGAACTTTACAGTGCAATCCGCACAGGACAACATCAAACAAATGATGCACTTGTATGGAGAATCGTTCGGTGATGAGGTGGCACAGTATTACACCTCAAAACTTCAGAACCCAACACAGGACCAACTCAAGTAATGTGCACAGTTGCTCACAATGACCATAATCGATTAACATTGACATTCTTCTGTTGAACAGAACGGCAATCAGCAATGCCTGGGGACACTACCACATAGCCTGTCCGACCATTCTGTTCGGTGAACAATTTGCCCGACTGTCTCCCAAGCACACATTCTACTCGTATCAATTGATGCGCCCAACGTTGATGATTGGTTGCAGTGGCTGGATGGGCGTGTGCCATGCAGAGGACCTCATCTACTTGTTCATGCTTGGACAGATCAAAGCACAGCCTGAGCTATACCAACTTGGTCGCGACATGATCCACGCTTGGACATCATTTGCCAAGACTGGCCATCCTGGCAAGATGGGCAAAGTCGAGTGGACTGAGGCTTTCGATCGCAACACTGACCGTTTGATTAGCAATTTTGGGACCAAACAAATGTCACTCGATTCGTCAGATTACAAAATGCTGAACAACTTATACAAAGAGACCTGTGACACATTTTGGAAACCAAAGATATTTGTTTGATCGATCGATGGATACAAAATAAAGTGACAATGCAATCTAATCAACAATGCAAAGTCTCTTAAAGACATATCACTGGATTACACATTACAATGATTTAATCAATCGATTAATGATATTAAATCTTATAATCTCTATAGAGTAGACACACTTGAGAAATATCGTCTCGTTTATGAAGGACACGGACTGTACTGATAAATGAACTAAAATTAGGCAAAGCAACCAACAATTGCATCTTAAAATACATTCAAATGAGACCCACTTTTGTCCTTTATTTATTGAATTAGCCAATCATTTATTGCCATTGGTCTTATTATTATTATACCTTGTTTGAATACACGAATGTTATTCTCATATGGGCTAATTAATTGTGGCACTAATGGTGAGTCAATGACAGCTGTCACAATATTTGCAAATCACTGATTATGTATCATACGAGTCAGACATGTGAAATATAAATGACAATGGTTCAATGTTTGGCTGTTAATAATATTGTCGATTTACATCGATAGATGCACAATGAGAAATACAGTTTACTATTTGCCATTGTTGTGCATTGGTGTGGGCAGACTAGTGTTCGCTGAACAAGTGGAATATGCACCGATTGTGCAGTTGAATGGCGGCAAGGTACGCGGCATTCAGGTGGTGAAACAATTCGATGGCCACAAAGTGAACCTATACCAAGGCATTCGATATGGTGAGTACATGAGACATTGACAGTTTTTCAATGACTACTTTACTGTGGAAATTAAGGTCGAGCTAATCGGTTCTCCAAACCCGAACCAGTTGAACCATGGACTGAGGTGTACAATTCCACAGAGTGGAGAGATGCTTGTCCCCAACCAGGCATCGTGAACACACCTCAGGCGACAGCAGTCATGAGTCATGACTGGAACTATGAGTGAAGATTGCTTGTTTGTGAATGTATAGAGTCCGGTGGAGGAGAAACTGAATAGACCAGTGATGGTTTGGATTCATGGTGGTGGCTACTACACAGGTACTATATTCAGTGTTGCTTATGATGGACTGTACTTGGCCAGTCAAGGCGATGTCCTGGTGGTTTCGATCAACTACCGACTGGGAGCATTTGGCTTCCTCTTCGGAGGCACTGCAGATACTCCATGCCTGCAGGCAATGTTGGTCTGCATGATCAAGTGTTGGCACTCAAGTGGGTTAAAGATAATATTCGCCATTTCGGCGGTGATCCAAGCAAAGTGACTATTTTCGGCGAGTCTGCAGGTGCCTTCTCTGTCGGTTCGTTAATTCTTTCACCTCTCACCAAAGACCTTTTTCACCGGGCCATAATGCAGTCGGGTGCCCCTAATTCGCACTACGGACAAATGACTCAAACTGCTTCACTCACAATGACCAACTCCTTAGCCCACAACGTGAACTGTCCTATTGCCAAAATTAAGGTCACGATCAAGTGTTTGCGCAATAAAACAGTGGACCAAATTCTAGCCGGCATTGCCAGTGACCTAATCCAGGACCGATTGTTCAAGCCAATCTACGGCGATGAACTACTAATGCCCGTGAGACCTGTGGAAGCATTGAAGACAGGCAAATTCAATCACAATATTGACCTGCTATACGGAGTGACCAGCCACGAAGGATCACAATTTGTGGCACGAATGGCTCCAACAGTTCGGTCGGACAAGAGTCTTTCCACTCAAACCGCTCAAGATGACATCGACTATTTGATGACATTCTACAATTTGTCGTACGGAAAAGAAGTCGCCCAGTTCTACACTTCCAAACTGCACAATCCAACTCAGGACCAGTTGAAGTAAGTCCTTCAAGAGATATGATAACTAATATATTACGACTTTTTCATTTTAATGCAGACTTGCAGTGAGCGATGTATGGGGTGACTTCCACTTGGCTTGTCCAACCATCTTGTTCGGAGAGCAGTTCGGCAAACTATTTCCCAGTCAACGATTCTATTCATATCGACTGGTTCTTCCAACCCTTCAATTCAATTGCACCGGTTGGATGAGTGTGTGTCATGGCGAGGGCATTGTCTATCTCTTCATCATTCCCTACATCAAGTCGCAGCCTCAACTATACCAACTAAGTCGTGACATGATCCAGGCATGGACTTCATTTGCCATGGCAAGAATGGACATCCTGGAAAGATGGGACAAGTGGAGTGGACAGAAGCTTTCCGTCGAAATAGTGACCACGCAATCAGTAGTGCTGTGACTGAACACGTCACTCAATTCGTCCAATTACGAGATAGTCATCGATTTCTTCAAAGAAACGTGTGATACTTTTAGGATACCAAAAATATTTGTTTGAAATTGAGCGAGTTTAATTTGTTTATTTAAAAATTATTTTGACGAAAAATAAGTTGAAAATAAAAGTAATTAATTTTGAATTTGTCATTAATAATTAAAATGTAATGGTCATTGATTGAGCAGCATGTCATTCAATTTTCATCAGTTCGCACAACCTTAACTCGACGCATCTTTGGAAAATCTTCAGTAAACTGATTTTCAAATGCTTCCATAAATTGTTCCAAAAAAGAGAAACGGTCAACTTTCCACCAATTACGGAGATTCAATTTGATGTCGATAGCCTCCAGGGAAAGAAACAAAGTAGACATTACAAGAAAAAAGAATTCAAAAAAGTCATTGGCCGCATCATCGTCATACTTGGAACTTGCTTTATTGCCTATAACCAATTCGTTGATGGTCACCTCTTTGACAGAGGTCAATTTGGGAAAATTAGCATAACCATCCAGTAAATAGTATTGCTTCCAGTTGATTTCGTCAAAGTGCAGACTGGTCAGTTTGGGAAGGTTTGACAGTTTGGTAAAAAAGTTAAAAAGATATTTCTGAAAGAGATAAAATAAAATTAAAAAGAAATTAAAGTACTTGTGCACATTGTATTACCTTTTTATACGCACTAATTTTCAGTCGAAGAGATCGAAGTGAAGTGAGTTTCTCACCATGAGAGTTCGTGTGAACGAATTAGCATCGTCACTGCCAGTGCCACTTATTTCAGTCAACCGCAAGTGTTTCAATTTAGTACCCAACTGCTCCAAAATGGCAATCTCAAATTTATTTGATTTCGAGCAATTCAATTCCAAGTTTTCCACACCGGGAAAGTGTTTGCTTGTGAACAAGCTCAGAATGGTCTCAGAAGAAGCAATAAAACTTGCAGTTCCGCTGTCTTCGCAATGTTTGCCCAAATAGACGCCAACTTTCCCATTAACAAGTTTGTAAGTTTGGTTATGAATTCAACAGATTTCACTTTGGACAACAATTGCTGTTCGATTAGTTCCTTCCAACTTTTGCTCACATCTCGAAGTAAAACTTGCTCTTTCAAAGAGAAAAACTCGCAACAAACCCAAAAGGCAGGCATCGGTAAGGTCGTTCAGTGACATGATTGGTCTGAAAGAAAATAATAAAGAAAGTTATTACAATAGTAAAACTACAGAAGAGTTTCGAGTTTAGGCTGTTGATAGACAAGAATTGAGTCAAGTCAAGTCAATTTAGAGAAAAGTAACTAAGAAAACATTACAATACAAGACGCGTAATAATTACGAACTTGTGGCACAAACAAACAAAGGTTCTTTTGGAGGGTGGAGCCAAGTTGAGCCCAAAGCATATTCACAAAGAGCGTAAAAGAATTATGACCGCATTGGTTAAATATTTGCACCTGAATCATTTGAAATGATGAAAATAGTTGTTCTAGATTACAGTTGCTGCCTGTTGTTCACTAAAAATGAAAAATTTTCCCACAAGAAAATAACATTTTATCGTTTTATCTTCAATCAAAGAAAAGCGGCAAATGAAAATTCAAAATATACAGCGTGATTCCGAAAATATTCTCTTTGACATGTTTTTTGTTTACAGGTAAGTTTCTCTTGTGTTTCGAATCGATCCGTGAATTCCATTTATTTTGTAAATTTCAACAATAGTGAATTCTCAATTTTGTTTTTTCAAGTCCCTCATTGACATCATTGTGAGGTTTGCGTGTTTTGACAAGTTGTAAGATACAACCTTTGAATAACGATTATTCCATTTAAAACGAATTTTTATGTTATAGTTTTCTTTCATCCATCGTCAACATTTGAAAGATTCACAATTAAGCAATTACATCGATGAAATAATTGCCGAACTTGGGCTAAACATTCGTAATTTGGCTCTGGTCGACATTTCAACTGAGACAGAATATTTGGATACTTTAACTAATTATCTCCAAAATACCACAGAAAGAAGGGTTGTGGGCCAAAGATTATCAAACCAGATCACTCATCTGACCATTGAGAGCAACTTCAGGGATGAAAGGACTCGTTACACTGTCCCTTTTGAAGTATTACAATTAATTGCCAACCACTTTCAATCGCTAACTCATCTCGACATTCATCTCGACTACAATTTCATGCATTTAACATTTATTTTGCAACATCTTGCTAAATAATTTATTTCAAGTGTTTTGAAACAGGTTGTATCGTTATGGACTGTCAACTTATTCTCGCCATTCGCAATGTGGTTTTTCTAATTATTATTAATTTATTTTTAGTCAACAAGTTTTATATAAATTTAAATTTAGATAAACGTTTGTTTAAAGAAATTTATTGAACATTTCTATTGTACATTTATCTCGCAAACAAAGGCCCATTTTTACATCGATTCACAATGTGCCCAAATTGGTAGCATCGCAAACAGACAAACTTAGCAAGCTGAGGACAATTCCAAATGAAATGTCCATTTTGACGACAATATTTGCACCACCGGTCGGTGCTCCATCGATTGTTTTCCGCCATTGGCTTGATGGTCACATTGTCCTTAGTGGGTGATCCTTGATTATCACACAAATAATCTTCGACCTCAATCTCGGCTCGTATGAATTCGAACAAAGAATTCAGCGATTTGTCTTGATTAATCTTTACGAACTCTTCTTGAAGAGGTTTGGTCAACTTTTCAAATGCCATTTGAAAAACTTGTGATTGCAGTTGGCAATCATCGAGATCGGCAGGCACAAGATTGGCCAACACTTTGATGGCAACCACCGAAAGGAATTTCTTCATTGAAGCGAGGTCCTTGATTTTGGGAATATCGATTGCAAAGATGTTTGCCACTGATTTTGTACCGAAAGTGAACTTGAAGCTTTGCTCACGATTAGTAGATTGAGCAAAACTTGCTCGCCATTTCTGATCAATAATGCATTTTGACAATTTTGGCGTTGAGCTTCCAAGGTCACTCGCATAGTTAATTGCACTTTTAGCTTGATAAGAATACACTTTCTGCCAACTGGCCAACTTTGATTTCCACTTGAAGATTTCTTTGGGCATCTCGTTTTGTTCGGCAATTTCAGAGACCAGAACTTTGACTTTTTGAAGCTTTGCACCAAAAAGATTTCTATCAACCAGCTCACAATTGCTCGCCATCTCTTGAATCGACACTTCCAAAGCTTTGAGAAGCTTCAATCTCAACTTATACTCGACACTTATCATTTTAAATCAAGATATTTTAAACTATTCATACACAAAATGGCCATTTTTGTAGTATGTTCAAAATCATTGTTGGTTCAAATTCAAATTGGATTTTAGCGCACAAACAAATTCCATTTTGAACATTAGTGAATAGACAATTCCTCTGTTTCGAGTGGCTCCATCATAAAGCTTCCATGCATGGGACATTTACAAAAAAACTATTATTATATTAGTCACTGATTAATTAGTTTAGTTAGTTAGTTAGTTGAAATACTTTGGGAATGTTTCCCTTTTACTTTGACCTCTTGCGAAAAGTTTGTTTCTCTTTGACCATTAATATTGCCCCACCGAAATGTATATAACTACCAAACGGACAGGAAGAGGCAAGACATTTCTCATTTCTTTTGTTTCTCTTCTCCGTAGTTTTTTGTGATACCAAAATGCCCCACTGGACTGTCCTACAACGCATACTTCGACAACTGAACACTTCCGAATTGGTCATTTATCTCATAGCTCAAATGATTTGGCAACATCATCAATCTTTGGATGCAACATTAATTCAAATAGAAAATGCCATTTCTGGCATTAACCCCAACGAAATCGATTTGATTACCGAATGGCAGGAGAGAGTGATCATTCTGGTGGCAAAGTATTCCTCGGTGCAGAGTTTAGATCTGTCTCAATTCGCCCAACATCAAACTAACTTGCTAATTCGTTATTCCTCGATCGATCACAACTGGAAGAAATCAATACGACCTACACCATCTGCCAACTTCAAAGAAATAAATCAAATGTATTTATCCATCACAACCAACCAATCTGTTAATCGTCAAAAGGATTCAATTTGCAGTTTCTTGACATCGATATTCCTCAAATTCAACAACGTGTCCAACATTAGTGAAATGGAACAACTTCTCATTTTGATTACCAAAATTCACCATTATTCAAAATCGACTAATTAGTCGATTTTGGCGCGATGTCACCCTTCACTCGTCGATCTGTTCATCTGCTTTGACCAAACTAACCACTGACCAACAGAAACTTTTCATACAAATTTACGGTTCCAATTCGTCCCTTTGGAACGTTTCTGATTGTCGTCGTTTCGTTCAAAGACTAATCCTTGATTTTTATGCTCGACTCGACAAATATAAACTGAACAACACTTTGCCATCATCGGAAGGTATGCGAAAATGTAAATATTGCAAAGACATTGGTCATGTGTGGGACGAGTGTATGCGAAGAAAATCACTTCTCTGCTTGAACTGCCTTCAATTTGGTCATTTGGTTAATCGATGCTCGAATGATCGTGTTAAATCGAACAATATTCTACTTTGTGATTTGTTTTCTGTAAAATACTAATGTCGCTGTTTAATTAAATCAATTTATATTTCAAAAGTGGTTTATTAGGTAAAACAAAAATCATAAATAAGATAGGTTTAAAATTTGTCAGTACATTTCTTCTTAGTATGGCCATTTTGGAAACATTTGAAACAGAAAAGGCTTCGACAATCCTTAATCCGATGTCCACTAGTCTTGCAGTAATTACAAAAAGTACTTTGACCACAATCGTTATTAAGCCTTTTTTCATTTTCCATCGCGGTCAACATTTGACGGCAATTCCTAATGCAGCTTCTAAGAAACAAGGTAAAAATGATTAGCGAATCATTTTTATGAGCATATATTCGTAGATATTTTTGTTGCAACTCTTCAGGTAACTTATCCATAGCAAAAGCGAATAGAGTCCATTTGAGTGGTCCGTCGTTGACGAAAGAAATAGCTAGTTTTCGAACTTTTCGTACTTGGATTGCTAGTTGTACCAGTCCATCAATATCAGCTTTGCTTTTGACATTTTCTAATCGGCTGAATTCTTCTTGCATCTCACAAAGAAATGTTTGTTTTGCCTTTTGAAGCTCAGAGTTTCCTTTAATTTTCTTTTTAGGGATATTCAGAAAACGATTAGTCAAGTGTTGGACTTTTTGGTTTTTTTGTTCATTTGAGAGAGGCAATGGTATTATAGTTGAGGTCACCTGTTTAGGCGATGAGGATGGCAAAATAGTCTGACAGGAAATATCGTGATGCTGCTGTACTACTTCCGTCTGTTCGTCAACGTCCTTTGAAAAGATCTCATTAAACTTTCTTATCAACTTCAAATAGGTTCGATTCCATTGAGTGATCAAATTGAGACGATTACAGGGAATAGTCTTAATCAATTCGTTGAGTTCGTCAAATTTTATCCGTAAAAGCCTCACAGGTGTTGGCGTTTCCACTAGGAGATTTATAATGTAGCACTCCACAATGTCCAGTTCGAGGTCCAGCAAAGGATTAAGCGTAGACGGGGATAATGACGATTGTAGTGTGGAAGGCATTCGTCAATGCGAGGGAGAGTGTTTCACAATTGTAATTTGACAACAAAAATGACTTAGAAATCGGCCCAAGACTTGTCGTTTAACGCCATCAAATTGATAGTAAACTTGAGTCAATTTCGACATTGCCATTGGAAAATTGCCAAGTCATTTGTTGGCTATTTCCACTATGTAAATAACAATAAGCGAGGACAGCCGCTGTGTGACAGTCCGACAGCGAGCCAAACAAACAAACGGTTTGTTACAAACCGCTTTTTGGCACTTCACAGCTGTGTGAACTTCACACATGTGGTTTGCTAATAGGAGAATAATGATGTTTGTATTATAATACTTTTATAGTTACTAGTATGTATTGTTTTGATTTATATTTTCACTTTTATAGACTTCTTTTCTCATTTTCAGGTTGTTTGTAGCTTTTTTTTCATTTCATCTCATCTTTATCCTCCACCTCACTATTTTTAAACAATTGGCTTTATTTTGTTTTGGTTTTTAATCTAAAATGGATCATCTATCTAAGAAATTTTGTCATTCGCCATCACCACTGGATATCTCTCCGGAGAAATTTGCTCATCTGCTTCCAGTGTAAGGACGAATATTTTTCAAACTGTTAATTTGATTATCATCCAGATATTAATGTTTTTTCTTTCTTTTATAGGTTTCAAATTCAATTTGCACTTCATATCAACGATCTGAATGACGATTGTTTTCAAATTGTATTTTGTCGTTTTCCTCTGCCAAAGTTGATCACTTTACGACTGGTTTGTTCCAGATGGAAGGCAGTTGTTGAGGCTATTTGTGGACTAAAGAGGTCCTTGAAATTATTCGCTAGCTTTGCTGGTGTAGAGTCTTACTGCAATAGGCTCAAAACGTATGGTCTTCAAAATGATCCTGATTTTCGTCTGAAGCCAACCAAGGAAGGGGATGATGATTTGTTGCTCAATATTTCCAAGTATGATCTTGACATGTATTATTTCGTATCGACTCTCTTTCCAAATGTGCATCGGCTGATTGTTGTTTATGATTGTGCTAACAAACAGTTTCGACAGTTGGATCTGCCAATGTTGTTGGATGAGTGGCCGCTGTTGACCAATTTGGTTATAATCAACTTTCCTTGCAATGATCAACTGCAAAGAGAATTGTGGCAAACTGTTCAGCTAAAACAGAAAAACCTCAAGCAGTTGCATTTGTTTGATGCAAGGAATTTTGATTTGATTCCTTCTGACGTTTTGTCCCGTCTTGAACAAGCAAGCATTATTAGCTATGTTGGTGGGTCTCAAATTTATCAATTTTTGAGCCCAAACTTTACTCGTCTCCGAATTGGGGATACCTTCTGCTCACCAACCTCGCTGATCAATTCACTAAAGATCAACCCCAGTCTGGCCAATAGTCTCACTCACTTGACTATTGATTCATATTTGTATGATTTGGGAAAACGAAATATGAAGTCCGGAAAGGAAAATTTAACTCAAATCTTTATGTTTATTTGTTCCCATTTTCCGCAAATTTCCTATTTGGACATGATCTCTCCTGAGGTTATTTTTCTTTTAGTTCTCTTGTTACGTGCCTTCATTAACATTTAATTTTATTTCAATAGTTGCCGTTTTCACAAATTGTCACCGAACTTGGCCGGTTATCTCGCCTCACTTCTCTGAAACTGTACATTTCTTCAAATGGTCTTACAGCTGAAGAAGAGGAAAAAGAGAAACTTTTTCCATTGGAATCAATCGAACTGTTGCATTTGAAAGTGCACGGAAAGCATGTGAATGACCAGTACGGAAAGTGGCTTGTCAGTTTATTCCCTTCCGTTCGCGAACTGTTCGTCAAATGTGAGAATCCGCGAAACTTGGTCAGCTGTCGAATGTGCCTAACTGAGTTTGGTCACTTGCACAAGTCGTTGCTCTACTCTGACGACGAAGAGGTCGTCGAACGGTCTCGTTACATGGGAAGACACTGTCAACGATATTTGGCCAAGCACAAATGCGAGTGCATCATTGTGCCTGCCTGAGTTCACTGGACTTTTAATAATTATTGCATCAGAACAGATTCGCTGTATCCACTTTTATTGACATACTCAATGCTTTTATTCTTTTATATTTCTTTTAATGATTTATGACATTGATCAAATTATTTAAATTCCATATACACTTTTGACATATACATCTTTAAAAATAATATTGGCAAATTGATATCAATTGAGAATTTTTTTTCAATATATTGTATTTTATTTTTGATTTATTCATTTGAAAATCACATGCATCGTCAAATAATTGAATTATTAGTAATTTATTACATTCAGAATATAATATTTACTTTATTAGTTGGCTATTTCAAACCGTTTTAAATGATTTAATTAATTCGGTGGTTATTTTTAAATAAACATTCCACTATTAACGAATTGTTTGCAATATGACCCAATGGTTATTCATCACTTGCAAATAAGGTAAGCAAGGTATACCTGCCGGTCAACTGACTTCCCGATTCAACGATCTAATGTTGTTGATTCACATACGAATTCGTAAGATGCATTTCAGTCACCAACAAGGAACAGATACGCATTGACGTCAGGTCGTTCTTCTTAATGCAAATAATTTTGTGCATGGTGACACTGATTTATCGAATTTTTCCCTGATTCATCGACGCTGTGCATGCAGAATACTGCACTGCAATGCATTGCGCACTCGTTATAAAACATTTTCTTTAATGTTTCATTCATGAATAATGCTTTCATTCTCTCTGTACTCAATGTTCGTTAATTTTAAAATTACTTTTAATATTAAAACAATGTGTTTATATCGACAATGTCGAACATTTCAATTTGGTATTGGAGCGTTTCTAATCGCCATTGTTGTTGGCCTTCAAAGTGATCGCCTCCGGAGGGGCATCCCCCTTACCAGCATCTTTGTTCAACTTGAGCATTCTAATCTTCTCAATCAACTTTTCGCTGATGACTCGAGCCTTTATATTCTTCTCACTTTTACAGATTGTATCATCACCCACGTTCACACTTGTTGCAAAGTCAAACACGGGGCTGGACTTCCCTGGGGGAGAAGGTGTGGGTCCATGTTTGAACATAAGTGCCGGTTCGACATTCGATTTGAACGATTTGTACATTTCTTTGGAATTGTGGAACGCTGGAAGATTGACATTAGCGGATTGTTTCGAAGCAGTCGCATTGATTGAAAAACCTGAAACAAAAATATTTGAATTGAATTAGGAAGTAATTAAACAAAAGTAATTACCGGCAGAAAGATTGACACTTGGTTGGTACTGATTGCTCCGAGGTGCATCTTGTTCATATGGCGACACCAAATAGATGAAATCCTCAAGCTGGACCATCGCATTCCTGTTGATTTGGCTGGAAAATTTGGTGCCGAGACCAGTGATTAAGTAGAGCTCGTCCTTGTGGGCACCATCATTACATAAACAACAGCAGAACATCAAACAGAAGACAAATGCCCCAAGCAGCAAGTAGATTAGCAACAAGGCGATGTACCACCAGACAGACGGTTTCATGACATTGCCTTTGCACAACTCGACCTGGTTCGATGTATTGCTGCTGTTCGGACGCACTGTTGTGGTCATGTTGACCACTGGCACATCGTTGTCACTATTCAGGTGATTGTTCACCGATAGTTGCACTTGGTGATAGTGCTTCGACATTTGTGATTCGTTCATGAGGATGTTCTTCAGACAGGTTTGAAAGTCATGCAATTTGAGCTGAGAGGAGTTGTTCGGTGAGACAATTTGGTCATACATTTGCTTGTAGAAGGATATTTCTGTAAAAGATAAAACATTAAATTGCAAACAAGTCAGTTCATATATTTACTTAAGTTATGCAACAATTCTTGAAGAACCTTGGAATCGGCCGACTTTGTGGAAGGCTCATTTTTGGACAAATCTTGGTTTACCAGGGACATTTGTCTGTATATCGCAAAGAGATTGTTCACTCCAATCAGACGAACATTCTTGCCACTCGAGGAACAGTTACACTTGAAGAATTGTTCAGCTGAAAATCGAGAAAATGCACTACTCGACTTTGTACTGGCCATTTCGATGATTCGTTGCAATAATGAGTCAACGGATATCGAAC
The DNA here is from genome assembly GCA_023373905.1 of Rhizoglyphus robini. Classification (NCBI taxonomy): domain Eukaryota; kingdom Metazoa; phylum Arthropoda; class Arachnida; order Sarcoptiformes; family Acaridae; genus Rhizoglyphus; species Rhizoglyphus robini. Next base: position 1,368,455 of record JAKIJQ010000005.1, on the reverse strand, counting down.
TCAACACTCCTTCATTGTCAAGTGCGTACAGTTGTCTTTGCCAAACAAACATGCCACTAGAAGCCAAGTCTGATGGCAATACATTGGATATTTGTAGTGCTTGCTGCAACAAGAGGTTGTCGGTCAAAGACTGAATCACGGTGATGTTGCTCTGTCGATAGGTCACCAATAGAAGACCTGTTGGGTTGAGCAAAATAGCTGACCGAACGCCGTCGAGACTGAAACTGGACATTCGGCTTTGTTTCATCACTGTTGCGGTGCTTATTGGAGGCAATGGCTTCAGTGTGAGCACTCCACCTGAATATGCCTTGTGGTAGGCCTTGAAAGTGACTTTTCCCGTCATTGAATAGCCGATTGCCAAAATGCGATGACGAAGTGAACGAAACTGACTTGGGCTACATGAGTCAGACTGCTCGCAAGTTTGATCCAGAGATGTAAAATCCAAAACAGCAATCACACTTGTATAATCTAAATAAGTAAAATCAAATTAATTCCAGGTCTAATAATATCAAAGTTCAACATACCGTGATTGAAGAGATCATCACACCGGACTGTCGAATGTTTTAAACCGTTCAAGTCAATCACTTGATATGTCACATTCTTGTTGGCCAATTGTTTGTTCCGCAGTTGAACATAGAGCTTGAAGTCAATTTGGAAAATATGTTCCATCTCTAGTCCTCGATGGCCATGATGACCACATCGATGACAGTCAAACTGATGAAAGTCATCCAAATTGCCCCCACTAGAAGGCTCACTTGGTGCTTTGCTGAAGACAGCCGTGATCAGTAATACAAAGAATACTAAATGGACATAATCAAAAAGTGAAGTCATTGTGAAAAAGTAGTCACAGCTCAATCAAAATTAGAATGAAAATTGATTCAAGACTTTTGAATTAAAAAGAAAAGAAAACTTTTTCTTTTGAAAACAACATTCGAACGAAACAACTGAAATTTTGTTTATTTTATTATATTTATTTGCAATGAGAACATACACTAATCATTGCTATTTGCGAAACTAGTAAATAAACTAATTTAAACCTCTACACTGTCTGTAATTTACTAAAATCGATCGACCTTTCTAGAGAATCTAGGTTATAATATTTTAATCATTTTGTTGTAAAATGTTCAACACTTTCATGTTGACCTCCACTGCCACGTCTTTCCCAATCAAAGGATCCATGTGATTGGCACGTTTATTCGAAACCTGGAAGAACTCTTTGGCTTTGGACAAATCGTTCTTTAATGCATCAACTCCCGAGATTGGAACGAACCAATCATTGAGTGAGTAGACCACATAAACAGAGGGATGGGTAATGTTCCTTAGCGAATACATTGGTGCATCTTTTTGTCCGTAATGTATCAGATTCTCCATCGTGCCATAATCGTACTTTTTGAATTCATTACTCTTAAAAAGTTGATGGAAGTGAAGTAGATTCTTTGCAGAAGTGCTCGTTGGCTGGTGTGCCATGTACACTGCCATTCGACTCTAGCAACATTTCAATAGTATCATATCGAGTCACATTGACAATAGACTTACTAGATTGAGCTGTTCGAAATCGGGGCCACAAATGGCAAAGAAGACCAATTCACAAAAGAAACGACTCGGTGCAAGATCACAAGCCAACGGAACCAAACCAGTAGATACAAAGTTCGCGGTAAAAACAGGACCACCTTGTGCACTTAAATAAATTAAATTAATTTCGTTTGAAAGAATGAAATATTCTGCAAATCTCACATAAGGATTGGTCTGATTGAAGCAATTAGCAACCGAAAGGCAGTCTTTGCATCACCAATTCTAGTGATCGGAGAGATGGCAGTGAACGAGGCCACTGCTTGATTGAACTTTTCCGTCTGCGAGAGTAGAGCAAACATCACCGCGGAGCCTTGTGAATGGCCAATGAAATGTATCTTGTCTAAATTTAAAAGTTTTGTATATTTGTTTTATCTCAAATCAATAAACAACTTCACATTACCGGCATTTGTCTTATTTCGCACGAAATCAATAATCGCTGGAGTGTCAAATTGGCTAATTTCATCGAACGAAAAATCCCAAAACTCTTTGTCAGTTGGTTTGAGGCTAACATGAGCCTGTCCGTATTTACTGCCACGGTTGTTAGCCATCCACACATCGTAACCCCATTTGGCCAACTCAATGGCCATGTTTTGTCCAATCACGGATGTGTTCAGTGAGACATTGTCGGTGGCCATCACAAAGTCTGCAGAAGTTCCAATGAGGCCTGTCTGCAGAATCACTGGTTTCTTTTCACTTGACAAAGAAAAAGGAGGAATTCGGTGCAGTTCGATTTTGTATCCTTGGTAAGTGGTCACGATCTGCGTTTCGCATAGAAATCCTCTTGAAGTAACAATCTGACACTAACAAATATTTAACAAAACATTTATTAATTCAATTAAATCATATCCCCGCGACCAGCTAGAATCGGATAAGCGGACTTTGTACATGCACGAATGAATCAATTAAATCATAAATTCATAATAAATACCGTTGTTCTGTCTTGGTCTGGATCATATTTGAAGAATTGATTGGCCGAGACATCTGCGAAGACTTGCAAAGAATGGTTAAATACAAATAACAACAAAACTACTTGAATAGATAGCTTCTTCATTTTTACAAGAGCAAATTGTGGTCCAGTATCTGGTTGGGGCAACTGTCGCGATCGATCGCAAACTGACAGTCTTAGTTGTACCACCCTGCTGTACTGTGCGCCAAAACAAATTGCAAAGAATTGACATGCGTTACCAAGTTGGGTTGGGTTTGGCCGTATTGCGGTTCAATATTATACTGACTACACTTGCTATTAATAAGCGTATTTCAAAAAGTGCAGCAAGCCTAAATTAAAATGTCAAGTTAAAAATTATCACGAATTATAATTAGTAAAATGCACCAAACCGAAAACCTCGCCCAGTCGATCAATCAGAAATGCGCTAATTGACAATAGGCAAACACTTTAGCGAACATTGAACAGACGAACAACCGATGTTGATTTATTTGGGCTAGGAAGTGTAAAACACATTTAATTGTTGAGTAATGTAGGTAAACTGTCAAATCTGTCTCAAGGCAATAAATACAATTGTTAATGAATGGTTGACCAGATAAACTTGAGTCGAAAGCAAATGTCTACGTTGCCACAGTGTTTACGCCTAGCTCAATGTCAAGATTGATAGTAATATTATAATATTAAATCTATATAATATTATATAGCTCAAAACCTATTACGGCTCTAGAGGTTAATACTCAAATCTAGTCAAATCTATTCTGAAACATAAATTTTGTCTTATATAAATTGTTTCAAACTCCACAAAATTAAGCACAGCCACTTTTCATTGGTTGCTTGTAAAATGCGCTGAGAAGTAAGTCGATAATGTCAAAATACAAACGCAGAACAGCAAAAACGTACTCTCCTAGTGAGTTCACAATAATAGTACAAAATTTAATAATTTTATTTGGTTTTTACAAAAATATGACTAGTCGAAATACAATTATAATTATGTTACTTAATTCGCAAGTGTGTCGAACAATCGACTGATCTCATCCATGTCCACAGGCCTATTGAGATCTTCCTTCCGAGCATCAACCATAATGCTTTCACAAGTGCGTTACAGTACAAAATAAAAATAAGAATTTAATCAAAAGTGCAATCTTTGCCATCAATGAAAAGGAATAAACAAAGGCAAAAAAGATTTTGGCAATTTGATAGTGGAAAAATAGCAAAACAAAGCTGGAGAGAAACAGCCAAACAAATGCAAACAGAAAGAAGCAAATGAATTTGTTTGTCTAAAAAAGACAGTAATAATAAATCAATTGTACAAAAATAATTTACATACCGAAATGTAGGTAGAAAACAGTGTAATGAGAAAAACGAGTGTGATCGCAATTGCCACCAAAAGAGTTCTCACTTAATATCGAGAACAAACAACAGCCAACAAAATGGAAATTGAGATGATCTGTAGTCAAAAGAAAATTGGTCAAAAGACAGAAATATTTCGAAATATCGATCATACAAACAGAACCAGGAGAATGTAATTAATTGGATAAGTTGGGGTAGAAGAATTGAAGCTCGCAATAATAATAAATGTACAAATGCAGACCCACCTATAATTTATGATGAAAAGGCAGTCACATTTCGATGGATTATTACAAGTGTGGTATTTACGTTGCAACGACAAGCATAGAGATGAGCACACAGAGGTTTTGCGTCAAATATGAATTGATTGGTTCACTAGAAATAAGTTAAATTAATATTGTGCAAAATGGAAATATTTAAAACTTACTAGAACATGCTAAAATAACAAATGGTGAAAGTGAAAGCCAATTGTGCACTTTCTGGACAAATGCCCGACGAAAAAATTTGTCAGAGAACGGATCGAAAGCAGGCAAAGAGCATTCTGATTCGGTAGTGACATTTTTTACATTGCTTCTTGGGAATGAGCTCATCTCAATCACTGGCACGACAGAACACTTTCGGATAGTTTGGTCATTGTGGAAGATTGACAAGACATGATTGTGAGACTTAAGTTGAGATAGAGAAGACTTATTCTAGGATTCCTATATAATAATCCTATAATAGGATAAACTTGTTACGTACTCTATGTACGTTCCAATATGGATTAATCAAACTGACAATGTAGTGAACAAAGTCTAGTGGACAAATTGAGCAAGATACACAAAGGTAACCAACTGTTGAATATTGCGTCATAGAGATTACGAACTTTCTGGAATTGTTCACGGTAGTGGCAAATTTAAAGCAAACGCACTCCGCCGGAGTGACTCCGGCAACAAGCTTGTAGTAGTGGCATGCACAAAGAACCATTGTATTAGAGACAGGCATAAAGTTGCCAACAGATGTCGTGCATGTCGGCACAGTCTGTGACAGTCATTCTCAACAAACCATACGCCGCATGCGGCATCTTCGATGTTCAGACATTTTTTTCAGTTCACAGTTTTTCTCTGTCTCACTGTTGTCAACGTGCCTGTTAGACTTTCTCTTTGTTAATAATTTCACTTGAAAGGCAAAGTGCAATTCTTGGCCTGATAAAGTTATTTTCTTATGTGAGTATATAACCTTAATTTGATTAGGACAATTAACCTGCCGTGTTCAATGCTGAATTGTGGCCATCAATTTATGCGACCAGCAGCAGAAGACTACAAAATGTCTACTTGCTTTCACTTTGTGTTCTCGAGGAGAACAATTACTTTGACTGATATTTTTTGTTTTCGTTATTTAGTTTCACCAACTTATCTGGCTATCTGTGGTGTCCCTGTTCTAAAATCTGCAAACCTCTAGGTATGTATTCTGCTCTGTCAATTACCTTTACTTTTATTAACAGTATTTCTATATGTTTAGTGGTATAAATTCACGGTTAGGCAAAATTTCTATTTGTTTTTTTCGTGTTAGTGTATTTGAGGCAAATGTTTTTTATAACCTTATGATAACTACTTACCTCTAAATAATTTCTAGGTTAAATAGCCGCACTTCTATCGCATAAGTAAATTTGTATTTCCATATATGCAAGTCACTGCCAGCCAGTGCTGCTGCCTATCGCTCACATTCTATCTCGAACCTTTAAAACACGTTCACTATATTCATTTGTTATATATTTGTGGTCATTTTGTTGTTATTATTTATTTCGTTGAAAGTTTCTCGTTCTACTTTCCGTGTTCTTCTAGTTTTATCTACGGTAATAATAGTTTAGTTTATATTTTTTTATATTTATATTTTTTCTTAGATTTGGCATGGACCACGCTGACAAAAGGCGTCGCAGTGATAGCGAATATACGAATTATGGCCGTGGCCGTGATAGAAATTTTAGCCGTGCAAGTGGTCGCGATGGCTACGATGACCGTGACCGTAGAGACGAACGTGGTGGAGGAGGAAGCTATGATCGCCGTGATCGTAATGACGATTTTCGCGGTGGATTTCGAGGAGGCCGTGGTGGCGGATTTCGAGGTGGAAGCCGTGGAGGAGGGAGACCTTATGGTGGTGACCAAGACGGTTTTCGCAAAACAGCTGGAGGAGATTTTCAACGTATGCCCGATTCAGTAGAAAACAAGCAGTTGGTTCAGCAACAAATGTCTCGTGGCACAGAAGGAACTCCGATTGAATTAGTTGGAAACTTCTATCGTTTCCTTCACTCGAACATCACTGTTTACCATTACAACATTGATATCGTCAAACTTCGAATGCCTAGAAAGACTGATGGAGATGATGCCAGGCCCACTTCTACCACTTTCGATGACGAAAGCTTAAAAGAAGAGCCACTTTCGGATGAGAAAAAAGAATCTCAGGAACGATTTATTAAGAAGTTTGCTGATAAGATATTTGGGCAGTGGATTACTTCCAATCAAGACATATTTAAAGACGTGCCTTATGTCTATGATGGTTTCAAAAACGTCTACACTACAAAGACCATAAAGTTGCCTTCTACCGACGAGATTATTCAAGAATATGCGAAAACTGTCGAAGTTGACATTGATGGCAGAGCTTCTCTCTTTAAGGTATTTTTCAAGCACGTCGATGAAGTTTCCCTAGGAGATGCAGTCGATTATTACAATGGCTCTTCAAAAAAGCCTATTTCCGAACGCATAATCTCAGTATTTGAGATAATTTTTCGTTTCGTTATTGGCAAAACTTATGTGCCATACCAACGAAAGTTCTTTGACCTTACAGATGCACAACAGTCACAAAAGGTGAGACTTTGTGACTTTGTTCAAGGATTTATCAATTCAGTTCGCATGACTGAGTTTGGTCTTGCTTTAAACGTACATTTGAAGACCTCATGTACCATTTCAAAGTCGTTCACCAAGTTGACTCACTTGATTTGCGGAATTCTCAACATATCTGAACGCGACATTGAGGGATTGGAAAAACGACAACTATTCGCTGTCAACAAGATTATCCGACATCTTAAGGTCACCACGAATCATTCAAAACGCACTGTCACTTACACCATCGATAGCATGGTTGACAAACGTCCTCAAGATGCGACATTTGTCCACAAAGGAGACAAAATATCAATTGCTGATTACTTCAAGACTGAGTACAAAATTCGCCTTCAATCTTTGCCGATGGTTAAATGCAGTGGCAAGAACAATGTGCACCTTCCTCTCGAGTTATGCCATTTGCAGGAATCACAGTTCTTGAATAAGAACAAGTTCGATATGAACATACAGCGAGAGTTGCTTTTCAAATCAACTCATCAGCCAAACGTGTATTTTCACAAGGCCGCCAATATTGTAAAGCGAATTCAAGAATCCGATGTCGATGGCATTCTCAAAAAGTTTGGAATGGATCTTGTTCCAAAAGCTGCCCGATTTGAAGGTCGTGTCTTACCAGCTCCAAAGACAATTTCGGCAAATCAACGCGACCAGTTTTTCTATGCTACTTCGAAGCCTCCGGAATGGGTTCTATTTGTATTTGATGACAGACAATTTAACAAAAATCAATTGAAATCATTTGCCCAGCAATTAAGAGTTAAAGCAAATGAGTTTGGTCTTCGCCTTAATGAACCTTCAGCTGCCGATTGTGTCAGTATTGGAAAACTTGAAGATATCAAAAGTGTTTTTTACAATGTGGTCAAAAAGACCAACGCCCAACTCGTCTTTGTTGGCATACCGACTAGTAAGTTAACTTTTTAAATATTTATTATTTAATAATTTTTTTTAAATTCTAGGACACGATTCTTTGTTGAGTTCGGACATTTATAGTATGGTCAAGCATTGCTGTGACCAGAAGTATGGGATAATGTCACAATGTTTCAAGGCTGACAACATGGTTCGCATTCCGAATGGCTACCTTGACAACTTTTTGCTCAAGGTCAACGGCAAAATTGGAGGGCAAAACAGTGCTCTCGACGCAAGCGCCTTTAAGGCACTACCATTCAAAACTGAGGAGACGATGCTGGTTGGTATCGACGTCAACCATCCCGGGGAAACTGAAAGAGTGCTTTCTTCAGTTGCTGCCGCCGTTGGTTCATACGACAAAGTGTTTTCACGATACAACACAAGCATTCGGGTCCAGAGAAAGGAACGAGACGAGATGGTAAAACAACTTGACGACATGATTGCTGAGTTATTGTCGCAGTACAAGCGCAAAAATGATGGCTCCTATCCAAAGAATGTGGTTGTTTTTCGTGATGGCGTTTCTGAGGGTCAGTTCGATATGGTTAAAGAAACCGAAATTCCGCTCATCAAGAAAGCTTTCAAAGATACTGGTAAATCTATTAATCTTACCTTGATTGTAGTGCAAAAGAGACACCATACTCGATTTGCTTTAGCTCAGCAAAACACCTCAGGACGCAAGCCCACCTACAACGTCCCCAGTGGAACTGTGGTAGACAAGGCGATTGTGGACCCGTATCTCAAAGTGTTTTACTTGAATAGTCACTTCTCTCCTTTGGTATGTTTTTTGTTAATTTTAACATTAGTCTGTTAAATGTTTTTTTAGGGTACTTCGAAGCCAACCAAGTACACCATTCTTCGGGACGATCTCAAGATGTCGCCTGACAATATTCAGAAAATGTGCTTTTATACTTGCTTCAATTGCATTCGCACCCGTAACGTCATTTCCATTCCTACTCCTGTCCGTTATGCTGACTTGTGCGCTTATCGCTCAAAGCTGCATATTGAAGCCCAACGTGCTTTTGACGATTCGAAAAGTGTGAGCAGTCATCGTAGTGGCGGAGGCACTGGTGGTGGTGCTGATTATGAAGATGGCATCATCAAGAATCTTAACGAAAAGGCCAAAATTCACGACAAAGTCAAACAGCGCCTCTTTTATTGTTAGGCTCACAACACTTATTTAATTCAGGTCTTAAAGATCTTTCTAAATATCTAAATTCACCATTATCTCTGCTTAACTTTACTTTAAATATTAACGATATTATTATTAAGATACTATTTTGAAGGTTACTTTTACGAATTAATGTACTTTAATCCGTAGTCATTTTAATTTTATTTTGTTAATATTTTATCTGCTTTAGTACCAAAACAATTTTACAATTTATCATACTCATACTTACTAGGTACCTGTGAAAGAACATATTTACTCAAGCATTGGTTACTTATATATCATTTCTTAATTTGTAACTTTTGTCTGTTTAAAAATATATCAAATCTCAATTTATGACTTTTGAAGTGGTTAATTATTTTATTTTATTAAATACTTTACAAAATAATAATACAAAATGGATTTCTATTATATTATTAGGTTATTTCGATTTGTGATCTTAATCGAAACAAAAAAGAGCTCTAATGACATAATTTTAATTTGTTTGCATTTTGAAAATAATTTGTGAGAGAAACAATTTTCATCTTTCCATCTAACTTAGCAAATTATTATTATTACCTATCGATTGTCGAGTTTTAAAATTATTCTCAATGTTTTAAAATCAATTATTATTTATTATCATTATTGGCATTATTTTTCTTATAGATACCAAACGAATGAATTTCAGCATTGCGCATACGTGCCGAAGAAAATCTGTCATCATTGGTCGGGTCTTCTCAACGAGATCGAACAGCTTCAGAAAAAGATTGCGGGCAGAGTCAGTGACTGAGTCAAGGAAACGTGACTTGATGTAGGCTGGTTAATTGGTCTGCTCCTTGTACAGCTTCTTGGTGTCCTGAAGGTGGAACGGGAAACGATTGCATAGCATGGCGTGCATCTCCACCTCAGGTTTGCTTGAACCACCAGCGAGCCAGCCACATCCTTTAATATCTTGTGCTTCTTCGCGTAATCTGAGAGGTCTCATTGCCGGCGAACTTCCATGAAGACATTCAAACTAATCCAACACAAAACTACAGCCACTTATAATTATAGTGTCCATAGTGCGAACTTTTCAATAATCCAACTGTTGATTTTATTATAGTACGCACTGAATTGCCAAAGTGACGAACTTTTTGGCTCAATTTTTTTGCATTTGCATCGAAACCGTTTGCTAATTCAACAAAATTTTCTAAATGAGAAGAACTCACATATAGTTCTAATAACAAATTGAAGCACTCTATAAAATAGCAATAATATTGCTTTATCGGTGTGACTGTTGCCAAGTTTCAGTGACCATCGTGGCCCAATGTTGTATCCATTCGTGTTAAGCGTTATGATGCTTGCGCTGATTCTGTTTATTGTGCTGCCTCTTTGTGGGTCGAGTGGCAAGAACAAAAAAGAGAAATCCGACAATGGTGGAAAAGACCGAAAGAAAGGCCGGAAGAAGAGGAACCGAAAGCCAAAATCAAGAAGCGAGTCAGAGGAATCGATTGGTGCCAACTACTACGCACAGCTCATGAAGAAGAATAAAGTGAAGTCGGTCTCGCAGTACCTTGGCCAGTAACGCCTCTCAATTGGTCGCCACACCAGTTCGACCTCGTTCACTTGATTTTCCTGTGCCACTACAAAACAACTAGTTCAAGTCATTTCAATAAAGAACTTATATAACTTACAACTCTGTCTCAATTTTGATTTAATATATAGTTTGCTATAGTTCAAAGATTCTTTCGAGTGCTTTTGATTATTGTATGATTGTTGTAATCGGTTTCATTGGGGCACTGGTATAAACTGGCTTCTTTGGCAGATGTTCGCCCGTGCACAAACCACCGAGACATTGGTCAGTTAGAGTGAAATTTCACCCTTAAGTTTAAACTTACAAGTCAGAAGTGTTGCAATTGCACATGTGCATGATCGACACAATAAGGCCAACTAAGTCTGAAAGAGGTGTCACGGGACAAGGACTCGTACAAGTGTGATCCACGAGGACTGCATGTCACTGTCGGCCAATGAGGCAGTCTCCATTCCACTGTACAATGTCTCGAAATGAAACGAAATGAAATGCAATTCGATCGAGCACTTTTGGTTGCCTGTTTCTTCTGTTTACCTTTGTTGTTCACCAAGTTTCGTTGAAAGACTTTTCCATCGAACAATTAGCCGAACCACCGAGGTCGTTCAAGTTGTCAGCGGACCAGTTATATGGATTATTGTCAATAAGTGCACTGCTCAGTCCTGTCCTACAAACAAAATGAAACCGTTTAGCAGTTCGCTTGGCAAATTATAATGTTAATTTGTTATTGGTTTAATTTCTTACCAATGAATGCGATGCGTTTTCAACTGCATGAATATGTTGTATAGATTTGCTTTAACAAAGGAAAATGAATATAATATGAAGGCGATTCGATTCGGTTTCTAATTATGAAGGCATGAGTTTGTTTTGACATCTCAGTGCGCCTCTTCTGTCTTCGTCTACCCAGTCAATCCCAGTTGAAACATCGTTATAGTGATTTGTTCTCTCTTGACAATAATAACCACTTGGAGTGTGAACACAAATAGGAATTAACTATAGTGTCTACTTAATGGCTATGTTCACCGAATGGAGACAAATTAATCAAACATCGTTGCACCCAACGAGGTTACTTCAGAAGCAGTCAATGAGAATGGTGTCCATAAAACAGGCAATTTGTTAATTGGCTTTGCGTTTGATTCGTATATAGCTAATATAAGACGATTATCATTGATAATGGCCTCGTTAGAAATTAGTTAATTAGTGCCGTATTGCCCAAAACTGACATTTATTCAATGAATTTCATTGCACTAGGCCAGACTTGCTCTATTAAATTTAATTGCAATTTGATTTGATTGTCGTTCACTAGATGGCGACACTCAATCATAAGCTTGTAAACAAGTATGCTTATAGGGCAATGCTGCAAGCTTGCTCAGGATATCATGGAAAGTCACTTTTAATATTTTTTGCTTCAATATATCTCGATACTTTACTCGTAACTTTTATTAAAATGGGAACCAACAATGATGATCGGTAATTATTCACATTTTGTATTTCTTTTTGTATTTACTTTATTTTTTTCTAGGTTGAATGGCTACGAGTCTACGACCAAATCGATGAACTCGCAAATGATTTGATGCACAAGTTGAAGCAATTGGATAATCAATACACAACCTTATGTGAAGGCAATTTATTGTTTTTATTGATGCTCACAATAACGACCAATTTTATTTAGAGAGTTTACTTTACTTATCAAAAACTTATCCCGAAATTTCACTCAGAACGTTGGCCAACTTAAGGAAAATCTTAATCAAATATCAAGTTTGAATTGTCATTTAACTATAGCTTATAAGCAAGAGACGGCAACGTTCGGTGGATACTCTTAACAACCGATGCAAACCAGTTGAAACCCTTATTAACAACCCTTATAGCGATTAAAGGTATTTGTGATTACTTTAGTTACTAAAAAATGTAGTAAACGCGTTATTTTATTTATCTCAATGATAGAACGGTCAGTGGGCACTAGTTCTGTCTGGTCTCGGCATAAATTAGATTCTCTCGGTGCATATGGCAAATGTGTCGGTTTGTGGCCCATTGCGAAGTGAAATGCTAAATGATCTTTAATATAGATCGACATGATTCAATCGTAATATGTCTAATTCTAACTGATTGCAGCCATGTTGGCCTAATGTCTTTCTACTCGTATTCCGATAAGTGGCCTGCTGTGTGGCCTAAGTAAAGGACCTGCAATTTCTTCAATTGACCGTTAGTGACTCTTACTTGACCATTGCAAAAAATTGCAGTTACTACGGTGTCTATTTTGAGTGCAAAAGTGAAATATTTTGATTGTGATTGCTTCTCTGTTGGTCAAGTGGTAAGGACAAAAAGAACTATCATGCCTACTTAGCTATAGCTTGACCTTGACCGCAAGTTTCATTGCGACTAATTTGGGAAATATTACAACATTTGGCAGAAATAAAGGATTTTAATAATTAAGAATGTTTAATACAAATAATAGTTGTAAATTTAGAATGGCCAACATATGTGGCAGTTTGTGGAAAGCCTTTCAGTGGAAAGAGGCTCACTTTTCCACCTCGACCAATTCTTTGATCCGTCGGTATGAGGCTTCGACGGCGGCATGGATGCCAGAAGCACAGTCTCGCTGCTCGAGCACATGGATTCCATAAATAGCGCCACCACTCGGAGAGATGACAGAATCCCGAAGCTCGCCTGGGTTCTTGTTGGTCTCGAGCAGGCACTGAGCAGCGCACTGGACTGCCTTGGTGGCCAACTTGGTGGCTTTCGCTTTGGCCAGGCCCATCTTGAAACCACCATCCGCGAGGGCAGAGATAAAGTAGTAGACGAAGGCCATGCCATTGCCAATGAGCGAACAGGCCGAGTCCATCTGGTCCGGTTCCATGAATTCGATCTTGCCAAGCGCCTGCAGAGTGTCACGCACCAGTGAGTTGCATTTCTTGGAGTCGAGTTCGACATCGAGTACGCCCAGTCCGAGTCCATAAGCCACACTGGTGTTGAGAACCACTCGGTGCATCTCCACCTTGTACTTGTTGGCAGTCTCTGGATTGAGCAGAACAGTCTTCACATCTGCCAGTGGCACACCACCAATCAGAGAGAGGATGAAGATTGGCCGCTTTCGGGTGGGGATGTAGTTAGTGGTGATGGGACAGGGCCGAGTGCCACCGAGTTTAAAGCAGTTGCGCACCACAAAGCCATGCACGTTGAGGAAGACAATGTCGCAGTCGAACTTGCCAAACAAGTCGTACGAGCGAGTGGTAGTGGCAACGCCTTGAACCTTGAAGGTGTCCAAGTTCTTGCTAGTCTTAGCGGCCACGTAAAGTTGCTTGGCTTTGACCTTGTCTGCTTTGAGCAAGCCCTTGACAATAGACTCGGTCATTCGGCCAGCACCGAGAAAGCCAATCTTGGCGCTCGACACGTCATCCACTTTAGAACGACTACGTGCCTGAGAGCTGCCACTGGACTTGCCTTCCACTTTTGAGCGAGTCTTGCCAGATTGCTTTGACTTGACTTGGGACTTGATTCCAGATTTAGGTGCCTCGGAGCCGCTCTTGGACTTGACCGCATCGCCCGGAGCTTGGCTTTTACTTTTGGACCCATCCGCAATGCCACTTTTGACTACAGCTGCCGAGGAGTCGTCTTGTGCCGCTTCAGCATTGGACTTGGTGGCACCATCCGCCGATTCGTCCTCAGGCTTGTCCACAGACTCGTCAGCATTCGACTTGGCCTCCACCTCAGCTTCGGTCTCTTGAGTTTCAGTCTGAGAAGTTTCCTCCTCCACGGGCTTGTCTTGTTCGGTGTCGCTCATTGTGAGGCCAATAGAAGGATAAGAGAGGAGGAGCACGAGAAAAAGGCAGAAGAAAGCTTGGAGAACAGTAATTCACACTTCAATACTCAGATGGGCATCGGCTCCTTTGTTTTATGTCCAACCGAACGATTGTTGCACGAACAAGTTCTCTCCAGTTGACCACAAACTCTATAGAACATTATAGTACAAGTCATTCGTAATGATTCGTTCTATTTGGATCGTAAAGTGACGTAGTGAGTAGTCGTGACTTGCAAATCAAAGCAAAATTATGGTCGTCACCGATTTCGCAACATTTAGACTTTTTTCTGATTCGCCTTTGGTGGAACATTTATTGTTGACGTCATCTGTAGAGAAATTAATTTTTAATTCATTCAAAAGTCAACTAATCAGTGACATAATTTATCATTTTTTGTTGCTTTTGGCTTGCGAATATGAATCATTTCTCTGATTTACACCAAACCGCCATTCAGACCACCATCAAGTTCGCCTGCCACGAACCACAACTTATGGATATTTGCGAAGGCAACTTTTTGCGTGGCCACACATTGTGGCTTATCGCTAAACACACTAAATTGCGCTCTCATTACTGCGCGCTGTGCAAATAATCATTATGCCACATTATGTAATTGTCAGTATCACAAAACAACAGAATTCAACTCCAGAAACTGCTTGCTTTTTGGCCAGACCATAATTGCAATGATTACACTAACAGGAGATTAAGGCTAATTCTCTAAAGTCCAGATGAAAATTTGCAATACAAAAGATTTCTTCGCATTTCATGCGACTAGCCCGATTATCGCTAATTGATAAGAATTATCTAAAAGTCACTTGATTCTCCTTAACAATCAATTCCGAACAAATCTAGATTGTGACAGCTGTGATAAGACATTGAGTTGTGTGTGTGCGCGCGTGTCGCCGCTTGCCTGGCGAGTGCCATTCTGTGCACATGTGCTTCCATTTCCAGTTTGGCATTCACAGAACGCCTTTGCTGTTATGGATTGCTTTAACTCTTACTCGAATTTCCTCGCCGAAATTGAACTAATGAAGAACTGGACCAAACAACGACTCAACAACGAAACTCACAGTGTCATCGATGAACTGTTTGTTTGGTTCCATAATGAGGCCACAAAGCAAATGGGGCTGACCTGTTCCCTTTCCAGCCAGTTCAACTTCACCAGTCAGTGTGCACACTTCGGCACGTGCTCGCCTGTGCTCAACCAAATGGTTCACCAAAACACTGTTCCTATCTATTCGCAATTTGGCCATCATTTTAGTGCTACTAACCATCAAGCTCAAGTCGGTCGATTTTCCGAATTTGGTAACAGTTTTGCTAGTAGTAAGTCAATTTAATAATAATTATAATAATTATTTTATTTATTAATTTGATTTTCAAAAAAATAGGCTCAACTTTACGAGTTGAAAATCAAGTGCTTTCACCAGTAATTCCAACAGAGACGTATGGAGATTATATGGAAAATACTCAATTTGAGCAATCTAGCCTTAATCTACAAACATCGAATGACGCCAACTACCGTGCCACTGCTTCCAGTAGAGTCAATGTTAACGATTATCATCCGCAATGTCCCGAATGTGTTGGGGCAGTTGACATTGCTAACCAAAGTGTTGTCTGTCTTGAAGACCTAGAAGAGTGGAACAGAGCAGACAAACAACTACCGCCACAGACCGGATTCGAACTCTCTGATTATCAAATGAACAGAGACTTTCCATTTAAATGTCCTCAAGTCGATTGCGGTTATTCGTTTCATTTGTGGTAATGACATTTTGTACTTATTGATAACTAATTGATTTATTTCCTACAGGGTCGACCTGCACGAACACATTAAACTCGTTCACGGCCTGTACAATTGCATCGACCTGAATTGCCACTTTGAGAGTATGACCCAAGCCGAAGTTACTCAGCACTGCAGCATTGTCCATTCGGAGGTATTGGCCAAAGTGCAGGACAAATCGCCACCATTCAAATGTCCAGTGCAAGAGTGTGGCCGTGTGATGAGCTGCAAGCAAGGACTTACCAATCACGTCCGAACTCATGTGAATCAGATGGACAGAGAGTCGTTCCATTGTAAATGGCCAAATTGTACAATGAAGAGCAAATATAAACGATCCGTAATAACGCACATTCGGAGTGTTCACTTCGGCTTGCCCACAACCAAGAAGGAACAGGACTTTCGTCATATTGTCGATTATCGTAATCCATTTGATTATCTTGAGGTAGACCAGTCTTGTGCTTTGTAATGTTTCATGTAGATTAAAGAATTAAAACTAAATACATTATCAATTATACGAAACATTTTGGGCAATATTTAAATGAATTTATTTAATAATAAATAATTCGGTTAATGTTCACTCGGTAGTAAATGATTTCACGCAAATGCAAACACGACTAGCTGTTTGGACCTAAATTGGCGTAAGGCAACGTGTAATAGCTATTCTTGGCCTAGAATTCTAAGAATCTTAAGATGACTAGAAGCAGTGCCACGGATGCGAACACAACGACGGCCATCAAACGAGGACGTCTGTACTACTGAGAGGAAGATGTGGCCAATGTTGCTTCTGAAATGATCTGCCTGACTCGAGTCCACCAGGCTTGGACCGTTCAATTTGGATTTCTCGTTGTTGGCTTGAGTTTTGACTTTGAACACGCACTAAAATTTAGTTTTGGCCATTTTGCCGCTCGAAGTAAACTAAGAAATTGATGTTTCTTTTGAAAAAAACAAATGTTACGTCGCATTCCATGGTGGCCACTGATTCAGGGACTGACTATGCACTGATGCTCACAGACTGAATTATGAATTTCTGTTTAGTTTTAAGAAATGGGCCAACTACGGCCTCATCCATAAGTGATTGAAGTTACACTGTTGCATTGGTCGAGTCGGTGGTGTAATGACACCATTTTTCGGATTGACAGTGACTAAACAAAATTAGAGTGCACTCCATATTTGTTCTGTTTGATTTGGTTTGCACATGGCAAACAACCAACTAATGCTCAATTTGGCGCTTTTAGCAGCGGAAGATGTGAACAAATATAGTAGAGTTTATTCTAACTTAAAATGTTCATTTCGTTTCGTTCATTTCAACAGCAAAAGTTTCTGAATTCTAAAATAACTAATTCATCATGTTACCAGAAGTGCACTTAGCCATGGCTACTCGGATTAATTTGTGCAAAAGTTTACTATTGATACACTAAACTGGTATGCCATTGAAAGGGCTTAATAAGAAATCAGTCCTGTTGTTCTTTCTGTAAAGTATTTCTAATGGACTTAATTTGACGGACACAAAAACGAACGAATCGCATGTGATTAATATAATAATATATTTATCCATTTCATTCAATTCGATCTATCAGTTTGTTTATAAATCGCAGACTTAATTTCCAACTTTCAATCTTCTAGTGTGGAGTTCTCCACGTTTATCCTTTTTTAAGCTTCTGCACAGCATCAAGTCTGCATATTTCTCCTTTTGCTCTCCAAAAGATGTCTCTTCGATCATCAAGTCCACTAGCTGGCTTCACTTCAAGTGTGCTCCAACTGAGCCTTCTTCTATTGATGATGATCTTTCTGGTTCCGCTTGTCTACGCTGATGAGCCTTCAGCTGTAGTGAGTTCGACTTCTCGTCCGTCCGCCACTGAGAACAGCTCAAGCAAGACCAAGGCCACAAATCGAACCACTAAGATGTCACTGCCTATCAACGATGCCAGTGAGTTCGACAAACTTTAAGTAGCATTCGATAATAGTGATCACTAACTTGTCTTCTTCTTCCAATACTAGCGGAAAGTGCCTCGCACACGCCTCTCATTGTGGCAATTATTCTGTTCCTGGTGATTGGTGTGCTCATTGCCGGCATCATCTTCATTGTGTGTCACGATCAAAAGCTTCGCGACGATAAGACCCATGGCCCTGATGACAAAACAACATCCACTAAGAAAGGCATGGCCAAATCGGACAAGAAGAAACCAACCAATGCTGCTCCAACTTGTAACTTTGGCAATGGAGGAGCAAATGGCAAAAGCTCAAATGCCGCCAGTTCCATTTCAGCCGATTTCTGCTCCAAAACCGGTCCAAAGATTGCAGCAGTAAAAGACAAGTCTTCCGCTGCAGGGGTATCTTCGACTGGAAGCAAGTCTGGCAAAGCGGCAAATTTTACCGGCCACAAGTCGAACGTATCCTCCAAGTCACTCTCAGACAAAATGACCAACTCAAAATGCGCCAAGTCCAAGGCCTGATGGCTTCTTTGTGCATTGTGTGATGCTTCGGGAGTCGTAAATCCTTGTTCTTTGGCCCTTTCACCATTTTTATTTAAAATACAATTTAAAATTATTGAAACCACTTCTAAATCATTCAACATATTAAATGCTGAAAGTTCCAAGTTGTGAGTGCAGCTTTGCACTAACTCGATCCCATTAACCCTTAAGAGATCATCATTTGCATTATTGATGCAAATTTACAACTTTACAATCGACGACTAAACCAATAGAATAAAAATAAAAAATAGAATGCAATGCACTTTATTGAAGATTCATTGTCTAAGTGCTCTCAATTGCTTTTATGGTCTTTGGTATTGCTTTTCGATTTGGGTTCAGCCGCCTTGACGTTACACTCGCCAGGAATTTGAATTTTCGATTTGACACCATCACACGACTTGCCCGTTTGCTTTGGTGCTGGCGAGACAGCTGTCGGTGGCTGGGTCTTGCCTGTCGACTGATTAGTCCCTGACTTGCCTGCTTGTTCCTTGGTCTGCACCGATTTGGACTGCTTGCTGATGCTCTTTGGAACCAATGGCCGAACGAAGCCACCGCCGGAGAAATGGACAGACTTTGCGTTGATCACTTCCTTGCTTTTGTTTCCGTTGTTGACTGTGTTGCCAGTGCTGTTCTCAGTTTTGATCTTGGATCCATTATTTGACATGAGGCTGTGACTCTCCTGTTTGTCACTACGCGACTTAGACGAGGTTTTGGTCTTTTTGTGCTTTCCCACTGACTCGATTGACTTCTTTTTAGCCTTCTTCTTGTCATGACCTGATCAGGTTTGGTCAACACGTCTTTGGACTTGGGATGTGTCTTGTTATTCTCTTGGGTTTTGGCGGTGACTGCATCCACAGACTTGACCTTGTTTGCTTTGTTCTTCTCTTCGTTGGTTTTGGTGCAGACTACATCCACAGACTTGACATTAGTAGTTTTGGCCTTTTCGGTGGCCACTTTGTTGCGAATTGCCTCAAAGGCAGGTGAGTAGCGATATTTGCCCTTTTGGATGATATGTCCGTGGTTCATGTTGTTATCTGCAGCGATTGTGGCGTTTGGTGGTGGGTTAGCCACTACGATCGTTACAGGAGCTTTACCAGCACCAATTTGAGCAAAGATGTTCTTCCTTTGGTCTTGTGCCTTATCGTCCTTCTCTACTGCTTTGGTGTTCTTCGAGTCCTTGTCGTGGCCGCCATCGTCTTCGCCCTTAACCCACTTGGGTTTCTTGGCTACCTCTACATCCTTGGACTTCTTCGAAGAGTGCTTGGGGGATTTGACCTTTTCTTTGTCCTTCTTATCACTTGGCTGTTCTTTATCCGAATGTTTGTCTTTGTCCAAATGTTTGTCTTTATCAGGGTGCTTGTCTTTGTGTTGGTGATTGTCACCACGAGTTGGTTCATTCTTCGAAATAACAGGTTTGACCTCGTCTTGGTTGGCTTGCTCGAATCGTCATCATTACGGTCCTTTGAGTATGTATTGCCACCCATGTTGAGTTGCGAAGAATGAACGAGTGATCACTGCGGAACAACTTTTAAGACAAACAAAATTCTGATAAATCAAGTAAAATAGAAACGCGTACAATTACACTGTTCTACTCTACACGAGCCAAACAATATATTATATACAGACAACAAAAAGTCACAGACACAGCGTAGAGTAGTGATCACTACAAATCGAGAAAGAATGAATTAATTCGGTTCGAAGTTATCATCTCAGTTACTGTACTCAACAACAAAATCTACATTGTCGGTTGTGTGGAAATAATCGATTATAAACTGACAAGTGTGAGTTCGGTCGAGTGAAACAACTGGACTGTGGACCACAGAGTGGTTTCTTTCATGTCGGTCACCTGACGATGCTTCACTTTGATGGCTTAGGACAACCATCTGTATGGAATGTATCGATGTGGCTGATTAATGCGACAATCCTTCACTGACCATATGGTCCAACTGCAGTTAACCATGGTCTCTGTTCCACTTCTATACGTATGTACGGTGATCGTGAAGGCACTCTACCCAATGCAGAAAGCAATCCTATAGACTCAGATTGTATCGAGAATTAAAGTGAACCAGAGAAAGGCAACATTCTTGGTGAGTCAAGCGTCGACAAGACACAACCCTAGTAGCTACCACTAAAACAGCACTCTTTTTCACTATTGCCAAGTGGGGCCAATTGGTTGTAGTCACAATGTAGTGCCACTGGTTGCCTGTATTGTTTCTTTTCACTCGTAGAAATGCGGGAGAATCTGTTCATGTTTATGATGCTTATGATGCCATGGAAAACAAGATGAGGAGCATCTCCAACAAAACCACAAATCTCTATAATGATCTATGACTCCTTCCATGCACAAGTCTCCGGCACAGGCCAAGGTGGTGGTGTCGCCTTCACTCCAGCACATGTGCTACAGTAAAGCCGCTTCCAAAATGTGCTCGAGTCGCCATTCCTTGGCCCAGGCATCACTCCGAGGGGCATTGCATTGCGTTGCTCGGCATTGACCATCAAATTGCTTGCAAAATTCTTGCTAATTGGTGAAACGCAAGAAAAATTAATTTTAGTTTGGTCTAGTGTTGTCTAGCTATGTAAAAGTTTCAATCAGGTAAGTGGCGCCATTCAATCACTCAAACAAGTCAATAATCAACAAGAGAAACAATAACATTGGTTTAATGTATAAACTTAATTCAATTCAATTTGAATGAGCGCAAAGCTGTGCACGTTAAGCTAAATGTGAATGATGCCATACTCATTGGGGATTTCAATGAGGGCGAGTCCACTCCGTTCGTGCATCAATGGACTCATCTTCACCCATCCCTGGTTGGGCACATACTTTTCCACAATTCGAATGGGATTCTCGCCTACAAGACAAAAGGCAATGCCGTGTTAGTGCAGTTTGCAATGTGCACACTCTGTACTCACCATTGTATCCACCAACGGCATATAGTTCTCCATTGAATGTGATGGCGCGAAAAGTGGAGCGAGCATTGCACAAAGGCCGTTCTTCCTGCCACACATCGCTGTCCGGGTCGTACGACTCGACCGAGTTGAGTCGCTGGGTGCCATCGTTTCCGCCAATTGCCCAAATGCGCCCTCCGTAGCAAGTCAGTGCAAAGCTGGTTCTTGGATTGGCCATATGCTTAACCAGTAGCCACTGGTTAGTGTCCATGTTGAACACCTCGACCGACTGTTCGATGTTGTTGTCATTGATGCCACCGGCAATGTAAATACGTCCATTGAAAGCGCTTGCCGAGGCATCAGATCGAGCATAATTGAGGTCGGCAATCTCAGTCCAAGTGTCACTAGTCGGGTCATATCTCTCGCACTTGCGGATTCGTCTTTGTTGGTTAAATCCACCGATGGCAAAGATGTGTCCGTTGACCACCACCGAGGACACATAGCACCGACGCTCAATCATCGTACACTTGGTGGACCAGATTGGATTGGGCTGAGAAAGATCCATTGCGGACACACTCTTGAATATTTCTCGTCCATTCGATCCACCGAACACATAGATTGTAGAGCCGATTATCTCGAAACCAAAGTAAGACACCACGCAGGGCAGTCTCATAGAGGTGGACAGCCACAAGTTAAGCTGGTAATCGTACACTTCCATGGAGAATGTGGTTCGACCCTCAATCCATCCACCTGCGGCCACCAGCAATTGTTTGGTATGGCGAGGTCGAAAGTAGAAGATTGACTTGCCAAATAGCAATCCATGTCCATCGGTGATGGTCTGCTTAGCAAGCTCGCAGTGCATCACATCTTCCATGAATTGAACCACATCATGTTGGACATCGATTGGTTGGGCCACAAACAATTCCGAATTGAGAATCGATTCCTTGATGTACTGCTCTGTCAAACGACCAAATCGCAATGTTTCCTTGATCAATGGTGCCAGGTTAGCTAGACGAGCGTTACGATCATGACCAACCCAGGCCTGCATTACCATGAAAACAGTGGTCTCAGTCTTGATGTTCAACTTGTCCCAACTAAGCAAAGGACATATCATCGAATATGGCAAGCTGAGAATGTCTTGGTGGTTGGTCAGCCAGATCTGAGCAATAATAACAAAAATAAGGAAAAGCAGAGCAACGAAACTTGTGACAAACCTGTTCGAAGTGATTCTCGATGTATTTCTGAAAGTGCTGCTGCGCAACCGGATTGGCAAACTTTTCCTCAGAGGAGAGCACCAGTCCTTTGATGACATTAGTTGGGTTGCAGTGGCCAAGCATGTACGTGAGACAATACTGCACCAGTGAAGTGATGCCAAACTTGGCCGCAATTTCCGCCATAGGCACTGAATTCTGATCGGTCAGACCACATTGACGGTGGTAAGCAAAGTAAATGATCTCACACAGGAACAAAGATGGAATGCTTGGGTCCACTTGGTACTGTCGAAGAGCAGTGGCACCAGTGGTGCTCAAAGTGCCAACAACTGACTGTTCAGTTTGGTCCATCTGCTGGAAGAAGGGCATGCTTGGCTTAAGCCCAAGGAGAAGGTCAATGTGCACAGACTAGAGGCAATGAAAAGTGTTATTCAAATTGGCAACAGGCATGACAAGTGTATACCTCTTTAGTTCCATCAGCGGGACAAAGCAAAATGGAATCGACAAACTCGCCTGCCACCTTCAACGCCCAAAGTCGATCTCGCTTGGTGTGCTCGAAACGGGTGATGGTGTAATCGGTGGTTCGGATATTGGCACGGCGATCACGTTGAGAATTTGCAATGGTTTGTGCCAGTTGGGCAATGTACGCGTCGATCGAATCGTCCATCTTGGGCAGACCACCATCATCAACATCAGTGACAATAGACGGCGATTGAGCAATGGTGTCCATGCCCATTGGGTCATCTTGCTGAGGCGGGTCGTTTGCATTCGGCGGAGTATTCATTGTAGAAAGATGTCGGTTCACGTAAAGTAAGGCAAAGAACACACTCAAATCACAAAGTCATTGCCTCTGTCATCGAATATATATTCACAATCAGTCAAGTAGAAAGCAAATAATTCTATAACACAACACAATAGCAAAAGTTCTACTTCGAGCAAAGACACAGGCAAATTCATAATAGCAAACATACACTGTCAATCAATGACGATGAATAAATAATTCGGACTAACTGAAATTAAAATGCAGTTTGTACAGTTTTGTAGCCTAGCAGCAAGACATTGCACATTGAAAGGTTTCTTAACATGCAGACGAACTTGTCCTTATCAATTTATTGCGAAATAGAACATAGAGAAATCAAAGTGCCATTATCATTTCGATTTATTAAATCAAATTTATTGATGTTGTTTAGATGGTAGAATCAATCACGCATCTGTTTAAGTGTCCGTGGTGAATGAAGTGGACTGGTTTGACCAAGTTCAGGCGAGTGGCTAGAAACAGACTCGTTCGACACTCGGTACGACATTTGGTATGAGAGGTAGTAGTGTGTGGAGGGGTCCAGGTGAGACAAGATGTTCACCATTTGTCTGTAAAGGAACAATCAAGATGAATTCACAGCACAGCGCACTCACCGAGACATTGGGGGAATGGTGTCCTTGGTAAAGAGATTGCCTCGAGTTGTGTGCAAATTGGTGGACTCAGCTGCGTCGATGATTACTTCGAGATAACTGTCGGCGTGTCGATTCTCAACCACCACCACCAGTCCGCACCAGTTGTCTTGCAGGTAATAGCTCACCACATTGGTGTCGTCGTGTTGTTTCTTGCGTCCCTTTGCTGTGGCCATCTCGATGAGCGTGTCCCCGACAATTGTTGCCGATGTACAGTGACAATTGACCGTAACGAACCGTGAACTGAACAGTGACATGACATATCGAGGCCGGAGGGGGTGTCCCATCTTGGTGGTTGCCATGCTCGACGAGTTCCAGTGATTGAAAGAGTACAGTGCCACCAGATAAACGCCCTTGTCAAGCATAACATCACATCCAACGAATTCTCGTATCTTGTAACCGCTCAAATCCACCAAATCACCAGCAATGTTTTGTTGAAGATCCTTCAGCTGGAAGACTGCCATACAGATTGGCAGTAAAGGCGTCTTGTAGAGTGACAACGAGCGTCGACTCTCCTGGTAGAGGGTGAACTCAAGCTCGGTGCCTGTCTCCTCCACGTGCACCTCGAACACACTTATGTACCTAGTGTCGACACAGGAGGCTGGAAAATAGCCTTCAAAACGGTACTCGTGCCAGCTGTCGCGAAGTTTGCAAATGTCCACTTTCTCGAAGTAGCGTTGAAAGTCGGAGAAACAAATCCAGTAGATGCCATCTGATGCTTTGTTTGGCTGTAGTTGTTCTTTTAATTCTGGTGTCCAGAGTGAGCTTTCGTCCGACCAATCGCCATTCCATGTTTGTCGTCCCCATGGATTACGAAGTTGGAGCAATCGAACGTCTTCACCAACATTGATCACCGATATGATCGAGTAGGCGTGGTTCATGAGAAGGCCTCTCTGTTCATACTCATCTGCATTGACTTGTGACTCTAAGTGGCAACCACAGCCAGCTCCCATCAAGAATCCAGCAGAGTGGTAGCTCAGTAGTAGTGTCCAAATGAGGTCCGGCTCGAGCATGGTCTCTTCATATCGCATACCAACTGGTGCAGTTGTGTTGCTGGGCTGTGCCACTATGGTCGTTTGTGTGCGAATGGATCGACACGGATATCCAGTAAGCAATGCGAGACCTTCGGTGGTTTGGCCAGACACTAGCGATTCGTAACAGCCATACATTCGAGCCATTGCTTTCTCGATGATGGGCAGAAAGAGTTGCTTTCGCTTGGACCATGAATAGACCAGAAGGCGTTTACTGGTGCATGGGAACAGGTCGTCGAGCATGACCGAGGTGAGTTTGCCATCACGGTACAGTCGCACTCTGTATATGCCAAATAGATTCAATTCCTTGACGGGCAGCACTCGGTCTAACAAGATCGGCTTCTCCACCAGCACGGCCAGAGCAGATAGGAGCCAACAGTTGCCAAGAATGCCTTGAGTGATGTCACTCACCACCGGGTCACGCACCACACACCACGGCAGTGTTGCCCACTCGGGCTGTCTCATGTCTTTAGGACGGAGCCAGTGCACTCGAATGAGCTTGTCGGGTTTGACTTGCTTGGGAGAGTAGTACAGCGATCGATAACTTGAGGGAAAGCTTGCATCCATGTATTGGCTGTTGGCCGTCTGGCAATTAGCCATCGCTTGGTTGTATCTGTTTTCATTGTCGACATAATTGATTTTCTTCACCGTCCTGCTTGGCTTGTTCAACTTGACAAATATGTCATAACTGGAGACGTGCTCGCTTAAGGTAGATCCGATCGAAGATGTTCCAGTTTCGGCTGAAGAAACACTGCTCGATATGCTACAAATAGTGTTGATTGTAGACGGGCCAGGTAATGCGGATTTGTTCTGTGGTGGTGGTGCCGGCAAAATGGTCGGAGGCGCTTCTTTGTTCGCATCGTTCAACTTGATGTCGGACAGCTCTTTGAGGTTGACCGCGTTCGAAAATATAGCTGGCCGTTTGCGATTACATCCGTGGCACTTGACACTGACAGTGGGATTCTTCTTCTTACACAAGCACTCCCAGAAAATCGGTTTCGCCTCTTGACAGGTCTGACACTTGAACTGTGCCTTTGGGTTGATCACACCACACTTGAGACAGATCCAATTGGTGACCACCATTGGGCGACAGTGACAACTTCACACTGTGGGTCACTTGTGATTGGTGAATGGGCGGAACACTAGTGAAGACACTTTTGCACTTAGTCAGGACATGACTTTTATACTTGAGCAGCACAAACATTCGATACGTTCATTTATGAGATTGAAACAATTTGAGTGAATTCAAGCTAATAAAAGAACATTGCAATGGCCTGATGCAAGTCAATGGACTGCAGTCATTTTGGATGGCATGCTAAATAATGTGTACAACAGACTCGAGCGAACGCGAACATTTTCTCTTTCGGTGTGGTAGTAGTACGAGATGGAAGCAAAGTGGCTAATGACTCATTAGTAATGAGTCGCTTGATTGACACCAAAAAGTGCATACTGTCGTAGAGGGTGAGGCTGCGCTTGTCACCCACTCGGTCATTTTGACATCTGCATTTTTGGTCACCTTGTGTATCGGTTGATTGATCTCTTCAAACAGCTTTACGTGCTGCTCGACGCGTTCTTCACTGAAACTAATCAACTTCGATACACGAAAAATGTAAAATTAGATTTTAATAATAATAATAATTGTAATTTGAAATATTTCCAAGTTTAGTCGGATCAATCTTTGGATTTACGTTTGGGAGGATTGATGGGTTGCCCCTTGGGGGTTGCATGTTTGGCCACTTTCCGCTTGGCCACTTCCTCCTCGGGAGTCTTCACTTTAAATTTCTCTGTTGGCATACATTTGAAGGTAGTCGAGTCAGAGTTGCAACTTTTGAACGCGGCCAGCACCGATTTTGAATTCTCCGGTTGTGTTTGTGGCAAGCGAGCCATCATTCGTTTGTACTGTGCTTCATCCACCAGGAGCATACCCTCGCCACCATTATTCGCGGCTATAGCCATTTCGGTAATGCGTTTCTTGCGTTCAAGGGCAGCCGCTTGAGAATCTTTAGAGAGGGATGACACTGTCACATTCACGCCTGAGGTCTTGGCTTGGTTTAGCTTTGGTGGCGATGTGGGAGATCGCTTCAGTTGCATTTTGAGAGTTGCTGGAGATCTCTGCTGGTCACCAAGATGGTGGTTTGCAGTCTTCTTAGGACTGAGAGCAACTTTGAAGGTCTTGGGCTCAGAGAATACTTTTAGTGCAGGCGATGCGTAGCCTGGTGGACGTCCTTTTGGTGATACAACTCTAGGAGAAAGATTCAACTTCTTAGGACTGAGAACAACTTTGAGCATCGCTTTAGAGGTGCCATTCTGTGGCACTTGTGCCGGATCACCTGCTTGGAGTGCCTTCACCTTCAACTTGCCCGAGTCTTTTAAAGTAGACAAAGAAGTTGTAGTTTGCTTCTCTTGAGTGCCATTGTGAAAAGAACAGATCGCAACCAAAACGGACAGCACGAGTAACATTGGGACAGTCAGGAGAAGTAGAGCGATTAACATTTCGTGCACGATTGGCCGACAGATGATGAAAAAGCAAACAAAATAGTTTATTTCCAATTACATTGGGCATGCATATAAATCAAAGTCAATACAATAATACAGAACATTGTAACGTTAATGAACAAATTATCTAACATTGAACTTTGCAATGTCATTTTAGAACGATTGAGTCCGAGCAGTATTAGTGCAACACGTCATGATTCGAATCGAGCCGCGTTTGCTGTCTACAGGAAGGTCTGAAAGACTTTTAAGATAAGATAACAAGTTAGCAAGCAGTCACTTAGTGAAATTTGTGCTATCGATTTGGTCATGAAGCATTGAATTGAAAAGATACAAAAAAGAAATCTTTAATCAGTAGACTAAAATATATATAAACCCACCACACAATAAGGTGTGCCATTGTGCAGTGCACATATGTGCAATATTGTGCAACTCATTGCTCAAACACGTTTGGTGTCAACATAAACGAACAACCAATCAGCAACAAAGTAAGATTAGAGGCATTCACCCTAACAAACAACAATTTCTTTTTTCCATACGCAACATTCTATTCGTAACAATGCAAGTGTGTGATCATTATAAATTTGGACTCAGGAACGCTCGTTTAAAGTTGTATTGGGCTGTTTTGATTTGTTAGTTTTGTATCTACAAAGTTCTCTTTTGCTGACTTGCTCCACCTTTTTATCGAAGCACTTCTCAAGCTCCCTTCAAGAGGTTCTTCGAGAGGTTTGGTCTCTTCAAGTGCACCATCAAGCTTCAAGCGATGGTTGACCAAAACAAGGATGAGGTTGAAAAAAAGGCGAACTTTAATCTGGAAGCAAAAGAGTTTGTGCCAAATTTTGGCCAAAATTTCTTCTTCAGTGAAGAAAAAAGTGCCGCTGGTTTGCGTCAACTAGAAAAGTTATCATCAAATCAAGCTTATGATGATTGGGCCACTCTAGAGCACAAAGACGTTAATTCAAAAGTTGATCTACATCAAGCCGCTTATTGGTCGGCTAAGGACAACTCGATGTCCATTGAAACGGCAAAGCAATTGCTGGAAAAGCTCCTTGGCAAAAACAACAATAAAAAACTCAACGAAGTGATCGATCAATTGTATTCTGTCCTGGTCGACAAGAAGCACATTGATCAACTGTCTCATGATGAGAATGAAAATTTTCGCAAACTTGACAAACTTATTGTACAAGTACAAGAAAAGAACCTTCAAATTGCCCAGGAATCCATTAAAGATGCAATTATTGTTCGCAAATATGGAGAAAAGCTGAAAGTTCCTGAGCGTTTCAAGAACCATAAAGGAGCTAATGTTCGCAAGAAGCATGAACTTGAGGCTAAAGAATTGATCGAAAAAGCGATCCGCTTCATGCCAACAGACCATCAGAATCTCGACGAGAACTTGTTGCATACGATTGCCGTCGCAATTGATGGCTTCGAGAAACAAGACAAGAGCGTGCCAGGTGAAGATGAGGCATTCAAGCAGATGCGCAAGCACTTGGAAATGCTTGGAGCCGCCTCACGCCTCTGCAAACACGTTGAGCTTAAGTACCTTGATGGAGCCATAGAACGGATTGAACAACGAATTAAGACTGGCAAGTCGAACCTAACCAGTGTGGTCGCCATGATGCTCGAAGACCCGTTTCTAAGCACCAAAATGTACTACCAAATGTGGGAGACAAATCTCGAGTATCACTATCAGGCCCGTGCCAAGTGGCTGGATATGCTCTTCTTTCGCACACTGGTGAGCACTTCGCACCGAGATTATTACAAACTGGATCAAACATATAAAAAGTTGAAAGAGACTTGGCTTTGGGAGCCACTGGAGAGGGAGTTGACCCATAACAAGAACATCAAAGACAGCAAGGAAAAGTTGGACAAACAGTTCTGTGGTGACGGTTATCGACCAGCGTTTCTCGAACCTAGCTCGGAGACAAACGACGAGGCAAACAAGTCAGTCCAGTCCAAGACATCCACCGCCCAACTGGCAATATCCTGGGACTCTAATCCATTTGTGAATGTGCAACTCGTTTCTCACAAATTAACAGCCAGGACAGTGTTGGAAAAAGGCAAAGTAGTCTTCAGCGAGCCACTTCTCGCTTTAAAGTGGTGCCAAGGTCTGTTCTGTGTGAACTGCTTCAAAAAGTTGCCCTCGATGATGCATCTGTGCGATACTTGTCCTAAGTGCACTTTGGGAATCTTCTGCTCGAAGCAGTGTGCCAAGGTAGCCAAAGCCAATTCAAGACACGCTGAAAACTGTACAAGTCTCAAGTCTCCCATGTGCCTGAGCAGAAATGGCAATTTAGTTTATCAGCTAGTGTGCTGGTTCGGTCTGGAGAAATTGCTTGAAGTACCCGTGTCACCGGATCCAAGCGTGCCCAATTCGCCCAAAGAATTTAGATTCAATCTGGCGTCGCTTCTGTTCAATAAATTCGAAGTGTTCGATCAAAGTCAACAAGAACCAGTTGACTACGCCTTGTTGCTTGACACCTTTCTCCTGATGAAGCTTCTGCAGAAGAATCCCGAGATATCAACTGAAAGCCGTCAAATTATGACTGAGCTCTACAAGATGTTGTTCTCGCTCAAGTACAATCCATCGGTCAACAGTCCATTGGTCGAGGCAATGTCCCAAAAGCCCAAAGGTGGCAAAGCGAAGAAACGCTCCATCGTTGGCAATGGACTGACAGCACTCGGTGGCAGCTTCACTTTCAGCTGTAAGGCCAACACTTTTCGTCAATTCAATTCGGAGAAAGGGGTCATCGAATATGTGGCCGCCGAACAAATTAACCAGGGCAAGCCACTTGAGCTTCCATGGGGACTGAGCAAAAAGAAATTTCCACTTGACAGCCAGGATCGAGCCAAAGAAATCTTTGAACGCTTCAAGGTTAAATGCACCTGTGAAGCCTGTAAGGCTTCACAGGTTGGAACAAAAGCGAGAGTGCCAGTGCTGTAAAACCTTAAAAGTCACTCGCCATTTCTCAGTTGGCACTCGCATTTTGCCTTTTTTATTCCAGGCAAATTTAAATTGATTTGTATGATCCATTAAACTATTATTTTAATTATTTTAATTGTACTATTTCCCTTCTACGCTTACATTTCATTATTTTCATTGACTTGCATCAATCAAACAATGACTGAAACCCAAACTGTTTACTTGCAATTATACAATGTAGGCGAGAGGATGTGACAACCAGTGTGACCTTTCCGCCAGATGAGACTGGCAAGAGTAATGCCACAACCAAGCGAATACAAATATGATCGAGCTGAAGGGTGCAAAGGCAGAAACTCAAGTGGCAGTAACTGGACAAACTTACAGATGTAGCTCGATCGAGAAAGCAAGAAAACGAGGCTGGTCGGCCATTGATGTCAATATGGTCAATAAGCCACGGCACTCACCATGGCACTCATATGGGAAACCACTGTCTCAAATGAATGGCAGTCTTTGTCCAAAAGCAAATGCACTGACTGTGAGTGATTTAGGACTCAGTCTGGCACAACCGTAATTTGATGGTGTCCCCATTCAGGTGAACAACTATTGCTGGCAAAGATATATAAAAACAAGGAACTGAAGGAATTGACCGGGTTTGACCGGGCTTTGTAGATCACTCGCCTCAAATGCTCTGACTAGTGTCCGAACGAGTGAACAATGCAGCAGCAAACAGTATTGCAGCGGTATTGGACTTTTTGTGCAAGCCCGAACTTTACTTGTCTAACATGTGTCGAGTGCTTAATCCATAAACCGGCCAGCTGGAGTATTATGTCCGTGAGGACATTATGCCAATCGAAGACTCTCTGGAATGTGGGGCACATCAGCCTGTCTTTCATTTATTTCAATTAAAATGGTCAACTAGCCAACTAAGTTAATACTTCCTCACTTAATCAGTCGATGCTTGTGTTAGAGTAATGTTATTAAATTAATTAGTTGTTCAAATAGGGTTAGCCAATTGAAGAATGGATGGACTCGATGATGTGAGCAGTGCCGATCGGCACCACCAATAAAGCCTAGAGAGCTCAATCATCACACGTCGAAATGACAAATTCGAACAATTCAAGTGACGGCATGTGGTCTTACTCAAGTACTAATTAGTTAACACGCGTTATAGTCGGATTGAACACTAAAAATTCTCTCATTTCAATTATAAAATTGCTTTTGACAAAAGCCTTTCTATTGGCCTTCTCGGAAAAGGTCTCAAAAAGTCTCTTGTTCAGTTTGTAGCTGTTATTTGGTGTTTCCTTGCCTGCTTCACTATGGCCACCATCACAAATCGACAGGCCACCAATGTACAACCTGTTGTTCCAACTATTCCAACTATTTCAACTATTCCAACTATTTCAACTATTCCAATAATTCCACCTGGACCTGATCCGAATGCGCCACCGATAACACCTGAAGAGATTCAAGTTCGAGCCGACTTTGTTAAAGCGATGGCCAAGAAGGCGTTTGACTCGTACGTCTCGCTTACGAAATCTACCAGTAATAAGAAGGAGGCCTCGAGAGGATGGTTCGGCAAAGACCACGATCGCAACATGATTGCCTCAATGTCCACGCTTTGGGTGATGGAGCTCAGATCTGAATTCGATATCGCCCAAACCTGGGTGGAGCAACGCTTCAATTTTGCAAACATTCAGGAGGAGTTGGTCGTGGCACAAGTGATCACTGACTATATCGGTGGACTGCTCTCATGCTATGCACTCACCACCAACAAGATGTTCCTGACCAAAGCTCGCAAAATCGCCGAACAACTTGAGCCAGTCTATCGAATGGCAGATAATTCAATTCGAAACAATCCTGCCGCACCACTGACTCCCACTGACCTGCCTTACTGGAAGTATGATCCCAGGGAAGGCAATGTGATTGGTGCACAGGTGTCCTTGGCTGAAGTGGCCACTGGTGCGCTCGAGTACATCTACCTTTCAGATATGACTGGCGATTTGCAATTACGTTCTCGTGTCCGTTTGGTACGCAATTTTCTCAGTCGGATGAATAAACCAAATAGCTTGACGAGGAACCAAATCGATGTCGAGATTGGACAATTTTGGAGCTACAAAAGTTCACTCTTTAAAACCGGTCGAGATTACTACTACAATCTGGTCAAGGTATGTGTGCATTGTTCTCTTTCAATTCTTTAAACTATACAATCAATTTTGCAGGTGAATATTCAATCTGGAGGTGTGGACACGGAAGCATTGGACCAGTTCAAGGAAAGGATAAACTGCGTCT
The DNA here is from genome assembly GCA_023373905.1 of Rhizoglyphus robini. Classification (NCBI taxonomy): domain Eukaryota; kingdom Metazoa; phylum Arthropoda; class Arachnida; order Sarcoptiformes; family Acaridae; genus Rhizoglyphus; species Rhizoglyphus robini. The sequence continues at coordinate 1,335,785 of JAKIJQ010000005.1, read as the reverse complement.
TTAAGGAAGGCCTTTTCAGTTCGTCTAAAAGCGGCTTCATTTATGCCCGAGAGCTCGATTTGCAAGCAGAGTCATACGAGGACTATATGGACCATGAGGGATGTTCTCTCGGTGCAATGTTTGCTTTGGCTTCTCATGCCATTCAACGATCTTCTCTAGAGAGTGAAGTGCACCACAATGAGGAGGTAATTCGACTGTTGTGGCACATGGCAAGCCCCATAACCGAAACAGGTCACCAGGCGTACAAAATATCTCAATGTAAGTTGGCGCCTAGGCGTTTTTACTTCACCGAACGAGTCGAAGCTCGCAACGCATATTATGGTAATTTCTACAAGCAGTACCTTTTGCTGTAAGTATTGAAATTCAATTTAAATCTTATCTCAAATTATGCTCCGTCTACTTAGACCCGAACTGGCCGAGAGTTATTTTATTCTGTGGCGCCTGAGCCATGACCGAAAATGGCGTGATTATGCTTGGGAGTTGGTTCAGATTATTAAAGAAAAGTGCGAAACAAAGAATGGTTTTATGGCCATTGGCCGAGTGGACAATCTGCCACTGAGGCTGTTCAATTACCAACCAGTACATCTGCTCAGTGCTACCTTCAAGTATCTGTATCTGATCTTCAAGGATGACTCTGTACTACCACTGGACCAGTGGGTCTTCAACACCAATGGCCATCCACTGCCCATCTGCGGACAGAATGCAATGTATCCTAAGGAGAGATGGCCAACACTGAACAACTAAGTAAACATGTGTATAAACATGTCTTTGTCTCCTTATTCATACAATTTGATTGATTAAAACTTATCACTTAAGTGCAATTGTCCGTTGTACATCATGCCATAATAGCAATTATTCGCTTGCATACTAACTAAATAGTGCGCACTAGGTCACTTGTCATTAATGTCAATATTGTCTAATTGATAACAATATTCGGCCATTGAACTTTATTGTCTCCCCCAAATAAACTGACTATAAAGACTAAGTCATCTCGAGTTACAAGTCGAATCGACATTATCAACAGTACTCGAGCTTGTTGTAAACACTTTAAGAAAAGGATTAATTAGTGATTTATTTAGAGTCGAACTGTTCGTCGCTTGTTGGCTCATATGATTCATGACAAGTGAACGTTTGCCCTAAGACTAAGGGCCTAAGTAGTGATTCGAGCTTGGCAAGTGAAACACTTGCTGAAGCACATCTTCATGCTTTGATCTGTATTGCAGTCACTCAATTCGAAAGCTGCTTGAGCACCAGTTAAATCGACAGTACAACGTTGTACCCATTGTGCTTGAGTGGAAGAAATTACTTGTAGCCACTTGTGCACAGCGGCTTGTAATATAAAATGCAAATAATTTTTGGTTGTGCGCACTTCTTTTCACAATGCTTGTCGAACACCACAGAGGACGCGGACACTTGAAGCACTGTGAAACATTTGCATTTATAGTTCTTCATAGGCACAGATGATTGGTTGTGCAGTGCACTGTGATTGGGTGGCATATTGCTTTTGTGGAGTTCAATACATTTCGATAGAAACATTTAATTGTACATAATATAATGCAATGGCAAGACATGGCTGGTTAATATGAGCTCATGACAAAATCAACAATAGGAAATAGTGGTTGATTATGACATTTTAAGATTAACCAAAATAGACTTACTCAGGTGAGACACATGACAAACTGAGAAGCCAATTGGCCAAGGCAATTGTAATGAAGGCACTCGAATGATATTTGTCTATATGCATGATTAATTTCCCTGCTGCCATCATTTCTACCTCTACTCTTCTTCATTTCGGTGTGCACATGCTTGCTTGGCAACCATCAATTCGGTCGATACAAACTTTGTATTACAAAGTGAATGTGTGTGTGTGCATGGTTACGTTAATCTAAATTAAATTACTTCAAAATGATGCAAAATTCAGTCCCGTTCTTGTAACATTTGTATACAGTAGGACACATTGGCATGGAGGCATGGAGACACATCTGATAACACAGAGGCTGGCACAATCTGTCTCTTGGTCTCGATTACATCACAGTACAGTCCAATGTCAGACCGACACTTACGGGACAAAGGCTTTGCAATAGTACTATAGTGTGTCTCGAGATGACTTGATGGCTCCACTTGGAATTAGCTCGTGAGGAGGCATGCAAGGTTAAATTTATCCCGGAAGAACAGGATGCACTCGAATTGAGAATAGATCGACCAGCCATCATTTGCATCAGTGAGACCACATCAGATCGACTCGGTATGGTCGGACCAGTGCATAATGTCTTCAATAGTCCACCAGTTTAATTCGATTTACTCGATTCGTTGTGATCCGCGGTGATGGATAGGCAGAACGGTGTAACGCAATACTGCAGAGCCTCGTGTCGCGTCTGGTGATGCCTGTGCCTTGTCTTGTTTGGTATTTTCACTGCTTTCACTGTTTTCGAGTTATGAAAATGAAGAATGGAAAGTATAAAGCAATACTCGTAATGTAAATGTTCATAAACACACAATTATTCAGCACGACGAGTGTTGTACTGTTCAGTTGTGTTCACCCGTGGGTTCCCAGTGTTCACTGCAGTCAAACAGTTCTCATCTACTCCTTCCACTGTGAGTGGTAGGCAAAGTCAGTAAAATCTATAAAAACTGTGGAATCTTTCTGATTACATTACTGTGATCACCTATTCCTTTTCCAGCACAAAGCTGTGCCATTCAAGAGCACCAAGACAAACAATTCAAATGCAAACAGTCCAATTAGCCCATTGAATGTGTCAAATAGTCGAGTGAGACTTGTCAAGTGGGGCGCGCGCTTTGGCGACAAGTCACAGTTGCATTCATTCAGCCCGAAGACAAGTAAAGCAGTGGTTAAGGATTAGTACAGGGCAGATGGATTGCCAGAATGGATTAGACTCACAGCTATGGTCAGCTAATTGGCTCACTGTTAGTGTTAGTGTTGCTGATGGCGATTGTGCTGGTCGGTGGTACAGTGCTCCCTTACTGGCTTGCGTACTTTAATTTAGGTAACTTTCGATTCTCGGAGTTTGACTTGCTCGTGACTGAGTTATCCTGCTGCTGTTGAACACAGCCGAAGTAGACGAGATAGTGGCAACGCTAATGGCAATGCATTGAAAAATATCGATATCGATGCTGGTGCTGGTGCTCTGTGCTGGACAGATGCACACACATACACACACACACTGCACATCGCACATATAGACAAATAGCTTGGGCGCCATTTTCAAATTCAAATTTTCTCTGCACGATTGACACTTGAGTAAATTGGCAAGTTGCAGTGCACTGAACGGACTGAACACAACACAACTGACACACCGATTACACTTTAAACTGTATAGATGATGTGTGCGGCGTCAAGTGAAGGTGCACCGATCAAACACACAACTTACGCTAATTCTTTGTGTGAGGATGTCAGTGGCAAAGCTGCTCGATTTGAACGAGGACAACAAATGGCAAAGACAGCAATTAAAGAATATTCCAATCTTGGTCGGACAATGTAAGAAACAATAACGACACGAGATGAGCATTAGCACTACTAACTGTAAGCACTAGATACACTAGAGTGTCGACACTATAGTGGTTATAACCACAACACAGCACAACACAACACAACAATGCCTGATTAATGTCTTTTGGATAGGTTGCATTTGGACAATTAAGAGACATCTGACAATCTGAGACAAGTGGATCGCAATCTTCCCCTTCATCATCATTGCTATCATTATTACCACATCAGTGACATCACAACCACAACAAAGAGAGATCAACTGGTGAATATTTGCCTGCCTGCACTGCATTTCTCGTTCGCATCACTACCACACAAAGCCGATTTGACAGAATTGTAAATCAATTTGCATTAGCATACACAGAATTGAGAGAAAAAGACGATCAACACGAAATGGCAATCGAATGGATAAGTTGAATCGAGGAGTATGCGAGTGAGTGAGTGAGTCAAGTGGCCAGTGTGAGTGAGATCAGCACAATTGTTTAAAGTCAATTAGAGGACGTGTGTAATGTGCACTTCCTCGATGGCGTGAGACTACAAGAGTCGAGTCATTACACATGACCAGCTAATCTACACTACCACACTAGCTACTCTGAACTACTCAGATTGACACTGCGATAAGGTGAGATTTATATTAATTCGAACCTAATTATGGACTTCTTGGACTATGGATCTTCACTGCACTCCAATGTACTCTGTATCCACAAAACAGTCACTTATACATTCAACAATTATTATAATGAGTTTGTGTGGGTCATTGTTTCTCGTCCCACTTTATGGCCATTTACTCATTCAGTGCTCCTCGCTGATAAACTCAAATGAACATGTGACGATGTGATCTTGCGAACGATCTTCCAGGCTCTCAATTATCATCAAATCAATTAATTATTAATAATATTATCTCTGCTTTGCTTCTGTTCGGTTTGGCTGCGATGAACAGCTCACACGCTCGCTCTACACTTACCCATAGAACTTCGACTTGGCTGCATCTTAAGTTTGGGCAAACAAGATAACAAACTGGGACTAACAGATATTGACAATATATCATATTGTCAAAATGAACAACGATCTCATCGGTAAAGTAATTTCAACACTGAGCTTGTGCGCACTGCCGAGACAGTGGGGAGCGAGTTAACGGCATATTTCTCCAATGCAGTCCTCTCAATGGAGTTCGCCACAAGTTAAGCCATGTGCACAAGTTGCTTCAGTGGCTCTGTCCAACAAGACCTACTGCCAATTGGCCTTGTCTCTATTTCGAGCCTCTAAAGATATCTTCTTATCTATAAAGATAAGAAGAAGATATCACAACATATGTTAAGACCGAGTGAGTGTAATTCATATAGCTGGCTGTATTGACTCATCAATCTCCTCGGCGACCTTGGAAGGTGAGTCAATTGAGCCAACTAAACTCGTATTGAGAGCACAATTTATGGAAACGCAACACACATTCGATATATTCGCTTGAGAGTAGTTAGAGGATGCACACAAGGACCATTGTGCTCATTGGTGGCACTTGGTAATTACCATTATAAACTGGTTTATAAACTGGTGAATTCACTCTCTCGCCAACTCAACTGCCGGACGTTTGTTCAAGTCTGCACAGCAATTAATGGCAACACCTCTTTTGGTATCGCTTTGAACGTCGGCACGATCCAATGGACCACTAAAGCACAGGTAATCAAAGCCAATCTAGACTCTAGAGTCATTTTGCGTGTATCGATTCAGTCATATATGGGAGAGGTTGTCGATAACATATATGTGTGGTGAACAATGCTGTGGCAATAGTGCTCGATTGATTGCCCCACAAGAGAGGTGAGAGAGGTGACTGAAGATGCTGAGCCTGATGATGAAACAGACGTGCTGCTTTCGTGCCTTTCGCCTTCGTCCTAAATAGCCACACTCGAATGCATGCGAGCAAACAACGGAACAAGTGCACACAATATTTTTATATATTTTATTTGTCAAACACTTGTAGATGCTTCGTTTCACTAGGAAACTGCCTTCACCACGGCACTGTGAGTGACCCTTTTAGACTTTCCGCCTCGACTGTGCAATGCAGTGTGCATTGACGTGGCTGGTTGTTTGCCTTTGTGTGTAAAGCCTTTTCGCTTTTCTTGTCCTTGGAGGCGCTATGCTTGACACTAGTCTTCTTTCGGGAGCCTTTACTGCTGCCCTTTTTCGAGGACTTGTGGCTATTCTTGGAGGACTTGCCCTGCCACTTCACCTTACTGGCCACGTTCATTTGGCCAAATTTGAGTTTGCCGTGCTTTGCGTCCGAGCTTGAGTCTTGTCCACAGAATTTCTTTCTGTACACACAATAATAATTTCTGGCCACCGCGATAATGATGATCATGAGCACTGCAACCAACAGTAGAATCCACAGCCAATTGAAGCCAACAGAATCTTTGCCATTAAGAACTGGTAAGGCCATGCACTGATCCTGTGGGAGAGTGTTGTTGATGCAATCAGGCGTTGAGACGCACTTCCTAGGACATCCTTCAGTGTCCGGATGCTTTTGGCACATTTCGCTGATGCAGTCACACATCTCTCGGTAGCAGCAGTTCCGTTCGTGGGCGTCTTTGGCTTTCCTCCCACTGAACCACTCCTTTCACTCTTTGTCGCAATCGGCGATGGTTCTGTGAAGGCAAAGTGAAAGTTTATGCTTTGTGGAGACAAGATATAGAGCAACTTATTTTGGATTGGGATTATGATTAGGTCCAAGGTGGCCGTTGGGAGTTGTGTTACTGTCGTGAGTCACCATTCCATTACCAGAGGTGCGGTTTGCTTGACGTTTCACGAGTGGCTTCCTGCTTGGTTGGATGGAGCTTAGGTTACCGTTGTTGGCAGTGGCGCTGATTGGTTCCAGTCGGGCTTGTCCTCAATCGCAACGTCTAATTAGCCACTAACCAAGCCATGGCTCAATGTGCACGACAGAGTCACCACCAACACAACCATCATCATCATAGTCGACGATACACTTGGAAACGATATTTGTTTGCCCGGTGGCATTGATCTTTTCGGTCTCTTGATACAAATCCACCAAGAGTTTGTTGAACGACGGGACACGTGGCACTGGACAAGGTGATGTGAAACAAGGGTTGAGGTCAAATAAAGAGTCGAATGTAGCTTTCGAGTTATACAATGAATTTTGTGATTTGTAGCAGTTTATAAATACACTAAAACTGAACTTTCATCTTTGGAATTTCGTGAGTAATTGGGCAGTGAACAAATGAACAACTTGTTGCTAAATCCGAATTATTTCGATTTTAATTTGTTAGCGATCAAATATTGCCAATTGTTAAATAATGACAAAGTAATCTAAAGTAGTCAAGTGCTTACAAACCAAACATACAAGCGAACATATTCATGGGTGTTCCAGTTTTACAATAAAAAAAATGGAGCAATTGCCGATTAATGAAACAATCAGTGCTTGTTGACTGCTAACATTTGTGCACAAACGAAAGTGCACTTGGCATTGCAACTCGATGCCTTGTCACTGGCAGTGTCAGCTTGCTAGTTTGTTTTGGGAATTATGGCGTAAATGTATTTATATTAATGTTAGTGTAATGTACAATATGCATTGTGTACATGCATATGAGGGAAATGGTCAATTCGGTTCACATCGAGCATATAACGAATATATTCACTTGGTGGGTGCTAGTGGTGTGGTGGCCATTCCGCCGGTGGGTTGTTGACTTTCTCGCTTGAGTGGCACTTGTACAATTCGAATTGAAGGCATTCCACTTGTGTATCCACAAAGGCCACTGTCGGTTCGATGGCCGAACTGACGGTGACAATTCGTGTGCCATACTGCAGTCGATAGCCCTCTACCAGCGATTCGTGGCTTCGGATCATGTGGGTGAGACTGTTGAGTCGCATGAAAGTGCTAAAGTGTGATGCTGTGCACGCAGTAGTCAATGTTTTGACTGCGACAACCAGTGCACACTCCTTTGGCCTTTCCCTTGACCGAACTCTTCTTGTTTGTGGACACTTTGTCACTGTTTGAATTTCTGTTACGTTTCGCATTGTTGGTCACCACCTTGGGAATGATCGCTTTCGGTGCTCGACACAGTGGACCAGTGCTCTGCAGTCGATTACCCTGAACTGCCTTGTGGTACGATTCGTAGGACAGTAGATCGTTCTTCATTGAATGGATTCGAAGGTGTTCCACTTGTTCGCGCAACACTTCGGCACTTGCTTTCAGGTTGGTGTCACGCAGTAAGCAGCTCGTCTACGCTCAAGTTGTCATCTCGATCGACGTCATAGTAGCGAAAGATGAGCCGAAAGCGGCCTTCGGTGTTGTGTTGGGTGTCTGGCTCGATACTGACAATTCCAATGAGAAATTCGTTAAAGTCGAGGTAGCCCTTTCGGTTGTATGCAATAGCGTTGAATAGCCACATAAAGCGAGCCTTTCTGTTCGTGAGAAGCCATACTTGATCAGATAGCACTTGAACGATTCGAATGACATGAAGGTGGATGGGAAGCAGTGCTCAACGTAGTCTTCAAACAGCTCCAGCACAGTGTCTTGAGATATTCTACAGGTTACCAACATTTGGGACTGATATATTGAGGCTCGCTCGTGATTGGTGAGCAGAAAGAGAGCACTCTCTCGGTTGAACACTTCCATGTAGACTGGCTCGGGTTGAATGAGCATTGTGATGAATTGTTTCACCTCTAGTCCCCAGAGTGACTCCACCTGGTCCTGTAGAATGTCGTTGGTTTGGTGCCAGGTGAGACGAGCAGTCGGTTGGCAACACTGGTAACCATCGGTTGGGTCTATTTGGACAAAATAGGCAAAACGGGACAAAATAGGACCGGCCAGAGGGCAGTCGAACGTGCATCACGTGCACAAATTGGTTGGCACTGAACTTGGGCATCTTCACAAAGGTCTGGTCGCCATCCGCCTCAGCATCTAGTCTGCCCAGAAAGAGAGACATCTCCTCCACTTGTGGGTTGGAAATGCCTGGCCGCATATGCATGACCACAAACGGAAACCACACCACCTTGCACTTGTCCACATTGGTCAGGGTAAATCGGTCTTGAGTGGGACAGTAGAACAGATACACAATGCAGTCGTACACTGTGTGACCCTCGGGCACATTGCCTTCGGGCACTAGTTTGGGCATTGCGTTCTCGTTGGCCTGGCTCTTCGCAATCTGACTGCCATCACCAATGCCCATGCTTGACATGGAACTGTCCGAGTCAACACGGCGAGCTTGTGAACTGCTTCGCCTTGCACTGGAACTCACTTTGCAGGATGTTGACTGTGAACCGACTCGTGTGATCGACAATGATGCCACCGTTGCTTTAGGCTTCTCCACACGTCGAGCCTGTCCTCCGAATCTGACTTGGCCGGTGACTTCTTCTTTTTGGGTTCGCTCTTCTGATCTTGTTGATTCTTGTTGGCTTTGTTCTTGTTGGTTCGCTTGGTATCCTTGTCTTTATTGCTGTTGTCCTTGTTCTCATCATCGGTAGGAGACGGCATTTTGATAGGCACACAAAAGATGTCCAAGATGGCACGATCGCTTTGTAGAAGATGAAGTTATAGTGGACACACAATCGAGAAATGAGCTCGTGTCTTACTTATAAATTGTGCTTGTGCAATTTTGTCTATTTAGAATGAACACAAGCTGACGAATTATTCCAGAGTCGAAAGTGGTCCGTCAGTATTGTTAATCATTCGAATGCTTAGTTTAACGTACGTGCCAAATATCGATATGATACGTAGTATTTCGAAAAATCAATTTGAATAGCCTCGAACTTGGTCGTCATGATCAATCCGTGTCTGTGTCTATAAATACTCGTTGTTTGGCTGTGCCAAAATCGTTTTTCTAGTTGTTGTCTTTTCTGCTCGTTCACTCATGACCAACTCCGACCCCAACAAAGACAAGGACGAGGACGCCAAGAAGGGCCAAGACGACAAGGCGAGCAAAAAGACTGACAAGGAGGATGAAGACAGTCCGTTCAAGTTCTCCGTGGACTCGAAGGTGGGCTCCAAGATTTTCCACCGACCCAAGGGGGATTTCCAGATGCTCGAGGAGGGTGAAGGTGGAGCCAAGTCGACCGCAGCTGACCCGAGCAAAGACAAGTCGACCACAGGACAGCCATCCAACAAGGAGGACAATTCTAAAGACTCGGCGAACAAGTCCAAGAGTTCTTCTGTGGCTTCCAAATCGTCCACCGATGCACCCAAAAGCAAGGACAACACTGCGTCCAAGTCAAAGGACAAGCCATCCTCGAGTGGGCATCCATTCGTTATGGATGCCCCCAAGAAGAAGTCCAAGGATAGCTTGAAAAGCAATGCCACCGTGTCTAAGCCGAGCAGCAGCAAAACCCAAGGCTCAGGTTACAAACTGTCGTCAGCTGACAAGTCAACCTCAGTGAAGCCCAAATCAAGCAAGTCCTCTACTTCAAGTTCAGGCACTTCCAGTAAAGGACCACCAGCCACAAGCAAGGCCAAGTCTGCATCTGCAAACGACAAATCGCAAACCAGTCGCAGCAAGTCATCAAACCAAGGATCAACATACAAGTTGAATTCGTCCAAATCGGATGCTGCCAATGGCACTACTGGAACCAACTCATCAGCCACCAGTGGCGCTAACAAGTCAAGCAAATCGAAAGGAAAATCAAAGTCGACCACTACCACCTCCAGCAAAAAGTCTGGTAGCGCATCGAAAAGCTCGAATGGCTCCAAGTCAGACGGTGGGTCTAAAAGTGCGTCCCGAGCCAGTTCCAGTGCCAACTCCAAAGAAGGGTCACAGGCCAAAGGTAGCAAGTCGACTTCTTCTCAAGCAGACTCAACCTCAAATGGTGGTTCAAAAGGCGGTTCAAAGGCAAGCTGGCAGCAGTCGCAAGCTGGATCAAAGTCAGGCTCTAAGGACGGAGGATCTGGCTCTGCTTCTCGATCACAGGCGTCAAAGTCTGACAGAGGCTCAAAAGGTGGCCCTGCAGAGAGCAAGTCCAATTCGCAGTCTCAGTCTGGATCAAAGGCAAGCGATGCCGCATCTGGAGCTGCTTCTGGGTCACAAGCCGGTTCCAAGTCTAGCTCGAAGGACGAAGGCGGCTCCCAAGCAAAAGGCGACAAGTCTGGTTCACAGGCTGGATCAAAGTCCACCGCTGGCTCAAAGAAAAGTGCCAGTGACAGCAAAAGTGGATCATCGAGTTCCGCTAAAGATTAGGTGACCTAATTTAAGTCCATCAAAATTGGCACTCATTAAACCTAAAAGCCACTTAACCGTCTTAGTTCACTTTTGTGGCGGTGAGGTCACCGCTTAGCCAATGTTCTATGTTCGACTCATAGGAACAGTGCTATTTAAGACGACTCATTGTGGAGCAGGAACCATTCCATTCCCATTCCAATTCGACCTGCCCATTCGAGCTGTAGTTGTCTTTCTGTACTCGAACCCTCAATAAAGTTCTTAAACCAGTGCTCATTGCCTTTACTCGCCATCTACCCGTTAACAACTCTTTGCATTTCACATAGCATTGCATTATGATTGCACGCGGACAATTTGCCTTTAGTAAATCGAGCCATATTGACACTTGTAATATATCGGACTTGCCATTTGCCCGATTGGACTTCACTTTTTTAGCTATTTGTGTACCACAAGTTGGTCCACAAATGAAATTCATTTGATGAAACGGTGACGTGTTCAATGATGCCGTTCAATTCGAATGCGATCACATTATTGCCATATGTCATTCAAGCGGGGATTGTTCAATTTGTAATTTAGCAGCAATTCGACAATTGAGAACATTACTTGTGACACAAGTTGTGAGTGTATTTTCTCTGGTCACTCAATCAGTCAGTCAAATGCCAAACAAGTGTGATGGCAAGTGCAAGGCAAGCTTGCCCTGACCGGCTTCGCCATTCAATAAATATTTATGCAAATGCCGATCACTTGTATTTGCAAATTAGTAAACGACATAAGTACAACCGAAAAGACCGGAAAGCCAACAATTCACAACTAATCAATGTGGCGATGGCGAACACATCGCCACCATAAACTACTGTAGCTCTAGTTCTCACTATTCACCCGCGGACTGTGCCAATTGCGCTAGTCTTTTAACACCAATCAATTGATGTTTGCATTTGTAAGACTCGTGATTGGTATGATTAATTGTGCAATTGAACATTGAGAAATCATTCGTGTGTAAAACGACAACGTAAATAAGAAAAACTACAATTTGACTTGTGAGTCCAACAACACATCGCACCCTTGCGACTAGAGACCGGGCGGGAGCACGTCAACATTGCATTAATTAATTATAATGAATAAATTCATTTCGTCTTGAATGATACATTTAATGGTAAATTAGGTTTACAATTAATGTGAAGTATTGTGAATATGCAGAGACTGTGTGCCAAGCTTGGGTGTGTAAAGCTATGGAGCAGTGGCACGTCTAGCACACCTCTTCAATCATTATAAAGCGGTGCAATCATTCGATTTGCCTTGACCAATGAAAGGCTTCGGTGATTCCATGCGGCGACACTTTGCCTGAAATGCGTCAATCTGCAAAATCCACTCCTCCAGTATTTCAATATTCTTCTCGGCCATGTCAAGAATGTCAGTCAACTTTTCATTCTCATCCATTTGTTTGCGAAGTTGTTTCAGCTTGCGGGAGGTGATAGTCACGGTGACAACATTGGCAACGAAAAAGAACCCAAAGGAGGCAGTAATGCAATACTTGATACCCTTAAGCACATTGAATGGATTGGCAGCAGCCGTGAACAGCTCGAATATGTTCGCAATGAGATAGGCAGCGTCAATAAGGCCATCGTTGATGTGAGTGCTGCGACGAACTCGGAGACTCACAATAGAATCGTTGATCTTTAGTTGAACTCCATCTAGACAATGCAGTAAATGGATAATAATTATTGTTATTGAACAAACAAACAAAAAATGCAAAGTAAACCTAGAGATTTTTGGATTCGTCCTTTCTTTCTACCCAATCGACTAATTTCGATGATAAATTTGCGACTCTCCTCTCCCAACTGTTCACTATTATTATTGTCCTTGTACTTCTTTATTGCTTCTTTGCTCACCACAGGATCGTTGGTGTGTTCGTCTTTCTTGGATGGCAACCAATTTATCAATTGTTTCTTGGCAAAATATTGCATCGTCTCCCGAAGTTGGTCAGTTTGTTGTTCAAGTTGGCACACTTCTTCATGGATAGTTTTCTTAACTTCTTCTGACTCAAAGAGCACGTTATTAGCCACAGCCAATTCATTCCAGGTTATAATCAGATTGGCGGACTGAGTGACAATTACTGTAGCAGACGTCAGAAGTTCTACGATGATAAAGCCATTAAAAAGTTCCTTTTTTATCTTGTCTATTTCGGTCAGCATAAAAGCCTTGTCCGCTTGAGTGAGACATTCTGCCTGTCCAGAGGTAAGCACATTTCGAATGTTGGAACAAGAGTCATGGTTCATCGATTCGAAGCTATCGGAGAAAAAGGCATTTAACGCCTGAGGACTGGCAGCGTCAGTGATCATATCTCGAAATGTGTCCAGATCACCATACGTCTGCACAAGTAGGCTTAAATCGCTCAAAAATCCTTGACAGATTAGAAGTCCAGCTTGGCAAACCATTCGTCCATGTTTCTTCACGTTGTCCATGATCGATTTCTTTTGGTCTTCTGCTTCGCTCTCTGCGGTTGCCATCATTACATTCGAGCAAAATTAAGATGATTCAAAAATTAGAGGAAGCTTCCAAAAAGAAGAAGTCTCGAGAAGCAGACCAAAAATCGAAACAGCGAGGAACGAAGTGGCGAATTGAGAGTGCTACTTGTTGCTTTCCATGCAGTGAGACACTGCAGTCGCCAGTTTGACTAAGTTGTAAGTTACCACTCCCACGCACACGTTGCAACATAGAAGCAACTGAACACTGTGTCTAGTCACTAGACTCTAGTGCAGAGTACATTAGAGTGTGCACCGTGCATAATTATGGCTTATAAGCTATAGCTTTACTCTGAATTGGCGCTACATTTGTTGCCTGCTCGAGACAGAATGCAATGTCTAGTGGCGCTGCCCTCACAGTCACACTCCCGAATGGCACTATCACCGCCTCCGATACCTCCACCAGACCTGTACCTTTCCAAAACATCTGTGCACCACCAAATCAACCAAGACAAAATGGAGTCTCAATGAATGAAGTGAAATAACATAATCGACAAGTGACCAATTGTAAGCCTCGATGTGCATAAATTGTTTCATTGTCGATGTAGCATCAGCGATAACTTTCTCTGAATTTACATATCAATTTGACAGTTTGGCAGTTTTTGAGAAAGTAAAATGAATAAATTGCAATTCAAACACAAAGGCAAAGGCTAAAAGGTTATTATTGTGACAGTGGTGTAGTATGGACAACTATGAGCCAAAAGGTTATATGTTAAACTTGTGATTGGTTTCGATTCGAACCACTCGCAGCTTGCCCGCTTCGACAAACACCACCGAGGCTTGATTTGGTTGGCCACAGTAGTTGGAACTGCTGAAGATGGTGGTCACTTTGCCGCCCATCGCAAAGCGAAAACCCAACGGAATGACTTCGTGCCCACGAATCACTTGGCCAAGGTTATTCTGTTCGAGAAAACGGTCCACCGCATCTTCGCTGTAGTAGAATGCTGTGCCGCGTTTAATGTTGGGCGCAAAACCTGCCGGGTACGAAAGGAAGCCTTCCTGTTGCGGGCAGACGTCCAGAAAGGTCTTGTACTGCTGTTGGTTGATTGGATCGTTCCACAGGATTTCCCATCCGGTTGGGCTGAGCATTGGATTGTACAAAGGCACAGGAATGTTCGCGTAGAGTGCCTCTATTCGGGTACAACTGGCGGGAATGCCCCCGTGGGCGCAGTAAATATGTTCATCCACCACTGCACAGAGTGGCATGCAGTCGAACGCATCGTTGATGGCTTGCCACACTTTGTAGCCCTCCTGGTCGCCAAACTTTCCCAAGCACTCGTTGAAGAAGGTGAACTGCTGTTGGATGAGTCGAAACTCGTGATTGCCCCTGAGCAAGTGTATCTTGTCAGGAAGGAGCAACTTCATACTCATCAGGTAGAGAATACATTCTAGCGAATGATTGCCTCGGTCCACGTAATCGCCCAGAAAGAGAGACTGACACACATGACCATTGGGAGCACTGCGCCAAAACAGATGATCGTAAACCATGAGATCGTAGAAGTTTCCATGGATATCTCCGAATATGTAGACTGGTGAGGTGCACCGAAGCACTCGAGGTAATTGCACGAAGAGTTCCTTTGCTTGGTGACACATTTGCACTATGTTGTTCACCAGTGCCAAACGGTTCGATTGGATGTTCCACTCGGGCACTTCAACATGTTGCTCTTTGGGAAAGCCATTTAGCAAAGAGGAGAATTGTCGCAGAACGTTTCTTACAACGGCGACATTGTTCGATGGCTGCATTATTTGGTGGTCAAGTGCCATTGTGCAAGTTACGATGTTGAAGGAGATCAGGTGAATAGACAACGAATAGTTTTGAGGAGCGCACTGTCGGCACTGGTTGATTCGTTTGGTGGGAAATGACTGGCCATCTTTACTAAGTCGGTCCATTGTAACAACTTGTACGCTCAATGGGTCGTAGCATCTTTTTGAAGGTATCTCAGTCAAAGGCGAAGCTGTGGCAGAACATCGATATAGGTTAGCAGTGCCACGAATCGCTAACGAACCGACCAGTTTTATGAAGGTGGCCATTGAGATTGTGTCTTCATGAGTCAGTTGTAACTGCATGAACAGGTCCTCCGCTGAGAGTTGTGGATTTAGAGTGGGGTTTGGTTGACCACAGGCCAGGATGTCTTTGTACATGTTGACCACTTCCTGAAAAGTCATCACTGAGGCACCGGCTGTGGAGTAGTACCGAAAGATACACTTAGTTCGCAGTTCACCACCAGTGTGACCATGGCGACAGGCACGATCAAGGGCTATAAAACCTTGCACTAAGTCCTTAAAGGATATGAAGACGCCATTGGATAGACACAACGAATTGTACAGTTTGTTTGCATCGTACTCGGTTCCGCTTATAGTGAGGTCAAGCTTCGATTTGGTCCGGTAATCGGCATAAATAATTTGATTCATGCAAATCGATGGGTAGCAATGATGCAGGTAATCGTTATACAGTGGCACCACGTTCGAATATGTAAAGTCCAATGTTTGTGCTAGCTTCCATTTGCGAGAGTGTGGCTTCAACTCTTGGACAATAGAAATTTCGTTACACTTGGCGATCGGTGGGACACGGCTGAGGTAAAGGTAAGGCTCAGGACCCCAAACGTTGTCAGTATTTGGGGTAAGTTGGTCAAGGTTGAACCACTTGTACGGAGAAGGGACGGAGTGAGTGCATTGGCCATTGCAATTGTCCACTTCGACCATCATCACCAGTTGCTGCAGGCAATCCGAATATTTGGGCAGTAGGATTTGATTCAGCTGAAGAAGATTGCTTCGAACAAAAGACTCATTTGAACAAAAGTTGAACACTTTGAGGAGAGAGTCCATATGAGAGATAATTTGACTAGTCCATGAGTGACCTTTGGAGGAATACAATTAAATCAAAAAGGAACAATATACCAGGTAGAAGTAACTTACCTATCTGCAGTGGAAAGTAAGGCAAGTAATAGAAGTCTTGACCAAAGTTGGCGAGCAACACTTTGTGATGTACCTTGCAAGTGACCACAAACAAAATCGCATCGTGAATGTGACCTTTGCAGGCAACAATAGGACTGCTCGGCTTTGGGACAACAATTGGCTTGGGCACATGTTCTACCACAAAGTTACCATCTTGAGGTACAAAGACAAACTTGCGCCATGTGCGAGTCATCGTCAAAGTAAAGTCACTCAGAAGAAGCTTTCAGACCAATTGAACATTCGAACAGTCAACTCGAAATGGTCTCAAGTGAGATCTTTTATAATGCAATGCTGGAGACGTCAATTCGACTTTTGCGTGAGCAAACCAACTCGACAAGATTTGTTGTAATGTTCTGATTGAAAAAGAATTCGATGTTATGCTTTGGGGAGACAAGAAAAAATTGGTTTTTTGTCAAGGCATTCGACGAATGTCATTCGCATCGGTTAGCTTTATAATAATAATATTATCTTTATAGCTGAAAACGTATTTATAAGTTTGTTACTAACAGTACAATTTATCAAATTGATTTGTCAAAATATTTCTAAATTCTATTTGCCAATTCATTCGAACCAAAGAAAAAACTAAACTTAAAAGGGCTCACTTGCCTTATTAGCCAATTTCAAGTTGGCACTTCTCGATCGGCACTTTCGCTCACCAACCAAAGCATGTCATTACGTTCCCGTTCGCACTCTGAATCGACTAAGAGCACTGGCATGGGACCAGTGGTGGCACTTCGGCCACACGACCATGACTCTACTGTCCGATTGATTGCCGAAGGTGATATTCCCAGTGACGGTGCCACCTACGACTATGTTGTGTATCTGTTTGTGTGTGAGGAACACAAGCGACTGGCCATAAGCAATCGCGAACGAACTCGAGTGGTCTGGCTGCCCTTTGTGGCTATTCCTAAAGGTGTCACCTGGGAGCAAGCTTCAGAAGATGGGGTGGCATCCATTATTGGCAAACATGTGGTAGAACGCTTCGACGGACGCAACCACCCTCCCGATCCTCAGAATGAGGCTTCGAACACTTTGCCCAGAATTAAGATGAATCTGATCAATGTGCTTCGACTACAATTGACCTCTGGTGTATTTGAAGTTCGATTGGCTCAATTAGTTCGCATCACCCCCGCTCCAGGGTAAGTACAACATTCATTCATAATGTGATGATGCTTTTGCAATGCAAACTTTTGAACATTTATTGTATTTGCCAGATTTTCGTGTTGCCAGAAGACGACTATTCTCGAGTGGGTCGACTTCAAAGATGTCATCGAAGACAAAGTCTCGCCTCTATGGGGACCGGAGGTGAAGCAATTTCTGGAAAAGGCAATCAAGCCCGTGACCCCGCGAACTCATAAATACATCTTGGAATTTGGCCCGGATGATGCCACTGCCTTTCTCACTCGATCAGACAAGCCATACAAGGACAAGGAGAAATTTGTCAACAGTTGCAATATGAACACCGATAAAGTGTTGGCCCTCTACGCGGAATATATCGAGTACTGCTTTCCAGCCTTCTACATGACCAACGAATCCTTTCGACTCTATCTCATCAAATATGGTTTCAGCAAAGACACAAAATTCTCTTCACTATTCAAGGCAGTCACATACAAGGGCAAGTTGTATTTAGATTTCTACGAGTACCTGATCGCAGTGCTTTGTCTCGATCAAAATACGGACAACCATTCAGAAGAGCGACTCAAAATGCTATCACGCTATTACGATCAGGACAGTGACAATGAACTGAGTCAATCAGAATTCATGGATTTGGTTAAAGATCTTCATCCTGGTGTATCAAATGATATTATTGTCAAAATTGCGCTTCAACTGAGACAAAAGTGTCAATTCAAGAACGACAAGATACCAGTTAAAGAGCTCCGAAATGCAATCAAAAAGAACCTCATCAGTGGAATCGAAAAGTTGTGTCGAGCAGGCAAATCAATTGTGGGGAGAGTGGTTGATGAACAGTTGCAACGACAACGCGAACTACTTGCCAGAGACAAAGCTGCCACCAGCACCAAACGACGAGACAGAGGCACATGCAATGGCTGTCGGGCCCAGAACATTGACTATGCCATGCATTGCGTCACCATTGACACCATGGCCAGATGTATCAATCCAGCTCGAACTGTAAACAAAATGGATGGTAAGTGATAGTGTTCTCAAGCCGACCAATCTATAGTTTGCTTATTTCAGTTAAAATTGACTCATACGAGTCAGTTATGCCCGAAGATCGTTATTCTGCCGAGTATCGATTTGGATCGGGCTCTGTCTCCAATGTTTTCTTGGAATTGATCCGAAAGAAGACAAACGTTTCAAAAGAAGACTTGAATGGCGTCAAAAGTCTTTGTGAATGCATTTTAGACTTTTTCACTGTCGAGGACCGATTGATGAAAATAAACGCACCTGCTGTGGTCATTGGCGACATACTCGGTAATTTGGCTCCAGTGGATGCTTTCTACAAGTTTCTCTGTCCATCCGTGCCACTGATACAGAGTAACATGGTTTTTCTTGGCAACTACATCGGCCAAGGGTCAAACAACATCGAGGTGATTTGCTTTGTGTTCTCGCTCAAGTTACAGGCTCCCAACAAAGTGATCCTTTTGCGGGGATTCAACGAAAACGCCAAAGAGGCGAAAAAGTTATTGCTGCCTGAGTGTCACGCAAAATATGGCCCTGAGAATGGCCAACTGGTGTGCGACCTTATTGTAGAGGCTTTTTGCGCAATGCCTTTCGGCGTGGTCATTGAGGAATCGGTCATTTGTATGCATTCTGGCTTTCCCAAATGTTCAAGCAACCGAACGAACATCTTTGACAGCATTCCCAAGGTTATTCGCAATGTCGAGGACTGCTTGCCAGCCTACGAGGTAACTTTACTACCATCACCACTGTTCATTGTTCGTTAATCAATAATCGTTGTTCTTGTCCAAGATAATCAGTAAACAGCCAATTGAGTCGGACGAAGCTGCTACTCCACTGCAATTCACTCGTAAGCAGTTGGAAAGTTTCCTGGCTGGCTGTGATTTTAGTCACATAATTCGCGGTCACCAAATTCCACCGGAGGATTACGATTTCAACTTTGACCAACAATGCATTACTGTGTCCTCCAACACGATCACTCCAATGGTGGTATATCTCGACCCTGGCAAAATGTTGCACTGCAAAGATGGGCCAGATGTTCCTGCTACTATTCGACTTGTTCAGTTGGACCCAATTGAAACTGCTGATAATTAAAGTATACTCTTGATTATAATCAAAACTTAAGCAATTGCTTCTTCAAAGTGTTCTTTGTTTGCTCAAATGCAAATGCAAATTGCTCAACTTTGAAAATTAGGGCCAAGAAAGCCGCTTCACTCAGCCACAATATCACAAACAAAAGAGTAGAGTATAGTCACTTGACAAATATATCAAATGGACCATGCTAGTCGCTTTAATCTCTGCAATAGCTCGGTTCGCGTTTGTCAGTGCCAATTCTCACTCCTTTAGAACCAAATAATTGCTCGTATACGTATATTATAATTGCCAGGGTGAAATGGCTCTCCGTATTCTCTACAGAAACAGAATAATGAATTTGCAGATTGTCTTTATGTGCAATCTAATTCAACATTCTACACATTGAACATTTATAAATAAATCACAAACTTTCTCTTTATTTTCTTTCTCTTAATTAAAACATTTTATTATTTCAATTTTGATTATATGAACTGTTCAATGCCACAATTACTGCACACTTTTGTTATCCCTTTGGTGGAACTTCTGCGCCATCAGCTTCCTCTGCGGCTTCTTCACCTTCTGCAGCATTCTCTTCACCAACATCTGCCATTTCATTCGCTGCAGCCTCATCCACCAGTTCTTGTTGTCCTTCCTCGGGCGCTACCTCGTCCGGTGTGGCTTGATCTGCTGCTTCTTCAGGTGCTTGCATTTCCTGTTCATCTGCAACGCCTTCCGCATCTGCACCTTCTGGGCCAACTTCACCTTCACCTGCAGCTTCACCTGCACCAGTGTCTTTGGCCACCTCGTCCATTTCTGGTTCTGCAGCTTCTTCGGCAGCCTGATCTGCTTCGGCCTTTGCGTCATCGGTTTCTGCTTCCATCTCTTGCTTGCTCACACCATCAATCTTGCTCAGGCATTCTTTGCTTCCTTTGGACTTGGAGTTCTCCTTTGAAACAGATGCACTCTTCTCCTTCATAGATCCTTTAGAAGTGGACTTGGACTTTTTCGACTCTCCTTTGCCGCCTGCTTTTGAAGATTTATCCTTCGAAATTGAAGATTTACTTTTGCTTGATTTGGCTTTGGATGATGCACTCGGAACTGTCGATTTTGGTTTGGCAGATTTGGGTTTCATTGACTTGGGTTTTTGAGATTTAGATTTGGGTGCCATAGATTTTGGATTATTTGCCGACATCGATTTGGCCGATTTGGGTTTTGCACTTTTGGCACTTTTTGAAGAGGAAGTGCTGCAACTTTTCGATGTGCTGCCATTCTGAGAGGCACCGATTGAGGACTTGGACATTTTCGAAGTAAGAGTTGGCTTGCCTGATGAAGAAGTGGTCGAGGACTTGTTGTAGCCCGATTGAGACTGCGAATGAGATTGGGAGTCAGGAGCTACTGAGGATGACTTGGATGATTTAGCAGATTTGACTGTCGATGCCGAGTGCGATGTCGAAGCACTTTTGCTATGGCCTTTCGAACCCTCATGAGATGCGTATGATTTGGATTTACTAGCAGATGTAGAAGAGTCTTTTGACTTTTCTTTGTGCAACGGTTTTCCTCGGACACTTCGATTGATGAGCTGCTTGTCATCAACCTTGAAGTAATTGTGAGTCAACATATCTCCGGCATGAATTCTCTTCTTGGTGTCGATGACAAAGATTTTGTTACACAATGACCGAATGATAGGATTCATTGGGTGCTTCTTCACAAAACTTAGCCACTGAGTGGTAAACTTGAGTTTGGCTCGCACGTGGAATGGATACCGACGAGTGGTGAGCGTGATCAAGACCACTCCAATGGCCCACACGTCCGCCTTAGAGGGATCGTACAGTCGGTGGAAAGCCTCGGGTGGGAGAAAGTTGTTCTTGCGAGCTCGATGCTCTCGGTGCTGGTACAGTGCCTTCTTCTTCTTGGAGTCCCAGAACAGCACCGACTTTGACCAACCGACAATCTTCAAGTGGTCCTGCTTGTCGAGCATGAGATACTTCAGTTTGATGAAGCGATGAGCGATGCCATACTTCTGCAACTCTTTCACTCCTTCGGTCAACTGACGAATCCATTTGCGAGTCTTTGCTGGTGAAATGTCATGCTTGCCAGTGACCAGTTCGTACAATGACTTGGAGCCACACTCGCCCATGTAGATGTAGTAGCACTTCTCTATCTATCAAATAAAACATTTGTTACCATCGACCATTAGGTGACTATGCCAACTCACCAGAAAGATGTCGTAATACTTGGGAAAAACATCAATCAACGGCTTCTTGCCGATGAATCTCATAATTTTGAGACTGTACTTTTCCATGGTGATCTTGTACCGTGGAGTGCACTGTTTCAGGTGGATCATCTTCAAAATCATCGACTTGTCTTTCGGTCCCTTCACATGTCGAATCGACTCTTGACCGTCCACCTCTTTGCCTTTCTCCGAATAGCCGCGAGAGTTCAACTCTTTGATGGACTTCAACTTGATTGCGCCCTTTGTGGAGATGACCTTGGCCATCTGTTTGCACAGCTTTGGTCGACCAAGCACGTTCGACGGTTCATAATTATTCACTGCTTTACCACCACCGCCCTTGGAAGCACCAATCAGACTGACACTAGTGTCAGTAGTGCCAGACTTGCTGCTCGACTTGGAAGAAGAAGATTTTGACGTTCTCTTACTCTTGGATGCGGGCTTTTTCTTTGGACTTTGCGGCTTCGTGTCTCCAGTTGATTTGGAAAGTATACTTTTTGAAACTGACTGTGGCATCTAGTGAAGTTTCGCTTTAGAAATCGCTTTGTTCACAGTGAAGTAAATACATTGAACTGGTAAGAGATAGAATTTGAGGTTCGAGATGTGAAAGTCGAATTGAGTCGTTTAAATGTAGTGACCTAGTCAATGGAAAATTGGAAAAATATTTGCGACCATTCATTCTTTCTGAGATAAGTCAATTAGAACGCATTTTAATTTAAAGGCATCTTTGCCCAAATGGACAATATTATTTGCTAAATGTGATGAACGTGCACGCGTGTAGACTAATTCAATACGAACTAATTTCTAGCCTAATTTGCAATTTTCGAAATAAAACAATTCTCTTCGTGCTCTGATTGATCATTAAATAATAAAGCTCAAGGCTCAAATGGACCGTAGATTGTTGATTTACCACTGACAAGTGGATAAAGTTACTTTGACGACAACTCCTCTCAACATTCCTCGAATGGGGCTGCCTCAAAATGACTTTGCTGTGTATGGCAACCAGTTGGAGGCAATCAAGAAGTTGCGTTCGTGTCCCGAGACGATTGATCTCATTCTGACAAGTCAGGATGGTGGCACTGAGCCAGTGCACAGCTACTACTTGGCACTGAGGGCACCCAATTTGTGGCAAAGAATCTCAGGCCTACTCGAGACACTGGACCGTTCGTCACAAGCCTCATTCAAACAAGTTCGCACCTCAGAAAACATCAATTTATCGGTGGCTCGTGTCGAGGTGGCCCACATCGATGCTCGCTTGTTGCACATTTTGGTCAGTGTCATGTATGGCGATGAAGTACTGCTCGACTATGACCTTTGCTGGCAACTGCTTCCAATTGCTTTCCAATTCAAGCTTCCCTTCTTGGCTGAGCGATGTTTTCATTTATTGCAAAGCAGCTTCACAATTGCCAACTGTGTGTGCTTGCTGCAGACAGGACTCAAGTTTAGCCATCGCCTCAGTCTGCATGCTTACCGATTTGTGCTGCGTCACTTTGCCGAGGTATGCAACATATACGACCAACTAGATTGCCAGTGCTCAATGTTGATCACTTTGTGCCCACAGATCGCCATTGAGACCAAAGTGTTAGGCCAACTGAGTGTGCACCAGTTGAGCACTATTCTTCAAGACAACAATTTGCAAGTCTCCAATGAGTACTTTGTCTGGCTCGCAATTTACAACTGGATCGAAGTCGATTCTCCACAGCGAATTCAGCACTTCTGGCCACTCTTCTGTTTGGTTCGATGGCAACTGGTGCACTCCACTTTCCTAGACCAATACATTTTGCCTGAATTTTGTAATCTCAATCTTAGAAATGACAACTTGCTGGTCGACAAGAAAGGGTTTAAAAGTAAGTTTGCCTGGTTCGGTCATGCAGAAATAAGCCATACAAATTCATTCATTCTTAGATTTCAATTTTCCACTCAACATATTCAATCCTCGAGTGCCTCGTCACGTGGTCTTTGTTTACGGTGGCTACGAGAATGGTCTGCCTTCGAGCACTTTCAAGGTGTTTGACATTCGTTGCGGAATGTGGTTCAGAATGGACATTGACGAAAGTGAGGCTCGCGTGCATCACACGATGGTCCGACTGGGCAAAAAGCTGTACATTATGGGCGGGTCAGACGGCTTGGACATACTAAACTCGGTCCGGTGCTTCAATCCAGTTACAAGACGATTCCGTGAACGGCAACCGATGATTCAAGCTCGTTGTTACCACTGTGTTGTCCGTTTTGGAAACTCAATTGTGGTGATGGGAGGCAACAATGGCACCGACCGATTGCGCACCTGCGAACAGTACGATCCTGTGAATGATGTATGGCACAGCATTGCCTCCATGAGTTCGGCTCGAAGTGACGCCTCAGCTACGGTGCTCAACAACAAAATCTACATTGCGGGTGGTGTGGATATGTTTGGTTTGAGTTCGGTCGAGTTTTACTCGTTCGAGTCACGCCACTGGACTGTGGTCTCATCGATGTCCATCAGCCGACGGAGCTTTTCTTTGGTGACTTATGGCAATCATCTGTATGCCATTGGGGGATGCACCGATGGGACTGACTACACCTGGTGAGTGCAAGTGATTGTTTGTTCAATTTGGTGACATTTAGTTGTCTTTGTATTTAGCTTGCAAACTGTCGAACGAATGAACTCGATCACCAACCAGTGGAAGTTTGTGGCACCACTCACCAAGGCACGTTCTTCCAATATTTCGTGCGTACTTGAGGACAAACTCTTTGTGTTCGGTGGATACAATGGTCAGTTGAGATGTTTTTCTTCTTAAACTCTATACAATATTTTCACACAGGCTACTCAACTCGCAAATCGTCCGAAGTTTACGACATCAGAAGCAACCGTTGGGAGCAGACACCTTTCCACCTGCCCACCGAATTGTCAGGTGCCAGTGTAGAAGTGGTCAGTGATTTGCCCAACGCCTTACACTACACTTATTACGGACAATGTGCCCACCAGTCGAGTCTGCCCACCAGTGAATATGACTCCACTCTGCCAATTATGGCCAGTCCGGCTCGAAAGCACAAACAAATTGCCCGATTGATGGTGCGACACAGCGAAAGCGCTCGAAAGAGACTGAACAAGGCAATGCACGCCTTGTTGAACAAACCGAAGCATTTCTAGTGGCCAATGATCACGCACTTCATTCTACTTGACAATAGTAAACAAAGTTATCCGTTTGACTCATGTAACATGTCTCAATTAATTCGCACTAATCATACATCATTAAACATCAATCAAAGCCTTAATATAACTAGTTTTGCATACAAGTCATTTGTACTTGTCTTAATTGACAATATTTTGGCAAATTTCATTACAAGCTGTTTTTTCGCCGTTGCTGAGAAAGAACGATGAAATCCAAGCACAATGTGTGTTCTATTAATACTTGAGTCAAATAACATTACCAAAATAAATCATTAATATTAGACAAGCTACCATTTCACATGTTTGATTCGAACAATTAGCGCAATTATAACTCGAGCGCGGACCTCAATTAATTTTATTTCTTGGAGTTTTCTCTCTCCATTATTGTTTTGTGTATATTTTTGTCCCAGAAGCAGAACGATCTCCGAAAGATGTCTCCTCGTTCAAATTGGTCACTCACTTAGCATCACTTCGAGTTCGCTTCTACTTATGAGTATGCTTATGCTTGCTATTTTTCTGGTTTCACTTGCCAATGCCAAACCATGGCCAACCAACGCGTCCACTAAGAAGTCTAACCTCACCCACAAGAGTACATTTTCATTCAACTTCACAGTGACCAGTAAGTTTGTGCATTTTGGCAAACTCTAATTCACCACTAATAACCTACCTCTTTCTTTCACTAGTGGAAAGTTTCTCGAACTCGTCCCTGATTATGACGATCATTCTATTCGCAACCATTGGATCGATAATGCTCTGGGTCAGTATCACTGTGTGTCGTGCTGAAAGGCATCACGACAATTCGGGCCACCTTGTCCGTAGTCTACATGAAGATCAAACCACAACTTCTAATTAGAAGACCAGTGTCAAAGTTGACAAGAAACCAGAGAACAAGTGCTGAGGAGCAAAAGTAAGCTCAAATGGCACCGATCTCGTAAAATGTTCCAAAACTACCCCAAACGCTTCGGCAACGAAAGCCAAATCGTCGGTGGCAGGAAAGTCTTCGAATGGAGGCAAAAATATAAGCAATAAAAATGCTGCAAGTTCTACCGGTGTCAGGTGGAAAGTGCACATCCAGGCAAGATGGCCAATTCAAAAGGCGACAAATCCAAAGCATAATGAGCTCATTTGTGCGATACCTGTAGGCATAGTTCATTTCACGTTATTCTCTGTGCCATTTTCAATTAACATCGTTTAAATTGTTTTGTATTATTAAATCATGCGAAATTGCTTCAATATGGAGGCGCCTTCTGTTGGCAAATGCTAGCAACTGCCCGTGCCCATTATTGTGAAGGAGACACGCGAAGTGAGCAATTAAATCTATCTAGTCAATAGTCAATATGTCAGTGACTATGTTATGCCATACTATGACTTATTGATGAGTGTACTTTGTATCTTGTGGACGGCGCAGTTCAGTGACTACACTGTTAATAATCGGTTGAGGTTACAACCTTACCGTGAGATTATAACCTAATTAATTTAAAACTTAAGGTTATAAGCTTATTTTATAAGAATATAATCTTACAGTAAGATTATAACCTCAAATGATTTTTAGAGTAAGGTTAAAAACTTATATTGTAAGATTATAATCTTTCTGTAAGTTTTCTGTAAAAATTATAAATTACTAATAGTTAGATTAATGTACACATTTATACCAACAATCAGATAACTGATCAGTTCACAAATTAATAAATTGCAACACATGGGAATATCTTAACTTGAAACTAACTAATATTAAAAACTCAACTGCAATCCAACAACCGAGACTAATTAAGAGAATGTTGTGTTCAGTGGTTACACAGATGATGAAATGCAATTTGAATTTGAATTGTGCAAAGCGCCACCACTGTAGCAGACAACTCACCCTCCAACAGACACCAGTACCGTCCACTGCACTGACTGTGAAATGGCAGTTGGAACACCACCGTGTGCTGTG
The DNA here is from genome assembly GCA_023373905.1 of Rhizoglyphus robini. Classification (NCBI taxonomy): domain Eukaryota; kingdom Metazoa; phylum Arthropoda; class Arachnida; order Sarcoptiformes; family Acaridae; genus Rhizoglyphus; species Rhizoglyphus robini. The sequence goes on along the minus strand of JAKIJQ010000005.1, from coordinate 1,309,119 downwards.
TGCTATGTGCTGTGCTACTAGCACACTGCTAGCAGTATAGCGCTCTTTGCACTTTGCCCTTTCCTCTCTCATTTGTCGGTTGGCTGTTGTGTTGTTGATTGCCTGTGCTCTTCTCTTCGCGTTTTATGCCTCAAAATGATCGTTTCTTGGTATATTTCCTCGTTCCAACAATGTTTTGATTGTTTCACCATACTTCCACTCACCAGTTGTAATACTCAAGTATTATCAAGTGCATTCAAATTGTCCTTTAGTCATATATTCTGTGATTTATCATCGTGCAAGTATCGAAGGCAAATCAACAAGTGATTGTCTCTTTTGATTAAATTACAACTCTGCTCGTCTGTGTCGTATTTGAAACTATCTATTCGTAGCAAAATAAAGTAAGAATTGTAATTACTTATTTAGTTTAATTTAATTAATGTGTGACTTTTTAAAAAATAGTAATCACCCCAATGGTCATATTCGATTACAGCCCGAGCGCAATCAAGATTGTCTACCGAGAATTTGGTGAAGGGCCGAATTGGGACATTAACCAGCGTCCTGAATTAGAGGATGCGAACGCCAAACTTGAGCAAGCTAATGCCGACTTGTTGGCTCAACTGAACGCCGCTAACCTTCAGATTGGCAAACTTACTAATGAATGGCGTTGGTGGAGGAGAACAACGTAGTGCAACGTGAATGCGACTTAACCAAGAAAGAACTCGACGATCTGAAAATCCGATTTGGTGAAGAATTGGATTCTGAGCAACATCGTTTGCAACTCAAGGATAAACCCAAAAAGGTACAAGACTAAGAAGTTGATGAGAACAACGTTGGCTCAAAGCGCAAAGGTCTCGCTGAACTAAATGGTCGTCCGAAGCGCCAGGCTACCAATTCATCTCGTAAATGAGTATTCATTTTTGTCATTTTTCTCTTAATTATTTGTACCAATAAATGTGCATTTTGTATTGCCAGTATTTGCAGTGTATGGTTTTAAGTGTGGTGTGTCATTTAAAAAGGTTATAATCTTACAATTTAGAAACGTGAGGATATAATCTTAATGTATGTTTATAACCTTACTATTTAGATTTGTTAAGTTATAACCTCAATGTAAGATTACAACCTTACACTAAGGTTTTAACCAAATAAAACGACTTGGTAAGGTAATAATCTTAAGATAATGTCAAGGGTGTAGCGTGTATGGTGATGACTTGTGTGTTATGAACTATGAGCTGACTGTTCGATGCGGACCGAGGTGTCGTCTAAGTTGTGAGCACTCATGTTGGGCACAAGTTTGCCATCGCCAGTCTTTCAGTCAAAGTGTGCTGCTGCTGATCGATCAGGTTGTGGTCGCTTGAAGACTTCAACACCACCGATCCGGGACCATTCTCCATTCAAGACTCATTTAGGCCAACTCGCCATTTGAAGTACTGCAACTGCAAGTATATCCGAAAATGGACCTATTTGAAGACGAGTGGCATGCCTCTTTGCAACTGCTATACTATATTGGTGTACTTCGAAACAAATTTATACAAGCAGTAGATCCCACATTTTTACATGACAAGCCCTTCACTAAATGTGATGACAGTCATATTTGGATTGACAGTAAATGCAAACGAGTACACAACTCGATCGGATCCTCTCTTAAAGAAATGTCTCCGCTGTTAGAGTCTGAAGTCATAACTTCCATCACTATCTCACCTATGATTGATGTTTTGCAAATGCTAAATGAACACTATCAAAAAGAAATGAATTTCTTTTCATGTCCATTGTTAATTCGACTTCTTAAAGATGCTCACCAAGAAGAGGTCGGACAAACCAGCACAGCCCCTAGCTATCTTTCGTACTTATTGCGCGGTGAGATGGAGAATTTAATCTACTGCAGAGAATGTCCTCGCCGGAACAGGTGGTGGGAATTAGAGTGGGTGCTGCAATTGGATGTACCGACGCATGACCGGCGTGTCAAGACGAAAATTGCTAGCTTGTTACAACTGATTAAAAAGTTTGAAAGTGATGTGAGTTTTTGAGCCAAACAACTTAACTTTTAACCATGTTGATTTTTTGGACAGAATTGGAAAGGGGTTTATACGTGTTACAATAATGAGTGTTCCAAAGTAGAGACCACCTACTCTTGCCGCAAATTTCTCCCTGCAACGTTCTTGTTCATTCACTTACGCAAAGATCGCAAGAAAGGAATAGAGGATAACAATCTTTCTATTGAAGATAACTTGGAAATGGCCTCTACTGAGTACATCTTGAAAGGAGCAATATTGAGACAAAAGACTAAAAATTGCATGTACTCAACACTCATTCAAATGGAAGATAACTCTTGGGACCATTTGGCCAATGGAAAATATTTCAAAGGAATTGAACATGAAGAGGCGCGTGAATTGTTGGAAAAGCACAGCTACTTGCTGCTGTACTGTGTGAAAGGTAAAGAAATTGGCAACAAAAGACGACGAAATAACACACCAGAAGAGTTGCCAACACGTGCCATCTCACCACAAGTTTTGCAAAAGGCACTCAAACGTGCTGAACAATCGAATCAGCAACAAGCTGTTGATGCATCGAGTGGGAAATATCAAGTGCCACTACTTCAGCCACCCAGACTACCAACACCACCCGGCTTTTGTGGGTTAGTCAACCTTGACTATGTCTGCTACATGAACGCCATTCTTCAGGCCTTGTACACCAGCCCCCGAATCAAAGAATATCTGATCCAACACCCCGATAGTGGACCATATCACGGCGCTTTGTCAAGGGTATTTCTTCAAATGGAAACCAGTACTTCGGGCGCATTCAAACCCCAAAATTTTGCCGATTTTTTCCGCGAATCTAATCCAAAGTTTAATGATAAGAGAAACTTGAGTAATGATGCTCATGAATTTCTTAATATTCTACTACAGAAAGTGATCGAAGAATCTACTACAGTCGCGTTAGGTGGCATAAAACCGCCGGAACAATCAAAAAATGCTGAGGAATCATGGAACTACCACATTCAATATATCGAGAATAGTGAATTTAGTCGAATGTTTTTGGGGCAGCTTGCGACCTTGGTGAAGTGTGACACCTGCGAACAGGAGAGTGAGACATGGAGTTGTATATTACAGCTGCCTGTACTCGTGTCTCAAGATAAAGTCCTCTCTCGGGTTAGTAATGCCGATGAGAAGATTGCTCTACAGCACCGAATGGTCACACTCGTGGAATGTATCGATAGCGAGTTATCCCCAGAGGTTTGTCATTATGCTTGTTCATTTTGAGTCAAATTATTTTTTTCTTCATCCTTAGATCGTCACGGATGAAAATGCCCCGAACTGTACTAAGTGCAATTCTAAACAACCAGCCACAATAAGGCAAACCATCTCTAGATTACCTTCCGACTACCTAATCATTCAACTCAAACGGTACACTTCAGAGAAAATTTACATCGATCACGATTTGCACTTCGAAGTGATCCCTGACCTTAAGAGACATTTTCAACTGTCCAGTGTTATCCTTTACTTTGGCACCGGGTTTCATGGCCATTACTACACTCTGTACCTAGGAGAAGACGGCGAGTGGGTGAAACTTGATGATTTGTCTATCGTCAAAGGATTTGACAAAAAGGAAGCAGTTAAACTGATTAATGGCCATGGTTATGTATTAATCTACAGAGCTGTTCCAGAAAATGTACAAAAATGTCGTTGAATGAGTTGAATAATGGTAATTAAACTAATTGTGAGTAATAATAAATAGAAGTTGTCACAGCTTCAGTGGTCGAGGTTAGATTTTTTAGTAGAGACTCTTTGCCCCGATTGATCTACTGAATGGTTAAAGTTTTTGTGATGAGCCAATGTGACACTATTCTGGTGGTTTGATTATAAAGACCTACATTTAGCTAGGCCTTGTCAGACTCAAACCACTTTCAGGTTTGCGGGTACGGGCAAGGTCTTTATACATGATATGGATGTACTTAGTACATTACATTGCACTAGTTGCCAAAATGTTTCGCTCTACCATCTAACAAGCTAAGAAGAATGAACTTATTCAAGATGCACACCAATAAGCACAACTAATTAATAAGTTGTGTTGTGACCTCTGCAAACATGCACTTGGTCAACTAAATAGTCTGCACTGAATAGTTTAATACAAGTTTTAATTGAACAATTTTAAAGCAAATTTATGCCTGACAGCAATTGCTATAACACATTGTTATAACACACAGGAGCAACTTAAAAGGTGGACGAGTCCTCCTCGAGGTCCAGCTCGGTTTCCTGTGACATCGACTGGCTTGATGGCTCATAGGAGAGCTCCTGGGTTGGCTCTTGGGATGGCTCCTGCTCGAGAAGGTCCTGGTTGTGAGCGGAATGCTGGCCCGCTTTAGGACTGGAGACATCCTCTGGCACAGCTTCTGGCATGACAACGTTCACATTGGCGTAGATGGCACGAAGTTGCAGCTCATAGCCATTGCGAATAGATCGACAAATGTCGATGACCTCATCGCAGTCCTGCACAATCTTCTGGAACAGTTCTCTCATTCGGACCTGTTCCTCCTCGGAGCGCTTGTACACCTCGGGCACCACGTGAATGCGAGCCACATAGCGCAGGTGCTCCTTGTTGGAGTTGAGCGCCCAGGTGATCTGCTCAATCTGGAAAGCCAACTGCTTGAACTCGGTCCAAATGGCAGCCAGTTTGTCCTTGATGACCTGGTCGTCCAGATGGGCCATTTCATTACCGAGAGCGTTCAATCGTTCCAACATGTCTTTGCCATCACGGATCTTGGTCAGCTTGCGATCGATCATGTTCTCGGTGGAGGTCTGTCGCAAGATGAAATATACAAAGGTCAGTAAGTGATGTTCAATAATAAATGACATACCAAAATTTCGATCAGCTTTTCACAGATGCGAGACGACAAAGGCAACGACTTGATCGCGTTGACAAAGTTGTTGAGCCGGTAGTTCTTCATAATGCGATTGAGGTGATAGTCCACACGCAACTCCACCAGGCTCTGAGACATCTTGTTGTACTCGGTGAAGTTGACCGGGTTGCTCTGCACTTTTGAAGCCATTGGAAGGGTGGGCTCTTGAGGCTGTGGACTTTGCTGACGAGAACAGAAAGGACAATCGACTTGTGCAAATGCTATGCTTCAATAGAATTAATTCACTCAAACACTATGACAAAGCTTTACTTGCACCAGTCCAGTTAAAGACAGATGGCGATTATTGTTGTGCTCTTAATTAGAAGTGCTTTACTGACAGTCAACACATAACACAATTCGAATGCAAACAAGTGTTTTGACAATTGGCCGAACATTGAACATGCACATTCAACACTAACTTGCATTAAGTTTTACGTGTTAAGTCAATAGCAAATAAATGTTACTTTGTGCATAGATCAGTCAAAGCTGATTTGTTTCTGTTTTGTTGCCGATTTTGATATAATTTAATTTGTATAGAAAGACTGCTGTGGTCGGAAGCATAATACAAACAAATCAGTACTGCAGTGATGAACAAAATGGATTTAATGGTCACATAGTTGTGGTGTGCATGTGCATCACAAAATGTACAATTGATGCCACTGAGGAACTGATCGATCAGGCAAGCATATTTCTTATGTTTGTTGTCGCATGACTAGGCCGACTGTTTTTGTTTGCCTTGTCTGCTTTGGGCAAAAAGCGAGTATTGACAGCACGACTATCGAACGAGCTTTTATCCTGGAGGGACTCCTTTTCATGAAGCGAGACTTTGGGTGCAATTTGATGACTTGTGGAATGTTGAGTGACTTTAATGGCACTTTGCCCTTGGCGTTCCACACTGCCACCACCGACTTGTTGCTTGGGCAGTTGATGTGCTGTGCTGGCAACAGTTTTGTTACTATCGCCTTGAATTGCTTTGTGGTGTTTGTTCTTGGATCTTGTATTTGAAGAACCACCAACCTTCTTACCACGGCCATGGTAAACCCAAAAAATGCCAACACCAATCAGTGCCAATAGAACGATAACCACAATGACCACTATGATGACCACGGTTGAAGTGCCCGCACTCTGCTCCACTTTGGAGTCACTTTTTCCATTTGAATCGAAAGTCGAGCCTGAATTGTGATCCATCTTAGTGCACTTGTCCTGAAAGTTGTTCCAAGTTATCGGTAAACAGTGCCCTGTCGGTGAGGGAATAGTCAAATCATAGCAATCATCGTGGAATTGAGCACACTCGGCCGAGTCACTGTTGCCTGTCTTTTTACAGAGTGATTCGATGCACTTGCACTCAAAGTACTCCTTGCAGCATATGTCCAACTGGGAAATGGTTGTCACACTGTCATACTTTCGGGTGCATTCGTTCTCAGGGCGTGACCTGTGTGGAGAGGCAAAGCATGGTTAGATGTGTATACAAGGATATATCAAATGTGAAACTTACTCAGTTAAAGCGATAATAATACTGATCACGAGCGCAAAAAGATTGCCATACACGAACATGTTGCTACAATCAGTCAAAAATGTGTTCTATTCGGACGAAGTGGATTTCAATGTGTGGTTGGCCATTAAACATTGTTTAAAGTTCATAAAAGTTTCATCGAAGAAATATTGCATTAGAATATATTTTAAAGTAATTAACACACTTTGTGCCCAAGTGGCAGCAAAATTGAACCAAAAATGTACCCAGTAGTATTACTTGGCTAAATAGTTCATGCCACACTCGTTATTGCCATGGTTTCATTTTTTCAAATCAGGAATTTTAATTTAAAAATAAAAATTATAATATGCTAAAGGCAAAGTCTAATAGAAATGCCATCTAGAAAGATTCGGTCGATGGATAAGCGATGTCTCGTTGCAATTCATTGTGACCTTTGTTGGTCAACTTGCGACCTATCATCCATTGGTGTTGCTTGATCTCCTCCAGAGAGGGTCTATCCTCGGGTTTGACTTGCAGAATGGAACGAATCACTTGCTGGGCTGGTGGCGAGATTATTGGCTGACCACTACCATCTTGACCTTCATTAGTGAATTGGTCGAGTCTTTCTTCCGTAGACTGTTCGGGAAAATGAATTGGCTGAAGCTTCAGTTTGTGGTACGAGTCGAGCATTGAAGAAAACGATTGACCTACAGTGAATGGGTCGCCATGGCCGGTGTTGTTCGCTTCGGAAAGAGCCTTCTTTTTGGGCACCATGAATGGTCCATTGCCGTGCAGCATGTAGTACAGCAGTACACCAGTGCTGTAGATGTCCGACTTGATGGCATCGTAGTACAAACAGTTGACCAGAAGCTCCGGTGCCATATACTCGAGAGTGCCCTTGTGACTGAGACAAAGTGCCGGAGTGGATGAGTCCGAGCGGTGAGGCACCATCTTGGCGAAACCAAAGTCAATCAACTTGATCAAGTACTTGTAGCGTGGATGAGTGAGACAACCAGTGGAAAGGTCCACTCGAGTAACCAGCACATTGTCCGGTTTAATATCTCGATGAACCACATTGTGACGATGCAGATAGGACAGTGCCTTAACAAGCTGACTGAACAAAGACCGACCGATCGATTCGGGCACACGACCTTTGGGAATAATGCACTTGGCGAGGAACTCAGACAGTGGCTGGCCAGAGTGAGGCATCAACAACCAGTACTGCTCACCGGGCCACTCAAAGTGCTGCAAAATGGTGCAAAGGTGAGGATGTGGATTGCTTTGAAGCATCTTGCAAATGGCCAACTCGTTGTGATAGTTTGACTCTTTGGGACATCGAGCAGCATGTACTATTTTGATAAGCAACTTCTTGGAGCTTTGGTTCGAACCATCATCAGCGAGCCCTTCCCACTTGTCTCTCTTAACCTTGAACACATCCGAATAGTAACCGCCACCGATACGAGCACCAAACCGAATACCAAGCTGCTCAGTAACCACACGAAAACGTTCCTCAGCGAGGCACTTGTTGAGAGCTGTACGAGCAGTAGTCTCGTTGGGTTCAGTCACCGAACCCAGTACTTTGACATCATCCGAAGGCATTAAGGAAGAGAACATTGCTTTGTGGCAGTGACTTGCCAAATCAGATTGCCAAGGACAGGGAGAGAGATAGTGTGTGCACAAAACATTCGAACGATCGTTTTATTTATACTCTTAACAAGTCTGCACAATCAAGCTCTATTTGGTAGCTAGTATTCGATAACTAGCACCACAAGCCAAAGTGAAATGTTCGTTAGTTAGCTGACCATTTCGAAAAATTGGGTAAATTGGGTAAATATAAATCCTAATTGGCCTGTTGGCAAGTGGTTGGCAATCGACACTATATGGCACTGTCCAAAGAAATCTGTGATGTTTAATTTTTGTTCGACGACCAAAATATAGAAAGTGTCATGCCTAAAAAAGGCAATGCACATGTTGCACAGTTGTCTGCATTTATAGGACAACCGATTGATTCATTAAATGACATTGCTCAATAGAGATCTAGACAATTTGAACATTTGTTTTGGTTATTGAAAACTTTAATTTGCTTATGCAGGATAGCTTCTAGTTTTGCATAATGTTCCTCACAAAGAAGGACTTTGTGACTGACTTTGTGCACACGGAGAACATTCGGTGCATTGTTCAGTTGGCGTCACTGAACGAGCTATCACTGCGACTGCCAGCCTCTTTAGAGTGGTTGCTCGAATTGCCATTGGCTTGCTTGCTCGCTGAGGACACGTTCTGCTTGCTGTTGCTAGTCGAGTTGGACGGCTTGGACGAGCTCATCTGATAGGTCGAAGGGTCCGCCGACTTTGGTTTTTCCTTCATATGCTCCTTTGGCTTGGCCTCTGTCTTCTTCGCTTTGTCCTCCTTTGGTTTGTTGGTGCTACTGCAGGCAGTCTTGCCCTCCACCGATTTTGGTTTGACAGAGCACGCCATCACCAACTTGCTCATGTCCACCTTGTTGGTCGTTGGTAGCTCAGATCGATTGGTCTGGTTGTTCGATTGTTGAGAAGTGTACGCATGAGATTCCACACTCGCAGATTTCGGTTTGCTCTCAGGGGCGCTGGCGCCAGAAGGCTTGGAATGAGACGACAAATGCTCACCGGTAGTTAGGTTGCTAGCTAGGTTGCTGTTAGCAAACTTTGACTTGGCTTTGCTCAACTTTTGTTCAGTCACAGACGAGTCCTTGGATTTGGGCTTGACCACCGAGCCCACAGAGCTGTTGTCTGTTGAACTTGGTTTGGACACTTGCAAACTTTGCGATTCACTAGAAGTGCTCGTTGAAGAGTTGCCTGGATGACCGTACGGGTGCGAAACAAGGAAAGGCTTGTCATTCTTTGAATTTGAAGAAGCCTTCTCATTAGACGAGGCGTGGCTTGATGAAGAAGCCGAAGCAGAGGAAGAATTCTTAGAGATTACACTTGGCTTTTCGTCTGAGCTCGAGTGTGAAGACGATTTGTCATGTTTGCCGTACGCATTAGAAGTAAGGTACTTTCCGCCCTCCCAACTTTTACCCTTTGCAGAGCCTGGCTTTCCTGACAGAGATGAAGAAGTCGAGGTGGAATTCTTTGAAAGTACAGCGTTCGACTTAGAGTGAGACGAGGCTGACTTGTTTGATGAAGCACTTTTGGTGGTAGAAACCTTTGGCTTGCTCTGGTTGGTAGTGCTTTTATAGTCGTTCTTTGGAGCCTTCACCTGCGAACTCGACGAACTCTTTGAGTTTTTGTCCAATGGCTTGGAGGCTTGGGTCACTCGATCTGCGCTATCCGACTTGGTCTCTTTTGACTTGCCACCAGTCGACTCTGCATTCGAAACAGATGGTCCATCTGGGTTCACCTTGGTTCCCTCTTCGACCAACTGGAACTCTCCTTTCGGAGGATGGAAAATCTCCGAGCCAATCATCGAATCAATCGAAAAGTCATCTTGAGATGCAGAATCAGTCGGTGGCTTTTTGGTTTCCTCTTTAGTTTGGTCTTTGTTTGGCGATGAGGAAGAAGAGGAGGAATTCTTGTCCGCGTTGGACATGTTTCCACTGACTGGCGAAAAAGATTCCAACTGCTTGGAAGAGAAGGAAATCAAACAACTAAACCAACAAATCAATAGAGACAACCAATGAACTATTTATAGTGCTTTTCTGTGTGAGTTTACAAACATCAATTCAAAGTGACTCGATTCGAATCACAACACATCGAATTGTTTGCCAAATGGAATGTGACGTGTTGGTTCAATCATGATTGGACATTTTAGAACCGAATTTGTGCTATTACACTAGACAAAGACAAGTTCTATTTGTTGGTGTTCGACTCAGCCAAACATGTCTCTATCAAACAATGTCTCTTTTGTGGTATAAATACAGAGAACTAATGCTATGTTTGTTTTGTCAATCACTTTGTCCCTGCCTCTCTCTCTCTACTCGAGTCCACTACTTCTCTGAATGGCTTACCCTTCTCCCTATTTGACCAAAGCAGTAACCAAGGTGGACATCGCTTCTGGCGAAGGACCTCACTACGCGTTTGCAGTTGCTAACTGTCAAGGATGGCGAGTGACTCAAGAGGACGCCCACATGGCAGTGGCCAACTTTGAAGTCAACACTTCCCTGTATGGCGTATTTGACGGACACAACGGTCCTGAGGTGGCAAAGTACGTGGCTCGCAACCTTCCAATGGTTCTACGCAACAACGAAAGCTACTCACGCGGAATGATCGAACGTGGCATTGAGGAGGCGTTCATTCTCATCGACACGAAATTGATGGACAATGCGGTCAACGATGAATTGCTCAAGTACCGAGAAGAAATTGCCAAGGCCAAGTGGTCCAAAAGTTGGACGGAAGGAGAGAAACCAAAGGTGGCCATGTACACTGGATGCACCGGTGTGGTACTTCTCATCAAGAATGACATCTACTACTGTGCCAATGTGGGTGACTCGAGATGCGTTCTTAGCCGGAATGGGAAAGCATTTCCATTGTCCAAGGACCACAAGCCAGACCAGGCAGAGGAGAAGACTCGCATTGAGAAGGCTGGTGGCGAGGTTATCAATGGCCGCATCAACAAGTGCATCGATGTCTCCCGAGCGTTCGGTGACCACCACTTCAAGGCCAACTCAGAATTGCACGACAAAGAGCAAATGATCATCGCTTGGCCTCACTCCAAGGTGGAAAGAGTGCTTTACAAGGAGGACCAATTCGTGGTGCTCATGTGCGACGGCATTTGGAACGCTATGGACAATCCCATAGTGGTGGACTTCGTGGCAAAGCATCTCGCTAAGAGTTGGACCCTTTCCAAGATATGCGAGGAGATAATCAAACAGATTCTGCCCTCCATCATGCCCGAGAAAGGAATCGTCGGCAAAGACAACATGACCGTGATGATTGTCAAGGCGGTGACCACCACCAAAAACGAAACTCTCAAGTCTAAGGAGAAGGTGAAGCCAAAGTCGAACGATGCCTCGCCCAAATGCAAGAAAAGTCCTTCCAATGTGAAGTCAACTGGCAGTAAGACAAAGAAGCACTCGGCCAGTTCAACCCACAAGTAACCAGAGCTAATCGCATGAAGAGTGAAAATAAAACTTAGAAAAAATTTAATTGTCTAAACTTTATTACACCAAACGATTTATTAATTGACAAATAGTACATTTTCACAAGTCCATAGTTCAGCGAGCATTCGTAATTTAACTTCTTAGCAGTAGTCAGTCTACCTGTCCTTAACCATTCTATCGCCATCAATGAATGATGTAGCATTGCCCAGTGAAAAGTCAAGTTGCTGTAACTACAACAAACAATAATTATTATTATTATTATAATGGCCATATTTCATTCGACTCAGTTCGACCAGCGACAAGTTAAGATAAGCGTCTCTAACTAATTATCTCCAATTATAAGTTCAATAGTTCGCACACCAATTGGCAATTGCAATGGCAACGATTGATTGATTTGTCACATCAAGTACAGGAGTAAAGTCTCCGGGGGAGGCTTTCCAGCCAGAGCGGAATGACTGTTTATAGAAACTGGTGGTTTTACTATTTTAATCGACATTTCGAATATCAAACCAATTTCTCTTATAGATTTGTTCTCTCTTATTTAAGTCGCTGATTTCATGGCGTTCATCATGCCATTGTTTGTTGAGAACTTGACAAAGTCCACTTTGCCCTTCCGAATTAGTTCAATGCATCAAATGACCTTTGTCGCAGTGATCGTTGCCACCACTGCCGTGTTTGGCACTGTTCTTGCAAGTCCTTCCATGGTGCGCAGAGATTTTTTGCTCAATTACGATGATCAGGAAACTATTCAAAACTGGTAAGTGGGAGTGTTCTACTTCTTAAAAGTTTAATATTGTTGTGTCATTTACAGGAATGATTATGGGCTCGAGAGAGACCGTTCGGTGGACTCCAATGATGAAGCAGTCGACGGTGCACAGGAAAATAATCTTGACCAGTTGGCCTCCGAAGTGGCCACCGCCTTACCTATAAAGTTCGTGGCCAAACAAGGCAACCAAGCAAACTTAGTCCAAGCTCGTAATCTCGAGTACGGAATGAAGCGAGCCGATGATGACCCACTCTCGTTCAAGCAGTGGATGATTGTCCTGTTGGGCGTAGTCATCGCCATTGCATTCGTCGGTATTGTGGCACTGGTGCTGGTGCAGTCTTTCAACTGGAAAGATAACTTGCAAGATGACGACTCCTTACCACCCGAAGTGACCTTTGTAGGCCACAAAAAGATGGTCTCTCGTATTCAATTGTCAGCTAGTCTGCCATAATGCATACTTGCATAATGCCCTTTGGCACAACACCAGTTTGTTCAAACAACCACAAAAAAACTGCACTCAATAAAGTCCACTTTATGCATATAACTCGTTTGTTGAGTATCTGTTAAGCATTTGCTCACCCGTTTACTACAATTATTTCTGCTTAGTGGCAAGCTTTGCGTTCCTCTGTGGTTGGCAATTTGGTGTAAAACGATTGAAATCCACAAACAGACAAGCTAGTTAAATTTGATTCGAGTGGTTTACGCGTGCTACACAAAAAAGTTCGACGGTTGAAACTAGTTGCTAGTGACTGGGAGAAAATTGGGCATCTCCACTAGGAAATATATTGTGTGAGAGGTGTATGTACTATGTGGACATCTCCACTATTGTATCTGTATTGTCATCGATCAGTCATCATCCAGCATGCACTCTCTCAAGCCAATAGTCTCAAATGTTACTCACCACTTACGAGTAAACGTTTAATCAGCATATCATTTGTTATATGGCTTGTTTGCATTAGCAATTTGTTTCGATTTTGAATGTTTCAACCTGACTTATTAACTGTTACTGCTTGTTTGTGCAATCTACGTTGATACCATAGTGGTACTCTTGCATAGTGAGAAAAAGTCTAACTGTAATAAGTGTCCTTGCTTTTGTTCTCTTTCAGTGTTTCAACTCAACTCGACTATCCACCGTTTGGCAATGGCACTCAAGCGAATTCGCAAAGAACTCGATGACTTGAAGCGAGATCCACCAGCACAGTGCTCGGCCGGGCCTGTAAGTGACGATCTGTACAACTGGAATGCGACCATCACCGGGCCACCAGACAGTCCATACCAAGGCGGGGTCTTCTTCCTGGAAATCACTTTCCCGACGGACTATCCCTTCAAACCACCTCGAGTACAGTTCATCACTCGAATCTTTCACCCCAACATCAATGGCTTCGGGAACATTTGTCTGGACATTCTCAAGGACAAGTGGTCACCCGCTCTGACCATTTCCAAGGTGCTGCTCTCCGTGTGTTCGTTGCTGTGCGACCCGAATCCGGATGACCCTTTGATGGCAGAAAGTGCTCAACTGTACAAGACAGATCGAGTGAAGTACAACGAGATGGCCCGTGATTGGACCCTTAAGCACGCCATGTAAGCACATGCACATCCTTCAGGTGGCACTGCTATATATGATATAATATATTCAATCAATCAAATTGGCACTTTGCACAACTGTGCAGTGTCCCATTAAACTATTAGCATATTTGTTATAATTTATTTACATTTGAGTGCGAATGGTTCAGTATGTAAAACAGAGTGAGTTTGACCATTGATTGTCCATTGAGGACTTCCGTTTTGCAATAGTGATTGCATTCGAATAAGAGTCCACCTGCACCAAGCACGACACAGTAAGAAGGAAACTTGTCAGTTAATTTAAAGTTTAATTGGAAAAGAATGAGAGCGCATAATGTCAATCTCTCTTAACGCATGAACATCAAGTAGATAGCGATAATGAGAATGATCGCGCCAATTAGGAAAGCGCCATGTTGAGTAGTGTCAGCATTGGCATCAGTTGGCTCAATGGTGAGCGGTGGTGCTAGTTGTAGATTGCCACTTCGAATTGAAATCGTCAGTGGCTGACACGCACCGGTTGGCACAATCGTTTGAGGTTTAACTGAATTACCCTCAACGGTTCGCTTGTGACTGACACCATTCAGTTCGAATTCAGTAGAAACGACTTTCGGCTCTGGTTTGGTGTGGTCCACCTTTGGATCAGTCTCATCGAGTTTAACGACTTTTTCTTTGTTGTCAGCTGGCACGTCCGCCAGTCCGTTTTGGCCATTCGCCTTGGCAATGTCCTGCATCGTGTCGGCTTCGGTCTGACTCGAGAGTTTGTCTTTGTAGTCATCAGTAACTTGGTCTTGAGTTTCGTCCTTCTTTTCTAGTGGCTTGCTAGTCTCCTCAAGTATGTTCGAACGCACCTCTTCGGTGACAGGTTGGCTCTCCAACTTGTATTTCTCCGCTGAGTCAGCTAGATTTTGGGAATTAGCTGAACTTTCGATTTCGCTTTTGTGGTCATCACCAACTGGATGCTCTAGTTCCAAAGGTTTGTCTTCCTTCATTTCATTGTTTGGGCCTGCTTCACAAATGTCCACAATTGGTTTTGAATTGGCTTCAACTTCTTCTTTGCCCATCGCAATAGAGTTGAGTGGTTGTGCCAACGGTTCTGACATCTCCAAAGCAGTCACCGCTTTGGTGTTGTCCATTTCTTCGGTGCCTTCCTTCTGGTCAAGGACCACTTGGTGCTCGAGTAGCTTTGCAGATTTGTCTTTGTTTTCCTGGTCTTCGGATCCGGGCTCAGGTTGGATAGGTTGGTTGGCCACACCTGAAGTCAATGGCTTGTCTGGACTTTTGTGAGCTTCTTTGGTGACCGATTCATCAATGCCAGCTTTCTGGTCGTTCTCCTGGTCATGATGCTCGTTAGAAACCTTCGCTTCACAGTCCACTTGGCCCTTAGACGTCAGACTAGCAATAGACTTGCGCCTCTTCGCCTTTGTCTTTTGTTTGTGCGGAGGCTCTTGACTTTTCACTCGGAAGTACTGTTGCACCATTTGGTCTTTAGAAAGTGAACCACTGGACGAAGAGTTGTCCTTTCCGAGGCTAGAAGCCGAACGGTAACGTTTCACTTTGATCTTGGTAAGCGATTTCTTACGCTTTTGAATCGTTTTCGGGATAGACTCCGTGTCTGGAGACAAAGACGCAGAGTTAGGTGTCTTCCACAACTCGTCATCTTTTGCTTCGCAATGTTCCTTTGCTTGGACTTCCTTCAGTTGAGGCTCGTCCACCTTATCCAGAGCAGCCTTGCCTTTAGTGTCATCCTCTTCGGATTTAGCCATCTTTTCCTCGACCTCGGTCTCATTGTGCTCAATAGAACTCTTCTTGGAGGAATCCTGTGGCATCGCCTCGGTTGCCTTTGAGTCTTCTTCGTTCTCATCGTATGCTTTCGATTCAGTCACTTCGCCAGACTGAGGATTTTCTAGACTCTTCTCAACCTCTTTGACAGTGACTTCTTGAGTGTCGTTCTTGTGATCGAGTTCTTTGTCTTCAGATTTGACATCGACTGGCACTGACTTGTCCGGAGTGTTGTGTTCGTCTTTCGTCTCGACCACCGAATCAACATCAGCAGTTGTCGGTTCTTGTTCATGATGAATGGGAGGCTGAGAGGAAGTGCTTTTGCCGATCAACTCTGCAGAGTGGCCACCAGGAGTCTTGCGCCTTTTAGCTTTAACCTTCTCCTTGTGCGCTGGTTCTCGACTCTTCACTCGATAGTACTGCTTGAGCACCTCTTCCTTCGAGCAGAGTGAACTGTTCGAACTGTTGCTAACCAGTTTTGTCTTGGACAACGAACGGTGTCGCTTCACTTTGATCTTGGTCTGACTCTTGCTCTTCACCTTCTTGACTTTGATCAGATCGGGCGATGGGGAGGATGACGACGTGTCGGACTGATCAGGAAGATCCATCGAAGAGATGTGAGCTGGCAGTAGAGGTAGAGAGAATTAAGCACTCACAACATATTCCAAACAAGCCTAATGTGACTACATTTAAATAGTCACTAGGCCCATTGTTGAACAACATGGACGATAGAACAAAAATAATATTTCGATTATTCAAAATGACAACTCACTTATGTGATAATTTGAGATCGTCTTACTAAAAAGTCCTTAGTTAATAATTTAAAATTTAAATTCAATAAACATTTAAAATTAAATACATGTCGCACTGTTGACTCAACAGTGTTGAGTGAACACACAGCCAATTCGACTATTGCAAGTGGTTAACCAATTGGTTATGCCGTTGTAGTTAGGCAATTAAGGCAACTAAGACAATGCAAATAGCATTTGTGTGCATTTTTGAGGAAGCTAATGTTTATTACGGCCTTTATGCATTGTGGCCGGCTTTGACGCTGCTAAGCAAATGCCACTAAACGTAACGTCTCTTGTTGTATCCAGTTAACTTGTTTTGTTCTATGAATGGGCGAATTTCATTCTTGTAAAAATGCATTTAGATATTCCTTGCCGTTGATTTCACAGATCAAGCAAAATTATATAATTAGCACAATGCACAATGTCATATAGAAATTCAGATATCATTTATGAAAATTAAAAATGATTTATTGGGTTATTTCCGGCTTTGGCACCCGTGTAAAATTTTCAAATTTGTATATTTAGGTTAGGTAAAATTGTCATTAGGATGCAGACATTCAATAGAGTGAATATTATAAGTAACAATAAATCAGGACTAATGTCCGCTCCTTGTTCCAGAAAAAATGGGAAATAACTGACTGATTAGCTGATCAGAAAAGCTAAGCTCGTAATAGTTACAAGGCCAAATTTGTTTAGTTACGTAACAAATTGGTAGACTCAATTAGTCATAGACGAAAGAGACTCGGAGGATTTGTTGGTCATTGGTCTGTTGACATATTCCACTGACACACTTTTGTGTGTGACTCACCCAAATGGGAATTTACAAAGGAGCAAGTGAGTGTCTGGCATTTTGATTGGCAATTGAATTCAATTTCCTCAATCACAAATCTTTAGCTTTGACCTAAACAGAACATCTTTACTGACCGATTTATGTTGTTGTTGGACATTTAGACAAATATATAAGAGAGCATGTGTTGGGGTGATGCATTCGTGTGTGTCATTGTTTGTTGTGTGATAAACAAAATGAATCGATCGACTCTGTCCATTTGCTTACTTACCATTAACTTAATTGTCCTCATTGAAGCCAGTTGTGATAGAAACCAAAACAATTACAATGGTGGACTGTTGGGTGATTTGAACGAGCAGGTGATCACTGTAGAAGAAGCTCGAATGAGACAACTGTACGGAAATGTACTACTGCACGATTATCCGTTCTATGGAAAGTCGGATCGAGTCAAGTTCATGCCTGGCTTGCGTTTCAAGCTCAAATATCGCCACTACTCAGGCTATTTGAGCACAAGCATGGGCCAACTGCATTATTGGTTCTTCGAGTCAGAGTCGAATCCACGCAATGACCCAGTGGTGCTTTGGCTCAATGGCGGTCCTGGCTGCAGTTCTCTGCTCGGTGCCATGGTCGAAGCTGGTCCTCTGCATCTCAACCCAAACGGCACAGTCACACCCAATCCATATTCGTGGAACAAAGCGGCCAATATTCTATTCCTTGAAAGTCCTGCTGGCGTTGGCTTCTCTGTCAAGGAGAACAAAGACTCCAGATTCAATGACAGCCAAACGGCAAATGCCAACTACCAAGCTATTCGTCGGTTTTTCCTCAAATTTCCATACTTGGTTTATAATGACTTTTACATGGCCGGCGAGAGCTATGCAGGAGTCTTTATTGCCACCCTTGCAATGCAAATACTCGAATACGATTTTCCGCCAAACTTTAAAGGAATTGCACTTGGAAATGCCTTTCTGGAGCAGAACTGGTACTATGGGGCACAAATGCTGTACGGCTATGAGCACGGCTTGATCAGTGAGGACCTCTGGAGTGACATAGAGGAGAGCTGCTGTCCCGCCAATTACACCACCTTCCGGCAATGTAGCACTTTGTTCAACATCTCAGTGGAGAATGCAGTTGACGTGCACAACAGCAAATGTCTTGAAATGGCGAGCAAAGCTCTCAACAGAATATATGACCTACCTATCAACCTGTACTATGTCCAGGAGAAATGCACCAAGAAGATGTTTAACAATTTATGTATCAAACATTTTGACTATTTGATCAATTGGTTCAATCAGGCCAAAATTCAACGAGCACTCAACATACCTGCCGAGTACCGAACCCGTGGATGGAACATTTGTGATCGCAGTCAATTGCTCACTTACCAACGACACACACCTTCGGTGAGAGAAGAGATTGTCACTCTGATGGAGAACAACATCAAAGTGTTGCTCTTCTATGGCGATCAAGACCTGCTGTGCAACTACATCAATGCTGAATGGTAGGATCACGAATTTAACTTAACTTTATTGATCTCATTTGGACACACAGGTTCATT
Source organism: Rhizoglyphus robini (assembly GCA_023373905.1). Classification (NCBI taxonomy): domain Eukaryota; kingdom Metazoa; phylum Arthropoda; class Arachnida; order Sarcoptiformes; family Acaridae; genus Rhizoglyphus; species Rhizoglyphus robini. Next base: position 1,290,460 of record JAKIJQ010000005.1, on the reverse strand, counting down.
GCCGATCTTAATTTAACCAACTCGCACACACCACTCGACAAGTGGATATTCGAAGGCAAACACATTGGCTACTACAAAGTGTTTCCCGATGAGGGACTGACCTATTCGCGCATATTCGATGCAGGCCACGAGGCCTTGCGCTACAAGCCCGCCCAGACCCAGTACATGTTCAATCGATTCGTTGACTTTGTGTCGAACAACATTCCGTTTGACTATGACCACAAGTATTACTATTACACCACATTTGGTTGTGCCATTTTAATGTCGATTCTTATTAATTTACAGGAAGTGTGAATGCATTGTCAATGCGTGTTACTCCGAGTCTGACACTGAACAAGACACCACAAGTGCTACTGTGGACAACTTTCAAATTGAACTGGGTCTATGAGCACATGAAAAAGTGCGCGCACATTGCAATCGATCTATTTGGCACACAAAAAGACTTGAAGAGTGTGCCGGTGTGTGTAATGTGATGTGAAAGTAAATTAGTAATCATGGTTTCATTAATAAAGTAACATTGAACAGTGATTGTGCAATGTTGTGAATTAATGTTAACTCTAATTATTAATACTTTTACAATTTATGTTTCGATGTTTGAATTATAATAAAAATGCACATAAAGTCACTGTTTCCTAGGCTGCTGTCGGTAATTTGTGTTTCTGTATTCTGGAATATTCGCCATATGACCCAATATACTTAAGTTGTATATCGATTTCGATTAAATATTATTTTTAGATTGTTTATAAATTCAATAAAATCAAATTTACCTTGATTTTATTATTCTTAGCACAGAATTAAATATTATATTTAGTACGAATTATTGCGAATCCTTGAGCAAAAGGCAATAAAAGTAGACATTCGAAATTTATTGATTTAAATTTAAAATCAAATAATAATTTAAACATTTGCAAAACAGTCAAACAGTATTTTGCAATATTCAATGATCAGTCAAGTTGAATGTACATACTTTGTGTATTCAGTACATGTGCACAGTTCATTAAAAATTCATTTAGCAATAGTATTTATAGAAGGTTCATTAATTAACAAACTCGGTAAAACTTTGGCTTCTTCTGGATTATTCCAGTTTGTAATATTCAAGTTTTAAAGTTTTTTGTCTGCATTTGCAAGTGTTCATTAAACTCGATGAACTTTATTATTATTCCGTGCAAAGTAATATCACAGGACAAAATGCAGTCAGAATTTGCCAACATTCTGCCAGTGAGCAACTTTGAGTTGTACTCAAATTCACAACCCAAAATGAACTACAAAACATTGAAGAGATATATCATTCCGTTCAAGAACGATTCCTTTCTGCAAGACTATCTCTTTGTGACCGAATTGATCAAATCGTGTGATAAACGAACAATTTACCAAATGAAACTATTTCTATTGACATTACTTGTGAAATGTATTCATTTTTTGTTCCTCAGTGTTGTACCTTTCACCGACTACCAACGAGTGATCCAGTATGACATCATCTACCTGGTGTTCGAAGTAAATCCAATCAATTTTCTCGCCTTTGTCATCTTGCTGATGATGGTCTATATAATTTACATGTTCTACTTTCGACCAGCCAATGAGAATAATCGTCTGTTGGAAAATATTGTTATCAAGTTAGATGATCGATTCTTTTTGTATTCAAATTGTACAAATCAACACAGGAACATTTGTTACACAGTCAAAAGATATTTCATTCTGATATTTAAATTCGCTCAATTCTATGTTCTCATGATTGGTAAGAATGACTTTTAAATTTAAATTTAATTTTTTAAATATTTAAATAATTTTACAGAACTAATGTCTCTGGCAACTCATTGGTTACTATGGAAAATATTCAAACAACTCTACATTGGAGAAATTAAATTTAAATATTTATATTTTATTATATTTTCCATTAACGGAATTATTCAGATTGATTACATTGCAGTGGTCTTTGTGTACGTCACTTCCATTGTGTTGAGCATTGGAGCGGCCCAGCTGTTTGTGATCATAACCAAATTGAATCAAATCTATCAATATTTGAATGACAACTTTCGTTACATATTTTACGAAACTCACTTTGCTCGCTATCAAGTGAATCTGATAGAGGTGCTCAAGTACTTCCGAGAGTACAATCGACTGTACGGACGAATTTTCTTTGCCTTTCTTTTGGTGAACTGTCCGGCGAATGCATATTTCGTGATTCAATTGATCTTTGGACAGTTGCCTGCACTGGCCGCAATCTACCTGTACATGTATTCGATGCTGCAGATCATTTGCCTCTTTGCCATTCACTACTATTTGGTTCGTTTCTCAAAACGTTTCCACCAGTCGGGCGTGCTGCTGCTCAGTGCAATGGCAATAAATCAACGCAAAATTGGTCACAGTCGCATTCGCATTAGTTTTGCGTGCACAATCACAGCAATACACACCACAAATCAGTATGGAATCACGTATGGACGCTTTGGAGTGGTCACTCTGAAGACATTCGTTAAGGTAGGACACTTGGACTAAATCAATAAATCAATCTTAATCTTAATTATTATTTCAGTTTTTAATTCTGTACTCTAAATTTATAATGATTTACTATAAATTGAATAAACATATATAATATAAATATAATCGTTCAATGCAATTATGATCAACTTTATTGTGTATGTGACTACGACATGTTCTGGTAGAGTTCTATGGAAAGTCGATCGTTGGTCTCATGTTAGTAAGGGTAACATGAAAATAAATTTAAATTAAATGTCAAAAATAATATCGATTGAAAGTTAGCCAAAAATTGTATGTCTCTTCAGTGATCACCCAAGTTGAACGAACTTTCATTTTATTTCTATTTCGCCAGAACGTCAAACTTCAATTAAAACTGCATTTAAAAGGCAATTAAGAGATCACCATAAAATAAGTAACAACCAAAACGTTGTTTTTCTAGTAATTTCTGGTTTAATACTTGAAATCCGACATTTGCAAATGCATTCTTATCATGTTGGTATCGTGCATATTTGACAGTTTATTTTGGTTCGCCTGTGTCATTTCGCCGCCTTCTAACATTTCAGTAAGCGATGCAGTGTTGGTGCACTGGCCTGGTTGTCTGTCATACGAATTTCTAACAATAATAAATGCACAAAATAGGCAGAAATAAAGTTGGAATATTGGAAATAATAAAAAAGATTGAATTTGGTTTAGTTAAGTTTAATTCAGCATTTGGTAAGAGTGCATTTGTCACTCGCGGATTTGCTTGAATGGGCGAGGCGAGTGGAGCTTACTAAGTTGTCCAAGCTCAGGCTGATGATTGCTGGCGGATTGTGCCGAGACTCGGTACGACATCTGATAGGGCAGGTAGTACGGAGTGGACGGGTCGTAGTGGGACAAGATGTTCACCAACTGTCGAGACATCGGTGGAATGGTGTCCTGAGTGCTCAGACCGCTTCGGGTGGTGTGCAAGTTGGTCGACTCGGACGCGTCAAAGATGACCTCGAGGTAGTGTCCACGTGTCGATTCTCGACAGACAGAAGGCCTGACCAGTTCTCGAGAAGATAGTAGCTCACCACATTGTCGTCGTGCTTCTTTTTGCGTCCCTTGGCGGTGGTCATCTCGATCAAAGTGTCCCCGATGATGGTCGCAGAGGGACAGACACAGTTGACGGTCACGAAGCGTGAGCTGTGACGACAAATCGAGGGCGAAGTGGTTGACCAGTTTTGGTCTCGGTTGGCGATGAGTTTCAGTGGTTGAACGCGTAAATGGCCACCAAGTAAACGCCTTTATCCACGATCACGTCACAGTCCACGAACTCTCGTATCTTGTAGCCGCTATGGTCCACCAGGTCACCGGCAATGTTTCGCTGAAGGTCTTTCATCTGCAAGACAGCGCGCAGATGGGCATCAGCGGTGTCTTGTACAGATTCAATGACCGACGACTCTCTTGATGTAGAGTGAACTAGAGCTCGGTGCCAGACTCTTCCTTATGCACCTCGAACACGGCATTGCAAGGGCAAGTACAGAGAGCTAAGAGAATAACAATAAATTTTTATAACCCCACAAGTTTGAGTTTTTATAGCTGATCAATTTTATTGTAGTCGATGCAAAGATGACTTCTGATTCGACTTTGACCAAAGGAACTATTATTTTGATGACCCGGCCACAATGGCTAATTTATTGTGACGTTTTTCTAGCTTTACAAATTAGTTCATTCTCAATTGCACAGTGCACACATCAAAAGCATTGAAGAAATTGTTTTTTTGTCCATCACACGATTGACTTGTTCAATAGTGTGATTAGAATTGATTTATCTAGATGTCCGACAAATTAGAATGTAATGCATACACTATAGTGACTCATGCACAATCGAGTAAATTGAGCTCATTCCGAATGAGTTATTCGCACAAAGTATTTAATTGAACATTAATTGACACCAACTTACAACTTACTTGTTAGCAGCACATCAAGATGACTCTAAATATCGAGTTATTTGCTTTTATGGAACTATTTTATCCTTAGTCTTTATAGAATTCTAAAAATGCAATCAAACAGCGCTTTGTCACTATAAAAGTGGTCCATTGCCGTTCAAACCAAAATGTACTGCATTTCGTCTCTTTTTGGTCCTCAACTAAGACCACTTTCCACTTGACCTCAAGTTCTACTGATTTTTCCCCCATCTCAAGTGGTGATCGTCATCATCGTGGTCAATACCATCTCGTCATCATCATCATGGTTTACATTGACCACAGTATGGCCTCATCCATGGTGGACGAAGAGACCGAAGTTAGCGCTGCCACACGCACTGACGGGAAGGTTGTTCGCAATGTGCCCACAAGTGCCTGCTCCAAGGTTTCCGAACATGCTAATGTGCCTGCCAATTCGGACATTACCAACAAATACAAAGTCGATGTCGATTTGCGAAAGTTGATGTTCATGAGGAATCTGCTCAAGGCTGAGGTAGGCTCTTCACTTGCATGTTTTTCATTGACTCAATCTAACCACTTTTGTGTTTCTAACTCAGATCAAGAATCTCAACAACCTGAAAGGAGCATTACCAGTGGCTGAATCGAAGAAACTCTACTCGATGTACAGTGTGGATCGTAGCAAAGTTCTAGCCACATGCTCACATTCGAAGCTATTGCAAGCGAAGTATCTTCCCAATCCAAATCACCCGGTGACATGTCGATTCTATGCTGCGAGTGTTGGTCTTGACTCGAGCACTACACTCTATCTCAAATTTTTGCGCCACCTTGGCAAGAAGCATGCCTCAATTGTGCACACCTGGGAGCTGTTCTCCGATGGCAGCCGCAATGTTGAGATATTCCAGGAGTACTGTGCCAATGGCAACTTGCTCAAATATGTCGAATCGAAGCAAAGTCATCTCGACGAGAAGGAGGCAGCACTGTACGCCTGGCAGTTGATGCGTGGAATGGACTTTCTCGGGGACATTGGCATCGCTCACCGTGAGATTCATCCCAAGAATTTGGTCCTACGTGAAGCGTCCGAGTACAACCAACTGAAGATTACCAACTTTCGCAAGGCCATCGTGTACTGGAATGTGGATGCAAACGATATCACCTTTCTGCCGTGTCTGCCAGCGGAACAGCAAGCCTCACATGGGTACAACTATGCCGCACCCGAAACCTATGGTGACCCAGCAAAGGAGGACTTTGATCCAATTGCGGCAGACACCTGGTCCTATGGTGCCGTCATCTATTACATGGCCACCAAGCGATATCCTTACGAGCCCAAACAGCAGGTGGACGATCTCGAGATGGTGATCCAGGGAAATGTGGTCAAGACACCACTGTCCGATCACGGGAAAGAGCTGCTGGCTGACATGTTGATGACAAATGCAGGCGAACGAATTCCAATTGGATTCATTGAACGACATCCGTGGTTTAATCTGGCTAAAAAGGTTTGCACAATCTTATTTTGCTTTTCGCATTGTCAATCTTACTTTTTGTTTGATATTACAAACAGATCCAAGTAATCATTACTGTGGAATCAATGGGAACAAACAAGCGAGAAGAAGTTTATGCCGACTTTTTAACTTCGAGAGAATTCAAGAATCCTGCTCAATATCGTGAAGTTGCTCTCAACTTAAAGGTAGTCTCCTCAAAGTCCAATTCCAGGTCTAAGAAAAGTAGAAAGTCTTCCTCGTCCGGTTCAGCTGTAAGCGCGACTGTCAATGCAAGTTCATCTTCGGGGAGTTCTACTGCAGAATCGTCTAGTGTTGAGGCTTCATCCTCTGGTGGCATTAGTGCATCTCAAAGTGGTTCCACCAGTTCTGGCAGCACCTCAGAGGCATCGTCCAGTTCTGATGGTTCATCCTCTGGAGGCATTAGTACATCTCAAAGTGGTTCCACCAGTTCTGGCAGCACCTCAGAGGCATCGTCCAGTTCTGATGGTTCATCCTCTGGTGGCATTAGTACATCTCAAAGTGGTTCCACAAGTAGCACTGGCAGCAGTTCAGGCAGTACCTCTGGAACATCAGCAAGTATAAACTCTAATTCTAAAAGCAAGTCTCAAAGTAAATCGAAATCTAAGAGCAAGTCAAAGAGTAAATCCAAGAGCAAATCGAAATCATCTTCTACTGCAGAATCGTCCAGCTCTGATGGCTCGTCCTCTGGAGGCATCAGTACTTCTCAAAGTGGTTCCACAAGTAGCACTGGCAGCAGTTCAAGCAGTACCTCGGGAACATCAGCAAGTATAAACTCCAATTCTAAAAGCAAGTCTCAAAGTAAATCGAAATCTTCGACGAGTTCCACTGCAGAATCGTCCAGTTCCGATGGTTCGTCCTCTGGAGGCATCAGTACTTCTCAAAGTGACTCCACGAGTAGTACTGGCAGCTCTAGCTCTGCCTCAGGAACATCAGCAAGTATTAACTCCAATTCCAAGAGCAAGTCTGAGAGCAGCTCTACAAGTGGCACCGAAAGTACTTCTGAGAATTCATCTACTGAAGAGACGCCTTCCAGTAATGAGAGTTCCTCTACTGGTGGCATCAGTTCAACCGAATCTGGATCGAGCAGTGCAAGTAGTTTAAACTCGGCATCGGAAAGTTCCAATTCGGCAAGCATTAACTCTAACTCTACCAGCAAAACTTCTACGAGTGGCAGCAGTACCACCGAAAATTCAAGCAAATCTGGATCGACTAGCGGCACTAGTTGTGCGAGCACTAGCAGCACGAAATCAGGGCCAAGCTCGGCCAGTTCGTCCACTGGTGGTATCAGTTCGGCTCAATCTGGATCGACCAGTGGGAGTGGCACAAATTCAGTTTCGGAAAGTTCCAACTCGGCAAGCATAAACTCTAACTCTACCAGCAAGACTTCTTCTACGAGTGGCAACAGTGCCACAGAAAGTTCAAGCAAATCAGGTTCAACAAGTGACACTAGTACGACCTCTGGTAGCACCAAATCTGGGTCGAGCTCGGCCAGTTCGTCCACAGGTGGAATCAGTTCGGCACAATCTGGATCGACCAGTGGCTCAAGTTCAGTTTCGGAAAGTTCCAACTCGGCAAGCATCAACTCCAATTCTACGAGTAAGGCTTCTTCTAAGAGTACCAAAAGCAGCAGTACCACAGGAAGTTCAAGCAAATCAGGTTCAACAAGTGACACTAGTACGACCTCTGGTAGCACCAAATCAGGCTCAAGCTCGGCCAGTTTGTCCACTGGTGGCATCACTTCAGCTCAATCTGGATCGACAAGTGGAAGTGGCTCAGTTTCTGGGAGTTCCACTTCGGCAAGCATCAACCCCAACTCTATAAGCAAATCTAGCAAATCAAAGAGTGGCACTGATAGCAACAGTTCCACTGAATCGACATCAGGATCAATCACTGCCAGCATATCAAACAATTCTGACACAACCAGTGGCAGTTCTACAGGAAACAGTTCCAGCACTGGTGGCATTTCCTCATCGATATCGAGCAAAACCGGAGCTAAATCAAGCAAACAAGGAGGTAGCGCCAAGTCAACTAGTCGAACCAGCAAGGCAAGCACCGCCATGAGCGCGTCAACCAGTAAGAAATCCAAATCGAAAAGCGCGAAAAGACCGTCGAGTCACTCGAGTATCAAAAGTACTTCGAAAAAGCCCAAAAGTGTGTCCAAGGGCAGCTCATCATCATCGTCTTCTGGTAAATCCTCGAGCACTGGTGGAATTAGCTCTTCGAACCCTTCCAGTAAACCTAAAAGCAAATCCACCAGCAGTTCGTTTGAAAGCAGCAGCACTGGAGGTGTCACCACCGATCAGTCCACCAGTCAAAAGTCAAACAAACAAAAGAAGGAGGACTTGAAGGGCGTATCGAATAGGTCCAATGCAGGTTCTGAAGATGGTACTGATGGTGCCAGTTAGGCCGTGTGCACATGTGTCTGTTTGTTTACTTTCGAACCAAAATACCAAATAAATTGTTTTTGACAATTGTCCAGTCGTGTCCCCCGTTTGACCCACTCGAATCTGCAAGTGCAACACAGCTACACCTATGGCACTTCCAGTTGCTAATCAGACGGAATATTTATTGTGCACATTGTCCTTTGAAATTTTGAACATTTTAATATTGAAATTAATACAAACAAATTCACCATTTGATGTCGCCTACTCTCATTTTCTGTAGTTTGCTTGAGATGTCGTCCTTGATGTATTTGTTCCATTCAACATTCAATTGAAGTCCTCGATTGGAGAGACTTGGAAAATGTCGAGACAATTCTTCATCAAATTGCCTGTAAACTGCTTCATCATAACCGAAGTAATCCAAAAAGATTATAAATTTCTCAGCAGACGGAAATAAGCGCGCAAAAGCAATACAAAAATTAGAGCAATCAAAATTTTTGCGATACTCCATTTGGATTCGAAAAATCTTGACTCCAGTCAGAGAAATTGGGGTTGGCTGATTTAGTGAAACCAAACTGACACAAACTTTGTTGATTCGAAGATGGCTCAAGTAACGCAGCCTGGAGAGATGATTGATAACGTTTTCGTCAAACTTGATTATCTATTGGTGATATAAAATATGCAATTGAAAAGAATTCGTTTGATTGCTCATTGTACAAACCTGACCAAATTTCAAATCCAACATCTGCAAAGATGGAAAATACTGACAAACAAGTGGAATGTCACTTATGTTGACATTGTCCAATTGCAAATGAGTGAGGTTGTTTGCCAAATGAGCTTTGCTCGAAATGATTCGGCTTAGAAGCATGGAAAGATCATCATTGTAATATGGAATTGACAAATGCTTACAGTTAGGCCCGAGTTGAGAATATATCGGTAAATTGTAACCACAGTAATCACCAAACGAAAAATGCTCGATTTGACCCATCACTTTACTCAACAAATGAAATGGCATTTCAGGCAATTCTTTGAAACAGAAATCGAAATGCTTCAAAGATGACATTGAGTTGATTGCTTGAAAGAGTCTAGTGGCGAATGTCTTGTCCGCGATTGGTCTCCACGAAACACTTCCATGAAGTGTCAAGTTGGTCACACTGGCAGAGAGTCCTTCGAGTAAAGTAGGAATGTTCAAGTTATTACGGCCACCCCAGCCAGAAAACGACAAGTACAAAACAAGCTGTTTGGCACCAGAGAAAAGTCGAATCAAACAGTGGATTTGTTCGTCGGTCAATTTGAAGCCACAAATAACCAAATCGTGATACAAATTGTGTACCTTGAAAATACGACCATCCTCCCTAACTAGGTCATGTACTTCCAGTTTGTAATTGATATTTAAATCAAAAGTAGAAAACAGTCGTAATGATCGCTTCTGTTGGCAGATCATCTCAATCAATGCTTGCCATCGTGAGCACACCACACGGAGTAAAATCAACTTTTGCAAAGGAAAATAGTTGAAAATCGACATTATTGCATCATCGGGCATTCGATTGAAATGCATTGAACAACCATCAGCACCAAACTTTTTCGCTTGTGTCGTATTCAAAATAATTTTCAATGCCCCGATGGCTGTGTTGATGTTCTTTTTAACAACTTTGGTGCAATGATTCGACCCGAGTACAGATAAAACTTCGGATAGACTGTTGAGAGCCTTAGTTGACAGGAAACCGATTTGAGATAATATATTTTCATTTTCTATAGACTTTTTCGAGCGTTTTATTGAGTTCGGCATTTTGATCAATGGAAAAAAAAGAAAAGAAAGTTAGACAATTCAATTTAATGCAAAATAAAACGGATTCAATTTGAAACGCAAAAGAAGCTTTTGTTTACTAATGTAAATATTGCCAGTTTGTCTATTTGCACCTAACCAGTTAGTAACCGCGTTTTGGCCGAATAATTCGGCCCGAATTGCCAATTTGACATAGAAAAGCCATAATTATATAAATAATAGTGTCATTTACATCATGCCACATTTAAATTTAAATTGAGCAAGATTATGATATATTTTCAACGAGACATGTCTTTATTGTCAAACAATTAATTCGTAATAGTTAACAGACTATTGTCATTATGGTTAATCTAAAACTAATCTAATCTAAACTAAACTAAATGGCCAACCATTGTTTCGCCAATATTAATAGTGCATATCAACCAACTTATGCTTTCGAGCAAAAGTTAATGTTGAATCTGACCGAGTGAGTGGTGCAATAGTGTGGCACAGTGGTGATATCTCGAGAATATGCTTTGGCATCGGGACATGATTGGTGGAAGGTTTTGGCGTAGTCAGTTGGCCAGTGAGCACTTGAACAGGAAGACTCCAAGCGGTGTGACCCACGACAACAGTACTCGTCCGTGTTGTGTGCTTGGCATGGTGACTTGCATCCGACAATTTCGTGATGATTCGCGGTTGTGGTTTGTGTTGTATTTTGGTGGTCCTTGGGCTTCTCTTGGTGCTCAAGTGTAATACTTTTCAGTGCAAGATGCTCCGGACAGTGGTCATTGAGATCGTGCTTGCAAGCAGTGCTCACACAACGATCACCGAGTGCATCGTAAGTGCTGTTGGGATGGTTCATTGGTTCAATCTCGATCGGAATGTTGTATCCATACACGAGACTGATTTGGTAGTAGTCCTGGTTGTGAATACTGTCCAGAGAGAAGTAGGCAACAGTTGCAGCAGTGCTTGGACCCGATTTCTGGCAATTATTATCCGCTCCTTAAAATACAATCCAATCAATTCGATTATTAAATAACAAAAAATAAATTTACCACAATTTCCCGTTTCACAGTTGTGTCCTTCGGTGCCATTACAGTTGGTACGAGCCCAAATCCGTCCCGACCAAGCATTGGGCACCGGCATACCAGTGCCATGCTTTGGTGCGAGTTTGATGCCGTGAATGTTGAAGTGCTCACTGCCTGCATTGCCCGACAGTGCCGGCCAAACAACAAAAGGACAATGATTGGTGAGCATAAACACGTGATAGCCGTCAGACTGGGGCAGTGACATTGAGGCACACAAAAGTGCCATAATGACGATCACTTTGTTCATTGTGAGGAAAGTCAACAGAAAAGTTCAGAACAACGTTGTCTCAACTATCAGCCGAAGGTGTCATCCTCATGCCACTGTGCAAACCTTATATAATGAAACTTATATAATGAGCAAACGGAACTAATGCAATGCAAATAGATCTAACCCTAACCTTACATAAATCGAATGTCTATTTTAGGCTTACATAATGCAGACAATGACAATTCATAACTAAATCGAGCATTATTAATAATTTATGATGCACTTTACTGCAATGTGTCAAGCTAAGTATCAGGTAAGCCAATTGATTATGTTGGCCAGACCAGACAGACTGTCTAATGCCACAAATCTTTGCATTTCTAATCGATAACATTACACCAAAGTGGCAATGCCGGATTTGTATTGTTATTATACTGTAGACTACTGATGCATTGATATGAACTGAGAAAAGACTAAAACATAATAGTTATGCAAACATAAGTATTTGTGAAAAATTCCATTGTGAAGAGGACATCCTAGAGTTTGGCTGATTGTCTGTTCATTCTATCCGGTATCAGTGCTTTGTGAGTGTGTATTCAAAGTTGTTATCATTTATTTATTTGTAACTTTCGCCATTTTGTATGAAAACACGATAATTTTGTAATAGAAAAATAGAAACTGAAATAAAATTGAAACATTACAATGTTCATGTGTTTGTATTTGAATACCTTTCCGAATGCAGCCATGGTTACCAGTCCCAGAGATCGATATGTAATGCCGTACCGATTGGTGGTGTTCAACATTTGCAAGTAATTTGCCAGTCTCAAACGAGTCTTCGCCTCTGTCCCGAACAGACGACACTTTGTTGACGCAAGTCTGAACAAAAACTTGACAGATTTGTGAATTTTCTTGGGATAATAGCTGACAAGCAGATGCAGCACAAAGATGACATTGAATTGGGTAAAAGTTGCCGTGAAGAGGACCACTTTGACTTCGAGTGAAATGTTGTCAAACAACACTAGATTGGTGATGGACATTGCACTGAGTGGACCATTGAAAGCTATGATGAAAGTCAACAATTTGCCAAAGACTGAATTGATCGAAAAGATTGACAGCAACACTTGGGTGTGAAATCGAGTGTACCGACTGAAAGTGATGCTCGAATAGGTCAAAGATTTCTTTTTACTTTTGGTAAGCCAAAGGTAACTGAATCCGTTTCGCAAGAAGCTGTCTGCCTGATCTAGTTGCATGAAATTGATGACCGTACAGGCGAGGGCGAGCACGCTCAAAACCACGAAATGATTAGCAAACGTGAACATAGAGTTCGCAATGAAAATAGCATTCATCTGCATCCAAAGTATTGAGACAAGCCCAGTGGCACTTGCAAACAGAAAGTCACCATTGATGTACCAAAAGTAAATCATATACAACTGAACCACAATTGTGGCCACATCTGTTTGCGTGATGATCGTTAATGTAAGTAATAAATAAAAATATATACACAAATTGGTATACCTATTGGAAATATGAATATTTGCGTATATTGCAGTAACCTGAACATGAATGACTGAATGACCTGTTCGATGCATTTTGCTTTGTGAAATCGACGAATGAACATACTGTGCTGTCCCTGAATCAGTACTCGATAGGGCAGCTTGATGAACTCACTCTTGTCCGTACAACTAAACAGCAAATAGTAACCGTAAAAGATCTGAATTTGAATGCACAAAATGAGTTGTGCCGTGTTTGGTGGGGCATGAAGATGTGCCCGAGGATCGAGCATAAGCATGCGAGACCACTTGGAGATTGGGGCAAAGCATATCACCAGAATGCAGATCGTCTGAAGGGTGGCCAGTGAATAGCACTTGAACACATACTTCAAATCAATCTTCTCAAAGTAATACTTCAGGTAGGACAACTTCTTGAATGGAGATATCTCCTGTATTATTGATTCAAACATTCGAATGGAAAAATCTGTGATAAATATTTACATATGATTCGCAAAAGTTATTTGACAATTCAAATGTCGCTTTTGATTAATTGAACTGGCAGACTTATTTTGAAATGTAAATTCAAAATTATTTTAATTTTTGAATTTAAAAAATGTAATTAATTTTGTTTTAAAGTTTTAAAATTTAAAAATTGACTGTAAAATTTTGAAATATTGTTGAATAAATTATAAATTTTAATAAATTAATAATAACTCACCATCATCGTCATGGAATGCGTTCACTTTTAAATATATTTTGCTGTTTTAGTAGGATATTTCCAATATTGTTGCAGACTTGAACAGCCGGTTTTAATTATTGTTAACAAAAATAAAACAATTTTATATTTTAATAAAATAATATAATAAATTTAAATATTTGAACGTACCATGGTAATTTATTTATTGTTTATCCATTTTTTTTATCAATTTTTGTAACACATTTGACATTTGAGTAATGATAGTAAATGTCAATAGCAGATGTAATAGATTTGCACTGATACAGGAAAAAGTGTTGTTATCAATAATAATATATAATATATCGCAACTAGCAACAAGTGATTTTCTCACTAATTGAGTATGTTGTCCTTGAATGTCTAATGTATTCGATAAACATCAATATTGAAGACACTTACAATTACGTGTGCATGTGACAGAGTCAGACAGACTATGTGTTTAGTACCATTGGTATATAAAGACGATTGCTTAGAAAATATGCACAAACTTGTTGGCTGAATGGACGAATCTCTATGAACCAATTTGTGTTAATTTTCAAAATTTAATAATATTGAATTGTCTCACAATGGAATATTTCACTTTATTGTTATCTCCAATAGCTGTTCTATTTCTGATTGTGATTTAGTAAGTTATTTAATAATTTAATAATTGATTGATTTTGTTATTTGCCGTTTTAGTAATTTGGCAAAAAAACTTTATAAAAGAAACTCGTACTGGTCAAGTCGGGGAGTGAAATCACCCAAAGGACTGCCACTGATTGGCCACATGATTCAAGTTTTACGAAAGGGAATGTTTCAATTGGAGAAAGATTGGTTTGCCCAGTGTGGGAAGCTGTATGGACTGTGCCTTGGTGGGATGCCATTGCTCACCATTGTCGATGTCGAACTGATCAAGCAGGTGCTGATCAAGGATTTTCATGTCTTCACCAATCGAGACAAAAAATATGTGGATCACGAAATTTGGGGTTCCAATTTGTTCATGTCACAAGGCGAACAGTGGAAACGTATTCGGGCGATCACAAGTCCTGCCTTCACCAGTGGCAAACTGAAAGCAATGCACTCGATGATGAATCGTTGTGTGGACAAGTTGACTGATTACTTTGATAAAACGATCACGGCCAATGATGGACAAATCAACATGAAACAAGTCATTCTTGGCTTTACAATCGACGTGATTGCCTCCACTTCATTTGCCACCGAGACCAATGCCAACGATGACCGAAGCAAACAAAATCTATTTGTGAAGAATGGCGAAAGATTATTTGATTTTGAATTTTGGCGAGTGCTTTTGCTGATCATATTTCCGATCAAGTTCAATCGTTGCATTGGAAATTCAGTTGGGTTCAACGATAATAAATTCAACTTTTTCGTCAACCTTTCCCGTGAAGTGATTCGACAACGCAAAAATGGGCTCAAACGAAACGACATTGTTCAACTGATGATCGACTCGAGAGTGGATGAAAGTGAAATCCAACAAAATAATGGTGCAAATGGTATTTCGGATTTGAACAACACTCAACAAAACGAATCATCAAATGCGAATTCGATGAAAAAGTCATTAACCGAAAATGAAATCATTGCCCAGTGTATCATTTTCTTTGGCGCAGGCTTTGAAACGACTGCAACCACAATTGCGAATTGTCTCTACAATTTAGCCATCCACCCCGACATTCAAAATCGTCTCGTTGAGGAGTTGAGTCAAGAACTGGATGACTTGGAATACAACTCTGACGCATATTACGAGACAGTAATGAACCGAATTCCATACCTTGAAGCGGTGATCAAAGAAACACTCAGAATGGCCCCACCTGTTGTTCGATTGGAACGATTAGTTGGCATTGACGATTACAAGCTGGCGGGGGTTCCTCTCGACAAAGGACAACAAGTGAATGTGAGTGTAATTGCAGTGCATTACCATGCCGAGTACTACACCGAACCTGAACGATTCAACCCAGACCGATTTATGCCCGAGAATAAGCATCTCTTAGTGCCGTACACTTATTTGCCGTTCGGCGCTGGTCCACGCAATTGCATTGGAATGCGATTCGCTTATCAAGAGATGAAACTATGTTTGGCCAAAATTATTCGCCACTATCAATTCGAACCAACCAGAGATACTCAAATTCCGTTAGTTTTCGCTAAGGTTGGAATATTGACTTGCAAGAATATTCCTCTTAAAGTTAGTAAACGATAAATTTAAAAATAAAATATGCTGTTAATTGCTAAAATGTAAAAGTACTTTGTTATATTTTAAATTGAAATTGAAATACAATGATTCATAATGATTATGATATAATCCATTGAATTAGTCATAACGACATTTGTGAACATGAACATTGCTCTCTAAATTGTAGAGTCTACAAAGGTACAAGTACAACAGCGTGTTTGCTCATTGAGCAATGCTTTGAACCATGCAGAAGCAAAATCACATTCTATCCACAGAATCGTTTTGAAGTTTATCAAATCAATCTCTAACATAATCGCACACCATGTGCTTTGACCGTTTGCCAAACGAGCTTGCGGTAATGATATTGAGTAAATTCGCACTGAAAAAGCGTCTTCGACTACGTCAGGTATCGCCCCGTTGGCTTGAGTTAATTGAAAATGCCTTCATGGAGATTACTTCTTTGAAGCTATTTGGCTCTCGCAAAGATGTCAAAATGTATTTTCAATCACTGAACAATGTCCATCCTTCTGATCTTGATTATTGGACTTTGAAGCCCGTTGGCCAGGACGACGATTTGATGATTGTCAATTCTGAACATTTTAGCGAAGAAACTTGCGATTTGTTGTCTCGACTCTTTGTCAATGTAAAGCATTTGATTGTACATTTTCGAGATGAACAATTATGGGAAAATGTTCCTTATTTGTTGAAGAAATTTAACACTGTCAACAGTTTGTCTTTGTGTGGTCAATATGAAGATGGCTTTGAGTTCGATTCTGACGACGAAAGTGATGAAGAAGAGGACAAGTATTCGACCTTAATTCTGCAACAAGTTAACTCTATGAAGTCGCTGAAACGATTAGATTTGTTGGCGGAAGACTTTTTCAACTATACCTGGTATTCACGCAAATCGAGTGAAATCACTTACCGCAATCCAGGAAGCATTAAGAAAATCTTTCCCAGACTGGAGCGTTTTTCACTGAATGGTTCTTACGAGCATTCTAATTATGATCACCGACCATTGGCGCTGCAATGGGGTGGTAGTGAAATTGATTTGCTCACTTCAAAGTGCACCCACTTGAGTTTGAAGAACATTCCTTTTGGAGCCTGGCATTATGATGAATATAGCAATCTTGTTGAGTTGAAGCATCTAAAAAATCTTGAGTTTCTCTATTTGAAAGGCATTGAAAGTGACGACGAAGCTGGCTTGATGTATGACATTTGTCTTCCAAGTTCGCTGCAATCTCTTTGGTTGCATTTTTGCTCTAAGGTACGTACATTTGTTGTTTGGTAACATTTTATAAATTCATGTATTTTATTCGATAGTATGTTATTTCAAATGATTCCATTATGGATGGTTTGATGAATTTGAGGAATCTCTCTGAGCTCCGATTTGATTCGGACCAATGTGTGGAGTATGATCAACGATTTTTCTCAATGTCTGACAATAAGACTGCTCCACTGGAAAGTGTCAAACATATTTCATTTTTTAATTTTACTTTCGCTAAGGACGGAAACTCTAATGCTAAATTTGATGGCAAATTATTTTGCCAGTCGCTTTCCGCTTGGTTTCCCAACCTGGAAGAGCTTTTCATCTATTCTGACACTTTGAAACCGAACACTGTGACCAAACTGGAGAAAAATGTCAACTTGTTCCCACATTTGATCAAACATCGATTTGAGAAATCATGTAAGGGTAAAGTTAATTCTAAATTTTCAGGTCGTCAGTGACCGGTCACAAACATTTGAAGTAATGTTACATTTTTGTGTTGATTACTATGACACATTGTCTTTTTATTACATTTGATCAATAAATTTAATTTGATTGTCTAAAGGATTTATTTCTTGATTTGCAAAAATAATTAAGTCTGTTTCGCGTAAATACAGAAGTAAATTCAGGATGTTTAAAACAAAACGACATCTGTGGATGATGTCCCATCAATAGACAACAAACATGTGCAAACTGCGCAGTTAGCCAGCTAGCCACGAGTTCGCCGCGGCCAAATTATTTGATCTAAACAGTACATTTTGCTGTCCACTCAACGACACTTTCGACCAAATAATCATCACCTCTAATCACCATGAGTTTCAATCGACTATCAAACGAACTTTTGGTAATGGTCTTGGGGAAAGTGGCCCTTCAGAAGCGTCTTCAACTGCGACTAGTGTCACCTCGATGGCTTGAGTTAATTGAGAATGCTTGTTTGGAGAACACTTCTTTGAAACTATTTGGCTCACCTAAAGATGTTGAGATGTATCGTAAAGGCTTGAATGACGTTCACTCAACCGATCTTGATTACTGGACACTGAAGGATGTTGGCCAAAGCGATAATTTGATGGTAAATGCTGAACATTTCAGTGATGCATCTCAAGAGATTTGCGATTTGTTGGCTCGTTTGTTTGCAAATGTGAAACAATTGATTGTCTATTTTCGCGATGAATGTCTGTGGGAAGCGGTTCCTTATTTACTAGAGAAATTTGTCAGTATCACCAGTTTATCTCTCTGTGGACGATATTGTGATGATTTTGAGGTTGTCGACTGTGGTCCTGACACTGATGAAGACGAAGCTGAAGAAAAGGTCTCAAGTCAAATTCTGGAACAAGTTAATTCGATTAGTTCACTGAAACGATTCGATTTGTTGGTCGATGACTTTTTCACTTTTGTTGAGCGTCCTTATGGCAAATCTGAATGCACTCAATATCGTTCCCCGCCTAGAATTCGTAAAGTGCTACCTCAATTGGAACGTTTTTCACTGAACGGTTCTTATGAATATTCTGACTATGGCGACAAACCATGTTCCTTGCCTTGGGACGGTAATGAAATTAAGATGCTTCAATCAAAGTGCACTCATTTGCATTTGAAGAATATTTCTTATGGAGGTTATCGTCTCGATGAGTATGACTTGAACGTTGACTTTAAATATCTCATAAAGACCGAGTTCCTTCAATTGGAAGGCATCAGTGAAGAAGATGAAGGTGCATTGATGTCCACTATCGCTGATGTAAGCTCATTACGATGCCTTTGGCTGAACTTTGCAACTAAGGTATGCCTGCTTACTACGTACATACATATTATGACATGTGTAATTTTATTGTATTGGTATATTTATTTATTTAATTTTATAGTATGATTTTGGAAATGACGACATGTTTGATTATCTGAAAGATTTGACCAATCTAACTGAGCTTCGATTTCAATCTGCCAAAGGTGTGGAATATACTGAAGAATGCTTGAAAATGCATGACGAGAGCACTGCAATTCTAAGTGTCAAACACCTTTCTTGGTTAAATTTTACTTTTACTAATTCGAAAACCAAATTTGATGGCAAACAATTTTGCATGTCACTTTCCGCTTGGTTCCCTAACCTGGAAGAGCTATTTATCACTTTTGACATTATGAAACCAAGCATCGTTACTAAACTTGAAGCAAATGTTTATATGTTTCCGCATTTGACCAAGCATCGATTCGAGGCGTCGCGTCAGAAGAAAAATTAATTTTGAATTTTCAGGTCGCAGCAAGGTTTTAAGTAGAATCGATTGTAATTTGAACTTTGTATCTTTTTATTATATTTAAACAATAAAATTATTATTACAATGAAATTCATAATGTATTCAAGCAAAACGACATCTATGAATGATGCTAGCCACTAAAAAAACAGCCCAGCAGCTTGGTGTGTTTGAAGAAACGCATTTTGTTATAACGTCGAGATAACGTCCAAAGTTTGAACCTGTCTGATCTCCAATCACGATGAGTTTCATTGAAACTTTCAATCAACTACCAAACGAACTTTTGGTAATGATCTTTGTGAAATTAGCCTTACAGAACCTTACAGACTCAGTAATACTCTGCAGTAATTGAGAAGACCTGCTTGGAGAGCACTTCTTTGAAACTATTTGGCTCCCGTAAAGATGTTGAGATGTACTGCAATGCCCTGAATGATATTCACTCGACCGATCTTGATTATTGGACACTGAAGGATGTTGGACAGGACGATGATTTGCTATTGAATGCTAAACATTCCGGTGAGACATATCAAAAGATTATTGCTGATTTGCTGGCTCGACTGTTTGTCAATGTGAAACATTTGATTATTTATTTTCGCGATGAACGTCTGTGGAAAGCAGTTCCTTATTTACTTAAGCAATTTGGCAATATCATCAGCTTATCTCTCTGTGGACGATATTATGATTTTGATTTTGAGGTTGTCGATTGTGGTCCTGAAACTGACGAGGAGGAAGATGACGAGAAGACTTCGAGTCAAATTCTTGAACAAGTTAACTCGACGAGTTTACTGAAACGATTCGATTTGTTGGTAGATAACTTTTTCTCTTTAATCGAGCGTTCGCACTACGATTTTGACTACACTCAGTATTGTTCCCCGCGTGATAAAAAAGTGTTACCTCAACTCGAGCGTTTCTCTCTGAATGGTTCTTACGAATATCATGGTTTTGATGATAGGCCATTTTCCTTGCCATGGCGCGGCGACGAAATTGAAAAGCTTAATTCAAAGTGCACTCATTTGCGTTTGAAGAACGTTCCCTTTGGAGGTTATGATCGTGGTCCAGATGAATATTATTTGCATGTTTACTTTGAAGGCCTCGAAAATATAGAGTTTCTTCAACTAGAAGGCTTCGTTGATGATGAAGGAACTTTGATTTCCTCTATTTCTTCAATCCGTTCATTGCGATGTCTTTGGATTGACTTTGCCTCTAAGGTATGTTTGTGTACTGATATTTTATGACATTTGTGTAACCTTACTTATTTGACAGTACGATTTTGCGAATAATGACACATTTGAATATTTTGCCGATATGCCCAATCTCACTGAGCTACGATTTCAATCTTTTAGAGGTGTGAAATATTTTGAGAAGTACTTGAAAATGCAAGAATGGAGCAGTCTAATTAAGAGTGTCACACACCTCTCTTGGTATAATTTTACATACGCTACTAACGGAATAGAAGCTCAATTTAATGTGAAAAGATTTTGTAAGACACTTTCCGCTCGGTTCCCAAATCTTCAGGAACTGTTCATTTACTTCGACATTTTGAAAGCAAGCATCGTGGCTAAACTTCAGGCCAATGTCCACATTTTTCCCCATTTCATCGAATACAGTTTCGGGGAATCGCCTCTGAAGATTATCTAATTTTGAGTTTGCTGGTCATAAGGAATTCAAGTAAAATTAAATTGTAAGTTGTGCCTTTTTATTACATTTTTAACATTTCATAGATAAATTCAATCCGACATCACCATTAGATATTTTAACTTTGTTGTTTCTTGCAACATAATAAACAAATTGTAACTGTTCTCAAATACATTATAGTGACAATTGACAGCAATGAAATAAAGGTCTTTTATTTTTGTTAATTCACAAATAAACCAATACCAAAAGTCTGTGTAACCTTATCAACCAAGTCGGTTATTTCTGGCATTTTGGTAATCACGCTCACGGTCACGATCACGGCCTCTGTTGATTCCGCCACCGTTCTTGCCGGGATAGTCTGCATCGCGTCGGTAGTCAAAAGTGTCACGACCTCTGTTGATTCCACCACCATTCTTGCCGGGATAATCACGTGTGAGAGGAAGTTTACCAGTTCGGTAGGGCAAATCACGATCACGTTGAGCAGTGGCAAAGCCCACCAAGACCACCAGAGCAATAACCAAAATGAGAGATCGATTCATTCTGAATGTGACGATTTGTTTGAATTATTCAAGACAAATAATTTATAATTTTAATGCTAAAATAAAGAGTTTATATATCAAAATCAACCGACAATTTTACACAAAAATCAGTTATCATGAAAGGAAATAGATGAAAATTGACTGGAAAAGGATGTGAGAATATGTTGAGATAAAGAAACAGGACGTGATCGGTGATTCTGTGTTGACATTTTGGGCTAACAATATAAATCGTTTCCCTTTGAATTTGCTTTATCTATGGAATTAATTCTATGTTTGTCGCTTTAATTTAAGCCTTTATGCATTGCCTTTCTGAAACAAATGCATTCATGTTTTGAGAATCATTGCCTTGTGATACATAAAACTTATTTGTGTAATATTTCAAACGATACAATATACCATATATGCGGTCTCGCTTGTTGTTGGCAATCTATATTTTCTGCATATAATCAAACACCGATCGATTAGAGAAATATCTTGTGATGAAATTGATTTTGTGTTTGCAGCAAATGGTTTGAATTAATCGGTTGTACGAGTAATTGTAACTCTGTATCTCACTATTACATTTGCAGCATTCCATAAATAAATTCAACTAAATGACATCATCATTAGATGTTATTAGATGTTAAATTTTAACTTAAAACATAATAAATATTACCACTGTTTGCCACTGCCACTCTAATCGCATTTTTAGAAATAAGATGAAGTTTACATTAACGAAAATAATTAAATCGTAAATCATTAAACACTAACGATAATTAATAACAAAATACAAATTCAAATAAAGGACTTTTATTTAACAATATATTGGCAAATATGCCAATTGTGAATTGAGTCAATTCCGAATATTAAAAGTCTATATATATGGGATGCAACCGATGATACTCAGCCAAGTCGGTTATTTCTGGCATTTTGGTAGTCACGTTCACGGTCACGATCACGACCTCTATTGATTCCGCCACCGTTCTTGCCGGGATAGTCTGCATCGCGTCGATAGTCAAAAGTGTCACGACCTCTGTTGATTCCACCACCATTCTTGCCTGGGTAATCACGTGGAAGCGGAAGTCTACCGGTTTGGTAGGGCAAGTCACGATTGCGTTGAGCAGTGACAAAGCTCACCAAGACCACTAGGGCAATCACAAAAATGAGAGATCGATTCATACTTAAGATTTGTTTGAATTATTCAAGACAAATAATTTATATTTTTTGTAATTAAAAAATAACGAGTTTATATATCGAAAGGAGCCGACAATTTGGCAGAAAAAATCATTCAAATGGAAGGGAAAGGTAGATGAAAATTGACTGGAAATGAATGTGAGAATATGTTGAGATAAACAAACAGGATGTGATTGTTGATTCTGAATGGACACATTTAGGCACATAAATCATTTCCACTTTTATTGGATTTATTAATGGAATTAATTTTATGTTTGTCGCTTTTATGTATTATCTTTCATTTTCATGTTTTGAGAATTGTTACTTTGGAAATTTAAGACATTGAGTGGAACGGGCTGTTTCAAAGGAAACAATGCAGGTTTCGTTTGTTATAACAATGAAATGTCTGCCAATATATATGAAAATGAACAACAAAATTATTAATAATAATAATTTATATTCAATTGTATATTTCTGAAAACGAAACGAATCTAAACGAATAGAAACTCTAGTTGTCTTTCAAGAAATCATATTTGTACATTGTCAACCAAGCTACTGATCTTTAAAGTTTTTTTTCACTTTAAGGATCTAACATTAAGTTAAATTAGTCACAATGATGCTATTTTCGTAATGAAAAATTTCTGTTCAACCACATCATAAGGAATAATAATAAGAGAAATCTAAATTAATCAATACATCAAGCAAGATTGATTCGGGAGCTCGGCTCGGGTGAATTTGAAAGATGAATTGTACTTTACAATTTGTAAACGAGATTGAATGAAAGGGCACATTGATAAGCTTATCATTTTATTTCAGATTAAATGTAATACTTGAAAACATAAAATATTGTACCCATAATGTTAGAATCGCATTTATGTTGGTTATGTCCATAGAATATGATTTACCGATTGTCGAAATGTCTATCGACCGTATCCGCCACGACCGCCACCATATCCACCACGTCCACCGCCGAATCCACCACGACCGCCGCCATAACCGCCTCGGCCACCACCAAATCCGCCTCGACCGCCACCAAAACCACCTCGTCCACCGCCGAATCCACCACGATTGCCATATTGGGCAGTGACAGCGCCCACCAGGACGATCAAAGCAATGACTAGGATCAGAGCTCGGTTCATTTTGAGTTTTGAGTTTGTGAGTTCGGTGGGGACTTTAAGTCAAAATTGAGGATGAGAGTTGATTGATGAATTCTAGTAGAATTTCAAACTCTTTTATACCAACAAATTAGACGAAAATTGTCAGCCAAATTATTGTGGTAAGGAAGGGCCTTGAAACCGAACAGCAATTGGTCTTGAAAGGGAAATGGAAAAACACTGTTAGGAAGGGGAAGGGTTGTGTTGGCTGTTGCAGATAGAGCAACACATGCCGAACTAATGCACTGACTAGAAGTGGACAGTGCGCTTTTGAGTCCACTTTGCACTCTTATCTGTAGGATGCATTCCTTCTGGTTGGCTACAATCTTTCTGTCTGACAGACAAAACAATTTATAACGACAAATTTATATTATTATTATTATTTTGTATTATTTCTTTAAATTGTCGTTTGTGTTTGCAAATTTTCAAACTTAATTAGATTCATTCATCCAAAATAATATTTTTTTTATTTTAATTATAAATTCAATTCAATTCAATTTAATGCACGCAACTTTACTCATCTAAATGAGCAAGCGTGCGGTCGCTTTATTAAATAATTGAGTTAATACATTGAGTGATCAGCAAGGCGACAATCAAAGCAATAAATTGCTGGTAAGCACACGATATGCACCAGGAACACAACATTGAGTTAAATCATTGAGTTAAATATTAGAGGGATAATTTAGTTAAGAATTGAGTTAAACAATTGAGTCACGAAATGAACCACATTAAAAGGTTGGTCTTGAATATTGATTGAATTGAACGATCAAAAAGGTCGCGATTGGACCTGAAAATATCTGATTATTGAAATAAGACCGCAATGGGCCGAAATAATTATAAAATTAATATCTACATTTAATATCTAGAGTAGCTGTATGCAATTTTTAAAAATTATTAAATATTTAATACAATTTCAAAAAAATTCCTATTAATTATTTTTGGTACAATTTATTAGATTCATTTTTCTCGATTATTCCAGCAATTTAATTATCATTTTTTTTAAAATTAAGCAATAATTTTATGATTGTTTTAAAATAATTAGTATGCGATCAATAATTGTTGGTTATCTTTAGTATATTCAATTATGGCCGGCAATATAAAATAAATTAATTTTTGAAATTAATTTCAGTGTTAATTTGGATGATATTCAGAAAAAATATTAGAAGCTTGAATTTGGTTGACAATTTGGCACAACGCAAATCACTATGTTGGCATTGTTGCACTTGCCCATGCAAGTGTTGGGTAACATGTATTACCAGTATTCACTTGAATTTCGTCTACAGAAATGCATCGAATACTTTTTCGAGGTGTGGATGTTGATCCATCGATCGCCTCAAGGCAACCGAAAGAGAACAATTGTTCTGTTGGCTGTGCAATTGATAATCATGCTGCACACCTTGCGAACAGTTCAGTTTGCCTTTTTCACCGTCATGAACAACCAACTGTCGCAACATTTGCGAATGATTCTGTGGGATCAAATGTTGTTTCAGCACGCGGAACCGTTCTACAACTTTGCCTATGTCATCTATGGATTCGGTTGTGGCTACATTTACGTGCGAGTCTACTTGCACAAGACACACAACAACAAACGGGAGACCATTTGGTTGTTGTTGCAATTCCTCTGAAATGGAGATCAACGATTTGCCCGGGAACGGTTGATGATTGTCAAGCCACACAAGACTAGACGTGTACTGGCTTTGATTTTGGGCGTTCTCAAGTATTACGACAAATATTTCGGTAGGTTTATGTTAATTGACTAAGATTTACTTAATAATTGAATGATTTATTTATAGAATTTATTTACTATTACTACTTGAGTCAGATCTTGGTTTACATCTGTCGGAATTGGCTTTACTTCTTCGCCACAATCAATGGATACGCAAGTCTGTTGGCCATTGGCCTGAACGGAGTGGTTGCATTCATGTACAATCACATTCTCCTCATGCAATATGTGTTGAATGTTATTTGCTTGGCACTGTTCTCTTATGTCACCTTCACTCGGGTTCGTCAGATCACTGCTGTACTGAAGGTGTCCGACAGATTGACTCAATCGAAGTTGTATCGATTCACTCAATTGCACACTCAAGTTGTGTTGGACATATTCGAGGCGAATCACATCTTTGGCTACATCTTGTTGGCGTTCATGCTCTTTGCCTCGCCCACCAGTGCTTATCAGTTGATATTGATCCTCACCCAGGAGCTCATCATTGCAAATGTCAACTTGATCATCTACAAATTCATGGTTTTGGGCGTGTTTCACCTGGTTGCCGGCCTGTACACTAATCGAATTCACCAATGTCGCAAACGACTGTTTCATTTGAACGCGAGCAATGCAATCCCACGAGGCCCTAAACGCATTCCACTCTCGATTAGATCAAAAGTCCACTTGGCCTTGTATATTGAGAAGTTCAATTGCAAAAAACGTTACGGCATTACTTACGCCTGTTATGGACTGATTTCGTGTGGGTCGTTCTTTAAGGTATGTCAGATATTCTTTAATTATTAAAAATGTATTTATTTGTTTTTAAAATACAGTTTATTCTGTTTTACACTGAACTACTCATGTACTACTATAAATTAATTAATGAAAAAGTTTACATATAACAACAAATATTGGCAAGACAATTTATTGTACTTCACCGCGTTGTAGTTTTAGTATCTGTTACTGCAAAACATTATAGATTTAATCACAAACAGAAAACGTTATTGTTCAATTAGCAGAAAACATTTGAAATATTTAGATTTACTTATTAGTAGATTCCAACACATATGTAAACAGTATTTAGTAATTTAGTATACTTGGCAACATTGATACAAAGCACCCACCATACAATACTAACGAATTGGTCAAATGAAAGCATTCAAACATGCAAAAGGTACATTTGTGTCAGTGACCCTTTGAATGTGTACTTTGTTTAATTCCATTGTCATAAATAAAAATAATAATAAAACACATAAATGACTTACTTTAATGGCTTTGTCTAATGATGTCAATACGATTTGTATGATATTAAAGTGTTACACTTCCTAGTTTGATAAGGCGGTATTGTTTGGTTCGGCTTAAATTGGTTTCATTTTCCAATATATAAAAATAGTAGTTACAGAAAAGTAAAACAATTTTAACATTTTGAAACCATTTGTGTTTGACAATATGAATTTATTTTCATTTGTATTATTTTTTGTTTTACTTCGATTTGGACTGTCAAAACAATGTTCACGACTATTTCCCACCCTGGGTCGAATAGCCCGTGGAGTGGACATTACCGAGTTGGACCTCTTTCCACCACTTCTCCTTGCTCCCAATGGATTTCGTCAATCAGTGTTTGAGTTAACCTGTGACCTCAACAGAAGTTGGTCTCATCCTGATCATCCCAATTTAAGTTTCAATTTGCCCGACCAAATAGCAATTGACGAAATGTACCCCGATTCACTTATGACTGCAGACATTAACATCTATCCAACTTTGAACACATTCAAAAAGTCGTTGAGTAATTCAATTGTGCTAAACGAAGAAAATACAGGCCTGTTTGGGTCATTCTCCAGAAACATTGGATTTGAAGATGCTCAAAAGCAAATGATGAAATTGGACAAAAGCATTGCAAAGGTGAGATTATCTTAATTATTTAAAATTTTGTTTGATTGCTTGCATCTCTTTTCATATTAGACATTTGCATTTGTGCATTTCATAAAAGCCAATTTGATCAATATCGCCAAAATGAAATTAAACTCAAAATTCCTCGACTACACAACCAACATTCTACCCGAAAAGTACGAACAGAATCCGAAAGTGTATCATGAATTTTTGCACACATTTGGAACATATTACTTTGAGAGTGCAACATTTGGTGGTGCAATGATGCAGAACGTCCTAATCAGAAATGATTACCTTTACAAGCAGGACAAACCAATTGTGGATAATATCAAGCACTCTCTTTTGAATCTGATTGATTACCAAAATGCCACAATTGACGAACAATTTAAAGCGAATTCTGAGAACTATCAAAGGGCAAACATTTTCGGTGGTTTTGCTGAGCCGAGACACTTTCCTCGCTATTTACCTCGATGGTGGGACTCGATTCACCGAGACCCCTGGCTGATTGGTGCTCAATTGAAATGCATTGACAGTCTCATTCTAAATGCGACAATCAAAAGCCAGGTCTCGAAAGCAATTCAAATCAGACGAGTGGAAGCACTTTATTCTGAATTGACAAGAAATTTGCAGTTTTCTGGTGTGCAAAATGAATTATCTCAAACGAGTAGTGAAACTCTACTAGAGATTCAACAATATCTCACGAAACAGAGTTATGCCCTAGATAAATTGAACGAAATTGGAAAACGCATCAATGAACTCAATGATGAAGTTCATCAATTGAAAGGTATTTTGCAATATATATAAAAACAATTAATAATTGTGATATAATCTATTTAGATCAAAGCAATCGGGAAAAATATAGAAAACCAGTGCGGCCAATTGAAAGCTTAAATTTTCTGTTGAAGCGAAGTGATATTCATAAGTAATCTGATTTTAAATTTGTTCTTTTAATAATACAACCAAATATTAAATTGTAAATGCAAATATACAAAAGCACTTTTGCACCTGCCTGACATTTAATTCCCTAATAACTTGCTCACCTAAAACCAACCAAATCACGCATGTGTAAAGCCATTTATCAAAGCATGCTAATAAAAGGTTATATTTACACAAATACAGTTGTGAACTCAACTTGCACCAAAACAAAATATCAATTCTATAAATAACTAATCAGTCAAGTGCAATGTGGACAAGCTGCAAAAGCGCGCTGTGCAAGAAGACCGTCTCCAGA
This sequence comes from Rhizoglyphus robini, assembly GCA_023373905.1. Lineage (NCBI taxonomy): Eukaryota > Metazoa > Arthropoda > Arachnida > Sarcoptiformes > Acaridae > Rhizoglyphus > Rhizoglyphus robini. Next base: position 1,261,917 of record JAKIJQ010000005.1, on the reverse strand, counting down.
GTGAACAATGAAATTGCACTTTGTCTTTCGCACAGTTTACGTCGCATATGTCAAAGTGGCATTACATTTATCTGTCTGTGTTCAAGTGTGTTGTGTGTACAACTCCACTCGTCTGCCCGTCAGTCGTAAACAAGCCGATCTGTCACGTGTTTGAAGAATGATCTACATTTGTCGTTAAAAGATTTAGCTTTTCATCTAGTGCAATCAGTAGGTAAAGTTGTGCACAAGCAAAGCAAGAATATTTATTTTGTTCATTTGAAAATGTTTCAATTTCGACACATTTGCTTGAATCAGTCAGTTTACTGTGCCTTTGGTTGTGTTAGAAATGTGTCCACCAAAGCAACATTTCAAACGAAACCATTCAAATTGCATCGAATGGATGTTGGCCCTTCAACCCAGGTGACCTGCACCCGTGAAGATGCATTGACAATGTACAGACAGTTGGCCACTGTACGACGGCTCGAAGCGGCTGCGGGGGCACTCTACAAGGAAAAGGCAGTGAGAGGATTTTGCCATTTGTACACAGGACAGGAAGCAATCTGCGTTGGAATGGAAGCCGCCATAACGTAAGTTTGATTTATAAATTCGTTTTTAATTGAAAAAATAGGAAAAAGGATGCTGTGATCACTGCTTATCGAGCCCATGGTTGGACATACATGCGAGGAGTGGCTCTAACTGGTGTCCTCGGCGAACTCACCGGTCGTCGTATTGGTTGTGCTCGTGGCAAAGGTGGATCGATGCATATGTATCATGATGTAATGTGACAAATCTGATCGAGCGATAGTTTGATCATATTGTGTTTTATTATTTAGAGATTTTATGGTGGAAATGGAATTGTCGGTGCTCAACTGCCTCTGGGCGCTGGAATTGCTCTCGCACAAAAGTACACCAATTCCGGTGAAGTGACCTTGGCATTGGGCGGCGATGGTGCCGCTAATCAAGGTCAAGTCTTTGAGGTGTACAATATGGCTAAATTGTGGAATTTGCCTGTTATTTTCATAACGGAGAATAATGGTTATGGAATGGGAACATCGGCTGAGCGTTCCTCTGCTTGTGCGGACTATTACACTCGTGGCGATTATATTCCTGGAATTTGGGTTGATGGAATGGATGTGTTTGCAGTAAGAGAGGCCACCGCATTTTTGGCCAAACTTTGTCGTGAAGGCAAAGGACCTTTCGTGATGGAAGTGGCCACTTATCGCTATCATGGACATTCGGTTTCAGACCCGGGCACAAGTTACCGCACTCGAGAAGAGGTTCAAGAAGTGAGACAAACGCGTGACCCGATCACTTCATTTAAAGTATATTCTTTATATATTTTATGAATAATTATAATTATAATTCACTAATTTGCACTAATTAGGAAAAGATTATCAACTCTGAATTGGTTACTACGGATGAATTGAAAGATATTGACGGACAAATTCGCAAAGAAGTCGATGAAGCAGTTCGAATTGCTAAAGAAGAGCCTGAACTCGAAGAAAGTGAACTGTACGGTGACATTTATGCCAAATGTTTGGAGCAAACCATTCGAGGTGTGACACCATTTACCCAACAGGGCTCACTCAATACTGGAAAAATTAAGAATTTGTAAACAGGACAATTTAAAGTTATAAAAGAGTGGCGATTTTTATTGTTGTTGTTCAATAATATTCTAACATTAGTGTAATTTTGGCACTGGTACAAATAAGCAAAATGGAATTGGATTATATTAAGGGAAAATAAAGTAACCGGTTCGCATTGTGTGTTGAGTGTTGTTGTTTGTTGTTTAGCCGTAGAATCCACCACGATAACCACCGAATCCACCACGGTACCCACCGTACCCACCACCGAAACCGCCTCGGTAACCGCCGTAGCCGCCACCGAAGCGGCCGCCGTAGCCACCACCGTAGAACTGAGCAGTCACGGTGGCAATGCCAACCAAGACGATCAAGGCAAGGACCAAAATGAGAGAAGCGTTCATTGTTGCTTGTTGACTTTGTTGGGTTTGCTCAAAGGCCGAGAGAGTTGAAGAAAGTTTGATGATTTTTCACTGCCAAATGACATCTCTTTATATACTCAAATTGCCGGATAACTCGTTTGTCTTGAAATAGTGACGGAAACTGAAGAATTGAACAAACAGGAAAATTATATAATAACGAAGAGAGTTAAGTGCATTGATAACGAATGTGTAATATGGCACTTATCTGACACCTCAAATGTGCTCAAATTTCCGGTTAATGTAAGTCACAATTACTACAACACACACAAATGAACAAATGAATTGAACAAATTGTGATTAATTCGCGGATGTGCGTGCACGTCTGATTTGGCTGATTTCGATTGGAATTTCAAGGAATTGGTCAAGGACACTATTTGAATTTATTATTATTTTATTATTAATTCATTTATTATTTTTTAAATTAAAATCTAAATTCGTAGTAACTTGAAGCGTTGATGTGAATTTATCGTAAACAACAATAATTTTAACTTTATGTTGAAAAATAGTAAATTCTTACAAGCTAACACGCGAAGCAAGTTTGACTATTCTCCATTCTGTGACAATCTTTCATTTTATTGAAAGTATCAAAACGCTGAAGAACGGCTAACAATTTACAGACAAACTAATCGAATGGCAATTCAAAATGTCACTGCTTCTTATGACTTATCAATTGGCACAACTTATTCACTGTTAGTATGTTCCACTCTCGTCTTTTTAGCAGTCAATTCATTTCGATACAGCCTATTTTATATTCGGAAACGCCAATTGGAGTTCAGCTGGCTCTGGTGATGATGCGATGTGCAGCTATTTAGGTCTTGTGGTGCACTGGCACCAGCGGTCACCGGGCGGTGGCTCGGTTAGCTATTCACAGATCAATCGGTGCCGATCTATCTCCCAGATCGGCATGATCATCACTTTGTTGTGTTTGCATCTGTCACAATCCCTATTCGGCAAAGTACGAGACATCTCGATGCTTTGCCTGATGAAGTTGCACATGAGGTGCCAGGTTTATGGTCGTTTATGAGCGATGACACTGGTCAATGACCAGTGGTCATCTGTTGCTCAGCCACCATTAGTGAGCCTGGCAACTTTTCGAGAGCAACAGAATCTCAACATTGTGGACAATCGAAATGCGGACGACTACATTCGAGTGGATGCCGACTTGATCAATCGACGATTGGTTTGAATCGAAATAATATTCATACACTCTTTCGAAGTGTTTCTATTTCATTATGATAACCTTATTTTTGTCATACAAAATCACATAATAAAATGTTTCGGTCATAAATGCCTTTTATTAATCAAATTTGAATTAGCATTAAAATCAAAAAGGAAATTACTCAAATAAACAGAAGTGTGACGATTGATAGTGATTTATAATTATTAAGTATTAAAGATTAGGACAATACATTGTATTGTATGTTGTTAAGGAACAAATTCCGATTCACTGGAAATCACTCGAGTCGGCGATTCAACTGACCATTGTCCACTTCAATGTAATCATTTGGGTCACGATCGTCATTGATGTTCAATCGTTGCATGTCTTTGACCACTCTTGGAATCTTGAAATGCTTGGCTCGAACATGTTTGACCACAGCGCTGCGCTCTACAAAATTCAATCCACAGTTTGGCCAAGTGCAGCTATAAGGCTTCAGATTAAGATGAATTCGTTCGTGACGAATCAAATAGGCCTCACAGTCAAATGACTGAGAACAACCAACAAATTTACATCCAAACTTTTTTGGCATTTCGGTGACATTTGCGTTTGTCTTTTGTTTCTTGTTTGGTATTGGACGTTGATATTGTTTTCGTTTGCTCGAACCAGTTGAGGCAACACCAAGATTATCGTTCGCTAAGTTTCGTACCGCTCGATAATCGTCCAAGTTGATAGTTTCAATGTTAGGTTCGTCTGAAAATTCGTTTGAACGGTTTTGGCGTATGTTAGTAGGTTGCACACTATTTCTCAATGCGCGCACTTGTTCTTTCAACAGACCACAGCTATGATCGATTCTTTTGTTGAGTTCACTTTTCAATTTCTCGCTCTCCAATTCCAATTGTTCTTCGAAGCGATCCAAAAAGAAAACAAATCGATTGCGATGAGCCATTAATGGGAGAGAGTGCAAAAAGAATCAAGAAAAAATGGAAATAGAAAGACAACTTTCAGCGAAAACAACTTTTAACAAAAGTAAATGATTGAATGAGCACAAAACTATTTCTACCCAACTAACAGCGAAATTAAATTAAATTGCTAAATTGACAAATTGAATTTGTCTATGTGAATCAGTGTTATGGGTCCGTCATGCACAAAAAAATATTTTATTTGAATAAATCAACACTTTTTATATTAAAATTTAATATCTTTATATCTTATAAATATTTTATCGCTTATTATATTTTGCTTAAAATAAATTAATGGATTTTTTAAAAATAAAAGAATAGTTTATTTAAGGTAATTTAAGGTAAAAATATATAAGAGTTACAAAGAATATATAAATGTAAAAGAAAACAATGATAATAATTTAGGAACTGTAAGAAATCTAGAGACCGGACAATCGAGCCAGTTGTTTCGATAGTATCGATAGAGTCGTAAAAACAGATCGATAGTCGAATCGAATCTAGCTCATTGCTGCTGGGTCAGTGCTGGCTGTCTGTTTGTTTACAACTAACAAGTGACTTTGTTTTGATTTTTGATTTTGCAATTCTACAAAAAAATATATGAACAATGATTTACAAACAAGTTCCCCTTGCGTCAATTGAAAACAATTCTCATCAAAAAGAAAATGCTCGTCTACCCGGGTGTATGTCTGGTGGTGAGCCTCCTTTGAAGAAAGCCAAAACAACTCAATGTATCAAAATTGATTTAAATAATAATCAACTTTCACAATCTTTTGCTAATTCCAATTTTGTTTATGTTTCAAATAATTCATTGATTAAATGTCAATTATGTCAAGTATTAATGGATGATAGAATTATTGCCATAAATCATCATGTAAGCAGCGAAATGCACACACCCAAACTTGAACTTCAATCAACAAATATAAAACTTTCTCAATTCAAGGCAAAATTTCCGAGTGCAACCAATGCTCAGTTGAAACTTTATTCTGAATACCATAATCGTCATATATCGATAAATAACGATTCAAGTAAAATTAAAAGTAAAGTAAAATACTACTAATAGTACAAATAGACAGATTTGAAGGGCTCTTAGGGACATAAACTGTGCGGTCATTCCGAGGCAATTACTACCATGCCTACCATGGTCAGTGCAGTCGATGCCTTCTTGCTGACAGTGAGACATTGTGCCTGAATGAGTGCATTCGACTGGTCAAGCGATGGCAGAAAGCTGGCACTTGTGTGCTTGTCCCCTGAGTTTGTGACCGGCGACAGTGATTTTAGTCTAATCGGTTTAGATCTAGAAATCAACTGCTGTAAGTGATGGCCAAAGGACACCAGAGGATTGGTGATGGCATGATGACCCAGAAGAGCAGAATTACTCAATCATAACTGCAAATTTGGTTTGGTCACACTCAAATAGTTTCTTACTTACAAAATGAGAAATAATCTTTAATAGGGAAAATAGTTTGTAATTTATAAATAAAAATAAATGTTTTTGCGCACGAAAGTATCGACTAATAATTTTATTTTTTTAATCGAACGTTCATTATCGAACCACTTTCAAATGACTATCTTGTAATAAAAGATCGGCATCTTAAGCCGGACTATTGTACTCTATTAAGCCTCAGTCGATCGTTATGGTCAAGAAAAGTTCTGTCTCGAGACGGTCAATCGTAGGAACTTCCTTGGTAAGTGTTGTCACTGACAGTGGTTCAATTATTCATTAATTTATCTCTTCGTGTACAAATAGAGAAAGTGCAATTCGTTGGACAAGACGAAATCTACTGGAATATGCAAGTCGTGCAATCGTTTGACATTTTGGTGTGCTCTTGTGTCATTTGTGGCACTGACCACTAGTCTCATAATTGTCCTTTTGGTCACATCTCGCCACACCGACAACAATCAACCAACATTCTCCCACCCTACTGCCAATGACAAAGTTGGTCGTGCAACGAGCCTTGCTCGCAGCCAATCGAGTTCAACTTCACCTTGGCTGATTGGTCTCATAGTTCTTCTCGTTGTGGTTTTTCTACTTTTGCTCATCTACATGCTGATCATTCCAATAGCTTTCCGACATTGGCGGTCTAAACACTACAACTTGTTGTTCGATAACAAATCACACTCGGATGTGAATGAAACCAAGTGTCATCATCCCGAGAACGTTCAAACTTTTATGTTGACTAATTCTAAAGAGTTTGATTCAAATGGAGTGCCAATCAAGCTCGCTGTGTGGTACATACCTCCACTCCGAAAAGAGCCTCATCAAGAATCTGAAAGTAATTCAAGCAGCAGCACAAACGCACAGAAAGACTGGTTCACCGACAACAAGATGGTAGTTCTGTACATTCATGGACAGTACGGCACTCGTGCTGTTGAGATACGAATGCGTCTGTACAAACGACTGAGCAGCGAACTTGGCCTTCATGTGGTCGCATTCGACTACAGAGGCTTTGCTGAGTCAAGCAAGGTTCGACCGACTGCAGATGGAATAACTCGAGATGCAAGACTGGTCTACGACTGGATACTGGCACAAGGCGTCACTCCGAGCCGTGTTATCGTCTGGGGCCACTCTCTGGGCAGTGCGGTCACCGTTCGAATGCTGAGTCAGTTGGCAGACGAAGCTAATCCACTCGCCACCGTACTCGAGTCACCGTTCACCTGCCTGGCCGAAGCGATTGCCCAAATGAAAACTGCCAGACTATTCCACCATCTGCCATGGTTCGAATGCTGCTTTGTTCATCCCTTCACCAGAAACGTTGAACTCAACTTTGACTCGATTGCTTTACTGCCACGAGTCCGAACTCCACTGTTGATTGTGCACGCCGAAGATGACGAAAAACTGTCATTTGAAATGGGCAAGAAACTGTACGACAGTGCGGTGTGCCTTCAACCGAAAGCATACCGGACAAAGGCAACGTTGCATCTCTTCCCAGCCAAGTGTCAGTACGGTCACAATGGCATTTGCATGGCACCTGATTTGATTCAAATTGTCACTCGCTTCGTGCCACAAATATCAACAGACAACAGTACAAACACGAGTAGCAGTACTTTCTAGTTATGCTCTCACTTATTTGATTACCAATTAATAATAATCTATTTGTTATGTTGTTATAACAAACATTCATTTCAAATTAATTATCAATTAATAGTCAAATCATTAAAGTGATAATTGTATTGAGAATCAGGCACTTTACTATTTAGAGCATTCGAATTCGGTTTTGTCTATGAGCTTTCGCATTTCATGTTGGAGGTGCTTAGACTGAATTAGTCATGTGCCAATGGCTTTAAAGCATTTACTTAATAGTTTTTCTTCCTTGCAATCTATCATCTCAATGTGGCCACCTGCAGGCAGTAATTCTGGCAAAACAAGTCAGATTGGAGGTGGGCCGAGTGCCTCCACAAACAAGTCCAATGCATGCAACATCTCCCGACCAGAATCTACTCCGACTGGTGTCACCTCAACTCCGTCCACTTCCAGTTCAACTGTTCCCTCCATTTCAATTCATTTGGCCGAGCTAGATCGAGTCAAGTCAAACGAATCGCTCATTTCGAAAGGCTCTAAAGATTCATTCGACCGGTGCACATACGACTTGTTGGACTTTGCCGATCTGTCCATTTCGACCAAACCAGGACTAACGAAGGCGCACGTGCCACCCTCAAGTGGAGCTGTTCCAGTCAAGTCTCGACGTCGTCCTCGAAGTGCCAGCTCAGTACGCAGTCAGGCATCGATCATGTCTACAGGATTCGGTAGGGGCACCAGCAGGCCTGTTGGTCGAAGCATCTCACAGGAGTCGTTTGCCAGTTTGTCTTCGGTTACTTTGGACCTCGCACCATCACCAGTTGCCCAATCGTCAAATAGCACTTTCTCCAGTAGTTGCCATGTCATGAGTCAATTTAACTTCTACAGCACACCAATCTATCATTCCTCGACGGACACTTCAAGTTTGAGCGGTATTCTGGACGACACTCACTTTGTTCGTCTGCTCAATCGACCACTGCAAGTCACCCTCAACCTATCAAATGGCGAACTGGTTGGAGTTCTGTCGCTTGTCCAACTAATCAGTGGCACAGTGGTCACTCTGCCAGTGCGTTACTGCTCGAATCGCCTCGGAGTGAGCACCACTTTCGGAACGCTTGCCCAAGTAGGACTTCACCCGGCGCACGGACCTAACCCCCAACAGCAAACGATCGCTGACATGGCCATTTCCTGTCGACAGTCTCTAATGATTCGGCTCAGTCTATTCTCCACTCAACTTGCCAATCAGCTTCAATTTCAAGGCTATCCATACATGATCGTGCCACCCGAACAAGTCATTCACGTAACAGCACGACCAACATGTGCCTCTAACCTGCCTCAACCACCATTGCCACCAACAGATGGAGATGTCACTTCTAGTTTATCCTCGGCCAACAGTCTCAACTCAGCCCAGTCTTGGACCTATTCGTATCCTCGGTTCGCATTCCTTGGACAACCTACTTCTCTTCCACAACCTTCCAACAATAATAATCCGCGGTTACAATCCCCCATGTTGCCTTCACCAGCTCCAAAGAGTACCAACGCCAATCGATCTCGTCCACAAAACGATAGTAACAAAGGATCACAAGGCAAAGCTAATGATGGTCCTGCAGGAGGAAAACTATAAATATTATTGTGGTCACTTAAAAAAATCTCCAGTTTGATTGTTGGCCAATGTTACATGACACCATCGATCTAAATAAATACAAATATTATAAAACAACGAATCTATTTAATAATAAATAACATTTTTATTATAATTTAATTTTGCCAAAGCATTCCGAATTAATTCGCAAATGATAATAGACGATTGATTTGTAGAAAATGTGTACAAGTTCGGGTTTCAAAATCGAGCAATCGCACCGAGCTTGTTTTTGTACTGCTTGAGCAGATCGGCATACTTTTGTTCGACGACTTGTTTCTCGAGGAAGAATGGACTCTTTTCGGCATCCTCCACCAAGTAGTACTGCTGGCCACTCACCTCAACCGTCACCTTCGAGATGATTCGCTTGGCAATTCGTGGATGACCTTTAGCCAGAATGGACGCATAGCTACTCAACTTATCCACTGGACGAGATGTTTCCTCAGGAACGAATGTAGCACAGTCACCACCGAGACCAACCAACGGGGGATAGGAACTGTCTGGATCTAAGCTGTCACTAGGAGACACTGAATCAGCACCTTTAGTGCAAGTAGAGTCATCACCACCGGAATTGAAGTTGGCTCCATTGCACCAGTTACGCTTGACAAATTTTGACTTTGCCAGATCATGGAGCTGAGAAGCAATCGAAGAATCGACCATATTGGAAACAGCCGAGCTTTTTGGTTCAGGCTTGAGTATCGAGGCACTCGACACCGGCAATGGCACTTGCACTAGCTTCTCGAGAAGATTCAAAAGTTCCGACATGGTAATAGAATTCGACCAATAGATGTGATAACCGAAGAAAGTAGTGTAGACAATAATAATAATCGCAAAGCACAAATAGAAAATATTGCTTTTCTAGATCACTCACAATTGTTGTAACTTAAGTTGTATTAATAATAAGTTGTAAGTTCGAAAAGGCGAGTGTGCTTTGTTCAGATAACAAGTGACACAAAGGCTGTATATGCAATATTGCCTGTGTTTATTCGTCCCATATGCCTTCTACTGTATATTACAGGGCGTGTACCCTTACGAGCCTTGTAATATTAGTATATAGTGATTTGCAATTTTTGTGCAATTTTTCGGCAGGTCACTAACAACAATCTCAATCGAACTCAATCGACTCTAAAGTGAAATCAGCCAATAATGTGTCTTATGAGAATTTTCTCCGAATATTTCAATCGTAACTGGATAGCAAGTTGAACCAACCCTATCGTTCGGCCAAGAATATCTTTATTAAGATTATATAAGCAGACTTCCTTTGCACTGTTAATCAGAGTTAAGGAACGGGCCAAAGCTATTGCTGTGACTGAACAAGTGCTCAAATCAAAGCGAACAGCGAGGCGGGCACTTATTGGTCATGTCGAGTTCGACAATATGAGCACGGCAACCATTTGGTGACTATCGACACTATAAGCAGATGTGTGAAGCCAACCATCATCAACAATTAAGCTCTCAAGGACTTGTCTACTCAGAAGAATGTCAATGCTTCAGTGGCTCGGACAGGTTACTCGCTTGAGTATGTCTTCTCCATCAATTCTGAGCCGAACATCATCATCGATCTCATTCGAGGCTTTTTTGCCACCGAAAGTTTAATTATGTTTGTTTGATGACTGCACCTGAGGAATGGAGCACATTCGTAAAGTACTTTTATTTTCTGCTTAATTGATGAACTGTTCTGTTCAATCTATTGAAGAGTGAGCAAGCTGGTCAAAGACAACGCACACACAATCGTGCCAATTAATAATTGGTCAACCGTTGGTGGTCTGGGCATTGTTTTCCTTTTAGTCGTATGGGATTTATGAACGGCACCAATACTGCAATCGAACATAGGTAATTTAAGTAATTTGGCCGATTTGATGTAACTGGAGTGTCACTTCTTCCTAAACTTTCCTGTCATTCCGGAAAATTTGATTTTCCTTTGGAATTACTCGGGCGGCCATGGTCACAGTACTGAATGTCTAATCTACCTATCCGCGCTCAAGCTCTGCTCACTTAACAAAGTAGTAATATTGCTTTGTTCTCACCAAACCTCAGAGACTTTAAAGAAAGAAGCCATGTCCATGTATGGTTAGGCGAATGGTACTAACATTTAAAGCATGTTTGATATATTATATCATTTATTTGACAGATTACTAATCGCCTCGATGGCGGAAGACAACATTTTGTGCACTCATTCTGGTATTCCATCCGACGCCCGACTCGATGCATTGTTCACGTTTCTCAGAAATGAACCAATGATCGCCGAGGTGAGTCAACTGATTGCACTCGTGTTGACTGCTCTAAACTAACTGTCTCCTGTTTATTCTTCTCTGTAGTGTATCACTTGATTCCCAATGACTTGAAGCCATCAATGAATAGTCTTATTGTGATGGACAGTTTGAAAATTTAAATAAATCTCATTACATCGGAATCAGCAAGCCCGAAAGGTACGAGTAAAGTGAGAAGAAAAGAAGAACATTCACAAATAATACTAACATGGCAAGGAAAGTCATTTCGATCAATTCACAACATGGTCAGTGCAAACATTTGCATAAAAGTTTTGATTGGCAGAAGAAAAATGAGACCTTATCGGTTGATTTCATTTGATTTAAATTGAGCACATTTGACTTATTGCGTTGCAACATTACATTGCATTATTATCACTAGTATAGCTTCATGCCGTGCTGTCCTATCATAAGAAATGTCAATAGCTACTACCATATCTGTAGCGAGTGTCTTGTTCGTTCATTAGTAATCATTACTGACAAATTCGACTTAAGAGTGTCCATTGTTTTAACAGATTAGAAAGTTGTCTCGATGATTTTCAAAGTGTTTACTTGTGACTCGAGGCTCAAATTCGATGGCCAATGTTAGCAAATTCTGTTTAGCAACAATCAAGTAAACTTTCAAAACGTGTAGTGGATTTTAAAAGTTCTTTCCTGAACAAAGACAATTTCAATTCGAAATTACAAATTGCAAGTCATTGCGAACTCGCCAGTCCGATTGTGTCCCTATAAATAAGGACTCGACACCATGGTCTGAAGTGTTTTAGTTGAGTGATTTTTTGATTGATTTGAGTGATTTGTCTTCTCTTTGTTCACACGTCTCTTCACTTTTCTTCTTGTCCCTCTCCCGTGATGCCTTACTTTGATCACAATATGGCGTCGAGCATTTCGGACAACAGTGGCTCCACGTCGATGTCTTCCAAGAAGGGCAAAGTGATCCGTACAGTACCTGCCGCCAGCTGCTCCAAGAACTCGAAGCAAGCCGATGTTGAGCCAGACGAGAACATCACCAGCAAGTACAAGATCGATCTCGACCTGAGGAAGCTTATGTTTCAGCGAAACCTGCTCAAGTCAGAGGTAAGTCTGCCAGATGAGTCTCGCCACCGAACATTGACACTAACTTCTATGTTGTACAGATTGAAAACCTTAAACGGCAACGAGGCGCCCTACCGATTAAGGACTCAGCTTCGGCCTACGAAAAGTACAGTGTTGAACGATCCACCATGCTAGTCAAGGGCAAAGACTCGCAGCTGCTCGAGGCGAAGAGCAAAGACTACCCGAACCACCCAGTGTCCTGTCGAGTCTACGAAAAGAAAGTGGGCATCGACCCCAACGAGTCCATGTACCTCAAGTTCCTACGACATCTCGGCAAGAAGCATGCCTCCATTGTGCACACCTGGGAACTGTTTGTCGACGACAAGAAGAACATCGAGATCTTCCAGGAGTACTGCTCTAATGGTAATCTCAAAGACTACGTCGAAAAGAATAGTCTCGAGGAGAATGAGATATCTCTTTACGGTTGGCAATTGCTTCGTGGAATGGACTTCCTCGGTGACATTGGCATTGCCCATAGGGACATCCACCCTAGGAATCTTGTGCTTCTACCGGCCAAGCAGTACAACTTTCTTAAGATTTCTAACTTTCGCCAAGCGCTTGTCTACTGGAGCATCGATGAGAACGATGTCACCTTTGTTCCGTGTCTGTCCGCCAAGCAACAAGCCTCTGATGGCAACAACTATCAAGCTCCAGAGGTTTATGGCGACCCTAAAAAGGAGCAATTCGATCCCGTAGTCGCGGACACATGGTCCTTTGGAGCTGTGGTTTACTTCATGGCCTCGAAGAAGTATCCTTACGAGCCATCGAAGCAATGCGACAACCTGGAGGAACTTATTCAGGCAAATGTAGAGAAAGTGCCCGTTCTGTCTGATGAGGGTAAAGAGTTACTGGCCAATGTCCTTCGAACCAATTCTCGCGAAAGAATGCCAGTTGGCTTCATCGAAAAGAGCACTTGGTTTGATAGTGCCAAGAAGGTAATTATGCCTATTTTTGCACAAATGTTCTTGTGATTAACACTCTTTAAACCAGGTCAAAGTTACCGCCATCGGAGTAGCTGCAACCCCTAAAGAGAAGTCAACAGAAAAGCCTGCAGCAAGTGAAGGAGGCGGTGGCTCAGACATCAATTGCATGTCAGGCTTTTTTGCCAATCCAGACATGCAAGGCGAAGGTGGAGGAGAAGAAGAGGAAGAAGGCGGTTCCATCAAAGGGACGTCTAAGAGTAAAGGCTCTTCAATCAAAGGTGGAAAGTCAACTTCGAAAAAAGGAGGAACATCAATCAAAGGTGGAAAGTCAACTTCTAAAAAAGGAGGAACTTCAATCAAAGGTGGAAAATCAACATCGAAAAAAGGAACCAGTATGAGTGGAGGCTCAATGTCTGGAGGCTCCATGGCCGGAGGATCAATGTCCGGTGGCTCGGTCTCTGAAGGCGCCGAAGAAGAAGGAGGTTCCATGTCAGGAGGTTCGATGGCAGGTGGTTCGATGGCAGGTGGCTCTATGGCAGGTGGATCAATGGCCGGTGGATCAATGGCCGGTGGTTCGATGGCAGGTGGTTCGATGGCAGGTGGCTCTATGGCCGGTGGATCAATGGCCGGTGGATCAATGGCCGGTGGTTCTATGGCCGGTGGTTCGATGGCCGGTGGTTCTATGGCAGGTGGCTCCATGGCCGGTGGATCAATGGCCGGTGGTTCTATGGCCGGTGGCTCAATGTCCGGTGGTTCGGTCTCTGAAGGCGCTGAAGAAGAAGAAGGAGGTTCCATGTCTGGAGGCTCGATGGCCGGTGGTTCGGTGGCCGGTGGTTCGGTGGCCGGTGGATCAATGGCTGGTGGCTCCATGGCCGGTGGTTCGATGGCTGGTGGCTCCATGGCCGGTGGGTCAATGGCTGGTGGCTCCATGGCCGGTGGATCAATGGCTGGTGGCTCCATGGCTGGTGGATCAATGGCCGGAGGATCAATGTCCGGTGGTTCGGTCTCTGAAGGCGCCGAAGAAGAAGGAGGTTCCATGTCAGGAGGTTCGATGGCAGGTGGTTCGATGGCAGGTGGCTCTATGGCAGGTGGATCAATGGCCGGTGGATCAATGGCCGGTGGTTCGATGGCAGGTGGTTCGATGGCAGGTGGCTCTATGGCCGGTGGATCAATGGCCGGTGGATCAATGGCTGGTGGCTCCATGGCCGGTGGTTCGATGGCAGGTGGCTCCATGGCCGGTGGTTCGATGGCAGGTGGCTCCATGGCCGGTGGTTCGATGGCAGGTGGCTCCATGGCCGGTGGATCAATGGCTGGTGGCTCCATGGCCGGTGGATCAATGGCCGGAGGTTCGATGGCCGGAGGTTCGATGGCCGGAGGTTCGATGGCCGGAGGTTCAATGGCTGGAGGCTCCATGGCCGGTGGTTCGGTCTCTGAAGGCGCCGAAGAAGAAGGAGGTTCCATGTCTGGAGGTTCGATGGCCGGTGGTTCGATGGCCGGTGGCTCAATGGCAGGTGGCTCCATGGCCGGAGGCTCAATGGCAGGTGGATCTATGGCCGGAGGCTCTATGTCCGGTGGTTCGGTCTCTGAAGGCGCCGAAGAAGAAGGAGGTTCCGTGTCAGGAGGATCGATGGCCGGTGGTTCCATGGCAGGTGGTTCCATGGCAGGCGGCTCAGTGTCAGGTGCAAGCAAAAGTACAGCATCCAAAAAAGGTGGCTCATTCAAAAAAGGAGCATCTAAAAAGTCAGCTAAAGCCGATGAAGAAGCCGAAGAAGGAGAAGAGGAAGAAGATGCCGAATCGACAAGTGTCAATGGATCGAGCAAAGCCGGCAAATCGATGTCCGGGGCTTCAGGCAAAGCTGGTGCCTCTGTCTCTGGTGCTTCCAAGAAACCAAAAGGCGGTTCGGTTTCCAAGAAAGGTGGCTCAATATCTGGAACGAGCAAGGCTGGTACCTCTGTCTCTGGTGCCTCAAAGAAGCCAAAAAGTGCCTCGGTTTCAAAGAAAGGTGGCAAGGGCGGCACTTCCATCTCGTCAAAGAAAGGTGGCAGTTCAGTGTCTGGAGCCTCTAAGAAGCCAAAGAGTGCTTCGGTCTCGAAGAAAGGCGGCACAAGTGTCTCTGGGGCCTCAAAGAAACCGAAAAGCGCCGCTTCGGTCAAGTCAACCAAGTCCACCAAATCAGTGAAAGGTGGCAAGTCAAAAAAGCTGTAACAAGCCACCTTCTTGTCCAACATTGAGGACAATTTTAATTTTACAAAATAAACTCATCTTACCAGAGTGAAGACTATTTTTAATTCAAATGACCGAAAATGTATTGGCAAAAAATATTTTACTATCATAGTTTGCCTTTCTTAATCAACCATTACATATTATGTAATACATAGAACTATTTTGTCGCACCCTGGTAAATTGTGACTACTAAAGAGAGACATTGTGATTTGGTTGTCGATTGTTGATGCCTTCCATTTGGTGGCAATTGTTGACGTACTGTAGAGTGTATCGGAACACATTCAGGTGTCATTCAATAATATGCTTGAATTGATACTCATTTCGGTTTACATTCAGTTGATGCAAACAGAGAATCATGGTTCGATAATTGGTCAACATTTGAGACAGTTCAGTCAATGATGATCATTAGTTGCTCATTGCGATTTGATTTGAATCTGAATCACAGGCAGTTTCTTAGTAGTTGACAGTAGTAAACAGTAAGTAGTTGACTGATCACAATTTGTTTGTACTATGTGTGCAATTGGACAGTGCCAACCAAAGTGCGGGATATTCGTGGACAACGACTGTGCCGTGATTGAGGTCGATGACGCTGGATGCGTATTATCTGAATTGACACGGTAACGGAGCCATCGATGACAAACTTGATCCAAAAGTAAAAGGTGTCCCAACAACACTTAGTCAAAGATTGGCAGGATTTACAGTGGTCGAGAAGTGAGTTTAGCATGCTTGTGGATTCAAGCAATCTTAATAAAGAGAATAAATAAATAAAGCTTGTGTTGCGAATCAGCTCAAATGTACAAACACCAAAATGTGACTTGCCATCGAGTTGTGGGTCAGTCTCGGATGTAGTGGATGTAGTACATGTAGATGATGGAGCTACTGGAGTACTAGACATCTAGACTGTGCCATTTAGTACCACAAGTGACATTCAGTGGCTCTGCACCATTAAATTACAATTGCCATGGCACTTGGAGACATCTTTAAAGATAATTACCAGCAAATACACATTGAACAGTAGTCACTTATACCTCAGTCAAATATAGAGTGACACCATACAAATCAATATTTTATAGCTTTTTATTTGAATGATGAATTGCAAAGTGCACCAGTGGCACTGTTCATCTCAAACATCACAGAACTCGATCTCATTGAACGAACGGACTCGGGGCAGCTTCTTGCCATCAGCGTCCAACTTTTCGATGTTTCGTCGATGGGTCAGGCAGAGGACCACAATGAGACCTGCTTGCACTGCGGCACGACCTTCATCGGCGGACTTGGTCAGGAAGAGCACCTCATTGGCTGGTTCTTTGATCGTGTCCAACACTTTGAGGAAGGTGGCCTTGTCGGTGAGCTTGCCCAACGAAGTGTCAAAGTGACCATCGATCAGCAGGTTGAGGTCGCCATGGTTAGTGCGCGATAGAAAGCGTTTCGTGGCCTCTGACCAACCATTGCTGAACACAAACAACTTGATGTTCTGCTCGCAACGCCATTTCTGGATCTGGATGGCCACGTCCGAGTAGACGGGCGTCTCAATACGTTCGCGCTTGTAGCCATCAAACCACATGTGGAATCGAAGCAGTGAGATGCCTTTGTTCTCCTTCTTGCAGTCCACACAGTGCTCCACATAGGCCACAGTACTGTCGATCAGTGCCGCCTTGTCAGTGCTCTTCACAATCTGGGGCGCATCTTGGTCTTGCTCAGCTTGAGTACGCAAATTGTTCAGGTCGACGGACACATTCTTCTGGCCCCAGTTCTCCTCGAGGTAGGTTCGAATGTTGTCCTTGATGTACGGCATGAGCACTTTGTCAATGAAGGACGACTTGGCCACTGTGCCACTCACGTCAAACAGAATGGCTCGAGGCTTTTGAACTTGCAATTGCACCATTGGAGAAATCGTGCGGAAGTGAACAAAACAAAAGCGAGCCTTAACTAAACAAACAAGTGAAGTGAAGTGAACTTTGTGTAGGAGAAGGCGTTTAATGCTCTTTTTGTTGCTTTAACTTTCGAAATAGCTCATTTAAACAAACAGATTACGTTGCATTGTACAACATAGAACGACATCACAATTGCACTAGTGAACAAAACGAACCAATTTGGATGGGCACAAAAATGGAACTTGCATATTGCTTACTCAAAAGTGATAAGTCGAATCACGATAGGTCGAATCAAAAAAGTTCGTTTGTGGTTGGGGCATTCGAAGGTGATTTATCGATTTCATTAGACTGTTCGTAGAGTAATATAAAATGACACTCAGTAGTATACGAGTGTTAGTTCTTTGTGCTGTTCACTGTGACCATTCAGTCCGAATGTCCCTCTCAAGTGCCTTGCTGTTTTGGGCTGTCTTGTTGATCTCCTCACTGTTGACAGTAGTACGAACTAGTCCAACTCTACTCCAAGCTCAATCTAATCCGAACGCTGGTCCCAACTCGATCTCTCATCGCAACATTCAGCCGGAACAGAGAGATGCGAATCAAGCTTGGCCACCACAACCCAACAAACCCAAGTCTGGATGGGATAAGTTTACCGATAAACTGTTTGGCGACCCGAATGATCAATTCCATCGGCGGAACCAAAGCCGTAAAGCATCGAACCGAAACTTTGATGATGACCGCGATGAGTTGACTGTTGAGCGTAGTAGTTATGTGGACAGCGATGGCAACAAGCGTCACGCCCCACGAGGCAATCCACTCTCAATGCCTGTGGTGCTGCTGTTCCTGCTGATCGTTGCAGTGTGCATCGCGGTGGTGATGATCGAGGCCAACTATCACTTTCTTGATGGACTGTTTCGGGTGGTCGATCAAGAGGACTCTTCCATCGAGGAGCGGCTCACCAAGTACGGCGGACAAAGGGACAAATCAAAAAAGTCTAAACGTAAACGAAAGAATGGACGAAAGACGCACAAATCGAAACGAATCGATGACAATGAAGACGACGACGATGAGGACGAGAGCGATGAAGTGGACGATAAAGAAAGTCGTCGTCGCCGTAAGAAACATCGAAAGGGTCACAGGCGCCATCACAAGTCGAGCAAAACGTCATCGTCAAAGAAGAGGAAACATTCTCGCGACGAGCAGGACGATTCTTCCAGTGGACAGACAACTTCGGGCTCGAAGCGCAAAATGAGGCGAAAGGACAAAGAAGCACAAGACGACAGTGGTTCCAGCTGAGCACTGGTCTTTGCCGAAATGCATCTGTGAGCACCTTCCACGTGACATGCATGACATGCCTCGTATTAAATTATTGACCATAACCCAATAAAGCTGTTTTATGCTTAATACTGCACCACCAAATGGAGCACTTCACTCAAGTGTCAATTTGTATTTTCAAATGACCAACGGACTGAGTTGTTGCTTGTCTTCAGGTTTATCGTCTCGTCTCAAATAATGTCACCCTCAGCACTGCTTTTGTTACTGTACAGATCATACCCAGCAGTGTACCTTTCTTCGGCCATGGACACCATTGGCAATGGAGTCTGATCGTCATGGCCAAGTTCAAAGCCTGTAAGTCATCAACCGTGAAATCTGCCAGCATAAATGATATAGAAAACCAATGTCGTGTATGCATGATATTCATATACGATCTGATTGGCAGTTAATACCATTAATACGATTCAATCAACAGCTTTGATCTTTCGGCTAGTACCAAATCCCAGTGCGAGTGCCACTCTTTTACATACTGCACAACATTCGGTTTACCAAAATATGACATGCTGTATTACGAAGTTCTGCAAGAAACGATTGAGGTCAACACTAATTTGTCTAATTCTCAAAACTGAATAAGTGCAAACTGTTTTAATGATAAAACGATAATATCAATAATAAACGATACGAATGTTCATTTGGTGCCACTTTTGGACTGATCGTCCATGATGGACTCAATGCCATCCACTCGGCCATAGAACGAACTGTTTGTCGATTGGACAGTTGAGTCCACTTTAGTCGCAGACGAGCCGTCGTTCGAAGACACCCGAACGTTGCTGTTTTGTGCCGGGTTTTGAGTACCATCAGATTCAACGTTTGGTTTTGCTGATGGCAAAGCTTGAGAAGCGATAGTCACTATGGCTGGAGTGGTAGTCACAGTACTGCTTGGTGTCATTGAAAGGTCTGTTTGATCATTTGAAATGTTGTTCACTGGTTGTTCGCCATTAGACTTGTCTGTAATTGCTGCTGTATCTGGAATGCTCTTGGGCGAAGATGCATCTGTGATTGGTCCATTCGAAATGGCACGCAAATTGTTATGATTCGAAATGTGATTTGGTGGCATATCTTTGACCTGCTTCAACTTAGCCTTAGTTAACGGTTGTACCTCTGAAG
This sequence comes from Rhizoglyphus robini, assembly GCA_023373905.1. Classification (NCBI taxonomy): domain Eukaryota; kingdom Metazoa; phylum Arthropoda; class Arachnida; order Sarcoptiformes; family Acaridae; genus Rhizoglyphus; species Rhizoglyphus robini. The sequence continues at coordinate 1,242,341 of JAKIJQ010000005.1, read as the reverse complement.
GGATTGCCTTCTTGCTTTCTGCTTTCACATCGGAAACCTTTAAATCTCTTGATTTGGGCTTTATAGTTGAAATGTTACTTTTCTTGTTGTCTTCTTTTGAAACGCTCGACTCGTACGAACTGGTACTATCGACTTGAATCCAGTTAGAATTGCTGCCTTTGGTGTTTGAACTCTTATTTGAGGACATAATTAACGACTTGGGAGAAGTTTTCCTGTTGGGGGAGGTAGTTCCTTTTGACTTGCGCGATTTGGTTGATTTTAATGAAGTCGGCTGAAACTTAGGCTGCTTGCTTGCTGTTGGAGGCTTACGATTGCTCGAGGCAGATGGAAAATCTTTTCGAGTTTGCGGTTTGGTGGTTGACTGCAATGCAGTGCTCACCTCCTTAGATTCGGCAAAGTAATCCACCTTGAGGATGGTGTCAAGAGAGACCCGATCGTCCACTTGCATTCGAAAAAGTTTATCCAAAATAAAGACGACTTTGGGGCTGAGCATTGCACCGTGCTTGAGGAAGAATTGCTTCCATTGTTGTTCTAAGTTGTTTCGGGTCTGTTCTTTAGGTTTGAAGAGATGCCGATTGGTGGCCAGTGCAACCATCATCACCCCGAAGGACCATTGATCGATCTGTGCCGGACTGTGCTCGGAGCCGATGAAGCACTCCGGTGGCAAGTGGTTCTGCTTGAGACATCTGTACTCGCGAGTGCATTTGTTCAACAGACCAGTGATCGGGTTGAGCAGGAAAATAGAACGGGTCCAGCCGGTGAGATGAAGGTTGTTTTGCTCATCCAGCAATAAATGCTCCACTCGAATGGATCTATTTAGGACAATTTAAGACAATAACACTGGCTAGTTCAATTGGCCACTCACCTGTGCACAATGCCTTTCTTGTGAAGGTACTCGCAAACTGAACCCAGTTGTTTGAGCCATCGTTGCACCAGTGACTCCTTGAATCGTGCCACCATTCGCATCTTGTAGTGAATAGACCGTTCCGAGTAGTGACGCATGAACACATACAATGTGTCCCCAATCAGGAAGAGCCCAAACACACGAACCACATTGGCAATCGCTTCTTTCTTGCCAACATAGTCCAGGATTTTGCAACTTTCCATCAGAAATTGCTTCTTTCGGTAGGGCTTCAGTTCGGCCAAATTCATAGTCTTCATTACGAGGTGACCGCTTTGTTCATGCATAGATCGGTAGAACTTGGTGTTATAACCACTTGTGTAGTGAGGCTTGTTGAAGGTGAAACCAGCTTGGATGAACTCCATTTCACTAGAGCACGAGATCGGTGCAACCGAACTGTTAAATATTGCTCGAATGGTGTCGGTCATTTGACGGTTGTCTTGAGCCGGGTCTGGAGCCATGATTGAAAAGAACTAGCGAAACAACTACAATGCAAAGTGCGGCTGATGGCAAACTTTTATAGCGAAACAAGTAGTAGAAACCGAGCGAATCATTAGAACACTTCGAGTGATTAAGTCATAGAAACAAATATATTAGAGTTCATCATTTAAGCCTTAAAATTCGTTGCTAAAGAAAGGAGATCGATTGCATACAGTTGCATTTAAAATGTTCGGTGTTTGCCTTCGTCGTCTATTTTGACGATCACCTTTTCGAGAAACTCGGTCATCTTGTTAGCGGCCTCTTTTTACAATTGATTGCATTTATTCAGACCATGGTGCTTTAGAAGTGATGGCTGCAATCATATTACAAAACGATTGTGTTTATAAAGTATTTAATGAGAAAACTTTTATTTATAAAGTAAAATGCCAAAGGCATTAATGCATTAATCTATGCTCGAATACTTGATCCCAAACAGCCACAAAAGAAAGCACACCTTTTGACTACTTTGATCAAAACAAACCAAAACTGTAAATAGTTTTGCAATTGTAATTGTCGTATGGCTGATAGTCAAATGTGATTGTATACCGTAAACTGAATAAAATAAATAAATAAATTTCAATAGTTCAATGTGTGATAAATAATTTCGCTCATAATTGCCAATGCTTGTGAATTCAAGCTGTGAGCGGAAAACAATGTTTATAAACAATCAGCTGATGCAATAAGCACGTGTGTACTGTACACAGTGTACATGTGCTCATTTCAGCACATTCTTGCACATGGCACGTTGTTTTGATTAACCAATATATTTTTTATTTTAATTTTATTCTCTCGAACATTTCCATTATTTTATATTGTCATCTCAGCGTTTTATCGTCACCAAAATTGAATCTACAGAAACCTATTCCTCTTTGAAAGTGTTTATTAAGCAGTATTACATGTTGCCATTGACATTTAAGACCGTTAAGCTCTAGCTTTACTTTTTGTCACATTTCTCAACAACTTTTCAAGAGATTCGCTATCCAAGTTAATTATATTTAAATTTAGCCACTAGCATGATTCTGCATGATTGGAATTAAAGTGGTCACAGCAAGCTTTATAAATTTTATTGCCACTTTCAAACGATCAATCAACTAAACTAACTGATTTGAAATGGAACGAAAAATATAAATCAAAGTTTAATTTAAACTCAATTAAACTGTTTCATCTATTTGGCCATTGGAACAATTGTGCCTACTTCAACATTCGATTACTTTCACTATAAGAACCATACCCAGATTAATATCTGGCCACTTAGCTAAGTCTGGTGAGATTTGACTGATAACCAAGAACAAGTTTGATCTAAGTGCACCGAACTTCAAGCAAACTCTGCTCTTCTCAAACGACTTCTTTCCAAAAGATGAGTTTCATGGAAAAGGGTGACCTCAAAGGCGATTACGCTCAAGGCTCAACTCGACTGTTTCAGGTTTCGTGGCAACAGTCGATGACTCCGATGTATTCTGGTTATGTGTTGCCGCCAAGTCTGCCTCAGCATCAAGCGCAGGAGAGCATCTTGAAATTCCAGGTGAGTCCTAATGCTCGTGAGTGTGCTCCATTTGAATCCCACAAGACTCTTTCTCAGGACAAGTTACTGGATCAACAAGCGTTCGCTGGAGAGGAGAAGGGGAAAGAAGAGGCAAACAAGTGGATTCTAAGTGCTCCGGAATTTGTTCCTCGTGGTCTCCAAGCTCAACAACAAGAGCGCAAGTCCGGTCTAAATCCAAAAGCTCGCGAGTTTAAACCTCGTGAGATTCTTTGCAGTACCCCAGACCTAGAGCCCAAGCAAGATCAGCAAGTGTCAGCAGATCATTCGATGGACACCTCTGCCATTGATGAATCGATTCGAGCTGACAAGATCTGCGAGTTGAACCCAAATGCTCGCGATTTCAAACCGAAATGTGGCCAAGCGATATCTGCGGCCCCTTCTGCCACTATTCAAAAGAAACCCGTGGCGAAAAAAAAGGTCAAACAACTTCCTCGAGTTTTGGCAAACATACAGGAACACGAAGAAGAGGAAGAAAGTGCTCCATCAGAAGAGGTAGTCCAAGCGAAAAAGAATCTCATCAAGCTTATTCGCATGCATCAGCAAAAGTGTCCTCAGTCAATCGATGTGCTTTGTCGGGACATTTGCAACTCCACCTGCACAAATCACGCGATTACCGAACTGTACGAAAGACTGATCCGTGAGATTGGACAAGAGGTGGACAACAAGATGAGCAGAGGCAATCGTCGAAAGCATTTCGCTGCTGTGATGCACAATTCGCGCAAATTTGGTGCCGCTTTGAATGGAACCGTACTGGATTACGCTAATGGAACGATTAACGTACGGGAATTGACTAAGTCTGGTGACGTGGTCCATGCGGAACCTATTCTGGCTTTCGTGTCCTGTACTGGAGAGAACAATCACTGCCTCAACTGCTTCAAGCAAGTTGCCAGTGCGGTGGTGCCCTGTACCGCTAGTTGTCGTGCCACTTTTTGCACGGAAACATGTGCAACCGCAGCCATCCAAAATGGACGCCACAATCCACTCACCTGTGGACTCTTTCCTGAACTTGGCAAGAACGCCAATTTGCTGTACCAGTTGTTGGCAGTTGTGGGACTGGACCGAGCCCAAGTCATCATCAAACATAACTTTGCAGAAGCACAGACCGCCAACACTGTTGAACCTGTCCTTCTGATTGAAGCCATTCACCTCAAAGTGCTGCTCAAGCATACAAATCCTGATGGCAATGGCACATCCGACCAGGACCAATACAAGCTGCCAGTGCTTTACCGACTCTTGTCCGCACTAAAGTGCAACCCTCTGTGTTGTGACCCACTGGAGGAATGGCAAGCTCGAGTGCAGCCAGGACCAGCCACATCGAATCAATCGTTGGCATTAGCGTCAACCCAATTGCGTTACGGTTATGTGCTCACCGAATTGGTCGCTGCCTCCGGGCCACTGTCTTTCTCATGCGCACCGAACACTTTCCGCCGATTGAATCACACTCTGGGAGTGGTCGAGTACGTGGCCCGTCGTGCACTCCATCCTGGAGAGGTGGTCACCCTGGCTTGGGGCCTCAACGAGAAACGATTTCCCATTGGCGAGAAGCGTCGCAAAACAGAAATCAAGACTCGCTTCAACGTGCTCTGTCAATGCATCAAGTGCGATCCTGCTTGGCGTAAAGAATGAATTCGAGGATTGGCACCTATAAATGCTAGGCCACGCCTTCGCCTCATACTAAATCATCTTTCTATTAAATCTTTAAAACCTACAAAATGAAGCAACCTGCAAATAAGTAAAAACAGTCGACTTTGCTTTACTTTACAAACAACCGTTTTCGCAACTAATTCGAGGCCATTTCTCAGCACAATAAATCAACACAATCAAACAAAACAAAATAGAACATTAATGTTAAGCATTCTCTTTAGTGTCAATCAAGCAATCGTTCACTTGACAAGTGTGACAAACCAATTTTGTATTTCAATTTTGTAAATTATAATTTAGCAATAATATAACTAATTAACCAAATTAACAGTCCGTACAAAGTGATCTCTTGAATATGTAAATCTTTTAAGCTTTTTTCTTTCCACTTAACTTCTCGATTGAGTTAATAATAATAACTTCACATTCATTTGCCAATCTTTAGCTGGATTTTTTAAAATTCCATTTCGAAAACGGTCTATGCGAATAAATCAACTGTCAATTATCGAATCGCCAAATGGAGTGATATAAATACGAATGCAATGGACTCATTCAAATTGTTCTCTTTTGGTTTTCTCTCGTTCAAGTGTTGACAAACTTCTCCTCGCAATGCCCAACGTGGGTGACTCGACCAGTAGTTCGAGCAGTTCAGACAGCAACAGCCTTGGTGCTGGTGGAAGTACCTCAAAGAGCAAGTCTAAATCGAGTGTTGGTGGCAAGTCGCATTCAAGCAAGTCTCAGTCCAAGTTGGGCTCCAAATCTACGAGCAAATCGAGTACTTCAGCAATGAAGTCTAGCAAGATGAAATCAGTGAAGAGTGTTAACAAGAGTACAAACAAGAGTCACTCTAAAGAAGGGCACTCAGGCAAATCAGCCAGCCACACCAAGAGCTGCAAAAGTAAGTGATCAATGTTTCTGTCGAAGATTGAGGTCATTGATATCATTTTGCATTTTATAGTGTCGACCAAAAGTTCGTCAAAGCACCAATCTGGTTCGAAGCTGGCACATGGCAAGTCACAGAGAGGCAAATCGAGCAGCAAAATAAAGTCCACTTCAGGCAGTCAGCTCAAATCGTCATCGTCGCACATCAAATCGAGTGCGAGTCATGCCAAATCGACCAGTAAGGTAAAGTCCTCTTCAGGCAGTCAGCTCAAATCGTCATCGTCGCACATCAAATCGAGTGCGAGTCATGCGAAATCGAGCAGCAAGGTAAAGTCTTCTTCAGGCAGTAACCTCAAATCGTCATCGTCGCACATCAAATCGAGTGCGAAATCGAGCACCAGTCAAGTGAAGTCAGGTGGCAAGCACTCGCAAGCAAAGTCCAGTGCAAGTATGACTCAGTCCAAGTCAAAGTCGAGTGGCATTACCAAACCAAAGTCTAAGGACCATCCCTCGAAAGGTTCTGTTTCGTCAAAGTCTGCCGTCTCTCACTCCAAATCGACTGCCACTCAGTCAAAGATGAGCCATTCAAAATCAGCAAGCAAGTCAGTGACTGCCCAACCCAAGTCATCCACTCAGGAAGCACCACCAAGTGCAGACAATCCACCGGCCAAGATGGAACAAGTGAAAGGCATGACCGAAGCAGATGACGATGGCTGGGAGTACGTGTACGTGTGGAGCTATGACGATGGCCACACCGAGATTGCCACCAACCTGCCTGTGCCTCCAATTCCACCTCAAGCTCAGGCTCCTGTGGTGGCTTCGGGCACAGTTCCTTCCTCGATGCCAAATCAGCCAGTAGCAGCCCAATCTGCTCAAGCACCAGCTTCACCAATGTCCGGCATAGTCATGCCACCTTCAACTGCTTCCACATTTCCTGTGCAGAATGTTCCAATACAATCTGCATCTACTACTACTATGAGCACTGCAAATCAACGGGCTCCAGCTCATCCTGGTGATCAATCTGCAGGCAGTGATCATCCTCCTACCAATTGATAATACCAATCTCAAGCAGCAGCATCAAATAGCGCCAAAACATGTTGCCCCTTATGGCATCCCTTTGTATAATATTGCTGTTTACTAACTCGAATTATTAAAACTACAGACAAAACATTAACGTTACAAAATGACAACATAGCACATATGCGCATCGCGACCTTTACTGAGTTGACCACTTGTAGACAATTGGCTGGATTGGCTGAAATGAGGAGGAAACTGTTGAAATGCCAGGCAGAGAGTAGCAAATATGGCTCGGTTCAATTTTGCATTTCTACAACGCAGAGATGGCAATTAGTACATTGTTGAATTGCTTTGTACAGCCACACAAATTGACGTTCCCAATCATTTAGAATAAGCAGCCATTGGCCACTGATACTCTGATCATTGGAAAAGGTGAAACTAGCTGAACTAGTACTGCTTAAGAACATAATATTGGATATTTCCAATATTTTAAATTACAAATAAAGCCGATATGACATATTCCGCTTGGCAGCGATCGGCATAAAAATGCATTTGCTTTCATTTGGTGGTTCACATTTTGTTTGTTGGTCTGTTTGCTCTCGTTAATACTTTTGAACTAAACGCACCTGAATATTAAATTAAATCGCCAATTTCCCGCCTGCCAGTTCTTTTGACATTGGTGGAGGTATGTATAGACGAGAGACTTAGTTCTGTGTTCAAGAGAAGAATTGCCCTCGACCCTCGACTCCAGCATTATGCATCACACTCCAGCCAATTACTGATTAGACTTTGAACGTCGACTCTGGTGGTGGGCAAGCGTCCAATGAAGTAATGACAGCATCAGAACTCTTGAAAATCCATGACCGAATGGGAAACCAATGCACTCATACAAGTATTCATTGAAGACGACAAATTACGACAAATAATCAAAAACAAACTAAAAATAGAATGTCCCATCTAACTTTATTGCGACAAGTCCACCTCCAATTAATGCGCGAATGAGTGAATAGATGCATGCGATAATGATCATTTTGAATGCAATGTAATAAGCCTTTCCCAACTAGATCGCTTTTGCGCATCAAACGATAAATGTGCCTTTGGGCTCATTAGATCCACTTTAATAATAATAATAATAATAATTAAAAGTGTCATCAAGAGCAAATGTATAAATAGTCTATGGCTTGTTGGACGAGGTGGAGTCATTGCTCCGTGAGATGGACTTGATCTATTGAATCCATTGGACCCACCTCCAGCAGCTGCATCACTTCCAGGTTCGTCTCTGTCACGGTGGTTGGTGTCCTTGGCCAGAATGGTGTCCGATTATCTCTGGGGAGTAGCTCTCCTTCAGTGTCTTGATCAAATGCATCATGTCTTTCATCTATTGATATTTTAAAGTTTTAGTAAAGTAAACCTTAACCACCGAGTTAAAGCAGATGATAACAATTGAACAGCATGTGCCATGAATGTTTGTTTTGCATACCTTTTTGTTCAAAACCTCAGGATTGATCATTGAGTACTTGTGAAGCTTGCCTCGACTCTCGATCTACTCGAGTAGATGGACGTACAGCATGGTTGATGAATTGTCCGACCGGAGGAGTCGCTCCAGTGGGATTAGCCCGCTTGACCAGCTTCTTTGTTTGTGGTGGAGTAGTACGGCCAGGGTTTTTGGACTTGTTCTTGGTGGGAGAGGTTGGCTAGCTTGTCTTCCTGCTACTACTAGTTCCTCCACGAGAACTTGCACCTTTGTGCCTAGGACTCGACGGGATGACTTCTTCGACGGCTTGAAGGAGACACTACTTGACTTGGACGATTTCGAGGACAACGACTCTGATTCACTTGACTCATCCAAGTAACATCTCTCCTTCTTGGCGTTACCTTTGCCACACTTGCCGCCCATTGCTGTTCAATGAAGGTACAGATGAAGAAGAAAGTTTGACCATGTAGAAAAGAACGTGTACTTGGTGGGTCTTTGAGAAAGCAAAATGTAGAACTAACAGAAAAATCAAACCCAGCCTCTTGACCAATTGCCTTGATATAGCCAAATACACGAATACTGATAAATCAAATTTGAGTGAAAGTGAACATGCTGATATAATTTCGAATGGAGTGCAAAGCACCAATTGGACTCGAATTATACGTCCAATGTAGGCGAGGTCATTTTGTTAGCATCAGTCTCGTTGAACACTCAATGGACATTTTTGCTGCTTTGAATTCACTCGCAATAAGCACATTTCTCATTGTAAATGTGGCCAAACTGGGAAACTTACTAATAGCTACATTACATACATTTTAGATTTAAATTTTAATAATATATCACCAAAATGGTGCAATTTGCAATTTATAAGGCATGTGCCACTGATTAGTTGGTGTCGACCTTAATGACGCGTATCTTGGAGTCATTGACATAGGCCACAGCAGCTTGGTTCGGTTCATCGCAATAATTGGAGCAACTGAACACAGTGAGGCATTGGCCCTCCAGGTGGTAGCGAAAGCCTTGTACCACAAGCTCGTGAGCACGGATTACGCTGGTGAGAGAGTTTGTCTTCAGAAATCGCTTGAGTGCATCCTCACTGAAGAACGAGCCAGTGTTGCGCTTGACATTTAGTAGAAAACCGGCTGGCATGGTCTGCACATCCTCCTGGGCATGACGATAGTTCTTGACCAAATTGTCGTACTCTTTGTTGGTGATGGGATCGTTCCACAGTATTTCCGATCCAATGGGACACTCAATCTCGTCTGGCTTCTTCAGTGGACTGGGTACTTTGGCAATTTGGCTCAGTTTGTTGGTCATGGAGGGAATGCCACCGTGAGCGCAGTAGATGGAGTGATCAATGATGCCCACTAGTGGCAGCACATCGAACACATTGTTGAGTGTCTCGCACAGTTTGGTGCCGACATCTTCGCCAAATTTGTCATGACACTCCTCGAGGAAAGTGAAATCGTGATTCATCTCTCGAGTTTCATGATTTCCTCGTAGTAGGAAGACTCGGTCGGGCGCGAGCAGTTTCATCGACAGCAGATAGAGGACACATTCGAGGGAGTAGTCGCCTGAGGTGGACAAAAGAGTGTTAGTTTGAGTGGGAGTGAGTGCCCAAAAGGGCAACTAACCTCGGTCGACGTAGTCCCCAAGAAAGAGATAGTTGCACGAACTGAGATATGGTTCATGCTGCCAGAAGGCCTTTTCGTAGATGAGCAAGTCCTTCAGATTGCCGTGGATATCACCGAAGACAACACAGGGCGAGCTAAGATGCACCACACGAGGACCAGACTCGAACTTTTCTTGAGCCTTTGCGCATATCTTGTTGATAGTGTGCAGCATGTCGATCCTGGCATCATCGTCCTCCCAATCGGGGACTGATTGGAAATTCTTGTTTGAACTGTAGATGCCAGACTTTTTGGCAAACTTTCGCACAGTGTTCAACATTAGGTTGCACATGTGTTTCTTGTTGAAGAATGCGTCCGATCGGACCCGTTTTGCTTCAGTCACCTTTTCAAAGTACCGCTTTTCGTTGAGTACCGGCTTGGTAAGATGAAGGTCGCGCGACATAGTGAGCCAATAGCAGGACGGAGTGTATTTGCGGTTGAGGTTCCTCTCCCTGGCTGAATCGATAGCTCTAATGTCAATCTCTCCGTAGACTTGATGTTCTCGGAGTTGGTCCAATGGAGACTTTTCATATGGGAAGGGGGTGTATCTCTGCTGACTGCTGGTCGGGTGGAAGGCTTTCGATTTACTGGTCCCGCCACCGATATCCTGCCCATCCAAAAAGTGAACAAAGTCTTTGTACTCGATTCGATCTCGATTGTGGAAGTACTTCTCGTCGACCTTGGCCACATCTGCCTCGCTCACTTGACACTTGGCCATCGCCTCCATGAATTCGTTCTTTGTCAAGCCTGACGGATCACTGTTGGCATAGTATCGGAACACATATTCAGCCTGTAGTTTGCTGTACTTGTTCACTGCTGGTTTACAAGTTTTCTCTGCAAGCAAAACAAATCAAGATTAACAAACTAAACTTCAATTAACAAATTTGAACTAACCTTTAGACTTTTCTTTAGTCTTTGACTTTGACTTTTTGTCCGAACCTTTTGGCGATCCATTAGATATGGTCGGTGAGGTTTCAACCGAGCCAGCTGCAGTCTCGGTGCGACCATTGAACTGATCCAGCAAGGCAATTCCAAACAGAAACTCTTCAAACTTGATGTAGCCAGGACTGGAAGGGCTTTGAAGAGAGAAGGCCCGAAAAACCAATTTCAACTTGTCTTGTTTGGCCAAGTGAATTGAGGCTTTGTGGAGATACGCCTTGAACGAGTTCAGTGTCATGTACTGAGAAGGGTAGGTGTGCTGAATGAATTCGCTGTAGATGGTGCCAATGTCGGCGTCGGTGTAGCCACAGTCTTTAAGCACTTGTCCTTCGAGAGACTCGCCAAACCTTCTATAGAGGTCAATCATGGTTCTCTCTTTACAGATTGATCCATTTTGTTGGGCCATCAGTTGGGGCTCGGGCCCATAGAAATCCTGGGTCTTGATCAAACTGGCAATGTCCTTGATGTCGTACCAGGCAAGCACACCGTGTTTGTCTTTGCAGCATGACTTGCAGCCGTGTTCAGTCATCGCAACCTTGTAGGTGACACGAGTGATGAATTCGAAGCAAACTGGCAGCTGCATTCGAGTGATGTCCACCAGAGAGGGAGTGTCGAACATTGGCTTGCCCTCGGTCGCTTTGGTGCTGTGATGGTGATGCTCGAGCCCAAGCAGTTTGTGAACAAAGGCCACCGCAGAGAAGAGCCACGATTCGCTACTTTTGATCGGTGCGTATGGCAGGAAGAGGCCTTTCTTGTACACACAGGTGAGTGCCACCTTCTTGTGAGAGGGACAGTGCAGGTAGATCATGACCGCGTCGTACAAGCCATCACTGTAGGCGTTGATGTGCTCGCCAGCCAACACCATTGCTTTCGTCTCGGGGTTAAGAGGGCTGCTTGTGAACTTGCCACTTTCCAGGTTGTACGTAGAACGTACAGAGGAGACTGATTTTGGCTGACTCCGCTCGACGCCGATTGAACGAGCCGAACTTGGTTTCGCTGGCTTGGTGTTGCTCTTCTTGCCACTAGCAGAAGCTTGGCGTCCACTTGAGTCGCGGTTTCCCAGACGATCAGGCGACTTTTTCTTCTTCTTGTCAGACTTCTTGCCTTTTTTGCTGATGGCCATCACTTGAATCGACGGCAGAGAAGGAGTGACGATAAGACGGGGCAAAAGACGAGATTTGGAGAGAATAGGGAAGAAAGACTAGGCGCCAAATAATACAACCAAAGAAAACCAAAGAGCCACCAACTTTATAGCCAGGCGACAGACCGAGTCGTTCTAAATTGACCACTTTCGATGAAATGTCAATAGTTCCAATGAAATTGATCGAGTTTGCCTCGTCATTGATTTGAATGGAACTGTGCATTCGAATGCAATTGCGATCGTGCACTACATATCGCCAAACTTGCCACTTGCACTAACAAGCACTATAGTGAAGCTGTAAGCACTTGCAGTCTGGCAAGTCGGCACAGTACCCAAATGCTTTGAGCAAGCACACGCTAACTGACAAAAATACCTTTTCCTCTCTACAGTGTACACACAAGTGCGACACAACACACACAAGCAGGACCACAGAGGACGTTACAGAACAGTACAAAACCACTACACTCAACAAGTATCAGTTTGGTCGTAGTATTTTGCCTAATTAGGATTAATCCACCATGCCTAACTCGTGCGATCAAGACTATCGACTGTTTGAGTTGGACAGTAATTCGAGCATTTCCTGGAAAAGCACCAAATCAAGTGTGAGTCAGTTGAGAAGCAAATCTCAGTTGAGCACGTCCTCTCCCATCAAGTGCCGTCAAGCAAGCTCACAAGTGTCAGAGGGAAGCGAATGCACTAATGATTCTAAACTGAAACTTTCTATATTTGCCAAATGACACGTTGTCAATAAAATTGAACTTATCGAACCATGTCAACAATGAAATGGTGCCTCTACAAATGTCTATGCCTACAGAGCCATTTTAATGTACTGAAGCTTTGTCTCAACCTACCTAACCAGTGCAACATGAGCAGTAAAAAGTCTGGCAAAGAGGACAAGTCATCAAAGTCCAAGTCTAATTCCAAGTCAGCAGGTGGCAAATCGACCGCCAAGACCTACTCGGACAAGTACCAGTCAAAGATCTACGAGTACGTGCCAGGAGCTACCACCGGCGAAGAGGATTCCTCACTTGTCTCAGCTGTCTCAAGCAAAGTCACTCCGCAGAACCTGAGCGAGCCACTGGCCACTGACTATATCTCAAAATCGACCAATGTCAAGAGCAAGAGTAGTGCAGCCGAGGCCATGTCCTGGAGCAAAGAAGCAACTGGCAAAACAAGCGGGCCAACAAGTGGTCCTGTTGCCACAAGCTACGTGTCTAACTCGGCTCAAGCTCCGATCCAAAGTTCCACTGGCAATGTAGCTTCATGGAGCGAGGCCAAGTCGAAGCCGAAATCCAAATCCAAAGAGGCAAACGACGCGTTGGCCACCAACTATGTATCCGCTGCATCAAAAGTAAACTCTCAAAGTTCTACTGGTAAAGGAGCCAATTGGAGCGAGGCCAAGTCGAAGCCGAAATCCAAATCCAAAGAGGCAAACGACTCGTTGGCCACGAACTGCGCATCCGCTGCATCAAAAGTAAAGTCTCAAAGTTCTGCTGGTAAAGGAGCCACTTTGAGTGAGGACAAATCAAAGCCCAAGTCGAAAGAACTGTCAGCAAGTTCCGGCTATATCTCGGGTTCTTCCCAAGCTCCATCTCAAAGTTCTACCGGCAGTGGCATTAATTGGAGTCAAGCCAAAAGTGATGCTGACAAAAACTCGCAAATTACTGCTAACGTTAAGTTGAGCGACCCAGGAAACAAAAGCAAGTCCAAGTCAACAAAGTCGAGCAAGTCTTCCAACAAGTCGGTAACTAGTTCGAAGCAAAGCAAGTCTCAGAAATCGAGTGGCAGTAAAAAGTCATCGTCCTCTGGCACGTCGAGCAGTGCAGCCAAGAATTCTGCTAGTCAAACCGGCTCAAATTCGAGCAAATCCAAAAACGGTTCCACCAAAGGATCAAGCAATCCATCGGGAGGCAGCAAAAGTCAGGGATCGGATGGCTCTGATAGTGACGCTAACTCGGGCTCAGGCGCGAACAAATGATCGGTGGCCAGTGGCACACTATTGCAACATGACTTGTTTACTAACTCAATAAAGTACAAAATATAAACATTGCCGAATGATTTATAACTGGCCCCAGTAGATGACAGTCTGACAAGGCTGTCCACTCAATGAGTTGCATGTGCCATTCTCTCGTGGCAGTACCTGCTAGCATTCTATTGGGTAATGTGGACAAACAAGCATCAAATGGAATTCTTCTATGGTCACTATTCGAATATACATTAATGTGCAACAACTCTAAACATATTGATCTGTGGAACATCGCTTTCATTGTTCTATTTGGACATTTTATAATAATATTTAAATTGCACTTTGCATATGAACTTGTCGTACTCGCTCTGTGAGGTCAATTCTCCCTTTGCCTTCCTTGTGGCACTCCTCTGCAGGTGTCAAGTTTGTCTTCACAAGAATGGCTGACTCAAAGAAACAAGATCCTACTGACTCAAAGGCGACAAAGACGGCCAAAAGCTCGATCGGAGGCACTGGTGGATTGAAAGCTGCCAAAGAACGGTCCACGCACAGTTCGGTCACTTCATTTCCCACCACTGTATCCGAGTCTCGAGATCCATTGGAATTTCTCACCAAACGTGGCTATGAGTATGTGGAAACTATTGCCGAAGGAGGATTTTCTGTGTAAGTTTGCACTGTGAAGAAGAATGACGACATGACCTAACACGATGAGATATTCAATTTATATTCTTTTCTTTGCAGAGTGTATCACACAAAGAAATCCAGAGAGCGCACCGAAGATGGTGTCACCACCAGCACCACTTGTCACATGGCCGTCAAGGTGTTTGATCTGAGTGACCCAAGTCAGGCCGTCTGGATCAAGAACTGTCTCAAGACTGAGATGGTCATCTCAAAGTATCTCAAACACCCGAACATTGTGTTCACTTATGACGTGATCAAGACACGTGATTATGGTTACATTGTGATGGATCTGGCACCAAATGGGTCGATCAAGTCAGACATCACCGACCGACTCAAACGACCGTACACCAATGAGGAGGCGAAAAAGTACTTTTCGGGCCTGTGCACCGGACTGCAGTACATGCACTCGCAAAACATTGCCCATCGCGATTTAAAGTTGGACAATTTTCTCCTCACCGCCCAGTGGGTTCCAATGCTTGGCGACTTTGGCTTTGCGGCCCGGGCTTCAAAACAGACAGAAGTGGTACTCACACAAATGCTGCGAAAGACCAGATGTGGCACCAAGGGCTACATGGCACCGGAGATGTATCGAAAGTTGCCTCAGAGTAAACAACCAGCCACCGACTCTACCTCGAAGTCAAGCCTGCTACCAAACGAGTCTGCATCCGAACGAGAAGGTTACTATGACGCCAAAGCAGTGGACATCTACTCAATGGGCGTCTGTCTGTACGAAATGTTCAATCTGTGCAAGCCATACTCGTGCAAGATGAACGACACCACGTTGGACAAGATCATCAATCAGGAGTACGACTACAACAACCCTCGAATGGAGCCCGCCTGCAAGGAGTTGATTGGAAAGATGCTCAAATTCAAGTCTGAGGCTCGACCAAAGGTGGAAGAGGTGCTCAAGCATCGTTGGCTCACACTCGGATCGATGGTCAACAGACTTCTCGCTTCTGTTGGTCTGTGAAGCAACAAACGACCGAGACGAAACAAAACGTTTCTATTGCAAATTTTTAATAAAATCCACTGTTCCAATTTAATTGGATGTGATGCTATATAGCAATACCAATATTGGTTGTGTGATCCATTCAACAATAGAATCTATGCGGTGGCAGTGCCCAAAAACCCGATGACTACAGATTTGTCATATAGCGTGATACGCCATACGCCATTTGTTAATGAAGCCAACAATTTAACATATAAAACGTGTTGGACGTGAGCGCTAGTGAATTAGTAATAGTTAGTGGCAAATCAAAGTTGAGACTTGTGCACTTGAGCGGTAATTGTCGATCAAGTATAGCTGCAATGGCTCAATCGTAGTAATATTGAACAAGACAATATACATTCACTTTATAATAGCGTTTAATAATTAAAAAGTAAACATTTGACTAGTGACATAAGTGGTTAGAGTTTTCCTCAGTGGCCCTGCGACTCTCTAGGCTTGTACTTTTGTTCGCATTCGTCCTTGAACAGTTCCGATCGCGAATGGGCAACCATCGCAATAACTTTGAGCCCAAGTATGGTGAGCCACCTTGTAGAGAGAGAAAGGCTTAACTGGATCGGGTTCGAGCATGGCCTGCACCAGTTCAGTCATATCTTTGGATGGCTCTTTGATGTTGTTTGGCCATTGCCACTTGCCACCATCGGCCAAGACGTGTGATTCAGCGTCTTTTTGCTTTCATCAAAGGAAGGATTTCCAAGGGTAAAGATTTCGTAAAGCAAAATTCCCAGAGCGTAGACATCGACGTGGTAAGGATTGTAGGGTCGATTGGCTTTCAGTTCAAGCGACATGTACCAGGGAGTGACCAAATAGTCAGTGCTCTGTAGCACCTGTCCATTCGTGTCAGTGTGCACTTCCGCACTGAAGCCAAAGTCGGACACTTAGTGAGTAGAGAGGCACCATATCTTGGAACATTGAGCAGGAAGTAGTCTTCTAGGTTGACTCGTTACTGTTACTGTTACTCTGGTCACTTTGGAGACAGACTGGCAAGACTTGGTCTCAGGCTTGAGGTTTGAGAAAGACTGAATTGCTTTTCGAGTGTGCCTTTGACTTTGATGCAGATTGCCGTGAAGCGTTGGCCTAGGCTTGTTCAAAAATCCCTGTGAAGTGTTGGAAAGCTTGCCACCTTTTGAGCCACTTGAAGCAGAGGGCTTGTTTCCAGATGACTTTGAATCATTCGATCCTGACGACTTTGAATGGGAGCCCATGGCGAGAGAGGGAGACAGTGAAGGACAGAACAACTTGGTTTGCTGGCACGAAGTGGACTGAAGGCAAATAACATGTCAAGTGATGTGGCATTTCGAATGAACAAATGCAAAGTTATGGCATGCTTGATAGAACAACAATTTGGCAAACTGACGAATCAGTGATGATCCCACTTAGAATTTAAAATGCCAACGTTTCAAATGTACATGCATACAAAGACACAAGTCTGACAAGTGAATTCGAATGAGAGACATGAATAACGCTTTCGAAGAGTGTTAGTCAGCGATGAAGTGTACATCGAACACTTGCAGTATATTTAGTCGGACAAATGTCCCTTCTCGGTCAAGCAGTTCTTAATTTGGCTTTCTCTTTTCTCCTGCTCATTCCTTCGTGCTTCACTCCTAGCCTGCAATGAGCGACAACAAGAACCCAACAGAGCCCAAGAAAGTGGAATCGTCAAGTACCGGTCCAAGTACTACCGAACAACCTTCCGTGACTTTTGCCAAGCCAACTCGTGCTAATTAGTACATTAAATGTACATTAGTACATGATGAATGTGACTATCGGGCCAATGTGGACAAGCCGCCTTCTGTGGCTCGAACGGCTGGCTTCTTCTTCGTGAAAGAAGACCAGCGAAAGCCAACTTTTGGCTCAGTGGCTTTTGGTGAGTGATTGTGTACAAAGTAGCTAATTGCATTCTAATTTAGCCGCTAATTGCCGTCTGCGCACTGGCCTATGGTTCCAATCGAACGAGAGTGACAAACTGAAGACTCATGCCTTTCGAGGAGGTGGTGGGCGTGTTCCAGAAATGGCGACGCGAACAGTCCATACACGTACGCTTCGGGCCCGGTCGATGGGCAGCGACTCTTTCTGAAGGCCTCCGCGGTGGGCGACCTTAATCCGTACATTACCGACGGGTTGAATGCTTCCCGGGGATACAAGTACGATCCGAGCAAGTACAAAAGTGTGGCCACAGCACTCCGTGAATGGAACCTTCAGCTGCTCGTGTACATCACCGATTGTCCCAAGAAGGCTCGAAATGCGATCAAGGCTGGCATGAGAGCCATTGTGGTGAACCGTAACGAGGACAGCAACGGCGACAAGTACAGCGAACAGGAGACAGAATGCCTTGTGGTGGTCAACAGCTTGGCTGAGATCCAATGGGTGGATAGTTCTAATGGCCCGGCTCAAGACAATTGATGCTAATGACCATGAGCCCACTGTAAGGACACTCGGTCCATTGAATACATTATTCAATAAAATTTATTGTAAATATTGAATTGATTTATTCGTGACATTGGACAATCGACCTTGCAAAGATGATCTTGAGACTCAATTGAGTCAGGCCACACTGCGTGAGCATCCGGTTATCCAACAAACATGTGAAAACAATGAGTGTTGTAAATATAAAACCATAACTTATGTATTTAACTTAACTATAACTTAATGGCATTATGGTCCATAAGGCTTAAGCGTTTAGTGATTTCTGTGCGTGCGCACTAACACAAACGATGCCACTCCCTTGTTTTGTCGGTTGGTACTTGGCAAACATGCTGTGAGTGGCTGTGGCCACAGTGCTGCTGCACACAGCCAGACAGGCTCGCTTAGTTTTACTCCGAGAAGTCTTCTCGTCAGCCTCGCTTGTCTCACCTTAAGCGATTAATAATTAATAATTATTCTCTTGTTTTCACCTCTCCATATCTGATTTCATCATTCCCGCAAAATGCCTGTAACGATTGAAACAATTCCCAACGAGATGCTTATGGCCATACTGGACCGTTGTCCACTGGAGCAACAGACCAAGGCTCGATTGGTTTGCCGCCAGTGGAATATTGCTGTCCTCCGGGCCTTGGCCCGACAAAAGCGACTTCAACTTTTGGTTGTCAATTGTGACAAAAACGAGCGGAGCAATTTGTTTGCCTCAAAAGTGCTCGAACGTTACTATCCGACTGATGGGGCGAAGGAACGTGTGGTCCGCTCTACTGACATTAAAGATGTCTATTATCTCGAGAAATGCTTCAAAAATGTCTCCCAGTTGGAATTGCACTATGTTTTTCAACTTGATGGAATGTCCACTCTGTTGGCTAATTGGTCACTCCGCCTGACTTCGCTTACATTGAAGGATTTTCCCTTAAATGTGAGCAAGATGAAGAAGACACTGATTGGCATTAATTCTCTTCCTCTGCTGCGAGAACTTCGCTTGTTGCACTGTGGTAATTTTGTGTTGCCCCAACCGATGCCAGTTCTGTCCCGTTTGGAAAGTTTTACTTTGCTTGGCTACAAGTCAAACATTATTCCTGTTTTGGGCCAACTTGGAGTCCGACTGGAAAGACTCTCACTCGACATGGTTCGCTGTGGTCCTATGGACATCTATCAGGTGTTGGCACTTAATCCGCGGTTCGGGGAAAATATTCAACACTTTATTTTTGGCGAAATTTTGGTGCCAAAGGATGGCACTGCTAATGGATTTCAAAATGACTTAGTTGGTGACAATGGAAATCAAAAGGAAGTGCTCGTTCAAGCCAGTCCGGATCAGTACAGGGACTTTCTTTCGGCGCTGTCCTCAAAGATGGTTAGCAAACTGTTCAATTTGGAGATTCGTTGTGCTTCTATGGTAAGGACTCTCACTATGAGAAAGGCATTATGATTTATTTAATTTTTTCTTTTAAATAGCTTCTGCTGAATGACCTTGTGATCAAGTTGATCGCCTTCCCTCGGCTCACTAAACTCACCCTGTGCTATCGTTCGGCTGAAATGGACCTGTCCCTGGCCACCACTATACCGCTCAAGTCTATTCGTGTTGTTCGTTTGCAATTTTCCCGCGCTGCCTCGTACGAACAGTTCAAGGAAACCATCTTTAAGGTATTTTCCGATGCACGACGCATCCGAATCGAATGTGAGGACCACGAATTTATGGATAAACTAAAGAATTTCGATAATGCCAAGATGATTTTCGATTAATCTACATTCTTTTGCTTCTATTATTATTATTATGGGCATTACATTGTACAAGTATATAATTATATAATTTGACTTTTAACTTCATTAAAGACTCTAAATGATTAGCTTAAGTTAAGCCTTAACAAACCAATTAGTTAACGACACAAGTGTAGTACTGCTAGCGCTAGCACTTACATAATTGACATAATTTTCATTTTGAATTTCAATAAAATGTTCTCCTGTGCACATCAAACAATCGATCTGATCGAATAAGACATAACACGTCAATGTGATTGTAATAATTACATGAACATAAGACATTTATTTAACCACCGCATTGTAAAACCGAACAAATTATTCTCCCTTTAGCAGTACAAGCTTAGTTCTCCGATCTCTAAATCAACTTTACGAAACTTTTTGTGTCTTGTAAACCATGAGCGAAACGCCCGCCAACCAGGACAATGACGACAAGGCAAACAACTCAAGTGAAGGAGCCAAATTGTCGGACTCAAGCTCAACCAACAGCAGTAGCACTTCTCGAGCATTGACAGCACCTTACTCGCAACAAACTGCCAAACAAGTTGAGACAATCAAACAGTTGGTTGAGGAACAAGAGAAGGAGACCAAGGAGAAGCTCGACAAACAGTTGAAGCTAGTTAACTAATTGGTGGTCAGAAGAGCAACCTTCTAGTGGCGGAAACTTCATTTGCTAAAGAAATCGACGAGATCAAGTATAAGTATCGATTGAACACAACTCAATTGCACAATGCTTATGGTAAAAGACAACAAGTTTAATGCTTAATGTTTGTTGCTCGAGGGCAATTGAATTAACTGAAGGATTTGTCCAATGAGGTGGACCGGAAATGGGCCAGGAAGTGTTGCCACATTGGCCACATTCACTCAGATGTGATGGTCATCCTTGGCGAGACTGAGTGCGCGCTTGTGAGCAGCTTCCACGGCTCCGGACACACCAGAAGCGACGTCAGCCTTGTCCAGGATACTGAGGCCATAGATGGCACCGCTTGAGGGGGCGCACACCTCGTCCTTGAGCTCGTTTGGGTGCTTGTTCACCTCGAGTAGGGTCTGACTGGCACACTGCACGGTCTTGGCAGCAAACTTGACTGCAGCTGCACGACTGAGGCCAATCTTGAGTGCACCATCCGAAATGGCGTTGATGAAGTAATAGGAGAAGGCCAGCCCAGCACCGCACAACGAACAGGCGGCATCCATCTCCTTCTCGGAAAGATACTCGAAGCTGGGCGCCACCTTGGTGATGAGCTCGTAGACCGGTTTGGGGAATTTACTCGAAGTAGGGTCCAAATCTGCGGCACCAACTCCAAAGCCATACGCCACCGAACAGTTGAGCATTATGCGGTGCATCTGGATCATGTACTTGCCAGGGTGTTCTGGATTGAGCAATATATCCTTGATTGCCTTCAACTCGAACCCGGTCACCAGTGAGAGCACAAAGATTGGGTGCTTCATGTTCGGGATGTAGTTGGTGGTGAGTGGAGCTGGCCGAGTGCCACCCAACTTGTACAGGTTGCGAATGACGTTCCCATTCACTGCGATGAAGATAATGTCGCAGTCGAACTTGCCAAAGATGTCCAAATTGCGCTTGGATGTCTTCAGTCCGGGATAGTTCTGCTTGAGTCGTTCGGTGTTAGTGGCGCTGGGCGCGGCCACGTGGATGCGACTTGCCTCCACCTTGCCATACACCACCAGACCGTTGATGAGCGACTCGGTGATCTTGCCAGCACCAACGAAGCCAATCTTGGCAGTGTTCACATCGGCCGCGGCCTTTGATCGTTTCGCTTTTGACATCGAACTTGAGAGAACAAGCACAAATAAAGGAGTAGAGAAGGAGGTCGCACTGGGACGGTTAAAGTGTCTATAGCAAGTTCACTAGCTCCAATGAGCGACCAATGAGAAAAGGTTCTCAATAAATACACTCTTGCTCAATCAGTGTTCGACTGGACGACAATCGACAATGGAACTTAATGATTGGTCTGTTGAGTCAACAACAACATTCAGTAGAAGGCAAGTTTTCTTTTCCACTCACAAGTGAGTCACAACTTGAGTCAGTTGTCAGTCTGACAAGTCAGCATTGTTGTCATTTGGCAAAAATGCCATGCAATGGAGGACATGTCAAATGCTAATGTGACGACTACAGTCTCAATAAACCAACTAGGCATAGACATCATTTATGAATCGAATGGCGAAATTATTATTATTTTTCCATTTTCGGAACATTAAGCAACATTAAGATAAGAGACAAAGTGGCCAATTAGTGAACTGCTAAATATCAAGAAGTAGAAAAGAATGATAAAATGAGTCTGCTAGCTGAGTCATTGATGATTATACAATGGCGCACTTGAGTTGAAGTTCTGTGCAACTTTACCATTTAAACTCGTACAAAATTGGCTTTAAAAGGTCACTCGGTTCACAGACTTAAATTAGCCATTCCCTTCCTTCCTTGTTCTCCTCTGCCTTCTTCTATTTGTCCGTCCCACTTTGCCTCTCTGCACTCGAAATGACCACCGTCAACACCGCCCCACTGACCATCCGAAGACCTGATTGGCAAGATAATTGACAATCGCTTCTACGTTGATCAATTCTTGCTTGGTTCTTTCTATTTTGACTACGAGCGCGACACCAAAGAGAAGGTGGCAATCAAGTTAAAGAAGCGATATGCGCCTCAGCCACAGCCTTTTCTCGAGAGCTACCGCAGTTGGGTACTGTCGCTTTCATTCAGAAGGTGCACTACATTGGACCGTGTGGAGACGATCATCTGAGGAGTGAACTGGTGATGGATCTACTGGGCCCATGGGGGTCCGAGACGATCTCGAAGCCGTACTCTACATGATGTCTATTTGCACAAAAGTGAAGGTGCCCTGGCAAGACTGCAAGCTACTGCCAAGGGGAAAATGTCATGACCGGTAAATTTGTTCACCTTCACAACTTTGTCTCTCATAAAATAGTTCAAATCAAGCAGCAAATCACTCCGGCCCGGGCCAACTGTGCTCCTTGATGCCTGTAGATTTTGCCAACTATGTAAAGTATGTGCGCGAACTGCAATTCGAGGACCGACCACGCTGATCAAATGGTTTCGCTTTGTGCTCATTCACCTGGGCACTCGGTTCCAAAAGTACGACTGTGACCGTGAACACAATTCAAAAGTACCTGATTCGGGCACTACAACTATAAAGTGGCCATTGTGTGTCCATTTACTTCTCAAATTAAAATATAAACTTTATTCTAACAGTGAGATTCATTAGACTAAAGTGCTAAGTTAGGGAGAGATAATTTGCTAACCAATACATTGCATAACATCGCAGCCGAATGACATTTGAATCTCGAAAAATTTCAAGTATACGAGCATTACTTTAGAGAGATGTATTGAGTGTCACTTATGTCGAGTATCGAACGCAAATGTTCCAACAGTGCAAATAGAGACACTTTGATGCATTTGGGGAATGATTGTGCTGTTCTCAACTGGTTCAAATGTTCGCCATTTGCCAGCAAAAATCTAGCCAATGTTCGAATTAATTTTTTGTATAATTTTTGGAATTTAATGGTGGTTCAAAGATTTTGAATTTAGAAATACTCGAATGGAACAGTTTACTTTCCATCAGTGCCCATATAAATGAATTCACTCGAAGCTGTGCGCCATTTAGTTGTGATTGTATTTGAGTTGCCACTGATCTTCTATTGCCAGCTTCCTTTGACATTCATCTGCAAATGGCTCAAAGTGCGTCTCCAATCAACTTGCAAGCCTGGGATGACGAGTTGGCCTCGAGCAATGCCGACTACGAGAAACTCTACCAAGAGATGCTCAAAGCCAACAAGGAGTCGTCGGTGGAGACTTTGGACATTCTGTGGCGCCTTGCAAAAGTCACTTACTTGGCCAGTCTGAATGCCCTTGACCAGAATGCGATCAAGGAAAAGACCCAAGAAGTGGTTGCCTATGCAGAGAAGGCATTCAAGCTGGACGAAAGCCACTTCCAAGCGAATTTGTGGTTGGCATCGGCTCTTGGCAAACTGGCTCTCTTGGAGAGCGACTTGCAGCAGAAACTCAAGTAAGTTCGCTCTCGTCTCTATATTGGCGTGGCACTTTTAGTTAACCTTGTTCACTTTAGGTCATTTGCCGCCTTCCTCAAGCACTTGTCTGTTTGCGCCAAGCAGAATGGGCAAGATCATTTGGTCCTGTTCATGGAAGGTCGTCTGCACCTTGCTTTGTTGTTGCTCAGCCCCGAGGAGAAATCGGCCATAGAGCAGCACTTGAATGCGCACAATTTGCCAGTGCCAGTGTTCGACTTTGCCACTGCTGAGTCCAAGCTGCGCAAATCACTCGAACTCAACCCGAATCTGCTCGACACTTACATCACCCTGGCCTTTCTCCTGGTCAAGTGCAAGAAGTTTGCTGATGCCCATCAGGTGATCGACAAAGCCTTGACCGTGCCACGTGTCACCAAGTCGGACGAAATCCTCGCCATGGAGATGGAGAAACTCAAGGCTCGACTGCCACCAAACTAGGCGATCCCTTCGCATCGCAATTGCCAGCAACTCAAAATTCACTCATTAATTTGCATTATTAATTAATAAATTTATTAGTAAAGCCAATGTCTACTACTAATGCTTGGATTTATTAAAATAGTCAAATAAGATGCACGTGCCAGCTGGGTACCACTGCATTCGTCCTATTTAGTAGAGGATGAAATTTTGTCCTTGAGCACTTGAATGTCCTTTGCGAGAATTTCATCAGACTTGGTGATTCGTTCCACGGTGAGAGCTTTATCGATCAGCTCAAGTGCCTCAGCGTACTTTTTGCTCTGCACCAACAGATATATCAAGGTGACATAGCCGTCGAGGAAGTTGGGATTGAGTGCAATCGACTGACGCAACTTTGCCTCGGCAGTAACCAAATTGAGCATTGGCATCGACAAACCTTGAGCACTATGCAATTGCTCAATGAGGGACTTCTCTTCGTCGGGCAGACAGAACAGTGTCACTTGCAAGCGGCCTTCCAAGAAGAGGACCCACTGATCATTTGGCTTCTGGCGGGCGCACTCCTCCAAGTGCTTGAGAAAGGCGGAAAATGCTCTAAAGAGACATTCATTAGAATCTAGTTTCGAATCTAGTCGCAACACGCCAAGACTTACTTGATCTTCTGCTGAGCGCCACTCTCTCTGAGGGCCAATCTGGCCGAGGCCATTGCGAGCCACAGGTTTGCCTGAAAGTTGGTCGCATTCAAGCTCAGGGCCTTCTGCACATAGTTGATTGTCTCTTGGCTCTTCTCCACAATGGCCTTATCATCCAGACAGTTCAAGCCCATCAGGTAGGTCACCTTGCCAAGTCGCCACAGAATTTCTACATTCGCCACCGCGGACTCCTTCGAAGCGTTAAGCATCACTTGGTAGAGCTTCTCGTAATTGGCATTCTTGCTCGCCAATTCAATGTCCCAAGTTTCGAAGTTGACGGAAGTTGACATATTTTGAGTCATTTCAAGAAACTTTGAAGGCACAAAGTTTAGTAAAGTGAAACAGACCGATCTAAAGAGCAATGATAGATTGACACAGCATTACCAGCTTAAACCCAAACTGGCTTGTTAGTAAGTAGACAATTAGAATGAACACTTAATCAATGACTAATGTTATTTGAGTGCTTTATCATGCCAAACGTGTTCAAACGTCAACGAAGCTTATATATTTAGAACTTTGGCTCTCGATTACGGTAAATGCTAAGAGGAGCTGTTTAGACTCTGAATAGCTTTCCATTTTACAATCCAAATTGCAGTCGGCAAATGAATTCTTCGAACAACTCGCCCAACTCAATTCAAATGATTACATTCGAATCGCAGTGTATTGCATGTTGTCATCTCAAAGTGAACAAGAGAAGCAAACAGGTCATCATTGCAGAGACATTTTATTTTATTTATGTAAAAGATAATATACATTAAATCCATTAAATAAATCATAAATTATCTGTTAAAAGCAATAATGTAATTGATGACAAAAGTTCGAATCAATTTGGAGATAGATGAAGAGATGATAATTGACAGCTACAAATAAAAGTTGATAAAAAGTAGATGGGATATCGATGATCATTTAGCGAAAAAAGCAATTCTCATTTTCCATCAGTTGAGGTGAAACATTCAATTTTCAAAGACAGGACTTTCTTAAGTTCGTTTAACAGCTTCATTTGAGTTTTGTGCACCTTTGGAAGCCTTCATGCCATCAAACGAAAGTTCTGAACCATTTTCCACAATATTCGCCACACCATTTGGATTAGAAATAGCAATTTGTTTTTGCTCCTTCGACAATTCATCCTTAGTTTTTGGAAATCTCTCAATCAAAACAAGCATATATTCAACGAACTTTTTAAAAGCAATCTCTTCAGCATCTTTAAAATTATTTGATACGCCTTGGAAATCACAAAAATGTACCAAAGTAATAGTTGCTTCGAACCCAATTCTATGTTTCCGAATTTTAAGTTTGAATACTTCATCATGGTGAGTAGCTATTTGAAGCTTAAAATCGTGGACAGGAATTTTCGGATAGTACTCTCTTCGAAAATAAGTGAATAAGTTTGACATGCTCAATAGTCGTTTATAAACTGCCAGCAATACTTTATCATTTGCAAGACTTTCACGAATAGCAACGCCAGTAAAAACGGCACTAATAAACTTAAATGTAACTTGATAATCTTTACACGGCACATAGCCAATTTTGTCGCAAGACTTGATTTGTTCTGTTTCAAACACTGACCCGTCAATTTGCATTAGTTTGGCCATTACCATTTTCGCAGATAGTTGACCATCATTGACTTTAGTGAAGTTAATAATTAGTTCAATCAAGCTGTTGCACATTGATGTAGGAAGTTCAGGCACTTTTGACCCTGGTGGTCTTTGATATGTGTAGCCTGGGCGATTTCCTCGGAAGCCACCTCTCATGCATCTGTCATGAGAACCAAATCGATCATAAAAATTACTCACAAAATTAGTTTGCTCAATGCGTTCACAATATAACTGCAGATATTCAATCATCTCAATGTAGGCATCTATTCGAGCTTCCTCTTTGTTATTGGCAATGGCTTCAAAATGCTTCAATTTACCTAATATGATAGAAGCTTGATAAAGCAATTGCGATTTAAGCAATACATGAACAGAAATTAACTCCTTGTTCATAGATAAAAATACTTCCATTCGAGTAAGGCAGAAATTAATACCGGACGGATAGTGAGATTTAAAGCAAGAAAATAGTCCTGAGAGCTTTCGTAGTTGATCAAAAATCTCTGTCAGTGCAGTAACTCTAGACTTGGATTGAGATTCACCTTCTCCGGTGAAAGTACCCAAATTTTCATTTTTGACCGTAGTTGAGTAAATAGCTCGGGGAAAATCAAAGTTTGAAATAATTTGAAAACTAACAGGATCCCTGGAAATCAACTCTTCAATGGTGGAAATTGGATCTTTTGTCGGCTCGTAAACAGAATTGAAACTGTTAATAAGTTCAATCCATTTCAGGTCACACGGCGACAATACCACTTTGTCCTTAATTGAAATTGAAAACTCACTTGAAAATGAGCATTCAGTTGAAGTAAAATCTATTTCTGAATCACAAGATCCGTCTTCTTCATTAATATTTGCAAAATCAGACCAATAAGTCTTTAATTTTCCAGCAGCAATCAGATTAGCGTCCAATTTGCTCTTCTTTGATATTGCATTAAATTCGCCAATACCTTCCACAATAAACGACGAATAATAAAGAGGTTCAAAAGTAACGCTATCTTTGAAACAGTTCTTTTGAATTTGTACATCATGACCTAGTGCTTTGAGAGAGGCTATAATTTCGTTCAAATGCTCATCTTGGGTTAATTCTTGTGGTTCACAAGGCAATTGGGCAACAGCACTGTTTGCGCGTGGATGTTCCTTGATGATGCTTTGAAGATGTCCCTTAAAAATATAGTTAAGATATTATTTATTTACGATAAAAATTGTTTTTGAAACATTGTTTACCTTGTTCATTTGTCGTTGGTTAAGTTTGCTAACCAATTCCACCGCAGTATAATTTCTAAAACGCAATTCCTTGAAATCTTTAATAAAATCGCACATTTTTGCGAAATCGTTGACAAACTCCAAGGCAGATCCACAGATTTACTTAATTAGAAATAATAATTAGATATAATCCACAAATTTTGTGCTAAGATTTTCGGTAGAATATTATGGACGGCTGAAGACTGAAGACTGGCGAGCTCAAATACAGCAATATTGAGCCAAGTACAAAGAAATGCCACGCCGAGTCGAGCGTTGAATAGACAAAGTTGGCTGTGCCTAAATTGTACAGTGCAAGTTGCTCAATGCATCTTCTCTCTAGCCACGGTATTAGCTGCGCTAATTTAGCGCAAATCTCCCTTGTCTGTCTATTTGTAAGACGATGTTTATTTTTAAGCTCCAAATTGGTTTGCATTTTGTGGCACCAGACACTTTTGCATATTTCTGTTGGCTATATATCTCTGCTGTTTTGAAACTCGTTCATCCTCTCACAATAAAGTTAAGTTGAGTCTCAATGGTTTGTATTTTGACCAGTTTCCATAATTATTAATTTCTAACGTGTATTTATTATTTAGATTTCGCCAAAATGTCTAAGGACCAAGAAGTGCTTCTTTGAAAGCTGTCTAATTTTGAATCCTTGCTGTTAGCAATGAAAACGCCATTTTTCCCAGGATGATGCTGCTCGGCCGATGCTTCAGAAAAGTGTTATCTCTAGAGAACTTAATTATTTTGCTGCCAAATGAACGTATTGACCGGATAAATCACTGGGATTTTAAGGTGGCCACTGGACACATAGTTTTAAATAATCTGGAAAATGGGTCTAAACAAAGGATAATTTGGTAATTAATTATGTGCTTCCAATTTG
Organism: Rhizoglyphus robini; assembly: GCA_023373905.1. Taxonomy (NCBI): domain Eukaryota; kingdom Metazoa; phylum Arthropoda; class Arachnida; order Sarcoptiformes; family Acaridae; genus Rhizoglyphus; species Rhizoglyphus robini. Next base: position 1,213,945 of record JAKIJQ010000005.1, on the reverse strand, counting down.
AGTTTCAATATGTATCTTTTATTTTTACACTTTATACGATACCAATTAATCGGTCGAAAGTAACTGCATTTCTATCAACAACCATCTTTCAACCATCTGTCAGGTTGCATCTTTGCCAAACATTGCACACGACGAGACATTGTAGAGATGTAAAACATTTTTGTATTATTTTTATATTGAAAAAGAGAACGTTGGGTTGTTGAACCAAGGCTTGAACTTTGAAGTCGAAATCACGCAAATCAAAACAAATTTTTGCAATTATGAATGAATAATTTTATTTTGTTAATAAACTTTGACAAGTCATTTGTCATTAGAGCATTGGCACTTGATCTAGTTAGTGCTTTTATGGTTGTCGTTTTGTTTGCCTGCAATAGGCTGCAACTGGTTCGATGCATCACTGGCACCAGCCTTAACAGCGAGAGGAGTTGCTGATACTTGTACCGGCTGGGGTAAAGTGGCCGAATGCGTGCTGCCGCTGGTACCACCAATTGGAAGTGCACCTCGTGGTTGAGGTAAGGCTCCAGCTGGAGTTGGAAGTGTGCCACTACCACTACCAGGTGGTAAAATTCCAGGCTTGGCTTGGGACCTTTGTGAAGCAAGTGAGGTGCCTGATCCAGTTCGGTTAGGGAGTGAGCCTATTTGAGGTTGAGGAGTTGGCGGTGGGAAGGCGCCCGGAGTTGGTAGTTGGTTTCCACTGAAGTGAAATTTACCAAAGCCACCAGTGGTAGGAGGAAGCAAAAGGCCACCACCGCTAGGGCGAGATTGTCCACCAGTGGGCAAAGAGCTTGTCAGTCCTGGTCTTACTTTGAGTGGAGCCGGCAGAGCACCTCCAGTTGGTAAAGTGGGGGCCGAATTAAGTTGTGCTGAGGCAGTCTGGCTGGTTGGACCATTAAGCGAGACGGTGGCTCCAGATTGGGACGCAGATCCACTTGATAGTTTGGAGCCATCAGAATGCTGTTCGGTGTTGTTCGGCACTCCGGCTGACGCCTTTTGCTGAGTTGAATCGACAGCAACGGAAGAAGAGCTCCCTGCGGCAGTCGCCGATGCAAATGGCAACGAGATAGGTTTGTAGGCTTCACTAAATGGCAATCGACCTTGAGAGGATGAACGTTGACGAAGGGGAGTGGCAGTGAAGGGAACACTCTTACGAGCACTAGGCGAGAGTGATGACATGCTTGCTGATTTGTTTAGAGCCGAAATGGATGCTGGCGGTGCATTTGACTGTGGAGATGGCAAAAGTAACGATGTCTGATGCTGACTTGCTGGGCTTGGAAGTTGGCTCGAAGTCGGTGCTGAAGTGGATGCCTTTGTTTGCTCTACTGGAGTCTGAGTAGAAGGCACTGGAAGCGCGGACGTCTTTGCTTGTTCCATCGGTGCTTGAGTAGGCACTGGAAGAGTGAACACCTTAGCTGGTTCCACTGGAGTCTGAGTGGCGGGCACTGGAAGCACGGATACTTCTGTTGGCGCTTGAGTAGATGGCACTGGGAGAGAGGAAACCTTTGCTGGTTCCGTTTGAGTCTGATCGGCGGGCACTGGAAGCACGGATACTTCTCTCGGTGCTTGAGTAGCTGGCACTGAAAGAGTGGAAACCTTTGCAGGTTCCACTGGAGTATGACCGGCGGGCACTGGAAGCACGGATACTTCTGTTGGCGCTTGAGTGACTGGCATTGGGTGAGAAGATAATTTGGCTTCTTCCACCGAAGGCTGACTAATTGCCACTTGGTGAGAGGATACTTGCACAACCTGATCCGAGGCTGTTGCCTGTGATGGTTTCATCTGATCAGATGAAGCAGATGGCAGTGATGGTGCACTCGGACGATCCACGGGTGCAGAAGTCTTTGGATGCATCGATTGTTTGAGTGCTACTTTGCATCCACCTGGCGAAGCTGGAGGGTTTGGTGATCGAGAACGATCAGTCGACTTGGAGCGAGATTGACTTGTTTGCTCATCTCGTGAATCCTTGACTCGCTTGCGCTCTAAAATAAATAAATGTTAATAATATTAATTTAAAATCAACTCAGTTCGACTTACTAGAACCACAACAACCCATTTGGGCTAGATCTCTCAAAAGTGCGAAGAGTAAAGATGAAGCAATATCACAAAATGGCCCCTTTCAAGTCGATACTCGCTTGGTTAAACCTAAAAGTTAATTCTATTGTTGAAAGCTCTCTGGACGAACAAATAATTTGCATTTGGCTGGCCTGATTCGACAATTGAAATTAGAAAAGGTTTCTTGTTAGAACTTGCAATTGCCATTCATTCAGATCTTTTCGTTCGTTTCGTTCGAACGATTCATCAAAGATTCTAATCAAATCAAAGTGGTCGCGATCGTATCGTTGTTGTCTAATTTGTTTTGTTTTGCCTTTTGCATCAGATTTTGCGGACCAAAACTCATAAATAGTCAAAGTCAATCGAATAAGTCATTTGAAATAATATGCAAAGTCAATTGGTTGAATGGCAGAAAGCATTTAATGATGGCAAGAGTGAAGAAGTTCATTCGCTATCTTCTTCCTCCTCTTCCTTTGGCTGTGACGGTCGTTGGGCTGTCTGCGCCTTGTACAAGTGAACCTAGTCGTCGGGTGCGATTAGTCCAGTTGGTCCATCCGATGGAATAAGATTTCCAGTGGTGGTGCTATTCTTGGTTGCTTTCACCTTCAGTGGTTCTTCTTGTTGGCCGAGTAAAGATTCTAGTAATCCTCTGGAGCGAACATCGCCATGGGAGCGTCAGACGGGATTTTCTGAGCAATGCCTCCTTTTGTGGTCACCACCTTACCACCAGAGCCTTTTTAGATTGGGTAAAAGTGATGAATGTCAAGCAATGATCACTTTATCCAATTCAGTTTTATCGTGCAATTCGTCCATCCATTCGTCGTTCTGTCCAGTCTTTGGCTCGGGCACTTTTCCCTTATAATTCCCTTATATTGTCAGCGCTAGCTGGCAATGTGGTATACCTATATGTAAGCCTATGTGAATGGTGAATTAGCACCATTGGAAGCATCAATTGTTCTGCCTTAATTGCTCTTGTTCACTTTCCACAAATGACCCATTGATCTTGTTGTTACACCTTGTCGTGACTGCGTTCTCTTGCAGCCATGGGCACAGTGCTAGCAAAGTCACTTACCAGCACACAATTACTATCGTTTGATATTGAGAATTGCGCAAGCACAACTGGGACAGTGGGACACATTGTAGCCAGCAAAGTCCACTGCACAGGTTTGTCAAATTGAACAAGTTTGCAAATAAAGCCAACTAATGTCGCATTATTGCACAGTTGCATAGTTTTAATGTATCCAACACAAGTCTCTAGGAGACAAATCTGAAGTAAATCACGTAACCACAATAATCTTCTCGGACATTGTCGATGTGTGCAATGAGACTTTGCCAAAGATAACTCCTAGGTTGAGGACTGTTCCGTATTGGAATCGAGAGCTTAGCCGTTTGAGGGATGATGCCAGAAGATGGAAAAAACGATGTGTCCGAGTGAAGAGCCAAGCCCTTGTCGACAACTACAGAATTGAATGGAAAAGGCACCAGGAGGCATACGACGAAGCCAGACTGAAAGCACAGAAAGAGAGTTGGTGCAAATTCCTCGCATCTCAAGATAAAGACACAGTTTGGTCTCAAGCTCATCGACTTTGCAAGAAGGCAAAAATCCGACCACCATCTACTGTCAAGTTACCGGACAATACGTTCACCAATGATGCACAATCCACAGCTAAATACCTTTTGGACTGTTTTCTACCGGATGACATCATTACTGAGGACGAACAGTTTCATAGCAGCCTGAGAGCTCTAGCAAATTGTGACTGTACTTGTGAGGACTTTCACTTGGACGATCTATTGTTTTCACATGAAGAAATTGCTGACATTGTAGATAGACAAAACGATAAAAAGTCCCCTGGTAAAGATGGTCTTTCTGCTAATGTAATCAAAACAGCCTACAGTGAAGTGCCTTACGTATTTGACTCGCTGTACAATTCATGCTTGAAGTATCGTTGTTTCCCAACTTGGTTCAAAGACTCTATAATCAAAGCCGTTCCAAAACCAAATGCTACAGACTTTCAAAACTATAAAAGCTGGAGACCAATAAGCTTGCTTTCTGTTCCAGGGAAGATTTTAGAAAAATTAATGATAAATCGGGTGATGTATAATCTCAAGTCCCGAAATTTGCTTTCAACAGAACAGTATGGATTTACCCCACATCGCTCTACTATTGATGCCATTGATCGCGTGGTCAATAACATAGAAGCAACAAGGAAATCTACTGATGTCGGCGCAATTATCTCACTAGATATTTCTGGAGCTTTTGACCATGCTTGGTGGACAGCAGTATTGTACCGGTTGAAGAGTTTAAAGATCCCACATAACCTTTGGCACCTTTGTCAAGACTACTTCTCGAATCGAACAGCCCAACTTGAAGTAGGTGGGTTCACAGCTTCTAAAGACGTGACTCGAGGATGTCCGCAAGGCTCTGCTTGTGGCCCAGGTTTCTGGAATGTCCTTTACGACCAAGTCCTTCAGTTAACTTTACCGTCCAGTTGTGAATTGCTCTCATTTGCTGATGATCTAGTCATGATGTGTCGAACTTCCTCTATCTCCCTACTAGAAAGTAAAGTGAATGCAGCTGTGGCACTGGTTGCAGATTGGGGACGCAAAATGAAACTTACTTTTAATGAAACAAAGACAAAGGTGATGGTCTATTCCAAGAAACAGCAAATTCCAGTGGTCAATTTCAATATGAATGGAAAAAGTCTAGAGGTGGTTAGTCAAATTCAGTATCTGGGAGTGACTCTAGACCGGAAACTAAAATGGAATAAACACTTGAAGAATGTTCAACAAAAAGCTCTAAAAGTACAAGGTCTGCTATCAGTGGTGGCAAGGAACACTTGGGGCCTTTCTTCGGAGGTTACAGAGACAATCTACAAAGGAGCAATCGAGCCATTGGTGTTGTATGCTGCTGAAATATGGAGCCCTGCTTTAAATTATAAATGGGCAAACAACTTACTTACACGAATACAGAGAAATTCTCTTCTAAGAATATGCAAGGCCTATAGAACGGTTTCTAATGATGCGTTACCGGTCATATCCAACATACTACCGCTGCCACTAAAAGTGACAAGTTTACGTCAAATTTATCTCACGAAAAGATCTGGTATACTACGAATAGAAGATAATCAAGTGCCTATTGAGAGAGTCGTATATGAAACAAGACATCCTACTTTTTCGACTAGCAGATTTATCAGATTAGACAAAAATTACTTGCCAGCTCTGGACACTCATCTCACCATTTACACAGACGGTTCAAAGTCAGCTGAGGGTGTTGGTTGTGCATTTGTGGTATATGAAAACAAAGAAGAGATCTTTCATCTAAAGTACTCTCTACCGAATTATTGTAGTATATTTCAAGCTGAATTACTTGCGCTCAAAAAGGCACTTGAATATCTTTATGAAAATAAACAGGAGTCTAGAGTGGCAATATTTACTGATTCATATTCAACATTACAAGCTATCGTGGATCGTTCCAACAATAACAAGCTGGTATACCAAATTCAAGAATTGTTGCTTAATAGCAACCAGTCAAGCCTTACTATCTCATGGGTTAAAGCTCATGTAGGAACTGTTGGCAATGAAAGGGCTGATCATCTAGCTAAAGATTGCCAGTCACAAGACGCTACCTTCGTAGAACTTGGTGCACCAGTGTCTTATGCCAAGTTCATTATTAGACAGGCAGCTCACAAAAGTTGGAACAAGCTATGGACAGATGCTCAACATGGAAAGTGGACGGCGGTGTTCTTCCCTACAATCGATCATAGAAGTAAAGTTGGAAGGTTGCCATTGGACTTTATTTTTACACAGTTCTTGACTGGACATGGCAAATTTGGAGTTTTCCTTCACGAGCGTCATTGCAGGAGAGATCCTAGATGTGAATGTGGCACTGAACAAGACTGTGCTCATCTTTTGTTCGACTGTCCTCTGTTAATCGACATTCGACTACAACTCGATGCGGCATGCTCAAACAAAGGGTTTAACTATACTCAAGTGGCTCTACCAAGTATCATTGGGGAACCTGGCCTACAGGCGCATTTGGTGGACTACTTCTACAAGGTTCATAGTCGGCTAGTCGAGTGGGAGAATATTTACCACCAAAATCAATAATTATTAGTTTCTTAATTACTTATACCGCTGTATATACATAATGTGACAGCGGTCAATAAAATATTATTATTAAAAAAAAAACACAAGTCTCTGCCAACATGTTTTGTGTTTAGAGTTGCACTCAGATAGCATTGGTCAGTCCACCAACTTTCTTTACTGGCAACCGAGTCGTTTAGTATGCTTATCGTAAAGTTCAATGGGCTCACTGAAATGTTCAGGTTTTGCATTGTAAACCAAAATTGCTGATGTCCTGAACGTAAACATCAACTGAAGCAACACATTTAATAGAGAATTTAATGGAGACGCGAACTACATTCTCAAAGAAATATTTAAAAAAAGATCACTGACTCTTGAAAAAGAATTTATCGGTCGAAGCAGAATCGACATAGTTCGATCATTCAGTGGCGCTATTGCTGTCCACAGAATGAGCACCCGATGAAACTGCCAGACTGTCCACTTTTGATGAGAAAGTACCTGAAGTACTGCTCTTGGGGACTTTAGTGCCTTCAGCAAAACTGGTCTGCGGCGATGACTGCAGTCATGACTAGTGCACTATGGTGATTTTGCCCACTTGGTTAATGAATTCTTTTTTGTAGACTTAACTTTGCTTTGGTTGCCACTGCCACTGGAGCCTTACAAAAGTTTCGATTTGTTAACTGATTCAACGCTCAACTAGATGACCAAAGGAGAAAGCTCACATTATTCCATTTCTAAGCACAATAAATGAGAAAATCTACTCAATTTATTACAAATTACTTAGTACAAGTTTATTCACAATGCTTACACAATGAGCCAACTCTCTGGTGACCAGTGGTGAGGCTACTTTGTCGCAATGGTATTTAAAGAGAAGTACAACATGGGACCAAACAGTGTCACTTGTCTCGTCTTGATACAGTCAGGTCAATTAACTGGAAACAAGTTCACCTGAATAGGAGCTCGAATCCATGTTCCAAGACCAGTTTGCTGGATAGTGTCCTTCAATGCTCGTTTGACATTGTAATACTCAATAGATCGATTCTTTAATCCTCGATAATATGGCAATAAGTCGTCATTGTTGATTGTGTCCAAAGTAGAGTTCAAATCACAAATAGATTGTAAATTTGAATTGTGCCTTATAAGTTTTTGGTATCGCTTCAGCAGTGATCGTTTCGCAAGACGAGATACACCAGAAGTTGAGTTGATTTTGCCAGTTTGTGAATTGATCATCTCCACTGGAATGACTTTCTTATTAGATTGCCATTGAAACCAGTTGTGTGAGATTGGAAGTTTCTTTGGAAGCTGCTTAAAAAACTATTATTATCGAATTGAATTGCTCAATGAACAATGTTCATACATGACTACTTACATTAGGCACAAATGCGCCATCAATCAAATCAGGTCGATAATATCCCAGTTTGTGGCAATTCAAACTATACTTTCTCGCTCCATTCGACAAAGTTTTCAATTTGTCTCGTAGGTATTTGTCTTCGATTCTTCCGTACAGAGCTCGTGAGATATTATCGACATGAAAAAGTTCAGAGACCACCAAACTGTGCAGATAGATTGGCTCGATGAAAGCACTGAGCAGCGAACCCTGAACACCGACCACATTCCACATGGCAATCTTGTCCGAACAGGTCATAAAGACCGAGCCTTGGTCGCCACTTTGAATTTCGTCCCAAGCGGACATGTAATTCTTTGGCATTGGAATGTTTTCTTTTACATTTTCCATTTTGACACGAAGAATTTTCTCTTTCATGTTGTTGTTCTTGTTACAAATCTACATGAATAATGAAAATTGATCATTGCAAAAAATGTTATAATACAATTTATGAAAATTACTGGATGAAATTGGAACATTCGTGCATCACCACAAGGAGGAGAATTGATGTAGAGATGAAGTCGCAGGTGAGGCTTGAGTCGATATCCCCTTCCACTGCCACCAACTGGTTCGAGAATCAACTCTTGATTGTCTCCATTTCGTGAATGCAATTCGAGATTTTCGTACAAAACACAAAGCAAAGCTCTACGAGCAATAATTTCCGCATGTGAATCAAGCACAACCTCCCCGGATCGATTGTTGAGCATCGATGCACTGAAAACACATTTCGAGCCTGTTCCAATGCTTAAAACACGAATCATGTTGACGTCAAGCTTAGATGTTACAACAAAGGCCGCAATAATTTTAAATTGAGACATTGGTTTAGCCAACTGTTTCCATTGAGCAAGCACAGCCTCGTAAATGGCTTTCGATTTGTTAGCTTTTAGAACGAGTTTGCGTTTTGCATTAATTGGTTTCTCAGTTGGCTCAGTTTGGTTCGATATTTGACATTGAACTTTAAGGTAATCAACCAATTTGTCGCAGACTTGCTGTTTTGCTTGTAAAAGTCCCTTTCCAACTCCGACAAATGCTGGCTGACCACTAACCGTAATTGTGCAAATGTATCGACCAACTCCAAACTGCATTTGTTCACATTGAACAATCGGATGAATTGTCTCAATAGCCATCAATTGTTCTACCATTTCAATTGAATCACTTAGCATCAAGTGAACTATAATCAAAGTAAATTATTAATAATAGCTTATTGGAAAATTAACTAATTAATTAATTAACTCAACATACTTGACCGAAACTGCCTCAATAGAGTTTCAAATAGAATGAAATTGTCTTGTTCATTTGTAACTTTTGTAATTTGCGTCGATTGTATTGTCACTTTATTGTCCAATTCATTTTCATCTTCAAGTGTTGATCTTTCCAGCAGCTTCAAGAAACAAATGAATTTATCAATAACATTTTCTTTGCAATCTCCAGTAAATGCACATATTCCTTGAACAAATTCAATTGTGCATTGGTTTGGTTTGAATATTAGCAAAGAATATTTCGAATGCAAACACTTGAATATTTCACTAGGGCTTTTACCCTTCGAATAATCTACGACAAATGACGCACAAACAATGAACAACATTGAAAATAAGCACAATTGCATACTCACAAGATTTGAAATCGTTCATTAGGTTAATTAATTTTTTGATAAAAGTTATCATTTGAAATGCTGCACCACGATATGATTCTCGTTTGACGTGCGATCTACCTAAAAATTGGAACAAATTTGCAATCTCAATTGTAGTCTTATGCTTGGCACGTGTTGTGATGGGACATGGCGAGACACTTTTGGTGACATTCGTTGGTAGACCTTTCTCATTGAGTGAATCTACAATTTGCCAACGATTGGTTTGAACTTCGAGAGGAAGTGAAAGAAAATGTTCAATGATTTGGCGAATTTTTGCTGAAATTGTAATATGACTTTTCAATGGAAGTTCAGTGCAAATTTCATCATCCTTGATTTGAGATAATTTCTTCAGAAAATTAACTGCTTTATCACAAACTATTTTACATGCAGATTTGTCACTGTTTGCAGGTTCGGAATAAACACAAATGTTTACTAATTCAATTGAAACTTTGTTTGGTTCAAATCGAATCATTTCATAATTTCGAGCAAGCAATGCTTCAATTAACTCAATGGAATCTCGTGAATTTTTATACTCTGAATAATTAAACAAAATTATTTAAAATCAATCGAATGAATATTAGAATATACCTTCTTTGAAATTGTCGATTAAATGAGATAAGTTTTTGAGAAAACGAATAATCTTAGAGAGTGCTTCGTGCTTTGACATCTGCTTGTTGTCCGAAGTTGTGCTAAATGTTGCAATATTTGCAATTTCAATTACAGTGCGAAATGTTCGTTCTGTAGATCGATATGTGTAGTATGGCTTGGTGGAGATTGTAATCTTTGTTGGCCCAGCCTCGTTGAGTTGGTTTAAAATTGTCTCTCTACATTTATTGAATTCATAATGAACATTAAAATTGGCAATCAATTTGATAAGAATCGATAGTCGAACTGCCTCATTCTCACCAACTTCCTGGTGGTTTGAATCAATTTGGCATAATTTAGCCAGAAAATGCACAACTTTCCGCGAAATGACATGCTCGGAATTTGATGAGATTTCTTCAAATTTGACAATGTTACACACTTCGACAATGGTCAAATTACCATTTCCAAAATTGGATGATTCAAATTTAAAAATTTCAGGATTAGATTCAGCTAATTTTTTGCACAATTCATATGGGGTGTGACTGAAACTGGAAAAATCTCCACGTAAACAAAATTATTATCAAAAATAATAGTTTACTAAATAAATTACCTCGTTTAAAATCATCAATCAAACAAATTAATTTATCAAAAAATGTATTTACACAATTGAGGGCATTTGTTCTTGAGTCAAACACTGAACTGCTAGATTTCCCTTGAAATGTCACTTTGAGCTTAGAGAATTCAATTTTGGTGCAATAAATGTGTGCACTTGGTTCACTAGATGTCATACTGATTTGCTGATGACCGGTGGCAACTTTCAAATCTTTGATAAATTGTGGCTTTAACGCAATTGGAAAATTATCTAATAAACAAAAAACATTTTAAAAATATATATACATTTTAGCATAAAATGATACAAACTTAATTTAAGATGATTTATTAGTTCAATCCAATCGGAGATTGAATCTGCACTAGAAAGCGAATTTGTCGAGTGATTTTTGATTGAGAATTCATTTGGGCAATTAATAACCGATCGGTTTGCGGCATTTTGCCTTGGCAGGTCCATATTGTGAATTAGTGGATTCAGTTGATTCTTCCTTTGTGTGAGTTAAAACAACTTGTTCGTAACACAGCGATCTGCTCAATTAACGACGACGACAGCCAAAACAAAAACATGTTGCACTGCACGCAATGTATCATTGCTTTGTGAGTTTTGTTGCTTTCACTGGGATCAGTAACTGCAGTTAGCACAATCTGTAATGTGAGACAATTGTTTGTTATTCCGCCAGACACAAAAGTGCATAGCCTTGAACTTCTTGCTTCCGTTGAATAAGCCAATTAATAGATGGCGGTAATTTTTGTTTTCGAATTACATTATATTCATACTTCTTATCGACGATTCTCACTCTAGCATTTATGCTTGTGTCAATATGCACCTCGTGAGGCACGTGTACAACTTTTACTACTAAAGTTTCTTTGTCTCATATGAGTTTCTTTGTCTCATAGTTTTAGCTTTATCATATTTCCTAGAAATGTATAATCTATTCCAAGAAGAGTCGCTGTGCACTTATCAGTGTCTGTTTACAAAGTGCTCCAAATAAAGGTATCTAACAAGTGGTGGTTAATGGCACTCTGTGATTGTAAATGTCTAGGGAGAATTAATTTGCACATTTGTAAGATGACCAAAAATGGCAATGCAACATTTATCGACATTTGGTTGATAATATTTTTTTGCATGTTTTTGGTACCCAACAATCAACAAGTCGATAAACACACCACAAAACATATAAATTATTTATAAATTATTGAATCATTGAGTCAGGGTTCGTCGTTCAACTCGGCAGAATGTCTTGCTTTCACAAATTTTCTTACCACCAAGTTGGTGAACAACAACGAATGACTACTCGCTTTAAAGTACTGCTCTCTATACTGCTATTTGTGTCCATTTTAATGGCTCTAACATTAGTCTGGCATTCTTTCTGGTGGAAGCCAACAACAGCAACATCAAAATCGTTTGATTCAAATGTTACAAACATTGAAAGCATGGACGATAGAGCCAAAATGTCTTCAGATAAATTGGTGAATACCATTGACCAAGAACAATTTGTCCAATTGAATGATGTTGTTGGAGGCGAAACAAACAATTTGTCTCCGAATATAAACAACAACAAGCAACTTGATCAAACCAGTTTGTCAGCTAAAGCCAACAACATCAAGTGTCACGACCTTGTGCCCGGTATTGAGCGAATGTCACACGGAGTGGACATTACCGGACTCGATCTATTTCCGTCTGACATACTGAAAAGCAACGGATTTCGCAATGCCTTGTTTGACTTTAGTTGCAATCACAAGCACACCTGGCGACACCCAAACATTGACGACTATCAGTTCAATCGACCGGACCAGATTATGGCAATTAGCTCTGTGCCCGCAAGTGCACTCACCATTAGGACTAGTTTCAATCAGAACTTGAAACAATGCAAAGAGTCACTTGCCCTTCAGGTGGACATCGATGTGAGCGTATGCTTTGGAGGTTTCTCCTCGAGTGTTGGCTACAAAGAAGCGAAAGAACAAATCATGAAATCAAACAAAAGCATTGCTGAGGTAAGTGGAATGACTAGTGGAATTGACAAATATTCAAATATAATTTCAATTCATCGGGCTGTAGTCTTCTGCGTATGTGTCGGCCATTCAAATTGATTTCGAGTCGAGCAGAAAGATGCAACCGAATGACAATTTTCAAAAGTATCTCGACGAATTTCCAGCAAAGTACGAGGACAATCCAAGCTTGTATCAAAAGTTCATCGATTCATTTGGCACTCATTACTTTGAGAGTGCAAAGTTCGGTGGCTATCTCTACCAGAAGACTGTCATCGAAAATAGTTACATTTACAAGGCTGACATGAAAGAGATTGCCGCAAGTGTCAAGGCTAAATTGTCGACCTTCTTTGTATCCGCTTCTGTTGGGGTTGAGGTTAAGACTTCGTCAAGTTCGATTAATGAAGAATTCAACTCAAACAGTGAGACACATTTCTCGCATTATGGGGGCAAAGCTGACTTGACCAATTTCAAGGAGGAGGGCTCATTCTCCAAATGGGTTGACTCGGTCTACAAGGATCCGTGGTTGTTTGCAGGCAAACTTGAGCCAATTGAAAATTTGATTGCAAACCTCACCGTGCGAGCTCAGGTGAAGAAGGCAATATCTGTGTATAGAGCCAAGGCTTTCCTGGCTGACTTTCGAAGCACCATCTACTTGGGCAGAATAACATTGACCGAACAACAGTTGCAATACCTGGCAACCATTGAGAATTATCTGTACAATCCTCAAGCGGGACAGTACGATTTGAACAAAATTGGACAAGACATTGATGACTTGTTCGAACGAGTACAGGAAATTAGAGGTTTGAACTGTTGCTCGCCTTACTACTTGCTAAATAATATTTATTATTTGCGAACAGATCGAGCACTTCTCAAAGAAGTTCACGAGACAATGCAATCCAAATGGAACAGCACATTCAAGTGTAAATACTGGATTGGCATCGTATGCAACACTGGCCCAGTGAGTGACAAGTTGCAGAAAGAAAAAGAAATTTGGGATTATCTTACAGTGCAGAAGATTGCTAAAGTGCTCAAGCAAACTGCTCGACCAGACAGTGCACAAGTGTTCGAATTGGTGCAAGAAGCCACTAAACTGGCTCACTACCATGAAAGTGGCCAAGTGGACTTGTGTGCAGGTGGCGATGCTCAGTGTGGACAGTGCTTGCGAGGTTATGCCGACTGTTGGTTCTCTCAAAAGGACTATCCCTTCTGCAGCACTCACAAGGAGTGGAACATTATTAGGTACACTCCCAAAAAAGTGGACAAATGTTGGAATTGATCAAATAAATAAAACGATGATAAATCACTGCCATGAATCATATTTGCGATATGACGGTATGACAACGGTAACCGTATGTCCCATTGGATGTGCAATTGATTTTGCTTCGATAGATTAATTAATGGACACAAACTAATCAACACTATCATCTATGACTGGTTTCGATGTCATCTACTTGACCGCTCGAACTGACTCAACGGTGGCGTCCTTGTTAACTGATGACTTTGTGTCACAACTTGACAGCTATAAAAGTGAGCTTGTGTTGTTCACTGCATGCAGTTGTCTTGTGAAGACATTGACATATTCCTTTCCCGTCACCTCAATAAACCAACTTAATCCAACCTTTGTCAATTTGGTGAACGATCTCGAAATGAGTGAGAGTGCATGGAATAAATAGTTGAGTTCGATTGTAAATATATCATCAAAAGGTTTAATGGAAATAATAAACAAGTGATTGTACAAAACATATGAAGTATACAACTGAAGAGAATAAAGTGAAACAGTGAATTAAATGATAAGAGAGTCTCATTGGACTATTGGGAAAGGGCAAGGGTAGAGGGAGAATAGAACAGGTGAATAAGTTAATAGTAGGCCAACATCGATAAAATACTTCGCAACATTACACTAGTGATAGACAAGCGTCGATCTGTGTAGAAACAATAATCTAATGAGACAGCTTTACATAAAATACATAGTATGTAGTAGTAATGACATGAGAATGAGATAACAATCACATTGACGTTAAGATATAAGATATTCTACATAACTGTTATAACAAGTTATATATAGAGTCAAAATAATGAGTTTTGTGGGTGAAAAGTGGATTCAAGTGACCTGCACAAACACTTGCTCTAATCGGCGGCATGTTTCATGTCCCCGTTAGTTAGTAACGTCCTATGAGCATGGTGATGGTTGTGGTGGTTATGGTGTGGATGGTGATTGTGGTGACTGTGGTTATGGTGATTGTTCATTGGATGCAATGAAATGTCATTGCCACCACCACTGCCTGAGGTATTGGCCTTCGCCTCTTCCGAGCACTTGGAAACGTCCTTCCGAGATGCACCACCATTGGCGGTGACCATGTTTTCGTTGTTCTCTTGCATCGATATATCACCCTCGCCAACTGGCTCGTCGTCGTCTTTGTCTTCGTTTTGGTCCCGATTGGGTTGTTCGTCCTGCGATTCCTCATCTCCAGCGTCATTGGTATCGCCATTGACGAGAGAGCATATAGTGGACCTGGTAAAGGCGCCATTCGGAATCCTTTTCGATTTGGGTGAAGGTGATTTAAGGTCGCCCCCATTTAAAGATGAGTGTTGAGTAGGTGAGTCGTATCCTTTAAAACTCTTTGGAGTTGTAGGCGTGGGTGACGATGACGATGAAGACGTAACCGTAGCGGTTCGAGTTGAACTGCGAGTTCGTTTCGAAGTACTTGGAGACGAAGTAGATGGAGTGGAATCAAGAGGCACTGGGATAGGTTTTATTCGGACCCTCGGAATGTTCGTATCCAATGGTCTTGAAGATGACGGTGTAAATGGCTCCCTCACCACAGAAGCCTCAATTCCGGTAGAATTAGAAATGTGGTGGTTATCACAGCTATTTTCATTTGACAAAACATCAAAATTGAGCCTCTTTTGAGCCTTCTTCGCAAGATTAAATTCTTCCTCAGAATCGTCCAATATTTCATTCTTGATATATACTCCATTCATAGAGGTGGGTTCTTCTTCATCTCCTCCTTCTTCCGACTCATTCTCAGACTCATAATAATCGTCCTCTTCGTGTTCGTCTTGAAATACGGATTGACTTAGATCCTCTTCATAGTCCTCACCGTTGATGGAATTCATTGACTGGGGCGCAGAGATATCAGCATTAATAGAATCACCATTGATATTAACCTCGACCACACTATTCGAATCATCATTCTCTCCATTTTCAAACTTCATAGCCTTGGCCTGACGATCCTTGGCAGCCTTCTCTTTCGATTCCATCAACTTGTTTTGCCGCTTTTCGTTTTCCCTTTTCCTACTCCTTCTCCTCTGTGAGTTTGGATACGCTTTGTACCATCTCCGTCGTTTTCGTTTCTTCAACACAGAGCCTGGAGCGTTCAAAATTCCAAGAATCTTTCCAATAGGAGCATTTGGATCTTTGCTTGGGTCTTCCTCCTCGCGAAGGTCCTCATTCTCAAAGAGAACATTGTATATTTCATTGTCCTCTTCGTAAAATGGTGAATCCAAAGTAACCAATGGTGTCCAAATCAAGTTATCCTCAAACAGTTCAATTCGAGGTTTGTTCAAAGATCGAGCCATTTCATCTTGGTCAATTATTAAATTCCACCTAATATAGATATAGATCAATAAAATAAATCATACACAAAGAGAAGCGAATCATTTACCTGTCATCCTCGTTGTCGATCATGTTGGCCCATTGCATAGTCGAAATGATGTCGTTCACGTTGATGCAAGTTTCGTTTGAGATTTCCTTAACCGAAATAAGGCCTCCTTCGTCCTCTTTCAAGTCACCTTTCTGGTTCATTCGTTTGTTAATATAATCAAAGATCCTGAACTTCCAATATGACAAGTACGATAGCTTTCCTAATTCGGAGAGAGGTTTTTCTGGGGTGCCAACCATGCCTTCTCTTCGAGAGAGCAGGTAGGAGAAGTCAATCAGGAAACGACCAAATCCACAACGTTGAAAATGAGGCAACGTAACGATACATGATACGTTGTACCGTTTAGAGGAAAACTTTTCCTTTGAAAAGTATCCAATAAAATGAGATCCTAAAAGTATAACAAAAGCATGAGAATAAATCACTAGAAATTGTAATCAGAACATACCATAAAAATCGTTGTAAGTGAGCACATAAAAGAGAAAATGTTCAACATCGTACAGCAAAGTCTTATGATCGATGAATAACTTGCCAAGTAGACATAAATTCTGACAGTACAACTTTTGATTTTGTCCATCAACTTCGAAGACAGAAATGTAGACTGGACATTTGAAAAGGAAGTTCGGTATCACTTGTTTGGATCGATATATTTCGTCACCAGGTGGTTTGTTTCCGCGACACTTTTTCTGAAAAAGTATGACAGTGTTAAAATCAACAAAAAATGTCAATTAATCAAACACTCACCGAATGATGGCGAAAATTCAAGTCACTGTTCTTGTAGGTAAGACAAAACTCGCAAATAAATAACCGATTCATTCGGGCATATTCTTGAGGATACATAGAAGTATACCAGGTCTCGATCTCAACATCATTCAGCACAATTGCTTTCGGACATCGCAATGGTGTGGTATGTTCTCTGGGGACTATTGGAAATTCTTTCTTACTTTTACTTTTCGATTTGTTTGAACTTTTGTTAACATATTCTTGCTGTTTATTGATGATGGCCTATGATAAAGCAAAATTTGTTTAGGGAATAACTCTTAAGTTAAATTTAATATAAAAACTAACCGTTAAACTTTTTGAGTTTACAGTTTGTCTTGCTTCAGTCGTCTTGATTGGAGAGAGCACGGACTGATCAAGTTTCTTAGCAGCATTTTCTACAACCACTTTCCATGTGTCTTCGTCCCAATTGGTATTATCGAATACTGTGTCTAATGGAAGTAAAGGCGATACAGCACGGTATGATGGTGACAAAGGTGCTGTTGAGGTGGACGGTTTGGAATTTCTGAGCTCTGCTAATTCGGCTAACGATTTTCGACCACGTTTACGAGGTTGACTTGTTGCGGCAGAAGACGTGCTAGGCCTTAAAGTTGAAGTAGAAGCTGATGCCGATGCAGTTGTCGAAGCTTTGGTAGATGCCCTTGTTTCTCGAGTGTTGGATTTAATTGATGTCTTATCCTCCATAAAGGCTCTAGCAACCTCGGCATTGCTATCTTCAGAATATAGACCTTCGTCTTTTTCATTATCAACCTCATTTCGAGATTCAGGCACAAGTTGAGGTTTACCGTCTGTAACATGTGATTCTTCGCCTATATTAAGTTTGACTGAACTTTTCACCGGACTTGCAGTTATTGGGGTAGCTGCTTTCAGCTTGCGAATTCGATCCTGATCACGCCTACGTTTTCTCTGCGAAACTGACGACCTTCTTTTCTTCTTCCGACTACTTCCTTTGGGCTTGACTGGAGAAGTAGAAGTGGAAGTCTTAGGAGAAGTTCCGACTTCAGTCTTTATTCTTTTCTTTAAAGATCTGGACAAATACTCTTCCTCATTTTCGCTGGGAGAAAATTCATCATTACTTTGCTCAATCACTTCTCCATCTCCATCTTCAACTTCATCATCCTCATCATCAACGTCTTGTCGTTTCCTCTTATTATCTTCTTTTTTTATCATAAACTCAGTAATCAGTGTCTGCTTAACTGCCGCCGACGAAGTTGAAGGTCGAGGCTAAAATAAATATTAAATATTTATTAAAATAAAATTGCAGGTTTCCTTGGTAATTACCTTTCTGCGATCATTCCTCTTCCTGGTAGATGCCATGGATACGTCCTTTTGTTGGACAAACAGATGATGGTTGAGCTCGTGGGATCCTTCGTGCTCTTTGGGAGTTGTAGAGTCCTTTCCTCCTCTGCTTGGGCTATTTGCACTACTAATACTGCTACTGCGATTACCAACAGTGTCGCGATTATTGCTATCAAAATGGTTCAATTGAGCGCCTCCTGTTTCTGGCTCAGAAGGTGGTTCATCAGTTGTGGTGCGATGTGTCTCGGAAACCTCATGATATTCGTACTCGTCTTCTTCCTCTTCGTCTTCGTCTTCCTGCTCACCGTTTTCGTCCAAGTTGATTTGCTGTGGTCTGTCAAGTTCAGTACATTGCACATCAACTCCTTCGACGATATCTTCGGTTATACTATGACTATTTCGAGATTTACGAATATTGCCAGGGGTAAAATACTGAGAAAGTCCATCGTGTAAATGTTTGAGCAAAGGATTATTTGACGACGGAGATGCTACTTGATTTTGATAATTTAAAAAGCAATTTGACTGACTGGTTGAGGGTTTATCCAAACCAGACTTTAATGCAAGAGTTTTGCGTAAGGCAAGTTCTCGGCACGAAACCAACTCTCGTTTCAAATGCAAAGAGCCTTTCCTTCGACCTTTTCTGCCGGTATACTTTTTGGCAAATTCACAATCGAGCGGAGAAGCGGAGGAAAAAGCCGAGTCTCGCTTTGACGAAGTGGTAGAATTACAATCAGAATAGTATGACTCAGATGAATCAAATATTCGTCCTCGTTGAGAAGCAAACAAATGATCCGAAGAATTAGGAACAGAGAGGTGTTGAGGATGTGAGGAAGATGAAGGTCTATTTTGAAATGCCGAAGGTGGCGATGAAATATTTTGATAATGTGGTTGTTTGGACTGAGGTGAGGTTGCAGTCTCGCTGTTTGCAAAAGATTGGCTCCTTCGGGGAGAAGATAGAGGCGATGTTATTTCCGGCTTAACGATAGTCGATGAAGGTGAAGAAAAAAGGACAGAATTTCGTGTTGATTGCAGAGGCTGTTTTGGCTTCTCTACTGATTGTAGTGGCTTAGACGGCGCACTCTTACGAGCAATCAACTGAGTTGTGGGGCTATTGCTCGAGGAAGGAGTATTCAGCTTGGTGGATAACCTCGAAGAGGACAATTCAACGCAATCGTTACAGGTCCAGTTGAACACTAAACAAAAAATTATAATTAGCAAAAATATAAAACAAAATTTAAAAATAAAATCAATTGTTACACCTCAAAATATTGAAAATATCTACACTAAATAAACTTCAAATAGAAAAATAGAAACAAACAAAATAACTGATTATATATGACAGATACCCGACATACATGTATATAAAGGCAAACTTAAGTATAAATAAAATCAGTAAAATACATTTTCAAAATTAAAGAGCGACAAATATAGATTTAAATGTTGGTTTTGTATAAGGTTGTCACTACAGAACATAAACAGAACCAACACCAGTGCAGCAATGGGCACAAAGCAGCAAGAATTGAGTGTCGCAAGAATAGAGGCACTAACCGAAAGCCTAATTCAATTAGAGACTGTTTGTTTGTTTCACCCTGGAAACAAAAGGTAGTGATCGAACTCGAACCAAACCCAGCGGTGGCACTGCATGTGTGTCAGTGGCCTTATCGCAAAACAGACACCAATCGTCACACGCGTACACACAGATGATCGTGTATGCTGCCTAGGTTAACTACCTGTGGTCGTACAACACACATACACACACTACTGACGTTGGTGGTGGTCGGGAATGTGATTACGAAATCAAACAACAAAACGAGCGTGTGTGCATGTGAGTGCGGATGACTGGATGGCTCGGTAGGTCGGATGGATATGCCACACAAACACACGACTTGGCAGTGGCCAAATGAGAGTACATAGGTGTATAGTCAAACAAAGGGTAACTGGTCGAGAGGTGATAGCAAGGTTGTGAGGAGAACGAATGTTGTGAGCTATCTAGTGCAACAATTAAAGAGCTGACAAAAATGTGGCAGGAGACAAGTGGCAGTTACGAGATTCAGGTGATTGTGGTGGTGTTAGTTGTGGAATAATGTGCTTGGTCACAAGTTGAACTTGTAGAATGAGTGTGAGTGGAAATGAGGTGCTTATGATTGAACACAAATGGTGATGAGTATTAAGGCTGTAGTGTATTAAGTCAAGGTGAGGGTGAAGGCAGTTGCTGTTGCGACGAGCAGGGTTTGTATGTGTGGGGCAACACTGGCACAACTACCAAGGCATACTGGGACACTCAACAGGGTGATGTGTGATTTCGGTGACCGTCGGTATTGTCAGTTTGTCCACATTGCTATGTGAGCATCCATTTTGGCCATCAACAAGACAAACTCACACCGCCACTTAGCGTGCTCGCACACTACACAAAGGACCACAGCAGACAGCATCAAAACAAAGTAGAAGCAATCCTTTCCTCGAGCAGCACAATCATCACCATCATCATCATCTACTCACTACTCGTAGCAGGAGGGTAGCAGTGGGATGCGAGCCAGAATTGAGCCGAGTGGTCAGGAGAGAGGCGCCACGAAACGTAAACGTTGAAATGTAAAGTCGTAAACGTTTACGAGCAGAGGCGAGTTGTGTTGCGATGGTTGGCTTTGTGTTCAGTGCTGCAGTGCGCCCTGCCACCAAGCAACCACCAGCCAGCCATACACAACACACTGACAGCAGTGGCGCGCGCGGGCAAAATGCCGCCGATGCGAGCGCACATGCGCATTGACCTCTGTCCCTCAAAATTGGGGGCGCTGGCGCCCATGCCAGCCTGCTAATCTCGCCAAAACAAATTAATGTTCAACAAATTCTCCAACAACTGTCAATTAAACTTGCATTCAATAAAATTGAGAAACTTTTTGAACGCTTATGACATTTTGTAAATTAATTTCTCTAAAATTATAATTTTTAACGCATGTATCTGTGAAAGCAATAGATAAGATAACAACGTTTGCTGTTTGTCAAATAAAACTATTTTCAACTGAACTATAGAAAAGTGGGCAAATGAGGTGCGGGACAACACAAAAAGACCTATTTTCTGAACACCTTTCTTTCGATGAAAACAACAAAAGAGAGAGAGAGGAGGCAGACAGAGCGACTCTACAGTCTAATTTAGAGAGTGCTAGTTGTGCACTAAAGTGCGGTGCATCGTGTAAAACGACGAAACCATGCGGTTCAGAATGTAAACATTGACTTTGGCAGTTTGCTTAATACACAAAGTTTGTCAACTGGGTCAATAGATAAATAATGAGCTGCTAAGTAGGACATCTCAAAAAAGAACGCTCGGAAATGGCTCACCTGAATTGGAGAGGCTAATCTTGAGACAACTTCGGTGGAAGCCACGATCACATTGATTACATATGAGATTGGTCTCTTCGTCGTGTAAACCACAGAGAGGACACTTCTTGCAGTTGGGGCACTCCCAGTTGGGAAATTCTTTGATCCGCTTCAGCAGTGACTCCGAACAGCCCAAACACTGAGAATGACCGGACAAACCACAAACCGAACAGGTGATCAATTCGTCACGTCCACCTTGGTCCGACAAGTGACATTTGCCACAGATTTTGGATTTGGTTGCTATCACTACCGTCTTCTGGTTCGGACTTGTGATGGTCGAACTTTTCGATGAGGAGGGCGAAGAAACTGGCGATTTCAAAGTGGTTGGTCTTTTGCGGGATCTTGAGGGCGAAGATGATTCTGACTTATTACCTTTACAAAATTTTCGAAGCACCAAATTAATAGTCTTCTCTATAGGATCGACAGGTATTGGTTTTGCTTTTGGGGGCTTGCTTGGCTTGCCTGACTTGCTTGGTTTACTTGGTTTGCTTGGTTTATCTGCCTTGTCTGCCTTGCTTGAAGATGGAGGCTTATTTGGGGGACGGGGCCGAGGTTGTAAACCGTTAGCTGTAAAAAGCAAACGTCTGTTAATTGCAAGAAATGGCAAACAAAAGACTCACGATTTGCAGGGACCAAATGAACTCTCGATTTGATTGGATTATTAATGGCCACAATAGCAATTGAAGAATTTAACTCGCGGTACGAAGCACCCCCAGGGTTGTCAATGCGAGCCAACAAATTCCTCTTAACCATATCATCGAGATGTTCTTGAATGTGCACTTGGTCACGAAATACTTGGCTCTTCTCTTGTTTGATAATTGTGTTAAACAAACGCTCCACCCCTGGACGTTGCTTCTGTCGTTTTATTTTGCCAATTGCCATCAAAATCACTCGGTCAATTTCCGTTACAGGAATATCGAGCATTGTACCTGCTACTGCTGCTCCTGTTGATGAAACTGAAAGTTGTCATTAGAATAAAACTGTTGAAATGAATCTAAATTGAAACATACCTCTCTTGCGTTTACGAGAAGTCTCCGGAGTGGTTGAAACAGCTGCATCTGATTTATAAACCAGAGATTTATGCCGAAAGGAGCTTTTGGAGGGAATAGGCCTTGAATCCGGTGCCGGCACCGAGGCATGCCTGTTTGGTAGGGATAAAGCTCCACCCGCGGCTTGACCACCACCAGCCTCACCACTTCCTAGATGTAATTTAATTCGCGGAAGTGCATGAGGTGTTTTGGCTAGACTAGTGAATAGATTCTCTTGTGATCCTGTTCGATGGTGACCACTCGAACCTGGGCCAGACCCACCACTGACCGACGTTTTGGTGGCCACTACAGGATTGTTTCGGTGAGCGTAACGCACTTTCCGTGATATCGAACCAGAGCTTGATGCAGATGAAACCGAAGAACGTTCCACTAAATCAAAATCGTCCTCTTCTTCTTCCTCATCCGAATGATGTTCGTCAGAGCCTGAGCCACTCACTGACCCGTGACGGGACGAGTGGGAAGAACGAGAACCATTCTCGGAGCCAGATTGAGAGCCACGTTCATCATCATCATCGCTACTGCTTGAGTCGGAACCACTCTGTCCGGATGACTCTGAACTCGAACCAGAATGGTCTGAGGAGTTATCGCTGCCATTATCGTCCTCATCATCGTTAGAAGCATCTTCATCATTGACCTGTGCAGGACCAGAAACAGTCGCTGTAGCTGTGGCTACAGCAACATTACCCTGTGATACAACTTTATACTCTTCTTTGACTTGAATTGTAAGTTGAGGTCGGGCTCCAGGCTGAAGTTCCGAGCCCGAAGAACTCGAACTCGATGATGATGAAGATGAAGAGGACGAGGATGAAGAAGAACGTGAAGATGATGATGAGGAAGAATTAGACGACGAGCTACTACTTCGAGAGCTCTCAGAATCACTTAGATTCATGATGACTGGTTGGTTATGAAGGTGAAGAGATGTGGTTGGGGTTTTTGTTGTTGATGATGATTGATGGAGACATTCAGAAATAAGTTGAAGGAAAAGGTTGAAGATATTGAGACAAGGAAACAAGGAAATAATAAATGTATGAAGGATGAATAGTAAGATATATTTGATGAACAACAAATAGGATGAGATAAAATGCAAACTGATGGAGAGTGCACTCGCGTTGATATAAAATAATTTGGCGGGAAATTATTGCAATTCTCCCAATGTCACAATTGGCCTATGTTTCGGTCAATTAGATTTAAAACAGACTTCAAATGACAATGTTTCACGAGTGTGCATTAATGAAATTCGGATGAAGGTCAAATGGCAAGGGGAAGAATTCGATTCTGACAAAAAAACAATTCAACTTTACATTCGAATCAAATGATGAAAGCATTCAATCGGATACTTCTTGACTTGAGTAAAGAATTTGAAGTAGAACATAAAATCGAGAATTAGGCAAAATAAATTATAAAGGAGAATCGATTCAAAACGGTGTCACGTCATCTTGAGTATGGAATTGTTTCCAAATCTCAAAATGTTTTGACGAAAATGTAATGAACCGAATAAGGAATAGGAAAGGGTCAGGTCATCTTGAGATTTGATTAGAAATTCCATCCAACAAATAATACAAATGGATGAAATCTTGAGGTCAACTCTTAACTGTTACATGTTCTTTGAATGTGACACGAGTGTGTGCCGCCATAAAACGATTTATTGACTTGAGGAAATGTGAAATCCATCAAATTAGGTAAAGATGTAAAATTCTGCATTAAAAAAATCAAAGAACTTTTGTTAGAATAATCAAATGCAAGTGATTTCCTTATTATTATATTTCCATTAATAATAAGTGTCGGTTGTAGTTACGTTAGTTGGTTGTTGTAGTTGTGATGAGGGCATTGTTTGATAAATATCAAATCGGTTTGAGTCGACACTTTATCGGTTGGACTGGTATTTGAGATAGCTTCTCAGGTTGTAGGAACAACAACAATAACAAAGCAAGTATTGTATATTTTATCTTTTATGTAATATTAATGTAATCTGGTTGCTAGGAAATGGCGGAGAAAGTTGCGGTTGAGTTTAGAGTTGAATCTCGAGTGGAGTGTCGACTTTTTGGGTTGAGTAAAATAATGCTTCGACTGTATGAGAAAGTCACAAATCAATTGAAAATCACGCAACAACACATACACAGAGACAAACACGCACACAGATTGATGAATTGATGAAAGGCAATTGCACTCGAACTGAATTATGCATGTGAACCTTTCGAACCTGGCTTCGGCAAGACCTGTCGATTGTTGGTAACCATGTCAAGCCATGTGATGCGATATTTGATGTAATTAGGGACTGCCTGAGTTACACTCTCCTTTGGACGATATCGAGTCGGTGTCGGAGGCAGGGCCTGCCAGTCGTTGTTTACGTCGATTAGTGTCCGATGGTTACAAGTGATAATTAGCCGGTGGATAGTGGCGAGTGTGGCGAGGATGATAAGACACTGAGGATGCACATGATGATGGCACAGTGAGGAGAGTGGTGAAGGTGCACAGTGGCGGTCGAGTCCGGTGAGCAATTAGTATGCACTCGGCTCGGTGGTGTCCGCACCAAACGAGCGTGTCATCTGATAACACAAAGCTAATCGGTCCCACTCGGATAAGGCTCACCCAAGTGGATCAACTCGCTCGGTTCACTCAAGAATGTTCCCTTCACTTAGGCCACTTCGGAGCACTTCTTTGCACACCAAAGATGTTTGTGTTGTTTTCCATTTCACTTTGCCAATAGAGGCGCATAATGGTGCACACAGTCTACCATACCGCTAGCTCACACCACACATTCATCCTCCTCACTTCTGGCAAGTTTCCTTCTAGCGCGCACTCCTACTCCAGTCTAGAGAACACAATTCACGAGAACTACACCAGTTTCAATTGCAGTGGCGGCCATTCAGGGAACTACAGCCCAGTTCAATATTCTCGAGTGCCACCAAAGCGATGTGTGTGCCAGTGCGTGAATGGTCCTTTCTAAATGAAATCACTGCCCTGGTAGAGTGTTCTGAACACAGAGGCATGGCACAATGCTCATCAGTCATGCTCACCCTCGCCAGTGGAGTACTACTAGTGCACTGAATGGTTACCTGAGCAGACTGCATCGGAGCAGACTCGAGTCGTGTTCGTGCCGGCCACTTTGATGCATTCACACTCGAGTGTGGCGAATGGAGGCACTAGAGGCAGCTGCAAAGCAATGCATTCGCCAGAGTCACTCCAAATGGCATTCTCCTCAATGCTGCCGAATGGTGCATGCACCACCCTGTGCCTGTGCCACTGGCAGCACTACCACGCCGATATTATGTATGGATATATTCCCACACTCGATTGTGTTGTGTCGTATATCCTTTCCGTCGGTCTGGCTCGCTGTCTCGCTGCAGCCATCGAGAATGGAGTCACTGCCATTGCACATTGAACATTGTATTCATACTACTCATAACAAACGAACAGTTGCGCAAGCATCTTTTGGCTGGTCGAGCATCTTAATTGTTTCGTAATTTTGCGATAATTAGTAATGCACTTATTGGCTATGCACAGAATATTCTCTTGAAATATGTCACAATTGCAATTTTATATTTTTGTCTTTGTCGCATAGAATCGAAATCTGGTTTGGAGTCTAGTTTGGTCGCACCAAAAAGGTCAATTTAACAATGGACATTGGACAATTAATAAATTCAAGCATACAATGATCAATGCTTTCGAATGTAAAATTGAATTTAAGTCAAGCACAAATGCTTTTATTTGTATAACTAATTACTACTGATTTGAAATTGCAAATGTGCAACAGTTTATACAAGTTGACGATTGTTCAATTGACAATAGTCAGTTAGTAGTTTGTCAACTTCAAACAAGAAAGCGGCATCAATACAGTGACATTTGCTTGTAATCATATACAATGTCAATCATATCTTGCTCTTTGCAATTTGAAACGTCGACTGTTATCTCTCTACAGATTGTGTTTTGTTTTTAATCGAATGCAAACCTGATTCATTCGAAGGCAATTGATCAGCTTTTGTCTCTTTCTCCCAGTTCACCCAATTCAGCCAATTCGCACAGTTCGAACAATTCAATTTAAATTTCACAAAATTCCACCTCACTTTTCCTGTATTCTACCTAACTCGAGTTGATCAAGCAAACCAACAGCAAATTGTTTTGCATTACTCTCACTGTCACAGTTTGTCCGTTCAACCGCACACAAGGCAACCTTGACTTTTTTGTTTGAAGTCACACACCATGCGAATGTTCATACATTTTGGTAGCATAATTCGAAATTACTCGATATGTTTTCCAGATAATTAGATAAATCACATTGGTCTGAATATGGCTAGGACATATTGCAAATAGCTCCGTGGACGGTGATGATGGCACGCCTTGATGAATTTGTGTGTGTGCACTGTCTAGCTGTCATTTGTGATCACATTTGCAATGGGAAGACCATTTAGTGAATGTGCTCTACTGCAGAAGATCGATTCACTGGCACTGGCACCAGCATTCGATCGACTGTATTGGCTCGGTTCAATCAGTGTCGTTGCCAGTGGCTCGTCCACTAACTCGACACTTCCGTTTGTTGGTTGTGTCATTAGTATGGCTGTGCTGCTGCTGTGTCTATCTCGCCTGTCCTCTTTCCCCCCTCGCCATCCAATTCGCCATAAGCTAACATCCGTTTTTGATTTGTGTGTTAGTTAGTGAGTTGCTTATATGCTCACATACACTCGGATAGTTACACTTTGCTTGGCTTGTGTCACTTCACTTCACTTCGCTTTCACTTTCTTTGTATTCCTCTGTTGCTCTTCTTCTTGTTCCACTTGTGCGTGAATTCACTTGAATTGTCATCATCGATTCGTGTGTTTTCGATTGATTTAACCTAAATTTTAAATTCTCCTGTGTATATAATCAATGCAACGCTCGGACACAACACTCACTTGCACAATTTGGCAGAATTAGACTGAACTGTGCCGACTGTTTAATTGAATTAGATTTTGTTTAAGTACCATCAAGAGGTATGTATTGTTTGAGTATGTGACATTTATTAGTTCGACAAACATCTTAGTTGAACACAATCTATTCGTTCAATAGTATTGAATCAATACGCCCATCAATTAGCAATATAAAGTTTCAACTCTAAAGAGCACAATTTCATTTCAGCCTTCTCCACTTAATCTCTCAACAATCAAACATCCAAACCCATTTATGATCAAGCAACCTCCAGCCATCAAATCTGCTTCTACCCATTCCTCTGACTCTAGTCAATCGGTAATGTGCTTTGCGCAGTGCCACAGCATTTGTCCATTTGTGGTTGAATGTACCAACAACGGTGGTGTGATTGAACTTACTCGAGAGCATTTAAGTAGAACTCATTTCTCTCCGTTTTGATCGTCACCAATAGATTGAACATTTGTGTGTGTGTGCAATTTGAACTAGTGATTCGAATTGTCCTGCAAGAATTGTGAGCTATTCGCGAATCGCGCGACACGTCTGCCTGTGGTTTGTGGTCTGTTTTGTTTTGTGTGCATCGAATGCTCAAGTTGGCTTTGCAGTGTAATGCCGCATTGACTCGATCGAATCAACAATTCACATCAACATAGCCAACCACATTGTGGAAGATATTGAAGCCATTTGTTTACATTACATTGCTGCACATTACTACTCCCACACAGACACACACACAGTCAAGTGAACTCGGTCGAAATAAAGTCTGCTCTCAAAAGTGGAGTATTGTGTAAGGAATTTCGCAAATACATTTGTGCACTCGAGAACAATTGATCTAGCGCTAAACTATTGTGTTCCTTTGTTGTGATGGTCCTTTGTGTTCAGTGAGTGACTAGAATCGAGTGTTTCCAACTTGTAGATTGCACATTTGCAAACACTATTCAATTACTTTCATTCTCTATCGAAAATAAATAATCAACAAAATGCAAGCCATCAAATGTGTGGTTGTTGGTGATGGGTAAGTTACCATATTAAAATATATTGCATATTGCATACTTTCAAATTGAATTTTGTTGTTGCATACAATTGACCAGATGGTCATGAAAGCCAGCCCTATATATTTTCAACGAGTTAGATTGCATTTCCTAAACTGTTTTAACCCAAAAATTACGTAATTAAAAGCAAAACTAACAATGAACTATTTATTTGTGCTTCCACTTCAACAGTGCCGTTGGTAAGACTTGCCTTCTGATCAGTTACACCACAAATGCCTTTCCCGGAGAGTACATTCCAACTGTGTAAGTGCAATTGTCCAATTGTTAATCGCCAATTTAAACGACCGTCTTTGCGTTTGTGTCCAAATCAGATTTGACAATTATTCAGCGAACATCCTGGTGGACGGCAAGCCAATCAATTTAGGCTTGTGGGATACGGCTGGACAGGAAGATTACGATCGACTTCGGCCACTCTCTTATCCACAGACTGTAAGTTTTCGAATGATTCAATACTATAACATGATTAATATTCATAATTTACTGCTCTGCAGGATGTTTTTCTGATCTGTTTCTCTCTGGTGAACACTGCCTCGTTTGAGAACGTTCGAGCCAAGTGGTACCCGGAAATATCTCACCACTGTCCGAGCACGCCCATCATTCTGGTGGGCACCAAGTGCGACCTGCGAGAAGACCCAATTCAGATTGAGAAACTCAAGGAGAAGAAACAGTCGCCCATTTCGTATGCCCAGGGACTGGCACTGGCCAAGGAGATTGGCGCTGTCAAGTACCAGGAATGCTCTGCACTGACACAACGAGGACTGAAAAGTGTGTTCGACGAAGCCATTCGAGCGGTGCTCTGTCCGCGACCAAAGATGAAACCCAAAAAGTCGTGCTCCATCTTGTAGCGAGCACAGTAAGTCAGGAAGAACGAATTAATGCACTTTGATTTGAATTCAAATATATTTATATGTATTTATTGATACAAACATTGTTGACAAAACTATTCTCAAATAAATAAACTGAACAACTAATAAACAATCGTTGCTTTCGAGCAATTAAACCCACAAAAGTAATGCAGATTGATTTAGCTGATCAAGTGAACTTTGTTTCTTTTTGGTTGCACTCACCAATTGAACACAATCAATTCCCAGTGCAAACATTGACGTCAGTCGGGGTAATTAAGACATTAAGACTTAATGGCTCATTGGCTAAACATAGAAACAGATGGATTAGATTTGAGAATAATCGAGGATGATTACTTGCAATCTGGTTTGTGTGATATAATTCTGCGATTTATTAAATAAACAATTTTGATTTAGAGACAGTTTTTGAGTTAACGTTTTCAATGGAACACAAACAAAGGTGACTAAATTGTTTGCCCGAAAATTGTTCAGTGTCTGACCTTTAATATCAAACATTTGGCTTACAAGCTATTTGAATAATACCAATGGTAGAATAATCTTAAACTAGTGACTGGTTAAAATGAGACGATAATTTTTTTCTGTCCATTGGAAGCAAAGTACGAAACCAAGTCTTAACCCGCTTCTTGGCTGACTAACTAAATTGGCCAATGCGCTTGTCAATTGGAAATTGCACTGCAGACAAGCAAACATTTTTCTAGATTAACCGCAATTTGAAGATAAAAATCATTTAATAAATTTTTAAAGTATTTATGTTGTCTATTAACTCGTCCAAAGTACATAAAATGTCATTTGGCAATTTGTTTAATTGAAATAGATTAACAACTGTGAAATTAATATGTCAATAACCACTTCTTGTTGTTGTTACGTCTGTGCACATGAAAGGTACCTTGAGTGGCTAATGTTGGCAACGTTGTTGCATATTTCCATGTGGATTGAGCGTTAATAAGGACTGTCGCCAATTCGTAACCCTTGACACAAATCGTTCTCATAAATTTTCAAGCACGACATCTTTGCAATGACAAACTTTTTGTTGTATTGTTTTTATTCTTAATTTATTACTACATCAAGAAAAAAACAAACAATCCATCCGCCGAAGATGTATACGAATTTGACCAAAACAATCTTAGCACCTTCGTCCACTACTTTAGTTTACTTGATTACTATTGGTTTCTCTTGTGCTGTGGCTCGGAAGTCTCCGGTGGACAAGGGAAAGTACAGGCAAAGTTGTCCAAGCAAATGCTTACCATAAAGATCAGTGCCGCATATTAAACTACATTTTCTTTGAGTCACTGACGAGTTTCAATAAACCATTTGTCATTTGTAGTGCAAATCTCAGGTCACTTTCTCTAATTAGAGAAAGGACACTCTCCTTAAGGACACTACCGCGCGCAGTGGCCAAAGCGATTATTTCGCCTGTTTGTGTGGTCGACCGCTATAATAAATACATTAGCAACAGTTTGTTTGACCAAGTCTAGTGCCAATCTGTTTGGTTGTATACATTGTATTGCGTAAAGTTCAATGTTAAACATTAATATTTAGATTAATGAAATGTCAAATTTTATTGTCCTTCAAAGATCAGATGAATTCCAATAACCCACAATTGAAGTAGATCTCATTCCGAAATTAATAGAATATTGATATACCGTACCTCATTTGTGAAAAGGTGCAAATGAATTGTTTTCGTTAGCTCGTTCACTGTGGTTCACAACCTTCTTGCAAGTTTTTCCAAATATAATTTACAGTCTAATTCAGACTTTATTCAAATTGTTTGAGTCAACTAAATTCAATCATGTTTGCACTGGCAATTGGTTATTCGCTCGGCTTCGCCGTCTCATATTATGGCTATTCATACTTTTGGATTGTGTTACTTTGTGTGACATACTTTTCAGTTTTGTTTGGTGCAAAATGTGGTTTTGCTTCCTTATTTTCCCGATCTGCACAAGTAAATTTTAATTTTAAGCAAGACTCGTCTGGTATCGCATACAAATACAAATGCGATTGTGCCAATTCACAAATTGGATCGCTTAACTTGTTCCTCAAAAGTGTAGTCAATCATCAGATACGATTTCATTGGAATAGAATTGGCTTCTTAATTGAACGTGAGCTGAAGCCGCTGTTGACTACATTTGATATTGGCACAAAGGTATGTACTGCTTTATCTGCTATTTGAACTATAGTTCAATCATAATTTACTTATATCATTTATGCATAGCCCATCATACTGAATTCGTTCTGTTGGAAATTTGAAATGATAGATCACACGAAGCAAATCTTCAAAATTGTTCTCGATTTTGATATTTTGTAAGTATTTATTAGTCTTTTATATTTTCACATTTTTACATTTCATTTGTTTGTCGATCTATTTGCAACAGATTCGAAAGCAATTGTGATATTATTTTCACCTTCCTTTTATTTCCCGTTGGTGTGAAGGATCTTAACCTTCAGGGTGCGTTCCACTTGGAGCTAGTTGGCTCCTTTTCCTTTAAATCCGCCGATTCAATATCGTGTTTTGACTCGATGCAACTGTACTTTCACGACAGTCCCAAAATGAAGTACGAATTTAGTCGTTGCGCCAGCTTTGCTTACTGTCTTAGTAATTGGGGAATATTCAGCATCGAAGACACTCAGTAAGTGAAATTATATCTTTAATGATCTTATTTGTGATCTTATTAATTAATCTTAATATTTTATAGCCAACTGATTAAAAATTTTATTGACAATAATTTGGTTTATCCAAACATCATCAACATTGATCTAAAGTGAACATCTTTAAGGGACTTTTATCAAGCCATTCTGTCTTACGATGTGTAGCCATTTTTTAAATCTGTAATCAAAGATAAGCCGTTTATATATAGCTATTAATGGATAAGATTCAATACTGATTTTGTACAAAGACTTTGTTTCTAGAACTTTGTTTACAGATCTGTATAAACAATAAAGTTTCACTAAACTGAATAGCCGAAAGTTAAAATGTATGTCTATTCTATTTTACTGACGTCCCTCGTATGAAGTTGACACCCCGTGACATTCATAATTAGAGTTTGGACACAGTTGTGGATTAAGTCTCGCAATATAATTAATCACTCACTCGATCAATCCACACAGAGCAATCAATAATCAAATTAGTCTCGCGTATAGACCGTGATCGGAAGTATACTGAGCCACAAGTCTACTATATATAAACATAATCATTTGTATTAGTTGATCCAATTAAACAGATGCACATTGAATGCTTTGTGATGGAGACAAAAGACCAATTAATAACAGATAATTCACGACAGACAAGCAATATTTACCATAAAAAGAACATGTACATATAGACAGAATTATCTTATGGTAAATTAAACATTTCACGGTCAATGTGACTAAGCCAACAAAGTGCACACAGGATTTGGTAATAATAAATTAGATTAAATAATAAACTAGAATCAACAATAAAGGACAGACGGCACTGAATGCATAGAATGAGGCCAAGACAAGACCAGACAGGCAACAACAAGATAACCGAGAAAACAGAATTGTTTTACATTTACAGAGTTGAGTGTTTGGTGTAAGACTAAGAACGAACATTCAAGTCAAAACATTCAGAACCAATTAGCATTTGGTGTCTGGCAGGGAAATGATGATAATGTTCAAGGACAGACGAATATGGTTACCAACGTGGACAAATTCACCAACTTGAACAAGACCGTTTAACAAGTCTGACATTTTAAGTCATGGACATGGACTTGCATTTGGAAATTGCATTTGCGTGCAAATGTTTTGGAATTGTAATGTTTTGTGCAATATTGATCTGACCTATGACTTTATACAGTTAAAAGACTTATTTACTAGTGTCGAGTGTGTTTTTGACTTATTTCACTCTTTCACTCACTCATTTGTTAAGTTCGCTAAAAAATTGAGTAGTTTAAGGAATCAAATTTAAAGGAAAAGATAATTTCACATGAATTATTTATTTTAATTTGTAAACCAATAATTTTGAACATTAGCTACAAAATCCACAAATGTACAAACTAAATGTTGCCACAGAAAACTTAATGAATTCTCTTGAATCTACTCATTGCCCTGAACATTATAAATAGCCAAGCCAGAAAATCCATCCCCAGACAAAAGTGCAAATGTGAATGAATTTACGAGCTCGACTTAAGGGACTCGATTAGCATCAGTTTCTTAGCCCCAGTTCACACTTTATTTGTGGGCACTAATAAATAAGTCGATCCTAACCCAGATAGTGTAGAAGTGCACCGAGAAAGTTTGTCGCGCCAAAGCACTTGTATAATGTGAGTCAATGTCTATATACGCAATCGAACCGAGTTCTATATATGCAGTGGACCTACTCTGGCCAGAACATCTCTCACCACAAAAGTGCAAGTGGGCTCGAGTACTCGTGGACCAGTGAGACAGTCGAGTTCAGTGATCCACGCCGGCAAGAGATAACTCCCGTGCCACACAGCACACAACACTTTGCCTATTTGTTGATCCAATCATGTGACATTGAAAAATATTCATCCGTTCAACATTTCATTAACATTAGTAATTCTATCAATTTGTGGTGATATTTGGTGATAAGCAATAGAATCTATTGTGTGCTACAATTAATCGAACAAACCAATCCATTTGCAAATATATTCGCCTTATCTGTTTTATTTTTGTGCAAATCAAACCAAGCAGAGCAATCCAACCAAATCGAATCGCCTTATAAATAATTAAAATCACCAAACCGGCAATTTCTGTAAAGCACTCTAAACGAACCCGGACAAAGTAGCTCGAGCTAAATAGTTGTTGTGTATATGTGTCAAGTTTAATTTAATTTCCATGTAACCCAAGCAGCAGCACTTGAAAACTTCCAGAAGCTCAACCAAAGAAACAGAAAACTGTGCGAAAACATTTTGGACGAATCTTGACAAGCGTCTTTCGAGGTGATACAGAGTGACTCAATTTGTGTCTATTTGTGGTTGTTTGCTCATTTACTGATTGAACACTCAGTAGAACTTGAAAATGTGTTTCAATTTCAAAACACATTTTACACCTATTTAGCACCTAAAGCGAGTGACACAATTTAATATTTAATTTATTTAAAGCAATAAAATTGTGATATTATTTATTTATATTTCACCGTGCACCTCAGACATTTGTACATCATATGTGCATTGACATTGCAATCTGCGAACCGATAAGATGAATCCACTAGCAATGGATGATTTATTATTGAATTCGTCCGCCATCGCGGCCAACATGACCAACAATGACAATGCCAACAATGCAACTGGAAAAAGTGGAAAATCTAATAAAAAGGTATGACTGCAATTGCTTGTGTTTGGTTTTGGTTTGGCTGCTTCGGTCCGTTCTGCTTAGCTTTTCTGCTTTGGTTTGCTATTTTTAGTTTGACAGAGATAATTAGATGAATTGCTTTAGCTGAGGGAGGGAGAGAACTGCAAGTACAAATTGAAGGGAAAATATTGCTATGGATGCAGACTTGCACTCTAAAGTTGAGTCAGTTTAGGACAAAACCGAAAAGTGAAATATACAATTTAGACAATTGGTCATTGATTTTTTCTTTTATGAAATTATTTTAATAAAACTGTACCTAGCAGTGGAAAATTCCTGTAGCAAATTGATCATTAAATGTAGAAATAACATTAAAAATTTAACAATCTTATAAGGTTCTTAAAAAATAGAAAAACATTTCTGAAATTCTAATATTATTAGTAATAACCATGAAAAGTCAAATCATTAGATTTGCTTTGAAATTACAAGTAAATTGTTTACTCTTCTTTTTGGTCTTTAACTTTATCCCAAATTGATTTATCAAATGTTTTTCCTAAGAGCACTATTGCCAACATAGATATCTGTTAGGGAAAGTCTAATTTGAACTCCTCCCCCTCTCTGTCCTGTTACCCTCTATCCCAAATTGATAGATCATAAGACAAAGTCATAAATAATATTGTTTTTTGTTGTTGTTTGTGATTGTTATGTGCTCAATGCAGCCACAGTCTCGCTCTCACCAAATGTAATCAATCAAGCATCATAGCCACAAATGTAGAAAAGTCATCTTGTCCTCTATCAGTGTCGTCATTTTGGTGTACGAAACAAGACTTTCCCCTCATTAAGACATTGCGTACATATACGATATTATTATTATTATTAATTTTAATATATTCCCATATATCGAATGTTAATAATAGATATAACAAAACAAACAAGAGACACAAAAGAGCAGTTGAGCAATAATGTGTTGTTCTAATATTCATGAATATATCGAACAGAATCGAATCGACCATCAGTGGAGTACCACCACCACCACCAAACCTCCTTCTTCTTGTTTTGTCTTTCCACTTTGATAATTTATTACACTCCATCTGTCCACACACACATGCACACAGCACAGAATGTGTCACTTTGGTTTGGTTGGGCAATTTCTCAAATTTTGTAGATTAAATACATCTTCAATTCAAATGGAGATTTTCACATGCTTTCACTTTTAGAGTAGACCAAAAATCGATTCTCTTAATAAATCACACATTAAGAACTTTAATTTATTTTATTCTACATTTTAAAAGATTTCAAATGTTAAAGGATCAAGCATCTCCTGGGATTCTGGATTTTAAATTTGTATAATTGAAAATTAATTTATTCTTATTCCACGTGTTTAAATAATTGATTATATGTTAATTTTTAATTTAATTTAATTATTTAGCTTTAATTTTAAAATTCCCAGAAAGCCATGTATACGTTCGTGTACAATAAGCACCCATATTAAATGACGCACAAGGATATATCTCCTCTGAACTGACGTAAATGTAAATGCACAAATCACAAACAGGAAATATCATTTTTTATTAGGATTATTTGGAATTCTTGAGAATTTTGTGTTATCAATTTCCTTCCTCTTGGAAAATATTGAATTTAAAAAACAACAAAAAAAATATATTCAATACAGAATTATAAATTTATAAATCTGCGTTTACTTCACAATGTTGCCAAGATAAATTTTCCATTATTGAAAAGATATTTTCTCAGATAGATTCAAAGAAAATATTTGTCATTATTCTTCTCTCTTGTGTTGGCTTGCTCAATACTTTTGTTGTTTATTTATGCCTAAGGAATGTTGAATTTTTTCCATTTTTAAATTCTACTCTAATAGAAGATGCATTGTGGGGAAATGTTGTTGTGTTACTGCACTGTACTGCATTTGTACACACAGACATATTGCAAATATATTTTGATAAATGTCTTTTATGCCTAAATGGGACGCAGTGTGAGATTGAGTGCAAGGGGAAATGTTCTGCCGGGCATAATTCTTGCCCGGACATGAAAGAACAAGTCGAGTACATGATTTTACATTTCACTGTACATTCCTGCACACATTTCTCGCACAAAATCGTCAACATTTATGACAAATATTTGTGACATTTGATTTGATTTACTTTTGCAACATTTGAAGCCATCTCAACTTTTCATTGCTGCTTTCTACTGTCTCTCTGTCTGGTTCACCAACCTTAGTCTAGTCAATTTATTTCAAGACAGACGTGGGATTTATATATTTTTTGTTTTCGTTATTATGATTCTTTGCCAGTAAGAAAGTTACTTGAGTTGGTTATTAAAAATTTAATTTAAAAATTCGAGACTCGTGAGTAAATAGTTCATTAAATATTCTTTAAGCCGATTTACTTTTGAGAATCTTATTTGTTGACGATGTGCCATGTGTGATGGTGGCAACTTTTCCGGGTTCGAATTAATTTAGATTTGTGTCGAGTTTTTCTTTGTTGTTTTTTTTCGCCAATTTGGCAACAATTCTACTTTAAATACAATGTATCTGAGCTCTTTATTTATTATTATTAAAAATTTTACGATAAAGCAGAAAAGTTGTTAAATTTATGAGAATTTGATTTAACAGTTTGTTTTGCTTTCATTCAATCGCAAAGTTATATAAATTATTTTCTCGCGTGACCTAGGTCATAGGACCTTGTGTTTCATAAATCTGACTAGTTTTTATACAATCCCATTAAAATTATTGATAAAATTGATTTGACGATCACTTTTTTAGCTGACTTCTACAATTAAATTGAACTACAATCTCTTTAAAACAAATTGATTAAAAACTTTTACTTTTACTTTAAATTACCACGAAATCAATTACATTTGTGATGTAACTATGAGTGCATTTGCATTTGAAATGTAAACGAAGCATTAACTTGCACAAATTAAATTGCACATTAAACTTTGCAAACACGTTTTGACCACCAATCGAAACATTCTCCATCGAATTTAATTGGCCAGTCCCAATTTGGATTTGCACAGAATGGATTCCATTTAGTGGAATATAGAAATTCGATAGAATATTCATTCAAAGTATCGTCAAGTCCAACAAATAGTTTCACTCTAAGCGGATTTTCTAATTGCATTTCATGACCATCTTGTATGTTGTACTTTGCAAACCAATCCCTCCGTACAACATTTCATTATTAGCTATTAGTTGGAATTACAATTTCTACTAATATTCCATTACACTCTTTGGATCGATTTGAAAAGTACTACAAATTATTTTGTACTTTAGTTTTCCAAAAATTTTGTATTGCAAAATAAAATAAACGAATTTAATTAAAATTCCACCATTTTAAAAATATTCCAAATGTACTCAAACTTGGAAATGAAATTAAACAAAAAAAGAACGCTGAAAAGTCCCTCCAAATAGGAAATTAAAGTGGCAAGACCATTTGAGCTCAGTGAAACAATAATAAGAGAATAGAATAACTTTTCTATCTCTCTCCGTGGAAACATAAGAAAGTCAACTTTGTGCATCTACAGGAAGAATATATTCCTCAAAATGAAAAGCACAAAATGTATAGTGAAAAGTTGGTAAGTCATAGTCATGTGGTTGGATATATTCAAACACAAAATGTTTGATCTCTCACTGCTCAGAGCATCATCCCAAACAAAGAATCCATTAGACAATCTTTAGTGCAATCGAGTGCTTCGAATATTATTACATTAACACAATTCATTATTGAAATGTAAAATTTCATTTATTAAAAATCACACTGTATTCCTCTTTTTCGGTAATAATCAAAAGATGACTTATTTACGGAAGCAAACACAAACACACAGAGAGAATGAATGAGATTCTCATTGAGAACCGGGCCAAAACATACGGAAATTGTAACTTTTACATTTGCCACCACACTTCTCTGGTGCACCACTGCATGCCCACTCAAATTGTACTATACCATTCTAATCTATAAATAAAGTAGATCACAAGACCACAGACACAAAAATTCAAAGAATCCTACACCAACAAATAAATTAACATCGATTTAGGATGATTGGAAAAGTAGTAGTACAATTTCAATTTGCCATTCTCAAAAATGTCCAAATTAATTTTTGGGTGCCAAAAAAAAGTTGTCGACAAACTTGGTGAACACAGAGAACGGATAAATTAATTCAACAGAAAATAATTATTTATCCGGCACAACTCGGCTGTCCTGAATGTGCCTCCCAATCCGCAACCACAAAATGACAATACACAGAATAATCAAATCACAATGACAATTTTTTGTAGTGCCCAATTTGGGTTCCGTTTGATTAGTCAACGACTTGCAATTAACCACTTTTGCGTGTGTTACGGTCCTTCATTAATTAACCAACGATAATAATAATAATAATAATGAACTCATCGTTAATTAAAGTTACTTCTAACCAAAAGGGTTTAACGTGTGATAAATGTGTGTTTCCTGGGTCCAAAAATTTCCCACAAGTTATAAATGACGCATTATTTGGGTAAATGTCAATTGAAGAGGATCACAACTGAAGAAGGAAGTAATAATGATGCACAGTTTGGCTTACAGTTCGACGTTCTATTATTGTTTGACAACTTTATCCTCTTTATTCCAAATCTGGTGTCTCCATTCGAGTGTCATTTCAATACATTTTGCATCAATTCACAAATAACTATTTCGGCCCTCCTCATACATTTGAATTCGAACACTATTTCTAGTTGGCTCATTTAATAATTTATTATAAACCTAACACGGATTTAGGTTTTCTCTCACGAAAACATATATCAATTTTAAAATACAATTTAATTAAATTATTTATGGGTTTGGCTTTAAAAAATAGGCTAAAAATATTTTATGATACCCAATTAAATTTGAATTCAACAGAATTTCAATATTCTATTTTGTACATTGATTCAAAATAATTATTCTATTAAATCAGGCATGCAAACATAGTAAATTCAATTTCCTGAAAATGCAAATTAGAAATAATAGTAAAACTAAGTCAAATATATAAGATTTAATTTCCTATTTGGTATTTTCGGCTATTTTCCAAATTTATTTGTTTAAATACTGATTGATTAAATATTGAAATTTATTTTTCAGTTTTTCTCGTTCGGCAAGAAGAAGCCCAAACGTAAGCCAGTTTGTACGTGTCACCTGTACATGAACGGTGGTGGCTCGTCCATGCTGGGTGCGTACGGTGGTCCATTGTCCCCACTGAACAATGGCACCAATTCGTATGGGAACAATTCGAGCAAGCCGTACCAGCAGCAGCTCGAATTGGCACCACCAACCGAATTTCTCAACTCGCCCTCTTCAGCACCTGCACTATCATCCTCGATCAGTCCTCACCATTCGCTGCAACAGCACTCGCAGGTCCCGAATGGTGATCTGCTCAGCCCATGCCCAAGTCCCAAATATTACAACAACCAACCTTCCCGTTATCAGCCATCGCATCAGCCATCGCATCATCAGCAACAGCAGCAGCATCACCACCCATCCAGTCCGTATAATCAATCTTTAAGCATTTCACCACGTCACTACAGCACCACCTCACCATCCATCAATCATCACCAGCATCAGCAGGCAACATCATTTATGGATGCAGCAAGCATGCCAACAACAAATCAAACCAATTCGAGGCTCGATGATTTTATCGGCTCGTCCGGGAGAAGGGAAAATTATTACCAAAACAGTAATGGAACTAACAATCTCATTGCTCAGGTAAGGCATTCCACCAATTTAAGGATCATTTCGCCCGTAAACAACCAAATGCACAACAACACACAAATGCGATTGCCCATTTATTTATTTAAAATGCG
The DNA here is from genome assembly GCA_023373905.1 of Rhizoglyphus robini. NCBI lineage: Eukaryota > Metazoa > Arthropoda > Arachnida > Sarcoptiformes > Acaridae > Rhizoglyphus > Rhizoglyphus robini. The sequence continues at coordinate 1,173,542 of JAKIJQ010000005.1, read as the reverse complement.
AGAGTTAGGCCAAAGCGGAACCACTCTGTCACGCCAAGCCACTTGAGCATTATTTACAAACAGCACAAATCTATTTTATTTTTCGTTTCCTGACCGTTCAAATCGGTCAATTAATTAAACTTGTGTACTACAACTAGATGGCTAAAGCGCTGCTAATTAAATAGTAAACAAGTGAATTCGTGTGTCAAGAGCAATACAGGGTGACCAGTGGATTGGTCATTGCATTGTGAATTTGATGCCAAATTGGGAATAATCATTATTGCAATCACCATATACCTTATAATGACTATAGCATCTCTCTCCTTCTTGGCCTCAATTGACGACCAATTTTGCGAATATGTGTGAGCGTGAGTGAGTGCCAAATTCCAGACAAAAGCTGCTTTGGGAATTTTAAATTTGTCTAAATTTAATTAATTGGTTTTAACTTGTAATTCAGAGAGGGCTTAATTTACTTGTTTGCTATTGGGTGGCTTAAATTAAATGCTAATGAGGAACAAATTAAGTACATTTTTAATTAATTAAATATAAACTCTCTAAATATAAAAATAATTGATAGACAAAATGCCAGAAATTATGCAAATTATATTTATTTATGTTTTTATATTTAAATTCTCATATTAACGAATTTATATTTCCTGATCATTAATTTCCACGAATTTAATAATAATCTTATTTAAATTATGAAAAAAGCTTATTCAAATTAAATTTCCATTTAAATTAAATTTTAATAATAAATAAAACAGTGAAAATTAGTCGAATTACACATGAAAAAATGCTTTTTCTCATCTTGTTCCTCTAATTTAGTTTAACGATTTATATTTCTTCGTCATTACATTCTCAAATAACCAATTTCTTGGAATTTCAATTTGTAAAATGAATTTGTAAGTGCCCAAACACGAACAAAGCACAACACAAAAGCACAATTTGTGAGCACAGATTATTATTTGGTTGGTGTAATGATTTGTGTGTGTCAAACAGGGGACTCAATTATATGAACACTAACGAGTTTCATTAAGAGTGACAAATGCTCGAAACGAGTGTGGCCCACAAGGTGGCTGAAAGAAAGCAAAATAAAATTATGATAATAAATTATATCACATTGAAATGTTTGTGCTTCGAAAGTGTAAGAAGTTAATACGATCCCATTTGGCCATACATTAGAATATTATCAGATATATTATGTGTGTGCATTGTGCATTTGGCCAATAAATTGTCGATATTATTATTACTATAGACGCGAAAATGTTATATTTAAGGTGCTACAGAATGAGTCGAATGGAGTAAAGGCAAATAATAATTATTAATAAAGTTGAGATAGTGCGATAATAAGTTAGAATAGGTCATTCTGTTTGGCGTAAAACAAACATAAAGTTCATTTACATTTTGGTAATGTCAAGTGTACAAGAACACAATTGTGAGAGGTGTTGGGCTAAATGTGGCTAATGAGTCATTGCTCACAGAATCGATTGACGTCAATTGTGAATTGAATCCACCGAACACGCACAACATTGTTTAAGGTGATCATCATCATAACGGAAGTGCATGGCTTTGTGCACTTTTAAGCATTAATTTCAAGTTTATTAATAATTTGCAAAACTTACAAACATTTGAGCATTTTGAATATATTTGAATTTGTGTTGCTCATTCTGTATTTGCTCTTAATCGACGTGTATTTCTATACTTTGTTGGCAAACAATAATTTCCTCTTGCACCAAATAGCATTGTACAATTTAATTAAGCACACACACTCGCAGTATGCAACACATTGTGGAACACATCTTTATTAGCCAACAATGATGTGCATGCAAACCCTTTTTTGAGGCACATCCTATTGTTCCCATCAGACTATTGTCATCTTTTTTTTAACCGCGCTGCTCATCTTCCTTATTCCTGTTCGTTACTCTTTTTTTTATCACTTCTCCTTCTCACCATTTCCCATCTGGGAATTTAATTAAAATTTTAATTTATTCTTCAAACACTTTGTAGATAATATATTTTTTATTTTCTGGCGGCGAGACAAAGTTGTGCAATTTAAATTTAAATTACCCGAACTAACCGAACTAAAGCACACAGAACACACAGAGTGAAATATACATTGAATTGAGTGTTGATTGGACTGATCATTTGGCAATAAAATGTTTAATGCTTTATTGTGTCATATTGTTAGGAATATTGCGGCCCATCATCGGTGGTGCAGAGTATGACCAACTTGAGCATTGGGGAGAGGGGCACGCCGCATCACCACAGTCACAACCATCACAACCAGTGGGAGTCATCTGGCAGAGCAGTCTCGGCTCAATTAGCCTACCAGCTGGAACTGGCCTCGACCACCTCCTCTCGACAGTACAAAAAGATGCTCATTCACGGTCACGGCTCGCTGGGCAATGAACAATATGCACCGACATCGAACCATCACAACCACAAATCGACCAAAGATGATCCAATAAGTGGCATGACCGGAATTTATGGGACACCAGATTTGGGTTCGATCTATAGGCGACAGCAGAGACAGATGATGATGGAGACAAACCAACAGCAACAGCAGCAGCAGATGGATCAAATGGCCTTAGTCCCGTACAATGCAAACAACCGACAACGAAGGTGGTCCGATGGAAATCCCGCAAAGTACTCCAAAACCGATGCCGATTCATATCGAGAGGATCAACAACGCAACAATCCTCAGATAAACCCAGAACTGTACCTACCCCCAGACCCGAAAGGATACATCCCCAACTGCACGTGCAGCAAATGTGTCCGTCACTCCAAGAACCGGCCCAAAGTGTCATTTGGCCCCTCGATGATGTACCCAATGAACGATTCGAATGACCCGAACAACCCATACAACTCAAGTCTTCCACCAGTGGATCCAAACGATCCAAAGAAAACTCCCTGGTCCAAGTTGACCACTGAGCTGCTTCCACTGGACACTCAAATTCCGCTTCAAATGATGTCCGACTCGGCCTTGGTTTGCACTATCGTCTAACTTTGTAGTACGATCATAACATTTGATCTGATCTGTTATCTCCTGTGAGTCTGGAATATGCCTTCATAACATTACATTGTAAATGCAGTGAGAATCAACATTAAACTTTTATAAAACTGTTATATTCTTGTATGATTCTAATGTGCTCGTGTTGAATAATGAATCAACATCATTCAATCCATAAAGCATGTACAAGGTGAGCCAAAGCAAACACTCATGTTCTTGTACACAAATGGAACACTTATCACTTACCACCTTGTGCATTTGTATTTATTATTTGCATTTGTATATGAATCAAACACACACAAATAAATAAATCATCAATAAAGATCAAATAAACATTTAATGATATTTTCGCTATTTAAATTGAGACTCACTTTAAATGGTAAATATTGACTCAAACACTTGGACCAATGTAGAAAAGGATTCGTTCAAGGTAAGTCAACACACGGTCTTTTCATGCCCGCTTGAATATTTATAAAGATAAATAAATAAATTTTCAAATATTCAAATTCAGTTTGTTTCGAATGTGAACAAATGCACAGAATGAAACAACTTTTCTATGTAAATTGAATTATTATTATTCTAAAATAAATATTTAATGATAAATGCGGATGAATAATTTAGTGAAATATGTCTCGAAATGTATTTAGATATTGAAATTGTGCCTTTCTTTGGGCTATTAAAAATGTTAATGTTCTCAATAGGTAGATTTTATATTATTAAAATTACTTTTCAACTGTGCTCATGTCATAAAAGAAAGCTTTTGAATTAAAATTGCTTTTCTGATAAGATTGTGAATGTGCAGATTGCTAAAGTGGAACTGTGACGAAATGTGATTTGAGACTTGAAGTGAATCGATACTTTGTGTCTATTTTTAGATTCTATAAATTAATCACAATTCTGAAGATTGATTTTAATATTATTTATAAATTTTAAATTATTAAATTTTTTAAACGTTAGCTAAATACTTTTGGTAAACATTTCAAAGTGATTTCAACTTTCCATTCATTTTCCAAAAAAAGCTTTGATAAAAAGCAATTTATTGAACGCACATATTTCCCTCTTATCTTTAATTGTTTAACTTTTGGCATTTATTCGCAGTTTAAATGTTTTTATATTTAAAATCAAGTATTGGTTGGTTTGTAGGATAGAAATTGTTAAATTATTGAATTGTGTTTTGAATTTAAAATTGACGAAATGTATTTATTGAAAGTCAACTTGTGTGCATGGGTCGGATTTAATCAAAACAGTGCACATTTTGGTTCGAATCTCGATTTGTTGTTTTATCGTCTTAAGTTTCATCTTTCTTTATCTTTAGGCTGCCACGGGCTTATATGTCCAGAAACGAACCAATAAAGCACTGCAAGCCCTGATCGAGCCCTGTTTGCTCCCCATTGAAATCATATTACAAATATATTTACTTTTGTGATGTTGTAATATTTGTACAGGGTGACACATAATACTGACAAACACACAGCAAAATGCATTACAATTTGAATTTATTAATAGTCCAACTGTATGTATCAGTGCAAAGCACAATCTCAATCATTGAAAGCAATGTTAACTTAAACTCACAACTCAAAGACAGGAAAAGTCAGCACAAAATGACTGGCCAGTCAATTGAATTGGTTCAAGCGCTGTAGGGACGTGTGTTTGATCCATTGAGCAAATATAGAATGACGTTTATGGAGGCAATAAAAATCATGTCCGAACATTTATTAACATTACATTATGACATGAAACGTTGCAAATTATTTTTGAATTAATCGAAATATAACTTAAAATATCTATTTCAAAGTATCCATTTCAATTTTTTAACACAATTATTATTTTATTAATAATTCTTTTTATTGTATCTTGATTATTGCTTTTGACAAATGGCCGATCAAAATGATATTTCCAATTATTAAAAGAGCAACTTTATTTGACATTGTTTGACTCCTTTAGGACAGCTTTCCTGTATTTCATTACCCTCCAACCCTGCTATACCTTAAAGGACAACTTCACTGCAACTATTTTACGAATGGAATTTTTTGGTTAATATTTATTATTAAAGGTAGGTCAATTTTTATTAGTAGATTCGCTCACTTCAAATAAAAATAAAATAATAAATAATTTATTAAAATAATATTTTCAAACATTTTTAGGACCAAATTCAATAAATAAACGAGAGAACTTTTCCCGCCCAGATTTATTGAGTTTGTGTCAGGTTTGATTAATTTCAATTTTGTAAATTCTTTGGGTAAAAGAAAAGAGAATTTGACAGAATAATTCTGTTTGTCACGGAAAGCACGTAAAATGTGATTTCTAGTTTAATTGAGAGCTAAACAGATAATACAAGGTGATTGCTCTGAGGCACAGTGAATTAAATTATATTAAAGGTTAGAAAGAGGAAAGAATATGAAAAGTGATATTAATTAGTTATGATTCACCTTGTAAGTTAATGCCACAAGAGTTGGTTCAGTTTTTTGTCCAATCCAATTGGTTCATTTTTTGTCTTGCCTTAATCAAATTAATTTTGCTCATCTTAAGATTCGGCGAGTCCAATTTAGACCAAACACAGATTTCCAATTTGTATTCTTTCTGCTAATGTAGAATGAATGCCTGTAAAGTGACAAATTGCAGTTTAATTAAAGACTGTGAGACAAAAGATACGAAGATATATTTCAAGTGCAACTGAGTGAGAGACCGTTGTGAGTGTGTGTCACTTTGACAATGCATTTGGTGGTGAGAGCCATTGAGGCGAAGGGAGACAACAAGAAAGGACATTCAATGGCAAAGGGAGAGAGACGGATCTATCGAAAAGGTATCGAACTGGAAAGTTTGGTTAAAAGATCAAAATTGTAGTTTAAAGAAAAGAGAACAAATTGACAGTTTTATTATAAGATTTAGTTGGTCGATCACAATTGAAAACAGATGTCACATTCGGTGGAAAATTGAGAGAAACGATCGAGAGCAATATTAGTGTGGAAAAATTATATGAAATTTAGATTAGATCACGCAATTACGGTAATTAAGGTCGTGTGTTGTTGACTAAATGGCAAATTGGTGTATTAATCAAAACAGACCTAATGAATGTGTGGCTGTAATGAAATATTGATGAGACACTCATTGTGTTTGTGTGTGTTTTGCTTTGTTTTGTCTGTTTGGCCTTTTGTGGTCGACTTTAATTACAAACTTTTGCAATTAGACCCACAAGAACAAAACAAAAAGCATTGAACAATCGATTGTGGAAAATGTTCAACACAATCACAGTTAGAGGGTGAACCAAATTGGCGAATTACAAGCAAAAACAAATAAAACAAAACAAAACGATCATGTGAATGTTTGGCTGTAGTGAAATGTGTGTGCGAGAGGCGGAGATGGCAAATGAGATTGCGTGCTGATTTGGCTAAAAATCACAACTCAAAAGGAGAATCGATTCTGTGTGTTTGTGGATGTATACAAAGACCGATTAAAACTGTGAGGAACAAGTTGAGTGGCCCGGGAATGTATTCGCTTGAAAGTGGAAAAGTGTAATGATAATGATGGACTGGATTGGACTGAGACTCGAGCCATGGAGACAAGATATATTGATCGTGCAATGGATGTTGCATGCAGTACTGGTCCGACAAAGGAAAGCTATTGTCAACTCATCGATAGATGAGACATGACAAGACAAGATGAGTCATCGATGAATGTCGCTGTCATTAAGATGTCAATAACTAATAACGTCGCATGACGAATACTAGTGCAACTGTACATTGTGATCCTTGTCCAATGTCGTACATAAATAATCCCGGGAATTAATAATAACCCGGCAACCGGGTGTCTCTCGTATATTGCATCCAACAGACAGACAGATCCCAATGAGGCAGTGTAAGAGTGTCTACTTTTGAGTTGATATCACTTTGGAACTTGTTAATGAGGATACAACAGTGATAGAAGTTGGAAATTAATCGGACATGGTTAATTTAAGAAAAGAAAAATCGATTATTTCATAATTGACAACATTTGCAGGGACGACGACTCGATAACACTTTGGCAAAGGGTGTTGGGTTGGCAAAGTTGAGACTAGACTGGGGATAATTCGGGTGGAAACTTTCTGGGAGGAACTGACTAACGTACAAGCACAAAACCGGCCTGGCTTTTGGTGTGTTTGGAGATCACTTAAATCACAAGTCGGCAAGTAGTAGACCAATCGTACTACCACGAATTGTCAACTAGCAAACATATAAATTAATAATCAAACTATATAAACTCGACCGAATCGATGTTTCGGGTTATTAGTCATGTCCAATGTCCGGACAGTGTTCCCAAGACTGTTTCTCTACATTTTTCTTCTTTTTCTTCATCTCTGCTTCTAATGAATCGATCGAAACAATAAATCTTGTCTCTTTTTGTGACTTCACACAAGTTGGTAATTGCGTTTAAATGATGATGATATTGTCATGCCAGTGCAGAGCGAGATGCACCAGTGGGACACACACACACACACAACTTGTATCGATCTTATCTTGTGCTTTTCGATACACCACTGATAAGCAGCACAGAGCATACAAGAGCACAGAGAAGAAGATGAAGGGCGTCTAGGCATAAACACATTGGCTCAACATTGATTCGATCGATATTTGCTCTTTTGCTTGTTGTCGCCAACTTTGTTGTGTACTGGACAAATGTTGAATCACCATGATGATGCACTTGGGTGATGTGTGTGCAGTTCCGTGTGATGCTCAGTGCCATGTGAATAGTCAATTTAATCAATTAAATGGCCATCAACATCAACAACATTGGTGTAACTTTCTGTCTACAGAGTCACAGACAGACAGACACCAACACAAAAAGGGTTCTGTTCTGTTGACTGCTGGCTACACTTTGACAGTCAAAAGTTTCTGGTGCATTCATAATGTGATCGCATTAATAAAATATAGCAATATTTAAAAATTGTTACTATTATTAGAAGTCGGGACTTTTTGTTGTTTTCATATGCAGTACTGGGTGATCGAATATTTAAATTGAACTAACTAATCTATAGTTCATAACATTCACAAGAATCATTCTGTAGTATCAAACTTGTTCTGTAGAAAATAATCACTTTTCAAAAAATTCATGCTCCAGAAATCATTCAATCCGGAATTGAGTCGAATATATAGCAAAAATATAATAAATTAACGTAATTTTAAAGTTTAATTTATTTAATGTTTTTAGTCTGTTGGAAATTCTGGCTCTCTTTTGTTTCTAATACAAGGAACAATCAATGAATTCCATAAATTATTGTTCGTTCTTTTTATTTTTTTCACAATTTATTATTTTAAAGTTTTATTTGAAAAAAGAACAAAAATTTGGTGTTGAAGGCTAATGTTGTTGTTGCATGCTATTGGGCCATGTTGTGACTTATGGTTGTCGAATCATATAGAGTGCATTAAATTAAGGAATTCAAAGGAATTGGTTTATTAATAAATTGTAAATTGTTTCTTTGGCCGCTTCCTGTATTTGTTGTTGTACTTGTCGATTATATTCTCCATTCCCCGGACTGTGAATGTGTCTCACTGTGTTGATGTGAACGCACTCAGTCAGTCTTGTGCAGTGTTGAGTTCGTTTTGCTTTGGTTGGTTTGCTCTCGGTGGATTGTTCATTGAACCATGAATGGCTTGATTGGCTCACTGAGAGAGTAAACTAGTGGCAACTCGAGTCGAGCCAAAGTGGCAAAGCATTGGTTTAAAATTAATTACCAACGAGCCAAAAGAGAGCAAAAGAGGCAAAAGAGGCAAAATCTGTCAAGTCACAAAGTTGGTGTGTGTGAGAAAGTGGAACAGATCACGAATAAGATAAATAGATGGTTTCACTTTTGAAAACGATCGAGAGATAAAGTTGCGCAAATTCCCCATTGGAAGCAAACGATGCATCGTGTTGTTGTTGTTGATTCGAGTTGTGAGCAATCCTTGTCCCACTGCTCCACACACAGACAATTAGTCTAATTGAAATTTATTGATGATCGCGCGCTTTGATGCTGCTGCTGTGGTAATAAAGCAATACATTTTCCATTGGATTAATGTCTACAAATTATAAATTAGATATATTGATAAAAGCCTACGCCTAATTTTTGTGCTGTGCGAGCATTATCCAATTGACTCAGTTCATTAGCTAATTTTCGGGTTTGATTGCGTAACTCATCCAGAAATCTTAGATTTAAATTTAGCTAATCAATTTAATAAAGGCAAAGTTTGTTCATAATGTACGTGTCATTTACATTGTATTTCCGGTGCATATAAATTGATTTTGACATATAATAAACTTAAATTGATTTCTTTATATTTGTGAAATATGTGTACACTGAATTATGAATTACCCTAAAGTATTTGTGCGCAAAACGGAAATAAACCAATTTGGATTATTCAAAAAGAAAAGAATTTAACAAAATATTGATTTTTACCGGAACTAAACTATTAAATAATAAGAAAAAATGTTTTGGAAAAATGAATTGATTTTGTGCGAAAGTTTTGATTTATTTGTCACGATAAAGAAAACATTGTGCTTTATTGGAAAGCACTAGAAGTTCGTTTTCCGATATAAGCTTGGGAAAATTGATTTTGTGAACTAATGAGTTTTGTTCATTCGATTTGGCATTTCTTTTGAGGCAAACAAACAAGTCTAGTTTGTTAGCTAATTGAATTTAGAGATTCACTTCACTCTGAACTTTGTTTCAATGCAATTTAAATTGTTTATTACCAAATTACAAAATATAAAATCAAATTATGAACATTTCATTTCTCAATTTTATTAAAATGTGTGTTAGTCAGCAAATCTATTTATAGCATACCAAATTGTTATATTCAAATATATTATATCAAATGTGCAAACATGTTTTGGACAGGAAATTGAATTAAACAAAGAATTTAAATTAAACCAAAAATAACTGAGAGTAAGAATGCATAATATTTGTGAATTTATAGTTGAAAGTGACAGAAGCCAGTTGCCAAGAGCTGTACAGAGTAATAATCTCATTAAGAATCGTACAAAAAGTCAACTGTTACACTGTGTTGTGTATGTAACCTCTGTTGCTCATTATTGGATTAGACTGATGACAGCTGTTCTATCACTACTGATGCACCAGAATGGAAACATTAGTGTACATTTGCAATGATGAAAAGAAATAATTATTAATGATAACAATGTAATCATCATTCAAACAAAACAATATAAAATAAAATACATTCGTAGTAACAAGTCGGGTTTGGAAGACTATTAATGGACGGTTGAGACGTACCGAAGGTGCAAATGTCGAATAAAGTTTACATTTAATGATCGAGCACTGAGGTGAGTGTCACCTGACCAATGTGTTTCGGTTCCGAGTGAAATAATTTGACCGAATGGTGCAGTCGAGATTATTGAGTCAATAAAAGTGATTGTGCCTGATTAAATAGGCACTTTGACGTGATTCCCCACACAAATGAATGGAAAGTTTTTGGCATTTTTTTTTGTGTCTCAGTAAATTATTAATTATTGATTGATCCTAGTGAAAGGATCAATTTCACGCGTTGATGAATGTGTTTGATCCGAAACCGAGAAGTGAAGAATGTGTGTTGTCTGTCCGGAACTATGCCCAGTGACATGGTCAATAGTGGATGTGGATATATATCAATTCACAGTGACCTTGCAAGGCTGCTTGCTTGGTCAATGTTGGGAGTGTTGAGATGTGTAAAGTGTCTAATTCAATAATGTATAGTGAAACAATAATACTGTGTGACAATACATAAAATAATCATAATAATAAACGTTTTTGATTCATTATAATTTTTGATAGCCTTGGAGAGATTGGTGCCACATGTCCATTGAACAGTGAATACGAATAATTATATCAAACCACCACCACCACCACGGATTTCTCTCAAGCATAGCGTCCGTCACCGTGGCGTCATCTCGCCACCTGACATCGAAGGTAAACATTCGATTGCATTTGAGCGCCATATTTGATGATGGCGATGATGGTGCTGGTGATGATGATTGGTACTGCATGCACCGGCCATACACAAACCCAGACAGGTAGTTAGTTAGTTAATCAATCATATCGATATAGAATGACGAGATTACATTTACATTTCTCGTAATGTTTGCCAAAAAATAAAATTTTATAGATTACTAATAATGAATTATTATACAAATGATGATGATGATTCACTGGCAAACATTGGCTAACATGATGGGGGAATCTGGTTAATCTGCTTGACAGTTGCCACACGAATGCATCCACAGCTCACATCGAATTGAGTCAATACGCGACCAATCATAATCAACCAAAAGCGTAACTCCAACTACAATTTCCCAATTATCGCTAATTTATATTTAAAATTAGCATTTGATATTACGTACATTTCTCGATAACCGATTCATGCTCTACTGGCTGAGAAAATGTCCTTCTTACGATTTTCGTCGAACTTTGATTGATCCGTGATTTATTGATTCGATTTTGATGTAATACTTGCTAATTTTGGGACTGTCAATATTGCGACTGTGGTATAATTCAATTTTGGCAAGCCACCCCCACCTGCAAGCGACCAATTGTCGTGCCCCACCACCTCCACAATTAAACGAACGCAATTAAACGATCTATGGCGTAAATGTTGCGTTCAATTGAAATGTGATTGAATAGTAGAGTAGAGTGCACTGTTTTGTGTGCAGTGTGATGGTGAACTTGAAATATACTCACCGAATGTGCATTGTTCGTGTGGTGTGTGTGTTTGAATGTGTTTGAATGCACTCAAAGTCTATTACTTCTGGTGACACTTTTGATCAAGTTCAATTTGACCAATTTGATTCAAACATGACATTCCAACTTTGATTATATTACTTCCGAGTTGAGTGTCTTGATTGCTATTTCTGTCCGAGACACGGCATGATGATGATGTTTGTGTGCACATTTGCGAATTGTTAATTCTACTCAAATGTGACAAACCAAGCCTGTGAATATGCAAAAGCAAATCTTATTAATTTGAACCAAATCGAAATTCCAAACATATTTTGTCAACCAATTGAGAATCTACTCACGATCCCGAAGCATCACTCAACGAATCTATTTTCATCTTCTCCCATTTCAAATCATCTTGATGATTGACTTTTAGAAAACAATTTCGACGACCATTTGGTGTCATTTAAATATTTACGACATCTTCCCTACTCTAGAATATACTGAAGAGCAAATTCAATTTGTTTCGAATTTGTTTTGTATTATATTTTTATATTTTAAAATGCAAATCACTTCTGTCTTCTACGGCCTCATCATCGTTTTGGTTGATTTGACAAATATCCCGAATTGTTTAGTATAGAAACTTTTGAGCAGCTAAACTCTGTCCTTTGGACAGGCTAATTTACATAAATTTTGAATTTAGAATCGTTTGCAAACTTTGAGCAGAATGGCAATATTCCTTGTTGATGTCACTGTTTGACAGGAATGGCTTGGTAAACTCCAAACTGATCAAACAATTTTACGATAACGAAAACTTCAGCATCAGCTGCGGACATTTGTAAATCAAAGTCTAGTGTCGATACTCATGATCAAACATTAAACCCGAATAAATTTGTGTGCCCATTGCGCAAAACTTTGTTTTTCTCTTTGTAAATGAACAAACATCGGGATTTGTGTGTTTGGAAGTAGAAAAAGGTCTCGATGGAGTTTACGAAAGCATCACTGCATAATTTCACAACCATTGCACCGACTACTGTCGCATCGATAATCAGATATGCCGACAAGAACATCCACCAATGGCCAATGCACATCTCGTTCAACGACTCTTCGGAAGTGAGTGTTTCCATTTTAATTTCACTAATTTGCTAACTACTAAACCTGCACTTGAACTTGACATTTGATTTTAATTTAACTTTAACACAGAGCAAAATTGCACTTTGAAAACATTCAATTGAATGTACATTGTATACCAAGTTCCTATTAAGCTCTTTAGTTTGTATTATTACGAAATTGTGTTTTTTCTTCCTAGTTGGTTAGTTAGTCAACAGTGCAAAAATAAAATAAATAAAACACGACAACAAATACAAAGTAGATGAAGTAATCAAACATTGGCAACGAGCAAATTTGTCATTAATTTAGTGTACCGAGTTATGCCTGCTCATGCATTAAGGGACAAATTGAACATGTGCACTGGTTCGTCTCTCTGGTCACAAGGCCAGGTCCAAATGTTCGATTTGGTAATTTTCCGACACACTTGTCAGGTTTCCATCCCACTGCATTCGGTATGTACATTGTACAGTCTCTTACTGCACACAAGCACTCACACACACTCACACACCAAAAGTACCGAAGGCAAAGTTCAATAATGCAAGCAATGTAGCTCTGAGCGCACAAATATTCCAGGTAAACCTATTTCCATGTAGTTTTCATTATTTTCATTATTTCTCTCAAAATGCAAAACACTAACTCGAACTGGTGAGTAAACAACAGATTCGTGTTTTCTCCAGGCGAAACGACTAAATCGATTAATGAATTATAAATATATATTCTAGTTTATAATCTACATTAAAACAGTAAATACATACCAACAAATATTAATCAAATAAATTCCGTCAAATGTCCTTCGAATGTTCTTTTGGGTTTAACAAATTTCACAAATCATTGCTAAATTGATCGTTTTAATAATAAATTTCAGTGTCGATTGGTGACGCAGCTAGGCAACGTTGATTTGCAGTGCCAATTTGCTCGTGTAGTGGACGATTGTTACGATGAAGGCAAGATTGATTACATCAAATTGACCTACTGCACCCTCGAGTCCACCATTGTGGCCACCTTTTTGTTTGTCTTCATTTTGGCACTACTCTTCGTAGCCATTGGAACGACTGCTGATGATTTGTGAGTACATTCCACCACACACAAACATTTAGTTCATTAGTTGATTTTTAAATTTAAATTGATGATCAGTTTGTGTCCTTTGATGGTGTCCATATCGAAGTCGCTTAAACTTTCGGACAACATTGCCGGTGTGACATTTTTGGCATTTGGAAATGGCGCTCCGGATATTTTCAGTTCGATCATTGGAATTGGAAATTCCGACCCGAGCATGGTCATCGGTCAACTTTATGGTACATTTGGAATTTCAAATTTTGCAAATATTCAAAGAATTTTTAAATTTTAGGTGCAGGAATTTTCGTGACTACAATTGTGGTGGGTTCCATTCTGATACGGGAACGCTTCCAAATCATGCATCGTCCATTGCTTCGTGACATAGCGTTCTATCTGATCACGACCATGCTGGTGTGGCTCACATTCCTCAGTCAACAAATCAAACTGGTCAATTCGCTAGTGTTCATTGGCATCTATTTCGTCTACGTGGTGGTGGTAGTCGCGTCTGGAATTATATATCGACGAAATCAGGTGATCGTAAATCAAGAGACAGAAAATGGCGGCAAAATATTCCACAAGAAAAATTCCCAAATGCCAAGGGACAATTTGAAGCGAGCCAAAAAGTATCGCATTCAGGACGATACAGCTTCAGACAATGGCTCATACGATCGACAAATGTCGACAGATTCAGCCAAGAGTGTCAGTAAAATTTCCTTGAAGTCATTCTTTCAACGGCAAAATTCCGACAACTACGAAGGTGTTGTTTTGAGGCGTACGTATCAACATATATTGATTTGATTTGGATTCATTCATCACTTTGTATAATATTTGCAGGCATTAAATTCCGTAAATATGCACACGATGTTATGCACGAAAGGCGACTCACTGCATACAACCTTCCGGGGCTGTCCAATGTGTACGACTTGAGTGGTGACAAGCCTGATTTGGTTACAGTCGAGCCAACATATGCGGCCAAGTATGTCAATTATGGACTAAACACTTCACAAAGTGCAAACCACAATGATGATCTCGATGTCAATCACAATCAAGTGCATGATGATCACAACAACAATAACAATGAAGACGATGGTGACACGAACAAGCCAGCTAATTTCTACGAAATTGTCATCGATCCAAAACATCTGCAGCACAGAAGTAAGTCCATTATTACGAAATTATTATTTAATCAATAACCAATGAGTAAAAGTTTGAGCCTTTTTTTTGGTGAATATATTTTTTCATATATTTTTTTGTCGATAATTCAAAAATATTCAATTTTTTCAGGAGTCACAATATCCGACCAGAACTTTCCAGTGCTCCATCACACCTCATCTATTTTTTCACTATCACAAGCTAAAAACAGCCAAACAGAGTCCTCTTCAAACAACAACAATAAATCGACAAATTCAAATTCGTTGGAGAAATTTTCCGTTGCAAATTTTCTAGGCAATTTAAGGCTTAATTTGATTCAAATATTCAATCCCCAAATGCATAAATCCGAAAATGATGAAAACAACAACAGCGAGACTCAACAAGACAAAAATAATAACAATTCGAAACAATTTGCAAATGTGGAAGAAACCATCACAGCAGTGAATTATGACCAATTGGGACAACAACAGATGAGTTATGCCCATTTGGACCGAGCTGACAAACGAGCCAGTGATCAAACAAAGAAAGATGATTCAAACAATGAGGGTGAATTGAATTGGTGCAGATGTCTGATCGAGGCATTGTGTCGGGCCTCACATTGTGATTTACAGGAATTCCATGAATTGAGTCCCATTGGAAAGGTGCTCATGATTGTCAAGGTTTGTGTCAACCTTTTTTGATAATTTTCTCATTACCTTACTAGAATTACATTTACATTACTAAATAATTACTGAATTCTCGGAATTGAGACAATTATGCTTTCACTTATATAGAATTGTATTATTTAATATTTGATGAGTTTCAGTTTTGTTTATTTTAATCTCACCTTTAGGCCCCAATCTACTTTGTGTTCACACTGACAATCCCGGTGGTTGATCCCGAATTACCTCTTGATGGATGGAACAAATTTCTCATTCTACTGCAGCTTGTCCTCTCTCCTCAATGTTGTCTACTTATCACTGAAAGTGCGTCATATTGTTGAATAGTATTTATACAATTTAAGGTAACACAATTTGATTTAGTCTCAATTGCTGCACTGTCCCGACTGCAACTTCACCTAATAGTGCTCGCAATCAGCATATTGTTCATTCCACTGGTGGCACTGACCAGTCAGCCGTACAAGCAACCCTCTTATCACATTGTCTTCGCCTACTTCGGGTAAGAGCACACATTCGCAATCTTTCAAACAAGCCTCACTATCAATCGTTGTTCATCTCTTTAGTTTCATCATCGCCATTGCGTGGATCTACACAATTGCCAACGAAGTGGTTTCATTACTCAAAGCGATTGGCGTCATTTTCAATTTGAGCCAATTCATGCTTGGACTCACTTTTCTCGCATGGGGAAACAGCATTGGAGGTAATATACAAGTTATATATGCAGTAACATTCGTTCAGTAAACAAAGTAATAAACATATTCTTTATTGCATTAAGATTTTATTTCAAATCTGACAATGGCGCGAAATGGTTTCCCACGAATGGCGATAAGTGCCTGCTTTGGTGGTCCTGTTTTGAGTAAGTTTTCGATGAACGGTACTTTATATTTATTGTTCTCTTATCACTTAGACATGTTACTTGGAATTGGTGTTCCGTACACTTACTTGCTGGTCAAACAACAAGGCACCTTACCGTCCATTGAGGTAAGTAAAGGATTGTTTCAATAATATTATCACTGACTCACTAATCAAACCTAAATTGTGTCACTCAGTTGGTCTATTCGCGAATGATCACAGTCATGTACAGCACAATCACCTGTTCCCTGGTCACCACCATTGTAATTCTAGTCTTTTGCACCAAGTTTGCCTCAACCAAAGTGCACGGCTTCATTCTGTACGCCTTGTACGGAGCCTTTCTCACTGCGGCAATTTTCACCGAAATACAAAATTCCACATGAAAGTAGAAATGCATGCATGTGAATAACCCTCCAAATGACACGAACACTTTTGCCTGTACAAACAAATCACACATCATTTATTATGATAATAAAGCCCAACGAATAAGTGCAAGCACAGACACACATTCACAAGAAAAGCCAAAAAGCATGGTGTTGCACAAAAGTAAATGAATCCATTGGTTGATTCTCAATGAGATTGTCATGTATTCTGTGCCACCTTGTACATTGTAATGAATGCACTCCACTCGATAGTATTAATTACTACTTATTAGCCCTTCACACGTTTTGTCACTGTCTCGTACCATTAAACTTGTATAATAAAATGATTTACTCTTTGACGATCTACCATCTATGTATAAAGTAAATATTTGATCAAGTCTAATAAATGACAACAACCAACAATATTTAGTACATTTTGTATTTGGTAAATTTTGTCAATAATTTCAAAAACATTCAAATAAACATTTCTTTACATCTCGAACATCTCGCACAAACATTGACAAAAACCAAATGACACTTTTGTCCAGACCCGCGCACAAAGTTGTCATTCAGTGTGAGAGGGAACTGTCGAGTCTGGTCTCAATGTGTGCTTGTGTCGCCATTCAACATGTCAAGCCAAGGTTTATGTGGCTAATTTATTTATTACAACTTTTAGTCTCCTTCTTTTCGCTAGATTATTACAGAATGAACACAAACTGCAATTTTGTTCTATTGCTTTGGTCATAAATATGAGATTTTGCGCCCGCTACAGGCTAAACGGTAAAATACATCGGAAATGTGTCACAAAGCGCTAATGTGCGTGTGTGTACATTTGGGCTTGTGTGTGTGGACAAACAATTGGACATTGATGAGATCGAGTGAAACGGGTAATATACACTCACTTGGCTAATGATCGGACATTGATGCCAGTTGTGTGTGTGTGACTGGTTATTTTTAATATCAAGGTCATCACTGATAATGCTTTATCTAACAAACAAACATTTACATTCGATTTACTATGAAAATTCTTTAGAAAAACTTAGCTCTTCTGACTTTAATATGCTTAATGTTTATAAAAATAAGATTGATCACATCATTGACATTTCAATATAATCAAATTTAATATTGTACATACATGGATTGGAATTTAAAATGTGTGTTTCAAAGGCAAATTGAATGAACTCTTTTAGAAATGGCATCGTTTCAAAATAGGCGCCATCTAGAGGAAAAGTGTATTACAATTGGATGTAAAAAACAAAATAAATTAGCAATCAAGGCTGATTTTGAGCATCTTAAGTTAAACTGAAAGTTATCTTAAACTTAAGTTTGATTATTGCTCAAAGAAGCAATAGTTGCACTTTTGTATGGCTCAATGATAGGGAAAAGTAAAATGCGTCACTATCAATAAGACAAAACCTGTTTTTCTATCTCTAAATTAACATTATCCAATTACAAAAATACACGGAAAAAATATTATGAGAACTTTGCAGTGTTCGTCCAAATTGTGCGGTGAAATTATCAAATTAGCCAAGTTAGCCATTTCATCATAAATATGACAAATTCAGTGGAGAAAAGATGTCGAGTTTGCGGTGCTCGTGCTATTTGTGAGTTTGTACTTTGTAGTTTGTTCAACCTTTGTGTCACATTATTTCATTTGTGAATTTTATTTGCCCTTGTGCCACAGGCTTCAACCACAATGGATTATCATGCAATCCGTGCAGAATATTTTTTAATCGAAACATCTCCAGATTGAAGGTTTGTATTGTTTTATTGTTAATTTAATTATATCTAACAATTCACTCAATACTTAGATGTTGATGTGTCCCAAACAAACGGAAAAATGTGAAATTGACTTTGCCACTCGCAAGTGCTGTCCCAAATGTCGAATGAACAAATGTTTGGCAATTGGAATGAGCAAACCTGTGAAGATCAAAAGAAAATTGAACAATTTATCGACACAACCACAAATCGACATCGCAAATGCATTTGAACACAACATTCTTTGTATGATTGAACAAACCTTTGTTACTACACCTGTGCCCGAACCTAATGTTGAATCCCAATTGAGCATAAATGTCAAATGTCACCTCGAACTAGACAAGAACGAACTAGAACACATTCAACTGGTTCAGAAGGCACTGAGTGTGTTTGAAGACGAAAACAAACTCGAAGTGATTAGCGTTGCTCAAAATGTACAATCTATTTTTAACCTTCCCGGACTTTACATTAGGAGAATAGTCAAATTTTGTAAAAGTATTCCTGGCTATAAACTACTTGGTTTAGACGATCAACTTGTGATATTGAAACAATTCTTCTTTGAGGTCTTCTTTGTTCGGCTAATGTTCATGTATGATTTCGAAAACAATTGCTACTACTCCATTGCGGTAAGCCAATTGTAAGGAGTCATTATTTGTAAGATTATTTTATTTTATTTAAGGACGAATCTGGTAATCAAGCGATACTGGTCAAAAAGGATACTCTCAAAGATATGAAGAACATAGACTTATTAGACGAAGCCATACAGCATGGACATTCATTTCATTTGGAGATGCAAAATGATGTCACTGTTCGAGACTTGGTAAGTTGTCACTCAAATGTTTTTACATTCTAATATTATAATACTTGCTAATATAATTTTAGGTTATTCTATTGTATCTATTTCAAAGCAGGGATAATTATTCCAATAAAGAATTTATCAGGTAAGCATTTAATTATTGATTAACAATATCTAAAAGACTTATCATCGACCAGATATCAGTACTGCATTTACTCTCGTTTACTTCGTCGTTATTTAGAGCACAAGTATAGCTGCATCGAGAAAGCAACTCAAAAGCATTCCTCTTTGTTGAATTCAATGTCCACCATGGCTCGAGTGCGGGACATATTCCGAATATTACTCTTTGAAGTTGGACAGCACAATTTGGAACAAGTCATTTTGGAATCGTTCAATCTGAATTAAAAACTTTGATCATTTTTCAAATTAAACATTACCAGATTAAGCCTAATTGTGAATTAGTTAGTGATTTATTTATTAGAAAAGTTATACAATATGTGATGGCTTGTAGTTTTTGTGTAATAGTAAAAAAAGAATTCGACAATAGCATCCAAATTAATCGATTTTTATAATAGTCTCTTTATACAACAATCTAACTAACTTATGTAGCTAATACTAATACTAAACTACCACTTCTTGGTAGTACAATCTGTCCGTTATAATTTGATAATGTTATTCAATGTGTGTGTGTGTGTGTGTGTGTTATAAATTCATACAAATATATTAATAATTAAGTTGTGAAATAAATCTGGAACGTTATTTGTATTTTGTGAATAACAATTTGTATATATAAATAAGGGTGTCTGTGTGAATAAATGAATGAACTAGGTTAGGCTTGTTAGAAATGACCAGGTCGGATTCAACTGAAGTCAATTAAAAGCTGAGACGAGTTGTCACTTGGTTTCTGGGGCTGTTGAGTGGAGGACGAATTGGACTGTCCCAACAGATCCCGCATGTCTTCAAGTAAGGTGGGTTGCTGTGAGCGGGGAACAGAATTACCACCACCAGTGTTGGTCACAGTCACATTCGACGCGGTCGAGAATGGGCTGCTTGACGCCTTGTGCTCGGTTAGCATCCATCCAAGTGGTTTATGGTAAATGTAATCAAGGTGGTCCATCCCGCAGGTGGAGCATACTATATTAGCCACATTGCAATCAGCAACCAAATGGGCCGGACTGAGGCACTTGATGCATAAATTCCGGTTATGTATTCGCATCAATTTCGTCGGTGGAGTTTCAGGACAGTCAACCGTCGAGTGATCGCTGGTCGAACACAAATGACAAAATATCTTATGAGAAAGAAGCATACTTTCTTCTACATTCGATTCGGAAGGCGATACTTTCGCAACTCGTAGTGCACCCGAACCAGTAGACGACTGTAACTTCATTCTCTCGTAGTCAGCAGTAAGTTCTTGTCTTATAGTCCTTTCTTCATTCGCTTTCTGAATTTGAAGATTTGTGTCTCGTTGATAATCTGCTATCTGTTCATCAGTTAGTTTTTCACCACGAGCGATGCGAATAGCAAGTTGACTTTCGTACGACTCTTTACAGCCTTCTGTCTCAGCAGTCCAGTCAAAAGCATTTGCCTCTTCTATCATCTCGGAAGTGGGATTATCAAAGTAGGGAACGTCTGAAGGAATTTGGTGCCTCCTTGGAGGCCGTTGAGATGAGCCAGGATTGAGCTTTGGTGTTACAATTACAGGTGACTTTTCACCTTCATTATTCATTTCATGCAAGTCAATCTCATCATATTCAGGGATGCGAAAGACCCCGTGAGTTGCTGGGCGGATTTGCGCGGGGCAGACCTTTTCTGGGTCTAATTTGACACTCTCGGCATAAGAAACGGCTTTTGGAATATTAAATGAAGTCTGCTGATGCACATTAGAACGCGGCATGTCAAACTTTTGCTTAGTACCACTATTAGCCTCAAAAACGGTCTGTTCAGACTGGTTGTAGGAATCGACGGCCATCGAATTTTGCTTAACAATCTGAATCTTTTGTCGAGAGAATGGAGTTTCCTCAGTGGTGGTACTGGTGATAACCGGCGAAGTTTGAAGGCGTTTGAAGGAGTTTGTTTCGAAATCTGCAGTAGAGGAGACATTGCAGTCAGGGTTAACTTTATCCGAGTTCTCCTTACGAGTGTCCAAGTAGTTGCTGCTTTGGCGTTGAAAAATATTTTTCTGATAAGTCGGCAGTGGTGGAGGTTCCGAAGACAGCTTTTCTGATGGCTTCGGTCGCCAATTCCCGTCTAGATTACGAATCGAGCTGGAAGAATAACCTTTGCTGTTACTGCTGATAGCGTTGCTTTTGCTGGAAAACTGACGATGGAATTCGGGGAATGGGATTAAACTTTTTTCCAAGTTGTTCGAGGTCACATGATGCCAAGTAATTTCAAGCAGTGTTAGACACAGCTCTGGTTTGACATCTTTTGGCAAACGATGGAGGAGGTTAATGAGGACCTCGAATTGGTCAGTCTTAGGATCACGAATAGTCTCCATAGTAAGGCCATGGAGAGGATCGGTAATTTCCTCGATCTCAGCCATCGTAAAAGTGTCAGTGAGATAGCTGATAAGTGGACCACGTGGTCAGAAGCTGTACAGAAGGCGAGAGAACAAAGGAGAGAGGTGTGCGCCGACACGAAACCACACGCTGAATGACTATAAAAGCGACATGTGGTTGAGCCGCTCAACTTGAGCTATATTGGTGGCGCCACTTTCATCCCACAAGTAGAATGTAAGAACAAACAAAGCATAATCGGTCGCCAATTCTAGTAAATGTTATTATCCGCAATCAGAAATATTATAAATGGTACAAAATCTTTAAAATGATATCATTTATACTTTTAAACATTCACGGTGAATATTTGCTGCCGCATAACTTACTGTATAAACCGCCACAACTGCCTAATATGTTACATTGTACCCTGCTACTCACTCCCTCGAAGGTCACCTCCCCTCCAATATGGCTGCTTGGTCGATGACTGGAGTCCACTGGACTACGCGACAACTTACGCCACGTGCACCTCTTTACTCATTAACGGCATCAGCGTTCCATCAAACAATCGATTTACACTCACAATGTCAATTTAACATTTATCGAAAATTTAAATTTAAGATATTCCTTATTTACTAACGATCGTCGTCGTCGAAGTTTAGTTTGAGCATATTACAACTACAACTACTACACTGTAACTTAAGTTTGATTGAACAAGCGAGCAACAGTTGTCCTTTTGCATAAGCGCACATGTTCACAGTTGTCTCACCGTTTGTCTAATCAGCAGTCGTTTATCAGCATAGACATTTCCACTTGCAATCATTGACGGCTTGTGCGTGTTTGGCACATGAACATTGTACACAATGAGCGCACAAGACCAGCCATGCAACAATCACACAACTTTAAGAAACTCGTACTTTCTTTGCACTTTATCGAAGTATTTTTACGCAAATTCAATCACAAATGTACTCAATGTTTGTCTCGAAGTAGGCTTGCTCAACTGTTGTTGTCTATTTTTGTACATTTTGGAATAATTTTAAGAAGATAAGAATATTACAATATGCAAGATTCGACCGTAAAACGATGTCGTATTTGTGGTGATAAAGCCATGTGTATGTATAATTGTTATGGTGTTTAAGTATAATTGTTATGGTATTTATATTAGTAAACATTAGTAAACAATTGTTTACAGGTTTTAATCACAGTGGACTATCATGCAATCCATGTCGGTTATTTTTCAATCGAAACATATCCAATGCAAAGGTATTTATGCAATTTAGAATGCAATTTTTTAATTTAAATATTAGAAACTGAAATGTCTCAAAACTGACAACTGCCAAATCGACTCATTCACCCGAAAATGCTGTCCAAAATGTCGTCTCACCAAGTGTTTATCTATTGGAATGAAACGCGAGAGAATAATTCACCGAAGCAAAAGCATAAGTTTCGAACTGAACAAATATGAACTTCAACAAATCGAAGATATACAAAGCGCTCTTCGGGTGTTTGAAGAAGAGCAGAATCTCGAAGTGGTTGGAGTGGCTGCCGACCCAGTGACTGTTGCCAATCTGCCGGGTGTTTATATTCGACGAATAATCAAATTCTGTAAAAGTATTGATGCATTCAGGGCACTGAACAAGGACGATCAACTGATCATGCTGAAACGATTCTCATTTGAATTCATGATGCTTCGCATTGCGTTCAATTTTGATTTCGAAACAAACAGTTATTATTCAATGGTGGTATGTATGAGTGGGCTTTGTGCAAATGTTTGATTTAATATTCTCGTAATTGATAGGACGAATCTGGCCGACAAGCAGTGCTTGTGTCAATGGATATTTTCAATAAAATGAATTCATCAATTCTACTAAACGAACTCATTGCCGATGGACATGTCATGCATTTGCAAATGGAAAATGACTTGACAATCCGAGATTTGGTATGTTCAGTTATTGATTAATTAGTTGAGGTTAAATAATGCTCTTTTTGTCCAAATATAGATATCAGCGATTTTGATATTCAAAAATGATGAAAACTACTCATGTCGAGAATTTGTAAGGTAATATGACATTCTTATTTATAATATTTAATGTATAACAGTAATCTGTTTATTGTTCTAGATATCACTTTTGCATGTACACACGTTTGCTTCGTCGCTATTTTGAGCATAAATACAACAGCCAGGAAAAAGCTAGTCAAAAGTTATTATTTCTGCTAAACGAAATGAACAAAACGGATCGTATTCGAGAGGTGATCACCGAATTCTTGTACGAAATTGGCCTGGCCAACTTGGAACAAATCACAGTGGAGGTGTTCAATTTAAGTTAAATTATATTATGGAAATAAATGATAATAAATTGCTTTGTAATAATCGAATGCAAAAATGCTAGAGCAAAAATTCAGATACTGAACTAACGATGTTCCGATAAACCTATCATCAACCATCGCACTAAAGGACATAATTTTATTGCGAAATTATTAATTCATCGGTTTCACAACATTAGAAACAATGTTCAAAACTTAAACTCTAGCACCGCATCCCACCAGACCAGTTAATTAATACATGCATACATTCGGTGATGTTCAAGGATGTTCATTAATACAGTTGCACTGTATCTATTTGACAAATGGACATGTATCGACTTAATATTTTCCATGATTTCGAAAATTGGTTGATGAAATTTGTTTATGATTTGAAAAGTTTTCACTTTTGTACTTTTGTACTTTTTTGGTATTTATTGCAGTGTCGAGACTTAGTTAGTCAATAATAGCTTCAAAATGACACTAAACATACAAGAAAGTGCAATATCCATTGCTTGGCAGAATTTGCGATACGAAGTATTCGATTTGTTGGGCTTATCATGCAATCCTGGTCAAAGTAGTAAGAAAGCATTATTGCGACGATTGAATGGCCACTTCGAGTACCACACTCTCAATGGGTTGATGGGTCCGAGTGGAGCAGGCAAAACCACCTTACTCAACACTCTCAGTGGAAATCTTCGTTCAGGTTCGTTAGCAGCTGAATCGAGAATTTATGCAAATTCCGGCGAACAATCTTCAGTTGTGTCATTTTTCATTGAGCAACATGTACACGAAACAATATTCGGTCGTCTGACAGTTTCACAGATTCTGCGATACGCATTCAGATTTAAAAATGGCCTTGGCGTAAGTTCACAAACAATGAACAGTCACATTGACGCCATAATGGGCCAACTTCTATTGGCAAAATCAATTGTGAACAATTGTTTCGACAAATGCAGTGGCGGTGAGCAGAAACGAATTGCAATCGCACAAGAATTGATGTCCCTGCAAATGCCATCTTTACTGTTTGTGGATGAGCCAACTACAGGACTTGACAGTGCAGCTGCTTTTGTTGTGATGAAGTGTCTACAGCAAATGGCTGTTCACAATCGAATCACCGTCATTGCCTCCATTCATTTGCCTAATCACGAAATTCTGTGCCTCTTCCACAAGTTGTATGTTCTGGCAAGAGGAGGCGTTTGCATTTACTCGGGTTCACCAGAGCAGATTCAATCGCACGTTGAACGACAACTTCAAATTGATATTCTGCACAACCAACAACCGATCGAAGCTTTGATTAAGATTGCGTGCAATGGCGAACTCGACCCGTGTGTGATGTCGCTTGTCAACCAATGTCTTCGCTCTGAGTTTGACCAATTGCCCACTGAATCAACACAACTCAAACATTTTCCTTTTGGTTTGCCAAATGTTAAGAAACTATTTTCAATTCCCGATTTATTTCTGCAAATATTTCGCCAAATGCAAATTACATTCATATCCAACTTTCGAGTGCTTTTTTATCAAATTTTGTTTTATCTCTTCCTTCATCTGATCTTATCGACACTATTTCAACACGATATGGTCTTGCCCGATGGATGCTATCAAATTGACTCGGAAAATAATGCCAATTCTAAAGTGTGCACAAACCAATTGAGTCGAAGTTCAGCGCTCAATGAAAACATCACTTACACCATTTACTTGTTTGTCATTTTTGGTTTCATTTCAGTTTCCATCAGCTCCGTTTTGTTTTCAACGCAGGTTAGAGTGTTTCAAAATGAACATAGAAACAGTGAGAATATTTGTGAGTAACTAAATTTAATTTTAATATTAATATTCTCCATAGGATGGTACAGTTTGGGCGTGTTCTACTGTTCTCTCACATTTGTCTCTCTAATGGAGCAATCTTTGTTGGCTTTTTTGAATGCAAGTTTGGCTTACTTCTCCACGGAACA
The DNA here is from genome assembly GCA_023373905.1 of Rhizoglyphus robini. NCBI lineage: Eukaryota > Metazoa > Arthropoda > Arachnida > Sarcoptiformes > Acaridae > Rhizoglyphus > Rhizoglyphus robini. The sequence goes on along the minus strand of JAKIJQ010000005.1, from coordinate 1,147,404 downwards.
GCATGCCATTGACCATTATTCGATCAATTGGAATCGATTTGGCAATTTCGTCACCGCAATGTGGCTCAACACAGTCTACACTCAAAGTGTCGGCCAACTGGTTGGTGCACTCATCCCTGACCAGTTGATGGGGATCGTCGTGTCGATAATGAGTTTCGTGGTGATTGCCGTTCAAAACGATTTCTTCTTTAAAACTGATCAATTTGACAATGTGTTTCAAATTGAACTTGCGAATATATTTGGTTTGAAGTATTTGACGCGATATGTAATCTACATTTTCTATGGAATTGATCGATGCGATGAGAAAAATGGCGAAGTTAGTTTGGTGCTGCTCGAATATCTGGTTGATCCCAGCCAGATATGGTTTTACATTCAACGTATTTTGGTCAATATTTCAGTGGTTCGGTTTATCACTTTGCTGTACATGTACTTTCGATTTAACTCGTTTGTCAATAATCCTTTGGTTCGAATATTTATGCCACATCGAGATTGGTCACATTCTGAGAAAAGCGAATGCATTCCAATCGACTATTGCACTCAATCATTCAGTAAAGTGCGTGATTCGACTTTGGAACAAGCCCAAAATGATCAATCAATTAGCAAATCAGTTCAATTTGAGTGTGAAGATTGGGTGCGAAACAAGATTAGTGTTGCTTGGAGAAATTTGAGTCTGCACGGATCGAGTTCGATTTATGAAATTGGTTCTGGTTGGGGTTACACTCGGTCCAAGTTGATTCTGCGCAATTTGAATGGTCACTTTTGTTTTGGCACTCTCAATGCACTGATGGGCACTTCTGGTGCCGGCAAGACTTGTCTACTGCGAACACTGAATGGACAGTTCAAGACACGACTCAGCAATGACACTCAAATATATCTGAGCAAATTTGTCAAAATTCAGACTTGTTTCATCACTCAGGAAGTTTCCAACCATCTTTGGCCTGGACTGACCGCCAAGCAGATGCTTGTCTATGCTTCGAGATTTAAAAATCAAACTGACTCATCAATTGACCACGAAATGATTGCGCTCAACTTGCTGGAGGAATTAAACCTCAATACGACTATTGACACTGCAGTTGACAAATGTTCGGGTGGAGAGAGGAAACGGTTAGCACTGGCAGTGGAGTTGACCTCCACTCGAATGCCTAATTTGATTTGCATTGATGAGCCAACGAGTGGATTAGACAGTAATTCTGCTGAGATTGTGAGTTACGTTTTATGATTGTGATTTAAAATTAATTATGTTGTTCACTCTTTTCAGATTGTATCTTGCCTTAAGAAACTAGCCCAAAAGCACCCAATCACCATTATTGCTTCAATCCATCAGCCCAACAGTGAAGTTCTACGAATGTTTGACAAACTGTACATTCTCGCAATCGGAGGTGTCTGTGTGTACTCAGGAATTCCAAGTCAAATCTCTTCTCACATCAAAAGAGTACCAGAAATGCCTCAAACATACGAATCAAAGTTGGCACTCGAAACACTGATTAGACATTCGTGCAATGGACATGAGGATGCAATTGTGCAAAAATTACTTCAACAAAATGAAGACCAACAACTGACAAGTGACAAGCTAGAGGACACTCAATTGTCACCAGATGGAATTCCACTGAACCGACAACGTTTCTCAATGAATTCATTTTACATTCTATCCATTCGTTACTTGACCACCGTTCGTGTAAAGCTTTGGAAAGAATGGCTCGGTTACATTGTAATTAATCTGTGTTATGGTGTGGTTATGTTAATGAATTGGGACCCGCAAATTGCATTCGTCACTGGTTGCTTCAAACTGGATGATGACTTCAACAACACTTGCAGTTTGACTGAAGCAAAGGCTCGTGAGGAAACTCAATTGGCCGACAGTGCCAAGTACACTTTCTTCATGAGCTGTATGTTCGTTATAACCTGTACGATTCAATCCACACTTGTCATGAATCGGGACATTGTCTATTTCGTCAATGAACATCGAAATGGTATGCAATTGTCAACGATTATTATCCTTTAAATTTACTTCAAATTTGAAACTCTAGGTTGGTACACGACAGGATCGTTTTACCTGATGAGATCTGTGTTTGATCTTGTGCCAATGGTTCCCATCCTAATGGTGTATGTGTACATTGTCAACATCTACGAACCAGTCCGTCCAGGCATTTACTGGCACATTTTGTTGGTGCTCATTATCTCGCTAATAGCCGCCCAAGGAATGTGTCACATATTTGTACTGATTGCCTACCAAAACGTCACCATGATCACAATGCTTCTACTTGGCATCTTCAACATCTACCTTTTGTTGAGTAATTTCTTCATCAAAATCCAACGTGTCCATTATGTGTATCAATTTTTATCGAATTTTGTTTTATCTCGATTCACAATCGAAAGTATGATGCTGCTCGAGTACGGTTTCGATCGATGTGCTCCCAAGGAGATACAACCAATCCTCTACTTGATGTCATTGAAGGATGAAGACTATTACTGGTGCATCGGTATGATTCTATTCAATCTTTTCGTATATCGATCTATTGCGTTTGCGCTGTTGGTTTACAAAGTGAATCCAATCGAAAATCGTCGACAACGTGTCGATCGTGTTCTGAAGTATCAAAACAAAATTGGTCAAACAAAGGCACAAATTAGCCCTGGATTTGGAACATCAGTTGCCGAGTTTTATATTAAGAGATTTAAATTTTAAATTTGTGAATGTTTAATTTTAATTTCTATGGATAAATTTAATCATTTAAATTAACACAACATAAGATCATTAATTAGCATTTATCAAGAAAAACATGTTGTCCATTTGTGATTCCTTGGTCCTTAGCATGGTTACAATATTTGAATACAATTGGTGCCGATTTGGTGGTGCTGTAAATTGCATTAGAAATGGTAATTAATTATTAATAATGTGAGGTCAACAGTAAATTTGTCCTAATTACCTAGTGGTGGATGAGAGGGCAATGACGTCAATACTTTCCACATACAATTTGGTATGAATAATGTCCAACAGTGTGTGTGACCACTCAAAGTCGAGACTTGCCAAATTGATTGGATCTATTTTCAAGACCAACAATTCACTGTATGTTTCAGCCAAATGGTATTTATGATCTCTGTTCACAAAATAATCATTTAGTAACTCACTCTACCAAATGTTTACCAATTCAACTCACTTTCCATTTCCGAAATCTAAACTTTCCGAATTTCCATTGTTATCGTTGAATTTCAGAAATATTTTTCCATGTTGCTCGTGGTGGTTGTGTCCTTTGTCGGCCATTTTAATTTTGACCAAATATTGAAACTCTGGAATTAAAAATTTTGTTAACATTTTTCACCGAGACTAGCAGATTCACTTGCTGAGATAAGGAGCACTGTCATCGGTGGCCATGAAGAATCGTTTTCCATGTGCCAACTCGTGTCCCGCCACTTGATGCTCAATGGTTCGTGGCCCAAGCAGAACGCACTTCTCTCCATTTGGCGCACAATCGATGCATTTGCCTGCTTTGAAGTCGTCATAACTGGCACACTCGTACGCTTTGGGCACTTCCGTTTTGAGATGAGCAAGTGCGTCCATGTAGAAGTCGACTGCTCGTTGATGATTACAGGCCACCAGTGCTCGAGCTCTGTTGAAAGTCTTCAAATTAATATTGTTCCATAAAGCTAACTTGTTGAGCACAACTCAATGAATGTCAACTTTACTGCAATACATCCTCACTTTGCTTGATCCGACCAAATGAATGGAAGCATCTCAGTAAAGTGACATTCGTTTGTAGTAATTGCATAAAAGACATTATATTAACAAGCTCACCCATCAACGATTCCATGTAGAACAATAGTGGTCAATCGTTCCTGGTCACATCCAGGCTGTACTTTGCCACCATTGGGATAAATGTCGACATGAGCACAAGTCTCGTACATTCCAAAACCGAGATGATTTGTCAGTGGTCGAGCATCTGTGTGAATTGCCTCTACAAACTTGGCATCTGTATGCCAAAGTCTACCCTCCGGAACAATTCCCTCGAAGTAAGGCCCAGCGGGGTCGAGCCCAGTGATGTGGCCTAGGGCCCCTTTCAGAAACTTTCCAGCATAGCCAGCAACGTGCGACCCGAGTGAGTGGCCCAAAATATGGAATTTGTCGGGGGAGGAATTTTTGAACGAACACAGAGCTTGGATTTGAATTGCCATCATGGCACCGACTGTTCGAGTGTTCACTGTCGCCTGTCCATACGGCAACGCATTTCCCTTGCTCCAGTCGACAATGATCACATTGTAATCAGCATCTTCCAAGAAGCGATCCTTCATGTCCTTCATCCAATGACCAAGTGCCTGATTGTCGAGGAAACCGTGCACAATAATTTTAGTAGGCAGTGATCCATTGAAATACTTTGATCCTTTAATACTGTCTGTGTTGTTCCAGTGCAATTTTTCTTCATCGTGAAGATTTTTACGAGTAAATAAAATAAAATCAGGTTCGACATGCTGAGGACTTTGCGGCATGAACAGATCAGTGAAGGGTCGATGCTTGTCGTCGTGAAAGTCGTGTGAATGAAATGTTCCAATGCCAGGATAAGTGACTGACTTGTCGGCCCTCAAGGCTAACAATACACACAAATTGAATATTAAATATTATTACAATCAATGTGTTTATTATTTTACCTGGAACGATGGCCAAGACCACAATAAATAGTAAATGATGATATTGAGCCATTTCAGTTGGTCTAACCAGACTACTTCGAATACATCGAGGCGAACCCCTAAATGAAACTCTACAGATGCTTATAATGCTCAAATGGTCTATTGATTGACCAAATCACGTATACGCCACCTTTGATATAGTAATCTACCAATTCACAATGCACTTTGCATTTTGTCAATTGACTAAAATCTAAACTCGATATGTAATACAATCAAATAAACAATTAGCTCTACTCTATCTGTGCAGTCAAAGTATTGCGCAAATCATCATTAATTCTCAATCAAACATTTAATTAGATTTAGATGGATCATTTAAGGTTTACCTCCTGCCAACAAGAGTCCAACACAGGTTCTGTCATTTTGATAAGATAAAACGAGACATCATCAATATTTTCCCACCATTGCATTCCATTGAGATTTAGATCAGTTGTGTGTCATTGGATCGATTATACCTTTTACCTGACTACAAGTTGAGTTCGGACAAACTTGAAAAATTTAGCATTTTAATTATATAATAATGTGCTTAGTGATTTAAGTTAAATATTTATTAATAAATGTGTTCCATTTACAATCGTAATGCAAAATATAATATTTGTGTATTAGTGTATTTAGACATTTGATCACAATTGAATTTTACTTTCGATTCAAACATAAATTTTACTCTGAAACATATTTAGCATGAGAACTCAAATAAGAATAGTTGACAAACAAGTCAATGTGAATAATAATCTTTGTCCGTGCCGAATCACAGCCATGTCTCGTGTCAAAAACAAAAATTCACGGTCATTTGGCGAAGGTAGACAACACCTCACCGATAAATCACTCAACTCGGTCCAAATTACCTCTGTTGCCTTCTGCAAGACTCACTAAATGATCTCTCGGGGACAATTCCATTAGGCAAAGTAAATTTAAGGGGAATAATATATGCAAAGTGTGTGTGAGAATATAGTGCGAGTGGGTGACATTTGGGCGACATTAATGGTTATTGTTATACTGAAAGTGTATTGTGAGTATGTATTGTTTAAGTGACACTTGTGAGTCACCACTCAGAGTGAGACAAACAATGCATTGACAACGGATATAATGAAGTGTACAAGTGTAGGAGTATATGTGGCACTGGGCTTATCATTCGTACATTTGTCATGGGATACAAGAATCGACTGGACACTTTGTTCAGTGAGAAAATTCTTTGCCGAACAACAAACATTGCTCGACAGTACAATTCCTTCGAAGACTTGGTTCATATTTCGTCAGTCTATTCCTCTCCTGTGTTGTACGAACGGATAAATCGATTTGTGCTGTTCCCAAGAAGTGTACAAGGTCGAAAAGGTACCAGTAATGCACTTGCCAGTAGACAAATGACTATGTACAAATATATATTGCACATACTAGTAATTACCGATGACCTTTTGATAACATGTTTCGAAATTTGGTAATTGTTTCTTTGTCAATTCTGTTCATTTGGTGCTTTTCTCGTCAACTGTCACGACCACACTTGGATTAGTAATCTGTTCGTCTGAACTGGTCAATGTTTCCTCTGTCTCCCGAGACACGGAACTGCAGTTCTTCCTGAGCAGTGTCCTGGAAAGCCACGGATGTAGCTTTGTGGCAATGACAATCAGAAAGCACGATGCAAACATAATGAGAATCAATGTACTGAAGAACTGGACATATTGACCGTGACTGACGTCTCGGGCAAAGACACAGGCGAGCACAATGATGATTGTGATCACAATTGCGAGCACAGCGGTCAGTATTGCGGTCTTCTTCCAATTCCAACTGATCTGGTGATTTCGCTTGACGATCGCTTGTTGGATGAGAAATTGCTTTTGGGCTGCTCGGAACGATTCGTGGTATGGGTTGATGCTCAGTTTCGACTTGGAGGACAGTGGGTGGGGTGGAAGGTGAGAGTCCACTTCGAGCAGTACGGCACTGTTCCGTCGATATTCGTCCAGATAAGCTCGATCCGCGGGGTTGAGTCCGTCGTTTTTGCTCATCGAACAACGGGACACGATTGAACCAATGGAGAGAGCCATTTTGATCGATTTTGTGTAGACAATTTATCAAAATATATTTCAAGTTTCACTTTTGTAAATATCAAAAGTCACGACCACTCGAACATGTCATCTCAAAATCGACTTGTGAGATATTATTCACTTTACTTAAATATATTTTCAACAAGCTTGAACTTTAAACAAAAGCAATCAAAAATATAAATAGTCTGCAAATATATAAACTGGCTCGTCAATTGGCTCAACTTGGTAAGAAAATATATATATTTCTCAAATATTAAAGTTCAACCAATGGAGTGGAAAGGCAAACACTTTTTTGGTGTGTCCTTTAATGGTCTGGTGAAGCACTTTACACTTCCAACATGAAGATGACGAGCTGACTCGATGCACTCTCGCACACGTCGACTTTGGAGACTTCAAAACAATGTCTAGGGATGGTTCGTGATCGGCTCGAGAGCAATAAACACAGATGCACAGTGGAACGAGAGCAAAGTGAAGAAGCCAAAAGGAGAAAAGCAAGAAGTGAACTGAACTGAAGTAGTAAAATGGTTCGATTACAACAAACACAAGCAATTAACACATCCGTAAGTGTAGTGATGGGCTCAGTGGCACATTGTGTTTGGTGTGTTCATTATGCCCAAACCACCGAATATAATGTGCATAATCATAACAATACAGTGACGACCTGTCGGTGCGACGACAACAACAAAGAGAGAACAAATGAACCGAACAGATGAGATCCGATCAGATGTTGATGATCAATGAAATATTTGTTTGTTAAATCGAGCACGATTTTCTCGTGAACTTGACATTCCAAACCGAGAATAAATCCAAATCACCGGATCACATTATAAAGATGATGATCATCATCACACCAAAACACTCTCTTCGCAGAACTCACAATCCACAAAGAATCCTCTTTGAGTGCAACACTTTCGATATATATTCGCTGATGTGTGCTTGTGTGTGTGTGTGTGTCTATGTGAATTGCTTGCTCGCAAGTAATAAAATAAACGATTATGTGAAAAAGATCATCTCGAATTTATATGCAAGACACGAAGAACAAGAAGAACGAGAACAACATGAGAAGATTCTCTCATATGAGAGTGAGAATTGAGGCGTCTGTTTTGATTTGTCTGATGTGTTCAGTCCTGGTTGGAGTGTATATGCGTTCTTTTGTGCACCAGAGTATGAGTGCATGTGAGTTCGCCCGGTGATGAGCTGTCTGATTCTCGGCCACAACAAGTAGATGTACAGTTCAGGGGGATACGGAGACAACCGGGAGAGACACAGAATTACGGATAAATTGAGCAGAATCGATCCAAGTCACACAGTGGCACTGCACAATATATAGAGGCGTACATCTACATACAACAAATGTGGCACTGTTGCAGTGTTCACTAAATTTCTACAATTATTTATTTGCGAACCCAATGGTGGCGTACTGTCCACAAAGCCAACAAAGCACTAACTTTTGCTTGAGCCCATCAAGGCAATAATAAAGAATAAATAGATTTTACTGCAAAATTGAAAGATATAAACCGAAACCGAATTAATGGTTGCGTGATAATTGATTTCACTGCAATGCATTATGGTGGTGCTATTTGCTCTTCCTTGATGGTGGTTAGTCATTCTCATAAGTTTGTCCCATTATTACTCATACTAATAAATGAGCTTCAGAATTGAAAATTTATGATTTTTTTCAGATATATCACACACACACACGCAATCAATTTTTCCTTAAAATGTGTGCCTGGCTTTTTTAAAAGTTCAAGAAGTCCTTGAGTGGCAATAATAATAACAATAAAACACTCAACAGTGTTTGGTGGTGGGCGCTTCTGTTGCTTAGTGCCAATTGAGTCAGCTAATCAATCAATACTTTTCCACTGTGCAAAGGCATATAACCAAATATAAGTGTCCGGTTTCGTCTTCCTTATTCACAGAATTAAGGAAATTGATAATAATTGCTAAGCAAAAGTCGAAGATCCCAAGTTCATTTGCGGACGAGTTCATTGCAATTTAAGTAAACACTATTGAAAGTTGAATAATCCTTGTGGAAATATGGATAAATTGGATATTATTGTGGCATTTCTCTGGCTTTGCTTGTAGAGACAAATAAACATTTGATTATTCGATTCTTGGAAAAGCTTTCTGCCTTAAGAATTGTTAGTCTGTTTATTTATGACTGTGTCGCAAGTTCGATACAATTGAGAGTGAATGTATCGTTGTATTTAGATTTGTTTTGCAATGTTGTTGAGTGAAACAAGGAAGTGTAGATTACAATCGATTCGATGAACATTAGAATCGAACATTGACATTGACTTTGTGTATATTCTTCTTGTACTTCCTTTCATCATACATCGCCAATTGTCAATAACCTTTCGATTACCCGCGACTGACACAATGTTTATGTGATTCGGCAACAATAAAGTAGACTATAGTCCGGAAATTAGAATCCATTTGAGAGAATCAAGAAATTATGCAATTGATTGATTGATTCAAGCGATGCATCCGTTTGGAAATTCTTCAATTGTATAACAAACAATGAATTTATAACCAAACTGTCAATGACAATGGAAATACCAATTGGAAATGGCTAAATTATGACATGAATGTGAATGAACTTCAATTGTGAATTGTGCATAAATTAAAATATATATGATAAATGTTTAAATTGTTAGACTCATTCCAGAAATGAAATTTATGCAAATTATATTGAGTTTTTGAATTGAATTTTGTTTGCTCTTTAAATGATTTTAAAGTCTCAATAATTTTTATCCCATCTGTCCATATTAACTTGCAAGATGTCTTTCATCATAGTGTAAATATAGATTTGCAAATTAGTGATCTTAAGTAAACATCACCAAACAAGATCACATGCACACGGAAGATAACCCGAGGGTGTTTCAAAAGAGTACAAATGAATTGTGCAAATGAATTAGAACGTGAACATTGTTAGTAATCACTCTGTACAATTAGTGAATGTATTGACATATTGTGGTACTATTGATGTTATTGTGTGCCACACAAAGACAAACTTGCATACTTTCGGGTGATCGTTTTGATCTTGTAAAGACGTTTTGTTTTGGTTTGCATTTGTTCTGCTGTGCACTTTGCGAGTCACAGTGGAGTCAACTCTTTCTCTGGTTTTATTCATGTAGAGTGTTCACATTGCCACACAAGATGTTTTATGCATCATCAGGCAAAATGAGAATGTGCACGAGAATAATACATTTCTGTGCATTCATCATCTTTTTTGTCTATTGAATACGTTTTCGGTTTGGCAGTGCCACTTTCGAATGCATTGCCAAGTGCATGCCTTTGCAAAGGCACTCGTCCAAATGGTGATTCGATTAGCCATTACAAATTGCATATTGAGTTGAAAAGACACAGAGACAGATAGTCATTTTGTCTATTTGCAAATTGAGAATTTAAAAATAGAGCGAATTCAAAAGTAAAGAGTTTGCTATTTTAATTATTTAAAATTAGATTCATTAATAATTTGCTAAGACATCGCCAAGTAGGCAAACACTGCTCGAGTATATTCTCGGAATTAATTTAGAACCATTTTAAATAAGACCAAGTGGAGCAATCTATTTTCTATTCATGAGAATAACTTTTCATTAACATAAATTAAACTTGAAAAGTCAATATTTGTTTAAAGCCTACTCAAATGCACTCGAAAGGAAACAAGCAAATTCCATTAGTCATTTTGTGTTTGTCCTGTCAACTAATTATCTGGCGAATTAATTTAATTTAATCAAATCGACAATATTCGCGCGAGTTGGTTTGTTGCAGTTTGGTGTGGAACTGGTGCTGTGCCTGGTCGATGTGTTGCATTCGAATCCAGACCTTGTCCTCTTCCGACATGATACTGCTCGTGATGGAGGATCGATTCTGTTTACCACTTGCTGTCGTGTTTCGTTTGTGGAAAGTCGATTTAATGAAGTATGAGAGCGCACAAAGTGCCAAATTGGCAGCACCAATGAGATGCATCAGTGATCCAAAGCTTAGCCATCGACGGTTGAGCAATGCCCCGCCAATCAGTGGACCGAACGCATAGGCGGCTGAGGCAGCAGTTTGAGCCGCGGCATAGACATAGCCATACTGGGCGGCAAATTGCTCGTCGACCAGTTCGGCCAGCAGTGGCATCAGTGCCGAATCGATCGCACCAATGCCAAAGCCAATGCCGAAATGAGGTAATACCAAGTAGAGCAAATTGGGGATGACTGGCACCAACAGTGCCGAGACTCCAATTATGCAAAGAGCGATCGTTATGAGGAACCATCTAAGAATATATCAAACCATACATATAATTATGCCACTAATTTGGCCAATGGACCTCATTAAGGGAGTATTACCGATAATCAAGTGCAATGTGAAATAGCGTAAAGATGTTTGTGCCAACCAAGTAGCCAATGCTGTCCGGAATGAACACCACTCCTGATTTAGGATTATTTCGCAATTGATCAGTTCAATATGTGCGTCAACAAACATACGAACAAACCTAATTCCCATTTCGGAGGACGTATTTCCTTGATAAGCCATAGGGGAAGAAACGATTCGAGCAAAGACATTGTGACAGTTGAGACACAAATAATAACTGAAAAATAAATAGAATTTCAAATAATTAATTGTTATAAGCAAGCAAGCAAAGCAAACCTACCAATAGCGAGTATGACATTTGGGTTAGTGATGATGTAGATGGTCTTCGAGTCGTAATGAGTGGGCGCATTGGTTGGTGACCAATTGAATGTGATTAATTGTGATGCTGAAAGTGGTGAAAGGGGAAAAGGAATATTCCAAAAATAAATAGAAAAGAAATTAATTGAAGTGACATCCATTCATTGAAAAGTATTTCAGGAGGGAAACAGTCTGCAATTTTAGTAACACAAACTCTCAGTAGGATGCATAGACAAGTGTCATTCCATAAAACTAAATGAACCAATGTCTCAAGTGCAAAACTATTAATATTAAAGTCAAAGTGGTACAAATAAATGAAAGGCACACTTACAAAGTAGCAGTACAATCCAGAATATGATGATGTAAAAGAGGACTTGCTTGCCAAACCAGTGATACACCAGACCACCGAAGGGATAACCAATGAGCACTCCGGCGGCCATTCCACCCAGACAGAAGCCAATGGTGGCCAGTCGTGTTTGCTCGTCCCGAAACATGTTCGCCATCATGGACATTCCTATTAATAATGCTTGACATTTGAATCCTTTAAAGCCATTCAAACCTGAAACATTGATCAATGCAGAACCAATTCCTTGCAAAGCCCTCGGTATTAGCAACATTGCAAACGACTGGCCAACCAAATATACTACAAAACGTCAAATGCCGTTACTCCATCTATTGGTTCATAATCGAACACAAACATACAAACACATGATTGAAGCAGCACAGTGACTCCCAAGATGAGTGTCAATTCATAGCCAAGTCGATTGATTATGAGAGAGACCAGTGGATTGAATGCCAACTGGACAAATGCCTTTGACGACAGTATGGCACCAACTTGACCGTTCTCGGTGTTTAGGTTCGGGTTGATGTGGTGAAGAAATGCCATTGACTTGCCGTTGATGCCTGTGATGTGGATATTTTGTGAATCAAGACAAATCTGAATTATTGTGAAAATGGTCATACCTAAACGATAATCCTCGACCATGTGAACCAATGTGCTGTTGCTAAACAGTTCTTGGTGATTAGCCAAAGAAGACTCGAGCAGTTCATTCTCTTGCTCGTGCAAATTGATGCCAACCAGATAATCAGGAATAACTGGAACTTTGATCAAAATTATTCGATTGAACACACAATTGTCAATGCAATCAAATATCACAATTTACCAACAGCAGTGAGCAAAAGATTATCAAGTAGAATGGAGAAGTACACCAACAGAACATACAATCGCTGCGAGCCCTGGGCCTGTTCGAGTGAAGCAGCAAAACGATAGAACACTTCCAGGAAGAACTTTTTCACCATACTTTGGGGCCACGACATGATCAGGCCCAGTGAATGCGGCCAAATGCGATTCCATTTATGCGGAACACAAAATGTTTGCTCCAAATTAATTTTATTCTCAAACAGAAACACAAAGCTGAATTTACCGAATAAGAATACAAATTGGGCTAATCCGAGATGGTGCTGATAAGTCACAAAAACGATTCTATAAATATTAACTCAAAATGATTCAATATTTTCTGTACAAACAAACATGATTTATCTTGTAAATCTATTGTAACACATTAATTTTAAATTATAAATAATAGATTTATTAAATAAAATATCAACACAAAATATATTATGATCAAACAAATGAATTATTTACAGTACGAAAAGTGCCATTGGACTTGGAGTATATCACACAGTAAGACATGAATGGGTGGACTCGATCGAAACAACAAAATATTGTGCAATTGACGAACATTTGAGGAGTTGAGGATGAAAAATTCGTAAATTGAAAACGGATTTGTCGCACTGTTTGACTATTGGCGAAAATGGTTTGTCGGAAGAATTGATATATAAATTGGGAATGTTTTTAAATCTAGGCTAACAATTGAAATATTATGAGAAATAAGCTCAGATCAAGTGGTGGAATTATGAATGAATCTTACAGTTGCGCTAGATTGGTCGAATTGGTCTATCACCATTGGTCAAATTAAATCACGCCACAATGGTTGCCAACTTGAACTCTTTCCAGTCCTCCTCCTCGGTGTTGACGTTCATTCTGAAATTAGGATTGTGCAGTTCGCGTTTGATTTCTTTCATTGCTGGCTTCTCCAGTGGCTTCTTGGTGATGATACCATCTTCCGAAATTTGTCTGGTCATGTCCTTCTTCAGTGCCCATTCTTGAGGTGTCGCAGAGGCGAAACACTCAAACACCAACAATCCTACAATGTTGAGCACTGCACTGATGTAGAAGATGATGTTCCAGTTGGGCAGTGTGTCCTAAGTTAGTGTGTCCATTGGTTAGTACCGATAATAATGATCAAAATAGAACATTACCTCTTGTTTGACCAATTCACCACGAATGATCGGGGCAATGAATCGAGCCAGTGAGTCAAATGTAATGGCAATGCCATAGACAGTGCCTGAGTAATTGCCCGAATATTCATTCAACAGTGGATACTCTCCACCAGCGATGAAACCTTGTGTGAGCATGTTGATGATGATCAACAGTATTATCGATCGCTCGTCACATCCAACACTCGGCAGAATGAACATTGTAATCGCAGCTCCAAGAAACACTAAACAATCAACAAATGATTACAATTGTCATTCTCTGCACTGACACAATAATACATACCAATCATTTGAAACAATTTCCTAAGTCGAATATGTGAAAGTGGCAAGAATTGTTTGAAAAATGCAAACAATGGACCAGTGGCCAGGAATATGGCTGAAGTAAATAGATAGACCAGAGCCACGTGCACCGAGGCTTTGAACATGTTGAAACCGGCAATTTTGTTGAGATAAGATGGACCGTTGTCGATGATCACTGCGTGGTTGAATGACCAGCACACTTTGGCAAAGATCGATGCGTACAGCACTTTGGACTTGACTATTTGACGCCAAGGTGCCTTTATTAGATCCTACACAAAATACATTTTAATTCTAGCTAAATAACTAACTTCACATTTAGACAAACCGTTTCTAGAATATTTTGTGAATTCTGTCTGATGTATCCAATTTCTTTGTCTTTGATATTTTTGTGCAATTCAGGTTTGTCCGTGACAAACAGTGCCCACACAAGCAACCAAACCAAATGCAATGCCGATCCCCCATAGAACAGCAATGGCCATCCATCGAGAATGTCCAAATTGCCAATTGCTCCAGCAATGGGCACGTTTAGTATCAAGCCCAGACTTGTGCCCAGCAGCAGCATCGACAGTGCGGCAGATTGTTCCTTCTTGGGAAACCAGTTTTGGAACATAAAATACAGAGCTGGATGAACAACTCCGTGGAATGCTCCAATGATGACCCTACAAGTTGGTGATTAGTGTTAGGCGCGTGTGGGTAAAGTTTAAATTGCGACCAAAGTTCCAAGTCTAATCGAATCACAGTGCGCGCTGTGCAAAATCAAAGTCAAGTCAAAGTCCTTTCGCAGTTAGGCATACACGCGCTAATCTCCATCAACATCAAGTCGTGCAAGTCAGTAATAAGATTTGCCCGCTAATCGCTCTCAATTGTGCCACACATCGCGTTTGCATATCTCCAATTAGATGACTCCAAATATAGCCTCACCATCAGTGTTATTATTATTATTTAGTCTGTTGAGCAGTCGACCCATCGGGTGCTTCATCACCAAACAAATGAGCCTCCGTTCAATTGTCAAAATTTCTCTTCTCTCATTCTGGTGCACAGTCTGTAGCACTGGTCTGTACTGAGTTTGCAATGAACGATGCCACTTGAGTGTGACACTGTGCCACTTAGGTGCCACTTCTCGGCTAGTGACGGCATTAGCACCTTATCACAGGTGACTGCACAGGATGAATGCTAATAATACTGTGGTTTCAATTGAAAGGCGCAATAAAACTGTGATTGAGTCTGGGTGCTATGTTTTGGTACAGTCTGTACAGGTAGAACTACAAACGACTCTCACAGATGCTGATCAGGCGGTCTTGATTAGGCCTGATCAAGGTTAGATTGATCAATGTGGGAGACTCGATTGGCCTGTCACTTATCGTCTGCAAGCGCGCTTGGTCTCACGTACCTCAGAATGGTGAATGCGACGAAACTGAGTCGAGCAGTGACTGGTAAAACAGCGTTAATGATGGCTGCCCCAACCAGTCCAGTGGCAGTGATCCATTTAGGTCCCCAGCGAGACCGCTCCGCGAGACGTCCTCCAAAGATGTGAGTGGTAGCAAAGCCATAGTAATATGCACCCAAGGCCAGACCTTGCTCGGCTTCAGTCCAATTGAGTTTCGTTGACTTGTCAACTCCTTCGCACGAATCCAATGCGTCCACTTTGAAGATGATGTCCTCGAATGCATGAAGTGCTTTCATGTGGATGCCACCGGTTTGGTTTCCTTTCAGATGCGATTGAGTGATTGACTGGTTGGACGGTAGTTCAGCTGCTGCTGCTGCATTCTGTTCGTCTGCTATTGCGCAAATACTGTTGGCAGGTGTGCACGAATCGCCGACCATTGGAATGATGGCAATCGACAGATTGTACCGAGTCGAACTGAGCAACAGACAAGCGACCACACCGAGGGTGGCAATCAAGATTCTCACTGGCAAATTGTTTTTGGCATTTTGAATCTTCACTGATATTTGAGAGATGCGACTGGACTGAGTCTTGAAGTTACGAGGATGTTGCTCCATGGTCAAAGTCAATTTATTTACGTTTCTAAAGTGACTAACACAAAGAATGCACACAAATGCACAGGCAAACTGTAGACACACACAAATGGATTGGTGTTACATAAATTGCGTCATTGATGTATTCGATAAATTCGTCAATGAACCAGTTGGTTGGTGCAAAAGCATATTGATAGTCGACGGTTTCGATGGTTCAATGACAATGACATTTCAATGTGACGGTTTAAGTTGAGCAGCAGAAAAAAGGAAAGACGAAATGGAAAGAAGAGAAAATGTACAACATGAGTGATCACTTTAAATTGATGTTAGGAGTGAGTAATTAGTTAGAGACATGGGAGAGGAGACCGACGGAGAGACAGACACAGGTAGGCACTGGTAGTGCTCGAGAATATATTGATCGGTTGGCCTGGCAACTCGATCAGTAGCAGTAGATAGTAAATAAATACTTAAAATTGGTTGATTTTAATTAGCGTG
Source organism: Rhizoglyphus robini (assembly GCA_023373905.1). Lineage (NCBI taxonomy): Eukaryota > Metazoa > Arthropoda > Arachnida > Sarcoptiformes > Acaridae > Rhizoglyphus > Rhizoglyphus robini. The sequence goes on along the minus strand of JAKIJQ010000005.1, from coordinate 1,130,920 downwards.
AAATGTGTATCTGTGCAGTGTGCAACCGATCGATGAGCGAGTGTTTGTGCATCTGACTTTATTTGGATTGACTACCTCACACTGTACTGTACAAACAACAACCAAATCATCACGCTGATCAATAAGCAATTATAAGCAACTATCTACAGCCTGCCACTTCATTATAATCTGCCAATATGACAATTTAATTCTATTCTGGCTAAGTCTGTCACACACGCGTTGGTCTATTCGATTTGGTGGGAAGGATTAGGCTTGGTTCAGAATTGAAGGAAGGACTTGTGAGTGCACATAAACTCACCTTGAAATTCAGTTGAGATGAGTTTGCTTGCTGAGGATGATGAGTTGAGTGAGAGTTAAATTGAGACTTGATGATTTATGAAATTAAATTTGGAGACACTTTTGATGAGTCACCAGCGAACTTCAAACAAATTGAACACACGTGCGTAGTGAAGAGTGGAGAGAGAGTGCCCAACAGATATCAATATAGTCAATATTGACTGCAGAAATGTGAGATTGAATGTTGCTGATTGTGTCGAGTGGCGATCAAGTTGGGCTTAATTGAAAAGTTGAGTGGAAAAGTTTGGTTTATGTGCCACACGAAATGTGATCCACAATTGGCGTAAAGTTTCAACTAGAAAGAGATGATGATCATCTTAAGTGCACACCAGAGCACATGTCCACTTGCTCGCTTCTGCTTTCCAACTGTGCTCTCAATCACAAAGACGGCGACACCAACCCAAAAGTGTGAGTCCACACCGCATCAAACCAACCTGTGCAAAGTGAAATCAAATTGCAGTTAAACGCAATTTAGACCAAACTGTGCCATTGTAAATGGTTGTAAATGTGAGAATGAACATTGGAGCGCACTATTAAAGAGGGACTTCCACGCACCTGCCCAAATTAGGATCGACACATTCGCGGCTATTAATAAATGGTCATTCAAACTATTCTCATTGCTTTGTTTCAAAGAATATTCTTATTATCTAACAGTGACTTATTTAAATGATGTAGTTTTGAGGAACTCACATTGCACACTAATAAACCAATTGAACTTTGAACAATTTAAAAACTGCAAAATATTTCTCAACTAACAATTAAAAATATAGAAATATGTGAATGCTAATTGATTGTGAGACAATTTGTAATACAGTTTAGTAACCCAATGCAGTCCACCTCTACAGGTAAACAGAGTTCATCATCACTTCTTTATCGTGTTGGTCATAAAACACATGTAATTTCTCTCAGACTTCCTCTCACTGACAATTTTGATAAAACGTTATTAAAACGATACAAAGTGTGCTGACAAATGCAGGAATACAACTAAGCACATGTGCCCAATGGTACATTTGGTTCGCCCTGTGTCGTCAGTGTTATCGCCACCGTACAAAGCAAAGGATTACGCGAACGTCAACCGCATCACACTGCTTACCGTTTAGATTTCAGAAGAATTATCGCACATAAATGTACGGCAGTAATGCGAGTCGAATGATGTCACTTGATAAGTGCTGATAAGTCACCACCACTGGCCATACATCTTTTCCGAACACGAACTAATCAGTCTTCCGGTGTTGGGACGATAAGTGCTGGACGTGCTAATTCGATTGTAACGTTAAGTCCATTGTGAGGTAATTTGTGGATGGCGATTGAGAAAGATGAAAATTGGGATTGGGACAGTGCCACTTGTGATGATGCGGAGTGGGTTCGTATTTGGGCTGATGACAAGTGCGAATTAATGATTTTATATGCGGGTGGAGGACATGGAGATGCTGTGATGGCGATCTCGGGTGATAGTGGTCGAGCTGGCTGAGGTAGTAGCGGTGGCACTTCTTTCGAAACTCTGTCTCACATCGGGTCGTACACTGTAACCAATGTGCACTGCTCACATTATAAATAACAATAAAAGTCTACATCAAATCAGAGGCACATTGCAATGCAGTGATTTGGCGCCTTTTATTGACTCTAAATTGGATGCTGTTAGTACAAGGCACTTCTGGTTACCGCCACTGGACATTCGACGACTAATGTACATTGAGATTACTTTGCAACGGTCTCATGATAAATGCCAATTTGAATGTTGATTCTACTTGGGAGAAAGTACAGTTGAGCAATGTGGTGATTCAATTTGTGTTGACAGTGCCACAAACCACGAATTATGAAATGTGTTGACTGATGACGGTAGAAGATGGCTCAAAGATTGCCCTCAAACGCGTGTGATGGAAATGTGGTCGCGTGTTGACACAAGACTCAACACTCGCAAAAACTTGTGACTTGGATTTTGCCACTTAGTCAATGAGATGCAATGAGACCACACCAAAGTACAAAAATCACACACACACCGGAGATCAGCTCACTGTACTTTGGTTCAGTGATAGAAACTGTTTATGATGAATGTACGAGACATTTGGTGCTTGTCAATTTCCACTCATGAACGTAACGGGCATACAGGTGTACGTTCACTAGACAAATGTGAGAGAGCACAATTAAAATTGTATAAAAATTTAAAATATTTAAAGCACACTAATTAACAATATCCGACAAGACAATGTCGAGGCAGTTCAAGAATCTCAAGTCAACTCAACACCGGATATCGACAGTCACAGGTAATTGATCACAAATGTAGTTACTTTTAATGATAATAATAATAATTATAATGAATGAATGTGTTTGTTTTGAACCAAATGGACACATTTAAATACATTTGTGGATATATATCCGCATCGAATTATGCAAGAATGGGATAAACACAACAAACACAATAAATCACACATACGTCACACCAAATAGAGAAAACGATATAATGCAAAGCAAACAGAGATCACTTACAGTGGCAACACATGTGCCAATGTATGAGTAAATACATTGTGTGTTTGTGTGTCTGTGTCTGTGTGTGCATTTTAATAACTAAATAAACAACAATGCATAATGCTGATCGTGATGGAGAATTACAGTTATGAATTATTATTTCCAAATTGTCAATGCATCACATGAATCAGTCATATGCGGATGGAATGTTAGACATTTTCAAATTAAAATTATAATTTAATTGCGCAATAAAGTCATATGTTTTGTCATGTGAAGACAAATAAGTTTGCAAACATTCCAAATGATAGTATTTCAATGCATACAAGTGAAACTATGAAATGTATGACAATAAAACATTGTACACGAGTTCTACCTGTAGTGCCTATGTGTCACTGTGCAATATGTTGGCCACTTTGCATGTAGCTCGGTGTTGATGGTATTATTTATTATTATTATTTATTACCTAATTGGTGGTTAAGTAGAATTGTTAAGCAAACACAAGTGAAATAATAAAACAACAGCACACAATGGCACACACAAGCACGAAACAATTAATGAGCACAGAGTCACATAAATCCATCCAATCCATCCGAGTTGACTCATTCAACCACACATGGACCAATTGCACTGCCTCACTGGCAACGTTCTCTTATCATTGTGCAATGTCTACTGTGCGTCTCACTAATTCTTGGTATCCCAGATAAGACCAACATGCCTTTCTTTCTTTGTGCACTCATGGCTCGACTGATTTATGTCACCCGAAACATAGTAATAATAAATCTATAGGAATCGATTTACACACAGCATCACTTGACAACCAAAACAACAACAACAACAATATATTCCAAGTACATTCGTGTGTTTATCAATCGGTACAAAGCAATTGACCTTCCACAGTGCTTTGTCGCATGTTTGAAATGCATTATTTTGGTGCATGACAATGCAATCTGATATGACAACCAATTGCAATATATATTGCAGGTTGGAGTGCCCAAAAATGGACATTTGAGATCATCACACTTTGCTTATCGATTCGATCGATCGCTACTTATCAACATGCTCATAGTTATTTGAGAAGCCGGATGCTAGCATGGATGGATAACCGTACAATGCTACGTGACAAAGTATGCATTACATGCTCAAGATGGCGTTGTGTCCGTTGGCGGCATGATGGAAAATGTACATTCGAAAACAAACCGAAACTAGTTTTATATAATCACACACAAGTTCAAATGGCAATCACGTGAAAGGCGAATGTACTATTTTCATTGATCCACTCGACACGAGTGAGATTGATTACAATAATTAATTGAGAGTTTTGCTAATTGGATGGACGCAAGAGAACAAAAAAGGTGAGACCGCCAAATGAATGTACAGTCCGACTAAGAAGTCAAGAAATAATCGCTACAAAAAGTCCAAATATATCAAATCGACCTTTCCTTGATCGAATCGATCTATGAGTGTCACACAATGCAATGATATCTTATCACATCACCATCACAATTAATGACTTTATTTGCAAAGATATATATTGTATACCGAATTAATTGTATTTTGAGGTCTCAAGCAATTAATAGGGGTTTTCTTATTTCTAATGAGCAATTTCCAATTTTTAAAAAACAGCCATTTTCAAATGTCTTAGTCAATTTCTGTTTATGTCGAATATTAAAGACCCTTTATAAATTTACATTTGTCAAGTACACTACACAACAAATGCAGCAAGTCATTTGATTGAAGCCAACTAATAATAATCGCATTATTGTTATTATTCTTACTTTTGTATTTTTATATAATTCAAATCTGAACAAACCAAACAAACTGTTGAATCATTACTTTTATTATTATGAACAAACCCTTGACTTGTGTGTGCGTGTGTGTGTGCACTGATAAGAAGACACGCACACAAGTTGAAATTCATGATTCTAAATAAGGAATATGAATGCGATATGACTAATCACTTGACATCGCGCACTCAATGACAAACAAACCACAAGGCAACAACAAAACAATTAACTAACTTGTTGATACATAGAATTTACTAATTGCAAACATTGATTTTATAATAAAGAAAAGTGTAACTAGTGAGAGAGATGTCAATTGTCAGTTGATTGGATAATCAATCGTTTGAAATCGATGAAAGGTCGGTCTAATGGTCTTGATGGCAAATGTTGTCATTTATATAAAAAGATTTACTTGACTTTAAAGGTTATGGGTTCAATGAATCGACAAATGAACATAACAAAAACACAAACTCGGAATTAGATTAGATCAATGAATTAACAAACTCTCACATAAGAAAACGAGTGGGATTTTTCTCTTTCTTGTTGACTTTTGACATTGAGCCAATTAGTTTGAAAACGAATAGTAGGAACTTGAAACAGACTTGAATATACGTTCGGCGTGACTTATCAAAATGTCCCTTCACTCACAAAATAGCACTACTCGATGATGAAGGTCACTTGAAGTGAGTGTTTGAGTTATAATATTAACTCGACACTAATAATTTGTCAGTCCGGAACAGTGTTAAATCGTTGTGTGTGGTGTGGTGTTTTACCTTCTGGAATAATCGATTGCCAATGTAGTCATCGATTGGTATCACGTGTGTCGATCGAGCACTGCAGTCGCCTGTTCGTTCGTTCGAATGCCGTTCAAGGATTCTCAATTTTAAAAATAATAATAACTTGAACAAAAATATGTTCGGAAGTGAGCTCCATTGTGTGCAAGTTCAGGCACTGTACATACCAATCAATCAAACCATTGTAATAAAATGTATGACATTTGAATTGGCTAAATTGACCAGTAAATTTATCAAAGTTTAAAACACAAATTTTCACTATTGAGACATGCGAAATTATTGTATCGCCCTATACATAATATAGCTAATAATACCAAAAGTACATAATCACATTAATTCCAAAAACAAAAGTCAATTAATTAACTCGGAAACACCTGTTCGAAAGCAAATTAAAAATACAAATATCTGAAAAATTCGTTAATATTATCAAATTAATTAAATTTTAATATTAAGTTAGTTGGAATACTAATAAATTGGCAATAGAATAAATCGCATTTTTGCATAACCAAATCGCAGTGGAAAATTAAATGCAATGATATAATTGAAAAGTTCCTGTTTGTAAAGACACATTTATCACAACCAAAATCTACTATTTTGATTGAATGTTTGTGAAGATGACCATTCATGTTTCGTATCAAAACTAATAAAACTTGTGCAAACAGGTGTTTCACTGGTTTGACTCTTTATGAATGGCAGATCATGTTCGGTTCATTTCAATCAAAATTGTACAAACTGAAAAATAATTTTACATTATTATTGTTTAATAATAAAAAATATTGCTGCACCCATCAAACCGGTATAGAGATTTTGTCAAATTATTGTTACTTCCTAACTAAATTATAAAGCCCAACAGAATGTGCACTTGAATGGTAATTGATGCTTTATGAATCTGAGTGCGCGCGCATAATTCAAGGTTAAGGACAAGGACAGTGGTTTCTCAATATTGATGATGAGAATTATACTTTGTCAAGTGAATACGATTGTGATTGTGATTGAAAAGCAGATGGGTTTGAACAGGCGACTGTAAAACAAAGACAAACACAAAACGAGTTCTTGTCAATTGTTTGCAGTTTGCTTTATTGTGTCAGTGTATGCTTTCCCACTCGCAAATCAATTTATGATATATTTATTGCTTTTCCTGGGAACTATTACATGCGGATTGACTCGTGTGCTCTGATGCAAATTTGAATTTAAGTTTGTAATCTTAAGCGAAAATACAAATTTTGAATTGCATTCACGAAAATAACGTTATTCCATTTAACACAAATTTCTAACCGAAATTTTACGCCTAAACTTCCATAAAAAGTCCACAAGTTCTATAGGTTCCCAAGTGCAAACGATTCGAATCGACTAATGTGCATTTATCTATTTATAGAATTGTATGAATCAAGTAAACAAACTTTTTGTAGTCACAAGAATGAGTCACATCTGTCCTTGAGCAATTAAAAATATGGAAAATTTGAATCAGTTTGAGACAATCACTACTAATGATCGATTGGTTCAGTGTGCTGCAAACATATTCAGAACTATCTCGCACTTAAAATTTAGTAAAAACGTGTGGTGGAAAAATTGAAATGGAAAATGAATGTCTTCAAGGGTTGACCAAAATTACGGCGTGGTAATTAACCAGATTGAACACACCTGTAGAGATGCATTATGAAATAGGCCTAATTGAGAGATTGATAGGTTGGACAATCGATCAAAATAAATTCAAAATAAATCAGTTTTAATAATTCACAAGAAATAGTTACAAAGACATAAGAAAGAAATTGATAATGGAAAAGAGAATGAACACGTTATCACAAAATGAATTAATGAATCAATTGATTTACACCAACATAATAATTCGATACTATTCTAGTGTTACATTGTTTATGAATAGATCAGACAGATCTGAGAGATTAGATGAGATAGGATTGACAAGATGCAAGATTGGTTAGGGGTGAGACTACTACACACATATTTACACAAGTGATATCAACTAATTGGGCGTGATGTATCACCTTGTTTAGTGCAAGTGATCAGTTTGCTTACATCGATCGATTGCACTATTGGGGCACGTTGATCACCGTTGAACTGGAGTTGGCCTTGGGAGGGGAGTGAGATTCGGGAGTGGATGTTGTTGCAGATGGTGAGGCTAAGGACTCGGGAACGGTGATCGATATGGTGGAGGAGTTGGTGAGAGATGGTCTCGAAGCTTGCAGTTCCTCGAATGAAGGTGGTGGTCCTAGTGTGAGCTGACTGCTCGCTCTGGTTGGCAGAGAGGCCGTCGAGGAGATTGGCCTCATCGGGATGACTGACCCGGGAGGGTGTGGACTAGTGACACTGGCACCGTTTGGCATTGGACATCGAAGTGCTTCTTCGTAGTTCGGTGGCTGGTCCTGGTACTCGTTCATCAGTTCGTCGTCGGTCTTGAACGCAGAACTGCCCGCCCCGGACTGACTCGCCAGGAAGTCTCGTATGAGCTGAGCGGTCTGGGTTGGAGTCATCTGGGAAGATCGCAGTGCAGGATGATTCAGCAGTGAGTTCGGTGAGAGCCACATGTTGCGGATAAAGTGCTGCTTGCGACGCAACTGTCCGAGGTAGACCAAGGCCACGAACACGATCGATACTCGCAGTAGAAGAGACATAAAGTTGTTCGGGAAATGAACACCTTCCACGAAGATTTTCACTACCGAAAATACTAAAACGAAAACAAGGAAAAGAATGAGAAAAGGAAATTTTTGGTTGTTTGTCGAGGAAATGGCTGCCAAATGGCGAATAGGTGGCAAACACTACTTGTGACTGGTTATTTTCGGAATATCCCTCAAGACAGATCGACTGGTTAGATTGGAGTTATTGCTAATATAATCACTATCCTCTCAATGATCATTTCTCAGTGGTAAACAACATTTGGTCACGGGTAATGTTTTTGCGCTATTAGCCATTGACTACATTAGAAAATACTTTGAATATTGCTATAATTGAAATATCTAAGGAATTAGGAAAAAATGCCAAATGGCTTTTACAAATGGTACTTACACATGGTGAATGATAGTGTGGATGTGAAGGCTAGTGTCAGGGTGTACAGTTCCCGGTGAGCGGCATAGAAAGCCAATGAGTAGAGAATTAATGTGAGGAAATTGATAGCAATCACTTGGTCGAGGTATGTCCTCGCAGTCTCGTGGGTCACTATTCGTCCATCGTGTCCACGAAACACTCCACCAGTGCCAGGGCCATGACTGGCCCCAATGGCTGGTCCACTTGTGCCAACTGCCAATTGTTGCATTGCTGTCTTCTCGCCGGCAAAGATGCCTAGTGATGGCTCGGTCTCACTGATCGATGGATTAATGCCAAATGGTGATCGATACTTGGGTGCATTGGTTGCTGCGCTGTCCATCAGGGGCGAGCCCACGAATGGACTCGATCCTGCCTGGAGTGCGGTCATTGACTGAGGCAACGTTTTGTACAGAACCACCATCATGATGATCATCGTGACCGAATATGCCATGGCCACCATCAACATTCCACAATATAACCGTTTGACTTGTTTGAATGTGTTCGCATCGAAGTACAGATAGTCCTGGGCAGAGGTCGAATTGGACGAGCCGAGGATGTTCGATGCACTCATGTGAGATCGATTCGGACTGGACTGGGCTCGGCCTGGTGACGGCTCACTCGAGGAGGAGGCATTCTGCTGGGTGGATGGCATCTCCAGTCGAGTTGTGCCTGAATTCGGGTTAGACAGATCGTTGTTGTTCGGGTCGGTTTGAGGCGCCATGATGAGTAGCTAGAGATTATCGATTTGTTGATAGACTTTGAGTGATTGGATGTTGCTGAATGACTCGAAATGGTGGTAATGCATTAACTGGTGAATGATTTGTATGTAGGTCAGTTGTTTTGGTGCCTAATGACACACTCTCACTGGCGACGATGACTCGATGATGAACTGGCTAAATGTGAGCCAGTGTTGAATGCTGGTCGGTGCTTAAATCACAAACACACAATCCAAACAGTTCAGTAAGCACCGTGCATAATCTTTAATTTACAAGTGTACAATTCCGCTTGAGGAGTGATCGATCCACACTGATGGCCAGTTGAAGTTGAGGTGAAGGGGGATGCTGCTGGTTGAGGTTGATTGCTGGTGGCGGTGAGGCAACAATGGACACCTCGATGACGACTGCCAATGATCACCTAGAGAACGACAAATGGATATTTCCTCATGAATACATCAGTGATGATAATGCACTGGAAAGTCACTGCCTCTAAATGCATCACATTGCAATTACTACTGCAACTAATTAGACTATGACATTTAGCGGCACACGCACACACGCACACTACTCGCTTATGTGGCTCACTAAATATTTTAATAAAAACTTTAAAGCATTTTAAAAATATTTACGAAAACACTGACAATTGGGTTGCACCAAAGTGCCAAGTTTTCAATAATAATATTGTTCAGTTCATAATCGAAAAGTTTGCTGCTCTATTTAGTATTGACCCAATTAGGTGCGTTTGGATTTGGACAAAACTCATACTCAAATTGACCTAAATAGTTCACTAAAAAACAGTCATTTAAATTTGATTTTAAAAATCACAAAATTAAACTCAATTTTCAATTTGATATAAAAAGTCAACAAAGAGAGCACGAACTCGGAACATTACTCCACTGGCAACCGAAACTCGACTGACCTCGTCTAGCTCCGCACCACAAACACTCTTCTAACTCAACAAATCAGAAATGACGTCGATCACGTTCCCAGACTGAAGAGTAACTTACCGCAGTGGAATATCACCGAGACCGTTCGATTGTCTCAAACTTTATGACCCTCACAACACACACACGCAAAATATACAATTTTTCCTTTAGTTAATGAAGAAATCGTTTTTATCGGGAATCGAACAAAAAAATATTGATGGCACTGTGTCGTAAAGTTTACGATACATGTAGGAAGTGAATTTGAATTTAACACTGAGATAAGTGCACACAAATGGTACAAACGAAATGTCACAGAGATAATTGCAAAACCAGATGAGCTACCGCGTTGAATGGCCAGAAAGCAAAGCACTCACAGATTCAAACAGTGCAGCAATGCAGTCGAATCGAGAATGTTTTCACGGAAATGTATTCCGCTCACTCATGTCCACACAGTGACAAACAGTGCCAATATTGTCAGTGGTCCTCCATTGATAGAACACAATCTACAATGATAGTCATTGGGCGAGACACACGTTGGCCGAGGATGTGTTGGTGTTGTCTGGTAGTGTTTGGTAGTTGTCCACCGGTGGCAAAGGCACAGACTCGTCTACCTAGACTGCTCGAGCACTGTCCGTTTGCATATATGGAAAGTGATTGGCCAATCTGTTCAATGTGTTCACAACACACGAGATGGATGTTTGCCAATTGACAGTGGCGCGTTCAGTGTCTGTGTTGTTGCATTTGGCGCGAGCAAAATTCCAAAGATCCTTTCGCTGGTTGTTTGTTTGTTTGTTGTCGCACTGAGATTGCAGCTTGGAAAGGGTCGTGCGCGCACACTTTAAAAGTGATGAATGTCAAGAGCACCACTTGTGAAGGCAATATTTATGTATTTATATGTGTCTGTGTCTTCACACTCAACCCACAGACCGATCGTTAAGCTTGTGTATGAGTATTTGTAGTATTATCGATGTGATGACGACTTTCGTAATCGCACCAGGCAAAGAGGAATGTTTTGGTTTGGCTTTGTCGAGCACTGCACAACACAACCAACTTGTGCTGATTGATATGTGTGTCAAGATGTCCGAGCTGACATTTTTCTGTGAAGAACAATAATATTTCAAAGTCAAAGTCGTAACTGGTGTGAGGGTCGTGGTGGTGGTGGTCGTTACTAACTACCACTTAAAAAGGCACAACAAAGCACACAATTAATTACGGAACAATCGATAATTAGTCCGGTGCACTAAAGTAGACACTTTGCTGAATAGTGCATAAGTCATATGTTGCAATTGCAAGAAGTATACTTGTAACAAGAAATGTCTCCTCTTCAGTGACATGCACGATCAATAATGCTCGTGTGTCACTCGATCGCTTTATATATTTTAAAGTTTAGTTACTACTCAAATGTGAAGTGCACCTAGAGGTAAAGCAAAGTTTTTTGGGGTTATGTTTTGGGTTAGGGTGGGAAGTTTGTTGGTGTGTGATGTTTTCGTGTTTGATCGACCGATTTGTTTGTGTTCGACTGTGTGTTTGTGTCTCACTGTTGTTGAGTGTGTCCATGGTCTATTTGCTTGTACGTGATAATGAACGAACTCCTTATCGGGACATTTCTACTGTTTTCAAAGATAGGGTACACTTCTCTTCTTCTACTTCTCTTTTCATGAAAAATCCCAATGTCTGATAAGAGACAAAAAAAGAATGACGATTGTTGAGGAATGGCGTGGGGAAAGTCAACATCGGTTAGATAATAGTTTTGATAATAATAAATACAGTGGACATTGTTTCAATGTTTGCTCATTGTTTGTCTGGTACTTCTTTCGGGGTTTCGATTTCTTATCGACACAAATATGAACGAATGGAAATTTTTAAATGTCAACTTTAATGTATGATTTGTTCAAGTGTGGCGACTGTGTTGGTGTGATATGAGGCAATACATTTCTTGGTTGGCGGTCTAAATGGTCTGTCCGTGTACCAACACCCAGTTGGGTAGCTGTACAGTGCACAATGTACGACACAGTGAGACACTTTGAGTCATTACTGCCATTATGGATGACTCTCGATCGTGATCACAAAGACGATCATTGATTTCTGACTAGGCGAACTGCTTCACTGAACTCACAGGGTGAGCACTAAGTGGTTCAATAAGTGCACTGCATTCACACACAAACCAACACACAATGCCAAGTGCCACTGTGCCAACATTGAAGCACAAGACAGCACCGACTTTCAGTTCACTCTGTGCATGAACTAATCAGAAAGTGTTCTAATTAGCTTCCAATGCCATGAAGCATGTCCGATGAGTCTTTCTGAGCGACACTCCATGTCCAAATTCATATAAATGAGCTCAATAAGTCATTATTACTTTGGCTATATTTAGATTTGGGCTCTGTCTTGTCAATATTGCTCTTGTCTACTGCTCAAGTCAATTTGATATACAAAAATTATTATCGATTATTATGAAGTGCCCTTGAGGGCCAACAATCAAGGTCACATTATTTAGTAATGCTAGGAAATATAATCAATTTTGAACAAAACAATATTCAAACCAATGAATCCATTTATTAAATTGTGTTCACTCTAAAAAGGATTCAATACGAAAATGTACAAATAATTATAATTGATTTGTCAATTTGCAATCAAAAGTGCAAACTGTGCTACTATTGGCAGACGACACACCGAGAGAGTCCTAAGAGTGCAAACAAATTAATCAAAAGTCATTTCAATTGGAAAAGTTCATTCAACGAATGCATTCATGCATGGTTCGGTTGAATAGAAGAAATTGAAAGTGTGGGAATTACCGTTTTGGGTTGTGTTCGAAATTATTTGTGCCTAATCGTGTAACATGACATTTATTTCATTTCAACTGACACACTAAATAGCTCTGCTTAATTCGACGGCACAAATGATCATTTTTGGAAATTGACATTTTAAATGGAAATTTCAAATTGGAAACTTTACTGTCTAGTGTAACGAACTGGCTCGGTACAACCAATTTGAATATATAATAAATCAAATTATTAACAGTAGTAATGAATAATAGAGCCATTTAGTCTAAACCGACCAGTGGTCAATGGCCATTCCTTCTCAAGTGAAACAGTGAATGCCCTAGAACGATATTAATGATCTTGCGGTGTCTCAAGTAGACAACAACAATCGAACTTACCGCTCAATGCCTTCACTCACAGAAGCAGTTGAATGTGATAGTTGTTTATATTGTTGATTATTGATTAATTGATCAATGATCACAATTAGCAACATTAAAGGCGTATAGAGTGGCAAAGTGAACAAAACTGTAGATGAGAGTTACTGCTAATAAGAAAACATTCAGGTTTAGGGCACATTTGATTAGAGGGGAACTAGTCGAATTAGCAATTCGACACAAACACACCATCACAACTACCGAAATGGATTATCATAACACAAGGATTTTATTTAGAGGATAATTGAGATGATATTTGAGATGATGGCTTCATGATAGTTGGCATGGTGACGGTCAGGGTGATGATGTGCACTGTTCACTAGTGAAACATCTTTTCGAGGATATTGTTTGCATGAGTACTCTCACGAGGTGACCAACAAATTTGGTTTGTTTGAGCATTGAGTCATACAAGCGAACACATTAATTTGGTTGTCTTTGTAATTCGCTACCTAGTAAAGTGAAGTGAAGTCTTCTGGTGAGGCAGAGACTTTCCTTGTGAATGAGATTGTCATGTGTGGCTGTGTGCACTTGTCAGTGTCATCATCCGTCATCAGGTAGTCGTATTACGTAGAGCACTGTGCTGAGATATACCGCACACTCACAAGACACGACCTCCAACGACCAACAATGGACTTGCACTGAATGCGACCAATTGAACACTATTCAATTTGGTAATGTTTTCCACTTTGGTGGTTGGTCTTTGCTTTGTGTTCGGTTGTGACACTTGACTCGCTCTATTGATCACTTCAACGAAGGGAAGAGGTAATGCCGGCTGGCTATAACGGTTACTGCTTATAAGTATACTCTGGCTCACTCAATACATGTCTGACTGGCTCAGCCATACACAACAGACAGACAGAGCAGGTTTCGAACTGGTGAATTACCACAGACACATTACAGCTAGCACACATCCAGTGGAGACCTATCTGCATAATGCAGAAATGTGCGATGACGAGACACTGACAACGTGCCGATTGCCAATGTGCACCCATGTCCTTTACCGTCTGCTTGCTACTGAGACTATTGAACAGCACAATTAATGGGTTACGTGACCAGTGATCCTTTACACACACCACAACCGTACCTACCGTACACTGAGTCACAGTACCATTTCACATTTCATATGCATTCAATCAAAGGTGTTGCATGCAACATTTCGTACAACCAAAACAATCGACATCAATTCATATTCTATTCTGCATTGATAGTTGCGCATTAAAAGATTTTAATCTCAATTTTTATTGACAATTAAGCTTAAATTGATTGTTTTCCCAATTGCAACTGGCAAGTTTAAGTATCTCAAGAGTGCACTCAAACACTGAGAAACACTGAGAAATACTGCGAAACGAAGAGCACTCCAGATGGACTTTATGATCAAACATTAAATTAACCCATTAAATTAAAATGCAAATGAAAGTTTCCATAGATGAAGGCACAGGTTGCAAAACCACAGTAAAAAACCAAATATGATTTACTAATAAAATGGACTTTCGAGTACTGAAACAGTAATTACTGAAAGCAAAAAAAAACATTCATTCAAATTCAAAATTTAATGTGCAATTAAATTGTAACATTAACTAGTATTTCAAAATTGGAAAAAAATAATATTGTGATCTTAATGAATACACGAAAACAGAAATGTATATTTCAAAATGTATGTATTTCAGTATTCAAAGAATGAACAAATGCGCAGACAAATTCGATCAGAATGCAAATTGTGCTGACGACGACGACAAGAAGTGATTTCACACAAATGTTACATTACATTGCATTACATTTGTCGAATGTGTCGAATGTACGACTCACAATGACAATGAGTCAATCAAATGTTGAACTGGCAGATGTACTAAGTGAATGAATGATAAAAGCGTATATTACTCAATGATAATTCAATTAGTGATTTATTGATTCAGGACACATTCAATTGCGATTATTAATATGTCCGGGAGAATAATGCATTTCATGAATTTTCCCGGAAAACAATCGTTGTTTTAAGTAAACTCAGTATTTATTAATAATTAATTTAATTGTAACGACAAAACAAACTTGACGATGGAAAATTATAAAAATAAAAACAAAAATTCGCAAAAGGTGATTGCAATGTCAAACTGTGTGGAGAATTACAAATTCACAAGTGGACATGTGGCAATCGATTGCCCAACAATAATAAATGAATTGAAAATTGCACGTAGGTAGTTGCACTCTCTCGTGATTCCACCAGTGAGAACGTGTGGCAATTGAATCAATATATTATTATCATTGATGAGTTTCATCAGAAGCAAGCAAGTGACAAATGAAATTACTAATTCAGATTGAAGTGAATTGATTAGAATCATGAGTTCAATCGATGCTAATCGAGTCGATCTAAGTACCCTCGAGCTGTTTGAGTGAAATGTTCTACAAATGCATGTTGAGAGTGAGTGAGTGGCTCAATCCTCGGGAGAATCGATCAGGAAAATGTGTTTAGACTTAAAAAAGATGACGATAAGATACTGAAGGTCATTTCGGTGTATGCAAACATGACAGTGAAAGTGTGTTTTGCTGTTGTTTCGCTGTAGCGAATGGACAAATATGAATAATGTTTGATTGATGACAAGTCTGTCATGCTCTAAAATGCTCTTCCCCAGTTTGCCATTAGAAATATTATTATTATTATTAATGACGCATTATCAACACAGCAAAGTACGTGCATTTGGCGAAAGCACGTGTGTTGATCATGACGACGATGTTGGCTACATATGACTGTATACATCTATAGATGTCTGATGTGACGATATATGTCCACATGAACACATTCAAGGGTATTAAGCAAATGTATTTTAAATATTATATTAACAAACTTATTAACCAACTAATCGAATAAGGTAAAATAATCGATTGTGTCAACAGAGTGAATGTTCGCTCACACACCAACACAACTATCAAGTCATATATCACACCAAAAGCCAAAACCACAATCCGTGACTATTTTGGAAATTTACAGATTTAATAATAAAGTAAACATGTACACTATCATGACATCACTTATTTGACGTAAATATTTTTGTGATGATTATTATTAATTATTCTGCAATGGAATTTGTGCTAAGTGATTTGTGTGCATTTAGGAAAAGTACAATGCACCAGCACTACTGATCACATTCCCAAAAGTATTAACATTTTCGCTGATCTCAATCTCACTTTATAATATTACACCGAAACCAAATTGAATTACACCGTTTTGTGGAAAAGAGTGCGCTTTTGTGTCAAAGTTGTAATGAAAATTTAGTGTAATTTATTTTAATTAACGGAGAAAACCCAAATTGAGTTTAGTTTGAGAGTTTATGAGAAAAGTCACTCAACTAAATCGAAGAATCCAATAAAGGATTAATCAAAGTTGTTTCATTAACTCGAGCTTTGATTCAAAAAAATTAGATCACTGAATTGATTGAATTGAAATGAACGCATTTAGTAGTTTCTAGTCTATTTCGAATATTGCAAATGTCAAATTAGTTTTGTGTTTGTGCCACTAGAAAATGGCAAACTTGTACGAGTCAAAGTTGGTCGAAATAAAGTGAAATATGCTTACCAAAATGTAATACTGGTGAATCGATGGTTATGCCGCTGAGTGAATAAATCAGGCTAATTCAATCACTCGAACAAACACATCACTGACACATTTACATTACGCAAAATTAGCTTGCAAATCACTTGACAATGCAAATACTGTAATACACAAAAGAAGCGACCAGCACACATTAGGACACATTATGCAGTGAGTACGTCAATGGATATTAACACTTGCGACACTTGAAGACAAGCACTGACACGTAAATATCACTTTTGGAGACAGACAAAACAAAGCAATAAGTGAGTGGTTCGAATGGCGAGATCGAGTTTTGCATGTGATCGCTTGGTGGCACATTGGGGACTGTGTGCTGGTGGTTCCAAGTGGAGACTCTCGTCCACTCGACAAAACAATCAAATCACTGTCGCGACCAGTGCAAAGTGTAATGGCAGTAGGAAGTGGTCCAGCTGAAGACAATCAACAATGGCACAACAATGTTTGGTGTGTGCTTGTGGGCACAGTTGTCGGCACAAGCACATGTGCTCGTTCTGCACTGCCTTTGCAGTCGGTCTAGAGAGCTCCTTTCCTTTGCTCTCACTTCGCCCGTTGCCATTCCCTTTCAGTACGACTCAATATATAACCGATGCCAAATAATATACAACATGTGAATGTATGTTTTCAAGGTCGCCATCACACACAACCACATCACCAATCATCATCAATGGACACAAAGGCTACTCCACCAGCACTCACCCCCGTGGATGAACCGTGAGCATGCTAATTAACGGCTACAGACATCACTCTCGCCCATTCAGCCAAATATTTGAGCTCACCGAAAAAATCCCTTTCTGGTTCAATCAATCAAGCTTGCTATACACTCAACAAACGAAATCCCTCTACTCAAAATTCCAGAACCAAACACATTAGCAAATATAATCTGATAACAGATTATTGACACCGATTTTTGCAACTTTTAGATAATAAATAATATACTAGAGCAAGTAAACAAGTTGCAGCACCTGTTTGTGTGATGTTGCTTGAAATGGAAAACTTGAAATTCAAACTAACTCGATGTGCAAATATCAACTCGCGTGATGTTGAGAGCAAGTTTCGTTCATTGCGATATTGCCTGGTGCTAGATTCCTCTCTCAAAGAAGTGTTTGCATGAAGGGTAGTGATGATGCTTTCGAATGTTGATGCAGCTCGAATTGCTGCCTTTTGCCATTTCGAGTGGTTGGCCTGTGCGTAATTACACTGTTTGGCACATCCATCCAAAAGTACCTGTGTGCACAGAGCACGATTGTCACGTACTTGCCAAATTTAAAGTATTACTTTCAACATACTGAGGTGCACCACAAGTTTGTACAAAGAAACAAACACAAAAACGGTTAATTACGAAACGAACTGACACATGATTGCAATTTGTTCATGTCTAATGAGAGGTACGTACACCTTACAAGTGTGCTCTCGTCACCTAAACGAGTATTGCTCAACTTTTTACAATGTTTGACAAATAGAGAAAAGTGAAACTCATTTTGTTTTGTTTGGCTTCACAAATGATTACAAACTCGGAACAGTCTTTCATCTCCAAGCAACACATTCAATTGTCCTATGACACCAAAAGATATATTGATAAATTGCCTAATTGAAAATAACACGAAAAACAAACAATGAAATCATTTTGAAATCAAAAACACTTTTGATAATAATAAAATGATAACAAAACTAGACAATGAAAAGTAAATAGAAATTATATGTTATGTTATCGATGAAGACTTTCAAGTTTCATATTTTGAAAACACCTTTTGTTGTGAGTTTATATTTAGATCAAATAGTTCCAGTTTGTTTCAAAATTTGTTTTGTATAACTATAAGGCAATTATACTATTGATATGATATAGAAAAATATCGATTGATTTATTTCTGCGCCGTAAATCAAATAATCGATACCAATCAGAAGAGATCACATGCATGGATTGGAATTAGAAATTCAAATTGAAATTGTGACTCGAGTGAGGCGCGATTATCCACACTTCGTTTACACTAAGGTTGAACTTGATCTTGAAAAGTTTTGTGCCAACTTGATTGATCAAATGATAAATGAAGAGTGTGTAAACATTGCCCAATACACATATTGCATTATATTGGCAATTGGAAATATTTACAAAAGAAACAGTTGACACCAGCAGCGAGTGAGTGTAGAGTGCAGAGGCACTTAGCAACAGAACCAATTAAGCTGCACAATCGTATACAACCAAAAAAGTCATAAAATGAAGAAATCATAATTACACAGCTTCACATTTGAGAAGGGGGCCATTGGGAAGAAGGTTACCAAGGAGGGGTAGAAAGCACAATCATTAGTGAATAATAAAGCAGATTAATTAGAGTCAAATTATGTGCTTTTGTCAATGTAATAATTGGATTATATTATTGTCCGGATAAATCGACATTCATCATCATCGTCATCATTGCCTTTGGCGAATTCGCGAAACGCGTGTCTGTGCATCTTTGTGCCTCTCTTTCCCCCATCCAACAACTCAACATCGTCTGCAAATGCACTCAAGCCCATTTATTATATTCGACAAGTCAAGCTTGACACAAAATGATCAAAGACCATGTGTTCACAAGTGCAAGCAACAGCATCAGCAACACATGTGTCTGTGCCAAAGCCTAATGTACAAGCACTAGTGAAAGAGTATTCCCCTCTCGACAATCAAGTAAGATGAATGTTGCAGAAACTGATGAAGCCATTAATTACTATTAGCAGGCTTACCTTGAGGGTAGAGATGATTATTATTTACTTGTTCACGATCACTTTCCCCTCCACTTCACTGTGAACGCGTGCAAATGAAGTTGAGAATGCAAAGTTGAAACTTGACTTTTGGTTGACTTGGTGCCACTGTTGTGGAATTACAACGAGACACGCGATGAAACAGTAAATAATTCAGTACAATTTGAATCAATCACCGAACAGAACGAAGTGGGTTCACACAGGCACAATTAATCGTTAATAATTGTGTGCCGTAATACAGACAACCGATTTAATGGTAATTAAAGTGTCGTTTGTCAATCAATGATTAACAATATAAAGTAACAACAAAACCAACATTTCAATTACTAGGAGTGATGAGAAGTCATTTGCAAGGTCAATTGAACAAACAGTAGATGACGAAATTAATGAGCGCGTAAGAATATATTAATTTTCAAATGAATTATTTTGCAAAAATTAAATTATTAGCCCGAAATTTGTCATTCTGCAGTTAGTTTCACGTTTTGATATGTGAACCTAAAAAGTACAGTTTTCATCACTACTGTCGATGACTTTTTGGCGTGTGAGCATCGTTTTGTGATGGCTTTTTCGCGGTGATCACAATTGTGATGATCTGTTGATGGTGAAAGAGACAAACATTATACACAGCACTGTATACAGAATGTACGATAATAATCTCGTCTCGTTGACATTATGTTTATATTTGTTTGTACAAATGAAATATGTCCATTTCATTGCGCCCTGTTGGTTATCGTCATTTGTGCGATATCACTCATATGTCTTTAGGTTAGTTCTACTTTCGGTGACACAGATTTCGTGTGAAGAGTGCAACTTCGCTTTCGTCTGTTAAACAGACTCTGTTTGTTCGTTTCCAAAGTCTTACACGAATAAAAAATGAATAAAACGCCAAACAAACAAACCACAACAAATTTAAACAGCTGACATGCTAATGTTCGAAAAGTACAAAATGGCAAGTGCTAGTGCGGACTAGGAGTTAGCTTGGGTTCATGATTGTAAGCTTACTTTACTTCAAAGAAGTGCTATTTAGGATGCAAAAGTTTATTATGTTATTATTGATTAATATAAAACAGATTTCAAAATGGTTTTATTTAGAAATCAAATTAAATTAAATTTTAAAAGCAAATAACAAAGATTTATGAATGGTAAAGTGAATGTACTCTGTGTGCGGGCCCGAACTTTAGTCATTCTTTTGTGTTATGTAACTTGTGTTGATTAGCTCTAGAGCTGAGCCTGTGATTGTTCTAAATAACAGTTTCTATTTCTTCTTGGTTCTTTCTGGTTGTGATTTGTTACCATTCGCCAGGTACAATCGCACAATGAGCTCACCACCATCACCACCATCACCACCGGCACCGTCCACTTCCAACGTGGATCGTCTGGTGAAGAGAGTCGACGATGCGAAAAAGCAAGTCCTGTTTCAAGTTAGCGTTCTGTTGCGAGCTCAAGCAAACACTTTACTGGACACTGAGACTGGACAGCAGTTTGATCGAGAACAACTTATGTCACAGGTTAAACTTATGGAGAATGTGTCTCGAGAAGCTATCACCCGAATTATGGACAGTCAGTTTGCTCCTCTGATTCAGGAAATGGGTGGAGGTGGTTTGGTTGTGAAACGTGAACAAGAGGATACCAGCGAATTAGTGCCTTTGGAAATCGGTGATAACCATTATGAATTCAAACCGAACTCGCAACTAAACTCTATTTCTATTCTAGCTTTACAAACTGAACCGAATCCTGCTGGGCGTTTGTCCACTTCGGAGCCGCCTGTTTTGATTACTGCTCAAGTCCCGGACAGTCCACAGACTCAAAATGAAGTGGCTCCACGTACTTTGGCTCAACAGAATTCTCCCGTTGCTGGAACGGTCGACATTGGAGGACAGCAAACCTCGATTGGCGAGCTTATGCGATCTATTCATTCGACCACTTATCCCATTAAGCCCGAACTGGAAGAATCTTTGCTTATTATTCCGTCAACTTCTGCATCGAATGTCACTTATTTCCCTACTCCGTCGACTTCTCAGGGACCAGCTCATGTTTGGGCAATTACTAAACCCCGCAATGACCGTCGCCGCATTAAGGAAGAGTCAACAACTGATATAGACGATTCTATCGAGGTCGAGACCCCACAAAAGCGTAGGAAGAAACGCAAGAGAATCGTTATTCCATGCAATGATTGAAGAATGATTGTTTCACTTAATGTAACTCTCATTATTACATATTTACGTGACATCTTTTGCTTAATACTTACTTTTGTAATATTTAATCAACCTTTTAATCAACCTAAACAAATAAAATGTGACTAATTGCTATTTTTGATTTCAAGTGTTGCACTTGAGGGACAGCTGAAAAGTTTATTTGTGTGTGACTCTTTGTGCGACCAGTTTGTGGACAAATCAAACTGATAAGGTCGGTCACGGGTGACTGACCACACTGTTGGATGTACTTGTGGTGAGTTTTTGTTAGAGACACAGAACAAATTGATTGAGAGCACTGTTCAGCACATACCACCAATGGCAAACCAATACAAAGTGAACACTCAAGAACGTAACCAATTGAGCAGACAATGACTTTCATCTGTGCCAGCCATTGTTGGCCAGTGGTTGCACTTTGGTGATCAATGAGAATTGACATTTGAGGATTGACTCATTTATGTGATGAGTTGAACCATTTACTTTTGGAGGTCGCACTGTGGACGGTCTCATTAAGTCAATCATTCTGACAAGCACATCATCACTGCACTTAATGGCCATAACATAACTGTTTAATAATAATAATAATTTTCAATTAAATCTTAATTACCAAGTGTTACATCATTAACAAGATGTAATTATCATTCGAAAAGATGATTCACAATTACAATTCAAATTGTATTGTGCCAGGGATCATTGGTGCACATCCTGTAGTGCTGTTATTTGTAATTAAGCGTGACAAACCAAATCGAGTGTCTCTTTGTTTGTCAACAACATTCGCTATAGCACGTGACATGTCAATTTACAATTTGTGATCAACACATTTCGCAATAGACCAATTTTATGATGATCATCCGAAAGATGCTTGAATAGAAACATTTCTTTGGCAGAAAAAATAGCTTTCCATTGGTAATCGCTTACAAGGTCAAAACAACTTCATTTGCATCATTTCGTCGACTGCTTGATACTCTGCAACTGCTTGAGCACATCTCCTGTATCAGTTGATTCGAATGGGCACATTACAAATTGCACCAATAATTTGCAAATCACGTCTTTTCCAACTAGATAATTCGGATGTAACAAAATAACCGATCGAAACCAACTGAGAATGTAATCTATATAAAATAAAACAATATTAGTGTTGTACTCATCAATTACCAATTACCTTCACAAGAAAGACACAACACTGATTGAATATGGTGTAAAGTAAATCATAAACTTATTTATTAAATATTAAATAATAATAATCGTGGTCATGTACAGTAGAAAATACAAAAAATAAATGTTACAATAATAAATTAAATATAATAATAATCAAATATATAAATCAAATTAATTATCGAATAAAATAAAATAAATGTCTGTCTTATTGAAATGTTTGCTAGTTGAGGGGCGTGGGTGTGTCTGTGTGTGTGTTGAGTGACTGGTCAGCAAGGGAAGACCAACAAAGAATGAGATAATGACATATTGACCAATTGTACAAATGTAGAAAAGAATACAGAAGAAGTGATAACACAACGCAAAACAAGACAATTGACAATTGAATTGGAACATAACAAGTGTGCTGTGTTGAGAACAGATCATTCGGGTAACGACTGACGAGCTGACAGACTTGTCCACAAGACAAACAGACCACAATCGAGATGCGCACAGGGCACTAGGCACAAGCTACTTCAAGTAGTACTGCTTAGGGCCTAGACCTGGTGTGCTCTCAATTAACAAAACATCAGGTGTCGTGACAGGTATTGATTTGTGTATTGATTCGATTGATTTAATACAAATTAAATAGAATATATGAAATGGAATCCATTAGTGAAGAGTCAAGGATCGCGCACCTCGAACAAAATTAGGGAGATTGTGGGTGTTGCGAGGAATGTTGGAATGATTCGACATTGAGTGAGAGCTTGATGATATGGTTAGGAGCAAGGTTATCACCACCGTCAACTAGGTCTTGAGGACTCGTTTGCTGGTGGAATTGTTGTTCGCGTCGCTGGAATTGCCACCGGTAGAGATCTTTCCCGGCTTGATAGAAAGTACCACCTGAGGTGGCGGTTGTACCTGCTGTTGTGGAGTGATTTGAACCTGAGTGGGCGCCTGACCAGGCATCCGCGAGGTCTTGATGATGTGACGCACGTCAAAATTGTCGGGCAACTCCTGTCGATGTACCCGCAGATGCTTCGACAAGTGGTCCGACCGAGAGAATCCCTTCGAACAGAACGGACAGAGGTGAGTCTTCTCGCCGGTATGAGATCGCTTGTGTCGGGACAGTTCGTCCGACCGAGAGAATCGCCAGCCACAGTCGGGCCAATCACAGGCGTACGGCTTCTCGCCGGTGTGTCGTCGCATGTGAGCGGTCAAATGACTCGACTTGGTGTATGCCGCTCCACACGAGGGTACCGGGCAAATGTAGTTGCGAGGTGAGATGCTTGGGTACACGATGGTGATGTTATTGTGGTCCTGCT
Organism: Rhizoglyphus robini; assembly: GCA_023373905.1. Classification (NCBI taxonomy): domain Eukaryota; kingdom Metazoa; phylum Arthropoda; class Arachnida; order Sarcoptiformes; family Acaridae; genus Rhizoglyphus; species Rhizoglyphus robini. Next base: position 1,106,678 of record JAKIJQ010000005.1, on the reverse strand, counting down.
GCTGCTGCTGTTGTTGTTGTTGCTGCTGCTGTTGTCGTTTGTCCTGAGCGACTTGTTGTTGCATTTGGGATTGAGACTGTTGTGTCACGACACCTCGCTTAGATTGCCTCGTCTGACCCATTGAACTCATGAGAATCTCCACAGAATTAGCAGGAGGAGCAACTGGGGTTATATTTGGATGTTGAGATTTAGACTTCTTAGCACCGGACTGGGTCACAACATACGAGTGATTCGCACTTGATGCAGGTACAGCAGCATTGGAAGTTTTCAGTTTCTTGTGAGGATGAGACTGATTGGGGTGGTGTGAGGCGATGATTGTGTTTTGATGATGGTTGTTCGATGGCGCTGAGGTGGTGATTGACACGGAAATGTCGTTTCGATTGTGGTGGTTGTTGAGAAGTGATATCGACGATGAACTAGGAGTGTGGTTCGAGTTGCCCATGTGGACTCTGAAGGGAACAAATAACAATTAAAACATGTCCATTGATGGAGAAATGAATCTTACTTTTTGGTAACGTTATTCATCAGTCGTTTCTTTCCGTTGACATTGTTGAAAGACAGTTGAGAAAGTCCGTGCTGGCCAAGCAGTGACTTGGTGACCGCGGCCGAGACTGCATTTGCTGTTGGGTCATTTGATTGCATTATCGAGTTGGCTCCATTTGAGAAACTGCCAGCGCCTGAGATCATGGCCCCATCATCGAGGTCAAAGTCCTCCTGTTTGATCATGATGCCGTCAAGGTCTGAGCCGAGTTCATCCTCGTCTTCTTCCTCTTCCTCCTCCTCTTCGTCTTCGTCATCCTCACCGAAGTGATGTAACGGACCACCATTTCCGCCATTCATGTTGATGGTGTTGGCAGCATTGCCACCTAAACCACCAACAGTTTCCTCCTCATCTGAGCCTGAATTTTGACCCCTCATGGCAGCTTGTCGGACAATCATCACCGCAGTCATGGTGATGTCGTTCTCAAGCTGGGCCACATGAGTGTCCAGGTGCTTTCGCAACGCTTCCGCGTTTGAGAAGTGTTGGTTACACTCGTTCCAGCCGCACGGAAGCATATGGACCATTGAGAGGAGATGTTGCTTTAGTTGGGAACGACTGCGGAAGCACAACCGACACTGCACACACCGAAATAAATTCTTGTCGTTGTTTGGGTTCGGGGAGATTTGTGCCACACAGGACTGACCACTGGCTGGCTGGACAGGAGGCTTATTCACTACAATTTGACGCACTGAAGGCACCAACAATTTGGCCTTCGGGTTGACTATTTGGATGCGTTTGGGGTACACTACTTTGTGGTTAGACTGATGCTGACTTTGATAGAGCACTTTGGAACTCATCAAAGTTTGGTTGTGGGGTTTGTTGGGTGCGAGGACCAGTTTGTGCTGGGGCGACTTGCCACTTGACAAGAGTTGAATGGAGCCTTTTCGGGAAGTGAGGTTGTTGAGGTTATGTTTGGGGGTGTTGGTGGTGGTGGTGGTGGTTGAACCACTGGCCGCAGAAGTCATTATCCTTCGGTCAGACCAATTGGGCACAAGTAACGAGTAGGTCAATTCAATAGTTAACAACTAAACATCAACAGACAACAACAAAGTAACAACAACAACGATGAATGTACAGATCAAGTGGGAAATGTCATGCAAAAAGCAACAAATAAAAGCATAAATATCACTGTGATGAATGCAACAGAATGATGAGAACGGTAAATAAAGAAAATCAATTCAGACAAGTGCTATCAAGTGACATGAATTGTTCAAAGACATTTGGTGTTCACAAGTCGACAGTGCTGGTGGTCGAGGACGAGGCGTAGTCGGTTACGTGATAGGTCAATGTCTATTGGCCATCATGCAGCTAATGGAAAATTAGGTGTGCGAGATGAGACAACCAAGCAGGTGAACCAATCTATAATTAAAGAAACAAAATATATTAATCATCGATTCGTTCAATGTATGATTTATGATGGCAACAATCAGTGATACATGTGCTAATGTGATGTAATGTGATGGGCTGAGACAGCCAATAGACTCAACAGTCAAGTAAGTAAATGATACTAAATGTATCGTTTCACAAGTATTTCCCAAAGCTCAAGCAAAGCACTAACAAACAACTCCATTCTCGTCTTATTCGAGACAACACAAAGTGATGCGACAAGTCACATTTTGGCGCCAAGCACGTTAATCCCACCGGCAGTCGACAAGAATATCCCTGCACCCGTTCGTGGTTGTCTAGTTTGACCGGGTCGATCTCGTTCGGTTGGCTCGTTTCGCCATCTTGGTGGCACTGCCAAAAGATGATCGTTGTTGTTGTAGCCTCACAATAGTCACTCACAGTCGACACATACGCCCAACAAAACACAGCCAACCACTGCACATCAACGTTGATCGAGTCATGTGTGGAGTGCAAGTGCAAGGCGCACTACGCCCAACGCCAACAACCTACCGGCCACAACACATCACTCAGTGCACCACCTAATCGATCGAACACTGCCCGAGCACAACAACAAGTAGACCATCAATGACGAGGAAATTGACGAGCCAACAAACTAACCAACTCAACTCAAAGGACACACAGTCAAATGGCAGTTGAGCAATGGCAACCGTGGACAGACACGCCCACCACCAACACACGCCACATTCCACACAAAGCAAACATGTCACCAATTTATAAGAAGTGTATTAATTATTAAGGATAAATTAATACCAACGGAAAGTCACAAGTGCATTTGCGAGGCACGACACCGCCTACTAAATGACTCGCCTAATTGTACACTTTTGGGCGATCCACCAGTGCGACACAGACGAACGGTGCTGACTGGTGCTCCATTCGGTGCAATGACAACGGTCGAGGATATACAGAAATACACCCAGACAGAGAAGACACCACACCTCACTCCGGTCACACCCAACAACGTACGAACACGACGTATGACGTGATACAGCACTACAACACACTACACTGCCTGCATAACTCGTAGATTTCCTCTAGATACGTCAAATCGTTTAGCAATCAGCAAGACACGGAGAGGAGGAGGACAGGGCGCCATGAGATGGAGTGCACCGCGTCACCCACACCCAGTCAGTCAGTGACTGTTCGAGCCAGAGAAAATAGATCGAAAGCAGAGCTCAAATTGGATTAACCAAGGAATCGTAAGAATCACCAAATCGACACAAAAGAGGCAAACAGGTTCAAGGAGGTCAATGACTATGAGCATTAGTGTGAGCCGAACAAATATGCTAAGTCGACTAAATTGAATTATGACTTTCATAAGTAACAGACTTGGCATTTTGCACAGAATCGAATTAACTTCATAATCTGCTGTCAATTGCAAAGTATTGCAAACCAATCAAATGTCAGTCTCAAGTGGTGCCATTTAATTGGTCCAGTGCAGCATTATCCTATTTTGTGAGTGATAGCATCAATTTTGACAAATCCTGGCCCAAGATTTGTCTATCTCGCGACAATCTCTCTTAGTGTTAGCAATTAAGACAAAATTCAGCTACTCAAAAATAATTGGGTTGTGATGCGGTGGACTGTGGCTAATGCATCGGTCGGTGGTCTGTTAGTGCATCACCACAACCATCACCACAGCCATCAGCACACTATCAATAGTAAACATCGAGCAGCGATGAACCAGGAAAATTGTCACTGTCCAATCAGGCGCACAGTCAATCACACTCACTACTGAATTAGCAAATGACAAATTACATTTGAAAAACCTCGCTGGCGCACATTGCAGGATGCGTGAGGATGCGGATATTGTGCAATGCACAACACACAGACAGACACATGAGTAGTGCAGGAGGTAGCACACACACACACACTCACACACACCGATCATCTATTGGATAATGTCACTCGGTGCTGGTGAAGTGGATTGGCAACGAGCACAAAATGAAATATAAATTGAAAAGTAGAAAAGAGGTAATTACACTGTGCACTGGTTTACATTCAATTCATACTGATGGTGGAGTGATGGCATTGGTGAGGGCATTGTGAGGGTTCGTGCGATCTGTGCGAACAAACCGGGGGTGATTGAGTGGAGCTGTGTCCAGTGGGGGTAGACACTGAGATGTGATCACGACACATGAGGGTATTCACACACACACTCACATGCACACACACGGCAGACCACTTCATTTCTCATATGGTGCAGAGTGGAGCATCGCGTAACAATAGCGACAGACAAGAAGCATCATCACTCGACTGTGGCATGTCGAGACTAGAGCAAGTGCATCGACGAGTGCTCATCCACCCAGACAGTGGAACTGGGAGGTGTGGCACCGAGCATCCATTGGCACACTCACTCACACACATCACACCACTTAGGCAACATGAGCACCACCAACGCCCATCTGCGACACAAAACGATTGTAATGTAGGCCTCAACTCAATGCTCAACTCAACCGCTAAAACGGTCTGACACTTCAATGGCGGCAATGGTAATGCCAAATGGTGTGAGCAACCGACTGACAAACTCGATCACCATCACGTCGCTTGAGACTGTTGGGTGTGTTTGTGCTCTGCTACCGATGCAAAGTGATGCGCATTTTGAGACACACAACACACAGCCAAGGGAGTACATGTACCGACTCGTGTGATTGTTCTCTCTGTGTTGGCGTTGAGTAACGTGATGGACCACACTTGAGCAGTCACACCCACCACATGAGACACGCAAGCTCACTGGCACAGTCAGTCCATCGATCGGATTCCATCACTTAATGGCAATGGAAACTTACAATTACAACTCGACTCCGAGACAAACAACAAAACAGCAGCAAGAAGCAGGCAAGTGGGGTGGTGGCTGCCAGTGGCACTTACGGGCGAGATCGAGTGCATGCATCCACTCACTATACCATACAGACGTGCCATCTCCTCCATCACACACACCTGCCTCACTCACTCACTCACACACAGCACACAACCTAACAGACAGGTATGATGAGATTGGAAGTGGACTGAGGTGGTGTGGTGCTGGCTGCTGGGTGGCTGGTGTGCCGCCGCTGCTGCTGCTCTTGAGGAGTGTTCACTCAGGATGCTCATCGGGCGATTTATGTGGACGCAAAGGTATGAGGAAAATATTATGTGATGAAATTTACGGGGAAAAACTCGAACTGACTAACTAACACCATTGCACCGAACACATTTGCAAGACTTCAATGGCAATAGACACAGATGTGAAGCACCGCAATACTACAACACACTGCAGGCCATAGGAAAAGTCACACGTTGAGGCGAAACCAAGTGGGATCTAAGCCATAAAGAATGCTTTTGCTGGTTGGGAACAGATATGCTCGAGTGAATGTGGGCAAAGGCCAAACAGGGCTCACAGTCTAAGAATAGTCTAGACGAGCCACACACAATGGACCAAAGGGTCATCTCCAAGCAAGCTCATAGCAACCAAACAATCGCTTGCCCTTTGCCAACCTTGAAATGAACACATCAGACAGACAGTTCATGTAGAATCATATTAAGAATCAATGCCCATGAGGGAAAAGGTCAAAGTCAATTCAAATCTAAAGTAGAATCTAGTTGTAAGCTTAGCTGGGAGTGAAAGGGTTATTCGATAGTAAACACTAAGCCATATTCTCTCTACTTTGTGAATCGATCAAAACTAAAGCGAAGTGATCACCATGGTTGAAGTCGTTGACGCGTCTGTCCGGATAATCATCGAGTTAATACCTCGAACTAGTGAGTCATTACGAATTGTTCGTGTAGAGGAGGACAAGGTGAGGTGTGTTGGTGTGTGGTGTCATGTCGAACAAACAACACCGTCGCCTGTTAGGTAAGGCAAGGGTGTGGATGTCTTTGCGAGTTGTTCTCATTGATGCAACAACACTCTTTCCATTTGTCCAAGTAAGGCGGCGGTGGCGTTCACAGTGTTCTGTCTGTTTTGATCTTGATTTGTTGTTGCCTTCTCACTCACATCCTCACAGACTGTAAGCAAAGTGTAGTGAACAAAGTTCGAGTGTCTCAAGTGTGGTGATGCTCCCGAGCGGGTCGCGGCGCCATCGCGATAATGATTCATTGATTCGAGTGAGCGAGATTGACTCACCGAATAATTGAATGGTAATGATGATGCCCGATCACACCGAGATAACAGTGAGACAGTGTCATCAGACCAACCAGCACGAGATACTAAATAACTCACTTAACAGACACATCACTCGAGTCAACTCTTAATAACCCACCAATCGGTAATCGATACACACCATACTCCACTACACTACACCACACACCACTGCAGTCTATTATACTAAAACACTCGATAACAAAATCGATACATTGATCGATCAGCAGTTTGGTAAGAGGAGACAAATACAAACTGAGCGAGCTCACTAAGAAGAGCATTCATCAAAATCAAATTTCGCCTTCAAATATCGAAAAACTGTGAGACACAGTCTGCAAGAATAGAAAACATATAAAGATCGAATCCACTCAAAGTTGAGATAGTAGAAAACAATATGAAATCAAGTGAGAGATGAGTTCCGAAGACGGCTCGCACCGACTCCACACTCAAACTGCAAATTCATTCAACTCTTCATCACAACTAGTTAGTGTGCGAGTTCAAATTTGAATTTCAAACATCAGACAAATTGTCCATCACCGAATGTGGCCCAAATGATATTGCCCAGTGCTCGACTGCATCAATGCGGCAAAGGGTAAATGTCCAAGGGGAACACACAGTCTGTAATCGTGATCAAACTAGCGATAAACTTTCATCTGATCATTAATCACACAGAGTGAGTTGAGATTAATTCACGAGATAACAACAAGAAAATATTCGATAAGAAACGATTACTTAATTCAATGAGACTGTCTCGCCAGGCACAAAGCAAACAGCAACAAAAGTGCCGATTCGCGAGTCACATGTGATCGTGTCAGTGTTTGTGTGTGTGTGTGTTTGGTTGGTTGTCTCCGGCGGCCACGTTCAATCACTCAGTGAGTGAGTCAATTGGTCTGTACCTATCTCATCTAACAAGCACATCTCGTGATTGATTATCAATCAATGGCTCCTTTAGTTCGGCCGTACATCTACCTAGGTGGTATTGCTCGTGGCAGTGGTCACAGGCATGTAAACATTGCCCACCAACTGGCCACACCACCTTCACCAGCCGCATCATCACAATCACCAGCATCACTGCCTACAGCCGAACCAAAAACACTTTCAAAGTCAAAGTCATATGATTGTCATTACCACTGGGTATAATAAGTCGTGCTCTCCGTTGGCATGACACTTGATAAGTCGAGAGACATTTAGACAACACTCAGCTGATAAGTGCTCACACGCACTGGATCAATGAAAAGTGAACGGACAGGATGATCGTTCATACAGCCATCATAATGTGCCATATGCATGTGTCGTATGTGTCGTATAGAATGTATCAAAACAATCTCTCTCGGCCATTATCAATGTTTCAGTAAAGAAAGTTCATTTTGGTACGCACTGTATCGTCATAATACAATAGATTAGATATGCCTGTAGTGTACGAGTGTGCATTACGTGATGAATGATGAAACCAACGGACAAGATTGCGGACTCGACCAAAAATATATTTGAATAAACCAATCAGTCTGGTGTAATCAATCACTATGTATGTACAAGCAAGTACAACAAGCAAATAGTACGCAACTACACTTTGAGGTGATTCGATTAGTTGTCAGTCCACAGAGTTGATAGATCATTGATGCATTCACAAGGAAAGCATGATTGAGGCAAATGTTCGATTCAATTAATGAAACACCCGAGTGAGAGTATATACTAATTGCCACACAACAGTACAACATTGGTATATCACCGTCTCATTATCAACCATGCGTATCAGCTGATAATGATAAGACCGGGCACAGGGGGACTAGTCAAAGTAATAGCCACATGATACATACAGTGTGAATCGAAATAATAAACAAACTAAACAATCAAGTGCACATCAACACACCAACAAGCCAATCAGTTATGTAAGGAAACGTTAATTATTGCATAACACAGCCGACTTCACTACAGTGCAAAATCATAAATCAAGGTGCTCACTGACTATTGGTTCGAAACAGTTCGATACAACTGAGCAACGAGTTCGAGAGGCAAACTCGGTTTGACACATGGCACTGAGCACCTTAGCACATCACCTCACAGGACAATTTGCAAACCAACACACAGTCGCACTCCTGCCAATTCAAGTAGACCACTCTCGTCATGTCGATCATTAGCCAATGTGAACATAACCAAAACACGAACACAACCAAGCACAGTGTCCGAAGGGAGAGCTTGAAAGTACACAACAAAGTAAGCTCAAAACAATTAACATTTAAATTAGCTCACTCACAGCACTGAACAAATAATAAAATGAACACAAAGTGTGGTGCTGATGTGAGTGGTGCTGTGTTGGTGGTGCAAATGAAATGCGGTGACGAGCGAGAAAGTGAAGTGAAGTGATGTGACTGAATGCAATTAGACATTCGACATGAAATAGTAAGTCAACAGACACAACACAGATTTGCAAGAGGAAGATTAACTTGTGCACAAAGTAAGAAAACCTTGAAGGCACACAAACTGAGAGGGAAATTCCTGAACAAACACTGCAGTACTGGCCAGTGACCACAAGTTATGCACTCATAAAAAGAGACATATACACCATCTACTCTCAAATGGTCACTTCTACTATAAACTCTCAACTATTGAGTAATGCTCAAATGCTCATAATAAACAATGGATTCGCCAAAAACATTATCACATTGAATCAAGTTTCAACAATGTCAAAGGTCACATGAGCAATGTCCCTAAAGGAAGTGAGTGAACAAATGAGTGAACAAAAGAGTGCACAAATGAGTATCCATGTGCACTTGCAGACACAACACAAAACGCCAAACTCGCTATCAAGTTAATGTTCGATTAAAGTCGGAATGAATCAGCCCAATGATAAGACTTAATACAAACAAACAGAATTGGGTGATTCACCCACTCAGAGTGCAAATGTAGTAGAGCTGTCAAAGCAATTTGCAACTGCCAAACAAATTGACTCGAGTTTGAGTTCACGAACCCAAAATGGCGCAACTTTCTGAGAATTCAGTGCACTCACTCACTGTGCTGATAACACAACAGCAAGAAGAAACACTTGCAAGTGTTTGTTCACACATAAATTTACATTCAATCATAAAAGCACTGCTTTCAATAGGAAAGGTAGGGTGGAGGGTGATTCGATCTTGCCCTTCACCCCCTGAGAAACCTAAGAATCTCGCGTGTTTCTATCTGCATGGACAAACCAGTTCTAAACCGGAACACAGTAAACCAGTATATACCGGATATATAGCAAGTGGAGTGAAGGGGGTGTGGCCGTGCACCGATCACTACACATCATACGACTACTATATAGAATATATACAACATTCATACATGTATAACTACAATCAAAATATAATTTAGTAATCAATATTCAATTGGCAAATAATCAAAAATATATTACCACAATTGATATTATTCAAGACACACGCTTTCGGACATTGATTCGATTCGACTGATTTGAGTGAGGCTAATGTGATAATGATAATCATAAATAGGATGGCTTGCTATTGTTTTGAGCTCGAATGCGGTAGTTAAGCTTTTCGGATTTGTTTGTACTGTCGTTGATGGAGATGATGAGTGATGTGTGACGATGAGGTGGATTTGGTGTGGGGTGTGAGTGCTGGTCAGGAGAGGGTTACTGCACGGGAGTGGACATACTCAACTAGTGCAAACACTGATGGCTTTATTGCCGGTAGAGCGTGTTTGCTTGGTACTGCTCGGGACGATGTGCACTGTGCTGATCAGTGCCAGTTGATGGCTTTGTTGTGCTCTATTGGATGTGTGTGCAACATACACAAATGGGCAATAAAGCAACAACAAATTAGGGTTGCTGGTGCGGTAGCAGGTCGATCGGTAGCGATGGGAATGACAAACAGAGAGGTATTAGACCAACCAGACACACACACAACCACAAATGCAAATGAAATGAAACTATTGAGCGGGGTAGTGAATCGAGTGACGAATTGGGACAAGAGATATACTGAGATGAGCTTGATTGATTGGATTCACACTGGAAATGTATTCAAATAGGTGAAGTAGAGGCAGAGCAAAATCGACCAACTGGAATGCTTCGGTGCACACTCGACAAAGGTGAATCCTAACTTAGGTCCACTGAGGTGGTGCTGTGAGTGCTCACAGGAAAGTGGTCCAGGAGACAGACGCCCACACAGAAGTGTGCTTATTAGATTGGCTCGATATCGAATTACTCGTGTTTAGACGGGACTGGATCCATTGGGACTGAGTCCATTCACTCAGTTCATGTTGCTGTGAGCCATTGTTGGTGTGAGTGTTGTCTTGTAGGTCCGTGGACAATTCATTAATGTTGGATTTGCCGAAAAGGCGCACTTCTTAGTTGTGGGTCTACGGTGAAGGGATTGAGTACCAACAAGCACACACTCACAGAGTAGAGTTTGATAGCACTGAGAGATAGATAGGATAGATGCCGTGCAGGGATGGAGTGAGAGAGCACAGGATCGACACTATCCGACACCGAGCAAAACATACAAAATGTATATCTGACGGATGGCTGGGCTGTTGCCGCCGATGCTTAGCTGGTGGTGCACTGCACACTGCACTGAGAGTGGTGTGGCGGTGGTGGATGGTGGGATAGGTGGTGGTGGTGGGAGCGATGGCGCGCAGGAGTTGGGAGCGAGTTTGGGAGTGATCGCTCCTTCCAACACATGCACTGCACACGAGTGAGTGGTCGAGTGGAGTGGCACCACGGCGGTGAACCAAAAACTCGGCGTACAAGCTCGGAGGGCAGGAGAGGAGAAGACGCCGATCGAGTCTCCGAGAGTATCGAGTCGACAAATCTCCCCTTTCCACTGCCAACGGTTGTCTCTAGTGGCGGCGGTGGCGGTCGGCGTCGGAGTTCACCACTCTCGCGGTGGGAGCGAGGTCGCCTCTGTCTTGCTCGGCTGATGTCGGCTGAGACACTCTGTGGGAGTCAGGCGAGGCATTACGCCCGGACGTCATCCGCAAATGCACGAGAGAACAGTGAAAACATTTGTGCCGACCGAATACTAGTGCTCCACTCGACTCGACAATGCACACTGGACTCGGCTGCTGCTGCTGCTGCTCTCGGCTAGGACAACTCGCCTCAAACTGGAAAATCTCCCACCGTCAACTGCTCGCAGCACTTCGACCACTCCGACCACGACAGCACCATCGAGCCACACCACACATCACCACGACACTCGGCAGGAAAGGGAGGAAAACAATGACGAGAGCTGCCGAACGCGATTATTACGATACGAGATACGAGAGACGGTCGACACAACACAACTCACTGCAACATGACAAACACACCGACCGGAGAGCAGACGGGGAGGAGGGAGGAGTGGCACTGGCACTGCCCTCATGACCCCGCGCCGATCGAAACGACAAGCCAAAGGTTCAAGTGCAGTGGAGGTGATCGTGGGGCAACTGGGGGGTTAGGTGACTGGAGAGGCAGAGGGCCAACGCCCACCACCGACATGACCACCACCGTGATGGTCGACAGTTGGCAGAGAAGCGATCGAAGGTCAGTGGGTGGAAGAAGAAAGTGGTTGGGAGGGGGTGTGTTCGCACAAGCAGGTGGTTTAGTGCAAGGACTCACTGACACACCACCACCCCACGTGCACACCATGCACAATTAAACATGCCTAAGACATTAGAGGTTCCAAGAAGAGAGTGCCAAGAGAGAACATAAGCTCACATGATGACATTCTATTGAGGCATGAGTGAAGCAAGGCCACAAGGCCAATAAACCTAAATCCAATTAAACATAAACACACAGAGTGAGAGAGGGATTAATAGATTGTGCACATTGTCGAGTGCACAGATTGGACTGATTGGACAAAGTGACAAATGCAAATTGACAACAAAATAGCAAATAGTTCCTTTCCAAATGCAAATCAGCACACCGACCATCATTGACTGTGTGCAGTGTGGTCACTGTAGTGCACAATCACTTCTCCACAATTCATCTCATCTATCCGGATGTATAGATGACAGACACAATGTGTCACTCGACAACAATCGAATCATATTCATTTACTCCTCAATAGACTCCTCAATACACCATTCAATAGTGCCTAATGTGCATTAATTTGAAAGTTCCAACAAATTCCACAAAACAACCAAATCACCAACATTTTGTTTAAAGTGCCCAACAAAACCCAACACACAGATTTAGTGTTCGATGGTCTCACTTTACTCGAACAAAAGCACGATCTCCCCGATAAGACACGAACAAAGGCCAAGTCTAGACTGGTGTGGAGTAGTCCAACCGGAAAAGCCCAAATAGGTCCGTATCGCAGAGCATACCTAATGGCTTAGTTGCACTAGTGAACGGGTTAAATTCCTCATGGTCCATCATCATGGCGGACCAGTTCTGGTCTGGGTGTGAGTGTGCATGTAAAGTGTAAAGTGTCCAATGAAATAATAATAATACAAATGGACTTGTCAGTTGAGTTAGTTTAGTTGTGCTCTCGGTGCCAGTGGCAGAGCAGTGGCGGGCAAAAGTGCGATCAAGATGTACTCGTGTGGTGGTGTGGTGCTGTTGTGATCGGCCTGATGGAGTTACGTGTCACTGAGTTGTGTGGAGATGGCAGGGGAGGTTGTGTGCGAGTTACGAGTTTGCCTATGACTGTCTGTCTCGGACTCTGCCGAGAGCAAAGTGGAAGTCGGCGTCATCAAGTTGGCGGGCGTCGGCGGTAGTTGGGCAAGAAATGTTTGTTGTCAGTGTGGAGTGAAGTCTCACTGTGACAAGCCAACTTGGCCGAGCTGATGGGGGCGACACGGTGTGGTGCTGTGCTGCACAGGAACGAGGGGAACAGGAAGATATGACAATCGAAGACTTGGCAGAGGGAACTGGAGGGACTGGAGGGAGTGGACACAGCTGCCACCGATGGTGCTCCAGTGGTTCGGACTGATTGGGCTTGCACACGGAGAGCGAGACTGAGATGGCGTTGGCGCGATCGCGTCCGTGAGGACGACCAACACCTACACAAGGACATATAGTGAGCCTAAAGAAGAGGCAGCCAACGCGCCCAACTGCACTACAGCTATACTCCACTGAATATCGCCACGAGAATCATCAACACAAGGTGTACCAAAAGTGACAGATGCACTTCCTTCTGGTGACAAAGTGCTTTGTGCTGCACCCGGTGCACAATATGATGAGGGAGTGTGTGTGAATGTGTGTGTGTCTCAATGCGTGTATATATGCACTGTGTGGAGTGATCCTGAAATTATATGTATGATTAATAGTGCCCGGATATATGAAATGCTATGGCGGAGAGAGGAGGGGGAGGGAGAGAGTGCATGACCGAGAGGTACTGGTGCTACTGGGCGCCATAAGGCTCACGCTGACACAAAGAATCTCAATTCGAGATGGAATAAAGAAAAGGCGTCAGAGGGGGTCTGGTCGGTCGGTGGTCGCAATGACGCCCAGACAGACAAACCAAATTCGAAGAGAGCAAGATAAGAAAAGCACAAATACAAGACAAATGCAATTTGGCGCTCTCTCTCTCCCAACGTACAAGGCAAGGGCACGAACTGAGGAGGGGTCGCCGTCCGAGCAAAGGAGATTCCATCTCGGACTGCAATCTAATTCTAGGGTTGCTCGCAACACAACACAACCCAACAGAATGCAAACGAAAGAATTCGTCCTAGACTAAAAAATATATTCGTGATTGCCTGCGAGGAGAATATTCTATGGAACACACTTGAATGACTCCCTAAAGATTGGCCAACAGTGGTGGTGCAGGCCGGCAAGAGTAGAGCAACCGAGAGCAGGAGGCTGGGCGTCATTGAGAGAGATAGAGGGACATAGTAATCATACAAAGTGACGATGATGATTGGGCGTACTAAGCAAAGAGAGAGAGCCGTTCACTAAGTTTCCAAATGAGATTCAAATTATCACGCTTCGTTAGTCTCAGAAATATTTACAGAATATTAAGACCAAAAGATAAGAGGATTCTACATTCCAGATTGCATGCAGTTCGACATTCCTTGTCCGTAAAGAGGTTTGTGATGAGAATTATACACCTGAAAATATGCAAAAGAGCAATTACTAGTGAGACGAGCGAACACAAGTGGACACGAACAAGTCACTTACTTGTTTGAATTCGCCTGGGAGAGGAGTGCGGCAGAAGGCAAACAAGCACACACACACACACACACACTCTTCCTGCTAATGCATTCTGTGTTGTTGTTTTGTTATTGTTCGCTAAGACAATAATAGGAGATGGACACAACAGACGAGTTGGGCGCCACAAGGCGTCACTCGGATTGGTCGGTTGAGGTGAGGCGTTCTGAGGTCAACACACCCAGTCATGCAGTGCACTCAATGCACACTCAGTCCATCCAGTCAATGCATCCACGGTTGCATCGTTCAGTCAGCATCGGACACCGCCACCGCACTAATCAAGTTTGCCTTAGCCTGAGCCTCGAGTCCTAACCTTCCCTTCCATCACTATCCCCCTTTGCCAAAGCACCTAAGCTATAATTAAACACACTTTTTCGGCTTTTCTTTGTCTTTCTTTGTTATGTTTTGGTGTGTGTGAGTGTGTGTAGTATCGTGATGGGGACAGTCAAGCAATAATTAATAAAGCAGCTAATGAGAAGATCGAGAGGCATCTTAATTACGTTATAACGAATTACATACCGAACTAGTGCATACAAGGTGAACGATCCATACAATTGCACCACGATCATGAGCGATTCAGGTAGAGTGCGATACTTCTTAATAAGCCAATAATACTACAGTTCCATAATTGATTGATAATTTGATGATTTCCGAGTGGCACAGAATGTCATTGATTGAACCATTCGATTCGCATGCTTGAGCATTACTTTGAAATGCAGACTTCGCTGTGTATCATGATGGCGCCTTTGATTTGATTCAAAAAAAGTGTTCACACACAAAACATAAACACAGAGTTGAATATCATCATGTTGAGTGGTGAGCCAGTCGTGTGTTGTTGTTGAAGTTTCCTCATGCAATTTGCCGTACGTTGAGTGTGTCTGTGTAATTTGGGCGCCAATAAGCACGAACACGCGGCGTCGTCATTGTGGAAGGCGCCTTACAATTACGCCAAGTTCACGCTTTACAAAGAGAGATACAAACTACACTGCAGACAGACCACGCCGAGAGAGAAGTAAACAATAACACCGGACAGACACTGACGGTTTGTTCATAGAGGACGTATTGTTTGCAATTGAATGACAAACAAATGAGCAAATCGATACAAATCTATTTGAAATGGTATTTTACCAAAATGCTCTTTGCACAAATTGTCTAATCTCAAAATGCAAAAATCTCTATTTTAAAGGTTTCTCATTGAATTGAAAACGAACCGTTTTAATTTGCATTCAAAATGACCGGTTTAATTGTATCGTTCCGGTTTGTAAATTTCTCGTCAAGTGCATCTAATCTCGATTTGTGTCAATTCCGAGTTAAACGAACAGTTGCAATTCATAATGAGCATCTATTTGCCGACCAATTTGTGGATGTTCCGCGAATTCGGTCGAATCAAAAGCAACAAGAAAACTGGCTTCAACCGAACACTAATCAAGCACTGAATCATAATTTGACTAATTCCACCAATCAGTCTGCTCATCTGGCCAGCCAACCAAATCACACAAATCTTTGCCCAACCAGAAATATATCTTTCTTGTGATTACTCGTAAAAAGTTTGTCATCAAGAGTGAGCATCAACAACAAATTTAATTACAGTACCGTAATTGCAGTAGCGCGTGAGCAAGCAAAAGCGTTAATACCCTTTGATCACACAACATACACCCGAGAAGATAAATTCAATTAGTCTGTCTCGCATATCTCATCGTACTCAGTTTGCCCTGCCTCAAAGTAGTGCACTCAAAACGGTTGCGAAATGGCCTCACAGACTAAATCAAATGCAAATCTTTCGCCTGAAAATATGTTTCACTGTACCTAATTAATCAATACGGCGCATCGAGATACTAAAAGGAGACGAGGAAGAAAAACACAACAAATGATCAAGCAAGAAAAAGGCAATCAACTTTAGAATTTAGCACAAACATTTGGGCAATCAATTTTAAATTCAAATTAAAATGTTGGTTTTCAAAATTATGATAATTTATAAAGTTTCATAACACAATGTGCATCAATTGATTGTTCAACATTTATTGTTTGATTCGACCAATTGACAATTAATTCAAGTCATTTAGATGAACACAATTTGGTGGCACTTACGCAATTGCGTACACCTGTGTTACTTTATTGTAATATTACGTAAAATTGTTTTATTGGAGAGTGTAACTTTACGATGTACCACCTACCTGAGACGGTGCTCAGACAGTGTTGAGTTGTGTTGAGTTTCAACTTGTTGGTGCACATCTTTTCAACACTGTCAAAGTGAAGCCATTAACGGTCACATGTTTGTGAATGTGTGATTTAGTGGACACCATTTGGTGGTGATGGTGATGTTGTTGATGTGTTTTATGAGCATTCCCCAATGGACACTGTTTTGTGTGGTATTGCGAAAGCGACGAAACCCTCATTGAGTGCACACTTTATCTCAATCTGTATGCACTCAATTCAACCTTGAAAGTTGTGACCCCTGGCCCCTATCTCTCTCACTAGTACTACTACAGTAATAGTAAAACCTCCATAGCGATACCTTCCATCTCACCTCTATGTGTTCGTATCTTTGTATGTCTAATCTTTCAAGGTGAATTCCGATATATACTCTGATAGATTCTCAATGACAAGTGGGAAGAGATTTGTGATGTGCACTTGATAAAACTCGTTCGAGCCAAGTTCAATTCGATAATAAATTGACTCGACCATTTCAAACATTTTCAAACGTTCAAAAGTTCATAATAATTTATTCAGTCCGAATTGATAAGCAAAAAGAAAAAACTCATTTTGAAAAAAGGTTAATTTTGACGGTTTAAAGTAAAGAACAACAATTTCGCAACTACAAAACTTCGAGATGTAGATTAGATGTGAAGATTAATATGGAAACAATTTTTGAGTATATATTTATAGATATACAATCTATATTTATTTGGTTAAAATTTTCGTTGCAAAAATGGTTTTGCGAAATGTATACGATTTGAGTGCACTCTTGGTGCGTTGCTTAGGAAAAGGCAAATTTGTTTGCATCATTTGACAGGAAAATTTATTTTTGGCGACCTGAAAAGATTTGAATCTTCAAAAAGAACAAATTCCGCCGAAATAAATTAAACTCATTTCAAAATTAATTAATTAAATATAATTTAAATAATTTAAAAATATTAAAATTGCAAAACAAATAACTCAAATAAATGTATTTGAATAAATAATTAATCGAATAATTCCAGCGTCATTCGAATTATCATTAATAAGTGTCACTGCAAGCATCACCCAAACGGCGCCAACAAGATTGTTTGAATGACATAAATTAGATGCAAAATAATTCATAAACAAAAACAACAAACATAAACGTATTACTAGCTCACACATGTGCACACACAGTTCATTCAAATAAATAAATATAGTTCAATCTAGATGAATACATTTGATTTGCCACTCACAGACGAAACAAACAAAAAGAATCAAACTTGCTGCACTCTACTTATCGAGATTGACGTGTGTCTATATACTGACTGTACTACTACAGAGTGTAAGTGAGTTTGTGTTGTTTGTTGTTAGTGTCGCCTTAACATTGCCATTAACATTCAAATAGTCTATCAAACCAAAGATAAGTTCAAAGTGTCATTATATTTGATATATAAATATATGTGTTCCTTAATTTGTGTGTGTTTGCTTTATTCACTTTACTTGTGCGGGCACTTGTACAGCTGCAGGTAATGAAATGTTATATTAGACAGCAAATTGGTGGAATGGAGCCAGTGGAGTACAGGAAAAACCCGACTCACTCCCTCCTTGCCTCCTCATCATCTCCACTCTACCTTCTCCATTCTGAGTCTCGTTGGTTTGGCATTGACCGATTGTTGGTGATTGCAATCTTGACAATAAACTGTCATCGAATGGTGAGTGGAGCAGTGTGAGGTGTGCGCTCAGGTGTCTTCAGGTGTGTTCACTCGATCGTCATTATATCTCAAGTCAAATGCACGAATATTTGCGCAAGTGATACACGATGATGATAATCTGCTGAGCACAGAATGGCCACTCGATCTGTCATCATCATAACTCGAACAAACCGGGTGTTTCAACATAAATCTTATCGTACACTTGTGCACAACAAAAACAAACACAACTAATAATTAATTGCTTTATTACGTAACTCACTGTACTAATGACACACAAGTACCGTCACTCTGCTCACGTAATTATTTTTAAATATTTCTGTGTCGAACCTTAATCTGTGCAAGATAAAACAAACAAACAAACAAACAAACAGACACTGCTCCGATAATCTCATTTATACTCTTGCGGTTCGGTTTAATGTTTATGTTTTCGTCTTCTCATTATATTAATTAATTATACATGGAGATAATTATAAATTCAAAATAGGATAAAAAGTAAAGTAACCCTGAATTATCTATAAAAACTGTTGATGGATTTCAGGTTTATTTGGAGTGCATTTTCGAATTATAATTTCAAGTCAGTTTTGTTTTTATTTTGTTGGTAAACTGTGGCGCCATCTCGTGGCGAGACAACAAACCACAAAGATTTGAATTATTTAAGCCATTAAGAGTGGGAAAATTATTTCTTTTATGAATAAATTCGATTAATCTCGATTTATTGATTTAAATATTTTATTTGTGATTTGTAAATTATTTTAATTGAAATAAAAAATTGATTTTATCATAAAAATCAATATAACTACCGATTAAGTCTTTTTAGTCTATTTCACAACATTCAAAATAAATTATTAATTATGGAAAATATGTTTATGTAGTAAGTAATGTGACTCGTTTTTATTATTTATTAATTTGATTTATAAAATATTAAATTGTATATTTTATTTCCAAAGTTTCCAAACTCGAATCCTAGATGGCGATAATTGAGTTTATCAAAAGATCAAATCATTCTTCCAAACACTTTAGTCAGTCAATACAGACAAAAACAAGCGATATCTTATTAAAAGTGAAAATTCATATTTTGTTTGTGCTCAATCGAATGCACATCAAATGCACCGTTGAATATACATTATATTGACGTTGACGAAGGTCATATATGTTGAAATTTACAAATAAATGGAATCAATTATTGAATCAATCATAAAACAACTAATGATAAACTAGTTTAAAGTCGAACTGATGATGATGATGATGCCTCGAACTGAACTGCAAACCTGATTCGACTGTAGTGGTAGTGTTGTGTTGTCCTTGTAGTGCTCACTCAATGAATTCATTTGTGCTCAGTAGCACTAACAACCCAAATGCAAACTGGTTCCCTTTGATATCGATCTGTGATGATTCCAATTCACAATTCGTTGCGTTACCAAGTGAACGAGCGCGCGCTCGCACTCAACCCAAACTTATTTAGAAATTCTACATTGATTGCTAATGACACAAAACCACCTAGACATTGAGACGCGATCTGTGCAAGATAAGACACATTTCAATTGAATGGAACTCGTTAGTAAGAAATTGAAATTAATTCAACGATTTACGGGAGAGACACTTTCGAGATGACGATGATGAGTGAACAAAGTGAATTGACAATTCATTTTACTTTGCAAACAATCAAAGAGGTGAGATGATTTATTGAAATACGACACATTCATTCTTATAAGGTCTTTTATTATCTCGTTTAATTATTCAACTCAGGTTTACTTAGCGTACGTACATTGTGCAATAGGATTCAATTCAATTGTCGAATGCAACATTAATGGAATCCACCTTTGTTCATATTTGATGGTGAGGTGCCGAGTTGCTTAGGTGAAACACGAACAATCTAGTTGCCACACGCGTAGGTCGACGGAACTCTATTGCCATTCGACATTACGAAATGTATAAGAGGATTCAAGTGTGGACATACTATTAATAGAATATACACTTTCGTTTTATGAGAGATTAAGAGATTATGCTTTTATTGGACTAAGATGAATTTTATGATGACTATTCAAATTGTTCTGTCTGGTTATGTGTGCATGTCACTTTGAATTATACTTCCAAAGTTCGGTTTAAGTTTAAATTATTTTTATTATTGAAAATCAATTCTTCTACTTTTATATGAACTTTAAATCGATAACATAAAATTAATGACCAAGTATCATAAATTATCATTAAATGAATTCTAAGAAGATTTAACTTTATATTTTATTTTATATTTTATTTTTATATTCGTACAGTACAGAATTTAAAATTATCTCAAAATTACAGATTCTGCAATTGACGTAATCGAAATCATAATATTTATAGGCCATTTTGCCTTAAATAGAATTGCACCTTGTGCCAATGTCGATTTGTGCCTAATTTAGGCGAATTTATTTATGGGAAAGTGTATTTATAGAATAGTACAGAAATAAATCTAGGTTTATGTGTTATTAATAAATGTAACTTTAGTGTCAGTTTTGGTATATAAGTTGGAATATGAATTGTCATTGTTGTAAGAACCGTCGGTTCTGAATTGAATCATCTCAAGCTCAAAGCTATGCCCAAGTCTGTCAGTTCGACTTCCTCCGGTGGTCGCTTTGACTCTGGTTTCAGCAATCGTTTTGGTGCATCACTTCCGAGTCATCACTCGTCACGTCGGTCTCCATCTCCAACTGAATTCTACCGAGAACGATTTGCCTTCAACGATCGACTCGAGGATCGACTCTTTGAGCTCAACAAATTCATTCATCATGCTGTGGACCGATTTTTGGACAAACAAACTGTACTCGATCTAATCAAGAGTTATGATAATGATGAGGATTTGTTTGCCAGTGATGATGATGGCAATGATGGCGATTGGGATAATGATTTTCTGAGAACTGGTTCGGACAATCGATCGATCGTCCACAAATTATCAGATAATCTCAAGATTTTTCAACCGGTTGGGAAAAGTGATCCTGCTACTCAAAGCAAAACCAAACAAAATGATTTGTGAGTATAATGCCATAATTATTTAATTAATTTAATAATATTTGATTTAATTAACAACAGTTTCACCAGTTTGGACGATCAACAGGACAACAGCAAATTCAGTAAACGATTTGGCCGTAGATTCAACAACTTTCCTGGCTTTATTGGAATCATTCTGGCTAAATTGTTTCACATCAGAAAGAATGCAAACAGACGCAGAGGTTTTGGCGAAGACTAATGAGAGAGAGTGATAAAAACTTGTTGTTGTTGCTCAATTCTGTTTATGGAAATAAACCAAAGAGTAGCTACTACAAACAAACAAAAAGTGTCGTGCTAATGATGATAACTTTATTTGTGTGAATTTATTTCACAAAATGTGCAATTTGTTTTTGATTTTAAACACTAATTACACGATCGAGGAAAAGTTTATGAATTATTATTACAGATTAAAGTTGTACAGAGTGTTTGGTAGTGGCACTTGAAGTACAGTTTCAAAAGTATATTACAAGTCACATTGTAGTGTCACCTGTGTGCACTGTGCAGATTAGCACTTTGCACTAAGCAACAAGAAATGTGTGTTTAGAAGAAAGATTTGAATTTCAAAATTGCTGTGCAATCTATTCAAAAGGTAATACAAGACGGCATATGATAAGACATAATTGAGCAAACGAATTAATGACAGACACAGGCAGATGAGGCTTTGATAAAAGGGGATAAAAGTGTGCGTGGTTGTGATGATGACTTGGGTTGGTGGTGGTGGTGGTGTTATTAATATATATTCGATTGTGCTCTTGATTCAATTGATTACACTCGTAAAAAGAGTGAGCGTTTGTACCTGTGAATTGTTCATAAATTCAGGTGCCTCATGTCACCGGACCAGCATGCAAACATGCGAAATGTCTCTCACATTAGACCTAGTAACACACAATTGGCACGCGCAATCAATTTGAGTCATTAAATTGCGCAAAGTGTCATAAATCTTGTGTCCACTCAACATATAAAACGAGCTATAAAATACATTCAAACCGGTATAATTAAACACATTTGAACTTGACATTGTCTCACTCACATCGGATGTGATGTGTCTTCTTGTTGTGATGCACCAAAATAGAAACATTAGCAGACAGTTCGCGTGCATTATTTGATTACCTGTTTGCACATTTGTCCTCGTGTTATGTAATTTGTCTGTTTGGTTTCGGTTTCGGTAGAGAACAAGTGTGTTGTGCTATGTTTCGGACAAACGACTAAGTGGACATTCAAATGCACAGCCACGAGTGAGTGCAATAATGTTCACGTTTGAGTGGAGAAAGCACAGGCAAAGTGTCATTTGTCTTGGAGATTGTCTTTCTTGATTAACGATTCATTGAGAGGAGAAAGGGAGAGAGAGAGTGAGGTAGTGAGTGAGTTATCATGGATTGAATCGGCTGTCTCGTTCGTTCGTCTCTGTCCGTAATGGCAAATGGGGTCTGTGCACGTACGGTGAGGCAGAAATGAAGGGCGTTCGAGATATATTCGTGTGCTATCACTTCAACAAGAAGAAGGGTTTGTTGTTGTTGTCCTGTTTAGAGTCTTCTTCTTCTTCTTCTTCAGTCTTGTCGAACGTCTTCAGTCCGTCATCTCCTATCTGAATGTCCTTAGCATTTACTTATAACTCGATGCATTCACTCTCGCTCATGGTCATTTCGGTTTAGGGTGTTGCACGAGTTGGACACAGTCTCACACAAACAACTACTTTCTACTTAATCTTTTGTCTGTAAACCTTCAACTTTCATCTCACTGTCCAATCATGAGCCATCCAACAATGGCAGGTCTCTTTCTGTTTTGTCTGGTCGTAACCAGCACGGTCAATGCCAAGTACAGTCCACCCAAGGTGGAACAGCAGGTCGAACAAAGTTCCATCTCAACCGAGGATGCCTCCGCATCTCAAAACGAAGCTGCCCTCTTGTCTGTGAAGAGACCAAGTAAGTATTAGCGCATATTTCATTGTCTAAAATGTTGCTTTGCAGATACCCAAAACCAAGTGTCTTCCTTCCAGTCTTCACAGTCCACTCAACAGTTTGCCTCTCCATCTGTTGCATCAGTCTTTGCTCAACTCGAGCAGAAATATCCTCAACTCAAGTGGAACAGCAATGCATTCCAATCGAGTGGTAACTCTCATGGTGCATCCCACTCTGGTCCAATCAACGTGGCCATCAACCAGGTATCGCGAACAGTCGAGTACCGACCAGAGGCACCTCGTGCCCCACCTGCCAAGCCATCTCTGTTGGAAGTTGGGCCAAACACAAATTCCGAGTTGAGTCTTTTGTTCAAGTCCCGATCGAGCGCTCTGTTTGACACGAACACTCGCCACCCATACGCTGCCCGACCAGACACCTCAGTCTACTTCTCCAGCTCGGCCGAGCCACCACTGCAACTGGTGCAAACAGTGCACAAGCCAATTGTGCGAGAGTACACCGAATTCATGCGACCAGTCCAGTACACCACCTCAGTGGTCCGACCAGTGCAGGAGACCATCAGCACTGTGGTGCACACCAGCCAAGGTGGTTTACAGAACAATGATGCGGGGAGGCAACGCCAAGCCCAATACCAAACGGGTTCCCAAGCGCAATACCAAGCGTTCAAACAACAAACGGTCCAGCCAGCACAAGCGCAAACGTTCTTCTCGCGTTCGCAAACAGTAAACCAAGTCGGTGGCCAACAGCCATTTGGCGGACAACAATTCTTTTCCAAAGTCCAATCCAGCAATGGAAAGGGCGCTTTTGAACGAGCTCAAGAGATTCTCGGAAGTGGCAACTTTGGTGGTGCCCAAGGCTATTCTCAGGTGCAGGTTGGCAGCAAGCCATTGGCTTTCAAGAACCAACAGTCCGTGTACCAACGACCTGCCCAATCATCATACTCCTACTCATCATCATCGTCCTCATCCTCATCCTCGTCGAACCAAGGTGGCCACCAATCCTTCTCTCCCTCAATCCAGCAAGTAATCAGCAAGTTCAACTCAGTGCCCCAACAGCAAACCTCATACTCGAGTGTGCAGGTCAAGCCCTCAGTGGCTCATGTCATTCAAAGTCCTCGACCACTGGTCAACCCTGTGACCAACATTGAATTGGAAGTGAGCAGACCAGTTGTCAATCAACGAGTTGATCAGTTGGTACAGCAAGTACAGCAAGTACAGCAGGTTGTGCCAGCATCAGTTCAGAGCAGCACCCACGTGCAGCAAGAACGAATTCAAGTGCCAGTCCAGACCACTCAAGTGAACCAATTTGAGAAGATCATAGTTCCAGTCGAAACTCGATATGTTCAAAATTTCTCTCCACTTCCATTTGCTGTGCCACAACTCAACATTCAACCAAATGTTCAAATTCCATTTGCACAGCCACAATATGTGCAACCTCAATTTGTGAATTACCAACAACAGCAGCAAGTTGTGCCCACCTTCCAAACAGTCCGCACAGTGCAGGTCCGACCACTGGTGACCGAGACCAGCATTGTCACTGGCCACCCATACACCACCTCTCGAAGTGAACAGCAAATCTTCCGACAAGCACAAACTGTCCGACCATCAAGTGTGGCCCGATTTGTGGAATCTCCCACCATCATTGGACTTAGCCAACAACCACAAAACATTCAAACACTGAGCCAAAACCAGAATTCATATTTGCTCCGAAATGCTCAAGATCAGCAACAACAACAACAACAGCAAGTGCAGCAAGTTCAACAAGTCCAACAGGTTCAACCACTTCAGGTGAACCAAGTGGCTGTTGAATCTCAGCCTGCCACTGCCGTGACATTTCAATCCGCTGTACCAACTGTCAACTTTCAGACAGTCCAACCACAGCCGCTTTCAACCGTCAATTTTCAAGCTGTCCAACCACAATCGGTCTCAACCGTCAACTTTCAGGCAGTCCAGCCACAGCCACTCTCAACCGTAAACTTTCAAGCTGTTCAACCTCAATCGGTTTCAACCGTCAACTTTCAAACAATCCAACCACAGCCACTCTCAACTGTCAATCGCCAAGTGAAATACTCCACCACTCAAGAATCTTCAGAGGAATCCAATGAAGAATCATCGTCGTCTGTCAGATCATCAGGCTCGGTCGCTGTTCCAGCACCATTTCCAGTTGCACCAGCACCAGCCCCAATCCCATTGGCCCCAGTCCCAGCACCAGCTGTTGTGGAAACAGGTGTCTCCGAGAACAGCGTGGATGGAAGTGAAGAATCTGTAGAGAGCAGCAACAGCGAGAGCCAAAGCTCAGTGGAATACGCCCAACCAGCTGGTCAGCCAGGCCCAGTGCCAGTGGCTTCCACCTCGACCTCGTCCGAATCGTCTTCTTCTGATTTGACATCTGAAGAGAACGAATCGTCTTCCTCCTCTGTGTCAACTTACGGAGGTGGCAATCAGGTGCAACAGCCTTCACTGCAACTGGACCAAGCACAACAGACACAACAAACACGCGAGGATGAGGTAGATTCGTCCAAGAAGAAGTAAATCATTGCGAGACACACTGCCACATGTAGATTAATTCTCTCTGTACACTTCACTCGTTCTAATAGCTTAATACAGCACTAAATTGTTGGTTTGATCATACTAATTCTATCTTTGCATCTAAATTTACCAATAAATTGTGTGACTTGGTTCGGTGTGTGCCATATTCGTACATTCAATTATTGATTGAGACTAAAGGCCCTTTGTGTGCAATACAGACTAATTCAATTTCGGATTTATAATAAAACATTTATTTCATCGATAAATAATTCAGTTAATTTGAGTGAAGACTTTGGTTAATATGACATTTAAGATATTCCCTTATTTGATGAATCATAAAATCAATCTCTACAAGTGCGATAGCTATTGTCACCAAACATCTCGTATATTTCCGTAATTAAGGCCACAAAAGTAAACACTTGACAAGTAAGTCTCTTGAAATGTCACCGTCTATTACGATTTATTTATGTATTTTCCACTTTGTGTTTGGATATCTACTTTGACATTCAGAGTATGTAAGTGTACGCATTTATTAAATTATATAAATTGATAAATCACTTCCATTCCAAATTCTAATAAGTCTAAGAGAGTGACTTATTTGAAAAATCAAGTCGAAAAATGTTTAATAAATCCAAGCACAATTTGTTTGTAATTTATTCCATACTGAGTATCGTTTTCTTCGTTGGTTTGACTGCACAAAATGATTTTGGTATGAAAAATGACAATGAAGCTCCACTGTTGGGTGAGACTGGTGATGATGGCAAGATCGATTTGGTGTACGAAGGTGACATTGAACAGGTAAACTGGCCTTGGCATTGGAGACCGCGATGGTGGCCTTGGGGACATCGACGCGGAGATCGAGATCATCACCACCATCCATCATCGACACCTGCTTCTATTACAACTAGTGCGAGTCAAAGTGCCTCTACAGGTGAACCAACAACGAATCAGTCAACGACAGAACAGTCCAATGCACCAACCAGTGGCTCAACCAGTGCACCGACAACTGCACCAGCCACTGCACCAACCAATGCACCAACCAATGCACCAACCAATGCACGAGTGGAGACCACTACATCTCGATCTGGAACTCAAGTTGTTCTGTGATTGTAACTTATAAACAATAATTTCCCCCAATATTTAAAAACGCTACAATTATTAATAAAACATATTGAATAAACGAGTCTTATGCAACACCCGGTTCAATAAATACAAAAATGTCTAATTGAACAATTGAACAGCCTACTGACGTAGTTTAGTAATTTAGCCTTGTCCTGGAAATAGTTAATAATTGATTGTCACACATCCTCAGCACAGCACAACCCTCAACTGAATGCAATCAAATCAATGCTTTTCATATTGAATGTATACATTATATATTGCAACGACTTTAGTGCTCAACTAAACAATGCGAACTGGCTTTTGGTTTATTATGGTGAATCATGTTGTGGTGGTGTGTGTGTTGTCTCGACATCACTCGTTGTCTAGTTTCGATCATTAAAGGGTGATGACGATGACTGCACACAATCAATTGAACATATTTGATCCCAGACATTTGTATGTTTGCCTATTCAAATAGTCCTTCAATTTATTTCAATTTATATATTTTTATTACATTTTATTATTGGTTCATTTTAAAACAAATCGAGTAAATCACATTTATAAATACAATTTCGAATAATTATCGAGTAATCATGTAAACCCACGCACAAATCAATAGAATGGCTAATTCGTCAGCCAGATCGAGATGACGTTGGCTGTCCTCCAGTTGAACGTGACACTTCCCCAGGCAATCAATTGCCGCTTAGTCATTTCATCCTGGCAAATCCAGGCGAGTTGTACTTTGTGCTCAATCGAGCCTCTTTTGTTGACAAACATTGTCGTTCATGTAGTAGAGAGACTCGTGCCATTCGTTCATCCAAATTGAGTTTATGTGAATGTGTGTGTTGAGTATATACGATGTTGCCAAACGTGAGTGATTCCTTCAATTGGACAGACCAGTACAAGTGTAAAGATGGTCTCATCCTTTCATGTTGGCAGTCAGATGGAAGTCTGCACACGACCATATACCATGCATTGGTCTATGTTTTGGTGTTGGTCTACATGTTTGTCGGTGTGGCCATCATTGCGGATCGTTTCATGGCCGCAATCGAAGTGATCACTAGTCAGGAGCGTGATGTGACTGTGCGTCGACCCAATGGCGAGAAAGAAACCATCTCAGTGCGTGTGTGGAACCAAACTGTGTCGAATCTCACCTTGATGGCACTCGGTTCATCCGCACCTGAAATTCTACTTTCAATAATCGAAATCTATGCGAACAACTTTGAAGCAGGCGAACTGGGCCCTGGCACCATCGTCGGCTCTGCCGCCTTCAACATGTTCATCATCATTGCTCTTTGTGTTGTGGCAGTGCCGTCCGATCAGGTGAAGAGGATCAAATACCTTCGAGTGTTTGTGTTCACACTGACCATCTCCATTTTGGCCTATGTGTGGATGTTGGTCATTCTCGTGTGGAACACTCCTGGGGTGATTCAAGTGTGGGAAGGGCTGCTCACCTTTAGCTTCTTTTTCCTCACAATTCTGTGGGCTTACATTGCTGACAAGAGATTGCTCATTTATAAATATCTCGACAAAAGATATCGATTCAAGAAGTATGCGGGCAAATGGAAAAATGCCAATCACCACAATTCAAACCAAACTATTCACTCAACTCAAGATGGCACCGAAGTGGAGAAAATTAAGTTAACCAATCAAAAGTCAGTCAAAACAGACAACCCAACAGAAAAGGTTTCCATTTGAATTAATACTTTCAATAAATTGTTAACCTTTGTTTAAGTATTTAGCATCTAAAATGGACCACAATCATCGAGACAAAGTGGTTGGCATTGTGAAATCAATCACAAACCAGCACCCAAGTCTGCCACCAGACCACATTGAGTCAATGGCTCGAACTGAAATGACCAAGTCCACACCGAAAAGTCATGCCCACTATCGATTGTTGGCTGCCAAATGTTACTTTGGAAGTAATGGAGACATTTGCTCGAGTGAATTGGATTTCATTGATGAGGACGGAGAAGATGAACTCGAGTATGTGGACATTCAGTTTGACCCTGCAGAGTATTCGGTGGTGGAAAATGCTGGACAAATTAAGTTGACCATTACACGAACTGGCGACATTAGTTCAGCTGTGATGATTTCATATGAAACACAGGACGGAACAGCTAATTCGGGTTTGGACTACATCGAAACTAAAGGACTGGTCGAATTCGGTCCTGAAGAGACTCACAAGCAAATATCGATTGACATTATCGACGATGACGTTTTCGAAGAAGATGAACAGTTTGAGGTGAAATTGTTTGATGCGAAATATCGATTTATGGGCATACTCGGAAGTGATCAACCTAGACCCATCATACGACTTACCAATGATATTGCTGTGGTGACCATTCTTGACGATGACCATTGTGGAATATTTGCATTCGAAAATTGTGCTTTCCACATTGAGGAATCGATTGGCGAATTGAAATTGGTCGTGAATCGATACAAAGGTGCACGTGGTGACGTGACCATCACCTACCGAACTGTGCCTGGCACTGCAAAGGCAAACAAAGACTTTGAAATGTCAAGTGGCACATTGCACTTTGCCAATAACGAAACACAAAAGAGCATATCACTTCAAATTATGAACGGACTCAATTACGAGAAGAATGTATTCTTTCATGTGGAACTAGGTGAACCTGCACGAACCAATCGAAGCAGACAAATTGATCCAGCTGGTGAGCCTCAGTGCGGACAAATGAAACAATGCACAGTTCAAATTAGTCAAAGTGAAGATTTCAGAAAAATCGTCGACAATTTGTTGAAGCGAAAAAGTCAAATCAACTCGAATCGAGATTACATATTGGACGAATATGCTTGGGAGAGTCAAATTGCCAAGTCACTGCAAGTGCAGCGGTTGAGCACATTGTCCGAATTGAGCAATCTCAACCAACCAGCCAAAGAAGCCATCGAGGAGGACATTGAGAGTCAAGGTCAGGTCGAGTCTCGCAAGAGTCCATTTGAATACACACTTCACTGCATTACATTAGTGTGGCGAATATTGTTTGCAATGGTGCCACCGCCGTCAGTGTGGAACGGCTGGGCCTGCTTCATAGTGTCAATAGTCATAATTGGCATTCTCACTGCGTTCATCAACGATTTAGCATCTCATTTCGGCTCGACTGTTCATTTGAAAGACTCAATTACGGCAATCTCGTTCGTGGCACTGGGCACCTCACTTCCGGACACATTTGCGAGCATGATTGCGGCACGCAATGAAAAGACAGCTGACAGTTCGATCGGTAATGTGACCGGCAGTAATTCGGTCAATGTATTCCTTGGAATTGGACTCGCATGGAGTGCTGCAGCACTGTACCACGCCGCCAAAGGAACTGCTAATGGTTTCACCGTCAATCCAGGAAGTATTTCTTATTCGGTTGCTTTGTTCTGTGCCTGTGCTGTGGTGTGTGCAGTGGTGCTAATGACCAGAAGGACATTGATTGGAGGCGAATTGGGTGGGCCACTCAAATATAAAGTGATCACTGTGGCCATTCTCATTGCACTGTGGCTGTTCTATCTTTGCATGTCTACATTGGAAGCTTATGGAGTTGTGCGCTCGTTTTAGAAGAAATATATATTTTGTTATTATTTAGATGTATATTTTAATTATATTTAATAAAACTTTAATATGATATTATTAACTGTTTTGTAAGAAAAAAAGCTTGTTTACTGAAAGTTTGTGCCACGAAGAATGCAACACAAGTTTGGTGTTTGTGTTTGAAATACCAAATTCCAAATGTTTACACTGACCGAATGTGTGTTGACCACCATAGTGCACATTTCTATTTACCTTTTACCTTTATTAATCGCAAAGTTTTTGCAGTACACAAACGAGTTGGAATTTGCTTTATCGTTTTGTCAACTCGTAAGAATCTGGTTATTGCATCCGCGGAAGCTTCCAATCAAAAGAAGACTGGAAATTCCCTTCATTTCATGCATTTTACAGTAAAATTTCATTAAATCGATCTACATTCAAAGGGTTGACTTTGAATATAATAAAATTCACAATTCCCACTTCATGAATTATGTTCCGTGTTATATTCATGGTTTAATTTAATTTTTGTATTGCCAAATTAATACTAACAACACAACACACCGCGAATCAATAGTGAAGCCAATTAATAATTTAGCCAATTCGAATAGATCTAATTTGAAATGCAAATATATTGCCCCGAATAATTGATCTCATTCGAAGCAGTTCTAGCAGTTCTATTATTTTCATTACCACAGGGTGTTGGATAATTAGTGAATTAGTGTGAAGGTGTGATGGTATGATGTTTAGCTTTCGATGCAACAGAGGGCAACATCGTACTGTCCGAATGAGCGCACCAAGCGAACCTGTCAGTATCGATTATCGTTCACTCTGTATTTTAATTAAATTGTTCCACAATATTCCTTAATCCAATATATATCGAAAAGAAAACAGACACTCACTTTTTTGTCAAGTCGACATTTGGCAAGATATATTGGTGCATGGGAAATAGGTGGCAGATGGGTTCGGTGTAGCCCATTCGAACGTATCTTATTACTTTGTGCAAAGAAACAGTAAAAAGAAAAGCTTCCAAATTGAGTCTTCGGGGGCTTTATAGCCAAATGCAAATGTGCCTCGAGACGGTTGTTCCTACTTTGCCTAATGCACCACCAGTGCACCTCCACACGATCGAACGTTATTTGACACTTGCAGTCTGGTGCGAGTGTGTGTCTGTGCTGGCCCAACAGAATCGAATCGATATGAATGTGCAATTCAATGCCTCACTTTGTACATTTCTTATCTGGTTCTTATCTGACAGGCCAGTAAGTAACTATGCTCATTTGTGCCAATAGATGTTCTCCCTCCCTTGTGCCACATCACTAATTGTGCCACAAACTCGCACTAATTAGTCTGTGTCTGTGTGTTCACTGTCACTCACTGTCCCCAACTTGACTCGATTCGTGTGCAATTTGACTTTACAATGACATTGACGATTGCTAGCTCATCTTGGGCATAATCATCATCTTCTTCTTGTTGTCGATAAATCGATTCGAGTCTATTTTTAAATGAGCCAAATTAGTATTCACTCACTCGACGATTGCGGTCGGTGGTGTGTTCTTGATGCGGAGGAAATAAATAATAATAATAATATTACCGAGAAGAGGAGAGAGGTGAAAGTGAACGAGTGAGGAGAGTGGGCTTGTGTGTGTGTGTTCTATGTCAATTTGTCCTAGAAATCAAAACCCAAAGTGGAATGTTGAAAGCATTTCACGTTAAATAATTAATTATCGATTTAAAAACGTGAAAGATACACCGTGACCAGTAAATAAGATAAATGGCCTAACAAACAAGATTATGGTCAAACGCGTGGTGCACTGCACACAAACAGCAATAACACGTGTGCAATACATTTTGAGTGACATTGAGAATGTTACGCTCGCATTATGCAACTGACAAATTCTTGACAATTTATAAGACTTGGCCTTGAAAATGTACAATTGAGGAATATAGCAATAATCACTAATTATGAAATATCAAATAATATTGTTCATCTTTGCATAGTGGAATCAAAGGTTTCTAACCCCTTCTCGAATCATCTCGCTCAAGTTGGTGCACACGTGTACGAGTCGTGGCATATCAATGGAAGCATCAATCTTTAATCAATCTTCTCCTCTGTAGAATAATCATTCGATCATCTGTCCGTGTTTTGATTGATCTGTTTACCTCCTGACCGAGCAAGCCTCATTCCTGTGGCAAGGTATAATAATAATTCCTCGCTGATGGCAAAAACATTCCACCTCATATATTTCACTCTTTATTGCCATTTCTCGGTGCATTTTGGCATGAATAACCAATTTGGGTTTGGTGCATTTTAGACATGTAAATAAATAGATCACTTAGAGAATATGCCAAGCAATTATGGAATTAATCAGTGGAACACAAGAAAGTGCCTTTCATTGAAGCCTGTGTCGGTGTGCATGGATTGATTAGTATTCAAGGTTAATAAGGACATTTCGGATAGAGAAAATATAATTGAAAGCGAAAGTTCTAGACTGAAGACTGAAGACTAAAAAAGGAAAGCGCCAGTGCCGTCATGACGTCCCTCGCATAATTAATCGATTATCGCCCCCTCGCCGACTAATTCACTCGCCGATAAATGAGCGAACCCATCTGTCTGCTTTCTTCTTCTTCTTAATTCTCGCTGAGTCTCATCTAAATTAGATTAAGTTTTATAAACTTTTTCTTGTTAAATTAAGTCTCAGATGTCTAATTAAATATTGAGCAAAAAATGAATTTTGATATTTTTATAATTAAATTCAAAACGAACGAAACATAAAAAATTGTTAATTAGCCAAACTGTGAGTTTGGTCGGCTGAGTTGTGGCAAACCTGTTTATCTCAACTTGCACATTAATAAGTTTGACTAATATAACTTTGGTTAATTAACATAAGATGAACTGAGAAGTTGGTGAGTTGCATGACCAAATGAACATTTAGGCATTTGCAAATTAATTAATTAGCAAGAAAAATTAGCTGTGTGACAGCGCATTAGAGCAAGTCGAGTTGAGCAGCAGTTGAGTGGTGGCACGATCGTTGAGTGTTCAATTGATGGTCTCGCTCAACTAAAGGCAATTCGATTATTTGTGTGGCTAATCGATTGGCATTGGCCGATTTAGATGTGGTCATTAGGTGCATTTCACTGTTTTGGTGTTAGTAGTGCTCCTAAATGACCTCGCATATTTGATTTCGGCACTTTAGATTGAACTTTATTGGTTCTTACAGAAATCAGGTCGTATGCATCCGAGCCCAACAACTCGACCAACTTTGTGTGCATTATCAATCACAACATAATTGGTCGTATCATGTTTGAGTAATTCAGATTGAATCCATTTTCTATCGATTCTAAATGAACCATTTCGTTAAACTCAATAATTTCCTATCTAAATTGTCTTTGTCAATTTGTACTAATTTAAAATTATCTCCTAATTGATGCACAGTTGTGAGTCGATCTAAACCTTTGGGAACACCTTCATAGAATATAATAGGCAATTCATTCTCCAAATAATCCATTCTCAACCCGAAAACCATATAGATTTGTATATTGTGTATTTGTAATGCAACTTGTGAGGCACTGTCAGTGCCGCACTGAAGCAAGTCCACAATTATCGTCTCGCCTCGTCCCATGGAATGTTTTGCATCTCATGGTCAAATATGCAATGCCTAAACCTTGGCACTGCTGATCGACAGCATACAAACCAATGAATCTCGCCTTGTGTGATGGGTGCAGCACAACTAGCAATTACCCGATTGGTGTCATCTCCGCCACCGCATCTGGATCTGACTCGTAGAATGATTCGACAGTGCTTTGTGATTCGAGTAGAACAAAAAGTTGGTCAAACCTCTCTAGGGCACAAGTGATCTCTTCAAACTTCATTTGTATTGTATTGTGTAATTTATTATATTTGATGGATTCCACATTTTAAGAGCTGGTCGCAGGCTCTTACAACCAATAGACAAATGTTTAAGAATATTTTTTTTGCAAGATTGTCATTTGCCAAATTAAAAGATCAAACATGGAAAATTGCAATGCAATCAAATTTATTGAAATGCTCCATCAATTGAGCCGAGTAAATGCAACTACAAAGCACTCGGTACTAACAAGTCCAAATCAAAGGAGGAGGAAGGCGAACTTGCTCTAAGGCTTCAATTCAATTTGCTGCATCAGAATTGTCGATGCTGTAAAGGACAAAGTACAATTTGTTCATATTAATAATAACAAACCAAAACAAACATAAAACAAACATACCAGGACAATTTGAAGTTGCTTGATTGAAGTTGGTTTGTGTGCAAACAAACGTGCAATTAAGTGATATGACCAGTCGAGTTAAGGTCGCCGTGAAAGGTCAACTATTATTCTTTCGAATGTCCATCGAGATAATTCCATGGACAGTTGAAATGTTATAAATATGCAAAAATATATTTGGAAATATGCAATTGCACTAGGGATGTACTGCACAGAGAGATGCACAGACTGTTACGTGAGATGCCTGACTGATTATCGGACTTATTGGTATTGTGTTGACTGACGGAAATATATCAAATCCATGTACAGACTAGTTCGTACTGGAGGTTGCCTTCAGTGCGAGTGACACAATGCCATCAAGCAATGCAGCAGTGTGAGGGAATGTGAGGTGAGTGCGTTCATGTGTCGATGCGTGATGAGTTGATAATGCAAACTGGTGATGATAGTGCTCAACAAATTGAGTAGAGTGAGGATCACTTATGCAAAAGGAGTCAAGACTCGTGAGACTAAGTAGATGATGAGTGGTGCTGTGCATGGGGACAAATGGTTTTATTAGAAAATATGTTCGTTTACAAAATAATAATTCGAGGTTACGTCTATTTGTCCTCTATTGCATCAATTGCATCATGTCATAGTCATTTCTCACACTGACGATCAATGACGTATCAATTGACGATTATCAAATCCGACTGTACGTCAAGCTGAATGACATCTTTATCACTCAACCGACAGACTGAACAACCACAAATAGATCTACACACACAAGAAGTCATGCAACATAATCAGACTTACCAAACGTGATAACGAGATGATTTAGGTCTTGGTCATGGTGTTTTGGTGGTTTGATTGTGCTTGTGCGTTCTGTTGTCTCATTGTGCACCGTCAGCCTAACAGGCAAAATCAGGTGTGTGGCAGCAGTACTGCATTTCGTAGTTGAACGGTGGCACAAATCGAGAGTACAACTTCTCACATCGTTCCGATTCGGGCAGTCGAAGAATCTCCTTGGCCAGACGCATTCCTCCCTGGGACTTGCTCGTGGTGAAGAAGCTAATCTCGTCGTTGAAACACGAGTCACATCGAAGCAATTGACCCAGAATCACTTCGGCAATGTCGTCGTTAATGGCATACAGCGGACCGGGCATTGCTCGATCGACTAAAGAGGCGTAATGCGGGTTAGATTGGGTTGGGTAATATGAGACAAGAAGTCACTTACTGCTGTCCGGTCGAATGCAGCCATAACCGACCACTTCGTCGTTCGAGTTAGAGTCG
This sequence comes from Rhizoglyphus robini, assembly GCA_023373905.1. NCBI lineage: Eukaryota > Metazoa > Arthropoda > Arachnida > Sarcoptiformes > Acaridae > Rhizoglyphus > Rhizoglyphus robini. The sequence goes on along the minus strand of JAKIJQ010000005.1, from coordinate 1,071,010 downwards.
AGCACAGCATAGGTCACTGTATCCTCCTTAGCGAGACAGTATCGCAGCAGTTTGTCTCGATTGTCGCAATGTACTTTCTCGTCAAAGGCCACAATCGCCCTCACCAAGTCCTCGTCATACTCGACACTGATAAGTTTGCGTAGTTTCAACTTTGGATTGGCCAACTTGTCGAGTGTCTTCAGCAGTTCCAGTCCCCGTGGTTCTCCCTCAGTGATAACCATCGCACAACCCTCCTCTATTTTGAAGCCAGCTCGGTGCTTGTAGATGTCGAACTTGTCTGGTAAGGCACCAAGTCCACAGTTGCGGTCGCCAACCGCCTTCAAGCACTGGTTGAACACTTTCACACCAATGCCCAGTCGTTGATATCGTTTATCGACCACGTACATGCCGAGGAAAGCTGAGTCGTGTGTGGTGACTGGTGCCGCACAGCAACCCACAATTTGGTTCTTGTCCTCGTTCACTGCCACAATGAATCGCTCTGGATCGAACTCGTAGAACGCTTCCACTGTGGAAGGAGATTCATGCAGACCCGCATCGGAAAATAATTGAACCGATTCGGCTATTTCGTCTGGTTGCATTTGACGAATTGTTAGAGAAAAATTTGGCGTTTTCACGATTGAACCGTTCATTGACGACATGGCTGAATGAGAGTGGGTTCGGTAGAAAGTTGAATGAATGTGTAGAGTTAGTAATAAAGTCGTAAAATAAACAAGGAAGTATGAATTTGCTTATATATTCATTCGATTCCAGTGTGGTGTCACTAACTCGTGAGTCGACGATGACGTCGTACTTCTAATTGACGCATTGAATCGATGACTGATGGAAAGTTCCGTCGATAAAGAACGATGACTAAAGTCACGTATGTGTCCGATGATGTGTCCGTTGCACCAAAACAGCTGTTCACCTCTTGTTACTGTTGTAGTTCATTTGTCAGTGTGTCACATTAGATTCTGCCGGAGGCTACTTTCTGGCCTACTTTGCATGTGCAAAACAGATCAAACAGATCAAACGGAACAAACAACGGTAAAATAGAGAAAATGAACTAAAAAGTTTAAAGTTTAGCGATATGATCGAGATGATCAAGCCAACTGTGAAAAGAACAGGAAAGACCAAGGCCAAGCGGAGGCACTCAATTTGTGTTGTGTTGATTGATTGTTCAAATTATTCGAGTCGAGTCGTTAACACATCATTCGAGAGTACATTAAGTGCAGTGTGCATTACACATTGCTGTCAATTGATGTATTGCACAACACACATTCGATTGCGCATTATCGGTTCGAGTCTTTTCTATTGTACATCAATCCACGGCAATGGTCTCTTTTTTTCTTTTTATTATGTTCGGTTTATCAATGCAATGTTCTTGTGAGTGATAGCGGTGAAACGATATCAGACGGTCGAACGGATGATGGCTGCACAAAGAGACGAGACGAACGAAATTCGGGAAAGCTTTTTGGTAACAAAATGCAAACTTGTCACTGTTGGCTCAAGCTCAACAACAAATAAAATGGCAATTGAGTGCAATTTGGTATTATAAAAATAAATTTATTTTCTACCATCAAACTTGGCATCAAAGTTGCTTATTTACACATGAGAAAACAGTTCAACACTGACAAGATCTCACCGAAAGGACCGAATGGCAGTACAAACTGTCTGAGCAGACATCTCTCAGCCATCTGGGCAAAGTAGTGTCGGTGCACTTGAATTTAAATGTGAAGTTTACCGAACTAGAAGAAATGAACTAACAGTAGACATCGATGCTGCAAGGAGCGAGTGGTTTACCAGAAGGAGACACAATCCTCTCTATAGACCACTAGTGTGTTCCAATTGGAACGTGTGTTGGCACTGTTCAGTTTGCAAACAGACGCACACATGCACACACACACACACACACAGACCGACTGGTTCTGGTTGGATGTGACGAGTGGCTGGTGGCCCGCAGAGAGCTTCTTCTCTTTCAGTACTTGCACCAAAGTTATTGGTTCAAGGTTGCCTACTTAGATGTATACCCGGATGCAACAGCAAACAATTAGCAATTACTACCTTTTGAGTGATATATATTTCGAATATATTCAACACTACACACCGATACTTATGCAACACCTCATTGAGCACACATTGTATGGACATACACACACAAAGTTGTTGTTTGCTCAATCTCTAAGTGAAAGTGTGATGAAAACCATTTAGCGTTGCAAAGTATTGTTTGCTTTGCTTGGCTTTTTGTGGGGCTATTGTTGATATAGTGGTCCCTGGACACCATCGATGGAGTGCACACATGACCAGAACAGTACAGCTCAACACAACACACACATCGACAGACAATAAGGAGAGGACTAACAAGCCAGTGCGTGAGGCAGTAGCGATTGGTGTGAAGATGTGTTGAGACATGCCATACAAATGGCCTATGTGTTGGTGTGTTGGTGTGTCAGTGTGTTAGTGTATTCATAATGTAATGATTATTGGCTCGCTATTTAGTCATCTTGATGTAGTGCTTTTTGTCGTGTGTGTCACAATGAATCGATAATGCCTGGGAAAACTGAAATGTGAGTGACTGTTTCGGCATGTGCTTGTTTGCTTGTCTGCATTGTCCATTGGCACACACACACGCATGCCAATTGGAACAAATTGGGCCACAATACACCAAATCGACAAAGGAGAGAAAATAATTTGTAATTTCCATGGAAATAATAATAATAATCATAATAATACCTCTCGCAGAGTATATAGCACCCTACAGACCATATTGCCATTCGCTTCATAATTGGACAATAATTTGAGAATCATCATTTCTATGCTATCAAAATAATAATAATAATATTTATATAAATCTAAATGCATTTTTAATGTATTGATAAATTTGACAATTACAAAAGCAAAATATTTACATTACGGACATATATTTGAAATGTGTTTTTGATTGTTATTATTTTATAATCAATTTTCTTGTGTTGTACAAAGTGTGTTTGAGCCTTAAAAAATATTGTACATATTCAAACCATTTATGAATATTGCAAAACGCTCTGTATTTCTCCACGAAAATTCTTCTTAAATTACCATAGTTTTGTTATCGCAAAGTGATTGCCTAAATAGATTGAATCCGCAGATGGAAAGAGAATTGTGTGTGTGTTTGTGCCGACAGTCGTACAATAAGAATACATTGTGGCATAAACGGTCTACGAGGTGGACATGGACTGCAGTGCAGCACTACTCCCAGCCATGCATTTGCAATGGCAATTAAGTTTGTTGCTGTTCGCCCTGTGTTGGACAAGCAAAAAGTATTGGCACAAGTACATTTGGAAACTTCTAAATTACCAGTGGAAGCAATTTTGGTGTGTACAGATTTAATCGGAAAAGAGAGAAAATGAACACTAAAAGGAAATACTTTGAAAAAGGAAAAACAATTTCCTCTAAGAGAACAAGCACTAACTGACACACTGAGTGAGAGGATATGCTCAATTCGGTGTATTGAAAATCGATTCCACCAGAAGAATAGCAAATTGAATTTTGTCTTGGTGCAAAGCTAAATTGTGCGGTGGTGAGCTTGCACATTTTGTTTGATGACTTTTGCTAAATTTGAATTCAAAGAAAAGGTTTGCAATGAAGTGAAGATGGTTCGACAGTGATTGGTGTCTCACTTTGGTTGGGCACAATATTCAATTAACTCGAACAAACACAAATGTCCGAAAAGTGCACGTCCTCTTATTGGATTATGTCAATAAGCCATTATTACGATAAAGTGCAGTGGAATGCACCACAATACACACAGTCCGCTATTTATCATTTATCACTTAAACCTGTGAAATAATGTGCCAACTCGACTAAATTTCCCATCTGTACATTCGTATGTACATGGAATTAGTCAAAACAACAAAAATTGCAAGTCTAGGTGTGCAAGAAATAAGCACAAAAAGGCTCATTCAGTATTCATAGCTAAAACAGTGGCCGACGAGTACAAACTAATGTACAGTAATTAATGCATAAACATATTATTGCACACGGACGTTTAATTATAAAATTCTAATGAGACGCGCGCGCGTTCATTAAAGTTTCAATTTGACACGGCTCTTTGTATGAGCTCGCAATTGGCCCTGGGTGAATGTTGAGATTATGAATCATATAATTTATGATTGAACAATTATGACTGAGACTCAAATTGAATCTAAAATGAAAACAAAAGATTCTCCACCAAATGCACAGGCACAAATGGTTGATTTGTGCCAGAAGGCGCGCACTCAGTTGTCATTACATAATTCTTTTTGTGTCGTGTCTAGTTAGACTGCAGACAGTCAAAGTGCCTCTTTCGTTTCTTTTCTTACTTTTCTTTCTCCACTCATTCTGTCGCCTCTTATCACACTCATCAATCTATGCCTCCTTCTTTTCTGTGTGCCTACTTCTCAGAGCAGAGCATTTTCGCTTCTTTTGGTTATCTTTTCAGGTGAATCTTCTGTCCAATTACGCTCACGTTCAGAATTGATTAGGCAGACTAAGTAAGAAGTGAAGCGAACTAGTTTGACACGAATAATGACATAACACACCACCGAATGGTAAACTTGGAAAGTGAAAGAAATGAGCGAAAGTAGTGAAAGTAGTAAAGTGATATCGAATTGTGAAGGTTGTTTCCAGGGGAAATATCTACACTAGACGAACGAAGGAAAAGTTTAGTAAAACACTCAACCGAACAGTGATAATAATAAATCCTGGTGACCTTGTCTTGACACCGTCTGTCCGTGCTGGTGGTGATGGTGACTCTGTCTCCAGGTGCACTCACTGCATACACAAACACACCATACAGCCAATAGTATTATATAATAATAATAATAATCAAACATTCACCTGTCAATAAATTGTCATTTCGCAAAGAATGAACTTTTGCATTAGCTTTATTATATAACGCTTCATCACATAACTTATCAGGTGTTCCTAAAAGTTATGAAATGGCTCGATGAGGTGGAGGAGTGAGGTGGAGGGGAAGTTGTCACTGACACAGTCTAGATGGCGTTAGCGGTTATACTGTTTTGTGTGCAGTGCCGCAGCAGCACACTCACACAACAGCCAAACAAGAAAGCTGCACGCTCGAGCCCATAACTCAGAACAGTATAACCGCTAACGCCATCTAGACTGTTTCACTGACAACTTGTCCTCCTCCTCACTCCTCCACCTCATCGAGCCATTTCATAACTTTTAGGAACACCTGATATAACAAATTCAACACATTCCTTATAACGTGAATGAATCATCTTTTATTGATCACTCTTCCACAAAAGTACATTCCCGGACAGTCGAATCTATTTCGAATCGGCAAATATATTGATTCTATTGATTTATATTGAAAGTGAATTTTTAAGTGCAAAGTCACTTTCAATTTATGCGTGTCGAAAGCACATTTTAAATTCAATATAAATAAATTCATAAATAAAACATCATCATTTTGTTGTGTATAAGAAAACATCGATTGCAACAACTGATGACATTTTATCTAGTTGAACGAGTTTGTCTTGTTGTTTGATTGTCCCTTTTGGAAACTTCCAATTATATGTTCAATGTCATTGAATTAATGAAATATAAAAATAACTTTCTTATCTAAAGTTCAATTAGTCAAATAATTGAAATAATAAAAATTGATTGGAATCATTTTAATGATAAATTCAATTTTTGTTTGTTCATGTCGATCGTTTCGAATGCTAATTTGAATCGAAATCAAACGAGACGAACGATAAAGTGAGATTGGCATCAAAGTGTGCTCTTTGGTGAACGTGAGCGAATGTTGGTATTTTGTTTGTTGTTTTGTGAACAGTTTTGGTTGATGAATTTGTGTGTGTTTGCTATTGAGAAATTAAGTAGTAATGCAAATTGTTTAGTGGGGCAATAATTTCGCATTCGAATGCTAATGCATCGATTCACTATACGAGAGCAATCAATGTGAACGCGTGTTGGGTGTAATGGTGTGCAGTGATGTGATGTACCGATCGAGCAATCGGAGCACGAGCGAGTGAGTGTCAGTGCCGATGGTGAATGATGATTGAAGCAATGCTACCCAACCGAGGTGCACTCCACTCCAACCGATCAACAGACCGGATAGCAACAACAATCAACAGTGTTAATCGGCCAATGGGCAGTGAGAAGATGAGTGGAGAGGCTCGCTCCCATGCCCGAACCCCTTGCCACCAATTCTCGCTCTCCAATTGCCTTCTCTCTCACCTGTAGCCTTGCTCTACCCGTCTACTCCATCCCACCCCATGCCGAGATTGTATCGCTTATTTACGACCGAACTACGAGAAAGTGTGTTTTTGTGCTAGAATGTGCCGAGTGAAAGTGAAAGCGGTTTAATTAATTCCAGAGCGTGTTGTGTCGAATACAGGTTGGTCCGTGTGTGGCAGTAGGTACAAGTGTCGGACAAGTCGCTTCACCCACCTTGGTTTCCTCCCTCTCGTCACATCTGCATGGAGCGAATCACTTCACCCGAAACACGAGTCTCATTCTTCGGTATATATAAACCGACCCTCAGGCCGAGACTAACCATCACTTCATCACTCGAGTCAAGCACTTCCAAGCCTCATCTCCCAATCATGTACAAGGTAAGATTTTATCGAGTAATTAAGAGATCTTCTTTTTTATATTTCAATATTTTGACATTTGTCTTTTTGCTTAGTTCGTCGTTTTGAGCGTTTTGATCTTCGGCTGCTCTGCCGGCCCAGCCCTCAACTATGGTGGTTCCAGCTACTCTAGCTATGGCTCCGGATCATCATATGGTTCTGGTTCCTTGTTGGCTCCACAAAGGGTTCAGTTGGTCCAGGGAGGCTATGGTGGTCTTCGATCCGGATATGGATCTGGACTCGCTGTCAACACCGTCGGTTTGGGCTCTGGCTTGACTCTTGGTTCAGGTTATGGTTCTGGTTACGGATCTGGTTTGGTCTCTGGCTCTAACCTCGGTTTGGTTTCTGGCTCTGGCCTCGGTTTGGTCTCTGGCTCTGGCCTCGGTCTGGTCTCTGGCTCTGGCCTGGTCTCTGGCTCTGGTCTTGCCGTCCAATCTGGTCTTCAATCTGGTTTGGCCATCAACTCTGGTCTTGCCGCCAACAACAACTTTGGTCTCCTCTCCGTCCGACAAGGCCAACAATTCGAGCCAGTCGTGAACGCTGCCGTCCAACAAATCGGTCGCACCGTCGAGTACCGAGCTCTGCCATACCAAGAACAACCAATCCAAGCTCAAGTGATCGAGGTCGAGCCATCCGACAACCCAGTGCACCTTCACTTCAAGTCCCGATCCTCCTCCTTGTCCCTCAGCCAGTCGCACACCCCAGCTGTCGCCCAAGAGACCCAGGTTGCATCCTCCCAAGACGAGCCATCCCGATTGATCACCGAAGTGCAGAAGCCAGTCATCCAAGAGGTTCGTGAAGTCATCTCCCCATACCGACAGGTTACCCAGGAAATCAACCCAGTGGTTGAGTCCCTCCACACCGTCGTCACCAAGGCTGAAGGTTAGAGCGCCCCCAAAGCAAACACAATTGCCAATTGCACTAGACACAGATGTATAACTTGTACCAATCCCCCAGGTCAACGTGCCCAGTACTCTGGTGCCGTCAACTATGGTTCCCAATACGCCAATGCCGGTTATGGTGCCCAAGCCATTGGAGTCCAAGCCGTCCGACCAGTTGGCATTGCCACCACCCAGGTCGTCAGCCCAATCGCTGTCCAAGCCGTCCAAGCTGCCCCAGCCATCTCCATCCAGTCCGTCCGACCAATTGGCATCCAGGGCTCCGCTTCCTATGGCCAGTCAGCTACCTTCGCTGCCCCAGCCCTCCAGACCTCCTACCAATCCTCTTCCTACGCTGCCCCAGCAGTCCAATCTAGCTCACTTTTGGTCAACAAGCCCCTCCAGATCCAATCTTCTTCCTACAACACTGCCTCAAGCTCCTCAGCTGACGGTTATTAAACAACTCGAAGCACCACAACCGGTATTCTTGGTGTTGCCCGCTCAGTCGGTCCTACCAATTGAACCATCAACACCCCGCCGATTGATTGATACAAACCCCCATCTCACCTCCACCAAATACTCGTTGTACCCCACAACAAGCACGCCAAATAGCATTGCCCAATACTCCCAATCCCTTCCACTGGCCATGTCCCACTGGTTTCAATATCTTTTGGGTTTCGATGCAAACAGCCAGTTGCTCACTGTGCTCTATCACAACTTTGCATCATAAATAAAAGCTTTAAATTAATATTTAATATCGTGTCAATTCAATATATTTCTATTTTTATAGCTTTCACAAATAGCAAAAATCAACACAAATTAATTGCCCAGTAATTGAGTAACGAACGGATGCACTTGTGAACGTGAGTCAGTGAGTCACTGTCTGGAAGAGCACTTCAAAGTCACGACCTTGGCATATTAATTCGGTTTAATTCAATTTAAAATGTCCTCTCAACTGGCCAATGTAAAGCAATGTACGATCGAATGTCTCTCGAGTCTCTCACCAAGTTGTGGAAAGTGTGTTTTTAGTCATTTTCACTCGCAATTTAGTGTCAGACGATAATCAGTGGTGATTATCGCCTTTCTCGTTAATTAAATCAAAGCATCCTGATGCATCTCAAATGTGTGCAAGTGAGTCGATGTAATGGCGATGGCGAGCTGCTGACAACATTCATTGGCTCCTTTGTCACTGACAAACATCGACAATGTTTCACCAATGTCGTTCAATAACGATTTATTATTATTATTGTTGTTTGTCACTGCAATGCATTCGAACTCGTGTACATGCTGATCGGGTGATGGACGATGACGATAAATTATGACTGATTATTAATTGTTTCGACCGATTTATGTATGAAATGGGGCTCGGCTTCGGATGATACGCAATGACAACGTTGAGGACACTATTATTTCTATTATGAGAACAGATCAATAATTTATTAACATAAATTCTAATTAAATAGAGATAATAACATTCTGTAATTAATAATTCATTAACTAATTCCATGTATGTTTATAATTTAAAATAATTGAATTAATTGCATCGAAATGTACAGCAGCAGTTTTCAATAGAATTACGTGACTGTCAAATTATTTTAATTATTAAACATAAAATAAATCCAATTAATTAAATTTAATTGAATTCTGTTGAAAGCCTTTTTTATTCCTCATTTAAATTTGCTGAGTAATTATTTCGCATCAAATGACAATAAAAATATAAATAAATCAGACCAGACAGTCATTTTGATGAAGTTAAACTTTTTTGATTAATTCTTCACAGATATAATTCTGATTTAATTGAGAATTAATTTCACTCTTTCATCGATAAGAATCAGACAAGAGACAAAGTCAGTTTGGTTGACAACAAGTCGAATTAATTGGTGGTGTGTGTGTGTTTGTGTGCCTCCTGGAAATCCCAAATCGGCCACATCAATGACCGTTTAATCAGATCTAACCCAGTGGAAGTGCTTCTCCAGTGGTCGTCCAGTCTGCAGTCCAATTCTGTGCACCAGATATGAATCGATGAGCGGTGATGTGAGTTGTGTTGTGTTGTGTCCGTCCTCTACTGTCGAACCCTCTCCATCTCTTCTGTGCTGCAGTGAGATGTTATCACGTCCTCGCTGATCAATGGTAATCATAATGTGGGTCGAATGATAAGTGGACACACACAAACAACAGTGAAAGGTGTAATAAACTAGTTTTAATTTATTCTCCCACTAGCACTTGGGGTACATGATAATAGTTCTGTTTGTGGCCTGTCTCCACCGATAGCCATCTCTCCAACGAGCACCAAACGTGGAGAATCGTAATAAGATTTTTGGGTATATAAACCAATCTACGGCTGCAGAAAGATCATCCTTCTCCTTCTCCGATCACCTTCTCAAAGAAGAAACCGAAAATGTACAAGGTAGGCCACAAGTGACCAAATGTGTTTGCCATTTCTCACATTTGTCCATTTCGTCTAGTTTGTCGTGTTGAGCCTTTTGGTCTTGGGCTGCTCTGCCCTGCCAACCTCCTTCAGATATGGTAACAACTATGGTTCCCAGCTGAAGTACGGTTCCTCCTACTCTCTGGCTCCACAACAATCCTACCAAATCCTTGGTGGATACCAACAACCTGGTCTCCTTAGCTCCGGTTTCTTGGGATCTGGATACGGTCTTTCCTCAGGTTACGGTCTCGGTCTCGGCAATCTCCGATCCGGCTATGGTCTTGGTTATGGCAGCTCTTATGGCTCTGGTCTCCTCGCCGGTAACCTCCAGACTGTTGCCGCCACTCCAGTCATCTCCGCCATTGCCGCCCCAGTGGCTTCCCAAGTCATTGCCTCCCCAGTCATCTCTGCCGTCTCTGCCCCACTCTCCACCATTGCCGTCAACCGACAGGCTAACTTTGGTCTCCTCAATGTGCAACAAGGTCAACAATTCCAACAAGTTGTGCCCGCTGCCGTCCAACAAGTCGCCCGCACCGTTGAGTACCGAGCTCTTCCATACCAAGAACAGCCAATCAACCCACAAGTGATCGAGGTCGAGCCCTCAGACAACCCAGTGCACCTTCACTTCAAGTCCCGATCCTCAAGCCTCGGCCTGAGCCAATCGCACACTCCAGCTGCCCCACAAGAGACCCAAGTTGCTGCTTCCCAAGACGAGCCATCTCGATTGATCACCGAAGTGCAGAAGCCAGTCATCCAAGAAGTCCGTGAAGTGATCTCCCCATACCGACAGGTCACCCAAGAGATCAACCCAGTCCAGGAGTCCCTCCACACCGTGGTCACCAAGGGTGAAGGTAAATGCAAACATGTCATCTTTAAGACATTCCTCTAACTGTTTGTGTGTTTCAGGTCAACGACAACAATACATTGCCCAGAACAACTATGCTTCCTATGCTGCCCCATCTATTGCCCAGGTTGCCCAAATCCAACCAGCTGCCCAAATTGCCGTTGCCGCCCCAGTCTCCGCCCAAATTGTTGCTGCCCCAGTCTCCACCCAGATTGTGTCCGCACCAGCATACCAGACCTCTTCCTACCAATTGGCTGCCCCAGCCCTCCAAACTGCCTCCTACCAGTTGGCCGCCCCAGCTTACCAGACTTCTTCCTACCAATTGGCTGCCCCAGCTCTGTCCTCCTACCAGGTCGCTGCCCCAGCTCTGACTTCCTCCTACCAGCTCGCTAGCCCAGCCATCCAGACCTCATACTCCTCAAGCCCATCTTTCTCTTCCTTCCAATCCGGCTCGAGCCTGTTGTCGAAGCCCCTTGGTTCCTCTTCCTTCTCCTCCTCGAGCTCCGGCTATTAAGCCTGCGAACTCGTAAGCAGCAAGTAATCCTCAAACCCGATTACTTGACAGCTAACTACTTCACCCAAGTTCCCTCTATTTCGATCCTGGGTTTTCTTCTTTGAGATTGTCAGCAGAGAGCAATCGTTTAGTGTTGAGTGTATCCCTAATTTTTAATCGATCCTACCTATGGTTTCACCACTGTGGAGCAACTAGTTAACACATTACATTACATTACACCAAGTTCCGACTTTGGGACATTTCGTTGAATAAAGTTGTTTGAACTTGACTGAATTGAGGTGTGCTCATTTAATTGGAATAACATTTTATCACAGACAACAGTCGACATATCACAAAACAAATTAATCAGATAACTTTAAACTCGAGCAAACATGCAAAAGTGATGTACAAGGCATAGAGGCTGAGTAGGACCACTGCTTGAAATACTGAAGTGTAACGAAAGTTGAATTTGTGGTTCACAATGAAGATGACCAGCGAGATGCACAGACTGGTGCTGATGGTGGCATACACCTGAAACATGGTATCATTTGGACTCACCTTCAATTGGAAATTCAATAGAAACCTCTCAAAATGTAATTGAATTGTACTCACCGAAACTTGAAACAATCCATCTCTGGCTAAGAGAATGGTGTAGGGCAGTCCAAGACCGACAAGTAAATCTAATAATGCAATTGAGAGTATGTTTGAAAGTATCCACTTTCGACTCACTAAACATTGGTCCACAGAAAGCAGCGGCAAGTGCCATGGAGGGATAGCCAGCCCTGGCCATCGACATGTCGGCAACTAAATCTAATTGGCCAAATTATTCAATTCAATTTGTCTCAACACAAGCACACAAACATACCTCCGATACAGTTTCCCCAGGCCATAACGGTCATGCCCAGAATGGAGTTCGACAGATTGAACACCGCACCGAGTGCAGACAGTAATGCAATAATCTCGTTGGAGATTGCATTCGTAAAGATGACTCCTACTGCAAAGCCGACAAAAGCAAACACTCGATGGTACATTGGTGCCTTCTTATGGCTCGATGTGAACAGAATTAGACAAACCACAAACAGTGAGATCAATAGAAGCAGAAGCCACACGGGAAATTGATTGTTGATAGATACGTCCACTGTAATGCAAATTATATTGAGGACATATAGTAATAGAAACAAATAAAATGTCATCGATGGCTTACCAGAGAGAAGAAAGTAAGCGGCCTGTGGAGCACAGATGACATTAAGACAAATCAACATTCTGCTCCAATTCTCCTGTGGCTTCTCAATGTCCACCACAGGAATGCAAATGTTCATAAAGAAGTACGGAAGTGCCTGCACTAAAGGCATAATCTTGCCATACCACCGAGTCTCGCTCCAATTGGACAAATCAACGGGACAGAGACGCAATACAAAGTGACGGGTCTCGGTCATGCATTCCATTGACCAAATTGAGTATTTCTGTTGGGCTAATAAAGCCGCATATTTAGGCTTTATCCTCAAGCCACATCTTTCTGCAAAAATCATTGCTTTTGCCCAGCCTAATGGCTTTGGTTTGAATGTCTGAGAATGGTAGTTCAGTGCATTGTCCGGTAGATAATTGTTGTTCACTTCATGATAATAGACTTGGGTTGGATTAGGAACGGAGAGAAGACATTGGTTGCTCGAAATGGTGTACACTGTTGATTCACTGGTCACACTCTCCTCACTGTCCTGTTTTCCTATGGCCGACAACTTGTTCCCTCGAAATGTTCTGTATTGAGTTACTTCTAAACAAAAGTACACTTTACTAACATTTTACATTTCAATTAGTAACATACGTCTCAAGAATACTTTTTCTCTGTGCTTTCCATTTGAAAATAAATCACTCGAAGAAGTGTCCTCTAATTTGGCATCCTGGTGATCAATTCCTTCTTCGTGCAGTACATCTTCTGGTGTGATTATGACTTGTTTGTGTATTTTGAGATATACAAATCTACTTATGCTGATCACCACAATGTAGAATGCATAGAAACACAGTAAAACTATTGAAAATGATAAATGTCAATTCACAAATATTTATAAAAAAATAAACAAACCAATCGAATAGGCGAGTGTAAATTGTCCACTGCGAATAAAGAGAAAGACAATCAATGCAGCAATCAGGTAGAAGATGATGTCTCGAATGATTGGTCGTTTCAGTTGGGTTTTCTTTGAGACCAACAAAATTGCTGCCACCACGATGGTCGAGTCGAATATTCCTCCGCCGTACAAACTGGCAAATATGAGTTCTGGTTTCGATTGAGAAATGCCACTGATTGAGGAGAACACATCAGGTGCTCCGTTACCGAATGCGAGAAATGTTACACCCTGCCATTAGAGAGATCAAAGTTAATGACAATTGCTTTCAATAGTTGATAATTGCGAAAAAGACTCACAGCAATATTGTCAGGGAGACGAAAAGTCTTGGACATGACCAACAAATTGGGACACAGGCTTAATTGAACAAACTAACATTTAGAAACGAATGTTTACCGAAACAAACACAAAACAAATTGAACTCACAAGTCATCGGCCACAACACTGATGCACATAAACATGAACAACAAAATGCAAATGAGAATGAAAATGGCCAGTGGTCGAAGGTTGCTGGGCAGCTGACAATAAGTGAGCGATGTGTAGTCGTAGATGATGCCACTGTAGGCACAGTCCGCATACCACGAGACAAATGTGCATTGCTCTTCACTCGAGTTGAATTGGTTCACGTAGTTACACTATTAATGGTCACTATTATTAGCATTCATTCATTCAGGAATTGCCAATAAACAAAAAACAACTTACACTAACGGACAGATTCGCAAATGCTTCCTCGGTTAAATTTAGACTTCTCCACAGTGCCATACTTTTTATGTATTGCCTTTATTAATAATATTCTAGTAGCAATAAAAAATAAGATATATCCGGAATTAATAATTTGGCCTGACTTTTAGTATCATATTACTATTATTATATGACTCTATTTGGGCGAATTCTATGTTTTCAACATTTTAACGAGCCCATAAATGGATTTATCCATGTACTGCAATTTAATCGAAATGAATGGAACCATTGCAAGTGTTGATCGATTGGTCTGCTAATAAACATTGAACTTGGCGCACTATGGACCAGTGCCTGTGTGGGTCTGTGTTCGGTACACGTGTTAAGTCACTGTGCGAGTATGTCCCAGGTCTAAACTGAACGCCGAACGAACCTACCAGAAAATGTTTTCTTTGATTGAGTTACTTTGATAAGATACGGTCCAACAAGTATCGTCGTGTGCTGATGCTGCAATAGCTCAACTTGCAAATTGCCACTTACAAGTTAGCTCTAGTAGTGTTAGGCAATGAATGTGCACTGAACAAAAAGGCAGTAATAATAATTGGTAATAATACTCAATATATTAAATATCCCACAAAAGTGTGTGTTTGTTTTAGTGTGATGATTGTTTGTGTTGTGACCTGGTAGTACAGTGCATTGAAGTAGTCATGAAGTGTGCTGAATTGCCTTGGAAAGCGCGCGATTGAAGTCGCACTGTTGAACAGTCTCTGTTCGACTTTGTGAACGGGGATGAACTCAACAACTGAGCAATGTCTTGTGATGGTGATGCTTCAATAAAGTTGATAGTATTATTATTGGTCTGTGTATCGATTGGATAGATTTGTTTGTGATGACGTACTGCTGATGGCTGTCGATGCTGTAGCTGATGATCGACTGTTCGCGAGCATTGCCTGTGGATGATTCCAAAGCGCGAGCGCGATCGATTGACAGTCCTCTTGTGACATTCACTCGGGAGAATGAATATAATCTATTGGCGAGAAAAGCGGTCCGATTTGACTCGCTAATGGGTCAAAGTCGGAGTATGATATGCTCATGGACATATAAGGAACGGAACGGTGAAGACCAAGCAGTGAATGGATGCCTCCATATCGCTGATTGCGTATAAATTTGGTCGAACGGACTGCACTACCAGTCACACCATACGAACACACCAACACCAATAACCGAAAATGTTCACCAACTTTTTGTACATTTTCACGCTCATCGCTCTAATACTAAGTCAACTAGCGAGTGGGTGTGTGTACAACTCAGAGTGCGGCAACAATGGTCGATGTCGTGAGGGCGTGTGCGTCTCCGAGGAGTGCATTCTCAGCATTCAATGCCTCTCACACGGACCCTACTTCAAGTGCGAACGGGGCAAGTGCGTGCCCAGCAAGAAGCAGATCTGCAAGAGTGATTCCGACTGCAAGAGGAATTTCTTTAGGAGAAAGTGCAAAAAGTCAAGATGCGCCTGAATGAAGTCGACCACGTTTTACCAAAAGTCACATGTTGCCACTCTCTCAAGGAAGGGCAATTTCTGTCTTATTTATCTCTTTTGTATTACTTCTCGATGATAATCTAAATATATTTTCTGTTCCGGTTGGGTATTTTTCCTTGCTTTCAAGTAATATTTGTGTATGTGTGAATGTTAATTAATGAAATTAATATTGTACTTCTAAGTCAGTCATAAATGTTTTAAAAATGTCCCATTAATTAATAATAAAAGATGATAATTTATTCAAAAACGAAACTTACATTTTAGAATTGAAAAATATTGATGATAATTTGGGAAATGATTTTGCACTCGTTCGAAGCAACATGAAAAATAAATGTTTTCAAATAATAAAATTTGAATTATTAAAGAATTGAAAGTAAAGTAGTTCAAGTTCAGTGGAATCAATCAATCATCTAATGATCAATCAATTGAACTGTCAAACAAAGTGAGTAGGACAATGCAATGACTCGACAACAAGTGCACCCGATGTCTCTTATTATATATCAAACAAATGCATTCTGAGTTCGATTCGATGTCGAGATTTATATATTTATTAGCAACAAGTGAATCGTGTGTGCAATTTTACTATTAATAATATTGCACTACAGCTACACTTGCTTACTTATGCTCGTGTTTCGGCAAAAACAAAGCAAAATCACTTGGTAATCTCAATGATATATGCAGATTCTTATATCGAAATGAATCGAACAAATAAACCAACTACTCAACACACTAACACACAAATCGAGAGACTTTAGTAAAGGCACTTTAGTTGCAATACATTGTGCTCTCATGTGATTCTCAGGAGACGTGCACATGTTGACATCACAACAACAGTCAAACAACAACAGCACAGCATCAACGTCGTCAACACATCAGCAACTGAATCACTATCGACCATGATGACTTGACCAAAATTCTGTCTTTCCATCTCGAACTCAGCTCACTTCATTGACACAAGTGAATCACATCGAGTGAAATGGTCTACTATTAGTTTGTACTTTTTGCTTCCTCTTCAATCACCACTCAATGAGTCAAACAGTAAATTCCACTTTTAATTGTATTGTTTTGTCAATTTGGCGTTTGTGTTTACTATAACAAATGATTTTCTTTCAATGAAGTCGTTGTTTTATTGCAAACATTTTCTTTAGTGACAACGAGATTATCGCTAAATTGTTAATTTCTTTAATTCTTTTGAATGGAACCATTTTAAAGTTACTTCAAATATTTGAATTAATTGGTATGCAAATTAGTATACTGCATAAATTAATTCACCGAAGCATTGCACCAACATGTCCCTGGTGTCTATGTGCAATGAATGACTTGGCAGTGTACATGTGCTACAATGTACAAAACCTACTATGTGCTTAGAGGCTCCAAAAATATTCATGAGCTAACTGTGACATACTAAACGATTTCCTTCATCGGTGCAAATCAATCTTCCTTATTATGATGTAATTTCACTAATTTACATTTCGCTCGGTGATGTCACGGTGAATAATACTCGGTGGCAAAGAATATTTGTTGTTTCATTTGAGTTATCTCAACTGAATAGCTAGGTTGTGCCTTAAAGTGGCAACACCGAATCGAAATGATCAATTTAATGTCAAGTCATTTGTGGGTGTCGAAAGTTGGTGTGTGGAAATTGCCAATATTGGCATACGGTATCGTACTAAGTGAGACATTCCGACATGACTTTTTGGCTGACTTTTGGGGGGGGTTTTATTTAATTTATGAAAACAGTCCAGACTTTTGGGGGGGTTATGATGTAATAGGTGAACATATGCAAGGAATTTTCCAAATAAAAACATTGGAGATGCATTTTATTGATAATTAAGAGTAGGTCAGGAGATGATTGATCAAACTGTAAGTGATTTAAATAATTCGTGTCATTTATAATATTATTATAATATTATTAAGAATTACGCAATTTAAACAGTTTGATTTATCCATGGATTGCATTGCAATGCGTGTATTATTGGCTCTATTGATCAATGTTTATATTCGGGCTTGTGGATGACTCCCGAGAACAAGGTCAGGTGATGTTGGTTGTCTCGAATGAAGAACATGAATGGTCGATTCACAATCATTTGGACCGGATGGCGCTGTTGTGGAGCAGATTTTGACATTGTATGGATTTTGATAGCAGTCACGGCTGCCGCTTCAGAGCCTTCCTCGTTCACATCGACGAATGTCTTGTGCACCACCTCACTCACATACAAATCTTTGTGTCCATCGATTTGTGAGAAATCTGCACTTCGAGTGAATGCAGTCGAAATGCCCATCTTCACCAGTGGCTCGTGCAGCATGTACGACCCTTCGAATTTGAACTTGGGCAAATGCAGTACAACATCGGTTGAGTGCAGTTTAGCTATTCGTTGTTCGAGGCTTTCAACATTGAGCACTGAACTGATTTTTAGGTTTTGATTTTCGTTTGGCAAAAAGACAAACATACTCATTGTTTGGTTCTTGTAGGGAATTTCCACTAGTTGACCATCCTCAAAGTGACCATAGTGGAAATGTTGATTGGTCACCATCAGAGGGACTGTCTCCTGTTGGGCACTTGTTACATGGAAAACCTCGTTCTTTGTGTTTTTCACTTCAAACTTGTGGTCCCAAATGCCCTTGAAGTAGATTGCATTGAGCAGTACCATCGTTGTCGCTCGTTCCAATTTGGAATCAAACAGTTTCGCTATTTTCCCGTGAGTTTGTTCACTGGCCCATTGATTGATTTCGCTGGTTGCTTTTTCAGCTTCTTTGGCAAAGTCTTCCACAAACACATGCGAGCCAAAGTAAGTGGTGATATTGCTGAGGAAGCTCTCCAAGATTGGCTTGTCCTTCTGAACTGCCACTGCATTGGCCACACTCAGAACATTGCCCGTGACCACGGATGGATGGTTCAATTCATTGATCATTCTTTGATAGCCATGCATAATGTCCTCATTTGAGAATCGAGAAGCAGCAAATCTAATGATTAAGAATATTGTCAATTATGCATAGAAGACGATTTCAATAGATTTACCCAAGAGAATTATAGATTTCACTATAAGTGGTGCCAACTCCACCAGGAATCAACATTGCCAGAGCGGTGCTCACACTAAAGCCCGACACAAAGACATTCTTTCCTGGTGCATCGTTTTCGAGGGTTTGCAGAAGATGTATTCCAAAGTCATCGCTTGCATGGCTCAGTTGCAGTAGTCGTGCTTGTTCCACCGAAAGTGGCACAACAGGGTCGGCCAATGCTAAGCCCAGAGAGGCTAGCAAAAATGTGGTAACAATGAGTTTCATGTTTCAATGTCAGTCAAATAGTTTCGAATTCCAGCAGCAAAGTTTATATATTACAACAAACAATGTCCACCTCCCTTGTCAATTAAACTTAGCTTGTGGCGAGACAATAGTTTGATTGCAATGTAAATCCACAAATATCAATCAGATTAATCACTGTACGGCTGCATACCACTAAGTCCAAAGTCTTCTCTCCACACTGTGGCCAGTGATAAAATTGAGCCATCGAGTAGACAGCAATTGACTTTCAACAAGATCACCACCACCACACATGTAGAGATTAGATTTAGTATTTATTTTGTTATTAATGAAAATCACATATTGAATTATATTAAATTAAATTTTAAAATATATTACATAAATAGATTACTACTTTTAGATTTGTATTATTAAATAGTGTAACACATGATGATTCAAATGAACGTTTCGTTTTGCAACCACAATTTGCAGTTGATCACACAGTGGACGAGATTATTCTGGGGTGATGTCTGACTTTTTGAAAAGCACTTTGAATTCGATCAACAGTGCTAGGGTGAGATAGACCACGTAGATGCACAGTAATACTAAACCGTGGAGTTTGGAGGAGCGGAAGGAACGCAGCACAAAGGTGAACAGAGAAATGCACAATGAAATCATTAGGGTCCCGAAGAGAAGAGTCATCGTGGGAGTGTATTGCACCTAGGATACAATTTGAATATAAGTAAACTGATTGATAATGTAAATCATAATTCTTACTTGTTCTTCAGTTTTTTCGCCACTCGCAAAGAGAATCATGTATGGAAGACCAAGTCCCAATACTAAATCTATAAGTGAAATGGGTTAAATGATTAAAAAAATGAATTGAATGTTTAAAGTCCTTACTCATCATTTGACCGCCAAAACAAGCTGAAATGGCCATTCCTGGGTAACCGTGTCTGGCCATTGTGATGTCGGAGATAAGATCTGGAAATAGTAGAGTTTAAAGATTATTGGATTCTTAATAATAATTCGCTTCGCTTACCTCCAAGACTGTTGCCCCATGCAAGCACAGTCAATCCCAAGATGGAATCGGATAAATCAAAGATCACTCCAAAAGTGGTGAGCACCGCAATGACTTCTTCCGCAATGGAATTGACGAAAATGACTGAAACGGCAAAGCCAATAAAGCCAAACACTCGGTGGTAGATTGGAGGTTCGTCCTTTTTGGAAGTGAAGAATATGATCAACGAAATAATTGGCGATATAATGAGAAAAGCTGCCCAGACTGGGAACATGTCGTTGAATGAATAGTGCACTTTGGTGAGAAATAGAATAGCTTGTGGAGCACAGATGATGTTGAGACAGGTCAGGAGGCGACACCAGTTCTCGTTGGGACTTTCCAGGTCGACCACCGGAATGCACACAGTCATGAGGAAGTAAGGAATGGCCTTGACCAGCTCGAGTGCCTTCCGGTACCAGGGATAGTCGCCCCACTCGAGAATGTCAACTGGACTGATGTGGATGAGAAAGTCTTTGCCTTCGCTGAACACAAAGTCTTGCATCGACTGAATAGACCAAATAGAGACGATCGACATTTGTGACTTGTACTGCACTTTGCTCGGTTTGTCTCCATTGCTGGTCAATTGAATGTCGTTCACATAGCCCACCTTCTTCTGTTGCTGTTCGAGCTGGTCGGCCTCGAGTTGAGCAAGCTTTACTCGTTTCTTCTCTTTGCGTGCTTCTTCTTTTTCAATGACATCTTTGTACCGAACGTCTTCCACGTTTCCCAGTTTGCGTTGATTGTCATAATTCTTTTCAATTTGAGTTATGACATTCTCGAGATGGTGGTGGGCGTAGTAGCGTTGCGAATCGGCTCGGGATCGTCGACGGGATGATGTCAAAGTGCCAGTTCGATGAAAACCTGTGTAACAAAATGGCAAATAGATTCAAACCAAACTAGACCAACTAAGTTCAAACTAACGGGATAGAATAACATCGTCCTCAGATGGAGAACGTTTCCTGCTGTGCATTGAGTTGACTGACTGTCTCCTGGATGAGTGACCCGATGGAATAGAACGGCTGTCGTAATCGATCGATTCCACAGTCAATCGGTTTGTGGAAGTTGATGCTCCATTCGCGATACCAAAGTCCTCTCCATTCTCTACAGTAGACTCAACAGCATTGGATCTGTTTGGATTCATCCGAACATAGATCACACGACTGATAATGATGGTGAGGATAAACACGAGATAGTAACAGAGGAATGCTGCAAAGATAAAAAAGGTTTGTTTTGATTACGATCCAGACGAACTACAGCGTCACTTGGTCAACGTGGGAGGTGAAATTATGTGGCAAGAAAGGACATGACAGGACAAGATTACGATAACAAATTCTTAAGATACACATGAAGGAAAGAAAGGGCTGCCGGCCACTTACCGATAGAATGGCCCAACTGGAGGACACCTTTGAAGATAAAAAACCAAACCAAGTAAGCGGCACCGATGTAGAAGATAAGATCTCGCAAGATGGGTCGACGCATTAGGGCGAACTCTCCCGTGACCATCACCGAACCAGTCACCACCGTGGTCACGAATATTCCAGCACCTGGACATTGGAACAATTGTTGAATTCCCGGATGTAAACAAAAATGTACAAAGGTGAAAGGCACAAATGCACTAATGCAGTCTGTGCAAATGCATATCAATGTAATGTGTAAATAGGTGCACAGTATAGCAAGTGTCATTGTGCCACACTTTAGTCAATCAGTCAAATCAATCACTTCAACTCAAATCGTTTCACACTGCAATGCAATTTTGATTTAACATTGATTGTCTGCACAACTCAACACAACTCCAATAGAACCGATCAAATCGCTCACATTTTGCACATATCCCAAATTATCGAATCGATTAAATGTACAAGCAAAAAGAGAAATCACCGACATTATGTTTTAAAAATTGTGTGCAAGATTATCTCGACATATGTCTGTAGTGTAAACTTTATTGGCATTCGAATGTACCATACAACCAGATTAGCACTGAGATTGATCTATTGGATCTAACTGGTCAGCTGATAAGCAAATGATTGGCTAATTGGTTTGTTTGTGTCTGATTGGCATGCTGAGTAAAACATTGCAGCAGCTAGTCTGGTGCATTTTTGGCAATCAATTTGCATTTCACTGCCAAAAAATCATAAAAGTGTTAATTGATCTGGTTCCTGATGTCTGACAAAAATTTCGATTGACGTTGAAAATATTTTACAATCTCAGACTGGTATCAGAGAAAACCAGGTATATCCTGGTCAATTATGGGGGTTGCCAAAAATTGTTTAACTATCTAACATATTTGGCACCAAAATAAAACAAATGACATTTGGCACATGCATTGGTTCGCAATGGCATTTCAACTAATAAACATTATAAATTTAAAACACACTATTTGAGTATTTTGGCTATTTAGCGTTCATTCGATTTCGCTTATAAGTCGTTTGTTCCAAGAAATGATTTTCGATTGATTGCAAATATTGTAAAATTAATTACGCTATAATTAATAAGAGCGATTTTGTTTTAAGCTTGGAACAAAGTGCGCTAATATTTGATTTTATAAAGATTAATAATATTTCTATATTAAAAGCTAGATTCAATTCAAAGTTCTATTATAAATTGGAGATAGAAATCATTCTATGTTTCTTGGTTTAACCTCAACTGTGTTTTTCTTCGAATTTTAAAGGAAAATTGCCTAGAAATTTATGAATGCGGTCTAACAAATTTCGATACAAACTAAACAAAGGCAAACTCACCAAATAAACTAGAGAAAATTAGCTGCGGTTTTGAGTCTCTGATGCCACCGATGGAGGAAAAAATGTCCGGTGCTCCATTGCCAAATGCAAGAAAAGTTACTCCCTGAAATGAAAAGAAAATTACATGTCATTCGAGTTAACCAAAAAATTGCATTGAAGTATATCAAAAGAAAAAGTTTAATTACCGCAATGTGATCCGGCAAACGGAAAGTCTTTGATATGGTCAACAAGGACGGACACAGACTTGGGGAGTAGTGAGATGTAAGTGAAAACTATAATTAAGGCCTGAACAAACTTACAAGTCGTCTGCGACACTGCCGATCGCGACAAACAACATGAATAGAATCATCACCAGAACCAAGATGGCCACTGGCTTGAGGTGGCCAAACTGACAATAAGTGAGCTCGGTGTAGCTGTAAATGACGCCATCGTAATCACAGGCGTCCCCTTGAGCAAATTCACAGCGTTCGGAAAAGTTGAGAGCGTTCACATCGTGACACTGGCACAATTAGACAGTTAGGCACAAATTGGTCATTGAAACAATTGAACTACTTACTGTTGGGTTCTCAAGGGCCATCAAGCCTTGGTGGCTGGTTAGGTTGTTTGCGGCTTCAGCGGCTACTGCTGCAAACCAAGCTGCCATCGTGAAAGGATTAGCTGAGGATTATTATTAATTGGTTATAGTTGAGATTTGTTTGATGAAAGGATTTGTTGCGGCAACCAATGCCAAATCCTCAAAAGGTAGTGCACCGTGTATTGTTAAGTGAACAAGTTTTGTTCGAATGATGCTAATGAGTCAAACATTAATTGGACGATTGCTTTTATATGAGTGATTCTGTCAAGTGATAATGATTCACTAGTGACGATGGAGATTGGAATGTGCGTTGACGATGATTTTTGATTCATTTAAAGTGGCAATGTGGCTGATTGAGTGTTGAGTGCGAATTCGGAAGTTGATGTTGATGTTAGCGCGGGTATTGGTGCGTCTGATCTATAGACCTGTGCATGTGCAAGTCTATTTATGAGTCGCGCCACTATCACCAGTGGGCAATATCTCTATTTAAACAATCCACAGAACCAACCAACTCCAATCACCAATCAGTTCCCAATGCGAACGCCCACTTTTACAAAACGATAATCTCCAATTACACAAATGACGTAATGAAGGGATGAATCTTTTGTTGGTTGATTTAAATCGAGCATCAGCTCACAGCCTTACCTGTCCAGTAGTGTCGACTATCGAAATGCGTGCACCTGGCACGCAGCTAATGAATGTGTCAAATCGACAGTACATATATCTCAATACTGGCCAATCAATTGTGGCCGTTATTTATCACTTGGTTCCATTGGTGGGGGTTACAATGATGAAAATACTGACATTGTGGCATATATACACACACAATTATACACACCGACCCGGCTAAGTGCTACTTAATCCCTAATTAATAAGCAATAATAATATTAAGTTTGGCGATAAGTTGTTGATTGTGAAAGCAACAATGCAAAAGCAAACCAAACCAAACAGTCACACACCGTCAAGCCATATTGGGTCAAGTTCTCGCGCGCGCGTATTGACACAATCACGAGACAAAATCATTGGAAGAGAAACTGTGATTAGATGGTCTTCATTTAATTGTCTTTGCACACCTCAACATTTGTCGTCGACATGACATCCACCCGGGGTTATCAATACACGTTGCCCTCTAACAAGTGGGTCTTATCGTCTGGGGTAAAATTTGATTTTAAAATTGGAGGCTAACTGTTTACTGAGGGTTGTAGAGGAAATTTTAATTGGACAAATGACTGATCTAATTGACTTGGAATGGGTGAGATGAGATGTTTGTCTGTGCAGACGAGATAACGGTGGTCGAGTATGAGATAAGTGGAGTGATTGTCGATGATGATCGTGATGACGAGGTGACAAGGACCACACGCATTTTTGGGGTGCACCGACAGTTTAAGGTCAGGTTGGTTGTAAGTTTAAGGAAGGTGCAATGCACACTTAATTACAAAACTTTGCTCGAGCCAATTTGGCACAAGCTCAATCATTAATTTGTGTGCCTTCCACCTGTAGATAAGTTGGATTAACTTTAAAACACTAAATCCTGTTTGCTTAAATTAGCTTTGCTTTGCTTTACCTATTTAAACAGAATTCGGCGAATTCTTACGAACTATAATCATTGAAATGTAGACCTAAAAATACTACACCTAAATGGAGCTAATCCCTCGAAAGTACACACCATACCCTATTCTAATGAGTGCATCCCAAAATACTACTTGTCACTTATCTCCGAATGGATTAACCATTAATATGGAATTTGAGTAGTGTGGGCCAAAAGACAAAGCAATTGTTGGCTCGGCTTGTTTATTGATGGTGGGCAATTGATTGCAAGCAGGAACGATTGTGTTGATTGCATTACACGTCAATAGCTGACAAGGCTGGAAGGCATTATATATTTTTAAATCGTACAGATTTTTCGATGTTTATATTTAATCACTCTACAATGGATAATGGTTCGATTTGGTGTGCCTTTGCAGACACATCGGAACAGTACCAATTGGTGGTTTGCGTCATTGTGGGGATTAACTGATTAGCTGAGAGTCAGTTGGAACTATTGTAATACTTTGATAAGGCGTACATTTTGGGTGTAATCTCTCAATTGCAGATTAGTTAGCCCTTCTACTATTAAATATTCATTCAGTGAATGCTTCCAAAATAAACAAAGTCAAGTCTAGACCAGACAATCGGCCATGCATATGTGAGCTATAACTGTCAATCACTAATTAAAGAACACTTATCACGATCTACGTAACTGTACAGTGGTTGAGATTCACATGAATACGGACACAAGGGTGCAGTCCCAAGGGTTAGACTCGAGCAGTTGGCAAATTGAACTATTATCGGGCGTACATTTATACAAGATATGACTGTATAGATCTAGATTGAACAGTGATAATGCGATACCCACTCAGACACCATCTCTAAGTGATCCACTTTGTTGTGTGTGCCAAGAGTACACGAGTATTCAAATATTTGAGTTAACAACTTTGTAAAACAAATTCTTTTACCAACTCAAGATAAGACCGATTGAAAGATACACTCTGATTTCTGAGTAAATTGCGTCATTCGAAATTGGGTTTGTATGTGTTGAAAATAAATAGATTGTATTGGGATGAAATGTACAGTTGCAAGGGAAATGAGATCAGATGAAAACAAGAAGAAGAACATTAATAAATTGACTATTCAATGAAGATGTGCGCGGTTCATTGAGTTCACTGGTTTGTGCCAATGTGTCAAGAATGAAATTATTTACAACAACAAATATATTAACAAACAAACTGAATTATCACAATTTGTGACTAGTTGCCGGCGATGATAGTACGATGACTAGAACTATCCGAAAACATTAAATTCGAGCAGCACAGCCATCACCACATATGCCACGTAGATTCCAATCAAAACGAAACTGTGAATTCGGGACGATTTGAAACGATAAAACAGGAAAAATCCAATTGTGGTGAAGAGACTGGTCATGATGGTTGCGAAGAGAAGTGTATTGATGCTCGTGTAATGTACCTAATGAAATGTAATCGACACATTTAATCAGTTAACCAATAAATACTTTCTAGTTTTAAACTCACCTCTACTTCGGATCTATTCTCGCCGATGATCAAAATGGTGTACGGCAGACCGACTCCCAACAACATGTCTGAATGGTAATGAAATGTTAGTAATGTTGTGCCTACTACATAGCGAACATGTAACATACTTAGCAATGGTCCACCCAGGCAGGCCGCAATTGCAATGCCAGGATAGCCTTGTCTTGCCAGTGAATTGTTGGCAATGAAATCTCCCAAACTGTTTCCCCAAGCGAGGACTGTCAATCCAAGAATGGAGTCCGACAAGCCAAAGATGATACCAAAAGTGGACAACACCGAAATGACCTCTTCGGCAATTGCGTTGATGAACACGACTGACATGACGAAACCGACGAAGCCAAACACTCGGTGGTAAGCTGGTGGTTTGGCTCGTTCCGAGAATATTAAAACGACCACAGCGATGGCAAACGATATGAGAAAGAGTAGTGCCCACAGTGGGAATGAGTTTATAGATGCGCTCACTGGAAGGAAATAAGTTAGAAACTTGCAATAACTAATTTACCTATTTACCTCCATAGAGAAAGAGAACAATTTGTGGAGCACAAATAATGTTGAGACAGATGAGCAGTCTGCACCAATTCTCGTTGGGACTCTCAATGTCCACCACCGGAATGCACAAAGTCATGATGAAGTAAGGCACGGACTTGACAATTTCGATCACCTTCTGGTACCACTTGTACTGGTGCCACTCGAGAAAGTCAACCGGACTGATGTGAATAAAGAACTCCTTTGTCTCACTGAACGCTTTCATCCACGAACGAGCAGACAAAATTGAACTGGTGCTAAACTGCGACAGATATTTGGGTGTGCCGAAATTGTTGGTGAATTTGATTTGATCCGTGTATTTGCCCGATTTCTTTTGTTCTTTCATTGCTTCAGCTAGTTTCAGCTCAAGCTCTGCCTGCCTTTCTGCCTGTTCCTTCTCGATGGTTTCCGTGTAGCGAGCATCTTCCACGATTCCATGCTTGCGGTCTGCCTCGTGCATTTTCACAATGTGATTCAAGGTGTTCTCCATGTGGTGATGTGCCAGGTGCTTATTCTCTTTCGAATACGATCGTCGTCGCGGCGATTTGAACGATCCAGAACGATAGAACCCTGTGGTTGTAAGGGTGAGTATTATGGATCATCATTATGAATCAGTTGTACTCACTTGTGAGCATAATTCCATTCTCGTATGTGTAAATCTTCTTGCGTGTGCTCGCAGTAGAGACTGCACTCATGTGCGATGCAGTGGAATGCTTCCTCGAGGGAGTGTTGATGTCGTACACACTGCCACCGTCGTGAACGATCGACTTCATCGACCGAACCGATTTGATATCGTGTTCCATGTCACCTGCCCTCGAGTTTGAATGACTTCTGGCTCCATCAGGAAAATCCTCAACGGCCCCTTCGATGTCATCATCGGCACTTTCTGCACCACCAAATTGCATGAAAAAGAAACGACCCACCACCAAAGTTGCGATATACACAAAGTAGTAGCCAACCAATGCTTTGAAAATAAAATTTAAATATTAAAAATAAATAAAGACATATTTGAGAATGCTTACAAGCTGAGTGAGCAATTTTGATTTTTCCAAAGAAGATAAAAATCCAAACCAAAAAGCAAGCTCCAACGTAGAACATGACGTCACGCAGTACCATTTTCATCACTGCAAACTCTCCTGAAAAGAGGACGCATCCTGTGACGACAGTTGTGGTGAATATTCCTGCTCCTGTTTATTGAGAGAACAAAGCAAACATTTAAAAACATTTCGCCATATCTAAATAAGAAACTTACCATAAAGACTGGCAAAAATCAAATCAGGTTTCGATTGACTGATTCCACTGATTGAGGAGAATATGTCAGGAGCTGAGTTACCAAAGGCCAAAAAGGTTACACCCTGAGGAATTGTTGATCAATTGTTGGTCCAAAAAATAATGTCTACAAAACTCACAGCTATGTGGTCCGGTAAGCGAAATGTCTTGGAAATAGTCAGCAGTGAAGGACAGAGACTGTTGAAGTTAGCCAAAATGTCATTCTATTGTTCTAACATTCACAGCAAACAACAAACTTACAAATCATCAGCGAGACTGCCAATGCTGACGAACAGCATCAGAAGAATCAAGAACAAGACTATGAGTGCCACAGGTCGTAGGTGACCCAACTGGCAATAGGTCAACTCGGTGTAGCTGTAGAAGATGCCATCGTAATCACAGGTTCCGTTGGTTTGCACAAATTCACATTGTTTCTCCACAGATGAGATTTCGTTCACGTAATGGCACTTTGAGTAAACAAGTTCATTATTCAACAAAATTGCATTAAAACACCAAATAATAAACTCACAGTGAAAGTGACATTTTCGAGAGCGTTCAATACTGATTTTGAGTGTGGTCGAAATGATGAGTAAATTTGAGAAACGATTTGCTCAAAAAGTCGCATTTTGGCGCGATATTTGTCAGCTGAGTTCTTCTTTCACTCTCAGTATGTTTGTATTCATGGATTTACTTCAACCTGTTCGTTAATTGCATTTACAACATTCACAAATTAATGTTCAATGTCAATGACAACGTGTAGACTGTAATTTGTCACGGTTACCTAATGAGCATTAAAACAGTAACAATTAAATAATCATTAATGCAAACATTCACATTCGTTGTGATGATTAATACACTGAACACAGTTTGTATTTATAAATTCGAGACCCAAACATTGTCAACTAATCACAATAACTGCAAATCGCAAATATTTCAAATGTTTCCACAATGAGATGACATATGCAAATATTATGATTCATTTACAGCTAACGTTATTGACCTTTAAATGCACATTTTCGGTTGTAATTTTAACAACTTTCTACTGAGTTTGCTACGTTCATATGCTAATACATTATTGTGCTCAAAGGTCACAAGATTGGATTAATCTGGTTGTAAAACATATGTTCCAGTGATTTAACGCTGTTTTTATTGTTAATTTGATTCTAAATGACGGACTTTGGCTTTTGCATTGCAACCACAACAATATTTTGTCACTTTAGTGCACTGAACTGCAGTTTAGTAAACTTTAAGGAAATTTTTGTAGTAAATCTTATTATTATTAATTATATTTCATTGGATTACAATTGTTTTCTAACTTAAATTGATAATAGCAACATTTTTAATATTGGTTTATTCCTAAAGATAGTTTCGAATTAGAATTGCAATAACCAATTTATTACTTTGCTATACTCAAAATCAGATGTCGTAAAAATCAATCTGTCCGGGCATCATTAATCTGTCCACCTCAACAATCACTTACCACAATGGCCGAACTAATCACAGGAACGCGATCAGTCACACGACCTTGTAATCTAATTTGAAAGTGTGTTTTTAAATTAATAATTTTGCACACGTATGAAAAGATAATGTGAAGCGACAACTCATCGTTGAGATGGAATGAGTACGTCAATATATTGATTGATTAGACCAATTAATAAGTTAAATTGGTCAGTTTGAGATTAGTGAAAAGTGTGTGCGCGATATGTGCGATCTAATGTGATTGGGCAATTTGGGTATTTTTAGATCTGTTGCTAAAGCCTAGAAATGGTTCTTTGATAATATTCGTGGCAAACAAATATGTGATAACGAAAACAAATTACAATTCAAAAAGGATCTTACTTGAATATCTTCTGAATTGACGTCCTTTTAGTAAACATGTATTGATCAACACAATCACAGAGTATTAGTATTATTAAATTTGTTTCAAAATTTCAGATCTATTAATTGGCGGTGATGAGGATTAAGTCAACATTGAGGGAGCGTTGCATTTAGCATTGACACTCGAGACAATAGTCGTTAGCCTTCAACTAAAGTCAGGCAATGTCAAAGATTGATCAACGTTGAATTGGTTATTTATATGAACTAGCCTTTGTTAGGTATTAAAGTGATAAATATGTTTAAAACAATAAAGAATGATTCTGCTTATCAGACTGGCACACAACCGACGTCAATCGCCCTCAAGCGAACAAGTCGAATAAGACTCTCTCGCCAGTGCCACTCGTTATCGGGTGGACGTGTGGCTGTGTGTGGTGTTGTGGTGTAGTTGGGTCTATGGGAAAGTGCTTTGCACCAAACCGCCTGTGACCATAAACCATAAACCAGTGGACGTAGGGCGACAAGCGGACAAAACCAACACAACCCCAACACTGGCCAATCACATGTCCAGACTGTATAAAACAGGTGGCCGTATCAATGGCGAAGACGGTGAAGACGATCCACAATTGTAAACAATCTTTAGGTAGAACAATAAACTCAACACCTGTGATAAGTCAAATACGAGTGAATTCAAAATGGGAGATTAAATGTTTCACAGTGATTTTAACTGATCGCACTGTGGTGCACTGTCACTCAAGAACACTTTTGCCACCAGACAATGGAACCTTTTGGTTAGACTGATGGGAGGGAGGGAAAGGTGTGGGGGTGGCAGAGGACATGTAACGACACATTGTAAAGTAATTAATGCACAATAAAGACAATGCAGTGAACGCAGAACTCATTCAGTCCCGACTGCTCCTTGTTATCTGTCTAATTAGCCCGGCAAAGTGTGTAAGCTTGAAAGTGTCAGTCCGGATTGATGCAGCTGTGTGCCCTCAAACTGGAGCATCTTCACCTAATCGTTGTCTAGGTCGGAACCTGTGTGCACCACTTAGCTGTGTGTTTGTGTATATTTGACACAATCAAACACATTTTGTAATTGTCCTCTCCCTTCTGGCCAGACTGACAATTGCCACTCACCAAGTCAAGCCATATGGTGGAAATATTTGTAAAATGTGCGTTCGTGCCCAATTGACAAATGTGTTGTACGTACACACACGAGACATTGTAAAGATTACGACGCGGCTAGTGATTTGTCAAGGTGTCGAGCTAATAAAACTTAGATGAACACACAAGAAAGTACACAACGATTATTAGTTGCATGCAACTTACTGCCCAGTGGTGACCTGTTTGCAGCATTTTTTTTGTCTTTCCTGCTCTACATTCTTGTGTGACCATTTTGTCATCGAGTTTCTCGGTACTATTCGACAATTGCTCGCAAGCCGAAGCAAGAGAAAGTAACACCAAGAGCAAATATTGACCTTAGCAATGAGCTTACTGACCCGCAATGTGACTCAACGAACACTTTATGACACTGCCAAATCAGTGTCAGACCCGTTTACTAGTCGTTTACGGATCTACTCGATGGTGAAATTAAGTAAGGTCCTATTTGGTTTGAAAGTAGCAATAATCATATAACATACGTACCTATTTTGATACACTCACTTTATGACGCAAGTGGTAACAAGAAAATCGGCTATTCGAATATTTTTCCATTTGGTTTGGAATTGTGTTTTGGCTGAATTCAAAATTGCCAATTCCAATTTGTTTCATTCAAATGCCCAATAGTCAACTATTGAGTCTCATGAATTTTGAATTTGACTTTTATTTGACTAAATTCTACCAATAATATAAAAAAGCAAATTAAATTCGTATCTAACAAATAAATAATCTTGCGCCGAAATTGCCATCTCTTGATTCGATTGCTAACTAACCCGAAAATTGTCAATAGTTTGCAACGAATTATTTTGAAGCATTTGTAGCAAATAATATCCAAATTGTGTATTGACACGAAATCATAAACATTTGCTCCACGTCGCACTAATTGTAAAGTGTTAGTACGTAATAACACTAATAATACCTTAGAACACAAAAGTGCAAACTAATATAAAGCACATTAATTAGTAAGTTTGTTGTCTTTTGCAGAATAGAATAATAAACCTTACACTTGTTTTATGTATAAATAGAGTTGATTAGTGTGCGTGTCTGGTCTAAGCAATGTTGGTGCACAATGATAATCAAATCACATGATAGCGAATAGTGCTAAGTAGATCGTAAAAATTATTTAAACATTTTAAAGACAAATAATTCATTCTCACGTCAATAATACAAAATAAATCTTTAATATTAAACATTTACAAAAATGTACAATACAAAAATCAGAACTTTCTTTTAATATTCAGAAGATTTTGTACCTCGTCTCGAATCAAACATCTCACCACTCGTCCACTGGATGTTTTGGGCAGTGAATGTTTGATGAAAATGTTGGACACGCTTGCATGCGACTGATTGAGCACCGTAATTGTGGACATTTTAGCTATTTGGACAACAAAATGAATTATAAAAAATAATTTAGTAAATCAAAGGCACAACTCACAATTCAAATATGCACCGAGCTCTCCTGACAATTTAGGCAACTCGGTTGTGGAGAATTCTTTTGCTACCACAGCAGCAGCCCAGGATTGGTCTCGCTTCAGAATCAAAGAAACCTTAAAATTCATTTCATTAAAATAAAATTCAATAAAAAAATTTGTTTATAATTCAAAATAGCACACAAATACCTCTTCAATGGCAGGATGACTTAGAAGGATAGTTTCAATTTCATTCTCCTGAATGCGAGCTCGTATTCCTGTGAATATTCCAAGTGTATTGAACCACTTTCCATACACGTACAGCAGTCCGTCCTCATCGTAATAGCCAATGTCGTCCGTTTTGAACCATCTTCGGTTTGGCAGAGTTGTATTTGCTGGTTTGACCACAATTTGATTTATCACCGTGACAGAGTCGCCATCTGTTGTCTCGAATATCAATGGAAGTATATGTTGGCTGCATTTGATAATAAAAACTCAGTAAATATTAATTGAACGAATTGAACAACTCGATAGTACCTGTGTTGATTGAGATAACCAATGGCAAACAACTCTGGCTCTCGTTCAATACAAACGAATCCAGCCTTATTCGCTTCATTCATCGAGTCTGCATTAGTTGGATCTTGTAGTATTTTGACACGTGTATTGGGCATCACATAACCGACCGAGTCATAATCGTGAGAATTGCGAACCATCATACTGATCGGAATGGGCGATTCCGACAGAAGGTAACAATGCCGAAGTGATTTCACCCTTGGGAAACGAAGGAAAAAATCAGTGCAACTTGCTGCTGGGATTTTCCCGCCAAAGGTTACAACCTTGGTTAGACAACCCAACAGGTTTGGCTTTGTGGTGTCTCGCGATTGCACTTTGAGCAGCTTGAGAATAATGTTCGATGAAAGCCATGCTAAATTGATGCGATGGTCCTGGATGGTTTGAGTGACCAGTTCAAAGTTGAATGTTGGCAAAAGAATTACGTTACAACTTAAGAATATTCCTGTAATAGATTGGTTGGTTATTGAGTTACGATTTACACTCATTACATACCTGCCAGAAACATGAGCACATTCTCCAGATGTTCAAATGGTCCGTATGCCAACAGTTTGTCAATAGACCTATAATCGAGAACTGATGAATGGCACAAAACTTCGATTGCCCCCACTATGCCATAATGGCCATAAAGCAATATTTTGGAAGGCCATTCTCCGTTGCCTGAACTGTTCACTGCGAGACATAAACTCGTGGTCACATTTTTTGGTTGGTACAAATCCTCGTCGGCGATTGGAGCAATGTTGGCATTTTGAATAAAGTCAAAGTAGGTGACCAGTTTGGGGTTCTTCATTAAAGTGAGCACATCGTCTTCGTCACTGTGAAGTGGATTGTTGAATGGATTTTTAGTTTCTTGGTTGTAAATTATGACTTTCTGCTTAACAAATTAATCATGAATTGCAATACACTTAATTCTAGAACATTACCAAGATTGTCGACACCGAATTCAACAATTTCTTGACCCATAATGAATCGACCTCAGCTGATATGACCAAATACTGAATATTGTGCTGAATGATTTTGGTTTTGATGTCCTCTGGATGAAAATAAAAATCAAATCATTTGTAATTTAAACAATCGAAGCCAAGCTTACGTAAGGAAACATTTGCCTTAGGAATACTGATCGGGATGGCACCAACACAGAGTGCACCAAAATACAGTGACAAATACTCGAGACAGTTCGAACCAATGTAAATGACATAATCGCCCGGTAGAAGAAATTGTTCAGAGAATGCTGTTGCGGTTTTGCGAATTAATTGTGCCAACTCGGAGTAGGTGAAGCTTTGTAGTGTTTGCTGGTCAAACTGAGAGATGAAATTGTTCATTAAGTAATTGCAAATTGAATTGACGTGAATGACATTGAACTTACTATTTTCTGTGGAGCAGATCGTTCACTTTCGAGTCTTTCGAGCAGCAACTGGTGAAGTGTGCACCGAGTAAAGTAAATATCGCTCAAAAATGAATTCACTATCTTAGGACCTGACTCGAATTGAGTCCGAGCTAGAATTGCGTTTGCCGAATGCATCTTTCAATGGAGAGGTCAGTTAGAAGTACAGTTCGAGTGAGTGAGAGGGGTCACTGAACACAGTAAACAAATCGAATCAGTTAGAGGCAAACGAGTCGTCCAGTGACACGCCACTCTACCACCACAACAACCACGACCAGATATCTATGCGATACCTCTCTGTCCGTACGTAAGGAGACTTAGATGACTGATAAGACCTATGCTGATGCTGTGAGCTAAGTGAGCACTGACACATCAGCTCTACTTGTCACACTGCACACTACCAGTCAATACTTAAGCCAAGACTTAAGTCACAGCATGGAGTCAAATCAGTCAAGTAAACTCAAGTCGGGGGACAACAACACACAACTACACCATCGAAGGTAGTCATGTTGTGTGACACTTGTTTGATTGATAATTGTGAATAGTAACCAACATTGAGGTGTAGCTTGGCACGGGTGGCAGGTAGACTACCAATATAAATAGACACAATTTTAATACAATTGTTTCGAGTCGAGAGTTGACAAATGTGTTTGTACATTTGTGAAGTGGCTCGTACACCAGTAATGTGCCAAACAATGATCGTACAGTGATAGTGCACACGGACATGGCCATGTTTGGCCAATGTTTCCATCGTTGGGCACGTACACACTCTAAACAGACGGTACAATACAAAATGACGATTATTAAAATAAAATCAATCATTTTGATAAGCACAGACAATTTTACAGGACAATATCATTTCCTTTGGGTAAAACAAATTTATTTTCAAATATTTTCATTAATCCAAACGACACACAAATAAAGTGCGATAATAAGGAAATAGTAGTGCACAAAATTGTTTTATTGTTGTCAAATGTCAATTACCTCTCAAGTGACAATATTGTAACTACTGTTTAGGTATGCACAATTATTAATAGCGGATTTGTCCTTAATGGACATTGGCAAATACAATGATGGACATGCGCGGTTATTACGCTAATTGATATATAATAAATCAAATAAATCAAATATTAAATTACATAATTAGATAATTTAGTTAAATTGTATGCAATGATAATATTACTAATATGTTATATCTAATATGAAATCGTTATTAATTTATATTGGTTAATTTATTTTTTTTGAATAATTCAGATTAGAACATTTCCAAACACCAGCTTGTGCCATTAACTGAACAAGACTGTTCTGTTTATGGTAACTCTGGTTGCTAGCCATTTTGACTCTCTTCGGTTGTCAAGCAATTATTGTCCAATTAGCACTCATTGAACGTCCGCGTCCAAGACTCACATATTGCGTTCTTTTTCTCCTTATCCAGTGCCATTATACAATGTATCTAAACATAGAATGCGTATGATAAATTGTCAATGTTCATTCTCGTGACACACTATTGTATTCAATATTAATTTGACAATGATCAATATGCGTTTGTTATAGACTTGTGACAAGTTAATTCTTGAACACAAATTTGTCTAAACTATCTCAAGTGGCAATTGTTTTATTACACTATTAATATACATTGTGCATTCTATCCTGTTTTCAAATAATATTGATAAAATGTACTTTTGACATTAAACCCCTCAATTGGTCATTTAAAAACAGTGCACAAACACACAAACTCACAAAGGGTTCCATTAAGGACAATCTTTTGTGCAATCAATTTGTGTGCAATGTTGTTGATGTCGCCTAAATGTTCTATTTATAACTGAATCATATGATTTATTTTGCTTTACTTTTGGAGAAATGTCACTCTTTAAAAGTACAAATACAATTCAGTGAAGTGCATTGCACTTTAATTAATTGTGGCTTATAAGAATATTACCAATTGAATTGAATCAAATCGAATTCAAACTAACAAAACAGTATGCAACATTCAGATCTGTATCATATTAAAAGTCATATTAAAAGTCAGTCTACTTCAATATTCAGAAGAAATGAATGTGTTGAGCTCAAATTAGCGATTTGCATTAGCAACATCGTTCATATGGACATCAGTTCAATCACAATGCGCACTTGTTGTTGGTTCCGGCAATTGTGTCCGGTTTGAGATATGCCACACACACACACACACACACACATACACACACACTTCAACAAGAGACCAACTTGTGAGCCTTCTTTGCACTGGCACGACATATATCGTTCTTTTGTACGTGCGAAATAGGACCGGCAAAGGCTTGTGATTGAACCACATACGAACTGTACCATATGCACTATCTATCTGTCTATCTTATCTATACTAAATGGGTCACTTAGAAAACAATTGAAATCGAAATCATATGACACTTTTCAATTACGTATATTATTTTAAAATTGCATCATGACATGAAAATACTCGGTTTGGGGTAACCAGTGGAGTTGTGACATTGAATTTGGTGGTCATTGACCAATTCAAACTATTCGAATCGATCATTTAAATATGACAACAAATCCCAAACAGTACTGCACTGACC
The DNA here is from genome assembly GCA_023373905.1 of Rhizoglyphus robini. NCBI lineage: Eukaryota > Metazoa > Arthropoda > Arachnida > Sarcoptiformes > Acaridae > Rhizoglyphus > Rhizoglyphus robini. The sequence continues at coordinate 1,034,038 of JAKIJQ010000005.1, read as the reverse complement.
AGGACACAATGATAAGGATCGAGATTAAGTTTTGATGGCGCCAAGTTTTGTAGTGTTTATTAATGACTTTAGAGTTATTGTTGATTTAGTTTGGTCGGTTAGTTAGCAATCGCGCCACTAGACTCCCCCACGGAGAGCACGCACAGGCACAGACACAAGAAATACCTGCTGATAGTACAGTGACTGAGGATGGCAATGGTATTTCACCAGTCGACTGACATCCATTGAATCATATTGTCTATTGAGCATAATGCTTTGATTTATCAAACGAGAGGAGTGGAGTCATTCGTTCAATCAAGTGCAATGATCTACTCTGTGTCTGATTGTGATGCTTATGACTGTCTAATATGGCTAATATGACGAGCATATGACAGTGGCAGACAGTGTCAGACACATGTGTGGATATATCGCTCCATGTGACCGGGCTTGACACTGGCCAACCTGTAATCGCTTCTATGTTTCTATTACACAAAACAGTCAATCCAAAGATGACTCACTCATTTGACTCATTCTCGCAGTCTGACATGAACGTAACAATGAAACTTTTGCCAAATGTCCAAGCGAACCTCAACAAGTGACGAGTCTGCAATAATACACTTGTGAACGTTGCCATCTTGGGCAAACGTTTCAAGGGGCTCATTTAGATTGTGATTCAAACAATATAATAATTGCTGCTTAAAATAGAAATATAGTGACATCTTGATTGAGTGTATTTTTAGATATTTTATGGAAATTATTGGGATTGATATATCTCTGCTGGTATAGGATCAATTACAATCGCCAAATGATCAATGTTCTAATGTCTAACACGCCAGTGCGATTATTGTTGCACAGGATTTGTATTATTTGTATGCTTTAGATATATTACATTGAGTTATGCATATCGCTGATTGGTAATCGATTCAAACAACAAGGATTCACTGGAAAAATGCTGATATCAATCGGTGATATAGCTGAGATACGTGTGACACTTAGTGTACACGCACTGGAATTTGTACCGAAAACATAATCCACAACACATTTACTTTACATTGCTTTGATGTGGCTTTTCAAACTACCAAACAATTTAACCTCTACTTTCACTTTTTGATAATCGACCAACAAAGTTTAATTAATTACTACCTACAAGGTAGCTTTGATTTATGACCCCCAATAAATACCTGAATGCATGATCCATTAAAATATTGCATTTCATGTGACCATCCAGCCCAATCACGTCTCGACCGAAATATTCAAGTTTCCAGGATTTTTCCATTTCCTTAATTGACGACTAACCTGTCGTGTAACACATAGCCGCACAACGTACTCTATAATTATATTGTCAGAATATTTTGAAATAAGACACATAGATATATGGATAGTTCAATATTATTTAATAAGCAAAAAACCCTGAATTTCGAAATGCGATTTTCATTGAACATAATTTTTGGTATGGATCAAACAAGCGGCTTGCAATAATCCATCCACCACCAGCCGAGACCAGTTCCGATTGAACGAGTCGATTCTATGCAAATTTTGTGAAAATGATTGCACATGCATGGCGCCAGCCACCTGTCTCCAATCGAGTCTCAATCAAGCATCGATTTATTCCGGATGTTTACATACATACAAATGCAAATTGAAATACTTGAGACAATAAGCATGTGTCGGAAAAGGGGCTCATTTTCACTATGATGACGTGTGCACACTAACAAGAGAAGAGTGGCACATAGTGCAATTGCACGTTCAAAATTCCTGAGATAGCACAAATGTCATCTAATGTCGGTGTGAATGTCTCTGTAATAGGTGCAAACAGCAGACAAATTGCTGACTAAATATGTCAAGGCTAGGATGTGTGATTTGTGCGCACACACACACAAAGTATCATATCGCCGGCTAAAGTTTGATTAAAATTTGAGTTAACACATTGAGATTAACTCAAACTAACTAAAGCTCTTGCACTAAGTTCTTTAAATGGAAACAGTTGTTGCTTTCTTGTTGGTAAATGAATTTGAAAATTGCAAATCGAAATTCGTTCTACTTAAAACCAATCGAGGAAACAATGCAAATCTTTCCATAATTGCACAATTTGATCGGAATATTTAGAGAATAATTTGTAGAAATGGAAAAGGACATCCCTTACACGAACTTCCTAATTATAAATTGTTCTTTAATTTCCTTGTTGATTGTTTGGAAATAGATTGCAGCAAGGTTGTTAGTGTGTAATTAGCCAATAGCATGACATAATCACATTTAAGCGAAACGGCTAACACACCAAACAAAGACAAAAAATCAACATCCTAAATTAGAAGAAAAGAGTGTGTGGTGTAATGTGTGTGTAATGTGTCTAGCACAAATGTCAAGTGACACTTCTCAGTGTTTGTAAGCACCAATGAGAATAATACGGTATAAATAACTTATCGACTAATAATAGCAACTACTTGAGATGTTGACTTTGTACCACGAGAGGAATACAACAACACACACACACACAAATTGTCTATTGGCAAAGATGGGTTTTGTGTTACAAAGTTTACTTTATAAATATAATATACAACTGTACAACTGTTCAACCGTGACGAAGTGAGAAGGCATTCGAGAAATGTCTGATCCGAGAAGAATTGATACGCATCTTGTGTGTGATGTGTGTGATGTGATGTATGTGCGATATGAGTGATACGTATTGCCGGGGCTATAATTAGGCCTACTTGTTGGTCCTGGGGCTCAACCAGTAATAATCAAACAAACAAAATAGGAAGTTAACTAATCTTCTCATGCATGAGTGAGGAATTTTCCGTTTTGCCAAAAGTTACAAGTCATCAATTGGCTGAAGAATTACGTCTGTCTTCTTGAGCACTTCTTTTTGCGGCTTCTATTGGCAAATGAGCAAATGAGGCGGTAAATCATCTGAGCAACAGTACTGGCACAAACACACACTCACACTCACACACAAATCATTTCAGCAATCAATGGCAATCATTGGCCAATTGAGCATGGCACAACAATCAAATATAACATAACACACAACATATCCAGTTATATTCGTTTCAATTTGCGTTGAAATGGAAAATTTATTCAAACATACAAATTACCATTTAAATGCAATGCACGCAAGGGAGAAGAAAAATAAAGAAGAAAACAAAGCAATTTGTGGGAGATAATCATAGCATAATATAATGTGTCATTTGGCTAGACATTCAAACACAACAATAATAATTCTTCAAGGTTTTGGTCAGTTAAAAAAAAGTTCATATAGACAACAATGGATTTTAATGACTTGAGAAATCTAACGGTTTTTATTCACCATTCACATCATATAATTTCCTTAATAAAAAATCTATATAAAAATGTACTCAAAGTGACTTTTGAAATGAAACATAAAATAAATGTGATTTTAAAATTAAATGTATAAAAATAACATGATGATGAGTCGTAAATAAAATGTTTGAATAAGCAAAATATTTACGAATGTTTATCAATGATCAATGAACTATCCAAAATACATTGATTGCTTCAAATGAGTCATCGTTGAACATTGCAACATCGTCAAACGGATAATTTGTCTGTAAATGGTTCTCTCCGATCGGTTCCATTGTGGCCGAGACCACCTCGATTCTGTGTCAATCATCACACATGAATTAATCAAACTCATCTGATCTCATTGTAGTAGTTGAACAGATTGATTTGGCCATACTCAAATTGGCTTTGTTCACTTGTGGCTTTGTTTAGCACAGATTCTGTCGAATTGTCGATTGATCTTAGTTGCCACAAGCAGAGCACATTGCACAATTGGGACTTTTTGTTGTTTAGGCATGTAGTGAGCACAATGTACACTACCGAAAGCAATAAATGTGTCAAACACTTAGGAAGGAAGGGAGAGAGAAAGGCAAATTGGAAATGAACTGGCGCGAATTCCTCCAATCAGCACAACCACCGCCATCATCATCAGTACCACCGAAACCGCAAACCGGCCTGGTTCACGCTAATAATACTTGCACAATTGGTTGAGTGTGATTTCGTGTGTGGTGCAATAATCGAGAAGAGTCGATATAAATAAATAGATACGCAAACGAGAGGCGACTTGACTTGGGTTGTGAGACACCAACAGGCCAACAACGAACAACCGAGCAACCGACGATTTTCTGTCAAATACTCAAACGAAAGGAATATTCTACACACTCAACACGCTGACGAAGGCAAAGAATTCCAAACATCGCGTTCATTTCACTAACCTTTGTGCGGGTGGATATGTTCATGTGAGTGTACCGCACAGTGTAAATGTGTGCATGTGTCGACTGCAGTGCACTTGTTTGTGTCAAACCACACCAAACCACGAGTTCGTTTGTTTATCCTTTAGCAGAATATTTTAGAATTTTACAACAAAAATTCATTAACTTGAAATATTGGATTTGGTTCAATTAACAAGTTTATGAACTCGATCATTTCAAAGTTATTTCTGTTCACAAACAAAATGTGGATGGAAAATTTTGATCACAAATGACAAATTGTCGATAACTCGCGAGTTTGATAAACAATTTGTACAATTTGACCTTTGAATTCTTTTCCGTTCTCCTTGGATATTTAAAGAATATTTATATAATTCGTTAAATATAAATATTTCCTATCCAATTTAAGTCATGTTTCTCAATTGCAATAAGAAAGTAAAGTAGTTTGATAGATTTATGAGTTCATGAATGAGACAAACGAACTAAATTGAACTGTCTTTTGTCTTTTGACCACTCAATAATTATTATAATGATTAAGGAAAAGTCATTGTAAATGAAATTTCCGGTGCAATAAACTTGTAATATTACTGCGAAAGCACTTTCTATCTCGACGCGCAATACATTTTGGTGAACAACTTCACAGTGAAGTTCAGTCGCCAATTGTTCTTTCTTGATTGATTGGTTTATTTTGGAACGGACGAAGAGGTCACTAACTAACTAAAGAGAGCCTTTCTCTTTTTAGATGTAATCATGGGGTAATAAAGCATGAGGCATGATTCATCCATGACACTTGAGTGAGACAATGCTGTTGACAGACGAGCGTTGCATTATTCAGTAGAACACAACTAAGACAAAGCCTGTTCAACACCTCCCAGGTACAATCGAACAGACAAACCAAAATGCGCACAATTATCGTTACCTGTCCTCAAAGTGCAATCAACACAAAATATGATGCAAAATCCCAGGTAGATTTCACTCTAGATTGTACTATTCCTGTGGTGGTGGCGCTTAAACGATCGAATGACGTTCCCACTTGTTGTGGGAGAGGGACATTTCGCTCGTGGCACCATATGTTCGAATGGTTATAGCTTCGCGATGATTTAGCGAAAATGTCTGCACACTTCACTTGTAGCAATTAATTAACAACGACACCAAAGAAAAGCCGAGTTCAAAGAGATATATGAACAAGGCAGACAAACCCGACCAAAGCCAAACGTTCGCCATTCGTTGAATCGTTGAATATGGAGAGAACATATTCCCATCTGTAAAGTGTGAAGAACAAAGTCCTGGATGGACCTAAAGCAAACAAGCGAACACGCATAGGAACGTACTAAAAAAGAAGTTGCCAGTGTGGCCAAGTGTGAGAAATGATCATCGCCATTGGCATTACGACACACTGCACTGTACCACAGGCACAAAGCATACCACTTTCGGTACGTCTGCCTTTCGTCTGTTGCCTCTCGCGGCTTTGTGCACTGTTCGACCACTTTGCTTCTGTTCTGCTTCTCAGATGATGATGATCGTGCAATGTTGAGTCTCATCAACAAAGTGAAAGGATCATCATTGAGTCAAGTGCGAGACACTCGGCACAAACCTTGCCCCCGAACATACAACACAACACATACACACCGACACATAGTCTTTTTGTAGTGCTTTGGTGTGCACTTTGCATTTGTTTCATAAATACTTAGCAACTCACACTTTGAGCAATCACTCGCTCAATTGACATTGCACTCTACCGTTTTAAAAGACCCAATTCATTCAATTGACAGTGTACAATAGACAATTTCATTAATGACACACCAACCGTGGAAAGGCACACACATGTGCACATGTGAGAAATGTCACACATTTTGTCATCACATAAGGCACACAAATTATAAACCAATTTTTAAATAAGAAAAGTCTACTTAATCAAACCAGAGATAAACTATAAATAGACTAATCTCGTCGAATCGACATTTTTGTTGTTCCCAGTGACTAAACCCCCAACCAGCAATCGATATATCTCAATATCTCACATCTCATCGACATTGCCCAATCGAGTATCGCACCATCGAGAGACAAATTGGCCCAAATTATGCAAGATTGAGTGTGCTGTGTTGAACTTTGAAGACCGCCACCGCGAACACATAAAGACAAGATTGTGCGACTTTGTCGAGCCCGGCAGATTGATGTGCTTTTGCTCAAATTCCGATTGAACCGTGCCAACATCGACACAATCAACTGCCGAACAACCTTTTGGCCAAATTGAGATGAGAATCACTCTAAATATAGGATTTATGTGTGTCAAGTGATAAACGCGGAAATTTTCTGTTCAGCTCTATTCTGTGTGTGTGTCAATTACACGCTTGCTTACGACCGGTAATTAATCACTTTTACGAGTGTCAAATGATGTTTTTTCCGACCGGCGTGTGATGATCTATGTGTAGTTGTGTGTTTGTTTGCGTGTGAATTCTCTCGTTAATTATCACAGTTCGCTTGTCAATTGAGAGGCCCGTCGACACTTATCAACCAAAACGACGGCAGCAGTGTGTAATATTGCAAGACACACTACCGAACTGATAAGCAGAACAAATCAATCGGCACACATGTGTTGAGTGCAGTGCGACAGTGTCACTATCAAATATAGTTCATCCAATCACGTTTTTCCCAGAAGACTTTGAAATTGAATAATCATTGAATTATAATCTGAATATATTTGATGCACAAACAACAAACAAACAAGTGTTGGGCAATTGCTCAAGCCCTCTGAATTGCACTTTTGAGTGGAAGGTTGTGGTCATGCTTGTGTAGAACATGTTGTTCCTGAGCCTCTCTCCACTCACTTCTCACTCATTCTCGTGTAATCGGTGTGTTATGTTGTGTTGTGTGTTGTATGTCTGTTTGATGATCATCCGATAATTACGAGTATCACTCTTCATTACGATTTGTTATCGCCCCAAAACGAGAGGCTTGAGCAGCGGCGAGCAAATGTGCAAGTGTCGCTTAATTCCTTAATTGCGTGCTGTGGTTAATTGAGTATTGAGTGATTGCGTCGCACCAATGCCGCCATCGACATTATCCTATCGACAACAACAACAACAACAACATTTCTTTGTTTCATTAATGAAATCATTCATCTACTCGCTTTAATCGTCGAGTGTTTCGTGTGTACTTTGTTCTTCTCATCTCACCAAACGTCATTCTTCACCCGAGACTTGTCTGTCTTGTTCGAGAGAGCGAGAGAGTGTTTTTACCCAAATAGAAAGTTGGTGATAAGAATTGCTCAGCACAGATGCCGATTGGTGACTAGTGGCACTGATAAGTGACAAGTGATTTATTCTATCGATCAACACAATGCATTGGCTGAACAATCAATCAGTGCACAGACCACGCTCGGAATAATAGCACTGCCAAGCAGCATCAGCAGTCATAAAACTAGTAAAAGTAATATCGCACCATTATCGGCCAATCAAAGCAGCCATCATAATCGTCATAATCGTGGTCGACTGCATTAACAGGTTAAGTGGTGCACAGAGCAAACACATGTGGAACAGTGAGTGAAGTGCTACACCAAAGTGTCGACACTTGGTGGTGTGATGTGCTGCCTAGTGCCACCGACCATGATCGCTCATTTGCCTTCGTGCCGCGCTCGGAACAAGACACACCGCTGTCGAGCCATCATCTCACTACTCATCGTGACTCGATGCAACACTCCACTCCACTGGTGACAAAATCACTTGTCAGAAATGAAGCTTAATAAATCACTCAACAGCGAAATAAATTTTGTGTTCTCCTGGAAGACTTGACATTTGCAAAACACATTTGCCGAGTAAAGAAATAAACATAAGAAATGGAGTGTGCTTTGTGGTGCCATTTAGACACGATAGTACACAAAGATTACAGAACTGATTGAAACTTGACTAAAGGAATTGTTGTGAACGATTGGCCATTAATTGCGAACATTTTGTGATTGACGACATGTGATTTACCGGAAACTTAGAAATTACTTTCAAATTTAAATATCCACTTCAATTAATTTAATTTTGATAAATTTGAAACTATTGTACGTAGAACATTCATTACAAACCGAACCACCCAACCACCCACCAAGCCTCAAGATGTCTTCCCCCGCTTGTGCTTCCTCTTCCCTCAACGCCTCAACTGCCTCCAATTCATCATTCCACTGTGCACCCCCCAACACAATCTCCACTTCCGACCAACTGCTCTTCCTGTACAGTCGATTCGATCTCTTACTGCTTGTGTTGAATCTAACGGTGATTGTGCTGCCAATCGGGAAATACCTTTTGATAAACGCAGCCGCACGGTTAACCTTTATCAAGTGCATCAACAAACAATGGTTTGCGAGTGCAAATGTGTGGAAGAATGCTTCCTCCACAACGTCCACCCCATCGAGCTCTCCTAGCACGCAATATTCATTGCATCACCACAAGATACACTTTAGCAGTCAAAAGACGGCCAAATTAAAATCGGTCACTCTCAATGACAATCTGCACAATGTCCGAGAGACAGATCCGTTGACCGGTGGTGTAGGAGGTGCAGGAGGTGATTTAGTGAAAAGTGGTACCGTCAAGATAACTCAATGCACGAATCGAAAGAAATCTCGAATTGTTGTCACGGACCGAGTAGGCGAAATTCTCACCCAAAGTCTGTACATCATCCTGTTCATGGTGTACTGTGCCTACACGATGGAGCTTGTCATTCTGTACATAAGCAAACGAAAAAGACCGTTGTCGGCATCGCCAACCTTCAACATAATTCCACTTGAACTGATCACATCGAGTCTGACCTTAGCAATCCATCTGGTGGAGTATGGCATCATATACGGCAACAAGCTATGGCTCACTTCCAATGTGGTCTCACAGCCCACGGCGACATCGATTGTCGACCAACGTGCAGAGCACACCTACAGCTACACTCTGCACTCGTTTGCATTTGTGTACAATGCCATCCAGGCACTGGTCAGCATTGCCAAATTGGTGCTGACCAGTCTGTTGCTACAATCGAACAGCAGTTTGATCCTTCAACTACTCAAGCCATATCTTCTGGTAACGATGTTCATCATTCAAGCCTACTTCACAGGCAAACATTTGCTTCAACTCATATCCATTGTAAGTATATCGCTTGTTGTAAAAGTATTGTCAGCAAGTGTTCTAACCAATCAAATATGCTCAACCATTAAGTCTTTGAATATGCAGAATTTGTGCGAACTCCGACGAAATGACTCAGTGAACAAGTTGAATCAAGTCAAGTACCGACGAACGCAAAGTACTTTCCTCTCGATGATAACTTTCACCTGGTTTTTGGATATAATACGACTTGGATACAGAAAGAATTTGGATCTCACCGATTTGGGCTCATTGCCAAACTGTGAACAAGCCACTTCGCAGTACGAACGATTCTATAAACACTATCGACTGCTAAATGTGAGTTCGGTTTGCGCAAATTAACAATAATATCAACTAACTGTTTTTTGTTTAAGATTCACGAACACCAGTCCACTTTTCTGTGGATAGTCTGCTGGCGAACGTACAAGAAGTCACTAATCTTCGGTGGCATAATCAAAATCCTGTCGGACCTGTCGAGTCTGATCGGGCCAGTGTCGATCGGTTACATACTCAACTACATATCTGCGGCACAGGCCAACTCGAGCACCTTGACAGAGGATGCCATTACACTGGTGGTCAGTGAAAGTCTCACCTTGCAGTACATGAATGCTTATGAATTCTTCCGCAATGCATATGTGGTCACCATTGTTGTGTTGTTTGCGACACTGCTGCAAAGCACATTCTCCAATAATTTCAATCACTTGGTCATCTCTGAGGGAATTCATCTCAAGACTGCCTTGAATGTAAGTTTTGATCAATTTTATTTCACATTGTTCAGTGCAAACGTTCAGCGCATTAGGCACATCAGCTGATTTTGTTTGACAAATGACTTATTTGTTTGTGTTTTAGTGTTGCATCTACAACAAAGCCCTTCGAATGCCAGTGTCCAACTCTGAGCATATCGACAGCGGAATTATATCAAACTACATGTCAACTGACTCGTCGAATATATTTCAATTCTTCACAATGATGCATTATCTGTGGGCTGTCCCCATCAAGGTATGACACTTTTGGTTTAATCAAGTATTTGAAATACTAATTCATTATTGACTAGATTATAATTTTACTATATCTGCTGTACAAACAAATGGGTATTAGCGCTATTTTGGGTATGTTTCGGTTATTAGCTATTTTGAATGCCACATTATATAACATTGATTTACTTTCAGGCGCATCTATATTCTTCATTCTCTCCCCCTTCCAGTATTATTGTTCTCGTAAGATATCTCAAATTCAGAAACTTCAAATGGACGTTTCTGACCAGCGACTGTCGAAAACCACCGAATTGTTCATGGGAATGAAGTTGTTGAAACTGCTTGGGTGGGACTTGCATTTCGCCGAGCAGATCAAACGCTTTCGTAAGACCGAGTTGGAGTACTTGAAGAAGGATGCCATCTATGTTGCTATTAACAGTGAGTTCTAAGATGCTGTTGATTAACATTCGACAATTGACATTTTTGTTTCTTTTAAGCTTTCATAACTCAAGGCTCTGCAATTTTAGTGACCATGATCACATTCAACCTGTTTCCATACATCGAACAGAAACCTCTCACCTCTGCCACAGTGTTCACAAGTATTGCCCTGTTCAACCAAATCACCACGCCACTGTACATTGTTCCACTGGTTATTCCCATGCTGGTCAGTGCCATTGTAAGTCATAGTCGACTGGTGAGTTACCTCAGTATTCGCGAACTCAAGACCGACTTCATTCGATGGGAGAATGGACCAGTTCGAATGAAGGACATTGTGCCCAATTCGGCGCCCATTCTACAGCCACACCAGCACAGAATGCTGGACAGAAGTCAATCGGCACTCACACACAGACCACCACCCCCTTCCTCCATTATGAACGATCTTTGCTGCTTTACTCGAAGTAAATTTATTGTTTTCTTTTGATTGATTTATTTATTTACTTACAATGATTTATCTTAGATGGCAAATTTGCATGGTACGACGAATTGTTCGAAAAGGACAAGATGACTTTGTCCGACATCAACATTCACCTTCCTCGGGGCAAACTGACCCTCGTTGTCGGTTCGATTGGTTGTGGCAAGTCTACTTTCCTGGCCAGTCTTCTCGGGGAAACTTATTTGGCTGAGGGAGAGCTTCACTGGCTGAATGAGAACAGTCACGGTTATGGCTATGTGCCCTCTACCCCTTGGATTCTCAATGTTTCTCTGCAAGAGAATGTCACTTTTGGTCGATCATACGATCGAAAACGATATGAAGAAGTGATCAAGGCATGTTGTCTCCAAGCAGACATTGACCTGCTTCCATACGGCGACCAGACTATCATTGGAGAACGAGGCATCACTTTGTCAGGTGGTCAAAGACAACGTATTGCATTGGCTCGTGCAATCTATTCCAACACAGCAACTCTCATTTTGGACGATTCACTTTCAGCTCTGGACCCAATTGTTGGATATTCCGTGTTCGACAATGCAATCATTCGTCTTGCCATCAAAGTGCAACGTCGAACAGTAATTCTCGCTAGTCATCGACATGAATACTTGTCAAATGCGGATTATGTGATTGTGATTGAGTCTGGCACAATCAAGAATCAAGGTCCACTGCAACAGATCGAGAAAGAGGACAAAGCATTCTTCTACCAGTGGAATGTGATCAAAGAAAGAGAACTTCGAGAGAGGCTCAAACAGAAGCCACGCACATGCAAGACCACAGAAGAGCGCCATCGACTTGTTCGACTTTTATCGAAGAAGGGCGAATTTCGTGGTCCAATGAAACAAGTGAAACGTGAAGCATCGATGAACCGATTCAAACGAATACCAAAAGCATTGTCGAGACAAATGAGTTACGATGTCACAAATGCATTGCCGTGTCATGAGTGGGCAGAGGCAATGGACGACGTCATTCAGGAGTCAGAGATGGAGGTTGACCCTTCCTCCCTGACTGCCAATTCCAATCTGAATCGATTAATATCGTCCGAATCGGAGAACTCCAAGCAAAGTTATCTCTCACTGGCCTCATCAACCAACTCTGCAACATACGACGATACGAATCTAAATTCGGTGACAAGCACTCACACACTCACCCCATCCGCCAACAGCAGACCTCCAATTCTGCGACTTAACTCGAGAATATCGAACTACTCAGTTCAGGCAAACTCGATCATCGAGGAGGAGGACGATGCCGAGTTGCTCTGCTGTAAGCACAATTGCAATCGAATCGAGTGTGGATGCAGTTCGATTAGTGCACTCAATGTGCAGTCCGATGCTCAGTCCAGTGACAGTGAGAACGAAGATTCAGGCAAGTCGGAGGACAGCTACTCCCCAGTGGAGGACAATACACAGGAAGTCAACAATGAATTGCTCTATGAGATCATCACCTTCAACGAGGTTTGTTTTTGTTGTAATTCATTTGAATGTTAACTAATTATCGTTTTTATAGAATCAAGTGGAAACTGGGACCCTGTACAACATGGACATCAACCCCCAGAACAATCAAATCTCCTTGGACATGTATTTGGCATACATTCGAGCTCACTCCTACAGTTTGGCAATTCTTGTCTTTGGATTGATCATTCTAAACCAAGCTGTGAAAGTTGTCTCCGATTTTTGGCTTGCCAAATGGACAGACAGTGACGAAAAGAATATGATGAAGAATCAATCGAGTGCTGAACTGCTGGCAGACAGTCATGAGAACATGCAGTACTACATCTACACGTACACCATTTTGTCATTGGTCTCCGTCATTATTTCCTTGTCCACCAATGTTTCCGCCCAGTTGATTGCAATTCGAGCTGTGCGCCTGTTGCATGACAATTTGGTTGACACTTTGGTGAGATGTCCTCTGAGATTCTTTGACAAGACTCCCATTGGTCGAATCATGAATCGATTCACTAACGACATTAATGTCATAGACAAGGTTTGTCTCATGAATTTGTCCATCATCATTTGACTCATCTAATTCGTCCCACACAGAAACTTCCAATAGCAATTCCTGTTTTGCTTCGATTCTTTTTCCTGTGTCTCTCCGCGATTGTGGTGAACATCATCATCACTCCATACTTTTTGCTTGCGATCATCCCAATCCTGGTGGTGTACTATTACCTGCAGAAAGTGTTCAGATGTACCTCGAGACAACTTCAACGACTCGATTTGTCAAGCAAAGCTCCCATCATATCGCACTTCAACCAAACCATCGACGGACTGACCACCATTCGAGCCTTTCACGAGCAGTCCATGTTCATGGAGAAATTCTTCCAACTACTCGACACGAACAATCTGTGCTTTTTGATGGTCAACTCGGCCAACTGTTGTTTGGGAATATTCCTCGACTATCTCGGTGGCATCATTCTGTTCATAGCAACTTTAATTTCCATCACGGCTGCTCTCTATTGGAATGTTCAGTCTGCCTTTGTCGGCTTGGCCATGACTTATACTTTGCTTGTTCCGGTGTATCTCAATTGGCTGGTTCGTAACTTGGCCTCAGTGGAGATGAACATGCAATCGGTGGAGCGAATCTATCGATACACTCAAATGGAGATTGAGGATAGCTGCTTGAACAGACTGAAAGATTCGGACAAATGTAAGTTCACATATTAAAGCAACAATCAATAGTGACCTACTCAATATTTGTTGCATTCAGGTGTGCCCACCGATTGGCCCAAGTCTGGTGAAATCAAATTTCAAAACGTCTCAATTCGATACGAGGCTAACTTTGAACCGATCATCAAAAATGCAAATATTCACATTCAATCCGGAGAAAAGGTTTGCAAATATAAAAGAAATAATTTTTAATTCATTTTAATTGTTATCATTTAGATTGGAATTTGTGGTCGAACCGGAAGTGGAAAGTCATCACTCATTAGCGCACTGTTTCGCATCAACCAAATATGCAAAGGAAAGATCTTTATTGATGGTCAGGACATTGCACTGGTTTGTCCATACAAGCTCAGAAAGAAGCTCTCCATCATTCCTCAAGATATGGTCTTGTTTTCTGGAACAGTCAGGTATGCTTCGATTCAATTTAATTTAGTGATTTATAATTTGTTTCATTTAAATAATAGACAAAATCTAGACCCAGGAAGGCGCCATTCGGATGAGGAAATTTGGTCCATTTTGAAGGACTTTCAACTGAACAGAGCAATAACGACCCTGGACGAAGAAATTGTGGATGATTCCTCACTCAGTTCAGGTGTTCGTCAATTGCTCTGCTGTGCCCGAGCCTTTTTGCGGCACTCTCCAGTGCTGATCATGGACGAATCGACCTCTCTACTCGACCCCAAGAGTGAGCGCCTTGTCCTCGAGCAAATATTTCGCTCCCAAAAGACGATCATTGCCATTGCTCATCGAATAATGAACATTGCTAACTTTGACAAAGTGCTCGTCGTGAACGAAGGACAAATAGCCGAGTTTGACACACCAGACAATCTGTTGAGGAGGCCAAACTCGATATTCTACTCGTTGTACCACAAGCAGGGCTCGCGGTAAAACTTCAAATGGATTCTTCCACAATTGTGATTATACAAACAGTCCACTTGGTGCAGTGACCACTTGATATATTCCTGAATCTCTATTAATGTTGTAAATTATTGTTTTGTAATATTTTTATTTATTATTATTTTGTGATTTAATATATTATCATCATTTACGAATATAAAATTATACCATAAATTGATCGATTATCATTTGTGGATAGTGCCCTGGACTGATGCCAGGTCAATATTCGTTTGAGTACTAAATGCTCACTAGTAAGCTTTGTCAATTAGGAACGGTTGTGTAGCGAATCTTCAATTTGGCGATGAGTGGAGTGAAGATGGCATAGCCAATGGCTGCACCGAGAACGATCGA
Source organism: Rhizoglyphus robini (assembly GCA_023373905.1). Taxonomy (NCBI): domain Eukaryota; kingdom Metazoa; phylum Arthropoda; class Arachnida; order Sarcoptiformes; family Acaridae; genus Rhizoglyphus; species Rhizoglyphus robini. The sequence continues at coordinate 1,018,909 of JAKIJQ010000005.1, read as the reverse complement.
AATGAGAAAGTACACTTGGTAGGTCATGACGATCAACATGAGGCAATAAGAGAGACCGTACTGAATGGCGTGCAACAAAGATTGAGCCACATGGAGACGATGACAGAAATGTTCACTGAAGTAGCAATTGGTCATTTCAAATGAATTGTATAAAATTTCACTCACCGAAAGCTGATTCCATAATTTTCTGATTTAACTTGCTGCGAGTGAACTATTTCACGAATGTATTTCACTGCCTCGTAAATGATTGTGAGAATGCAAACAACCAGACAGGAGTAGAGCATTTCTGCAATGGAATTAAATTAACTAAAGTATGATTTAAAATTTAAAACGAAACCTACCTCCGGCACTTTGTGGTTTCCATCCTTTGAATAGAATGTGATCCAAGCCAGTTTCGAAGTGAAAATACATTATCATCATAGACATGTCGGATTGGGTGTAGTTGGACATGGCCGAGCGTGCAATGAACGAACCAATGGATGCTGAACTCTCAAATTAAAATGTCCACCAATGTAAGACCAAAGTCCAATAGCCACTTAGTTGGGCAAACAATGAACCAAATACATGTGCATTTATCGGCTATATTGTGTGCAGAGCAGTGTTGTTGTTGTTGTGGCAATGCCAGTTGTGCAAACATTGTTGATAATTGACACAAACAACACACTGTTCTTGTGTGTGCTCACTACAGCCGTATCTTACTCCATTCAAGTGACACAAGCGATGCTCAACCTAGTTCAAGTTTAATTCGATGGATTTAAGACATGTTTGGGAAACTGTGTTGGATGCTCACTGTAGTACAGCCATCGACAATATATACCATGGTACATATACCGTACACGGTACATGTTGCAACTCTCTACTGATATGATCAATGCAGAGGTGTAGTCATAGAATTTGGTGCTAAGTCATCCTCGAATGACATCGCACTACAACCCAATTTATACGCAACGCAATCTTTGTAATTTAAAATTTTCATTAATTTCTTTAAATGCACAAACAAGTTATTTTACTTGTTCTTTTAATAAGATCTCTGATAATTTATTAAGAATTCCTTAATGGGTCATTTAAATTAAAATCACGTAAATGAATCAAAATAATCAATAAAATAATTCATCAATCAATTTATTTAATATACGAATTTCTTATATCAATATTTTATATAATCATATGTCTGGCGCATGCCGCAGCGCTGTAATTATGTTTGGAAATATTAAATATGTCACTGTCTCGTCTGGAATATATTTAACTTAATAATAATGTCAAAGTATGGAAATATTACAAAGGAAACTCCGTGAGACAATAACGATGATCGACAAATCAAAAGTTTGACCTCAAGAAATGAGTCAAGATACCAAGTCAATTTTTATTGCTTATTCGTATGGAATTTGTTTGTCGGTATTTTGTATTTTGTAGTATATCACTTGAAATATTGATATACTCAATGTATTACTCATTAGCTCGACAATGTAAGATGCACCGCACTACATCATAAAGCATTTAAAATCGACTTATTTCTGAATTTAATTGATAAAAACTGCATTGAGTGAACAAATTCAAATTCATTTACAATAATAAAAATCAAAATTAAAATAAAAAATAAACCAAGTTCCCATTTTATCAAAATTTCTGAAAACATGATTGCAATATATTTCATTGGAACTTCACTTATTATGACGTAAATAAATCGTCAAAATAAATCGATAAAAAGTATTCATGTCAACAGTCTCATTTTCACTAACTATGAATGCATTGCAGTGTAGTCTGTTCAAATGTTTTGTGTTAAATATGATTTAGTTTGATATCCTTTGCACATAAAGTGCCAAATGTAATACATTGCAATAGTTTTAGAAAAATATTCAACGAAATTCAAAAAATAATCTACAACATTAAGTTTATTTGAAATATGTCAAATCAAAACTTGTATTTGAACAATACAACTTTGATTGTTTCGGTTGTTTTGGTAAGATTCTGTGTAGTACAAATTGTATGTTTAATCCTTTTTAGTTTCCAACATTATGTGAAATTATTAAAAGTGAAAGTGGTGATTTCAAGTTCGATTTTGGCATCGAGACAAATGTGTTGAGTTGCTTAGAAAAATGGTTCAAGTTTAAAACAAATTTTATATTCTGGAAAGATCGTGAATCGTGGGCCGCGATGATTCGACATGTTAATCAAGGAGTTAATTTTGATTGTAGGTCGAATTTTAAATTTTAATATTAACATTTAATAGATGTCCCAAATGGCAATGTGTGGAATAGTGAGCAAGCCAGAATATGATCAACTCGTTGATTTCACTGATAGCACATCTGTGAATGAAATGACTTTTGTCTCGAGAAGTGATCGACTGGTGAGCAGAGACTGGATTCTATTCAAACCTTTCTCAGTGCATTTGTGGATTTATATATTCCTCACATTTATGACAATTCTGACAATTCTTTGCATTACATCAAAATTATTAAAGTCAGATTCAGATTTTGTAATCAATTATACAAATCTTTACTCAATTTATGTGAATCAATGTAAGTTTAATCAATGTATTTTTTAAATTAAACTAAGTTGAGCTTATTCCATGAAGCCACAAATATAATCAACGAATCATCACTAGCACTACGTCTCATCTATCTAAGTTGGATATTTGCTGCATTAATTCTTTATCAATTTTACAATGCATTTTTACTTTCTTTTCTGACGGTGCCTGAGTACGAACCACCAATTGATTCAATTTCCGATTTGCTCCGAGTCACTCGTGATGATTCGCGCATTTTATGGACACATAAAAATTCACTTTTCAAAAATCGATTTTTACTTGCAAATTCTGACGATGATGTATTTTACACAATTGGTCAACATTTCAACAGGTTTATACTAATTGTCATAAAACTTTTAAAGTAATTTATTTTAAAGAAGGAAAACAATTAAAATGGAAGATGGACAGTACAACAGTTTGATGGAACAAAATGATCAAAATATGATTCTTGCACCTAGAATTATATTCGATACCTACATGCAATACTCAAGAGTGCCTGTTCATATTGCATCGGAGAATGTTCTACAATTCTCAACATCATTAGCACTTTCTAAAAATTCGTCATTAATTGCGCCTTTCAATGGAGTGTGAGTTTTTGCTTACATTTTTACACATTCAATTACATTTCAAAATTTCAGTATCAAAAATCTAAAAGAAGTAGGTTTGCTTGATTATTGGACAAGAAAAGCATACAAGCGAGCATTGTCAAAATATGGAAACATTACACAAATTCAAAAGCACAATCCAAAAGACAATGAACAACATTTCAAAAGTTTGACAATTTATGACTTGAAGTCAATTTTTATTGTTTATTCAATTGCAATTTGTTTGTCGCTATTTTCAATATCACTTGAAGTGTTAACATACTCAATAATGCGACATTGCAAGGTGCATCCCACCACATCATAAAACATTTAAATCGACATAATTCTGAATTTTATTTTTATAAACGACATTAATGTTGAGTGATCAAAAAGATATTTCATTTACAATAAATACATCAAAATAAAATATAAAATAAACCAGGGTCTTATTCTATCAAGATATTTGAAACGTGATTGCAGCATATTTCTTTGAAAATTCACTAATAATTATTACGTTAAAACATTATAATGACGTAAATATAAATCGTTAAAATGAATCGATAAAATGTATTCATGACTACGGACACGTTTTTACGAACTATTAAAACTCTATGTTGAAGAAGAAGAAACAACTTTGTTAAAAATAAAGCGGTTCTGCCCACTTAAGGTGAGTGAAATGTCAAAGTGCCATTAAATGCAATGCAGTGAAATTTTGAAGTCTGTGCAATTGTTTCGTATTAAATATGCGTTAGTTTGACATTGATATCTTTTACACATAAAGTTCAAAATGGAATGCATTGCAATAGTTTGCAAAAATGTTAAATGAAATTTAAAATTTAATTAACAACTTTAAATTTATATTCGAAAAATGTCAAATCAAAATTTAAATTTGGACAATGCAACTTTGAATGTTTCGGTCGTTTTGGTAATACAAATTTCGTGTAACTCAAGTTATGTGTTAATCCTTTTATAGTTTCCAACATTATGTGAAATAATTAAAAGCGATAATGGTGATTTCAAGTTTGATTATGGCATTGAGACAAACGTGTTGAGTTGCTTAGAAAAATGGTTCAAATTCAAAACAAATTTTATATTCTGGAAAAATCGTGAATCGTGGACCGCAATGGTCCAACATGTCAATCAAGGAGTTAATCTTGCCTTTAGGTGAAATATTAGATTTTAATATTTTAATGTTTAATAGATGTCTCAAATTGCAATGTGTGGAATAGTGGGCAAACCGGAATATGACCAACTCGTCGATTTCACTGAGAGCACATCTGTGAATGAAATGACTTTTGTATCGAGAAGTGATCGACTGGTGAGCCGAGACTGGATTCTACTCAAACCTTTCTCAGTGCATTTGTGGATTTGCATATTCCTCACATTTATGACAATTCTGTCTATTCTTTGCATTACATCAAAGGTCTTAAAGTCAGATTCATCTTTTGTGATTAATTTTACAAATCTTTACTCAATTTATGTGAATAAATGTAAGTTCATTTCAATGTCTGGTCAGATAAAATTCAATTAACCTTTTTGTCTATTTTGTGTAGCCACAAATATAATAAACGAATCATCACTAGCACTACGTCTCATCTATCTAAGTTGGATATTTGCTTCCTTAATTTTGTATCAATTTTACAATGCATTTGTACTTTCATTCCTGACTGTGCCTGAGTACGAACCACCAATTGACTCAATTTCCGATTTGCTTCGAGTTACAAGTGATGATTCACGCATTTTGTGGACTCACAAAAACACTCGTTTCAAAAATCAATTTCTACATGCAAATCCGAACGATGATGTATTTTACACTATTGGGCAACATTTCAACAGGTTAACAATTGTCATAATTGACATATAAAGTAATTTATTCTTTAAAGAACGAAAACAATTAAAATGGAAGATGGACAGTACAACGTTTTGATGGAACAAAATGATCGAAACATGATTCTTGCATACAGAATTATATTCGACAACTACATGAAATACTCAAGGGTGCCTGTGCATATTGCATCGGAGAATGTCATGCAGTTTCCGACCTCATTAGCACTTGCTAAGAATTCGCCGTTAATAACCCCTTTTAATTTAGTGTAAGTTGCTGCCTATAATTTACTGATTTTTTATGCATTCAATTCAAATTGTAAATTACATTCCAAATTCATAGAATCAAAAATTTAAAAGAAATGGGTTTGCTTGATTGGTGGACAAGGAAAGCATTCAAACGATCATTGTCAAAATATGGAAACATTGCACAAGTCATGCGCAATCCAAAAGATAATTTCAAATGTTTGACACTTTATGATGTGAAGTCAATTTTTATTGTTTATTTATCTGGAATAAGTTTGTCTATTGTTTGCATGCTTGTTGAAGTATCGATTTACATGTCAACTCAAAATGTCTAAGTGCACATCATTTCATAATAAATCACAAATCAGACAAAACATTTCTCACTATTCACTCTGAATTTGTACAATTACTTTTCCAATATTTTTGGCTGAATGTAGCCACTCTTCAGCTCGATGAACTTGTTCTAGTCCGACAAACTTTCCATTTGGACATCTCTCCCCAATGTCAACTTGTGCTTTAATTTTGTTTTGTGCTATTCCATTGATAATTTGAGGTAGATAAATTGGAATGCAATCTGGCCGGCTACCCAAATTGAATCCTCTCAACGATTTTGCCATGTGAATGAGCTAACAAAAAAGTTCATGAATTATTAAACTTTGAGTAAACTAGTTGATGCTTTTATTTATTTACCTGTGCATTCAAGTCTGGCACCGGAACTGACTTGTGTCCTGCGCCTTGTTTGTAATCTTCAATACTGCCAAGAATGACCATTCGACCATTGAAGGCAAGATGATTGAACAGTGTCTTGAATGTGTCACCACCAATCGTTTCCCAAATTACGTCAATTCCATTCTAGAAACACAATCATATATAGTATATAGCATGATTAACCACTCTACTCACCGGAAAATTGTCTTTTAACACTTGATCCAAGTTTTGTTCACGGTAGTTGATCACTTGATCAGCACCCAACTCCTTGAGGTATTTTGCTTTCTCTTCATTCGATGTGAGACCAATCACAAAGCAACCTTTCATTTTGGCCCATTGCACTGCGATCTGTCCTGTCCCACCGGAAGCTGCAGTAATCAGCACCTTCTCGCCAGCTTTAATTTGACCAGCAGTTTCTAAGCCAATCACTGCTGTCAGTGAATTGATTCCTGCTACTAAAAACTTTTGGTTTAGCACAGGAACTGGAATTAAATCGTCCACTGATTTGTACTAGAAATGTCAATTTTCATTATTTCCAATGTCTTTGCATTCTGTAAGTAAATGTTTCAACATACCGAGTATTGAGCAAAGCCTGACTGCTTCTTTCTGTCCATCACCAGCACAGATTGCCCAATGGAGAATTTGTTTTTCTCAACTGAAGATCCAATTGCATCCACCACTCCAAGAGCCTGAATTTTAAATGTATCAAAAATTGAATTATATATATCTACAATGCAACACATTCTACTCAGTAGGTGAATAAAAGCTTTCAACCAATTTAATAATAATAAAGTTAAATTCACCTCTAGTCCAATGTCGTATGGAACTTTTGCATCGGAAAACATTTGCCCTGAAACAACTTGCAAGTCGACAGCATTAATTCCTCCATAGATTTGTCGTATTCGAATTTGTTCAGGCGCCGGGTCAACTAGTGGGACTTGCACCACTTGAGTGGCTTCATTGAAGTTTGTGCTGCATCGGACGACTTGCAATTTTTTGTAGGACATATTCGAAGATTTATGACTTGGTTAATTAATAACAAAATAATGGTTTTAAAAGCATTCTACCACAAAAAAACAAATGGAACATTGCATTTATATACAAATGCCTGCAAATTATCGCATTGAACAAATGCATTGCAATAGTAGAGACACTGTTGGGTATGCACAAGTGCAAAGTGTTAAGCAGAACGTAACACTGTAATAATTATTTGTGCTCATTAAACTGATTACATTGATGATGCATTGTCTTACCAACAGGTTTAGGCGCATTTTACTGATTTGACATTAGACGACTATGACATTGGCCAAACGTGCAAACTTTAAACCACTTAGTTCAGACTTATCATGTTGTACTGAAAGTGCTAATTGACAAACAAAGTCCCATTTGATTTACATTTATTAAATAATTTTGAAAACAATTGTATAGCATACTTTTTCATAGAAATTTAATTTTTAAATTGTCAATTAAAATAAATTTTAAAATTCAAAAATTACTCAGTGAATATTTTGAATTATAACCAGTCATTTTCATAGTGAATTTCATATTAATTAATAATTAATTAAAACTGTCATAAAATAATTGTGTGTTTGAATTAAAATAGGCAAATTTAGTGTGAATTGTTTTGACTCAAGCAGCACAAAATGTGTGTGTGTGCCAAAAAATACTAATTTGAATGAATTTATTATAAAGTAATTAATTGCCAAAATATATAAATAGATTTATCAAATTAGCCTTCGAAGGGAAATCACAGTTTTGCTGAAGTAAACAACTGTCGAATGTGTCTGTTCAAGTGAGCCCAATCTTATCACCAAGTGCAGAGTATTCCACCACTGTCAAATGGATGTGACATTTGATCACAAGTATCAATCCACCGAAACTGGGTACGCGCGTGATGTCCTATTTATGTGTGATAATAAAATGAGGCTGCTTTAGATTTGTTTGAATATAACCAATTTATGCTTTATTTGCAGTACAGTGCAATTGACGATAGGATCACTTTTGAAAATTTCCAATTAACGTTTCGTAGAAGAAGCATCCAAGATGGCGGTTCGACTCTTTCACGCTTACCATCGGGTAATGGAGAAGAGACCATTACTCACTCATTGTGTCACTTGTGGTATGGCTTTTGACTTGTAGTATTGCATTTAATCCACTTACTCATAAACAACCACCAGGAGTGCTCATGGGTGCTGGAGATGTGATCGCCCAAAAGTTGATTGAAAAGCAACCAAAACTCAACATTACACGAACAGCCAAGTTTGCTGTGTTTGGTGGTCTTTATGTGGTGCGTCTTTACAGATGCACATAGCAAATTTTGTTTGCTTGGTATTTAAGTTTTACCTAATTTAAAGGGACCTGCAATTTCTGTTTGGTTTAAATTCCTGGATCGTCCTTTTGGTGTAAAGAAAGTGCTACTCAAGCCCTGGCAGAAAGTGGGCATCGACCAAACTCTCTTTGCTCCTAATCTAAATCTGTTTGCACTGCCAATCCTTGGTTTGCTCAATGGCAAAAATCTAGAACAAATTAAGCAAAACATTGCAGAAAATTATGTGGATATTATGCTTGCGTTCTACAAAATTTGGCCTGCCGCTCAGTTGATCAACTTTTACTTTGTGCCACTCAACTATAGGTAATTTGGTTATTCGTTTATTGTGTAAATTAATTTTACTAAATGATTACATCATCATCAGGGTTGTATACGTTTCCGTTTTCTCGCTGGTTTGGAATTCGTACTTTGCCTGGAAATTGGGAGAAAAATAATTGACACTCGGAAATTGAATTTAGAAATATATTGTAATAATAATTTCTATATTATCATTTGTACTTTTGAATAAATTGATTTTAATTCAAAACTGACAACTGACTGGTGAGTTTGTAATGAAATGCAATTTGAATACTTAAGATGGCGGCACAGTTTCTTTGTGATATAATGCAATTGAGTGCAACTACCATTGGAACCAAAGCCAACGAAAAGGTGACTGCACTCAACCCTTTGTAATGATTTTCATATTGTTCGAGGCACTGTCGGCCACAACAAAAATACATTAGACTCAATGACAGAGTCACATCGGTTTGACTTAATTGAAGCGATTTTTTCCATTTTGCATTTCCTCTTGACATTCAAAGAAGTCCTCGGGTGGAATGTTGTCCCATTATAGAATAATGTTTGCAAGCTTAAAGATGGGATCTTTCCATAAGTTAAACTCGATGCTTGAAAAGTTTCACTTGGGTGAAATCGTTAATCACACAGACACATGGCAGGAATGTGACAAACAGATACAAATTGTCCTGGTAACGCAATCCACGTGGCACCGAACAGACTAGTAGCTGGAAAACTCCTTTGTTGATTTTTGGTTTTGGTTGTGGTTTTTCCCCTTGCACCAGGAGCAACTCGTCATGACTTGGTCTCTTCAGCGCATACTTGACTGCAGTGTTTTCCTGTTTGACTTTCAAGTGGGCGGACAGTTGAAAATTGTCATAGTCAATGCGTAGGTAGTAAATGATCAAGTCGGTGGTGTTGTCGTAAACATCTCAACTGCACTAGATTAGTGGCAAGCTAATCTTGTACATAAGTAGACTTACCTCAGTGCATGATTTAACCAGTGACATGCGTCTCTTGTCATTTATGAGATCATGCACTCAACACTATAGGTCATCATGTTTGTTCTTAGTGCCATCTAATCTTCTTCTGGTCGTAAATGTCAATTGAGTAAATAGTCTCATTGGTAAATAGTAATCAGCCAATTTGGAGGAATCCAAAAATAAAATTAATAAATTCAGCTAATTTTAGAGTTCAGTAAATCAGTAATACCATGGTAATGATATGTAATGAAGTGATTATTCTAGTTATACAAAAAACTGACATTTTTGTGCTTATTAGCACTCGGCTTGATGGCACTCTTTAATTCATCAATTTGCACTCAATTTTCTCAAATAAAATGTGTAATTCTTGTGCTAGCCACAAAAATGTGACGAATGACCAGCCCTCACAAAGTACGAGCTAGTGTGACTTGACAGGAAAGTGAACTATTGCAGAATGATAGACTTTTTATCTTACCTTTCTGTACAGGAGACTTGTCAAGCAAATAAGAACTGTTTTTGTCTTTTTTTGTCAGGAACCAACTAAGAACGATTTGATGTTGAGCTTTAATTACAGAGGAAAAAATATCGTAAACACCAAACAGCATGCTTTAAAAATACTTTAGAATATCATCTCTCAATAATCTCAAGTGCAAATCATATAAGTATATTTAAATTAAAATATATAAGTATTTTCTCTACTTGAAAGAATAATGCACATTTTTAAATCTACAATTATTTTTGTAGGATTATAACAAAAACAATTTAATCCTAACCAATTGTTTGCACTAGAATCTTATGAGTCTAAAGTTCAGTTTGCTTTCAAACGACAAAACATGTTTACCACATTTGTTGTATTTGACTTGTCGTGTGCTACCATTTGAGTCTTGACATGTAAAAATAAGATTATTGTGTTGTGCATATTTTCCAAATATTCCTTAGTCATATTTTAATCTACCTTACAAAGGTTATTCGTCTGCGTTTAATTATTTATTATTTTATGATTATTTGTTTACTTGCATGTTTATTGACGCATTATGAAAACAATACATTCTTTTCTATATAAACAAACTTTTAAATAGATTTTCTCAATTCAAATATTTGATCCAACAAACTTCCATCATGAATCAACTTTGTTTAACAATTTTACTTTGTCAAATTAGTTTGATTTTAAGTCAAACACCTGATCCAGATATTGGTCGAACTACGGTATGTGATCCTTTAATAAATAAATTAATAAATGAGTTGTTTAATTTTTTATTAGTGCGAGATTGTGATCGCCCGAGGATTTAGTTGCGAAATTCACTATGTAACCACAAATCAGAATTATATAATAGAACTGCATCGAGTTGTAAGTCCAAGCCCAGACCCAAACAAGAATCCTGTGATCCTTCAAACGGGTCTGATTGGCACTTCTGCGGATTTCATCTTTGCATCGGACACTGTGTCCACTGATCCAAATGTGGTTGGACAGAACATGGGACTGGAACTGGCCAAACAGGGCTACGATGTCTGGCTGTCGAACAATCGTGGAAGCATTTATGGGCTGCAGCACACCACTTTAAATCCGAATAGTGCTGCCTTTTGGAGATTTTCGTTTGACGAAATCAGCAAGTACGACACTCCGGCAATAATTGATTTTGTTTTAAGTGCCACTGAGAAAAGTATGCTTAATTTAAAAGTTGAGTCCAGATATATTCACAATTTGTTTTTCAGCCAAATTACATTTCATTGGTCACTCTCAAGGAGCGGCTGTGATGCTTGCGCTACTTTCAAAAACCCAACTCTACAACGACAAGGTGCAATCTTTCATTGCCATCGCACCGACAACACAAATCGGTGCTGCCACTACATCGTTTCGATTTTTGATTGCAGCACTTAAACCAGTACTACTGTAATTCAATTATTTCAATATAATCAGGTTAACTAACATTTAATAAATATTATTTTCACAGATCCGGAGGAGCCGTTTTTACGACGAATCCCTTAACTTCAACTCTACTACCCCTGTCATGTGGTGTTCCAATTGTCAATGCATTTTGCCAAGGTGTTTTCTTCTCAATTACTGGACCAAATTATGGACAAATGGATGTGGTAATGCATTAAATCGTTAATTTTGAATTGTTCATTAATGAATTTTATGTCAGAGTCGTTTGCCTGTTTATTTGGCTCACATGCCCACCAGCACTTCTGCAAAGAATCTACTGCACTACGACCAACTGTTTAACAGCAATCGTTTTCAAATGTACGATTATGGTCCTTTTTTAAACCCATTTTTATATGGATCACTTATTCCTCCAATTTATCCATTGACAAGCATAACCCACACTTACATGACTGTGATCTATGCAAACAACGACTGGTTTGTGCCATCTGACAATCCATTGAGCGGAGTAGAGACACTAAGACAAAATCTTCCGGTTGCAACTGAATTCTACGAAATATCCGATCCCCTGGCAAACCATATGGATCCATTGATTGGAATAACTGACGCGGTGGAGGTCAACAACAAAGTAATCGACATATTGAGTCAAGCTCCTGTTTAAAACATAGGTAGCTTCCAAGTATTGGGTAATAACAATTATACGGACAAATGATCACTTTAATTGATCTTTATGTTTTTCATTGCAAATATGTTCTATTGAGTACACAATAAAATAAGCACGACTTGGCAATGGCCTTGATCCCAACAAGCAATCCTGAGTGATCCAGTTCAGTTCAGTATTTTGTTAGTAGACACATATGCATCATAATCAATATGAAGTAGGCAAGTGTCATTATAAATCACCTCAAACTTTCCAACCAGGTCTCGATCCATTAAAATGTCAACAACAAACATGTTTGGCACTGGATGGCCAAAACAAACACAACAAAACTAGAACCAGACAAACAGTTGGCTGGGTTTGTTGATCTGTTTATCTGCAGAATGTATTAACATTAATTCTGAATGTACCTTACAAGGTGGTCTCGCAGTGTTGCAAAATTCACAGTATTGAGACACATTTTGGTCACTTCTTATAACAAAACAAACACATGCACACACCAACTTAAATAAACACACATTCAGCACAAATAGTCGTCTAATTGTTCTATTATTCTTCTCAACAACTTGAAACCGATCAAGTCCAAACGGTACTTTTGATCATTTCTAAATGATAATTTTCTATTTTCGCTTTTCACTTCACCAGAAATGGTTTGTTTTCATAAATATTTATGAAAATCGACGCACTTGAAATCCATTAGCAAGTTTACAAATATAAAACATTTTTGTTGAAAATAATAATTTATTTTTTAATGAACAAATATTTTTAAAATTTCAAAGGTAAATTCCATCGTGAGAATTCTTCAGATTCTTAAGAATTTAAAAGAATACCAAAAAATGTATTTGATACCTAAAAAAGCATTCAATTAAAATTGTTTTGTTATGTCTGGGTTCTTGAGTGCTTTTAAGAGAATTTTCCTTCTGCCACCTATAGATGCATTGTGTCAATGTGACCCTTCAGTTGTGTTTGGATTAATGCACAGACAGAAATGCAATTAGTGAATGAACTCACACTCGAGTCAACAACAAACGAAACTAATTTCCATCTTTTGTGTATAACTGTTCCCTTTGTTGTCGCTGTACCCTTTCGATTATTAAGATTATTATTATTATTTTATTGTTATTGTATTTCATATTTTCTTAGGTGTTTCAAATGTATTCACAGAGAAATAAATAAATACACAACATATTTGCTTTTGATAAACATTTGTGAACACACTGTTTGCACTGCAACCAAGAATAACATGATTAAATAACTCTCTTGCACAACAATGAAACAATTGTGCAACACTGAACAGGAGAAATGTGCACAGCAGGCAAAGAGTTACATGATTAAATCCATTGGGTGTGCTATTTAAATATTTAATATTTTTAATGTTTCAATAGATTCGTTTACTTTGAGTCACTCGATACAATTTGAAATATGACAAAAACAAATGGTGCAATATGTTTAATATTATATAATACACTGCAAAACTCATTAATAATTCATTCATAATTAAAAAGACTGTTTTGATGGTTTTAAAAATGAAAAGAATTCATAATTGGCATTTCGCAATGGTCTTTTGTTTTTTAATACTAAAAGGCTAATTAAAAGTCTTTTTTATTATGAATAAAAATAATAATTATATTTTTTATTAAACTTCCAGAATTCATAGAAATGCAAGCAAGTAAACAATTTGCGAACGCAGGTTCACTCGTCAGTGTCAACGAATGTAATTAAATTATCATTAAAGCACTCAACATTAGGACAAACTAAAAAACAAGAAACGAAATGCAAACAAAAATGCATTAGAATATTCATTGCACATTGAATGTCAATGAATGCATATAGGCAAATACAGAGATAAATTAATCTCCAAGAAAAGTCACATTTTTTTGTCGTGTTTACTCGGCAGTTTCTTCATCATTAAATTATTTTGCGAAAACAAATAAAATTAAAAAACTAATTTTCCTTAATTAAGATTCATTTCCGGCAAGGAAATTCAAGATTAGAAGCCAGGCCATATTCAGTGGCGTAATGATTTTAAGTTTCCGATTCGAATCAAATGAATCATTATACATTTATTGATTTGTTCCGGTCTCTGTAATCGATTCCATGCGCAATCTTATTGAATCTATTGAGCGTTCTAGCTAATTTACTGTGAGAGAATCACATCATTGGTCTCAATCAGTTGGCAGATGGCCAATGAGTTTGATATTATGTCAAAATATTACTTGCCTCATTGATTTCGAATGAACTTTGGGCAAATATACAATCTTTATGGTGGTCGTTGAGTGTGCCACTGAATGGAGTGCACATTGGTGCATACATGCGCATTCCCTCCAAATGGAATACAAATGAAAACAAAGTCTCACCATATGGCCGAGTCTATAGCCCCGTTGCCCAGGTCCATCCCACATTTTCTCTTCATTTTCAATTGAATGCAATAAAATGGATTCTCTGTCTCGGCTCAAGTTCAGTCTGGGATTACACTTTCGTCCGTTCACATTTGACTTTGCTTGTTAGTGTATCATTTAATGGCTCACTGACAAATCGTGACAAATTAATTTATCGTGCCCAATTAATAATTTAACAACTTGGATTTTTCTATATGTTGAAAGTCAATTTCGTCAATTATTTAATGTAAGTACATTTTAAAATATTAAATTTTAATTTTGTTTGATAATTTGTTTTTAATTACATTGAAAATTAAAATACAAGATAGATTTTATAATATTAAATAATAATTATTTTTTTTAAATGTAATGCTAGGAAAACAAATATCAAGTAAAGTATAGTAAATGTTTCGTAATTATTTGTTACATTGCCTGGATAGTGAAATTTAAAACTTTCGTTTTGCAACCCTGCCAGGAATGTCTTTGTTTTGCAATACATTCTCAAATGGAACACAAAAGTTTCATCTGCAGATGCTAAGCCAGCGGCAATCACAGAATCACAAGTTTCAAATCACAAAGGACGGAATGTTGTAGAATAAATTTATTTAATTTTTAAAAATATTTTTATAACACATAATCAAAGTTAACATTTCCATTTTGGTTGCAAAATTGAGTACAAGTTAGTATAATAAGTAATTCAAATTTAATTTTAAATTTGAATAGCTTTATTCGTTTAATTCCGATCAGTATTCTTATTTTCTTAACAAAAATGTTGAATATTAAATGTGTATTGATTAATAAGATGCAAAGTTGGCAAAGAAAGAAACGAAAATTCGCACGAAGCCCAAATGTTTGTATTGACATTGAGAGATATTACAATTTGTCCCCCGAAAGTTACCATTTTGCCAGTGTTCTCAGCATTAATCATTAATTCACTATTCATATTTGCCACATCGATATGAATAATGAATGAATGTCTTTGGGCACATAGTTCGTAAGTAGGTGTGTGCATGTTCCAATTCGCTACTTCTCTCTTCACATTATTAGGCAAACTTTTCTGTTCACACAACATTTTCTGTGTCAACATGATGCAAACGGAATATTCCTTGAGATTAATTTGAATTTTAAATTAATCCAAATAGTTTCGAGTCATTGATACCCGGAATTGTAGTTTGTGTTACGTCAACTGAGACAGTGTTAGCCTATTGAACGAGAATATTCAGACTTATTTTACGTCAATTTTTATTTGCATTAAAATAATCTAATTTAAAAATTACACAAAAAATGTTAAATTAATTTAAGCATAAAAATATGTCTGAATTACGTATGTGAACGTTCTAATCGAATGAGTGCATTGGCTGATCCTCTTGAAAATTCAATTGACATTATTTGCAAATGTCAAGATGTGTTTCTTTTGAGGTTTCAAATAACTTGAAAGTAAATTCAACAATTTGAAAAGAATTTACTTTTCCAGCGAAGCCACTAGAATGTTGTTCGGGCAATGTACTTCGAAATGCAAAACATGTGCTTGAGTACATTCTACAAATCTTTTGAAATTATAACTATAGAAATTATATATTTTGTATTCTATAGAACGAATAATCCCAATTGCATACAGAATAATGGAAAGGTAGTTTTATTTGGCAAGCAACAAAGTGGCACTGCTTGTGCTTCATCCACCAGTGACTAATTTATATTGCACAGCAATAAATCTTTGTTTTACTTCCTCACCCGATAGACAAAAAGTGCACGGACAACTTTTCACTTAAAACTCCCAATGGAGTTGTAAATCAAAGCAAAATTGCAAAACATTTTCACTGACCAAAACATGGCCCAGTCGATGGACACACACTTGCACATTACATTGGCCAACTTAATCACATTACAGTACCAAACCAAAAGAATGAAGATGTGTGAACAGGCCAAAAAGTGTTTACTCATTGAATTATAACACTCAACCGATCTAGTGGACCAAAGAAAATAGTGCAAATCATAATTAAAAATATATTCCTGACAGACATTGAGTGCGCTACTCGAGCTACAGTCCAATTGAGTGCAAGGTTTTGATTTTATAATATATTTATAATATAATATAATTAAATAATTGTGAGGGTGGCGACACTGTCTGTCACTCGTGATTAGTCATCGACATACACTCATGTACATACACACCACCATCTGTATATAACCACCTCTCTTGCAATAAACCATCACTTCACTCGTAGCCTTCTGCTAACATGGTGGCAAGTTGTGTCTAACCCAAGCTCGTCTACCACTCGCATCGCTACTCTACCAAGCCGACTGTCATCTAAGGACAATACGATGGCTCTCGAAGAAGCGAAAGTGAAGGCCCTCACTTCCGAGCGTGCAAGTCTGCGATACTACGTGAAGACAATCTATGCTAATTTCCAGATGAACCCGGGTATCGACTTCGAGAAGCTAAAAGAGAATGCCAATCGTTTATGCGAAATCCAAGCGGTACTGGGACCTCATCTAGCCGAGACAAGTTTGACCGATGCGGAGAAAGATCTCGAGAAGCACTCGGAGATAGCCAACTTGGTGTCCCAGATGCTAGAAACACCAAAGAAGAATGTCAGCAAGATCAAGCCTCTGGAAGTACGACTACCCAAGGTTATTGAAGATGACGCCTCCTCGTGGCTGAACTTTCGATCTATGCTAGAACGGCTGAGCAAGGCTGCTGACATTGGTGACGAAGACAAACACCTGCAACTGATGAATGCCCTCCCTTCCGAAATTGCTGCTTGTGTCCGAGACTTGCCGTTTGACGAAGCAATGGACATGGCGAAGCAGGAACTTGAGTCTCCTGAAGCCCTGACCGAAATGGTTCGAAGTCGGTTTCGGAACGTCAAAACGGTGGAACACGCGTTCGATCTGGTCAATCTTCGTCTACTGAAAAATGCTGTTCGTTCAGTTGTCGCCCTGGCCGCCGAGGAAAAGGTCTGCAAGGAGGCACTCAAACTGACGACTCGACTACTACCTAAACTAACGGTGTTAGCATTCACCGAAGAATACAACGAGTTCACTCTCGAGAATATATACTCGTTCCTGAAAGATCGTATCAAAGGACTCGAATTTGTGGAGGAGAACTGTGGCGCGCCAAAAATCCCTGCCAAACCAAGGGTCGAGGAGTCGCGAGGAAAGCCAACCGAGTCGAAGAAGAAACCATTCGGGCGATTTCGAAAAGAAAAAGATTCAAAAAAGAACAACTCGGTTAGTCAAGTTGACCTCACGGATGTAGACTCTGACTCGTCATTAAGTTCAAATAAACAATTTGAGAAGTATTCTAAGTGTTTTCCTTTGCCTGGCACATCCAACTCGAACTGCATTCAGCTGTACAACGTTGAAACGGTATCCGACTCTAGCGCCTCTGAATCTGAGTTTGAAGAAGACGAAGTTTTGATCGATGCCACGATAAAAGGCAAGAAAGTGAAAATGCTCTACGACACGGGTGCAAAACCGAATCTACTGCCCGCAAAGCTGTTTCCCGCTACGGATATGAAGAAACGCTTTCGTTCAGCGTCCGGCCACCCGATCATGAGCACGGTTGCCAAGAAGTTTGACATGCAGGTCAACGGCAAAACAATTCCTATCAAGGCCTACGTCAACAGTATGGACTTGGCTATACTCGGGCGACAGTTTACTAACAAGTGCTCGGTAACCACTAACGGTAAACGTACCGAGAAGATCGTTTTTCACGGAAAAGAAAAGCCAACAACCGTCTACGATAGAAGATCGGCGTCAACTGAACAGTCCAAACGAGAGCCAACGATGCACAAAGTTTTTCAAGTCTTACCCTGTGGCGGTGACGATCTGATCGAAGATCTATTGAAAGACTTGGATGAGGACTGGAACCGACCTCCACAGAAACCACCAAAGTCGTCCGAATTGAAGGCTCTTCTCAAGAAATGGGATTTTCTCGGAAGAGGTCTCGGCGACACTAGTATGGTGATGCATCGAATCCATTCGGACCCAAACGCGATCCCGATCAATATGCCTAAGCGGAGGATTCCAATAAAAATAATCCCAAAAGCCAATGAAGCAATCGAGGAGATGATCAAATTGGGAGTCATCGAACCTAGTACTAGTCCATGGGCCTTCAACATCGTTCCTGTGAAGAAGCCAGATGGTACAACTCGAATTGCTATCGACTACAAGCCACTTAACGAGATAAGTAAAAAGGACGCTTATCCGATGCCTCGAATCGACGAGATAATGGAAAATCTCAGTGGTGCCCGCATCTTCTCCAAGCTCGATCTGGTCAAGGGTTACTACCAAATTCGCATCCACCCCGATGATCGCGAGAAGACAGCCTTCCGATTCGGAGACAAACTATTTCAGTTTACGCGTCTGCCATTCGGTCTCCACAGCGGACCGCAAACTTTTCAAAGGTTGATGAATCGTCTATTAGCTCACCTGCCATTCGCTCAGTGCTACCTCGACGACATCATCATTTTCTCAAAGAATCTCGAAGAACACCTTCAACACTTGGAAGCAGTCTTCAAAGCTCTCCAAAGTGCCAATCTTCGAATCCACAAGGAAAAATGCGTTTTTGCCGTTACCGAAGTCGAGTATCTTGGCTACAAGATTTTTAAGAATCAACGCAGTCCAACCTCGGCGAAAGTAAAGAAAATTCGAAATTTTCCCATTCCTACTTGCAAAAAGGACCTCAACCAGTTCCTTGGAGTAGCTGGACAGTACCGGGCTCTGATTCCAGCCTTCAGTGAAAAAGTGCAGTGTCTCTATGATCTGAAGAACAAGTCGGTCGGCAAACGAACGTTCAAGTGGACTGACGATCACCAAAAAGCCTTTGACCAACTCAAGTTGGATCTCACCAAACCGCCAGTAGTGCGTCTTCCAGATGTAAATAAACCGTTTATCGTAAGGACCGATGCGTCCGGCACTGGAATGGGAGCTGTTTTGTATCAAGAAATCGATGGCCAGCGGCACGTCATCGAGTATGCCAGCAAACAGTTCAACGACACTCAAAAGCGGTATCCAACGATCGAACAAGAAGCCACTGCTATCTTATGGGCTCTGATCAAATGGCAGCATTTCCTACTCGGTGGTGGATTTACGCTCGAAACTGACCATCGTCCTCTTCAGTTTCTCAACACGAAGGTCAACACTAACGGGAAATTGGCTCGAATGGCATTGCGCCTTCAAGAGTTTCAACCCTACACCATCGTTCACATCCCTGGAAAAGATAACGTCGAAGCAGACTTCTTAAGTCGCATGGTCGCTACGATTACTCTCGACTACTCAAACCAGGATGATCTTTACCACCGAACGATGAAAACACCACATGACTTTATCACAGATGATCAAGGCCGGTTTCGCTTCATCGGTGATGGAAACAACAGATTGGCGATACCCAAGAAACATCGAAATGAAGTCCTACGTGCCCTACACGACGATCATGGACATCTTGCTGTCGACCGTGTCCTCCAACTCGCTAGAACGCGTTTTTACTGGAAAGACATGAACGGTGACATTAAACGCTACATCAAAGCCTGTCATCGCTGTGCCGAGAACAAAGATGGTCCGATTCCGAAGGCTGAAATGAAACCGACAACAACAGAAGTATCAAGTCCTTATGAACGATGGCAAGTGGACCTCATTCAAAGCTTACCTCGTTCGGCAAAAGGCAACACTTTCATTATGGTCGCTCAGGATCCTTTCTCCAAGTGGCCTGAGGCCAAAGCTGTATCTTCATGCCCTACCTCACAAATTGTCATCGACTGGCTCCAGAAAGACATCTTCAGTCGATTCGGTCTCCCCAAACAAATCATGACCGACAGAGGATCTCAACTCGAATCTAAGGAATTCACCGATTTCCTCAAGTCTAAGAATATCGACCATCGTCCAACAGCTCCTTATCATCATCAATCGAACGGACTGGTGGAACGATTTAATCGAACTCTCGAACAGATGATAAGAACCACTGCTGAGCAAACCAACGAATGGGACGATATCATCGAAAAGTGTCTTTTCGCTTACAGAACGACAGTCCACAAGTCTACAAAGAAGTTGTCATTCTAAATTTGCCACGGACTTCAACCTCGTCTAGAAATTGACGCCCAACTGTCTCTAGATACCCCAGAAACTACTTCGGATCACTCGACAATTCGTGACCAAGTAAAAGAAACTATCCAAGACGAGGCGATAAAATCGAAGACACGTTACGATCGCGACAACAAGACCAAATGGAGGAATCTGCATGAACAGAAGGTCTATTGGAAAGATCTGGCACCGAAGCGCGAAGGAAAACTATCACCTCGCTTCAAAGGACCGTTCATGGCTACAAAGACCGATTCACTATGGAACTACCGCATCACGGATAGCGAAGGCAACTCGAAGGTGGTTCATCTCAACCAACTGAAGAAGTGCTACAAAGATGACCAACCGATTGCATCCGGACTTCGTGGCCGAGGCCGTCCAAGACGTATTCAGACTGTCGAGTACCATAACTCGAGTCTTCAAAGTAGAGGAGAAGTGTAAGGGTGGCGACACAGTCTGTCACTCCTGATTAGTCATTGACATACGCATGTTCATACACACACATCTGTATATAACCACCTCTCGCACAATAAACCATCACTTCACTCGTAGCCTTCTGCTAACAATAATAAATAAAATACTGGAAATACTATTTCATAAGACACCACTGACCACGCCCCATTTACTCAAATTACCAATCGAGGGTAATAATCAAATAATGTCAATTGGATCAATTACATGAGTGCACTCGTACTGTGCACATTGTACTACTCGTTGTGTTGTTAATAATAAAATATATATTTCTTTGCTAGACTCAATTTGAAATGTGTTTGCACTCGTTCGTCGAATGGTTTCGTTAAAGCAAAACAATCGATCATAATCACAAGTCCAATTGGGACATGGCCATTTGGTGAAAATGTCATCAAAATGTTTAGAAAAAAACTTTGTAATTGCAAACATTAGAAAATATCTTGAATGCTTTCGTGAATTTTATTTTTAAAAACAACATTGAATTGAGAGTTAAAACAATCGTCTATTTGATTGATTGCACATTTAACAATAAGTGGAAAATAACTGATTTAAAAAAAGAAGATATATCTTAGAAAATGTGCATTTTGCATTGGATCGAATATAAATATTTATCTAACTGATTATTCGCTAAAAGAAAGTCAATAATGAAATGCACCAAGATGGAAAATTTGTCAATAAGATCAATATTCGCTTTGTTTGCATTGAGTTGTGCGTTATTGCTTGTGCCTGTGGATGTCTGTGCAGTGTCGACCGACATATCGATCAATAGCAACTTTACTTTCTCCTTCATCACTGACGATCGTTTGGGTGCACTCAATTCGACCGATTTTGTCTCCTCAAATTATTCTGCGCCAAGCAGGCACACTTTCAACAAGTCAGAGTGGGACGAGTTTGATCGCGAACTTCGTCAATTCACAAGCAACACCTATCTCAAGGAGCGAATATGTTACGCAATCGCGTGTGTCTTTATCATTGTGCTCAGTTTGTTTGGCAATCTGTTGGTGTGCAAGGTGTGCATGCAGAATATGACCAAGACCAATGCTCTCATCATGTCCCTGGCAGTGTCTGACTTGTCGATGACCATTTTCAATATTCCATTCAACTTTTTCCGTTTACTCGACTATTCGTGGCCATTTGGCAGTGTGATGTGTTTTGTAATGAATTTTGTGCAGCACTTGGTGGTGTACAATTCGAGCTATACCATGGTGATCATTGCTATTCAGAGGTACTACAGCGTGTGCATCACATCAAACAGAAGTAATGTGAGAAGAATATTCGCAATGGACAAGTGCAAAAGTCATTACTGCTCGACTCGTGTCATTTTCGCAACAATCATTGTCATCTGGCTTTTCTCATCGGTCATCTCAACATTTTTCACATTTTCAAGCACAGTAGTGACACGCAAAGACATTTTCACAATAATTCTCTCGATGTACATTGCGGGCCACTTTGAACAAGCCCAACAACATTCGTTGGTCAACCAGAGCGAAACAATTAATTACGATTACAATTTCGATCCACCGAATGCGAACCATGCACCGGAGCAAGCCCAGGAATTGTCCCCACTGATGCAGTTCATGTTGCGGTGCACCAATCCAGTGCCTGCTGGTGTCAACACATTCATTACACACAATTTTGCAATCAAAGCAGAATTCGCCAAGTCGGTTGCCGTCTTTGTGACGCAATACTTCATTCCACTGTCCATTTCGTGTTGTCTCTACATTCGCATTGGCAAGACCATTCTCCACCATCGACGACATGAAACGTTCAAAGGTTCGAAAAGTAATGTTATTTCTTTGATGGTTTTCTTTCTTATTAATTAGGAAATTTTATAGCTCTAATACAGCAAAGCAAGAAGCGTCGTCGCATCTTCATGTTGTCTCTGGTGGTGGCAGTGTTCGCCATTTGTTGGTTGCCCATTAACCTTTTTCACATGCTGACGGATGCAGGTCTAATCAATTACAATTATCAGTTATTTATGATGGTACTATTGAACGATCATTTAATTTGCCTAATGTCTAACCGATACCTCTTTTGCCTCTACACCTCCTCCGTCAATTTAGGTGCATTGGCTGGCGATGTCCTCCGTAATGTAAATCTGAGTACATTTTTGCTTTTGCACCGAATTATCCTAATTGTTTGATTAAATATTCCCAAAATAGCTACAACCCTTTCATCTACTGTTGGTTGAATAAGAATTTCCGCAAAGCTGCCTTTCGGGTGTTTGCGTTTTGTTGCTTCAAAGAAGAAATCAGTTTAACGTCCACAGTGGCAGTGCAAACGGAAATGATGTAAACAAGTGATTATGACACTCTCCCTGTTACGCGCATGCATTGTACTCAAATGTGCGTTGTGTCAAGGTTTCGTGTATTCATTCATCACAATTAAGCATTTTATTTTGTATAAAGCATTCTAATAAAAAAATTAATTAATTTTTCCATAAAAATTTCCATGACATTTCATTAGAAAATATCACTTTCAAATCTACCTGTCATGTATGAATTGTGGCCATTATCACGCATTGCAGACATATTGTTACTAATGAAAAATGGTTAAATCAAATATTGATTGAGCTTACAAAGGGAATTTTAACAGAACCAAAACGTAATTAACATTAATGCAATTCATGATTTACGAATATTTAAAAGGTTTCGAGAATCTCCCACGCAGAATATCAATTTCTTAGAAATTAATTTAGACTCAGAATATTATTCTTAATTTGTGCCATTAAAATTAAATTAAATTCGAAAGTACAAAAGTGCAGGAAAGTGGGCTTAATTCAACTAAGATCATTAAAGCGAAGAAACAGTTCGTTTGAGACTTTTAAATAGGTAAAATATGGAAATTTTAAAGTTCATAAATAAATCACTGAAATTAAATTTGTTCTTGGAAACAGAAAATAAATAAATAGTCTTTAAAATTCATCCAAATAAAGCAAATGATTTTGTTGATTTTCAGAATAATAAATAAATGTGAATAATGCGATTATACTGTTGACTCTATGCAAATATAGAGTTCTCTGAGTGAACTAATTAACAGCGAAATTAGTAGACAAAATAGACAGAATTGTGTGTCTGTACAGTGCTTAATTAGAAAAGTGTCATTCAGTATGAAAGTTGGCAAATATGAGCTTGCTGACAAAACACAAACACAATGGTGGCCAATTCTCTGAAATCTCAGAATTGAATTGTGATTTTTATTTATTTAGTGAATTAATTAGAAATATTTATTAAAATAATTAGGCTAAATATTCCATGAAAATCACAGTGAAATACAAAGTAAAGCAAAACTTTCAGGCTAATTTGTATGAACAGGGTGAGGAAAGGATTGACAGAGAAGTAAATTGGCATACACAATGTCATTTATTTCACGGCCAAGATCAAGCCCCTAACCCTGTGGAACCATAGAAAATAATGTTCAGTATATGAGCGAGGGCGCGAAACATTCGGCTACGGTTTCACATCAGAAATAAAACTCAAACTTAAGGTGAGCTATAATTCATTAGGGGCACATTACCTACGAAGTTGGTCGTCACGAGGCATAACAAATATTGAAATGTCATTTATAATTGAATTTTAAATGTAAGATTCTAGTTGAGATGATTGCAAAATAAATTTTAATTTGATTACTTGCAAAAGTACATTCAACAAATAACGTAGATTTCAATTAGTTAAATTAGAAATGTAAATTGATTAAACATTAATGATAGCAAGCAATTTTGTTTATTAAATTGTGTTCGTATATCTTTCAAAATGTATCATGCTATAAAGTAATGCAATTATACTCAAATGTACTCATTGAAATAATTAGCTAAATCAATCAGATTTGTAGGCCAACGACTTGTTCAACCACCATGTGGGAAATCCATGTGTTTGTGCGCTAATACAATAAGTTTGTCTTGTTTTGTTCTCTTTTCTGGTTGTAGAAATGTTTTCCTTGTATATTCTGAAACGTCATTGTGGCTACTTAGTGGAAAATGAATTTGCCCCCTACTAGTAATCCAAATTAATCATTTCAGTAATTCACTGTGTGTTTTTGTAGTATTTTTGTTTTGTTGTAATTGATTGATTAAATGCCAAATCTATTTATAGAACATAATTACTTCCGATTAATTATTGAGTGCTTCATAGCACTGATTCAAACTATAATATATCGATTAGTATATAAATATTGTTTATTCCATTTATTTAATAACTAATAATAACTTGGAAATGTCAATTTAGAAGTTTTATTTTTTTAATGGAAAAACGAGTTTTTAAATATTTTATATGAATTCTACTCAGTAGATGGCGACGTATGCGCGTTTACCATATAAATGGCGTTAAGTATTGCCATCTTTTTGTGTATTGCAACGAAATTCAATGGATAATCCAAATGAAGTAAATAAAACCGAGTATAGTTACTAACCAAAAATAATCAATTCCATCTTTTGATATTTATTTTAATTGAGTCGGTTGCACATTTTCTTGCAAATATGTGCAAATCGTGTCATGCTTTACTTGCACAACTGCCTCTTCGTTTATTTTTATTTTTTGAACTGCCCCAAATCAGATTCAGCGTGCACTTTCGTTTTCAACTATCTGAAAGGAGTTATTTTGCACCTGAGTGCACTCGCATGAAAAGCGATCGAGGTGAATGGCTCAATCGGGATATTTCCTGATGGGGTAGGGTACCTTGGTACAGAGCTCTGAAGGCTTAAATGTTGCTAAAAATAACTATTCAATCTATTAATTTTGTTTTCAATTTTGAAATTTAAAAGTCGTTTTTTCGATTTGTTTGAAATTGATAGTTATATGCAAAATTGGGTGACGCATTTGAAAGGAAAAGTAAATTGACCACTGGTCATTTTCCATTAATTATGAAGACCTACATACACTCGTGTACACTAGTCATTCTAGGTTGACGTCAATGTGAGGATTTACCTGCATTACCTTCACTGCAATATTGAACACACTTAAAGCCTGATCAACAACCCAAAAGGCAATAATAATTAATGCATAGAGCATCAATACATCATAGTACATCAGTGAATTAGGGTTCCCTTAGATAAGACAGAAGCGAGAATGAAATCCACAAAAGCAGGTTTACGTTCGTCATCAATGCATCGGACAAGCGTTGAACAGTGCACGCATGTTGATGCTTGTTGACTAACAAAAGTGATTGACGTACGATTAGTAGCTCGATCGGTATACAAACCCAATTTCACTTGCACACATCACGGGTGTTAATTGGTTTGCACTACGTTTTGTTGTTTTGTTTGCATATTAATTTTACTATAAATGTATTAGAAATAAACATTGCCCTTTAGTTACAATAACTTAAAGCCGCACTAAACATTTTATGATTTTACTCATGCAAACATTGAAAATCCCTAATTCTGTGAAAATTTGACTGCAACATTAAAAGGGAATATTTTAATTTCTTCTGATTTGGGGAGAGATAAGAGACTACTATAAGAGAAGAGTTTCGGTTTATATTTAAGGGATGAAATAATCATTTGGGGCCTTTGATTGATCTCGTGCATAATAATATATTTCGACAAATAACCAAAAATGAGAATATTTCGATATATCGCACTGGCTATAGTGTTTGGTGCACTGCTTTATTTATTAATTGTGATGTTATGTCTAGATCCTGATCAGAAGCGTGACACTGTAAGACATGTTTGATGTGTTGCTCGTAATAAATATATATTTTTGCCTTTACTCAAGTGTCAACTCATCAAAGCTCGTGGCTTTCCATGCGAAGTGCACGCTGTAACCACTTACCAGGGCTACATCATTTTGATGCATCGAATACCGAATCATGGCAAGAAGCCAGTGATACTGCAGACGGGCTTGATTGGAACATCTGCCGACTTTGTGATGGCATCTGCCGAGGTGTCTCGTGACCCTAAAGTGATCGGACAGAATATGGGCATTGAACTTGCCAAACAGGGCTGTGACGTGTGGTTGTCGAATAACCGAGGCAGCAAATATGGACTCAATCACACCACCCTCAACACGGACAGCAATGAATTCTGGAAATTCTCATTCGACGAAATCAGTCAGTACGACATTCCAGCCATTATCGACTACGTGCTCAACACAACTAATTACAGTAAGTAGACCACAGACCCAAATGGTACACTAACCATAGCCTAATTCCCCATTTAAGACAAACTACACTTTATTGGTCACTCACAAGGCTCAGCAGTGATGTTCGCGCTCTTATCCCAAACCGAGAAGTACAATAAAGCAGTGGAATCGTTCACAGCCATTTCGCCCATTACTCGAATTGGTGACGCAGCAACTTCTTTTCGATTACTTCTTACCACAATCAAACCACTTCTTTAGTAAATTTCCTCAATTAATTGAGTTCAAACCAGTACTTATTTATGTTCTCACTTTTCAGTTCGGGTGGTCCAATTTTCACTGAAAATGTAATCACTGAGACTATGCTTTCGGTGATCAGTCAATTGCCTCTGGCGAAGAATATATTTGAATTTATATTTTTCTCAGTCACGGGACCTGACTATGGACAAATGGATTTGGTAAATATTATTCATATTTTGTGGTGACTGATTATAAAAGTTAAAATCGATTAGAAACGTCTCGGTGTGTACACAGCACACATGCCAACCAGCACATCAGCACAAAACCTACTCCATTTTGACCAACTATTCAACAGCAACAAATTTCAAAAGTTCAATCATGGCATACTGAAGAATCTGCAAATCTATGGCAATCACACTCCGCCAGAATATAACCTCACGAGCATCACCCACAAGTCAATACACGTTGTCTACTCGGACAACGACTGGTTTGTGCCAATCAGTGGAGTGCAGAGTCTGCAGGCAGACCTGCCAAACGGCACCGATTTCTACCTCATATCTAATCCTCAGACTAATCACATGGATCCTTTAATTGGCATCGATGTTGCAGTGGAAGTTACCAAAAAAGTTTTAGACATTCTTAATATTAAATTAAAATTCGCTTAGAAAAGCAAATGACTTAATTGCTTATTATTTCTTGGCAAAACAAATATTTTACAAAAATCAAAACTTCATTTAATTTATCATTAAAACTACTTACAAATTTTCCAATAGCATTTATCAAAACTGTCATGGTATAATCCGGAAAATTAATATTAATGCATTTAAATTTCCATGATCTGGTACTGAGAAAGAGATAATTAGCCCAACGTTGAATTCTAGTCTGAACTCGAAGAATACGTTTTTGAAATGACATTTACTACCTGCAAGGTTCACATCACTTAGAAAATCAATCATCAAAGCATTAAATCACATTGAAGGGAATATTCATTTTTAATAGAATTAATTTTAACAATAATTTTCGTTTACTTAAAAAGCACTTCAGGCATACATTTTAATGCAGTTGCTGCCCACACAATGATGATAATTTCATTGTTATGATATTTCAGAATAACCTTTTGGAATTTTTAATTTAAAAATAACTTTTGTATTGATTTTAAAATCATTTTCTTCATAAAAAAATAAGCTTGACATTCATTAATGCAGTAATAGTAAATATATTGTTTTATTTCGACATACACAGTTTATATTTAGCAATTTGCCACATAAATATACAATTTATAAGCTCAGGATAATTTATTCAAGTGATCTATTTTGTGTGGAATCTTTATATGTTGCATCTGTTTGGATACATTGTTCTTGTGTTTTGTGTTGTGAATACGGTTGAATACTTTTCTGGGTAAAATCGTTTTGTGCATTGCCAAAATATATCACAAACATTCTTCATCTAAAATATATTATCCCAGACCTTTACTTGAGAGCATTCACGGCAAAGTCATGCGTGCTTCGAGTACAATGTTCAAATGTGAGATTGTATAAAAATTGGCGCTGCTTGACGCAGGTCAATTTGTGTGAATATATAGAATGGCGAAATGTGCTCAAATACACAGTCACGAGACTGTATGTTCGCAAAATGTTTGTATTCGCTTTGTGACTTCTCAAATGATGCTTCGCTCTCGATAAAAAATAATATAATATTTACTTTATTTTATGAATTTTGATTTTGTTACCTCATCATATTTAAATCGAATTTATTAAATTTATTATCAACTTATGTGATTTTAATGTATTAGTGGAAATTTTAAAATTTTAAAATTAATGTATTCTTCAATTTCAAGCCCGCGCAAAATGTTCATAAAATTATGCATGCAAAACATCATCTAAAAGTAAGCAATTAAAATTTTATTTTCAATATTGAATTTTGCATTAAAGATTATATAGCATTTACAAAAGTGTCATTAAATGTCCTTGAAAACATTTAGATTTTACTTACTCGTATATTCTAATTGAAAATAGATGGAATTCCGCCGAGTGCAACGAGTTTTGTTGCATAAAACGTTGTTAATTAATTAAAATGCACAGCAACGGAATTAATTCAAGTTCACAGTTGAGCAAAAATGCAATTAATTTAGTAGTTTCTTTTTTGCTTTTTCATTAAGTGCAATTTTGTTGGACTTGTTAAATCAATTAATCTAATTAAATCTTGATAATTATTTGTTAATTAAATGGTTTTCATTATAACGATATTAAGTCAATAGATCCTGGACTGAAAATTAAAAGTTTTCATTAAAAAAAAGATTGGTCGAAAACATTTTTCACCCTAACAAATTTTGTTCTGCTTCATTACCTTTTTGTTTAAAAGCAACAAAATAATAAAACAACAAAATAGCATTCATTATTGATTGCAAAGATTTGTCAAGTACATTTCCAAGAAATCGATGAAACTTTTAAAATATTTAATGATTTTATTTTACTGATGATAATAAAAGTGAAATTATTTTTTCGAGTGGCTTTCTAAATCTCCCCCAGATCTATAAACTTATAAGCTGCTCATCAAATCATTTTTTCTTAGAATTATTACAATTTTAATAAGCTAGATTTAAAATGGTCTACTACTTTGCAGGCTTATAAATAGCAATTATTTTTAGAATCATAATCATAAGAGTTCACCATAAAATGCATTTGAAAGCTTTATTGTAGTGTTGCAATTCGAATTCTCCGGAATTCTTTTAAGAACATTCTATATCTTTTAAATCTGTTTTAACCCATTAATGCCTAGTTTTTAGATTATTATTTTTAAATTCAATGTTATTTTATTTTTATTTTATACTTATTTTATACATGTCTTATTGAAATTAATTCGAAATCCAAGCAAATTAATAATTAATGTTAATGCATCCAGTTTAACTAATGCAAATTACTTTACATGTTTTTTAATTAACAATTTAGGCAAGTTGATTTGAAATGTAAATACAAACAAAAATGTTGACTTGCAGAATTTTCCATTTTAACGTTCATTTCAAATGGAAAACTGTTCAAGTAGAATCTTCTGGTAAAAACAGGAAAGTTTTTTATGATGGCTAACACATTTGAATACTAAACTTAAACGGATAAAAATATAAAGAACGATAATTTGCTTTTCTTGTCAATTCGGGAAACCCAATTTAAAGTTTTTTCCTTATAAAAACTCCATAAATAATTTAGGTAAAAGTTTTCTTTATTTTGAGTATCTGGAAATTATGTTTAACTTTGCAATAACACTCGTTTCTGTAATGGAGTAATCGAAACTCTTGAAACCCAAGAGACAAACTTTTCAATTTATTATTATTGTCTGATACCTGTCAGATAAATTGAGTTTTCCTTAAATTGGCTTTTCATTTCGATTTGTTTGTTATTTTGTTCATGAACAACAAATTTATTTATTGAGAAATAAAAAATTATAGAAATCGCTAGACAATTAAACAGTAGTAATAACTTTTAGTGGCTATGATATTTTGGTTTATGTGTCTTGGAAAGTTACACTAAATTGTGTCAAGACAAATTTGTGTTTATTAGATATTTTCGTTTGTAAAGCAACATGAAAGTAACTTAGTGAACAAACAAACAAACCACTCGTATCGTTTAATACAAATCGTAAATTATTTATTTGAGATTGCGTTTGACAATGCTGACAATAAATGAAACTTTTCAATTATTTGATAACACAGAAATAAAGTTATTTAATAGAGAAATTGGACAATTTCGCTTTAAATAGATTGGACAATATTTCAAATACACATTTGTGCTTTAAATTATGATATATCATTATGATATGTCGTTGATGGTTTGGATGGTCTGGTTGAATTTATATATTTAGAAGTTAACGAGGAATAATTCATTTACCGAATGTTTAGGAAGTGTAGTTTCAGTTTCACTTGAATTATACCAAACTTAATTGCCTTAATTGCTTTAGTCGATAAATGTTAAAACAATTAATTCACAGGAATTTTCCAGTACTAATCAATCTATCTTGTTTAGTTTACTTTAGCCGAGTGCTAATGACATCTCATCTAATCGGTGGTAACCAAAATCAAAATGTCAAATATATTCATTGTCGCATTTGTGCTATCACCGATCGTCATACAGGCAATCGAGTGCAACTCTGTCCAGCAGACCGACCAAGCAGAAACTCGATTAATCGATTTGTTTGTTCACATTGTCAACACCAAAATCACGAACATCAAGTCTTACTATGAACAATTAAATACGCATCATTTGGCCGACCATGATTACAACAACGATAGTGATAATGTCATTCAAAATAGAACCATTCCTGCTTTATTGAATTTGAATAAGTTGAACACTCCCAATGATGTGAATGAAAAGTCGCAAAGCAACTCACCAACATCGCGTGATAATTTCCTAGTTCTATTATTAAATCCGAATTTCGTGTTGAATCAATCCCAAATTGACAACCTACGCGCTCAGTATGAGCGTTCCCTGGCCAACACATATCAATTGGAGCGAGTGTTGTATGCCTTTGCGTACAGCCTCATAATAGTGTCAAGTTTCTTCGGTAACTTGTTGGTGTGTCGAGTGTGTCTGCTCAACATGAGCCGAACTAATGCACTAATAATGTCCCTGGCTGTTTCCGACCTAGCCATGACCATCTTCAATATTCCATTCAATTATTTCCGCCTGCTTAATTATTCATGGCCATTTGGCAGTGTGATCTGTTTTGTGGTCAATTTCGTGCAGCATCTCGTGGTGTACTGTTCCAGCTACACAATGGCCATCATTGCCATTCAGCGCTACTACTCGGTCTGTTGTCTCTTTCCATTCCAATCGAAGAACAAAAGCCGTCGAGTGTCGTTCCAAAACAAATACGACAACATTTGTTCAATGCGGACAATAGTGGTGGCCATATTGATCACTTGGACTGTGTCTGCGGTCATATCGACATTCTTCACATTCAACAGCACAATGGTTGTGAGAAAGGACACGTTCGCCTTCATTCTGGCAATGTACATTCTCAAGTTGAATAAACAACAGGCCCCACTTGCAGTTCAACCCGAAAGTGTCCTGTTGGGGAGGAATTTCAACCAAACCAAAGAACATCTCGCAACGGTGCACAACTTTATCACGTATCGATGTGCCAATTTGGTGCCTGACAGTGTGGAGCAATTCGTTCAAGAGCACTTCTCGATCAAGGCTGACTTTGCCAAATCAATCGCCGTCTTTGCAACGCAATACTTCATTCCGCTGTTCGTTTCCTGTTGCCTTTACATTCGAATTGGCAAGACTATTTCCCGACAAGGCAAAATGGCCAATTCAAAAGGTTTGTGTCCAAATGTACTTTTGCACAGTTGTTTGCATTTGTCTAATTTATAATTTGCTGCTATTCATCAAAAGCATCATTTTACAAAACTTTAATTTTAACTTAATTTAAAAGTTTTATAAGTTAATTTGCTTTTGAAAAATCTGACACAAAATGTGATGTGCTAAATGAATCAGTGCACTAGAAACATGAAACGTAATGTTTGGACTATTTTTGGTTTTTCATCTGTCAAAATTTGAAAATGTTTTTTATATGTTTAGTCTAGCGTACAGTGCCACGCAATTTCTTCTTGACGTAACACAATTTTTCTTCGAAATGGACTTTTGTGTCAATTAGACTACGCCAAGTGGAAAATAACATGCCACAAAAATAAATGAAACAATTATGTCAAATGTTGTTTTGATATTTTTTATTTCATCCTTAGAGAATCCAAAATCTCAAATGGTACAGAAGATGAAACGACGTCGCATCTGCATGTTGGTCTTGGTGGTGGCCTTGTTTGCCATTTGTTGGCTTCCACTTCACACATTTCATCTGCTCACCGATGCTGGACTAGTCAACTTCAACTATCAAATATTCATGATGGTATAGACTTAATAATTTGCTTTAAAACAAAGTTTCTCTTGTTTGTTACTTCTAGTTTGTTGATTTGTTAATAGAAATCTTTATGTATTACTTATTTATTTATTAGCTAAACAATTTGTCTTAATTGCAGGTTCACTGGATTGCAATGTCTTCCGTGTGGTATGTACCAAATGAATTACAAATTAGTGCTTGAGTGCAAAGTGACTTTCCATTGGCATTTCCCCTTTAGCTACAACCCTTTCATCTACTGTTGGCTGAACAAGAATTTCCGTAATGGAGCCATTCGAGTGTTCTGTGGCTGTTGTCAGACTCGGGCGGGCGAAGAGATCCGAACCACTAATGGCAATCGAACCTCGACCACCATCGACATTTCCGAGATCAATAGATCGAGCTTCGAGCTGACCAAATTGCCCAATGGAATACAGGAGAAGTTGCTCAAGCAGGTTGGCTTGCTGAAGCCACCGAGCCACATTAGGAGCGGCAATGCAATTACCGGCACAACCACCTCCATCACCATCACCACTTCCACCAACAACCAAATTGGCAATGCCAATCACGAACGCCACAATTCACTACTCATCACTGATTTGTAAAGTACATCTCTTTCTATGTTATGTTAACAAATATCAAATAATTCAATTTTGGTACTCAAATTTTATAATAGGTTTTCAACAAATGTTCCTCAATTTAATTTTCGTTAATTAAAATTTTAAATTCTTTGAATTAAATCAATACTATATTTTTAATAAAATAAAATAAAACTTGCATTTAGATACAAACATTGTTAATTCCACTTCCTTTGAAAACGCATCTGTGACCCTTTATTAAATATTTAAAATAAAATATTTTCCTTTGTTTTGAAATGTTCTTAACTGAAAATATAAAATGGAATTAAAAACAAAATATGCATAGTTTCACGTAAATGTTTTATTTCAATTGGTAAAATACTGTTTTACCTTCTTTTTTAAACCAACCAAAATGCGTCAAAGTTGTTTTCTCTGCAATATTGAAATTTTCAATTTTACACTTGACAGGATGCTGAGTTCTTTCAGGAATTTTTTACTTTTTCTCTCTAATCCAAATGCCTTTAGAATATTTAGAATTGAATTTTTAAAACATTTGAATTTAAAAATTCGAGAAAATGCTTGGATTTTTCCTACACAATAGTCTGCATAATCCTCTAACCCTTTTAATAATCTTTTGGGGTTTATTGTATTTTAAAGAGTGAAAACTCTTTATTTAAATTATAAAGTAAAAATGTATATGTAGTAAATATTCAAAATATTCAAAATTATTCCAAGAAATGAGTTTATTTGCTTTAATAACTTGTTAACATGTTTGCAGAAAATATATTGCAACATTGTTTTAAAATAAAATAAAATGAAAGTAATTTTAAAAACATTTCCATTTTGAAACTTTTGGATAAATCCAAGTGATTTTAAAATGATTTCAAACAATAACAAAAATCAGTATATAGTAATCCACGTTTGCACAAGATATTGGGTTGATATGAATTGCTTCATTTCTTATTTGTTATGAATCGAAATAAAGCGAAATCTAAAAATAGATTTTTATTGATGCCCTCGTATACGAATTGTACCAAGTCATCATTTACTGAGAATGCCATAAGTTTGAATGAATATTTTCCAGTGACGTTGTACGTGCTGCTTAAAAAAAGCATTTATCTTTTTAGCCCAAATTGTGAGCATCCTTGATGTTAGTTAATTTATTCTCATGTGATGCACATAGTAATTTGGTTAATTTGGTTTGTGTCATGACAGAATAATAATAAAGTGCTAATGATGTTTATATTACAATGTATTATTTTGATGAGATTCTTTGTTAATTTTTCGGAAATAATTAATAATTTAACACAAAAGCTTACACTTCATCACGCACTCATTTATAAGATGGATAGAAACTCAAATTTATCCCAATTACAATTGTAATTAGTCCAAAGTAAACCATAGCCAAATATTTGAAGCACAAATTTGTTCAACTCAATTTTATTTTTTAGAATGTAATGTTGCAATTGTACAAATGAGAACATTTGCATACTTTACAAATAAAGTACAATTTCATAGTAAAAGTATATAACTCCATCTCCGTCAAATTCTCCATGCAAGTCATTACGATAAAGCTTACTGGGCCAAATAAACAATTATTCCGTAAGGATGCTTTCAAATTGATTTTTTCATGTATTTCGTCAAATCAACAAGCTAGTTAGTTAGTAGGAACCTTGGATAACAATCAATAAATCTAGGTTGCAACTCAAGTCAAAATAGATCAAAACGTAGGGGATGAAGTCTATTGATGGACATCCAAGGAAATCATATATATTTAAAGTAACTTATTCCATTCATTAACTAATGGCTTTACTAATAACTCAAACTAGCACTTACAATGGTCAGGGGGTTGAGACGAAGAAAATGTTTTGTTGTTGTTGTTGAGCAATGCTAATGAGGCGACTTCATGTTTTTGTGTTGTATTGTTAATGCTTTTGTACCAATCGAAAAGGACACGCTCAATTAAGTCATTTCAATTCCTTAAGGAAATAGGCGAGTGAAATGAGAGAACTTCATTAAACATTGTTCATTGTAGCATTCATATTGATCTCGTTCTGGTCTGACAAAGTAACTTCACTGCAATGCATTTTTAAAATGGTTTTTTTGTTTAAAATATTGATCGTTTTAAATATAGTTCTTAAATAATATTAATAAATTATTAATAGCATTTTAATATTATATTATGAGATTAAATTACATTTGCTCCATCTATTGATGCCATTTTTAAACTTTGCTTTTGAGAATTTTTCCATTTGAGAAAAACGATATGTTTTATTGACGAGCCAAGCGGCATCTGTTGGCATGGAATTAAAGAATTGTTTAAAGAATAAAATCATAAATGATTGATAAAATTAAACTGTACAAAAAAAAATATTTCCATTTAGAATTCTATTCTCTAGTTGACGACGCCGAATATAAAATAAAATAAATTCCGTATCAATTCCATTCAATGTCAGTCAATGCATATATTTTTTATTTTCCTTAATGTATGAATTTTTATGTGAATATTATTTAGTTTCGCTCAATAAGTACAAGTCAACATAGTTGCATTGGTCGATGAATAATTTTTCCGAAATTAGACTTTCCCATTGACGCATAATTTGTTATTCTTTTTGGTTAGTGCGACTTCGTTTTGGTATGTATCTATTAGCGTCTCTAAGTTATTTTTCACAGGAAATGCATTAAATCAATAATCATCAGTACCAAATGAAAAAGTGTAAATATTCCGTATAAACGTGTCGATTTCAATAAAATCTTAAATAAATTGCATAAATATTCAATTTGCACATGCAATGGAAAATCGCATTACAAATATTATAATAAATGATTACCTTTTTCGAACGAAAAAGGAATGTCTGTGTTTATCTCTAAATGGGAATTCATATTTCATATAAAGAATATTTTGTATTTCCATCAAATTGTTCCGCCCATGCGTAGATTGAAGGCCTTTTGTTATTTGCACTATATAGACAGGCTGAAGTGAACCCTCTCGCTGAGAAACGAGATCTCACTTGTCACGAGACATTCTTTCTCCCGTTCGAGAGCGTAAATGGAATAATCATTCACATTGATTCGTTTGCACGTTAGAACAAGACGTGCTCCTCTAAGTTTTAAATATATTTTTTAAATAAAATTTAAAATTGTAACTTTATATTTTTTTAAAAAATTTTAAAATTCTAATTTACTAAATTATTCATTATTTTTTAATTCATCTAAATAATTAACTGCTTCGTTAATTAATTAATTCAGTTTGTCAACGTTTAAATATTTTGTTTGTTTATTGTTGTTATTTCCTGCCATTAAAACCACAAAGTTTGATATATATTTTTATAAATTAAGAAAAACCCATTCATCACCTGGCATCGATAAATCATTATTTCCCAAACGTAAGTAACAATTCGATATTTACAATTTATCTGGTAGTCTATCTAGTATTTAATTCACACCTAGAT
This sequence comes from Rhizoglyphus robini, assembly GCA_023373905.1. Classification (NCBI taxonomy): domain Eukaryota; kingdom Metazoa; phylum Arthropoda; class Arachnida; order Sarcoptiformes; family Acaridae; genus Rhizoglyphus; species Rhizoglyphus robini. The sequence continues at coordinate 981,735 of JAKIJQ010000005.1, read as the reverse complement.
TCGATGTATTAATAATTATTTGTCGAATTTTAATTTTAATTCACGCGTTTTGAAATCAAATTAATGCTTGAATAAATACTAACATTTTGATTAATTTGATTAATTGATTTGATTTTTTACAATCAAATTGATTTCTATTTATAAATCAAAATTTATTTGTTTCCAATTGAACAAATCGAATTTGTTCATTCGTTAAAACATTTTATCAGTTCAGATATTTTTTAAATTTATTTTCGTATGAAAATATAGTATTTCAAATGCTATAAATTTTGTTTACATTAGCAACATCTGAATAATTAATCAAGTAGGATTCATTAATATTTAAAACAGTTTGTGGTATTATTAATGAGTAATTTATGTTTGGGATTATTTTCGAAAGCAGTAATTGTTCGGACAATGTTTTCGGTACGGTTGTACTGAAAAGCTGTTTGTTGAGTTAGTGGCAGTCATTAACCTGCATTGCAAATGTTGAGATGAATCATAAAGTAATCAAAAGACCTTTACAACTATTAAATATTGATGTCTTTAGACCATCTTATTATATATTTTTGTATATTTAAATGCAATTGAAACTCCAGGAAATGTTTCATTGTACTCATTGCAAGTCTGAAACTACTCAGATAAACTTGTGAACCAATTGATTTGATCTTTGATAAAATATTTTCTAAACCGTGATCAATAAAATTTACTAAAAGGTGAATGTTATCGATTTAAAATGGAAATAAACCGATGAAACGTTCACTGAACGTCGTTGAAATCAATTTACTTCTAAGTATTTTAAAATCGACGATTTATGTTTGCAGTTTTGTGACAGTTGAAAATTATTTTATCTACAATTTATTACCAATTTATAGAGATTACTATCAACCGATTTTGAAATTATTTATTATAATTTTCCATTATCATAAAAAAAATGTTTATAATTTATGATTTTTAAAGCTTTAAGAACACTGTAGTAACTTTTTCGTAAACTGTAAAGTTTCAAAAGTGAGTTGACAGCGGCAAAAATATACGCTTAAAAAATTATTGATCACATAAATTTTCATTATGATTAGAATAGATTAAGCACAAAATCATAAAATAAATAAAAATTCTGAAGTGGATTTGCATCCAGAAAATAACTTTCCAGTGCAGTATTATTAAAGTTAAATTATTTCGAAACTCAATATGACTGTTCTTTGGATGTCGAAACACTGGTATTCCTTTTGTTAAGTTGTCAATACAAAATATTTTTCCGAGCACGTGTAGTTTTGTTGATTCTGATTGATGTTCATACCGAATACTTAACCTAAGCGCTTAGACATGTACGATCACTACTTTGTCGTATCACTACTTTGCTATTTGTAATTCTCTTTAATATTTTATTCTAAGATATTGCTCTTCAATAAAAATTGTGAAATTCTCGAAAATAGTAATACATTACGACAGTAATTTGATTGTGCCAATTGCGACATTAATATAAATAGCATGATCATCTCACGCATCAGTACACACTCACAGGTACAACAGAACTGTAAATTATAGACAGCAATGAATAATTAATGAATGGTATTTGTCTGTATGATGTTTTGGCAAGTTATATCGAATAATATGATTTCTGCCAATATTTAATGATTGATCAATACCGTGGGTGTATTTGTGTATAAATAGAATTCATTTTAACAAACTTTCTTCACTTTGTTTATACACAGAATTGTGCAACTGCTGGACAAAATGGACTCACTTGCAACAATGATTGATTGTGTTCGTCTAAGTATTTGTGAATAATCAAAGTCGAAATAATGCATTTAAATGCAAAAGCATTTTTTCATTTTCAAGTACACTTTGCTTGTTAAATGTCAATAAAGTCTCCTGTGTGTATGTCTACTAATGTTGTCTCATCTAAATATGGCTAATTTAAGCATCTCCCAACAACTCTACATAGTAATGTTCATTATTTGTTTGTTCGAGTGTTTTGAAGCATCTTTTTCCATTTCATTGAGTGGACAAACGAACACAGTGGAAAATCACTTATTGGACTCATTGGCCATTAGAGACTACTTGAGCACCAACAGTGTCATTGCGACTAATAATGTTAATAACAGTGACACAACACCTTACAACAAATTGACTAAATTATCACTGATCGATGAGTATGACGACACATTGCAGAACTCACAGGAAAGTTCATTACTATTGAGTAACCCAACTCTGTTGAATCAATCGAAACTGAACCAATTGCGTCAACTCTACCAACAGTCATCGGCCAACGCATATCAAACAGAACAAATATTCTACACATTTGCTTATAGTTTAATAATTGTGTCGAGTTTTCTCGGTAATTTGTTGGTTTGTAAAGTGTGTTTGAAGAACATGACCAAAACGAATGCGTTGATTCTGTCTTTGGCTGCGTCCGACCTGGCGATGACCATCTTCAACATTCCATTCAATTACTTCCGTCTACATAATTATTCATGGCCATTTGGCAGTGTCATGTGCTTTCTGGTCAATTTCGTGCAACATCTCGTGGTGTACAACTCGAGCTACACAATGGCCATCATCGCCATTCAACGATATTATTCGGTGTGTTGGATCGTGTTTCCCTTCCAACAGAAAAGTCAAAGTGCCCAACGAATATTTTCACAACCAAATAGAAAATACTCAAGTCAGCTGTGCTCGATGCGAACTATTTATGTATCAATCTTTATAACTTGGAGCTTTTCAATTATAATTTCGACACTTTTCACATTCACCAGCACAACAGTGATCCGAAAAGACATCTTCTCCTCAATAGTCGCAATGTACATTTCCAAGCAGCAACAACACAACAAGCAGTCCCACTGGAACAGCACTTACCAATCGAGTAATTATCACCACTTGGACGACTTCCCAACGGTGGTTCGATGCACCAACCCAGTGCCTGACAGTGTGGAGCAATATTTCCACGAGAACATTTCAATCAAAGCCGATTTTGCCAAATCGATCGTCGTCTTTGTCACTCAGTACTTCATTCCTCTGTCCATTTCCTGTTGTTTGTACATTCGAATTGGCAAAACTATTTCTCGTCAAGGCAAACTCGCCAGCATCAGAGGTTAGTCATGTTTTCCTTATAAACAAAATTATTATTAATATTTAAGCAAGTCAACCTAAAATGTAGATTATGTTTGCATTCAGCTCATTGATTCTAATCACTTTCAAAATTTGCCAGTGAAAACTTTCCATTATTATTATTTTATCAATAATCTAGCCACATGTGCATACAAAATATATTAAAGGGATCAAGTGTAGAAGTCATTTGAGGCTTGAAGTGAGTAGATTTAATCTCTTGTGAGTGATCTAGTCTCAAGTGATGGGCAAATGCATTAGTTCAATATGAATGATTGAACGATTGCGGTTGATTATTTGCTTATTCACAATGAACCTTTTATTTATTCAAACTCAAAGAGATTGACAGGCAATTCTATTTGATATTCAATAGTCTTCATTGTTGAATATAGACAGAATCTACTTAATTCAAGTCTTCAAATTGGTCTCCTGATTGTGCTGCTTATTTTTCAGAAGTAATATCGCCTTTTGTTTTTGGAACAATATACCAATGGCAATTCATAAAAAATTAGATTAAATCACTAATTTTTCCAAAGAAAAAAAGAAAATTAAATTTTGTTTTGTCTTTTGCTAATTGAACAAATCCCCGTGGGATATTTAATAATGAAATGGAAAATATCTGGACTCGAATTAAAGTATTTGTACAATTTGTATAATGGAGTATATGACCTAGATATCTAGGTGAAGCGAGTGTCCAGGCAGTAAATATTACTGACAATTGTGAGAATTGCTGTGTGGACAGATGGTTATACATGTAGGCCTTTTCAATTCTTGTTAAGCTAATAAGCAGTTAGAGACAGCTAGTGGAAAAGTCGACCAATTGACACAATCCTTCATGTAGCATGTGCACTGGATCAATTCTAATGCGTTCTGTTCGATGCTGTTTGATCGGAAAATTATAAACGCGCATGCTGTAATTCTATATTGACAAATGAAATCTGCCATGCAGACACCTGCACAAAGATGAATTTAATTAATTCTGCGTTACAATAGGCAACCCGAAAGCTCAGATTCGGCAGCGCAAGAAACGTCGCCGAATTATGATGTTGGTCTTGGTTGTGGCTGTGTTTGCACTCTGTTGGCTTCCCCTCCACGCATTTCATCTCTTCACCGACGCGGGCCTTGTCAACTACAACTACCAAGTCTTTATGATGGTAACTAAACTCCTTTTGTAATTGTTTGATTAGATTTTATCACTTAATATGTTTTGGCCAATTCCTCCAGATATCATATTTCCCCAGTGTCTACTTTTAATTTTTAAAAAGTTATATTATTAAATTCATTTTCAATTTCAGTTATTTTGAGAGAAACTTTTTATTTGACAGTAAATGACAAGTTAAATTGTATTATATACATTCGAAATGATAACATGTGATTAGTGGACAGAAATAGAAAATATTGCATTGGTCTGACGTTTTGTGGTTGGAAATGGCGAGCACAAATTACTCAAATAATAATGTGCTTCGGCTTGGTGTGGTTGCACTTGTGATAAATTGCCACTCTCCACTTGTCACACACTGCACTTGACAAATTTTGATTTGATTTTGCTTTAATTTCCGTTTTATATATTTCCAATTAATAATATTTGTTTGTGCAATATTTATTGACGAATGCTGTTTCATCATTGCAGGTTCACTGGATTGCAATGTCTTCTGTGTGGTAGGCTGAGTTATGGTCTTAATAAAAACAATGACAATTTATATTACTTTATTCAATAGTTACAACCCATTCATTTACTGCTGGTTGAACAAACATTTCCGTAAAGCAGCAATTCGAATATTCTGTGTGTGCCGCAATGCCAAATCGGAAAAGTATTCCGTCAAGACCATTGTCACAAATCGAACCGACATTTTAGACATTTCCGAAGTGAACAACACCAATTTGCAAATATTCGAGTCGATCAAACCCACCAATGAATCACCCCAAGCGAGACCATTGGAACAACTGCTCAAGCCTTCCAACAGTAGCAGCAGACCTTGTCCCGTGATCAGCACCGCCATCTGCATCACAAATGGCACCTCAATTGGCAATTCAAATCACGACTCGGACAAATTAGTCCTGACAACTCATCTGTAAATCACACTGCTAGATTTGCATTTTAATTCACAAATCTACTTTCTGACCAACTTAAAAGCACGATTCTGTAAACGTGTTTTGCATTAAAACATTTAAAACATATGTACATTGTCTCAAATAAACTTAAATGTAAAATTTTATGTAAATTATTTTAAAGTTAATAAATCTAATTATTTTTATTATCTTTTTAATTCACTTTATGAACATTAAATAAATGTGAAGTTTTGCCCTTTTCAAAGAGTACTTCTAAATGACAGTTTTAATCAGTTAAAAGCAAATTCAATTCAAATCCTCACCGAAGCATGCAGCGAACAATCGGAGCATTTATTTAACAATTGAATAGGTCCATTTTGTTGGTTTTATTTGTTTATTTTGCATATAAAATAATTTAATTTAATTTTCGACTATGTTGAACTCATCCTCATTTTAAAATGATTTTTAATCATTGTGCTCAGATGGACACTTGATTTAATCTAACTATCCGTTTCAATTTTAGATTTTTTTGGTTTGTTTAATCTAGATGTTTTTATTGATTTTGTCTGTTGAATTTAAAAAAATGGGGTTTAATATATTAAATTAAAATTGATCAAATCACTAGAATCAACGTATGGAATGCAATGTTGCTAAATTCTATTAGCGACTGGAAATGTTTTCAAGCGAAAATGTCATTAGAACTATTAATTGAATATGATTTTTCATTTATAAAATATGCTTTTGATAACATTAGCTTCATTCATTGCTCGGTTAATTGGACATTTTTGGGATGTTTGTTGAGCAATAAATAAAACAGTCCAATTGAGAGAAAAGCTTCTTGTTTTATTTTTCTTAATTAACGTTTGCTTGGGACATTCAAGTTAATTAGGAAAATGTATGTCAAAGTTTGTTAGTGCAGAATGACTTGAAGCCATAATCTAACCAAAATGTATGAAAAGGTGATTGCGACACAGGTTTGCTTTGTCTGAATTTGTGCTCTGCTTATGATCTGAAAGAATGAACAAAAATATGCGAAATGTGGGTCGTTTGTATAATTGAAACTGCGATTTAATACTTTTATTTGCAATAAAGTTTAAATGTGATAAATGACACACTATTAACAAGATATTAAATTCACATTTATTTTCAGTTCGATAAATATAATTTTAGGTAGTAAACTCAAAACTAACTATTCCAAGTGGATCTTATCAAAGTACATTCACTTTCTACGAAAAAGTGGAATATTCCACTTTGCACACATTATGCCTCTATTTTCCAAAACTTAGATGTTAGTTGGTAATTCAAGAAGTCGGTTTGGTCTATCTTCATAATCAATTTTTGCAATTATATTTTCTGTCTTGTTCTAATTGACAAAAGAAGACATTTCTGTTTATTGTAACTATTAAATGGGGCTATAATAAAAGGATAGAATTAAATTACCCTTAAAATTTTAAGAATTAAGTAAATTACATTTAGGTTTTAATGTATTAGAAACGAAATTAAAAATACATGCCTAATAAAACTCACTTATGGGTTCTGTAATTCTCTGGATAATTACATACAAATGTAGTAGTTCGTAGTTCATTTGGCTGCTTTATAATAAATGTACCAAACACAATTTTCATATGAAATCTACTTTCGCTATTATTTTTACTAAACACCAGGCATTGAATTACATTACAATCGCAATTGTAATGTGCCATTTCATAGTTTACTGCTTCTGGTGAGATAGTCAGGACATTAGTTTCATATACAAAATCACATTGAAATATTTACAAAGGAATTTGGAATTTTTAAAAATCAAATTATTTTTAAAGATTGCAGTCAAATATAATTTTGGCCGAGTACTAATTAATATTTGTGGATCAATTTATGAATAGACTAATTCATAGTATCAACAAAAGCAACAAAATTAATTAAAAATTGATAACATATTTATCATTTAATTATTTTCGGATTTTTAAATTCATACTTTTGACACATTTGTAAACAGTTTAAGGTACTAGAAAAATATTTTGAAATACATTAAAAGCATTGTAGCAATATGGTAAAAATCTAACGGTAAGTTCCATTAATAAATAGTATTTATTTAATAGATTTGGCACTCTAGGATTTTACTAATTAGTTTGCTTTGTCTCTCGAAAAGCAAATATTAGTTTTTAGCAGTGGATTTTACTATAATTGTAAATCCCGCTATATTTCCGGAGCAATTTCCGTTGCAAATATCATTGTTTTTATCATGAAATAAATTCTTTTTAAAAATTTCCATTTATGATTTATTATAACCGAAAATATATCTCTTTAATTATTAAAAACCACAAAATAGCTATTTTCCAAGAGACAAATTAGAATTTATTACAAATTTTGTAACAATTATTACCATAATTAAGCACATTTATTAAACACACGTTTATGCCCTAAAATTAGTTAGCTAAAAATCTTAATATGAAGATAAATAAAACTGCATGGTACGTATTGTATTTACTAGATGATAAAGTTTCAACAAAATATATATGATAAATATTTTGTATTCAAATCTCTTTTAATCTGAATTCACTCTGACAATTTTTACAGAATTTCAGTTTGGAGTGGACGTTCTCCACAAGTTAAGTTTATTAAATTTTCCGTCAAAGAATATCACCTAAAGTCAATAAGTTAGTGACATTAGCTAAGCTAGATTTGAAATAGTTTTTCATTACTGTCAAGCCCTCTTGACTGCATTGTCACATTATGGAAATTTTTGTTTTATTACTCGCTTATTATTATGCTCGTTGTTAGCAAAATTTACTGCTGCAGTAGTTCTAGTTTAAGTGTTAAAATGTTCATACTGAGGTGAAGCAATTTTGTAAAAGCCAAATTGATTTAAAACTTTAAAACGGCATTGGCGATAAATAAAATATAGAAAATCGATTTTTTGACACATGCTTGACCGTACACCAAAACAACACACGGAATACTCCATTTTAATCGACATTTACAAAATAAGAAAGGAAATTTCTTTTCAATAGGAAACATCAGCATAAACTCAATTGACTAATTATATTTACCATTCCATTGACACTCTGTCTTGTCACAGCACATTTATTTATCTAAACAATTTTGAAAATTTGCCAAACTAGTATGAACTTTTCATCCGGGACAAGTTTTTTTTCACTATCAAGTGAGATTTGAAAACATAACACAATGGAAAAATATTTTCGAGTAAACCCGGATGTTATTTTCTGAGACTATGTAATTCTAGCCAATTCATTATGGAACTCGATATTGTGTTGCTTCTCGTATAATTTGTCGTCCTAAATTGTGTCATATTTCGACTTATTTTTCTTGTTACAAATTATTATTGTAGGCTAACAAGTGCAATATTTCAATAACATTATTAAAATGTGAACTTTAAACAATCCGGCCTTAATCATTAATGAGGCCATAAGTGTTTTTCGTTTTGAATGCAAAAATATTTACATTAAAAGTATCGAATGTTACATTTGGAATGGAAACAAAAAAACATTTATCTGTTTAATCTGTTTGTTGCATTACTAGTACATGCATGTGATCTATCTTATCTGCTACAATATTGTTTTCATGTGAAAAACTTTCCATGTATTTGCTACACTGAAAGTTTTAACCAAATTTGAGAAATGCATTGCAATGGAGAGGAATATTACAATCACTATTGATGAGTAACAATTCTTAATTTTGTTGTTATTGTAAAAAGTGTATAGTTTTATGTATAAATTATTCTATTATAAGAGTGCTTGCAAAATGTATTGCAGTGAAGTGTGCTTTCAGGTGATAGAGCTCCAACAAAGAAATTAATCATAAACAAGAGCTTATCGTATAAATTATTAGTTTTTATTTTACATTTTGTTATAACTTGCATTTATTTATTAGTTATTAGTTATAGTGTAATTATAATCATCATTAAAAGTGTCCTTGTAGATTTATCGATCAACGCCAAATGTTATTTGGCTTCTTTCAAAACTGACTTTAATCGTTATTGAAAACGAAATTGGTTTCTATGCGTATTAACAAACATGTTTTGTAGAATACTTATTAATTATAATTCTTCAGAAAATATTTTTAAAGACGAATTATTTGTTAGAATGCTCTATATATGGTATTTGATTTTTAAATTTTCAAATTACTCCAAGGCGTATGTCTCGCCATCTAGTAGCAAAATTCGAAATAAATTTTTATTTGACTTCATTACATCCGAGCTTAGGGTAACCCCAAAACGCACTTTGCCTCATGTGAGAAATTTAAAAAAAGACTGCAGTGATATCACTTCGAAGCCAGCTTTTCATCCACTTTGTAGCTAGACTCCTTTTACCCTTTGGTCTTTATCCCATCCTGTTCTTTGTTCATCCTAAACAAAAGATGATTATGACGCAATTTGTTAATTTAAATTGCATAATTAATTAAATTAATAATTTATTCATATTAAATTCAAATATATTGCGACATTCATTTTAATGTCGCCTTCTGTAGAGGCACATGTACTTTTCCACACGAGAGAACTTATTGAAACGAAATCAAATATCATTCATTCAAAATGTATGATTTGAATGGAACATTAATATAAATTTTCTCATAAAAATGTTATTTCTATTCATTGATTCCAATGTCACAGGGACTTATTCAGTGTGTTTGTTGAAAGAATATATAATGATCAATCGGTAATGAAAGATTATTTACTTTAATATGCTAAAAATATCAAATGTCCTCTTTCAAGTGAGTTCAATTCATTCATCATGTTTTCAATTTTTTTAAATACAAATCCTTTAATAAAAAACACATAAGATTCAATTACGTGATATATTTGTAAGACTAGATTCAAGAATGTATACTGCATGCTGCGTCCCATTTGCACAAATTCTAGGATTAACTTTCTTTGCCCGGATGAATTCTACATTTTATTGGAAATAAAAAATTTCATTTCACATTCAATTTAAAATAAAAATAGTGTACTAATCGAATCATTCAATCTAATACAAATTGATTTTCAAGTAATTTTACGGCTTAATTGATTGAGCTATGCTTCTAACTTTTGTAATTAAAGTGATCCTATGTTTCGACACAATAGAAATTTCCCCCAATAATGAAACAAACAAAAATACTACAAAAATATAAACAACCAAGTGTTATAATGTTTAAATAAAATGCAGCATTAAATCCTAATAAATTGAAAAAACTCGATCGCTATTTGTGTTTGTGGAATTTGTATTGACATTTTATAACATGGAAATAGCCTTAATTTATTGTTTATTTCAAAACTATTTCAAATAATCCTTGTCCTGGAGAAAATTCAAAATTCAATTTGTGTATTTTGTATTCAAAAGAACAAATTTCTTATTGAATGCTTCCATATTGGAAATTTCAAGATTTAATTAAAGCAAATGGAAAGTTGAAGGAACAATGTTTTGTTCGGATGCATTTGAATTGAGATTTGAGAAATTGAATGAGCACGATAGTAAACATGATTCTGCATACAAAAGCATGCAATTTTATAATTGAATTAAATATTAACTGCAAAGATAACCAAAATATTAGTCATCACTGATGACTCATCAGAAAGGTAACCATAAATAGAACAGACATTTGCCACTGATGCGATCTAAATTATTGATCAAGTTACAAATGTAAAATTGTTAATTCAATAGATTCAAAGTGTTGCCATATGAATTAATTTTAATTTAATTTGGAAATTCAAAGCTATACCCTGTGGCTTTCCTCCATTACATTAAAATGGAAATTTTTTACGAACATATTTGTGTGCCTGGGACTCTTTTATTTATTTCCATTACTAATTGAGCTGCAAATTGTATTTATATTAATTCAAATGACAATTTCAGTCATTTGGAACATTATTCTATTAAAAGTGAATTTTATTTGTTAAAATTTTTAGTATGTTGAGTTGTTTAAAAATTTTGTTTTACTTAAAACTTATTGTACATTGTTATAATTTTAAACAAATTATCATTAAATAGCGATTTTTTATTCGACCATTAATTTAATACATTTTGTACTCAATTTCCTGAACATAAATAGATTTTATAAAGAAAATCCTGGATGTACCAAAAACGTACTCATTAAAACATACATTAAAATTATAACAAAAAGAAAGTTTATTTTATATTTTAATAAGTTCAAACAAATCTCAAAGTCAATGTCAGTATGGTCTTATTCAGATTATTTATGAAAATAATGGCATTGGTTCATTGGAGGCTTTCACTGACTAGTTTCTCTTTGTTCGTTCAGTTCGATCAGACAATAATAATAATAAAAGGAAAATAATGAATGCAGTTGATTTAAGGCCGATGTGAGCCGGCAACGTCCACTTGAGAATATCTCATAACGATCTCGTTCTTCTAAGTTGGATAAAACAATTCTCGATGATTCTTAATCCACCTATTGGCAAAACGATCATGAAAACGAAACGAACTGTTGACAATATAATTTTTATAATAAAAAGATTTTATCGACCATTAAATAGTGAATCTAAGCAATCTCACTAAGTTAGTAAAACATTAAATATACATTAAATTGAAAATTTGTGTTCTGTCTGTTCTGTATGAATTCAGATACTACTGGAACGAATTATATCAAGTTTTGTATACAATTTCCTGAATATAATTAGATTTTAAAATGGAAATCTAAGACCAAAGAACTCATTAAAATTTTGTAAAAGTAAGAGTTTGTTTTATATTCTCAAAACTTGATATTTTTCAGAAAACATCACATTCAAATATACTATATAATATTGTGGGACCTATTCTTTGTATTGAATTTATTCTCAAAATTATTCAATTCATCAACAAAAGTACATTAACAATGGATCCTTTTATAAATAAAAATAATAACAAAAAACATAATATGAAAGGTATATTGAAATTCTTGAATTTCGTTGTGAATCAAAGAAAGACTTTTTTGTGACCACACTTCAAACCAATTGGAATGTATAATGAAAGTAAATCTCCAACAAATGATGAACCATTTGGTGTGGTCATTAATTTTATCATTATTTTTACTTTTAAATTGGAATTCTCTTTCGAATTTTCAAATATTCTTTGGAACATAATAATATATATATATATTTTATTTGCTGTTCTAGTCAAAAAGAAACTATTGATGGAAAATTCCATTTTTCAAAATGCAGTAGCTAAATATTTCTCTATCCGTGGTATTATGAATTATATTTTAAAACTTAAAATTTGTTTTATTTGCATAGTTTAATCGGTTTTGTATATTTTCAAGATGCAATTTGAATATATCACTTTTTTGCATTTACATTTTAATGAGTGCAATTCGAGATTTACATGTATGAAATAAATATCAAAATATTTTACTTTAATCTTATTGAAATTGTTTAGAATACTTCAAAATATCTGAATTTCAATACAAACGCGTTGATTTCCTAAACACCGATTGATCAATGGGTCAAACAGAATTTGAATGTTAAAATAAATTAATACTCACAAGTTCATGGAAATGTAATTTTCTCAAATAGCGCAACGAATTATTTTATGAATGGAAATACCAAAATTTTCGAAAATTCGATTAGACATGTAAGTTTTATAAGTTTGTTGACCAAGGAATCCAGAATGTTTGTCAGTTGAGCAACATTTATCGTTCATCTCGAGTTCGAGGCCACAAACAAGCACAAATTCAAATAATTCAGTGTGTACCTTACATTAAAGTCACTTTATCTGCAGTATTTTTCCGATACTTATTTATTACCCAAAGGACAGTGCAAATTACTGTACGATAATATCAGTGAAGAAACAAATTTAATTTGTCAGTGGGCACACAGCTTACTTGGAGTGCTGCTAGTAATTCCAATTAATTAATTTTGTTTCTACTTGATTCCTTTTAAAATTTAAAGGCAGAGAATTGTTAGTTTGCTCTGACTGTGTGCGTGTGTGCTAAAAAAATAATAAAACCAATTAATAATAAAGTTATTGCCTTGTCTGAGAGTCAAGTTGCGAGTCTTGTTATTGTCTTTGTTTGTTGAGCTCATGAGGCCAAAACAACTTATTATTATTAATTAAACTCTTTTTCTTCATCCAACTTATTTTTGTTTTCGTGTAACAAGTTCAGTGCATTTTAGTGCTAGTTTGAAACGGGTACAATTTTTCGTTATGTTTAGCCAAATTTATAATAAGTTTGGATTATTAATTTTGCATGAGATTTGAAGGTTGTTCAAAAGCTTTAACGAGAGAGGTTCGTTAGGATTAATTTTTTATGTTTCAAAATGAAATGTTGGATTTGGCAGAATTCACAAGAATGTACTCTAACTGGATGAACATTTAAGTTGATTAATTAATTTTCATTCTGCTATATAATATGCTGTTTACTACTTTAACAAGTATTTTCCTTGAAATTGATTTTGTATACTAAAGTGTTGAAATCAAGTTTCGCTTATTAGTGTCAAAATGTAAAATATTAAATTCCAAACTAAATTGTTTTTGACAGTTTCGCACAAATTCAAGAGAAATATTTTTTCATTTCATAACCTGCGTCATACACAAAAATAGACACATCAAAGTTTAAATCTTGTCCACTAAGTGAATTACCCCCAGGTACTTTGCATAATTTTTGGTTTATCAAGGAGTGTAGTATCATTTGCAGATGTAACTAATTCTCTAGAGATTCAAAGCAAGAATTCAAAAATTGTAAAACAAAATGATAAAATATGTTAAAATCTCAGTAAGGAAATATGAACCAACCCTAAATAATGAAGGTCGGCTGACTCGGTCGCTAAATATCTTTTTATTTTCATAAATTTGTCTAATTCATCAGTCAGTGATAATAAACGAGCTTTTATCCTAGAAATTTGCAAGGCCAAATTAACGCACTTTATTTTTCAATGTTTCCACATTTGCGAATTCGACCTTTAACTTTGACATTTCTAATTCCAAATACATTATCGCGACTCGACTAAATTAAACTTGTGTCTTTTTGGTCGATAAATACAAGAACTCGAATGCATTAATGATTAATCAATAAATAATCACCAAATTAGTCTTAATGTTTTAGTTTGCTTTAATGTTTGTTTACGAAAGCATATGTTTGCAAGGTATTCTTTTCCCATTGTATCTGTTCACAATCGATGCGGCATGGAGTCCCCTTTTGATACGATCAAATGTGTTGCGCTTGCGTACGCTTCTACACGGAACACATTGATGCTCCCAAAGAGAGAGAATGTGTTCACAAGAGTGAATCAAAGGCAAAGAATGGAACAGTGCAAGCATATGGAGTACAGTGGAGCCACTTCCCACTTTCTCTCTTACTAGACAGACTACCAGAGAATACTCAATAAATTAAGCACTTTCGCTTCCGACCGATTCAGTGTTGCTTCAGTGTTTCTACAGAACTCGTCCATGCATAAACCCATAAGAGTCAACCCCAAAAGTAATATTTCGACTAATGCAGTGTGATGTGTCTCAATTAAGCATTGTTTGTTCACTTGATTACATGATCACGACTGGCTTTGTCCATTCAACATAAGGTGAGTGACATTTTGGTCTATTGATTTAAACAAAATTGAATATTTGATTGATTCTGACTTTGATATTGAAAGTTAAATATTTGCCCAAATTGATTATTTAAAGTTTTAATTTAATTTAAAATCAAATTAATTAAAATATATATTTTTACATCGCATTTAACTTGCAAGCAAGGGTTTAGAACCTGCTTCAATGCAATTTATTTGACTAAGATTGATTAAAGTAAATTTAATTAATCAAAAGCCTCAAAAGATAATCAACAATTAATTAAATAAAAATAGAATTGTATTTGTTTTGTGCAAAAGAGTCAATAAACTCGAATAGTCAAGTGAAATCGATCAATACTGTGCTTGCAAGCCACAACAACAGCAGATGTTGCTGTCACGCACAAATGCACAAGTTAGACAATTAAGCCGTGTTGTGGTTAACTTCACTAGACCGAACGTAAATTCAATGCAAATATTTACGAATTTACTTTGCGCAAAGTTAATTTCATAACAATTTTCAAGCTCACATCTGTACGGTGTGTATTATGTTGGCACAATCGTTGAGAATAATAATTTGAAAGTTATTTAATATTTATGAACAATTCATGCCTGGCAGAATGATGTGTTGAATGTATAATAATATGGAGCATAATAATTTGGCTATAAGCTAATTCATTTTGGAATATAATTTTATTTCTATGACCCTTCAAACTTTATCATTAATTCTATTCATTGCATGACATTCAACACAAAACATTTTGTTTTTCTATTCATTTTTGCTCAACAAATAAAACTTTAAAACATGAATAATAGACAAATAGACTCATTTGAATTTTAAATTAATCTCAATGCTATAGAAATTTTGCATTAGAAAGTAGGTTACTCGAGTCAAGCTTGTGTGCTTGGCTTGTCAAATAAAAAGATGTTGATTAAAGCATCGCATTTTGATAATGAAATCTGAAATTAAAAGTTTGTCAAATAGAAGAAAACGTATGTGCAAACTTAAACATTAGCTTTTAATTAGTTGTATGAATGAACAAATTTTAAGAATATAAAATGTATATTTCGAAACTATAAAACTTGTCAATTTTCATGTATTCTCATTTATCAAAACATCACAATCAATTTGCATTCTAATGTTCTTGAAATAAACCCAGTTGGAGTCAATTATTTTCTCTGAAGGGTAACATAAATGTAATGCGTTTAATAATAAATTTCATGTAAGAATATAATTTTAATATAAACTGCACGGAAAATTACTTTAACCTGAAAAAATGGTTACACAAATGACAATAACTCACGAATGAATTTTTTATTAAAATAAATTTTCATTTCTATTAGGATCTGCGTGAGAGACTGTGTTTGTCTGTTTGTGTTTGTGTTTGTGTTTGTGTTTACACTGTGGCTTATACCCAACCCTGCTATAAAATCAGCTCACGAACAAACACCAAATCCATTGAATGCAATCACTTATTAAATTCAATCGATATTTCATCCAAACACACACACACGGATTAATAAGCGACTTTTAATGGAAAACAAACAATCAAATGTGAGTTTGGTCAATATGGCAGCCCTTAAAAACTTCACATTTATTGCAAAATGTAATTTGAAAATCCATCGCAAATTAAATTATGGAAAAATTAGATAATCGAAAATTAATACTTTCGAAATAACACTGTGCATCGCATGTGCCAAAATTGATTGCGCTCCAAACGTTTTTAATTATTTTCTCTACTTCAATTGTTTGCCTTCATCATCATCAATAAACCTAATGAAAAAGTTCAAAATGGCTAATTGTAAATATTTCGTAATAATTTTGGTGTATTTATTTGTGCCATTGCTTTGTGAAGTGGTTGCTTTTACTTTGGTGAATGACACTACCACAACGGACGCAACCGAATTCGTCACAATTGATAGCGAATTTAATATGAATGCCAATGTCACCAGTCACCAGTCAAACAACACCGAGCCAATGGCCTACATCAACCAGCTATCGCCTAGTCCTCAACAGTCGACCGAAAGTGAGATGTTGAACAAGTCGCATCTTGACGAACTGTACACCGAGTACTCTCAATTCAGTAGCAATGCATACCTCACCGAGCGAGTATGTTACGCACTGGGCTGTGTCATCATAATAGTGCTCAGTCTGTTTGGTAACCTTTTGGTGTGCAAAGTGTGTCTGCAGAACATGACCAAAACGAATGCACTCATCATGTCACTCGCTGTCTCAGACCTCATGATGACCATCTTCAACATTCCATTCAACTTTTTCCGCCTGCTCGACTACTCGTGGCCATTTGGCAGTGTCATGTGTTTTGTGGTCAATTTTGTGCAACATCTCGTGGTGTACAATTCGAGCTACACCATGGCCATTATTGCCATTCAGCGATATTACTCTGTGTGCTGCTGCTTGCCTACCAACAGCACAGGCAATGCCAGTAAAACATTAGTTGGCAAAATATTTACCCACAACCAGTACGGCAAACTGTGCTCAATGAAGGCCATTTTCATCACCATTTTGGTCATTTGGCTAATCTCATCGATAATATCCACATTTTTCACCTTCTCGAGCACAGTCGTTGAGCGGAATGACATTTTCACGCTCATTCTGGCAATGTACATTTCGAACCTTAACGACCAGAATCATCATCTACCTCGTGTGAATAACTCCACTCACAGCCCCATTAGGCAATTTGAGGAATCGTCTGCTTCGTCAATCAGTAGTTTAATGTTACGATGTACAAATCCTGTGCCTGCCAGTGTGGACCAATTTCTGGAGGAACGCTTCTCAATCAAAGCCGATTTCGCCAAATCTGTAGCCGTCTTTGTCACTCAGTACTTCATCCCTCTGTCTATTTCGTGCTGTCTCTACATTCGAATTGGCAAAACAATCTCCAGACAAGGAAAGGCATTTAAAGGTTAGTGATGCGATGAGTGCGTTTAGATACTTTTGCGACACACAACACTCACATGGCTTCGAGACACATAAAATTGGATTCTACAATATATAAAATCAACAACAATATCTTTTTGATTGTCAATTCTTGTGGCCTGGTTCTCACATATGACGTCAAATGGGATTTTGATTAAAATTTATTCGACCAAAAGCAGACAAAGTGCAGATCAAGGCAAGATTTGGACTAAATCCAAAAAGCAAACAAAATTGGTACAACAATAATAAATTAATGATATATAAATGTACTTTTATTGTTCTCTAGCAAAACATTTATCTATTGAAAATTAACAAAAACAAACAAAACAATTTGATGTGTGTAATTAGCCTCGTAAGCTACTTAGTATGATAATGAATTCTGTCGATAATGATAAAGTACATTGGCGCAAAGTTTGCTCATAAATTATCTTCTTCTTTTTCTCTCCCAACGTACACTAAAAATATATTTCTATTTTGGTAATTTATTGCACAAACGTTTACTTTGTTCAATTTATTCTACCAAGAATATTTAATTATCTCATGGCAACATTACAATTTTGGATATTTTAATCAGTAATTGCCTATTTGTCATCAATCACTTGTGTAGTATTGAATTATTGGAAATATCACATTTTTTGTTTTGTAGGCAATTCAACCGCCCAAATCCAGCAACAGAAGAAACGACGTAGAATATTCATGCTCTTTTTGGTGGTTGCCGTGTTTGCCATTTGTTGGTTGCCTATTCATCTGTTTCATATTGCCATCGACGCTGGCCTGTTCAATTACAATTATCAAGTTTTCATGATGGTACATTTCAGTATTTATTATTTTTCCTAATAATTAATCTAATTTTGCACTTAGGTCCAATGGTTGGCAACATCATCAGTAATGTTAGTGGAATAATCCAATTTGGTTTAATAATTTTTTGTTTGACAATTTTATTTTCTAGCTACAATCCATTCATCTACTGTTGGCTTAACAAAAATTTCCGCAAAGCTGCCTTTCGGGTGTTTGGCTTTTGCTGTGTGAAAGAAGACACGGATCTAGCTTCTCCTTCTACAATGATGACAGTGACAAGAATCGAAGAAAGTGTGAGAAAAGATTAACTTAATTGTAAGATGGAAAAAACAAATGTGTCAACATGTCAACAATTTGTTCTCGATAAACAATGCAGTGAAGTCGACATTTGACACTACAAATTGTACAAAACTTTATTTTGAAATTAAATCTCAGAACTGGTTTTTTAATTGATGATGAAGTGAACTTTTGTTTTGTTTTTGTTCAATGTAAATAAAATATATTTTGATAATATTCGGGTGCTTGTGAGTGGGTGGTAAGAAAGTTATAACAACTTAATTAGTATAAAACAATTTGCTATAAATATATTGAATTAATTTGCTTACAAAACAAGCTTAAACTGCTTGTTCGCTATTTTGGGCAATGTTTACTGTGTACTGAATGCACTATAATCGGACATTTGACTTGTGTAATAATAATTAGTGAAAGTTCATTGCAACGTTCGTATGTGTCTTGGCATGGCATAATCAATCCTCGTTAATATTGGCGACACTAAACTAACACTTGAGTGCACTAAACAATTTAGCAAACAAATCTCAACACAACCAAACTGGCTGTTGCCAAATCGGATTTTTCCGTGTGGCGTTGGTGTTTGCGGGTGGCAAGTGAGAATAAATAATTATTCCACTGGAATTCGTTTATCATTGGCATTTCATGGAAAGTGCAAACAACGACAACAACAACCAAAAATTCCACTTGAATCTTATTTCACGCGTAAATATTCAAAAAAAAAGTAATATTAAATAGGTTCTAGTTTTTGCGAGAAACCCAATTTCCCAAAAATTTTCGAAAGGAATTTGCCACATTGACATTGATATTTTTTTACAGATAAAATTCTTTCAGATTAAAATCAAATCATTTTCGATTGAAAAGTTTGGATGATCATTTCGATCCTTTGGAACTCATGAGCACTGATGCCATTGAGTAAATTATTACTTCTTGGGAAATAACTTGACCATTTTTAGCACATAATTATAAAACTTAAATACAAAAATTGTTTGAAATGAAGAAGTTTCTCGGAATCATTCAAAAAAGGTCATAAATTTTAAAATTTAAAAGTGATTAAAGTTATAGACAAATTATTTATGAGCAAAATAGAGTCTGTCTATTAACAGAATTTGTCACCTCCTTCTTAGTATCACATTATTATTAAAGCATTTTAATATATTTTATCTCTGTATTTTCCTTCTCTGCGTCTCCAAATGGAATTTACCAAATCAACGAGACTGGAAATTTTTGATTTTGCTTTTTCGAGATCTTCTAGATTGCTGGATCAAGTGAAGGGCTTCTTTTTCTTTACTTCGATGACATTTCTACAAATTGAGATAAATTTCTTTCTTAAGAGTATTTATTGCTTAGTGAATTAAGCACAAACATACACATTGAATTTGTGTCCCTGCAAATGAGCGACCTGTTTCGTACAATCGAATTGATCAAATTGAATCTAATAAGAATTCCCAAGAATTCTGTACACTGAACTGCACACTGAACATAAAACAAATAATTAAATCTAAACAAATATAAATTACTCTCCACGTAAATTTTTAATAATTTAGCATCATCAATTTTGAATTTAATTAATTTTTTTAAACACTTTATGCCATAAATATTAAAAAGGTGTATTTGAAAATAAAATAAAATATAAATGTATATTTTAATTAATGAATCCAAGTTTGTGTTAACCAAGATGCACTGAATCTTAAGTCTTTGCACAAAAAAAATTGAAACAGATTATTAAGAAGGGGAAAATTAGCGAGAAAAGAGCATTAAATCCAATTTAGATAGAAAATGTACAAATATCAAATTAAAAGCCAAAGACACCCACTGGGAAAATGCATTGCAATGGCTTCCAAATTATTAGTTCTAAAGAATTATCTCTGTATTTTTTTATATAATCTAAGCAAAAGAAGCAATATAATATGATAATCTTTCAATTTCGTAGATTTTCCATTAATTATTGTCTTTTTGATTCACCGAGATTCGCATTCAAAAGTGAATGGAATTCTTGGTAATTCATTCACCAAAATGTATTTCCTGTGCACTAAATGTTCTGCTTTGATACATTGAGAGGAAAATTTGATTAATGACAAATCAAATCAAACAACAAAACCCCGATTCTAATTTACTTTTATTTTACTATTATTATAAATAATAAAATCAAATTCTAAATTATATTCTTTTTAATAATAAATCAGCTTAACTTGATTATTAATAAATATATTATCGTTTCTAAGTTTGTTTAAGAGTAATTGTATTGTTAAATCAAATACAATTTAATTCTCTTGAAATTGACAGCTTTATATTTTGAAAACCAAATAAAAATGTAGCCAAATTTTTATTGTGCTTTAATTTTATTGTGAATAATTCAATATTTGCTACCTTTGTTAGGCTATAAAATAAGCACAACTCCGTTATAAAAAAAATGTTGTATTCGTGAGTAGTTCCGAGTAACCGAGTACTGAACTTTATCAAATAAAAACCGTGAATACATTTTTGGTATGAAAGCTATGCTTGGCACTATTTGTTGGTATTGTTGTGTATTTTGAAACATAATACATTTCATGTTTAAAGATTGTTCCCACATGCCTACAGGATGCCAAACAATGTGTCGATGCTTTCATTCATTTTAGAGTAAAAAACAAAATGTTTTGTTGTGTATATTTTCCGTGCGCAAACACTATCTTCTCGAATTTCAGTTTGAAACTTACAAAATCACATTTGAGAGGTGATTGTACTTGATTTTTTTTGTTATTATTTGGATAAATGCCTAATATTTTACTTCATTTTCAAAGCAAAATCGTTGCATCGACACAGCTTTTCGAACACGAAATCAATATTAATAATAAATGAAAACGCGTTTATGAAATATTCTACAAAAATTGAGCCAATTCCTAGAATCGTTAATATAAATTTAAATTTCTCCACAACTTGGCTACAGTGTAATATGCAATGGGAAGTAATGGATGAATATGTTTGATACATAAACATATTTAGTGGATTATGTTAAAATATTACATGAAAATGCATGAAATATGTATTTGGGTTTCGAGGAAAGCCCGAAGTTAGCTCATATGCAAGTGCTGTCTCAAAGGATTATTTGCGTTCAAATAACTTTTCCATTAGTTTAGCCATGACACACGCACGAATGTCAAGTTGCTTAAGCCATAAATATTCAAAATATAAATCAAAAATTTTCAATGTTAAAATGACGCAAAAGATTTCAACTCAAATGTGGTCATTCATAATGGCACGCACCAACAAACATATGCTCTGTACTAGTGTTTGTAGTACAAACTTTGCACCAAATCAGGCAAATCTGTCAATGTGTTGTATTTATTGCTTTTATTGTGACAAATTGATTGATTGTAGTACTATTTGTGCAAATACAATTGTGTCTCGGTGTGTGTGCTTGTGTGCACTCATTGCATTGTTTGTTCTGCTTTCAATGTCAAAGCGATCAATTGCTTTTTTGTTGGTCCTAATTTGGCAGTAATGCGAAATATGAGTCGTACATAAGTCATAACCAAGTCAGACAAACATAAATTAGATATTTCCTATCAATAATGATTAGTGTTGTAGTGATGTGTAATGCTGTATGGCAAGCTTCGAGCATATTTGTTTCTGTCGATAATTATGTCAATACGTAATTCCAGTGCATAGTAATTCCTTTGTTACACAACAAATCACTTAATAGTTAATTTGATTATGCACTGTGTCCAGTGTGTTTAGACAACCAATGGAATTCTCCTTGTTGCAGGGCAAGAAATATTTATTTCAATTACACACTTAAGTATCGTTGACTCGGAAAACGACTAAATTAACTTTCATTTGATTGCTTAAAAACTTAAATACTTTATGAAAATATATACCACATAAATTAAAATTCAAATCACAGACCAATTATTGTGGGAATCAATTGTTTTCTGTCATAAATAACCAGGTTTCCCAATATTGGCTGTGCTCAAACAAGCCGATAAGTATGATTCATTGGCTCATACATCACAATGTCAAAGTATCTATTTAAAAAATTATAATAAATCGATTCCGATTCTACTTTCCAGTCATGTTCATCGCGCCAAGGTCATCGATACAATGTGGATAACTAAATTCTACACGAAATTGGGCACAATTACAAAACTTAATAACACTCTGTATAGAATTTGACCTATCTGAAAAATACTTGAGAAATTACGAAATTTTATAAAGCGCGAAACATTTCTTTTGGTTAAAGTTTTCATTTTTAAAAATATTTCATAACACAGTTCTTTTGCTTTTGTTATTCATGACCATTTGAGAATGCAATAAATTTGATGTTTTCAATTATATCTGTGCTTTATCTCAAGGAGAACACATTCGCAAAACATTTTCCATTCCAAACAAACAAACTTACTTAGCAGTCTTGGTTTATAACGAAATTCACGTGGCTCATTTATAGTTGTTTAGAGTTGGTCTTTTTATTTTCTTATACAATTTGATCTGGCTGAGCTAAGATATTTGCTCATTAATTCGAGTCAGGTTTCTCTTGAACAATTCTACATTTACGACATTCCATCTTGTGCTATAAGACTTATTATGGTGGCGGGAAAATTGATGCTTTGAATTCATTTTGGAATGCAATCAGATTTATGGACAATAGTTTGACCTATAAACACAAGTGTTGCAAGTATAACTATTGAAGTCATTTATGAGGGATCTTTTATATACTACAAGATCCCTAAAAATCATCAAATATAAGCAATTTTTGGATTTTCTTTTCCATAAACAAAATATTCCGTCTTTTTTATAAGTTTCCAGTCCAGTAAAAACGTTGAAAACATGCAGAAAATTCCACGTGACAAACCGAAACAACACAAATCAGAATTAGTTTGTTGTTGTCAACCTGAATGGCGAGATTGTGTTTCAAATCAACTTGAGCAGTTATCACAGACACATTCAGAGAATATTCCATGCACTACTTCGAATACCAATTTCTTGTTCTATCCAAATCCACAGCGGAATTATTTCATGGCAAACATAGAATTGTAACGAGTATATTCTCAAAGGATTGGCTCAATGATCATAAAAATGAATTTGGCACAGTCGAATGAGTCTATGCAGATGCACCATTTAATATGGAAATTTACCAAAGAACTTTCTGCAAGCAGGATCGATTTTGTTTTGTATTTTATAGAGTAAGCTTAATTTATTTTAATTGTAAAATTTAAATTTCAAACTATTGAGATTATAAAGTTAATTTTTCATTATTTTTTTAATTCATATAATTAAATTTAATAATTAAATTTTCTTCTACATTTGTTTGATTTTGAATTAATTAACATAGTAAGATTTTAATTGCAATCAGTTGATTGCTTTGGTTTAGTTCAATTGTTTGA
Source organism: Rhizoglyphus robini (assembly GCA_023373905.1). Lineage (NCBI taxonomy): Eukaryota > Metazoa > Arthropoda > Arachnida > Sarcoptiformes > Acaridae > Rhizoglyphus > Rhizoglyphus robini. Next base: position 957,728 of record JAKIJQ010000005.1, on the reverse strand, counting down.
GTGCATTGAATTGATGGCCAAAAGCAATTCATTCATGAGTGTCATCACCATCAGACCTACAACTCGCAGTACATTTGACCAAAACAATGATGCAAAACAATGCAGGGAAGACAGAAACAAATAAGCCCACTGAATGCAATCGAGAGAGGCCACATCAAGCGAATTGTTGGCAGCCGGAATTACTAATTAAATGCACTTGCTTCATTCGGTCTGTTGGTGACACACTCTAAACGTCAAGCTATATGACACACTTGCCATAGAGAGGACAGTGCCAAGTGCAGTAACAAAGCTAATTTGGTAATGCCAACCACGACATCATTGTGACATTGTACCAAATCAAACGCCGTTTTGACATGTTTCCTCAACTTATTTCCTTTCGATTCAATATCACATCAACTCTTTCGACTACACGCTTAGTTTCACAAAGTTTTCCAAGCTGTTCAGATGTTTTTCTATAATAATAAAAATATTCCTTAAGAAGGCTCCGGAATTAGTCAGAAACAAATCATTTCGAGTAGATCTTGTTAATTAAGATTATTCTTTTAATTAAATAGATTTTGTTGCGATTCGCAGTTTGAATCAGATTAAATACAAAAGTGCATTTCAGGTGGAAAAAATCAAAATACTTTTCTGCCCACTGACACTATTTAACTATTAATTACTCGACTCAATTACTCGAGTCAGCCATTTTCACTATTCTAAACAGATGTATTTATATTGAATTTGCATACAATCATTTGAGTGCATTCAAATGTTTTCATATCAATTGCAAAACAAAATAGTGCTCTCAAATTGAACCTAGAGAAAAACAGCACATTCAAACAGGATGTGTGTCATTGACAAAGCAACTACGATTTTATTTACATTTTCTGATGAAAGTTTTATTGAACAATCGAACGAGGTTGTACAAATATTGTTATGCACCAAGAAGACTATTGAGCAATATAGTGTAATAAACTTAATGCATCCGCACTTACTCGAAATTGCATTACACACACTAGTGAGTTCAATAATAAAATCATTCTCGGGCCCTGAGCACTTTTATTCAATTCACAATGCATTTGGCCTTAATTTGGATAGAAAAATTTCGTTTTTAAAATCAATTTTTACGAATATCGAGAACATTTTGAAAATATTGATTTTCTTACAAATTAAACTGCAGTAAAATGATGTGGATTTTAACCAAAAATAATAATTTGGTTATAAATGATTTCATTTGAAAGTCTAACTTATGGAAAGTGAGAAATAAATTTGAGTATAAAAGTGCCAATTCATCGAAAGTGTGTCCTGCATGAATATAGCTTGAAAGTGGTCAATTATTCCACTGCTGTTGATGACCGCTTGCACCACCAGAAGCAATAACTAAAAATTCCATAAAATCAATTTATTTTTATTTTAATAATAAGCGACAAATTAATTGAATTAGGCCAATAAATCAGAGTGGAAAATACAATAATTTAAATCAGTAAAACTAAAAATTCAATTTTAAAATTTAAAATGCAATTTTAAAATCAATTAAATAAATTAGTCGATAAAAGTACAAGGATAATTTTAACTTTACAAATATCTAAAATAAGTCAAAGCTCATTTTTTATTTTTTTTGTTCAATTTAAAGACTTGATTTGACGTAATCTGTAGGAAGAAAATTTGAAACATATTAATTTGTTACATTCTATATTAAATTTTTTGACATGGAAAATTTTTAATATTCTTATAAAATTAATATTAAAAATACTTCTTATTGATTCCAGAATTCTCTTAGTCTCTCTATATACGAGAATGTGCGAATAATACAAATAGCATAGGCTTTTGCGATAAGATAAGGACAAATTGTTTTCGATTAGATAGAATTCAGAATTATCAAACCACACAAAATAACGCGGCATAAAAATCGACAGTGATTGACCGAGTTTCGATTTACTCAACTTATTCACTTTTGCCTGGTCTTTCACTCTTGCCAGACACTCGAGTGATCACTTTGCACTATCAAATCGATCGAAACGGTAATGTGTTGTGTTTTGTGTGTGTGTGTTTGCAGCGAAAGTATACTTTCAAGTAATGTTTCTATACTGACACAAGAGTAATTTGTATTGTAAAAAAATATTAAATTTAAATTGATGATAAATAACTTTTATTTTCTTATATTTTACAATTTCAGGACGAAATTGTCAATATTTATTATTTCCCAGTATAGATTTTTAAAAATATTTTCTTGGTAAACTCTGTTCAGCACTTTGATCGAGTGAGTGGAGACCGTGTTTGTACAGAACTGAAATACAAGAGAATAATTTCTGAACTGTAAATATACATCGAATGGTTCATTAACTTTAGTTTTCAGTAAATTTTCACTTGAACTGAGAAGTCTGAGAAGTCAATAACTTTTGGGCAAGTGTTGTGTTGTGTATTGCTACCAACTCGGTGGCCATACAAACTATGTGCAATGTTTTCTATAACTCGACGGACACATTTTATGCTTTGGGTAGAGAATGGACCGCAAAAGTGATCTCATTTGAGGCAACACTCGCATTTGGTTTATTAATTGGTAACCATTCTGTATATTGAGACTACATTTTCAACTAATATATTTATATGCATTTCTATACTTTTCTAAGAGCTTACTTGTTTGTTGGTTGTTGTCTTTTAGTCTCAATGTTGTCTATTATTAACCTCTTCCGTGCTAGGGATTTGGCGCCTGTGCCCAGACCAAACGGTAAGACATAGCGATTTTAAATTTTTGGAGCATACTCCTGTGGTCCGTCGGAGGTATGCTCACTACTCAAATGTTCCAATTGGATCGATATCCGGGAGCCCATTTCCGGTCTGGATTTTTTGACTGATATTATGTTTTTTAGACTATTCTAAGATATTTGGCGCAAAAATTAATTTTCTTGGATAACCGGAAGTTAGAGTTCCAAAATAAAACTTCCGGTTCCTGATCCAAAATTACATTTTTAAGTTCGGAATCGGATTCTCCATCCTTTTTCATGAAGAATAGCATATCTAAACATAAAAATCCATAAAGTCTAAGCGAAATAAACTCTAATTCAGAAACTTTTAATTTTGGCCAAATAAACAAGGCCGGAAAGTGAACATGCTGAATTGACATTGATATTGTAATTTTGAATTTCTATATATATCGCCGTTTATGGGTGGATTTTGTTACTTTAAAATGCCATTTTTACTAAATACAATACAGAGAATCGAATAAGGCTAACTAAAAATCTCTATATGGACCGGAAGTAGGAGTTCCAGAACCCAACTTCCGGTTATCGTCCCAAAATCTAATTTTTATTTCAGAATCAGATTTTCAGTCTTTTTTTATGAAAGATAGCATATAAGAACATTGAAATCGGTTAAGTCTAAGTAAGAAAAACTGAATTTCAAAATATCATGTTTTTTGATAAAACAGTCAATTTCCGCCAGTTTTATGCAAAATTTGAAATCATTTTATTACACTTGGAATGCATGGATTTTTATGATCACATATTCTATTCTTCTTGAAAAATGATGAAGAATCCGATTCCGATCTTAAAAATGTTATTTTCGACCAAGAACCAGAAGTTTCATTTTGGAACTCCAACTTCCGGTTATCCAAAAAAATTAATTTTTGCGCCAAAAGTCTTAGAATGGTCCAAAAACATAAAATCAATCAAAAAATCCAGACCGGAAATGGGCTCCCGGATATCGATCCAATTGGAACATTTGAGTAGTGAGCATACCTCCGACGGACCACAGGAGTATGCTCCAAAAATTTCAAGTCGCTATGTCTTACCGTTCGGTCTGGGCACAGGCGCCAAATCCTAGCACGGAAGAGGTTAATGGAAAGTAGCTGTAGGAGCATCGACAAGAAGAAAAATCGATTCTCACTAACTGACGCATTAATGGTGCTTTTAATTATTGCAGGTCTATTCGGAATGATGATCAATATTTTAGTGCTTTTATGAAGCCGAAATGAGTTATTTTTTAGTTTATTTTTCAAATTTATTTTTGTAAATTTAAATTATACATGTCTCAAAATAATCTCATATTACAAGCCTCTTTACAAATTTATATTTAATGATGTAAATTTAAAAGAATAGATTATGAAGTCTTCATTAATTTAGTCAGTTTTAAATTAAAATATTTATAAATATAGAAATTTTTATTTAAATTTGACTTAAACGCTTAAACGTAAATAAATTACTACATATTCTTTATTTGGCAGGCAAGAGATGGCGCCAAAGTTTCCAAGTTAATATTTTTTACAAATAGTCTCTTTGCAATTGCATTGCTTTATTCTGGATATATTTAATGTGCGATTCGAATAAATAATTACATCAGTTTTAGCCTCAATTATCAACAACAAGGATCACCAAAAGTCTCATATCGAGCCTTCAATTTGGCAGTGAGTGGAGCGTAGATCAAATATCCGACTCCACTGCCTGCGATGATCGAGAGGAGAAAGTATCCTTGGTAAGTCATGACGATTAACATCAACAAATAAGAGACAAGATATTGAAGTGCGTGTAGAACCGTCTGCAGCAGATGAAAACTGTTCACCAGTTGCGCACTAAAAAAATATGATTTTAAAATTAAATTTTCTAGACCCACATGCCAACACTTACACATATGAATTGCTTCCATAACCTTCCTGCCGAGTTTGTTTCGAGTGAATCACCTCTCTGGCGTATTTGATTGCTTCGTAAAATACGGTCAGAAAGAAGATGCCCAAACAAGAGCCAACCATTTCTGTGGAAATAAATCGAAATGCATTCAAATTGCACAACACAAATAAAGTAAATGTCTTACGCCCAGTAGTCGAAGGTTTCCATGTTTTGAAGAGCACAGTGTCCATGCCGGTTTCAAAGTGAAAGTACATCATCATCATCATGCCGTGCATCATGCCCATATGACCTTCCTGTCCCATCTGTCCCATGTCCATTGTCACGTTCGAACCAGCAGTTGTGGCCATTGAATGACCCATATGCATGTTGGCATCCATTCTTCAATTCTATTAAAAAAATTAAAGTGTCATAAAAATTGCGAATATGACATTAGTGTAATTCAAAATGCATTCAAATCGAGGTTTAAATTTTATCAATGTCAAATGTCTATCCATAAGTTACATCGAACAGTTACAGTATGGGTTTTAGCTATAATCATTTGAACACAAAATAAACTGTAAAGCAATCTTTAGTAAAGAGTCTTTACGATACCCACCTGTGACAGAGCAGGCAATCAATATGCAAATGTCTCCTCAAAAGTGAACGCACTGCAAAGTACCACTCAAAGCATCTGACCACACGATTACGACCAAAGCGCATACATTGAGTAATATCATACATTGAAAATGCAATCCTCCATTAACGATAAGTACAAAGTCAAACAAAACAAAGCCATGGGAGTTAACCAGCATATAGCCAGTACCGATTGTTATCTACTAATGTGTGGAAATGTGGACAATTATTCGGAATTAAAATTGTTTGTCCATGCATAGTGAAATTGGCTAGGAAACTTACCAAAATGACTATTTTTAGTGGTCGATTGCATGCAAACATTAGTTTGTTGCCATCAGGGCAAACCATAAAGCATCGTGTGTGTAACCTTACTCAACATGAGACAATCCAAATTGGTATCATTTGAGATATTAATTAGTAAGATGGCGATTGATGATTAATTGGATCATATGATTTGTTTGATGTTGATGTTTGTTGCGAATTAGCAATTGACATTTAATAATAGGGTTTCTTACATTCGATGAGATAACACAAAATTTGCACTTTTCAGATCACCCAATTTCCACTGATAACTGTCAATGGCTTTATGACTGCACTCACAAATATTAATTCCAAATGCTATTTTAAAACAAACTGCGCACATGTGACAGTCCTCTAAGTGTGCTGTCCAATGTCGAAATGAACGTTGTGCGATTAGCCAATATTTAAACACTGCAATATTAGTGTTGATTTATCAGCAGACAATTAGTTATAAGGATATGTGAGATTGGGACTGTGTGTCATTGAGCTCAATTGAGTTCAATTGACAATATTGAGCATTTGATTGATATAGAATTAGACAAATTGATAGTTTTTGCTCAGATGTTTGTGTACGAATTTGTTAAATGTACTTTGATACAAATTAAATGGACAATTTGAGAACATTAAGCAATTGGTATGGCTTGCTCTAGTGAAATTTTACATCTGTAATTGCAGTTATACTAACGATAATATCTGCTGATAAAACTATAGTCATATCAAAAATGCAATACATCTAGATTAAAACAGCAAACCTATTCTTGTGTAAATGTTAATTAAATGTTAATGTACAAGTAAATGCCGAAATGCAGTGCATCGGTACAAATATAGTTTAAAAGTGTCAAAGCCAAATATATTAAGAACTTACTGAGAGATTTGTATGAAAGTGTTTCTTTGCAGTAAATGTGCTACGTCTTTGTTTTGCCATCAACAGTTGAACAATTGAAAATCACTTGTGAATAACTGTTAGAACAGACGAATCAACACGAACACGCACATACAAGTTGGAATGCCACAACACAACAAACCTCTCGAGACCAACTCGAAGTTTGCGTGTTTGATGGTGTCACCAGGCACGAGTACTATGCATCACACAATCACAGTGCCATCAGCATCATCACCCACACAACCACCACAACCAGTCTCGCACAATCTAATCACGAGTTTGACATGTTTCAATCGATTTGTCTTGTTTCTCTCAGTGTTGATTCATTCGTTCTGTTTGATTGGTGCGATTAGTCGTTTTGCTTCATTGAATTATGAACTCAACGTCCAACTCAATAAGGAACTATTGTTTGTTGGTCAGTCAATGCATTGTGCCTAAAAAATACTTTTGACAAACAATTCTGAAAACTCCCACATTGATCACAAAATATTACATTTTAAATGGACACAGTAATACAGCTAACAAGTAATTCAAAATTGCCATCTTACAGAAAAGTGAATAGATAACTTTATAAAGCACATTTTAAAATTAGTCAAAATTCCATTTTAAAATACATATAAATATATCAATATTTTAGTCATTTTGATGTGTTCCTAGAAATTAATGCCAATGGCGCATGTAAATTGAAAATAAAAACACACTAAATGCATTCGAAATGCAGACTCTGCAGATGCATTGCAGAGTACATGACTTTTGTGGGAGTTATAAAATTGGAAAATAATTATAATTAACAAATTGTAAATGAAATATTATTAATATTAAAATTATAACTCATCCCACATACGAAATAGCTGTCAATTACCTGTTGATCCAGATGCGTGTAACTTAAACATGCAATTTGCTCCAAATTGTGCGAGTGCATTCATAGTTGTAACTCGAACGCAACCCAAACCATCGATCATTAATCAAACAGTGGTGCTAATGATGCGATCAATCAATCTAAATCGATAATGTTTGAGTCATGTGATCAATTAAAACTGTACGAATACCATTGCATGCATGCACTGTTCAATTTGTCGACGATAATGACTATTAATTATGTTGTCCAATAGATTGCGTTGGTGTGCTCATCAGCTCTGCGGTGTATTATTAACTGTCTCATGAGGCATGAGGCAAATAGCATTGAAACGAGACAACGACAGTGCAAAACTGGTTTGTGCTGAACTTGTTCGAATGACGATGGTGATGCTCTTCAAATAATGATGTTGGGACATTTCTTTAATTGCCCGAAATAAAGTGATTATTTTCAGAACTTATCAAAATCATCTTGAGATATTAATACCATTTAATTATTGAGAACTGTCTTAATAATTAATAATAAACATTACGGAGGAAATGAGTCTTTTATTAATTCATATTAAATAAATAATTAAAAGACATTAACATTACTTATTCACAGCATTTCTAAATAATTAACATCGAGACAAAAATCCAGAATTTACTAAGAAATATAGATTTAGATTTACTGTACTCGTATATCAAATTAACGATAATTAAGATTGTGTCTCCTAATAGCTAACTTGGGATCTATGACAAAAAGTATAAAAAATAGAAATACAGATGTATTTGTCGAGACAGTGTGCAGTGCACTAGTTAGTGATCGTTTCGTGTTAATAAGGTTAATGCCGTCTCCAAAGCGACTCAAGTAATTATCGTCTTTAATGTGTGCTATCTATACATTCGAAATTAAACCAAAGAAATAAAAACTGTGCTAAACAAAGCGAGTGTAATGATAGTAATTTAAAGTGTCTCGATGCTTTGAAAAATCTCGTAAAATCTAATCTTATAGTTATCCTGTGATTAAAGTAACGGTAATTTAGTGTGGTGCAAATTGAGTCTCGAAACAACAAAACAACGACAAAACGACGACTCATTCAACCGGGCATACGATGATGTAAGTATGATTTAATGAATTGGTGCTCGTTATAAAGTCGAGTAATAATTAATCATACAGATTATTCTTAGCGATAGCCTCTTGGGCTAATCTGATTAACAATGCAAGTGCTAATTAAGACAATGCTGGTGAGCACATGTCTAGACAATGAGGGTGCACATTGTTGGAATTACAAACGGATGGCTCGAATGTTTGCACAAATGTGTGACTTGAATACCAAATGTTCATTGATCTATTTTCACAGACAACTATAATTTAATTTAATTTGATACTATGATTAATCATCATTTTCGCTAAATGTAGGCCATCAAGAGAATATCAATTTTATTTTAATAAAATAATAATATGATCGTCAAATTGATTTGAGACTTTTTTTACTAAAAAATAATAATATAATTTTTATTTCTACGAAACCCAAAATAATGATTAAACCTCCTACGGGCGTAATGATGTTCGAGTCTGTTGTAATTGACCAGTCAGACAGTAACCGACAATAATAAATCAAGTTACACACAAACTTTGTTGTCTCTAATTAAACCTCGAGGTAAACCCAACAACAATATAAGTTTAACTGTAATAATAATTAATCATTATTTTTGTTGTTTTATTATATCCGACAAATAATACAATCAAATCATAATAATAAAATAAAAATCTAGTTTCGGGTCATGGCTTTTGATGTGATGTGTGAACAAAACGATCATTAATTGTCGGATTTAAAGAAAAATTGATTTTTTAATATTAATCAATGACTTTTAAATGGTGCTGTGAGAATATTAAAATCTTAATAGAGTCCATATTTGGTGTACATGATTTTGTATAAAATTATTATATTTATATTTAATAAGTAAATTAAATTTGTAAAAAGTAAAGTAGGTTTGTAGGGAACCTCAATTTGTTTATAAATATATTTTTACATATAAATTTAAAATTATATATTTTTCATAATTGTTGCACCTGTTAATTAATAAGACAAGCCCCACATTATTTTGCAATTAAACAATAACAGTGTGGCTTGGCAATTAATCTGGTGGAACCGCTCGGCTGTGATGAACGCTTATTAAAACCTCAAGATAATTCAAAGATAATGAAAGAAACAAAACGATAAAGAAGATAAAGGACAAAGGGAAAAGGGCGGCACAACGAGGAACCGAGACGAAACTAGATTTCACTTAACGGTCAGTAACGAGTTGAGAATGGACAAATGGACATTGCTTACTCGTTTCATTCACTCAACTTGTGTCTGTCTTTGTGTGATAACTAAACATTTCGTGTTATCTGCACACAAAAAGTTCATTTTTCCTCAAGTGTGCTTTTGAAATGCAAATATTTGCCATGAAAAATAGCTGTGCTTTAAAATGCATATATTCCACCACAAGCATTCAAGCGCATGCGTCAATTAATCTTTGTAGAAGTTGATATGCGTAATGTACAGCATTAATTGACCCTTTAATATATTGCGGTTGAAAGTGCTCCTGATGGTGGCACAAATATCATTGATTACTTGCACTTTTGTGAGTTTGTTAGTGTGTTTTGACAACATTTAGCCAGTTGGACTCGACCACAAACCTGTGCACTGATCACCTTCATTTGCGGACCACTGACTGACTGATCTCTGATTAGCTAATCAGAAGTGTTATGAGTTTGTAGATCAAGCCCATCTTGAACGACCACCAGGAGAAGGCATCCTCATTACTGTGGCACACTGACATCGTCACTTTGTAATTATCGTTATGATGTGATCTAGTCATAATCATCAATATTTGTGTGTGCTTTCAAGTGCCAACACATTCCAGTGGCACAGCAATTCGCGTCACCATTTCAACATAGCCGGACTCGGGCGTTGAGTGGTGAGAAAATGAGTTAATTGCTCGCCTGGCAAGGTGCTCTTCAAGTGCTCATCAAAGGAAATATATTTGCTGAGAAGAGACAATTCAGAAAAGGCCACTCATGTCAGTCATGTGGAGCTGCCGGCGACCAATCACTCACCCATCTGACCGATCATCCGGGCCAAATTGAATTAAACCCATCGGCATCGACACTCAACTCACTGTGCCCTCTCTCACCCACAAGTGTGTCCAATGATGGTCAATTGAGCAAATGTGGCAACACACATTTCGATTCGTAAATTGGTGTACTACAAGCAGTGTAACACTCAGCCGCAGATGTCGAGCAAATGGCGATGCTAGTTTGGTCGCACAGAACAAGTGCACTTGTGTGTTTGTGTCATACACACTCACTCACTCACTCACAGCACTCAAGTATGATTTATCGTGGTTAACATTTTGTCTGCTATGTCACACAAACCGAGAAAAAGCGACAACAAAATTAAACTCTACCATCGATGAACTTCACCAACAAACTGTTGTATGCAATCGCGATAGTAGTGAAGGTGCACGTACCTCTCTAATTCCCAGAATCATCAATTGCTCTTTTTAATGAATGTTTGCATATCACCGAATTAACTTTTTTCAACATTCATCGAATTCATTATTGTGAATTACAAAATCATTAATCATTAATCAACGTCAAACATTTGCATCAATTTGTCTGTTTATTACAATCATATAAAAATAACATCATAACTATACTATTTCCGGTGCAGTGCTTTAATCAATGATTTTGTGAGCGTCAAATTATGATGAGAAAGTGTCAATCGATGTTGATCAAATCAACACTGTCAGCCTTAATCAAAGAATGCCCTACATTCTCCTCACAATAAATCAGTAGCATTTGTATGAGTAGTCGTCTCAAGTGCATCTTTGCCAACTCTACCACTGCACCAACACTGCAAGTGGATCAATCGATTTATTGTCTGACTTATTTGAATGCAACATTGGCCAAGTCTCTATTTGTGGCAAGATAATACCCAACTTGTGATAAACATTGCATTCATCAAGTGAACTACTTTCAACATATTTCAACTCTTCTCCCTTGGTCATGTGCTGATTTATATGTTTTGTTTTTGCCAGTGTGTCCATAGATTGTCGCGTAGTGATAGACAAAAGGGCAAACATCACAAAGACAAGCATTTGTATCACAACATCAACAAAAAGAGTTTTCTCATTTTGTCCGAAGCAGCAGCATCAAATGTCATAAAACGAAACTGTCCATCCATCTTTGAGTTGGTCTATCGTATAACTCATCACCGACCTATCTTCACTGCCAATCGAGTACTTCCACCAAATGGTCACTCAATACATTCACCCGTGAATGTGATCTTATCTCGGTGGCCATTGTTTGCATGTCTTGTGGTGCATCTCTTTCTCATTGGACATCGTTTCTTCCCCTCGTTGGACAATGTACGACAATGACACCGAGGAATGTTGTCTCGGAATAATTAAATAAACAAGAACTATTAATAGTCGAGTGTCCTTATGGGACCATCTCCGTTGGCCCAGTCAGTCCCAATTAGCATTGCCACTCATTTGGACACATTGCATGCAATCAATCCTTCTGTGCACTGTGTTTAGCATAAATCAATGTGTGATTATTCCCAATCAAAGTGTTATAATCAACCAAGTGGCAAACTGGTCTGGAGAAGATCGAGAATTGAACATTTCCTAAACACAACCGTGAGTGTGTGTGTGTTCGAATTCTCTCGCTACAAGTCGACTCGAGTCTCGCTCTCCTTGCAGTCCAAACATCAACAACAACAAAGTCGTGCGTGCACGCTTTTATAATAATAATCGAGGCATGTTTTAATGCTTGAAATGCCATTGAGGACCGGCGAGCCATTGCCGGCTTATGTGGCTCACTTGTTTGCCTGTGTAACTGTAAATGTGTGTGCTTACTGCATTGTTGTATTGTCTTACTGCTAAGTATCGAGTGAGCATTTGAGAGTGCATTGGAAAGCATTGCCATGGCACGTTGCTGGACATAGCATCACACACATCAAATGGCACCTTACCATCGCTGATCACACCACCGACACAAAACAGCACGAGCGATCACGACCAGCGGTGACCACCACCTATGAGTTCAATAATTCATCGATGCGCCTAACTTTGTGATCGACAGTCGTGATCACTTCACTTCTGTGCCCATCAGTCTCTCACTGCCTCTCTTGTGCCTTATCATTTTGCTTTAATACATTTCGTCAATTTTTTGATTCGTCTTTTTATCAACATACTTTTGCGCCTTAATTGGACCGTAAAACGAACTTGTGGGGACTATCAATTTTGGTTAGTGCCAATCGGTGGATTGATCGTCCAAAGTGAACATCTGTGTGAATATATCGATCACATTATAAGTGAGTGCCACTAAATAGGCAGTCATAATTCCTCGGTATCATATAACGTTGTATCGAAATATCCTCGGAATCAGGGTCACCATCGCATTATCGCCAGCCGGGCACACCATCACCAGCACCAGCATAGTCACACACACACAAACAAGTGTTACACTTTTATCATTGTGCATCATTATCCCCAGGCTGGTTATCGACTGTTCTCGGCCTGTACAACACAGCACTCACTCTCCGTTATAATCGTTCCTAATATCTCTCCCGCTGTTTGGCCAATCGGCAACTTTAGTTTGGTCGTCATAGAGATGAGACTCGACTTGACAGCGGCGCCCAATCGATGCCCAAAACAGACGTGTATCATCGAAAGCATCCGAACCATCCATCTGTCCGTGTCAAGCACATGATCACATCTCGCCCATTACACACAACCACCACCACCACCACGACCATCACCACCAGCAGTACACAAGCCAAATACGACAGTACAATTATGTGACAATTTGGCTCATTTTGGACAACAATTTGTCTACTTACTGACTGACTCAGTGCATGTGTGTCTGTGTCTTGCCTGCAAAGTTTCCTTGTTTGTTTTAGACGCAAATGATGCTGATTGAAGTTGCTGTTGTAGGTGCAAGTTGCCGGTGGCAAGTGGCCATGTCAATGCAAACTCGGTTGCCATAGTTAGAACAGTTGTTGTGTTGTGTTGTGTTGTGTCTCCAAAGCTAATATCGATCAACAAGTGACAAGCATCAGCCAAGTAATTAAGTGTCTATTTGTGCCTCTACCCAGGTGTCATATAATCATATAATTATAATCTTAATTGGCCCACCATTCATTGAACACATCTTATCACTCAACTATCGATAGTACTCGGATGTAGAGCATTTCATTTCGGCCAATGCACGTAATCAATAAGAAATAGCAAGAGAAAAGTATGCGCAAACAAAGCAGTCGATAACCAGAGACCAATAATCACCTCCGACTAATCAAACTAGTGAGCATTTCTGTTCTGCAGACTAATATTTGTCTCGCACCTGCAAATCCTCCTCAAGAACTCTCTAGAGGACTTTCTGTTTTTTTACTGCCAAGTTGACGTCTGCAGTAATAATACCGCACAAGTGCTAACACAACAAACCGGAGTGCGACCTTTCATCGCGTGTGTTTGTTTGTACCGTCAACACCATAAAGCACACAATTTGTCCAACTCACCAAACCGGACACAAACCAAACAAGCACCTCCACTCAACATGGGCACCTCATCGTCCAAACTCAAAAGCAAACCATCCAAATTCTTCAAACGAGCTTCTTTTCGAAGGAAAAAGAAAGAAGCCAAACAGGAACCACAAGCTGTGCCTGTCACACAGAATGGCTCAACAGCCAATTTTGTTCTTCCCAATCAGAATGGCACAGCAGTGCCAGAGCAGACAGCACTGGAACCACTTTCGACCAATGGCACAACACCAACCCACGAGTACATCAACATTAGCACTGTCGCTGAAAGTGTCGCTCTCAATGGAAATGGTTCTATCCCTGCAACACCTTTGATCGCTCCAAAACAACAAAATGGCAAACATCAAAGCACCAAAGAAAAGTCTCGTAGTCTAGCGGGCCTTGTGCATCTGCGTAGAACCGGTTCAGTGAAATCGACCAAATCAACTGGATCTACCTTCAGTCTTCGACGATTTGGTTCACTCAAAAGTATTGGACGTGGTCGCAAATCGAAAAAATCCAAGAACAATCACGAAGATGTTGGCGCCGAATTCGAATATCTCGATCCAGCAGAGATTCCACCTGAGGAATGTCATTTCGTGAAACTTTACGAACCAAAGCTTCACTTGAAAATATTTAAATACTTTTCACTCGATGAAAAACTGCAAATTCGTTCTGTGTGTCGCAAATGGCAAACCGATTTGTTCAAAGAGCAAGTTCACTTCAAGTATCCACTGTTCCATGTGAAAGCATCCAGATCATCAGATTACATCTCTGTTCAGCAGTACCAGGAAGAGTCACGTCAGGCACTTGTGTCAGCGAACAAGTACCTCTACTGGTGCCCAGGGGTGCAGTCCTTGAAAATAACTGAACGACTCACTCGAACGCTCATTGACAATTTGACCAAATATTGCTTCAGTAAAAATCTGAATCGACTTGAATTCACAGTGGCCAATATGGACAAGTGTGACATCATTGCACAACAGACACTCGAGCAGTTTAGTCTCAAATTTGGAAAACAATTACGAGAAATTGCCGTGGATGCTAGTGTTCCAAATGGAGCGATTAATAATGACTTAACAGGTAAGTGCAGACAGGTGTGGCTTGTCGGTGCCACATTAAGATAAAGCATTAATTAGTGCCTTATCATTAGACTAATTAGACATTTAATTAACTTTGTATCTTTTAATCTTTTAGATGTGATCCTGTTCCTGTTGTACACCAACAGTGAGCACTTTGAGAATCTAGTCAATTTCCACCTGAAAATATCAAACAAACTCACCAATGGATACTTTCAAATGTTCCAATCAGAATTTGGCAGTCAATTGCGAGAGCTTTCGGTGGAGGCTCACTTTGACACTCACTCAAACACTTTCCAAGCTGAGGCTACCAAAACATTGGAACGAATTGGCTCAACTATGGACAATTTGAAATCGTTAAAGATTTCTCTGCTTCCTAGATGCGCAGCTGCAAATCCTGACGAGGCATTGGTTGATAAACAAAAAATTCAAATTTATGATTTGGCCAACTTAATTGGAAAGCTGTCGCAGACAATTGCGAATGTTGAATCATTCACATTGGCAATCAATATCGCAGAAATTGAGTGCGAAGATTTGGATTTGATCAAGCCATTGTCTCGATTCAGCAATGCCACAAACTTGTCGCTCATTGTTTATGGAGACCTCAAGCAGGTTGATGAGTCTAAATTGACGCTCAATTTTGCTCACTTAAAACAAAACACCAATCTACAGAACTTAACACTCGACAGTGCCAAAATATCAGATTCAGATGTTGAGCAGCTCGTAAGGTACTGTCCAAACATTCGAAAGCTTACTTTGGCTTGTGATGTTCGAGTGACCCTCACATCAATCTACCAAATAACCAACAGTCTACGTCAATTGACCGATCTAAAGATCACTCAGTCGTATGGATCAGTGAGATATCCAACGGACAGAAATACGTCCGAACCACTGGCCACCAAGGAGGCACTCTTCATTGACAACGAATCACTCATTCTACTGCTGACCAGTGCACCTGTCACAATGCCACTGCTGAGGAATGTGACACTCGAGAATTGTCGAATTGACATGGAAAATGTGAAAGTGCTCGAACTGTTCATTTCATTTGCGATGGTCGAACCAGACGAACGCTTTACCATCTCGTTGGCCCACAATCGTTTCCCACTGATTGTTGTACCTAAATTCTATCGCAAATACGAAGAATATATTCCTAAAAATTTAAGATTATGCTGGAGTTGAGTTTGACAACAAATTAAACCACCAAATAATTTATATTCTAAATATTGTACATTTAATATTGTTTTTTGTTTTATATTAACCACAAACTATGCTAATATCGATTAAGTTTCACAAATATATTCAACCTTTATTTTTTTCTCATTCATTAAAAATTTAATCCAAATTCAATTGCTCTTACTATCTCAATTATACTTTTCCAATAAGTAAAGCATTTTATTTGAAACACATCTCCTACTTTTTGTGGAATTTCAACACTCGAGTGCAACTGGTTGAGGTTGTCATCGCCGTGAGAAAATGCAACAAAGCCATTTCAATTGCTTAGTTAAGCGTTTTTTGTAAATAATCTTGACGCAAAGTATTTCTTATCGTGAATTTAGTAAAATAAACACAAATGTGCCTAAGCTAGCAGATTTGTCGAGTAAGCTATCTTAAAATGAAAAGTAAATTGAACTCTGTTTGGAATTTTTAACGTTAGTATTTATCAATAATTATATATTACAAAATCATTTATTTCAAAATCAAAATCAATATTGAAAATACATTACTCAATATTGAAACACAGAGTTTCAGTGTTAATTAAACACGATTAATAAGCAAATATTCTCTCAAACATTCTTTGACGCGAAAAGTTGAAAAAGAATTTAAAGATATTCTTTAGAGGTTAGACAAGATATAGACCAATGGCTTTGCAAAAGATTTTGAAGCGTTTTTCGATTTACGCTTGACCAATTTGACATGATCACATTTGTCGTACGCGTCAGTGTAATCTCCACAAATCATGTTGATTGCATTGTCCGAGATGGATCGGAAAAAGTCAATCAAAGTGTCTGTTCGTTTATCAGTACACTTTTTCACTTTTTTTGCTTTTTCCCTGAAGCATCCGATGGTGGCCGCATATCCACTAGAAATGATATTAAACTGTAAAATAGATTAAACAAAATGTAAATAGATTACCAGCAAAGTTGAGCTAATTGTTCCTTGGGATCCTTCAAAGTCTTGACCCCTTCAATCAAATTGACGAAATCCGAATTGCATACTCCGAACTCGTTCTTTCCAGAATTGGCACAAATCATTGCATCCCACAGTTCATTGACTTGCTTCGAGTTTTTGATTCGACTTGCAGATTCGATTGAGGGAATTCTTTACAGCATACGACAGCACGGAAAACACTTAAGGAGATTTAAAGACAATTATCCTCACATTGGTCCTAAGCGTTGTTTCGAGACCTTAGTAACCAAACAGTCAATGGCGTAGTTATTTTATTATTTTATTGTTGTACGACAACGTTGTATTAAGTCAATACTTTTCAGATATGTAAATATTTTTATCTAAGCAGTCTCTGAATGTTCCTTTGAGTGTTTCAGAATGTGTAAATATCATGAGGATACTTTAAACTTTGAACTATCAACATATTAGTATCACATAAAAGGCAAGGTTAATTTTGGAAGATTGAAATCAACATTTGCATTTAACATTTGCATGATTTGTAATTTCCATGCACGACCACATGCAAGTTGAACTAACTTATCTCTTCTCAAGTATGCATAGTTAATCATGAAACGAATGACTGACCAAAGGTGACCTTAAAGTCAAAGTTCAGTCAAGCTATTATTATCTTATCATCGAATGCTTTGCTTAGTCAGTGATTTTAAACATTTTTCTGGTATAAAACAGTTTTGAAACTAACAAATTTAATATTATTAATATTCTATTTTGTTGAATCGTGAAGACATTTTTCTATCAAAATGAAAGGTAAAGATTATTGTTAATTGAGAAAACTATTAATTTAACACATATATTTTGCAGTATTCTCTAACTTAGGCATCATTGCCATATTGGCACTTTTGTTGGCCTTTAGCTCAACGTCATCATCCCTGAACACAAGCAAGTATGGTCGCTTCATTCGACACTTTGGCCACAAAGCAATCAATTTCTTGAAGTGCATGGGCCCGAGATGGGTAGAACATTGTGTTGGGCCTACTGTGGATTGTCTGGCAGCTAAAAATGTGGTTCAATGTATTGAGTTGATTGCTTGCGAAGGACACGATGCTCGCAAATGTGCCAGAAATCTTCATTAAACCTGGTGATATTGTTTTTCAATAAACTATTTACAATCGATTATTTGTTTCCATTTAAGTACAAATAAATATGCCTTTTTATATTCAATTGAGTATAATACATTTTCTAATTTTGAATATCATAGAATGTGTGAAACAAAATGAAACAAAGTTTCAAAGCCAAATGTGGCCATTGAGAAAGTAATGCCAACAGAATAGAAATAAAGCAAAGACAAGCACATGTGACGTGTTTGGTCGATTTGAAGTTGCTGTTTGTTGTTATCTTTAAAATGTTTGGACAATATTTCAATTGGCAGTTGCATTGAGTTGCTCGAATTATACAAGTGAAGATTCTTGAATTCCATTGTTCGGTCAATCTTATTAATTATTCCTGACGAATGTAATTGCTTCATACTGAAATTAATTCATTAGTAAGTTAAATTGAAACATGCAATATCACATACAAAATTGTTAATCTTTGTTTATTTTGTTTGTCCAAAGTTTTGCGAATAGGAAAATGCATCATGGTGGTGACATGACCATCCTGGGAGGCATGGAAACCAATGGGACCAAGATATTTAAGCATCCGATTTGCGACATCGCTCGCACAAATCAACACCAACTTTTCGTTGAATATTTTTTTCAAAACATCAACCGAGAAGTGCTCGTTGTGAGTCATGTTGATTGTGCGAGGAAGCAATGATGGAAATCGCTATGAAATGAAAGATTTGTTTAGAAAGGATTACACACTTCAATCATTCGCTCACTTCACTCAATCCCATGTAATGAGATTCAGATTGTTCAACGAGCAGTTTATACTCGACATGCTCAAATAGTTGGTCAAAGTTATCAAATTTGAGTTCATTTCGTGCAAGCATCAGAGCCGTAATGTCACTTGAGAACAATTGACGTAAAAGAGTGGCAGAAAATATCCACAAAATAAGTGGATTTCGAAGAATGTGCCGAGGTTGTTTCACCAATTTGACAGTCCCTGCAAAGGTTTTTTGATTATCTCGATCAGTTCAAAAACATTTTACCTGGACCAAGTAGCAAAGCCAACACTTCAATGTAGCTGCACATCAATCCTCTGTGTAATCGATTCTTCAATCCGACAGCTCTCGCTCGATTGCAATCGATCCAATTGAACAAGCCAAAGAAGAAAAATGAAATTGCGATGAGAATCCAAGTGAACAAAGATAGAAAAGATAATATCCTTTGGTATGGACTGACAAAGAAGCCATATTTTGGATAACTGAACATTGAAAGGAGGTAATTGCCAGACAATGGAAAACCGGCGTGCATTATTTCGTCTCGATGAGGTACTGAATTGATCGAAAATGGATGAGGAATGAAATCTGCAGTCTATCAAGTAAAAGTTTATAATGTTATTTAGTAAAACAAAATAATAAACAAAACCTCTTTCTCGAACAATTCCAAAATTCCAGTCCAACTGCCATTCACAAATCGTCCGCCAATATTTGTTCGGGAAATTTTAAAATCGAGACTTTTTGCATTGAAATGATTAAATCTCAATTTGTTCAATCTGTTCAATATCTCACCTGCAGTGCAAATATTTCAATATAAAATGAATCATTTCATTGTACGTTGTGCAAATGTACTTTTCCGAATTGTCTTGTGATGCATAAATCTGAAATTAATTTGAAATTAATGATTAACGAATTATCAAATAAGGCTCAAACCTCATTTGGATAAATTCCAATATTAAGATGACATTTCACCGGAGATTTGATTGGAATCATCGCTGACTCATTGTACCATTTCATGCAGAAGTTGTTATCAATTAGAGAAAACATTGTTTGGCTTGGTTTGCATTAAATGACGCGCTTATACAATTATGAGAAATAAGCAAATAATTTGGTTAATTGACACACAACAAAATAAACCGGAATAGTCCTGAGTAAATAAACAAAAAGTTGAACAGGAAATTTGTTTGCTTTGTTTTTACATAATATTATTGATTATTCAAGTAGTGACAAAAAGTCTTTGATACAATTTCCACATTGTTTGTATCGACATTTGTACAGTAATATTTTACAAAATGAAATTGTTCGTTTAGTAATTGCGTGCAATGTACGTGACTTTTATGTATTTAGCAAGCAATTAATTATGCTTGAACATTATAATATTGAACAATAATTGATTAAATTTTCATTAAAGAATTAATTCTATAAATTCATTTCATTAACGTAGTAGCAAACAAATAAATTGCATCACAATTGACAATTTCAATTTACAAATTAGCCAAAGTGTGCACAAGTGGATTGAAGAAGGACTCAGGTCGGGGCTTGACGCTTTTGCCACCTTTTCGGGTGAGCTTAAAGTTGTCGCACTTGTCCGACTGTTCGTTGTAATCGCCACAAATGATGTTCACTGCATTGTCAAAGAAGCCACGGACGAATTGTTTGTGTGTTTCGACGAACTTTTCGTTGCACGATTTTTTAGGTTTCGCCTTTTCGTCCAGACATTTGAACACTTCCACATATCCACTGTGAACACACAAAATAGATAGATAATTGACGTGAAAATTGTAATAATGTGACAAAAACTTACCAGCACATTTGACCGAGTCGTTTCTGTGAGTCTTTAGTGTCCCAAACGGCAAAGAGCAAATCGACATAGGCATTACTGCAACTGAGATACTCTTGACTGGCCTCATTGGCGCACTTGGCAGAGGCAATCAGTTCTTTGGTCTTTTTCGAATTGGGACTTTTGCAATACTGATTGATGAGACCTTTCATCGAGTAAATAATAACCGAAACAATCTGTTTGGGTTGATCCTTCATGCATTTGTCTTTGTAATCCTCTAATTTGGCAGCGTTTTCCATTTCAGTCCTAGAAATAGTTGCAATAATTGAATTGACTCATTTGAAGCAAATTGGCCTGTTGACTTACTTGCAATATGGCTTGAGAGCATCTTTGTCTTCTGGGAACTTTGTGTCCGACCGACCGACAGTCATGATTCGGGCCACAATTTCGTCAATCTTTTTCTTGTCGCCTTCATCGCATTTCCATTTTGTTGCAACCGTTGCTGAGTTCACTTCATACAGAAAGACCACCAGAAGAACCAAAATTATTGAAAATCGGGACATTTTGCTTAAGATTATGAGATTTAAGAAAGTTCAAAGTTGAATTGATGCTTTTGCCAAGTTTCATTTTGTCTTTATATACCAAATAATTAGCATTGACCGAAAATGTTGTATTTGTGCAACTTTCCTGGGAAATGCATGTCTACAGAACGGAAAATGTTCTTTGCTTTTCATATTTTGTATTGACTAAAGTAGGCATATCAAGATGAGCGGAAAGTTCAAACGAAAATTAAGGTTTATCAAAGTTTAATAGAACTTTGTTGCATGCAACAAAGTATAGAAATCATTTTTTTGTATATGCAAAAACCTTCCACATTTTTTGGCACAGAGTTACATTTTAGCTATTTTTTGTTGTACAAATCTGAAAGCCATTAGTATATCAATTAAAGTGTTCTTTACTTTGTAAATCAACGAATCTAACAAGCTAAGCTGATAAGTGAGCGACAGTTCCATCGAGCATGTTCAAACTTGCATCACCCTTGAGTTTGTACAAACTTGACCGTGACAGAAAGTGCGAACCGGGTAGAAGTGACTGCAAGTGCACACGTTACATGCACAGGAAAATGCCATCGCATGATCGTCTCTCACAAACACCACAACCAAAACATCGCAAAAAGAGGGAAAAGAGAAACACTATTGATCACATGTCCAGGCACATAATACACACAAATGGATGAAAATTCGTGCCAAACTTGGGATTACAAGGTGACCCACTGACAAGTTTATTATTTCGTAATATTAAATAGAAATGGAAAATTAATTTCAAAATTCATTGATTTATTAAATATTCAAATAAATTTTACAATTATTAATTCGAAACATTTTAATTTGAAACATTTGTCAATATATCGAGAATTGCATTAAAGAATGGTTTCATCTCACGAGATTGATTCAATTTTGTAAGTTTCTTATTCGCTTTGGTCATCTTCCACAATTTGTCGCACTTATCTGTCACTTCGTTGTACTGTCCACAAATGAAATTGGTGACATTGTCAAAGAGTAGTCGAATGTAGTGTTCATTCCACTCCATGTGGGATTCGTTGCACGATGCAATCGGCTCGGCTGCCACTTTCATGCACTCAAATGTGCGAATGTACGAACTAAATTACAGAAAATTATCAAACTTATATTATAATTAGCATCAGCACTCACCAGCACATTTTAGCCATTTGTCGTTGATAGTTTGTGCTATTGCGAACCTTGACCAGTTGGTCGACAAACTGACCATAACACTGACGATACCCATTGGCCGCTTCATTGGCACAAGGCGATGAGGCAATCAACTTTTGGCTCAACTTTGACTCGAATCCACTTCGACAGTACTGATTGTTCCAATTGCGCATGGAGTAGACTGTCAGTGTGATGATTTGTTTGCGCTTTCCGGCTACGCATTGATTCTTGTATTGTTCCAACAACGAAATCATGTTGTACTGATCACTAAATATTAAATGCACAAATCAATCAATTACAATCAATCAAAAATATAATTACTTGCAAAAGGTTATCAATTCTCGTTTGTTTTCAGGAAATTTCTGTCCCACTTGTCCAAATCCCAATATTTGTGACACTAAATTGTCGATTTCATGTTTGTCTTCAGTATCACATTTCCACAATTTTTTAGGCAGGTTAAGTTCCACAACATTTGGCAAGCAGCACAGAAAGGCAATTAAATGATAAATGAATTGATTCATTATCAAGCTAATTTATTATTTATGAAATTCAATTCGCAAAATTGTAAAGTAAAGCAAAATTAACCAGTTCGAGTGGTTTTATATGTTTGGTCTTATGTGTCTGATGTAATGATCACATTACGATTACACGTGTTACTTTGAGACCTTGGATGTACGTGAACTTTACACTTTATTGCATTGGTAGGCACAAACACTGAACATTTGATCAGTCTAAAATATTTCTTCTATGAATCATCTTTCATCATTGGATGGAAAACTGGTTTTCTTATCGAAATATTTTATCATTAATGTAATGTTCAATTAATTGATAACAAAACTGCAGTTTGACCTTGTTGCAGTCGATTGATGCATTATTGCAAAATATTAAAACATTTTAAATTCAACATTTTTATTTATTTTTGCTGTAGGGTACACTGGTTATCAGTGGTATCACTTAATTAAATTTCAAATTAATTTTAAAGGTTTGAAGGACAAATTAATGTTTAATCGAATTTTAAAATTGAGCGATGAGTTGCACAATAGTTTTGAAATTTGCTTTTAAATTAATTCACATTTTTCTGTTTGGTCAAAATTTCAATTATGAGATTGAAGAACGGCTTCAGTTCGTCCGAACTTGTTGGCTGTTGGAGTGATTTAGTTCCTTTGCGTTTTCGTAAGATTTTGTCACATTTGCCGGACTCTTCGTTGTACTCGCCACAGATCACGTTGATGACATTGTCGAACAGGACTCGAATGTATTTCTCGTGCCATTCCGTGTGCTGCTCAGTGCACGATTTCAATGGCGCAGCCACTTCTTTCATGCAGTCGAATATTTTTACGTAACCACTAGAGTTGGACAAGAATTGATGATTAATTTAGATTAAAAGGTCATTTGACATGAACTTACCAGCACATGTTGGCAACGGTGTTTGTGTAATTGAGTGAATTGCTGTGCACTTGTGCCAATCGATCGACATAATCATTGCTGCACTGGCGATATCCACCAGACGCCTCGTTGGCACAACCAGCAGACTCAAACAGTCTCTTGCTGTGTTTCGATTCAGGATTGCGACAGTACAAATTGTTCCAGGCTCGCATCGAATAAGTGGCAACCGAAATGATCTGTTTTGGCTTTCCCTTCAAGCATTGCTCTTTGTACGAGTCCATTTTGGAGATCATATTTGATTGCTCTCTGTCAAAATAATTAAATTAAATATTAAAGTAATAAAAATAGATTTAATTTCAAATTTAAATTTAAATTTACTTGCAGTAAGGAATCAATTCTTCTTTGTCTCCAGGAAAAGGTTTGTCATCTTTTTGGTGAAACAAAACTCGAGTCGCAATTTCGTCGATGGATTTCTTGTCCAACTCATCACAGTTCCATTCTGGTTTAGTCGTTTTTTCAGAATGAACAGCATTGATACAAATGCCAATCAAAAACACAAAGACAAATACTAACATTTTGATTCAACTATTAGTAGTTTCATTAACAAATTGACTAAACATTCGTATACAAAATTACTTATATATAATTTTGTGCGTTTTTTTTCAGATGCACAAAGACGTTGTTTACCAAATTAATATGAATGCAAATTATATAGGAATTTTACAGGAAAAGACGTCTGGCTATTTTTATGATAGATATTTTATTAGTTTCATCACTTCTACAAAATTCATTTCTACGCAATTGACGTCTGACTTATCGATCATAAATTGACCGTTGCCTGCATGGCATTGGTGAGTAATAAATGTTTTAATAATATTTCCCAATTAGTACCCAACTTACATTTATTATAATAATGTACCCGTCAATAATCACAATAATATTTGTATTTTAAATTTAATTTTAATTTTATCAAAAAATGGTAATACATAAGTAATAAGTTAGATCAGTGCATGGTTTGAATTAAAAATCCCTTTTCAAACAAATTTACAAAACCAATGAGAGTAGAATGTCAATTGAGAAATGTGCCAACTATTACAAGTTTGCAAGCACTTTAACCAGTGGACTAAAGTATGAGGTTGGTCTCGCTTTAGATTTGTCGTTCATTTTGACCAATTTGAACTTGTCGCACTTGTCCGATTGATCGTTGTAGTCGCCACAGATGACGTTGATTGCATTGTCGAAGAAGCCTCTGATGTAGTTTGCGTTGATTTCAATCTTTTCTTCGTTGCAAATTTTGTGTCTTGCCGCTTGCTCTTTGATGCATTTGAATATTTCAATGTAGCCACTAGAATGACAATACTTTAGTAAGAGTTTGTCCGCAAATTTGTCAATATTAAACTTACCAACACATTTGACCCAACTGTTGTTTCGAGTCACTACTATCCTGCACAGCCATCAACAGGTCGACATAATTGTCATTGCACTTGAGATAATCGTGAGTTGCACTGTTGGCACAAGCAGCCGACCAAACCAGATCCTTACTGCGTTTGGCATTGGTGTTCTTGCAGTACATGCTCACCAGTGACTTGATTGAGTAGATCACAATCGAAACAATCTGCTTTGGACGTGATTTCAGGCACTGGTTCTTGTAGTCTTCCAATTTTCCTAGCAAATTGTTTTGTTCCCTATTGGGAAATAATAGGAAAATTTGTTAATAAACTTTGTAATTTAATCAATTCGACAAACTTACTTGCAATATTTTTTTAATTGATTGCCACTCTCGGGGAACTTGCGATCATCTCTGCCGTAAGTCATAATCCGAGCCACAACAGCATCGATCTCATTCTTTTCCTCAGCATTACATTTGAATTTGTTGCTTCCTTTCGCGGCAGTGACACTCGACACAACGAAACACACCAAAACTGAAGCACACACGAATTGTACAAATCGAGACATTTCTAGAGTATAGTGAGATTTTTACTTAAAGTAAAGTACGATTTAATGTGCACACAAATGTTAGCAATCGAGTCGATCCTTTTATACCCGTTTGCCCGGTTAAGTATTCAACCCTATGCAAGATCAATTGAGTGATATTTACTTATCACTCGAGTCGAGACACTTTCTTAGAAGCATTGCTCAAAAGTTGAGGCAACGCGTCGCAACTAAAGTCGACCTATCCTTTTAGGGTTGTACCACCTTGTTTGCTTTTGCTCAAGATTTTTCTTTCCGAGGTATCTGAGAAGCTGCAAGATAAAAGGGCTCATTTCAAAAGTGACTAAACAAACAAAGATTTATCGAAATTAAAGGCTTAAACAAGTCTTGTCTGTATGTACAGCTACTGTACGAAATAATAAAATTATATAATAGCATAAGTTTTCGAGACCCAACTCGAGACTTAAGTAAACACAAGTATTGATTCTTGATTGAGAGATTAAACAGTTTGTGCAAACATTGTTTGGCCTTGTGCAAGATCAAACAACACAAATCTGTTCGAAACTTGACTTGTTTTGATGAATGCTTCAAAAGTATCTGATCGAGGGATCACTCACACACAACAATTATCATAATCCAAAGATCTACCTTCTACGCGTGATTAACTAAATTGCTGAATAACTAAACTGTTCAATATGTTTTTAACGAATGATTAAGTTAGTGAAAACATCAAGTTTTTACTGCGTACAAACGTACAAAATGGCCTGAAAGCAAATTGAATTTTAATGCATTTTCTAAGATCGAACAGCGTTTAGACACAAATTGATAAAATTGAAATACTCTGGGTTTAGATTATAAATTCTTAATAATTTTTTGATAAAATGAAAGAGATGGATTATCACTGCTTCTTAATAAAACGTGCAAATGTAAATGCAAAGTAATGGAGGTCATTTTGATATTTTCATGGTCAACAGTCATGCCATGTCACATCGGCCTAAATGTTGGCTATACGGGGCTACTGAAGAATTGATTTAATGTTTGCATAGAAGTTGTGCATGTTATCAGGACATTTGTACTGCATGTAGGATCATTTTTCTGAGAAATGCATGAGTACTTTTTGTTTTGCAAGGTTTTCGAGAAATACATTGAACAATGTTGGTACAGTCACCATTTAAAACAGTCTAATCAATATTCACGTTTAATCACAATTTGTAATTTTATATGACAGGAAAGATGAGGCACTTCGAATGCTGCTGCTTCAATTGTCTGCAGAATATTGACAAGTGCACGCGAACAAATTCAACTCAAACCAGTTTAAACCGCACAAATTCGCTTTGCATTAAATAAATAATAATAAAATCGTCACAATAAGTAAAGTCAATAACGAACAGTTCAATAAAATAATTTTCAAGCCTTTTATATAATTTTGAATGTTACTAGTGCCCTTGTCAATCTAATATAATTCCATAACGAATTGCTGTGATTTACCGTTGTCGTCAATTGAAGCAATTCGAGACACTCAGAAATATACAGAAAATCGATCATTGACGCAATTTCGATTTTTATCTATATTACGACTATTTCATTGACCTTTATATTTAAAATCTATATTTAAAAAGACGAATACAAGTTGATCAACTTTTTTTAAATTTGTTAACCAAAGTTGAGTAATGATATCTTCAAAGCAATCTGCACTTAACTATCGTTAATTCTCACCATTTTCAAATAGTAACCGCTATTTTAATATAAACGCATTGGCGCTTATTTTAGAATTTCTAGTAACCAAATATGAGTTTTAAAAAATATGAATTGAATAATATTAAATAAAATTTATTATTTCGATTAATTAGTTGACTCCGTGTAATAAGTCATGTATTAATCAGATAACACTAGCCACTGTCCAACCTTGAATGCGAAGGTTCGACAAAACTTGATTTGTCCGATCATTTTGTTGTAACTCCAAACTGCCTGTCTAAACTTAAAACCATCGAAAGTATTGCATTTAGTAGAAAACAAAACGAACGTGATAAATTTTGCTATTGAAAGTACAAAATGAAAGTCCATCTGTGTGACATTGACCTTCGTGTTTTGAAGTTCGGTCAAACTTGGTTTGGTTTTCCCGAATACAAATAACAATCATAAAAATACAATTAAATGTTCTACAAATTGGCCAAAACCTTAACCAAAGGACTAAAGTACGAGCCTGGTCTGTTCTTGTTAATCTTTTTGACCTGCACCAATTTGACTCGAGTGCATTTGTCCGATTCTTCGTTGTAGTCGCCACAGATGACATTGATTGCATTGTCGAAGAAACCTTTGATATAGTTCATGTTGGCCTCCACTTGTTCTTCGCTACATTTCGAGTTTTGTGAAGCACTTTCTCGAGCACACTTCAGTGCTCCAATGTACCCACTGTAGGTAATGAATGTAATTAATGGACAAATATTAGTGTTCAACAACGTACCAACACATTTGCATGAGTTGATGTTTCGAATCAGTGCTTTGGCCAATGTCGATCAACAGGTCAGTGTAGTCATCGTTGCACTTTTTGTACTCTCGGTTGACTGTGTTGGCACACGAGGCCGAGCTGAGTAAATCTTTGGTTCGTTTCGAGTTTGGATTACGACAGTACATGCTGATCAGATTCTTGATAGAGTACAACACAATGGCCACAATCTGTTTGGGTCGTTCACGGAGACATTTCTCTTTGTATTCTTCAACTCGAGCCACAAAGGTGCTTTGATCCCTACAAATTAAAAATGTGTTAATCCAAGTTGAATTCAAAAAATGCGCAACATACTTGCAGTATGGCTTCAACTCGGTCTTATTAAGCGGAAACTTGCGATCCGATCTGCCATATGTCATAATCCTTGCAACAAGTTCATCAATATTTTCTTTGTCTTTGGCATCACATTTCAATTTGCTTGCCGACTGCACACTTTCAATGCAATACAAAATAAATAATACGAACAAAAATTTATAAAACATGATAATTTTTGTTTATAAAATCATTGAAAGAGTATTAGTGCGAAGTGTTTGATGTAATGTACAAACTACAAATTGAAATTAAGAATTAATGTCCCTTTGAACATTTCTTATATATTTTGGATATTTTTGTATGATAAAGGATTGTAAACAAAATGCCATTTCCAATACAAGATGCTTTGAGAATACACATATTTTGTTTTGTAAATCCTAAAATTACTTTCCCTACATGCCAATCGGTATGGGCACCCTGTATCAAAGAAAGAATTTATTGGAAATTTTTACAAAATCATTATCACAAATTTTTCCAGTTTCGAGTTATTTTTCCCAAGGCCAACATTTAGTTAATGTTGAATATTCCACGTGCATACGAACACGTCGACCAATGCATACTCAAGTGACAACAGGTTTTGCCAATGATGAGTGCTGATTTGATGCATTGTGTCTGAAATAATTGTCAGACGAAGGTGTTTGTCTGATTCATCTGATTAATTTTGAAATTTAAATTGTATTTGTTTGAATAGAAATATATTTTATTTTATATTTTAAATAAATAATAAATATCTATAGACTCGATAGTAAATTGACAAGTGGATTGAAGTATGAGCTTGGTCGTTTTGAGGGTTGTTTGTTCTTCTTCCTGAACATCTTCACCTTGTCGCACTTGTCCGTGTCGACGGTGAAGTCGCCACAGATCAGATTGGCGGCATTGTCAAAGAAACCACGAATGTAGTTTATGTTGGTCTCGATTTTATCGTCATTGCACATTTCAATTAAGGAGCCTTTCTCTCGGATGCACTTGAATACCTCAGCATAGCCACTGAAGATTGAAATTGAGATAAATTAGATGATAATTGAATTATTCGAATTGTTCACTTACCAACACAATTGGGACAATTGCTGTTTAGAATCTTTGCTATTCTCTACTGCGAGCAGCAAGTCAATATAGTCAATATTGCATTTGTTGTACTCGGCTGTGGCTTCATTAGCACACGATGCCGAATTGAGCAAATCATTTGATCGCTTTGAGCTGGGATTTTTACAGTACAAATTGTTGATATTTTTCATTGAATAAATAATGATCGATACTGTCTGTTTGGATCGACCCTTCAGACACTGCGTCTTGTAGTCCTCCAGTCTGCTGATCATTTGAGACTGTTCTCTGTGACAAAGAAAGCATTGATTAAGCACAAGTGATACAATGTCAAAGGTGAAACATACTTGCAGTATGATCTCAGTTCATTCTTATCAATGGGAAATACCCGATCAACCCGACCATAGGTCATGATGCGAGCCACCGTTTCGTCCACTTCTTTCTTGCTTTGAGCGTCGCATTTCCATTTTCGAGTTGAGGCAGCACTCACCGAAAGCACAAATGCAATTATCAAAGTGGACACGAGTAATAGTTGAGTGGACTGCATATTGATGAATATATTGGACGATATATTGGTTCGATTGTTGTGATATAGCTGCACAGCACCGAGCCAACCGTTTATATAGTCGAATGGTGAGTCTATGCCTGTCGCCTGTCATGTAGCTCTCAGGATCGAAAAGACCCTCGAACAGTATCGAAAGGACAACACACAGCAAACAGGTCAAAAGTTGAAAGGTTACGAAGTAGTGCAGTAGTGAAACTAGTTTAAAAGTGAAAAAGGTCATTTATCTGCCATCACCAACGGATGTGTGCATACGTGATGACAGCCAACAGTCAGTGGACTACGTGACCAAATGTGACCGCCATTTTACCTATTCAACGACGAGCACTGAGCACTAAGTGATGTGCACTGGCACTAATCAAGATCAATCGAATTATGGTTCAAACCGGTCAGGACCGGGACAAACTGTCAACAAACTGACAATTGACACTTCGTTGGTTCACAACCATCAAAGAGCACTCACGTGCGCTCTACTTGTTCAATGTATTTTGAATGTATTTTAGTGAGTTTGATCACTTCTACAGATTTGTCTGAATTTAATTGTTCATTTGCGCAATATTTTAATAATATGATTAATTGTTTTATATTTAATTTAATTAAAACTTTTCAAATTAACTTTATGTGAAATTCTTGTTTGCTTTTATTCTTATTACTTCAAGTGTCAAAATGTTGTCACACTCATAAAAACATTGCACCGGGGGCTTTCACAGTCAATATTTTGAAAAATAAACCTTAAAGTTTAAATTACAAACTTATATGAGGTAAATTACTGGGTAAGAATAATCCTTTATTTTATACTGCTTACAAACTTTGCCGCGATTTCACAATATACCGGAACAAATATTGCACACAATGGTGCGAGAGTAGTTTTGTTTGCTTGCTAATTTGAAGTGAGTAGAGTGCAACTTGAATTCGTCCGTTACTTGTAGATATATTTGTGTGTGCATAAGAAACCCACCAAGATTGATCCTGCAATTGCAAATTGGGGGTTTTTGTCATGTTCGAATCTCTTGAAGAATCAAACAACTGAGATTTCCGCCATAGTCCAATGATCTCAAACTCTGTATGGTCAAAGTGTTATTACTTTAGTTAAAATTAAGTTTTATTGCGACGACTCCTTTTGGAACGACAAAAACTGCTCATGTCACAATATCGCAATAATTATCATATCAACTGGGCTAATTAATCTCGGTATTTTAATGTGGTTAAATTAAGAGGTGTGCTATAAATGTGCAACCAAACAGAATGGTGCCATGTGGCCATAACTTGTGAATGTTAATGCGAGCGAGGAGCTCGTCGGCGGCTGAGCTTGGTCACACTCGTCTGACAATTGTCATCGCTAGGACTGAATGGTGTCCTGGGTGGCGAAGGTGAGTTGAGTGGCGAACTCCGTTTGGGTGGCGAATAAGTTGGCGAAAGGATCGAGCTGCGCTGTTTCGAACGGTTCTCATCTTCGCTGTCACTTGAATCACTCCATGATCGAAGGTCACCAAGGCCATGTCCCACGTTGACGGTCACCGTTTGGCGCACTTGAGTCGGCTGTGCGAATTGAGGCAAGTCGGTGGTCTGTGTAACGGTGATCGGTCCTGTGCCCAGTGAAAGAGTGTCAAAGTTGAAAGTATTGGCGTTCACGATGACGAAGGTTGCTCGTGGAGGGGGCGGTTGAGTGCCAGTGTTGGGCAAATTGATAGGCATTGCCGTATAGGCCATTACGTTCGCACCACCAGTGGCAACAGGAGACAAATAAAGTCGAGACGGCATGCCCATTGTACGAAATCTTGCAGCCATCTCTGGGGTGATGGGCAGCAAGACATTGTTTGGTCCATTGCTTTCGCCTCCACCACCAAAAGTCATTGCAGCTTGATTGTGTGCATTGGCAAAGTTTGCAAATGGACATTCCTGTGGAGATGCACTTTGTGGCAAGGTGAGTGTTTGTCTCGGACACTGATCCACGTAGAATCGATGATACTCAGTGCTTGGATTAGGCATTCGATAGCCTCTCTCTCGATAGCGTTCCTCACAATCCATCGGGTCTAGTGTCATGGTGGAACAGTTGTCCAAGGTGACGTTCTGTGCATCTCGGAAACGGAATGGCGCTCTGTTACCGGGCGAACTTGGGGTAGAACAACGACTGTTACTTGAACCACTGCCCGAAGAAGCACTTGAAGAATCTTTAGACTTTCCACCGGGATCAGAGCTACCATCTGTTGGTGCTGCATTTAACTACAAAACATATGTCATACATCAAATAATTGATTGATTGAAATCGAAGACTTACCAATTTTATTGGTCCTTGAGAAGAAGTGGGCCCATTCTGAGGCTTGTTGGAGCCATTTGCTTCATTTGGGGGAGCCTTGGGTTTAGGCACATTGTCCTTACTGCCACTGTCTGGTGGTTGCTTCGAAGTGCCATCACTGCCTGAGCTCATCGTGATCGAGTCGATTTACCACACTTTGGGATACGTTTGCTTCACACACAGAGACTTTCTAAACCAAATAAAGCGGACACTAAAGTGAACAGAAAACGAATTTGTTTCAGAACTTACACGACTAGACAAGTCAATCGAAGGAAAAATGTAAGTTCGATAACACATATCTAATTTTTGATTTCGCATTTATGTCACTCATCATATTCTAAAATTATAATTATTAAACAACCTCTTGATTGTGTTAGTTTATTATTAAGTAGTTTGCATATCAACTTTTATCAAATGTACAGTATTTTTACATTCAAATCACATTATTTCAAGTTTCGTCGTTTGATTTCTCCCCATTGAGCAAAGCATTAATCATCACATGAACAACCGATTGACAATGTTCAATGTAAATGTGCATTTATCACACCACAGTCTGTGTGAATTAGTAAAGGATATTCTTTTGTCTATTGTGAGTCACAATTTGTCTCTGTCTTGCTCGATGCAAAGCAATGAAAATGATAGCCAACACGATGGCAGGTGATTCGAGTGCGAGCAGAAACCAATTGGAAGTCATTGAGGGGAGTTGAATCTGAAACACGGGCAAAACGTGCGAAAAGACCGCGTGAACAAAGATCATGCAGGCACAGAACAGGACCTGTTTGGAGGATGCACAGAGTTAGAGAGGTCATCGAGGTGAGGTGAAAGGTCGTGATCGGCATTCGGATAACTTACCATACATGGGTTGAGACAGAGTGCTCCGATGATGCCAGCCAGGGAAAGAATAGCCGCGAACAGTGTGAGCACAACCCAGACAATCAACGAAATGATGTGGTGATGCTTCTCTTTGGACTTTGTCACTGCGTACTCGTTCTGCTGTTTACCCAAAATGAGTCGCCCCTTTGGCGAGGCAATATTCTCCTCAACATCTTCGTTCTCGTACGGATCATATTTTCCACCTCGTTCAATGTTGAGTGGAGTGTCTTCCACCTCGTGTGTATGTCCCCAATGGGTTTCACGAGCCTCGTCTACGTCGTCACCGATTGCATCAATGGTTCGGATGAAGTAAATGGTGCTGATGAGGAAGATTATCGCTAAAAAGATTACTAGAACAACACGAACAATGTGGAATGCAATGGACACCGCGGTTGCCATTGCTGATTTAGTGGTCAAATCAAATGTGGATCATTGAATCAAATAGTAAACACAGTCAAATAGAGTCAATTTGTGAAGACATCGGAAATGGATCTATCGCGTCATGTCTCAATTGACTAGTAATGCCAATCGACAGCAGTGCCACTAGCCCACGATCACTCACTTGCCGACCATGAGAACAGATGTTCCTTCGATCAAGCAAAGTTTGTCTTGAATTTCATGTTCTCTAACTCATCTCTGTACTTTTACTTTTCATTCTTTCCCCCATCCGCAGTCAACGTCGAACATCGAATATAGCTTACAAGCAAAGAAGATCTTGAAGATAAATTGCAGTGTTGGCCTTCTCAGTGTGTTGTTGGTTGGTTGGCGCACAAGTCAGGTAGGCGACCAACTGCTTCCACTAATAGTAAACGTAAACTTCCAGGTGTTACCTGTGCACTTGCAAGATGCCATTTGTGTTGACCATTTTTGGATCTGCTCACACGAAGCCTGATCAGCCGCAACAGCAGTCACTGCTTCACTCGTGAGCCTTATGCCACTTGACCAAATGCAAATAAAACGATGCTTTTCACGCTTTACTGACGAGCACACTTCTGTTCGATGTCTAAGAGGAAGACACTCGACTGATCTGATCAATTAATAAACACGATAATATCGCACTTGCACTCCTTCTACAAGGTGTTTCCCATTATGATGATTAATACACATTTTATGATGTGCCAAAATGAGTGACACTACCGCCGGCATGGACCACCCTGTAGAACAGTATTATTTACATTGCACTTGCATTTACACTTACTACACTTTGCCATTCGCTACCTAATACACAAAACTGCAACACTAAACATTAAAATGATTGCTAATAATTATTGCAATTGCAATTGATTTACATCAAAGACAAGTCAGATAAATTAATGTCAATTAAAGATTTATGATACACTCGAGTCCACTAATGGACAGGACGGATGCTGACGGGGTGGGCAGAGTTAACGTGTGCCAAATGACGAGCATGACTTTGTAGCTTGATAATTTGTGCTTTCTAATTTATGCAAACATACCAATGAATTATGTTCTACTTCTCGGACCAAGCCCATTTTAATTGTGATCTTTATAGAATTCAACTTTTGTGTTGTTGTTTTATGTGCACAGTAAATCATAGACTTTGGTATTTCTAAAGGGCATAAAGTGCACAGTGGACCTGACATTCGAAATATATAACCCAAATTATATTTTGGTTCATAAAATATAAATCATCAACAGTTCGTATATTTTGATTGCAGTCACATCGTCACCTAGGTTACAAATTAATTAGACCTGAACCAACAAAAGTAATTTGGGTTGATTTAAAGCTTTTTGGCGGAAAGCCATAAATTTCGTCTTGTTTTATATGACAAATTGTTCTCAAGGTGGAATCTATATTTTTAATTATAATTGAAAAGTGACAAAATTATTCGCTCTTTTTAAAATGGCTTTACTAAAACATTTTGATTTAAATAGTAAATTGCATTCCTGTAATTTACAGACAAAACAAACGGGTTCTTGTCGTGCCGCACATTGCTCATGTCAGTGAGTCAGTCACATGCCATGCAATGGAAAACACCACCCGTGACTAAACTGTCTATTAACTGATGATGATGCTAATGATTTACTGATAACGATAAATGACTCCAGCCAGCTCATCAAACAAGGCTGAAATAACTCAACTCAATGGCCACTCTTGTTCGAGTTGTGTCAAAACAAGACTGACATTGAACACATTGAAGTGAGGACAATTTGGAGACAGTTGCCAAAACAGTAGAAACAAACTACGTTATCTGGTTTGTAGTTTGGAACTGAATCAAAAAATAATAAAATACCGATGACAATTGCAATATACCAGAAAAGGACCTAAAGTTCAGATTGTCATTCTAAATCAATCGACTCATTTTTGAGTATATCATCGAAAGTGATCTAAACCTGTCACTCATCATACTTCAACTGATAACACTGACAACACAGCTCAGTTCCGTAGCCTCGAGTTAATTTGACCTTATCGGCAGAGTAAATCACAATATCAAATTTCGATCACGTCTCAGTGCAAGGTGCAATGCATGTACTGCTGTATTGCCTCGACAGTAGCATTCCCCACCCGAGTGGGTGACAGTAACTGTAACAGTTAGCCGCCTTCATGCTTTTCATAATTGAATGTCAGCAGATGGAAAAGTTCCGGATGGATTTGTCATTCGAGTGACATAAATTAAAGCGATTTAAAGCACTTAGCTGATACAATTACTGCTCATTAGTTTAATTTAATACATTAATTTTATAATTAGAGAAATATATTAATATTTAACTGTTAATCAATAAATCTACAGTTATGAAATTAACCAGAAATGGCAAAGCCATTTAAAAGCGAAAGTGAAAGCGAAAATAGTAATTAGCATTATTGGCGATTGAAAAACAATAAAATTAATAGGAATATTTTGCCAATTGCGAATGTGTTGATGAAGTTTGATTGAATGCAGAATTGAATTGTCGGCCAAGCGAACAAACAACAATAAAAATGCAATAACAATTAAAAGTGTGAATAATAATAAAAAAGTCAAATTAAAGTTTTAATTATTTTTATTTTTTACTTTCACGTTTATATTAATATAAAATGTGAATATATAAACAAAGTTAATATATGCAAAAGTGTATATAGAGTTTGTGCCATCTATGTGTGAAAAAGAGATTCGAGTCTACCAAAATAGATGCAAAGTGTCAAGTGCAGTGACAATTAGATAGAACGGTGGTGGTGGTGGTAGAGCAAACGTTCGGGTTAGGGATTGGCATGGTTCGGGTTGGTTTGGGTGGATTGGGTTGGTAGAGTAAGGATTGTGTGCTTTGTGACCATCAATGAGCACATTTTGTTGGTTTTGGGGTCTACTCTTGTTTAAGGTATGCGATACTTAAACAAAGGTATATTTGAGATTAGACTTAAGTAATAATAATTGGTTTATTGTCGAGTATAACTGTTGAACACGAAATGAAAGCTTTATTTGTATACGGTGATTTGAGATAGTCCTCAGTGCTTGACCTGCTCTCAATGATTGTTGACTGGTGCACACTTAGCCTTGACTGTAACCCTTCTTGATCATGAAAGCGAGCACGTAGGCGAGTATAGCTGAGCCAACCCACGGAATGAAGACCCAACCGCCGATTGCGAAGAAAAGCTCACAGATGATGATAACGGTTTGGAGGATGGCGAAAATGAGAGTGAACAGAAAGTGCTCTCGGTAGGCTCCCAACAGACCCAAAATGGTGTTGGCCGCTACCAGTGCAGAACTGATGGCAGTGTTGGTGTGGTCTCGGGACTTTTCATTGCGCACAATTCCGATGATTGAGCGCGAAAAGAGAATGATCATCAACACAAGGACGATGATCAGGAAGATCAGTAAGATCAATCGAACGATGGAGAAGACGTTCATGGTGATTGGAACTGTTTGGTGGTTTGCTTGACT
Organism: Rhizoglyphus robini; assembly: GCA_023373905.1. Lineage (NCBI taxonomy): Eukaryota > Metazoa > Arthropoda > Arachnida > Sarcoptiformes > Acaridae > Rhizoglyphus > Rhizoglyphus robini. Next base: position 920,539 of record JAKIJQ010000005.1, on the reverse strand, counting down.
CGAGACAAGGTAAAGTTAGTTTTGATCTAAAGCTCGAACTGCTCGATTCAGCTTCTTCTTGTTCTTGTTGACAAAGTGTCACTGTGTGGATTGAGAGGAAACTGGTCGAAAATCCGAAATCGACCAAAAATAGCAAACGAGACAAGATTTCACGGAGCGAAGAAATGCACTGGCACAACACAACAAAGCTGACAAGAAGAAGAAAACACTGACTGTGCAGACAAAATTGAGAAGGAAAATAATTTGGTGCCAAGAAAAATAAATAAAAAAATACAAAGGGAAAGTAAAAGGCCAAGATAGAACAAACAGTAGGAAAGATCCTTAATGAGCTTCGGGGGATTCTGACAATTTGATCCGTACAGTCAACGAGAACTGTGTCGAGTGTTGCTTCCTCGTTGGAGACAAAATTCGAACTGAGTCAAAACAACAACCGATTCAACCAGCGAGTCACTTTGCAAGTTGTTGAGCGCGCCAAAAGGAGCAGATGCGCCACAGATATGGCGCGTTGCGCTTCTGCCTCCCCCAACACGGTCGCCCAAGCAAGCCCTTCCCCATCCTGGCCGAGTGTCTTCGTGTGGATAAGGCATAACGCATAACACTACATAACACTACAACGAGCCATAGTTATGAAATGAACCACTACTCGCGATGCATGTCAATTAATTTCATTCATTCACACAGCCAAATGAATGAAACAGTGCAAGTGCGCCTGAGTGAGGTCTCCCCTCAACTGAACTCTACTCTGCAAGATATATTCGCAAGGTGTGGCCCAATGGACATAATGTCGTTGCTGCAGCACATTGCCATGGTAATGTATGCCATGTTTTGGTTTGTGAAGTGTGGGTCATTAACGGCAATGCCACTCAAACGGATAACTTGGGGATATCACTGAGATTAGTGGAGAGATATAGTCAACTTGGCCGGACCATCATCACACTCAACCGCACTGACCGCACTGCGCCATAAATGGCAACTAATTCAATTTATTAGGGGAGTATTCGTTTAACCAGCAAAAACACTAAATTGCGCAAGATCAAGATATTATTTTAGTTTTCTAACAAACATATCGATTACATGAAAATAATAAATTAGCTTCACGAATATCTAGAAATACTGCAATGACGTTAATTTGTTGAGTCTAAGTAATGAATAACACAAATAATAATAATGACATTCCTCTCGTTGATAAATTCCACACTGATGAGTCAATCCGTCATGCAGTCGAACATTAGTTTCTAGGATATGCAAATTTGGCAACATGGTGGTACTGAGTTGGACATTGAGTAAATAGGTTTTAATGGAGTGCTATGTTGAGGGGTGTACGTATAATTTCATTTCTCCACTTATAAGATTGAATACTAAACAGTGCCATAAAACTTTCACTCATTGCAACACGGCCACATTTGAAACATTTGCGATTGTGTGTCAGCAGTTAGTAAATATTCATAGTCAAGGTTGGGTTTTGCTTGTTTTTGGTTTTTTTGGTTGCTGTTTTTGTACTGTTTGTGTGCTGTTTGTGTGCTGTTTGTGCAATGGCCATTGCAGTAGTAGCATTGCTCGGTGATACTACTAGTTGGCACTACGGCCAATTGGCCAATGGACACAAAAACAAAATGAAGACAAATGGACAAACGGCACGCATGAATTGATAAAGTCAATTGGCTAAATAGACTCGAAATATATGGAAAAGTACATTTCGCTGTGTGTGCTTGTGTTGCTTGTTTGTATAATTGATCACTAAACCTGCAAGGCTTCATAATACAAGCGCGCAACACGAACCAAAAAAGACAAATTGTAGGAGTTGCCTGGTGCACCTTTGTCCGTTTGTATGTTAATGTCATATCCGCAGTTTCGCGTAACAGCATTCTCTACCTCGATCGACTGTTGCGAGTGAATTTCCACATTTGATGGTGCACACTGAGCCACAAGGAAGATGACCAATGCCTAAGCAATACGTTTGCACTCGTGAACACCTACACACTCTCACGCATATTTCATTCATTAGATATTTCGTTGAAAGATTGAACGATAACATACAAAGTAAGCACTTGACGTATACGAGAATTGTGCAGTATTCAATCAACAGTAGACATTTAAGGCATTACATTGCGCTAATTAGTGGACATTATGGACACATTAGACATTGTACAATTGACCTGTCCGTGTCCGTGTGTGTGTTTGTGTGCAATATCCGAACATGGATTTGCGCTCAAATTAATATTCAATTACTTTGATTAGAAAAACATGTATTTGACGAAATATATTGAGGTTAACAAAACAGTGGAATTAAAGCACGACCAGAGGGAAACAATTATTGCTATAATTAATTGTTTGCTATTTGGTTTGGTGAAAGGAATGACTAGACCAGAAAAAACATGTTTGACTGACAGGAACAACAAAGAGAGCATACCACCTGGTTGCTCAAATAACAACAATATTCATTTGACAGGATGTTCCACTAAACTGTTTTCCTTTCACTTTCGATGTTTGCAAAAAAAAACAACAGAATCCACCACCACCCTGTATTTCCACTCAAACGAACATTTTTTCCTCTTGTTAGTCATTCATTCAAACATTGACTGATGACTTGATAAACATCTCTGTTAGTAATAATAGTGAGACTCACAGAAAAGAATGAGAAAATTGCTGCAGATGGTGACGTAATGGACAGAATGAAGGTTGTCCAACGTTATGCACACACAGACTGGATCCGGTTAGGATGGATTGAAGATGAGATAGAGGTCGACCCTATGAATCGATCGTAAATCAAATGTGTTGGGCAATGGTGATGTGAATTATTATATGAATTGAATGTAATCGATGTAAAATAAATGTGCAATAAATACTAATGGGTTATTGTTTCGCTCATTAATGAGTGCAATTTGTATGCGAATTTTGTATTCCGATTTTATCTTAATTGCTAAAACGGGATAAAGTTGTTTGAAATTGGAGAAAAAATATACAAAAATTAATTGAACTCGTTAATCTTGTTTTTGCTCAATTAAAAGATGACATACCCTAAATAGAGTCTCATATGTTTGCATTTGACCTCACACAAAGAGACCAAGAATTTAATTAGGCATGACAAGCGAACGTATTGCTTGCATGCACTCACTCACAACATATGTGACTCATCTGACAGGATGCTTTTGAGTTGTAATGAAGATTGGCGTTCGTCCATACCCTGTTGTGTGTAAAATGGCGCTGGTGTAGGCCTTATTTGGAAGATGGCGATAATCATTACCAGGGCAAGATGTGTTGTGTGCTGTGTGTTGAGTACGGCTCGATAAGTTTGAACACACCAAACAATAATAATACATTGAACTTGCACAACACTTTTCTATTTATACACGAGTTTGATGCTTTTCGGTTTGAGCTGATTCATTCATTCATTCATTGAAACTTCCCGAGTAGACAGAAAGAGAGGCTTGTTGCAATTTGTTGTGAGTTTATTTATTCGATGTGTCTGACTGTTGTTTCGAGTTTCGAGACATAAAAATAAACTTTTATCGGGAAATGGCACTAAATTAAGAATTACTTGTTGCCTTGCCACTTGACAACACTTACTACTGTAGAGGATGATCATTCTGGCCGCGTTCAAGTGTCTTCCGATCACAGATTTTCGCCTTTGCGGCAAAGGCAGCAAAGGCGAAAATTAATGATCACATTGCGGGTTTGTCGGGTGGCTCAGTGAAAGAAACTGGCAAATGGTGTCGATTGATATTTAACAAAAGGAATGCAACCAACTAAGTGTCCAAGCCAGACGGTGCACAAACATGTCGAATGAATGATAATCAATAAAACATGTGTTTTGCATTGAAAAGCATTTAGAAATGTTTAGACTTTGAAATGTGATTTAAAATTGAAACTTTCGTACTAAGGACAGCAAAAGTAAATTGAATTTGGAAAGATTATCATTTTAATATTTTGCAATCTATCTTTGTATAATTTCACTAAATCATTTTGCAAATATCGAATAAGTTGATGTCATTTTATTTGTGGAAAACTCTTTTGCCGTCCACAGATTGTCCCAATGCATGCGAGAATGTACTTGTACAAGTACCCAAACGTATGCAATAGTACCACAAAACGACAATGTTATCACTGCTTTGTACTTTACACCGGGGATGAACATACCCAGTTGAGACATGTCAAGAAAGTACATGATAAGATTGATAAGATTGGTACTGCTTGTGATAGTGACACAGACAGTGACATTACAAATATAAATATTGTTTGATGGTGCTCGTTTGAATTTGGTCCTGCATTAAATACATTTGTGTTTTATTTTGTGTTTAATTTTGTGTGTTGTGTTTTATTTAAGCTCAAATCATGAGTTCAAGTCTACTTTTGAAGAATCTCAAGCTCGCTCAACTGTCCAAGAATGTCACTGCCAAATTGTTTTGTGCTCAACAGGTTCAGTGCATGTCAAGTGCGCCGGGTCATCTGCCACTGACCACTTTGTCCGAGGAGGAGAAAGCCATTCGAGACACTGCAGCACGAATAGCCAAAGATGTCATTGCACCGCTTGCCAGAAAGATGGACCAAGAGTCCAAGCTGGACCCGATCGTAATTGATGCATTGTTCAAGAATGGTTTGATGGGCATTGAAATAGATCACAAATATGGTGGCACCGGTGCGACCATTTTCTCGACTGCTTTGGTGGTGGAAGAGATTGCCAAGGAAGATCCAACTTGTGGCTCGTTTTGTGATGCACAGAACACGATTGTCATATTGCCAATCATTAAACATGCTTCTGAGGAGATCAAAGACATTTACCTTCCTCGACTGGCTAAGGATACGATTGGGTCATTTTGTCTGTCAGAGGCCAGCTCGGGTTCGGATGCTTTTGCACTGAAAACTCGTGCAGAGAAGAAAGGTGATTACTACGTATTGAATGGAACCAAGAGTTGGATCACCAGTTCGGAACATGCCAGCTTCTTTGTGGTCTTTGCAAATGTCGACCAAAATTTGGGTTACAAAGGTATCACTTGTTTCCTGGTGGATCGTGACACTCCGGGACTGAGCCTCGGAAAGCCAGAAGACAAACTTGGCATTCGTGCCTCTAGCACTTGTCAAGTGTTCCTCGAAAATGTCAAAGTTCCGGAAAACAGAATAATTGGCCAACTTGGCAAAGGCTACCAGATTGCGATTAACATTCTGAATGAAGGCCGAATTGGCATTGGCGCTCAAATGGTTGGTGTGGCTGAGGGTGCTTTCGAGAAAGCTGTAAAGTACACTCTCGAGAGGAAACAGTTTGGCTCGGCTATTTTTGAGTTTCAGGTAATTTTGAGGAATTTGCACAATTTTGCATTGTTTATAAACAAATATATTCCACAGGGAATGCAACACCAAATATCGCAACAAGCCACCGAAATCGAAGCCTGCAAACTGTTGGTGTACAATGCGGCACGTCGAGCAGAAGCTGGCTTGCCGTTCATCAAGGAGGCAGCAATGGCCAAGTATTTTGCCTCTGAAGTGGCGGTCAAAACTGCTTCAAAGGCCATCGAGTGGATGGGAGGTGTTGGCTTTACCAAGGATTTCATTGTGGAAAAATTCTACCGAGATGCTAAGATTGGACAAATCTATGAGGGAACATCGAATATTCTGCTGAACACGATTGCAAAGTTGGTCAAAAATGAGCTGTCTTAGATGTTCCAATAAAATCATTAATATTAACATTAACATTGCATTAATATTGACATCGTGTACATTGTATCTATATGTATATATATATGATATGCAGTAGTTGTATATAAAGTGTTTCGTGCTAATTCATTTTGTTTTATCATGAAAATTGATAAATAATTGCACGCGGACTTATTTTAGTAACGTTTTCACTGAATAGAGAAAATTATTATTCGAATTTAATCGTAATCATGGACGACTAGTGCGCGTATGATGTTGATCAAGTGATAGATTAGCTTGAACGCATCATGTGAAAGCAACAATTTAGCACAAATCGCACTTTGCAGAGACAAACTTAGGTTTGTTGCAGTGCAAAGCTCAAACAAGTGAATACATTCCTCAAAATGACCAACTACCAACGAATCTATTTCCTTGTGCTCCTAACTCTAGTTATTGCTCTATTTTGTCTGTTCAATGTAAACTTTGTGACAGTTTTGATCCAGAAGAACAGCACCACCACCACGACACAACACTTCACTCCAAATGGAAACATTTCATTTGACTTTCGTTTGAACGAGTCGAGTGTTACAAGACAATCTCGAACAGGGAAAGTGTTAAATCTGACGGTTATCGATGAATGGGAGCAGAGAGGACTGTTTGTGCGAGGAATGGCTCGGGAAGCATGGAATGCCTACTTGAGACTTGCTTGGGGCAATGATTCGGTGCCTTCTACGGACTTTGGCAAATATGGCAACCATTCTGGTCATTCTATTGTGGCTGCAATGAGCACTCTCTGGGTTATGAATATGACTGATGAGTTTGCACAGGGCAGAAGTTGGATTAGGCACAGACTCAACCTGAGCAGAGTGAATCATTCATTGGTGGCTTTCGATGTTATTCCAACTTACATTGGCTCGCTGCTGTCGTGCTACGCGTTGAGCAATGATTCAATGTTCTTGTATAAGGCCAAGGAAATTGAATTGCTTTTGCGACCTGCATTTAAGTCACCAACAGGTAAATCTATTTGAATTCGAGCAAAATCGGCATATTAATTTGTATTTGTAGGTCTGCCATATCGTTTCTTCAACCCAGCCACCAACCGCACATCCGACAACCTGAACACCATCTCTCAAATGGCACACAAACAGCCCGAATTGCTCTATTTATCAAACATTCAAAATGTCACCGAATTGAAGGCTCAAATCAACAAAATAGACATTGCATTTCAGAATGCAAACAACTCTCAAGGCCTGTACATGGACATGATGTACGCGGAAAAGACCAAGAATAAAAAAGACAAAGTCCAAAAGAAGTCTACTTTGTTCTCCTCGGGAAGGAATTTTTACTTCAATTTGATCAATTCGCATATTCAATCGGGCGGACGGGACATGAATGCTCTGAAGAAGTACCAAGAGGCAATTGATTCGATTGACAAAGTTGGCATGTTCAAGACATCTCCGAGTGGCCTCTACTATGTGACCAGCCATTCGGCAGATTCGAACGAATACAACGACATTATGGAATTCAGTGGATGCTATTTGGGTGCAATGCTCTCACTGGGCGCAAATGCAATGCAGAGTGCACTTTCGGGCAAGTCTCAATTATATTCGAGCAAACAGAAACAACTCGAATTCAGTCGAATCAAACGACATTGGCAATTGGCACGACAACTAACCGACACATGTCACCAAGCGGAGACTAAGACTCAAACGGGACTAGCACCGAGTATGTTCTACTTCAATGATAAATATGATGCCAACAATGATGGTGGCTTCTATGGATTGACTGCTGAACTGGCTGAAAGCTATTTTGTTATGTGGAGAATGACCAAAGATGTCAAATATAGAGAATATGCTTGGGCGATGGCTCAGGCGATTAGCAGACATTGTCGGGTGGATAATGACAGAGGCTATTCTGCAATTGCCAATGTCGATGTAATTCCTACCAAGAAGACCAACTATCAAGAACCTCTATTCCTTTCGGCCACTTTGAAGTATCTTTATCTCACTTTTGTGAACGACACAAATGTGATGTCACTTGACAAATGGATATTCACTTCCAATGGCCATCCATTGCCCATCTGTGGTACGAATAATTATCCATTAGATAAATGTAATTATTAAATAATCAAGTTAATTTATTGTTTTAAAAAAATATTTCCAATTAAAGCTCCAAATTATGGTTCAAAATTGACACAAAATTGAATAGGTTCAATCACGTTTGGGAAAAGTGGCTTAATCATTGGTATTTGCATGTGATTGATTGCAAACAGAAATTGAGCTTTGCGCACAGATACAAATGGACTTATCTTGGCAAATGGATTGTCGCCCTCATCGATTGCGACTTTCTTCATTTTGTCTATGCACAGAAACAGTTCAGTGAGATGTGTCAATTTGGATAAAGCAGTGAGAACGTGTTCGAGCATAGGTGTGCCCAGTCGATAGCTCAAAGTTAACTGTAAATGTGTGATTGATGAACATTTGTCGCATATTTGCAGTAGGTCCAATTGATTCTCAATGGTGCCCTTGAAGTGGCTCAATTTGCCTTTGATCACGGAAGGCCATTGAGGAATTTTCAAGTCATTAATGAAATTGAAATGAACATTCGGCATATTCGTTTTGTGTAATTCAAGACCAAAATTGCGAATATTTGACCCAACCAGTTGAACAACATTCTTGTCGAATTCCACAAAACTATTGTTCAATGATAGTGAAAATTGACAATGAAATTCATGTAAATTTTCAGTGATGCTCAAAGATAGTTCGTTAAGCAAGGAAATGTCAACGTTGATTGATAAATCCTTTAAAGATCTTAATGAGTTGATTGAGTCTTTAAGCAACGGCCAATTAAAATTGCCAATAAGTTTCAAATGAGTCAATGTTCTAGACCAATTGGACAACATTGAAACGATGATGTTCGTGAACTGGTCATCTTTGTAGATCAAAGTCAAATGGGTCAGGTTAGGCAATCTCAAAGCAAACAGTTCGCAATTGGTAATGTTCAATTTGATGTCTTCATCTTGGTCTCGTTGACCGGTCACTTGATTTTGTCGCACACTGTAACGATGTTTTCTCCATTCAAACTTTACCATCAAATCAGGTGTATTAGTGTCGTCACAAAAGAAGGAATACAACTCATTCCATTGTGGATTCGGTTGATCACTTAGGAAAAGTGAAGTTTTGTTTTGACACGCTCGAGGCTGAAGCAACGCCCATCGAGGACACACAAAAACAATGTTCAAAACCAAATCTCGAGTTGGCAGTTTGCTAAAGATGAGCACCAATGCTACATCGGGCAAGTCATCAATGTTGGTGGTTGACATTTGTGGAGAATAGGAAGTTTCGACGGTTTTGGATGTTTAACCAAATGAGTGTTCGCCTGTGCCTTTGCTTTTATATGTTTAATGCACTATGGAGATAATCACTGGAATTTACGATTACCGAGCTGTTTATCTCATTGTCGTGCACATTTATCAACAAGAAAGACATTTCGCCAAATGATGAAATGCGGTTTTAATGTGAAATAAATAAATGATTTATTCAATAAATAGATCAATGCAAACTAAACCAAACTAAAATTCCTATAATTGAATTGACACGCTTGTAAACTAAAGAATGAACCAAGTTTTTGCTTCAAGCTTGGAATCGGATCGTCATAATTGCAAATTTCAATAAATTGCAAGCCCGGAAAGAACATTGGCAATATTTCAAACAGTAGGTCATAGTTGAAATTGACCCTAACGCCCATTGGTCGAGTTTGTAGTGTGATTGAGAGTCGCTTCACTGTTGGGAATGTTCGTGACAAGTCATCCAGCTGGAAGTCTTCGTCTTTGTTCAAGATCATCGGATTAATTCGTAATTCGGTTAGTGATTGTAGGTGAGACAAGTTGTTGATTAGGTCCGAGTTTATTTTGAACTACATTTGCAAACAAAAAGTTATTAATCAATTGATTCTGTATATAAACTTACATATTCCAGTCCCAGTCCAAGACTAATGTCCAAGTGTTGTAACGAAGAAAATGTTTCGCAAGCAAATTTGAAATATTCCAGTTTGACTGCCACCAATCGGAGATGAGTCAATCTAGTTCTAAGGTCAGGAATGTTGACCAACAGTTGGGTGTTGATCTGCTCAACTGACAATCGTTCACACTCTAGACTGAGTCGTGAACAATTTGGGCCCAGTTGACTCAACACCGAAATGATGTCCCCCTCACAGCCTCGGTGTTGAATGGCAAACTGTTCAATTCGACTCAAAGTGGGCGTCAATCGAAACAACAATTCGTGATGAACGTTCTTCATGCAAAAATCACTCAAACGAAAACTCAAATTCTGCAGTGAATTCAACGAATTGATTGCATCGCAAATTTTAATGTTCAATTCGGATGTTCTCGATTGAAGTCGGCCTTGGAGGTAAAGACTTTTGAGATTTGGAAGTTTGCGAATCAAATAAACCAGATAGGAACTGAGTGGCTGAGTGAATCCACAAATAATCAATACTTCAATCTTTGGACAGAGACAAATGAGAAAGTCGATCAGTGCCTTGTTGAATTTGTCCTCCGCACAAATGACCAAATCGTCGTTGTCATTGTCGGTCACATTTGCCAACTTTGCATCCTCATAAATGTTTAAATTGAAACACATTCGTTTGAACACAATTCGATTCAAATCGCGCTTGAAAGTGCCATTCGAGCCAAACAATTTCAAAGATCGCTTTTGTTCGCACATGCGCTCAACCAATATTTGCCATCTCGAACAGACAGCGCGAAGGATGAGCAAATCCTGCAAATGACATTGACGAAATAATGCAGTGAGACAGTCGTCGGGCAGCTGATCGAGTTCCATGACTAGAAGTGAAGGAGCAATGATGAGTTATTTAAATGTTTCCTGTAATTAAATAAACAAAGAATGAATACTAAAGGCCAAACAAATCAAATCAAGTGAAAACAATTGACGCGTTCACAGCAAAATAATATGACCTTTGGATAGAAACAACAAAGTCAGTGGTGCAGTGTGTTACTATGGTGAATATAACGAGTGTGATGATAACGATGGCGAGTGAATGCGATGCAATGACTCCCTTTGACGGCTTCGACAACTAATAAAGTTATGATGCTATGCGAGAACTACCAATACAATACACTACAAATGCAATGAAGATCAAATGCAGATTATCGATGAATTTAAAGCACATTTTTGAATCCAACAAATTTGCCATCTTTCACGTAGAATTCCAGGTCGCAATGTGTGCCTTTGAATTGTTCAATATCCACATGGAACAATTTACAAATGTCACAATTTCTATTTTTGCACCGAGGTATGTCGTCAAAATTATCAAAGAAACGTGAAACGCGAAACATGACAGGCTCGGCGATGTTTGGGAACAGGCATGTCTCAATGAGTGGCCACAAGTGAGGATCAAGAATGAGACGTAGTTGCACTGACTTGACTGATTCAAACCGAGGTAAACGTTTAATAAATTCAGGAGTCAGTCTATTGGTCGGTGGAAATTTTTCCACTCGAATAAAGTGTATTTTCAAGTCTGTTAATTTGTCGAGTTGAGTTAATTTGGCAAAATATTCGTCCAATTTAAGATTTGAGAGATGACAGGTCAAGTTCAAATATGTTAGAGATCGACATTTGGCACACAACTGGTCAAGATAAGGTTCCGAACTAATGGCGGCCTTGAGTCGAGTCAATTTGTCGAGAATGCCATCAGTCCACCAGTTGTCATTCAAAGGTATATCGTTGAAGCCTTGCCACTGCTCGAGACCAAACGAATGAATGTTATCTCTTCCAAAAAGTCTATTCAAAACAGAGTTTAAATCAATTTTCTTTTCTTGATGTTCCGAAGTGGGATTTCGCATAAATCTACAATTGAGCACTTTCAACTGGTCCACAATTGTCAGTTGGTTGAGTTTGTGGATGTCAATGTTGATGGACAAACATTTGAGTGCAGTCAATCGGTCGAGAGCGTTCTTCAGACGAGCCCATTCAAAGTCACCAACAATTTTCAGGTGAGTCAATTTGGTGCTCCAAGTTGCCAACATGTCAATCACCACATGGCCTGACTGTCCCGTTTCATTGGTGATGGCCAGATGAGTAATGTTGGAGAATTTGTCACAAAAGTTCAAGCACGTCTGATGGTCTAAATAGATTTTCGATTGTGCAATTTGTAGATTGCGCTCATCGTCCGTATGCCAGGTTGGTCTCGCGTGCTTGTATTGAACCACCAGATCCTGCTCAGTGTCGATCTCGTAGAAGCACAGAATACGCTTCACATAGTTTGATCGTCGATTGCTAATTTGAAGGCATTTTGTGCCTTGACATGATTTACCTTGTAACACAGCCCAACGTTTGCACACCAATGGAATGTTGTGAAGTAGGTCAAAGGTGGAAAGCTTATCAAAGATTATCAGCAGTGGCAAGTCTGGCAACTGCTCAATGTTGGTCATTTTGCTGTGTAGAGAAAACAAATCAACACAAAGTCCAATGTCAATTGTAATAATAGCTTGAGAGAGATTAATTCAGTAGAGATCAATTCAGATTTGTTGTTGACTCATTCATGTGACTGCGTGCGAGTGCACTACATTGTAGTATTGACTACAAGTGCAACCAAACAACTAAACTGGTTGTGCTGTTGTTATTGCTCGACCGAGCATCTCTATTGAGTGAAGTGGACTCCACTCAATTATTGTTAATATAATGCAACCCAAATTACCCAACAGATGGCGACAAATACGTCATTCCAATTGAATGACATTCAATTAGAATCATTTCAAAATTACACATTTGTCTGTAGTTTGGTCAACTTGACCAGTAATTTGAATACACCAAATTTATCTCAAGACATGAGAATTGGTTAGCTCACAAGAAATGAGCACATGGAAAAGATTGACAGTTTATTTTATGATTTCAGACAAGTGCTACAGAAAAATTTAGTCATGTTACAAAAATACACAAACGACTATTGATTGATAGAATAATTTTTTTTACAACTCGCCCGCCACATCGAGATAATCATTGGGATCATTCGAAATAGTAGTTGTATTTTGTCTTTTGGCTTGCATCAAATGCTTGTGAATATGCTTCAGTACGTGACCTTTATGAACATGACCAGCAAATGTGCATTGAGGCCATTTGCATCGATACGATCGACAAGTTTTAGTGCGATCGACAACACGATGAGTCCGTTCGTGAATTCTCAAAGAAGATTCCTGTCGATACTTTCTCGCACAGCCAGGATGTTGGCAAGCATATTGGCCTTGTTGATGAATATTCACAAAGTGATTGTCCACTGTTTGCCTCAGTTTGCTAACAAATTGACAATTGGGACGGCAACATCGAAAGACGCCTTCTTGGTGCTGCACCAAATAGTGATTGAGTAAATATGTATGGTCATTGAAAGATCTAGAACAATGACCACAAGGCCACATGCTGTTGGATTGAGATGAGCAATGAGTGGTTCGGTAATGATCACCTAAATGAATTCTTAATAGAAAAAGGTCAATGTCAGAATGTAATGATATTTGTTACACTTACTTGGAATTGAATGATCGAGTGCAACCTTTGTACAAACAGAGAAATGTCAGAATGGAATGTGCATCTTTCAAGTGTGTGTTCAGTGCATCCTTATTAAACAATATTGAACATTGAGGACATTTGAGACTGACAGTGATGAAACGATTCTGAGTAATTTGGTTGTTTGCTTGAGCTTGATCATTCTCAAGTCGTGGTCGTTTGGTTGGTCTCCTGCTGAAATTATCATCTTCATCAGAATCCTCAATCAATTGAATAACTTCCTGCTCGCCATCTTCTCGTTTAACAACAAACAACTCGCCAACACACTCAGGACAGTCACAATCCTCTTCTTCTTCAAACGAATCGTCGTTACCAATTGATTGTTCATACGATTGAGTGCAACTTGTGGCAATTGACTCATCAATTAGTTCACTTTTGATAATATTCACGCTTTCGCAGAGCTCATTCTTAACAGTAATTTCATCATCAACCAATTGATTTACAGGTGTACCTGTAGTTAATTTCGCAATACCAGAATTGGGCGAATCGTTTTCGTCATTGGATTGAGTTGAACTTGCGGTCACTGACTTATTGGCAGTCTTATTATTTTCATTACTTTTGGCAGGAATTATGTCAACTTGATTTGATGCATTCAAAGCACCGAACTGGGCATGAGAATTAATTGTAGTAGTAGAGAGATTGATACCATTTGAACATGAATAAAGTTGATTAGTGAGATCTAGTTGATCACCAGAATCACCTTGTATGTTCAAATCAACAGTTGTCATATCCAGATTTGCCACAAATTTGATAAATTTTTGCTTCATCTGTCCAAAAATTGTATCCATTAATGATTCCATCTCGGCACGTAACACTCGACGAGCATTTGCTTCCTCTCGCTCAAAGAACTGTTTCACAGTAGTGGAGCTTAGGCGAGACATTCTGGTGAAGAGGGAAGTCGAGACTGGAACGGGTAAACTTGAAAGTAAAGTGCAAATTATAAATCAAAACAGATGCAGTTTGCAGAGCAAACACATGTGCAGGCAGCAACACGCTTTCAGTGCCTGAAATGCAGTCATAGGCTATGACTCATAGCTGACATACCAATGCTAACAACAATCTACCTTACCTCTAAAATAAAACTAAAATATGCGTCCGTAGATGGCGACAAAAGCAGCAGTAAAAAATAATCATTGAAAACAATATGGATTCCAAAGCTCCATGATAACAAAGCTAATTAAATTTAAACAATTTATTTAATCTGTTAGAAATAGTTTACATGTCTTTGTTAATAATATTTAGTAATATTTGCATGCTTCCATCCGACAAATTTTCCATCTTTAACATAAAATTTAAAATTGCAATGTTTCTCTGTGAATGGCACAACATCCTGTTTAAACATTTTGCAAATGTCACAATCTTTGAATCCACAAGATGGAATTTCACGGAATTTCTCAAAAAATAATGTGAATTTAAAATCAATTGGTTCGGCGGCATTTGGAAACAGTGTTTCAGCGATGACTGGCCAAAGATGAGGATCAACCACGAAACGTATTTGCGCTTTCTTAACTGAATCAAACGATGGTAAATTCTGTATTTTATCGAGTGTTAAGTTGGTGTTCCATTTGTCAATTCGAATGAAATGTATTTTCAATTCAGTCAATTTGCTCAGTTGGGACAATTTGGAGAAATATTTATCGTATTTAAGGTCCCAAAGAAAACAGGTCAAATTCAAGTAGGTGAGAGACTGGCATTTGGTGCACAATTGGTCAAGATATAATTCAGTGTTTGTTGCGGCCTTGAGACGAGTCAATTTAGTCAATATTCCCTTTAGCCACAATTCGTCCTCGAGAGAAATATAGTTGAATCCACCCCATTGCTCAAGACCAAACGAATGAATATTTTCTCTTCCAAAAAGTCGATTCAAATCAACTTTGGGTTTTGGTGGTTCCGAAATTGGACTTTGTTCAATTCGACAATTGAGTACTTCCAGCTGGTCCACAATCGACAATTGGTTCACTTTGTGGATGTCAATGTTGCTGGACAAACATTTGAGCGCAGTCAATTGATCGAGTGCTTCCTTCAATTGAGTCCATTCAAAATCACCAACAATTTTCAAATGAGTCAATTTGTTTGCCCAAGCAGACAACATTGCAACCACAATATTGGACGACTCTTCTCTTTCGTTGCCAATGCAAAGATGAGTAACGTTGGAGAATTTGTCACAAAATTGCAAACATGTCCGGTCATCTAAATTGATTTTGGACAGTTTGATTTGCAAACTGCGCTCACCATCATTGTCATCGTACCAACTTGGTTTCGCATGTTTGTACTTGAACACAAGATCGCGCTTGTGATCAATCTCGTATAAAGACAACGTTTGTTTCCGATAACACAATCGTAGATCACTAATTTGAAGATATTTTCTGCCTTGGCATGATTTCGCTTGTAAGCCTGTCCAACGTTTACAAACCAATGGAATGTTGTGCAATAGGTCAAAGGTTGAAAGTTTATCGAAGATTAAGAGCAGCGGTAAGTCTGGCAACCGTTCAATGTTGGTCATTTTGCGGCTTGCCAAAAAGTATAACGAGAAGATTAATTATTCAGTCGAGTGTTGTCAATTGTCGGTTGGCGTTTGACAACAAAACATTGTCTGCTCATTGTGTACGGTTAACTACTGCATTGCCCTAGAGCAGTGCAATCCAACTTGGAGCATGCGTATGCCCATTATATAGAGAAGCCAAATTTAATACAATAGACTATCTTGGATACAATGCATGCATTTGTCAATATTTGAAATACAGTGAGGCAAATGCACTTGCTACTTACAGACATGTTGCATCCTAATGAATGTTCCAAAATATAAATTACTCAAAATATTATTTATTTATTTCCTTTAAGATAATAATTGTTTCAATTTGACAATTACAAAACATTTTTATGTCCAACAATATGTCCATTCTTGAAATAAATCTCCAAATTGCTGTATAAATTGAACTTGATACAACCCGAAATTGTTTCTTGCATCACTTTGCATGTCTCGCATGGATTTTCCTTTTTCTCAATGCGGCATGGCAATGAGTCCAATTGACTCTTTAAATGGTAATAAAGAATACGCAAAATTACAGATTTGGTGACATTCGGAAACAGAAATCTCTCAATAATTGGATACAAATGAGGGTTGACAGTCAAATTTAATTCAACTGTTTTGACTGACGATAGTGGTTTAAGATTTTGAATTATTCTCTCGTCCAATTGGTCATCAAGTTCTCCAGTGATGTGCAATTTAAGATGTGTGAGCTGTGTCAGTTGAGACAGTTTTGCCATAATTTGATCAAGCTTGAGTTTTCCTTCGCTTTTGCCAAGTGTTAGATCCAAATGATTGAGCAATGGACTTTTAATGCACATTTTCTCAAAATTGATTTCATCTCGAATTGTAGCCTTGAAACGAGTCAATTTGCGCGCAATTTCATTAGTCCAGCCAGAATCGTTGAAATTAATGTTGTAAAGACAATGTCCTTGTTCTAGTCCAAATGCACGAACATTCTTGCCAATCAATCGATTGATAGTTTTATAGAAATCTTTGCGATTTTCATCTTCATGGTCAGATTTAATGACTCGCTGAAACGCACAATAGAATTGATCCAATTGAACTATAATAGACAGTTCAACCATACAGTAAATGTCGCTTGAAATCGATAAACATCTCAACATTTTCATTTGGTCGATTTCACTTTTCAAATTTGACCATTCAAAATCACCAACAATCGTGAGATGGGTCAAAGTTGACTTGCACTGTGCCAAAATCGAATGTAATATTTCGGTAGAATCATAGCTTTCGTTACTGAGAGTGAGATGCGTTAAATTCTTAAACTTTTGACAAAAGTTAACACAAGAAGTAAGATTCAAAGTGATATCAAAATTCACTTCATTCTTAGATCGATGATGTCGAAGATTGTAGCGATAGTTTTGATATTGGACCATCAAATCCTGGTTTGGGTCAATGCCATAGAAAGGCGACATTTCGGCTACGTTAACACTTGATCCGTTTTTCGACTTATTTTTTAGCTGGAGAGAATTTTTGGTGATGCAAGTTTGGAATTGAAGGAAAGCCCATCGACGATTCACAAATGGGACACTTCTGAGTAAGTCGTACATTGGAACATTGTCCAGAATGATCAACATTGGCACATCGGGAATATCGTTGATGGTAAGCATTTTTAGGTTTTGGTATTGAATGCTTCGTGCTTTGTAAATGTATTATCCATTGACGTTATATACTCAATTTCTACACCAAACCTACATGTCATCAAATGATGCAATTTTACAGAGTGTAACAAATATCAATCTAAACATACCAAAACCGATAATAATTTTGTATCACCAAATAAAACATCTCCTTGTAGGTAATAATAAACGTTGTTGTTAATAGGATTTTATCAGCCAAATATGAGCAACATTCCAAAGTGCATGGTAACCTGACTTGATTACAATTTATTACTATTTATTATTGATATCAAGGATAAATAACAGACACCATATGATAACACTTTTTTTTATTTTGAGAATAGTTATGCATTATTCATGAAATAGAACACTGAAAACCAAATTCTCTATTTGTCAAAATGTCATCCAAATATCTCGACTCGTGTCGACCAATGAATCCAAACACTGGGTCCACTTTGCCAGTGCCAAAACTAATTTTACACTTTTCTAAATTTGAAAATTTATCTAATTTTTCACTAATTTCACTTAGTAAATTTTCATCGCTACATTGAATTGTGATTTGGTGCAAATTAGGAAATATTTTAAAAATCAACTTTGCTATGTCGTCGATGTCCAGGTTTTGTGCGTAGAATTCGTAGATTGACAAAGACTGCAGTGAGGCAATTGAAGGGAAATGTTTCTTCGATGAAGTGTCGTCAAATGTGATATTTTCAATTTCCAATGTTGTGATCTCTTTTAGTTTCGAGAGATTTTGAATAAATTCGGGATTGAACAATTGCTAAATAAAAAATATTAAATATTATTAATATTTTATAAAGCATTACCTTATAAACAAATTCAACATCAAACGATTTGAGCGAATCAAAGTGGGTGCAAACACTTTTCAAGACATTTGCATCCTTCAAATTAGTCAATCGAAAGTGTTCAATAGATTTGGAAAAGTCTGATTTATTGTCGAAAAGTGCTCGATTCAATTTGTCAGTAGTGAGATTATCGATGTAGACATATTTGCAGTTGGTGCTTAAACGACTCAACACAGGCACAGTGTCACACTCTTGCAGGATGGAAACATGCTCCACATTAGACACAATTTGTGTGATCTTTTCGAAGCAACCATTTTCCTCGTCAGAAGCCGAGCACGCGCATCCAAGCATTAAGAAATTGAGCTTTCTAAGACAATTGAGCTGATCAAGGACTTGATAAACTTGCTCACAAACATCTGGATGTATCAACCATCCACAGAGTGACAGACTGACAAGTTGGCCAGACCAGTGCCGCAACAAACGGGGAAGTTGCACAAATGGAGAGTGAAAGTGGAAATTAACTATTAGTGATTTGACATTCGGAAATAGACAAACGAGTAAATCGCACAATTTGGCGTTGAAATATTTATTGGCAATTATCAAATCATCGTCTTTGCCTACTTTTCTCAATTTGAATTCTTCATTAGCAAAATTGACGCACGAAAAATTTTTGCAGTACATCACCACTTCCTGATATGAACCAAACAGTTTGAGCGATTGTTTTCGGTGACATATTTCGAGTTCGATAATTTGTTGCCACTTTGAGCAAATCGATCGAAGTGAAATTTGATGTTGAAGAGAGAATTTGTGAAAAATCAATATCAAACAATCGTCGGGCAGCTGATTGATGTTCATTGTTGGTTTGATTTTGTGTTGTGCTTCGAAATGTGGTGGTGATGCACTCGCGTGTGAATGTGCGAATTTGTGTGAGCGTTATTTGCCAAGTGAGGTGCGTCTTCGTATACATAAGATGGATTGGATGGATTGCTTCAGTAGGAAATATCCAAAGCAGCGCTAAAAATACTTGAACGCACACATTTAAACACGATCACATGACAAGGTAAACAACAATTGCTTTGAAGCCAATTCAACAGATAGCGCCATTCAGCCTTCGAGTAGTGCACTGCACGCCATATGGACTGCAAGTGCACCGTAATTAGCCATTGTCGGGACACATGTAATTTAGAAAGTATTCCATTGTCAGTGACCAACTAAGTAATAATACATTCGAATAGGTCATTATATTGTTATTATATTTGAAAGTATGTACATTTACAAACAAAGCATATGTGCGACATGTGACAATTGCCTCAATCAACACTCGTTGAACAATTTGCTGTAATTAATGAGAATGAAATTCAACAGTGCCCCAGCCGCTGCACCAAACTGAGTGTTCATGCCCACCCAGAACATTCCTTTGCGACTGTTGAAGTCACATATCCACAAGGTGATCATTGTCTTGGCATAGGACAAAATGCCCACAAAACAAATCCAACACACGATCATCACCAGACCACCTACTGGCGAGTCGACCAGTGGCGGTGTGGGACTCATTAGGGCACAGGTGAGGATGTACACACCGATGATGGACCCGGTTATTGTGAGCAGATTTATCAGGCGCACCGATTTGTTCTCAACCAACATTCCGAAGAAACAACCTGCAGGATAGGCCAGACCTGACAGAACCACCACATAGTGAAGGACTTCCACTCCGTAAGGCAGAGCTGAATATGGCTGGTTGAAACACAAATTGGTTAGATTCAAGGTTGATCTCATCACAGATACTAACTTGAACAGATGGGAAGAAACCAAATGTGGTAAAGCAGTTCCAGCACATCAACACCAACAAATAGTAATAGATTCGTCTTTGTTCGGACTGCAAAGAAAATATAATCAAACAAGCCAGATAAGATTTTAAAGAATTAATCAACTCCTACCAATTTGTGATTATCAACAATCACGTGATCAGGTGGAATATCATTTTTGACAAAGTCTTCTGACATTGTAGGATGAATGTCATCTTGGTCATTTTTGAGTGGAATCGATTCCAACTCCACCGACACAGTCGGAATTGTGGCACCGGTGTGATTGAAGTGAGGCGACACTTGGTGAGTGTTCTCATCAGTCAGAGCAATTTCTTGTTCGTAGCTCAGTGAAGTGGCACTTTTGTTAGCCCTCGGTTGTGCCTGCTGTTTTCGTTTGGCATTTTTCATTTCTTTTCGGCAAACAGGCAAAAATTGCAGTGCACAAAAGCCAACGTAACTTATTAAAATGGTGAATAAAAGTGAAAAGAAAAATATTTCTACAGAGAATCGTGGTTCGATCAGTTTCAATGCTTGATTATCTACATTCGAGGACTTTTCCAGTACTTCAGTGTCAAGAACCATAAGTGAACTTAGATTATGAGATTTGACTGTTGTGGAAGTTGAACTGTTGGTCAGGGACAGGTCACCCGGGGCTGAACACTCTTTCCGGTCTTCCCCGACGCCTTGGAGAAGAGCTACCATGCTGGGGATGAATCCACTTAGACCTTGGACGGATAATTTGAATTATAACAATAAATCAAGTACCTTTACTTGTTTACCTTCCCCGACCAAATATGGAGTCATGTAGCTGCTGTCGAATCGAGCCATAAAGGGCAAGAATGTAACTGAACTGGTGCAATCGACCAGTGCCAGCCCAAATGTAGCCACAAACAGCACAACCGAATGTTCGTGTTCCAACAGAATCCAAGTCCTGTCCCAACCAATAATCAACAGTGCACAGCTGGCCATACCAACCCACAATTGAATGTGCGTCGCAGATATTTCATTCAAAATTCGTTTTCGATGTGCGAACCAATAGATGAGTGGTCCAATGTTGGCAAATTGGATCATAATGTTGAGGTGAGATGCAAGACGCCAACCTTCAGGCAGTCTCTGAATGAGCAGTGGCATTTCCAGCCACAGACCTGTGATTGCAATCCACGAGCCCATACCGAAGAGCAGAGCCAACAGTGCAATCTTCGGTATCGATTTCTTCTCTTTCTGAATTTCGCCCGATGACCCCATCGCAATGATCTCGATTGTATTGTTGTTGTTGTTGAACTTCATTGTGTGCACAAAACAAAATGACAAATTCACTTATCAAACTTAATATGACCAAAATTGACAGATTTAAAAATATGCATTTGAGCAAGCGCGTTCGAAAGGATGATTTGTTACACCTTGACGAAATGAGGAATGAACAAAAAATGTTCAGTTTGGTTTGTATCGAGTTTTAGTTTGGTTGGGTATTTTCGATGGTGCGATGATACTGAGGACTAGTCCTGCTCTGTGTACTTGTCAATGAAATGTCACTGTGAGTGGTTCTATTCGTCATTCGATATGAAACAACACAAAAACAATCTCACAGCTCGATCATCACAAAGCATTAGCAATCAATCATCAATTAAAGTTTGATTTGATCGATGTCGGTTATAAACATTGTCAAAGCGAACAAGTCGAAGAGAAGAAATGAATTGAAGGATGTCGATTTGCGTTGCATTCGATAATGTTTAGATAAGACGACCCAATACTGTTACCACTTGGGACGACTGCATCGTACTCGGTGTTCTCGCTTGTGGAAAGTCTTTGAGGGCTGCCTTTTGGGCGAATTTGAACCAAAAGCAAACGCAGCGAGACCAAACATTCCCATGACCAGTGATACAGGGTGGGACTGAATCAGTGGCTACATCATAAGTTCACTCACAATTCAATCTGATTGCCACAATTAGTTTTGAGCACTCTGTCCTATTCTCGTCAGCACTCAAGTCTCTGCATTCAATCATTTCTTATCGCCTTTTGTCGCCTTTTGACGACTGTCGAAGGATGTCACAGGGGATCGATCGTCTCAAGTTACGTGTCTGCGTGCAAAAAGCATTATGGTACATTATCTTATGACTTTCCTCTGAGTGATCTAGTCAGTATCGGCACCTTCTACCCTTCTCAAAGTATGCACACAACTGATCCACTGGAAAGTCACTAGTCGACTAAACGCATTTGTACATTTCCACTTGATTAGGTCCATTCGAGTGGCCGCTTTGTGTACACAACAATCCAATGGCTATTATAGCATTGTTGCCTTATCGATTCATCGGCAAACCAAAGTTGCTTCATATGAGCATTAGCTAATTAAATTGATTTTATTCAATCGATCATTGATTACCAATCGTTTGATTGTCAATAATAAACAATATCAGTTTGTAAATATTTGCTATCAATTTATTGACATATCTTTAATGTATTAATTTTTTCCTATAATATGAATGGCGTCATCTATTGCTCAGAATTGATATTGTTTTGATTTCAATTTGGAAAACTTACTTAGTGTGTGTTAGTGTCGACTCACTAATCAATTGGAATTAATTACAAATACAATTACAATCAAATACAAGATCAAGAGATAACCAGATATATCGAATGTAACAGAGCAATTAAAATGTCCAATTAACGAAACAATGTTGGGTCGCGTTGGTGCAATCACAATTGTTTTTGGTAATTGTGCGTTTGTGCCAAATTTACTACGTATAGAAAATCATTAAATCTGTAACATTTTCTTTGGTTCTAGTTGATTTTATTTAAACCAAATTCTTCTCTCGTCGTGGTGTCCAATTGATTGCGCTCACCTAAAGCAAGTTTGTGCCATTGGTATGCTTCAATTGATTGACAATCGATTCAAAACAAGATAAACTTTGTTGAATTGTTAATTTTCAATTTATTTAATTTTCGTATACAGATTATTGCATAATTCAAACCACGGTCGGCTATAAAACATTTAGTAAATCTATTTTGTTAACAAATGTTAATTTCGCACAATGGCCAATTTTATTGCACTCGCATTTATTGCATTTCTACTTGCGCTGCTTTCAGTGCAGCACAGTGCCACGCCAATTGGTCAGGAAGCAGATGAAGATGTTCAAACCGGAGCTATGAAATTCATTGCGAATATGTTTGATTTAAATGCAAACAAGTCTGACGTGGATTCTGGAAGCATTTCAATTGAGAAAATATTGGATAGCGGAGTAAAAGCTAAATCGCTTGTGGGTGACGTGTTCAATTTTGTCAAGAAAACTAGAAGCAAACAAAGCGAGGAACAACAGCATGATAAAAGTTGGACGGCGAAATTAATCAAATTAACTATGAAATTAGTGCAAGCTGTGGTTGAGTTCCTTGACTTTCTAAATATCTTAAAATGATGTACTTTCATTTAAGCAATTAAAGCTTTATTTCTAATACTATTATTTTTATTATGTTGATTTTTGAAATTAAACAAAACTGTAAAACTATTTGCTAATAAACAATCACATCACAAGATGGAGTTTGATTCGACTGACATTTGTATTTCTCATCGCGCGACAAATTTCTTGATAAAACTAGTTTGGATCAATCGAAAGATTACTAATTCTACATAATGTTGTAAGATTCATTAATTAAATTCAATTTCACAAATAGCATTTCTCAATTAGCACTCAATCGCAAATGTTTATCTAAGTAAACCAACACTAATTTCGAAATAACCACTCGCGCCTGTACATTTCCAACCGAGTGTACAAGAACTAAACTGGTGGCAACATGAGATCTCCATGTGTCCAGACATTCAGTCACTTTGTTCGTATGTGTGAATGGTTGATAATTTCCAAACACAACAACACTCCATTCATGCGAGTTTGTGAGAAATTCACTATTTGCCTTGCATCATACATTTCCATTAGGTGTACTTCGTTCCATACAGTCTGCACTCGGAATTCAAATAGAAAAAAGTGCCAAAGTGTCCATCATATTCAATTTCAATGCTCGAGGTTCAAGGTCTGTACATTTGCTCCTAGAAATGTTTATTTGCATTTGATAATGAACATTTGTCTCGTCCATGTTGCACTCAACTGTTTGTTAGATATTTATTTATAGAAGTCAACTACTGAACTTTGGTTAGTCTCAATTAATATAATATACACAATGTGTGCACGTATGTATTCGAGGTATTGAATTACGAATCGCCAGGAAATCTACTATAATGATGTAGCACAAGGTTGTCTGGCACAAAGTTGCAAACAAACAACAACCAAATTAAAGTCAGCAATTAGTTATACGTAACTCTACTGATGACGATCGTGACCACTTATCAGAGTGCCATGTTTGTACTTGTAATGACGCATCGTGATTAAATACGGATCGTTTAGAGGAAAATAATAATAATGAACTTGAGCAAGTGAAATCGAGATAAAACCGTGTGCAGAATCAAGTCCATCATCGTATGACAGGATGAATGAATACGAGTCCTTCTGTTCATGCAGTTACTTGTTTGGCGAGCGACAAACAAACATTTGGTACATTCCAAGGTTTGCTTCGAGAAAGAAGCAAATCATATTTGATTTTTTAATTATAAAATTTCCAATCTTATTCTAACGACCAATAGTGCTTTAAGTGTATGTCATTATATAACATGTAATGCTAGAGCATCACTCGACACATTGCCTCACTTAATTGTCGCAACATCCGTCCAGACGTTCAATGTAAATGTACAATTGTAAATGTAATCCAAATTAGCTAATCTCTCAATTACTCATCAATAAACTCTTTTGATTAATCATATATTTTTCCATTGATCCTTTTCATGCCGACCCGCAGTTGGCCTCTATCTGTCATATTCAATTTGGCACTACAAACTGTGACATAACAAAATAATCGCAAATGTCAAAGTCTGCCAAAAGAAAAAGAAAATATGAGAAGGAGTTATCTTATATTTTGTTCGTTTGTCTCGAACATACAAGAAAGTGTCTTTATGTTGTTGTTTGTTGGATGATTTGTTTTTGTGCGAAGAACGTGACTTTTACTTGAACTCATTGATAGATTGATTGTTTGATCATACATTTGGCCAAAAATCAAATCAAGTTGAAGTGTAGTTCAATTTCGTACCGTCATTGCAATGTAAGATAATTAATTAACAATTTATTAATTGCCGATATATCCAAAAAGCCACTTTTAAAGTAGGTTAATTTGTGGCTTGTCTCAAAGTCTAATCACATCTAGGTGCACTAGATTTAGTTCGTTATCGCATCTCTTTTTGTGTGTTTATTTATACTGTTCGATGCTTGTGTCAATAGCTCTCTGGCCACCAGTCACGAGATCAGTTAAAGTATCATCACCAGAAAGTGTGACCAGTTTCTACTGCTCAGTCGGACTCAAGTTGCATTCGCGCGCGCCGAGTAGTCGTTAGATCCTTAGAAGAGAGCTTCTGCTGATGTGGTTGTGCTGTTGCAGTATTGGTTCGAATAGACCAAGATTGTCTTTGTTGTGCCTCGGTGATTAGATTACCGTACGGGTAACATATTTCCTAATCAGTAGTGTGACAGAGTGTGCCTTTGGGGTTGACTGTGTGCACCTTCATAAAAAGGACCTCAAGTGGAGTCTCACAAAACAAACTCAATCCCACCAGGCACATCATCGTCCACTTGGGCACCAGTGAGTGAGCAAACAGTTCGTCAGTGTTGCCGTCAGTCATATCTCCACCTCCACCCCCTCTCACTGTGGCATCACCAATCTGTCGGTTATTAGCCTCTCTGTATTTTTTGGTCAGTCACTATCAAACAGTGAAAATATATCAAAGACATTGAGAAGTGCACTTTGTGCGATTGGCCTTTGCTTGTGGTGGCCTTTCGTCGAAAGGGATTTATTGAACCACAATTGGTCATATTCATTTATTTGCTCAGTGACTTGTGACACAGTGAGACTGTGGCAGACAGAGTCAATCGAACCAACTTTAAACTCACTTTGTGTACACTTCACACAGTCACATGTTGGGAAAGTTTTGTGCTGTGTTGTGTGACTGAGCACAAGAAGACGATCACTTTGGATGGTGCAACAAGCGAACTAGTTGCACTCATAACCGAACATGATACAACACACCCGATAAAGACATCGCTCTAAGTGAGTTAAAAGAAGAAACCCCTCAAGTCCTGCATGTCCTTCATGTCAATTGTTTGCCATTTGTCACACCAATTAATCTTTGTCTTGTCAATTCAATTAAACCAAATAGTTTCTTATTAAAAAAGTAATCTCAACGGACTCGCATCTCTGGAGAATCGACAATTAATCATTTTCTCATCAACAAACTTTAGTAATCATGGGCCGAAAACTTAAAAGGTACATTTTGATTTGTTTTGATTAATTGAGCTCATCTCGATCTCTCCAAACAGCTCCTACAGCCAGGACCCCTCATCGTCGTCATCTCAGTCAGCCCGATGTCCTCAGTCTCTGGCACCATCCTCCTCCACTCCACTTCTACCTCAATTTTACGATTCCAACTCAGCTCTGTACATGTACCAGTCGAATGGTCATGTCCACAACAACAATCACAACCATCACAGTCCATCGCCGATAGCAACGGACATTCAGAATCGACCTCGCAGTTCCACCAACCCAACCTCCTCAACTGGTCGAGCTTCTACGCCATCATCAGATTCGAATCCAAGTTTGTTGTCCACTCCATCGTACGATGTAATTAGCAATCGAGGCTTTGATTCCAGTGAAGAAATGGAAGTCGAAGGTGGACGCATTTCCTGGGTGATGGCTGCCTTTCTGTTGATCAATGCTGCACTCGGGGCTGGCTTGCTCAATTACCCAGTGGCATATCATCGACTGGGGGGAATTGCCTTTGCCACCGTAATTCAGATATTTGCTGTGCTGCTCATGGCCACCACCATGACTGTGCTCGTGTACTGCGCCCGAATTCACAATGAAAGTTCGTACCACGGAGTGATGCGGACAATGTGTGGTCGCAAGGTGATGCAACTCGCGGCTGCATCCATTGCCATCACTTGCTTCGGCATTTGTGTCACCTTTGTCATCATCATCGGTGACCAGTTTGACCGAATATTCGCGACCTACATTGGATCTGACTTTTGCACCCGTTGGTATGCCAATCGATACTTCACCATGACCATCACCTCGATCGCCACCATTT
Source organism: Rhizoglyphus robini (assembly GCA_023373905.1). Classification (NCBI taxonomy): domain Eukaryota; kingdom Metazoa; phylum Arthropoda; class Arachnida; order Sarcoptiformes; family Acaridae; genus Rhizoglyphus; species Rhizoglyphus robini. Next base: position 893,385 of record JAKIJQ010000005.1, on the reverse strand, counting down.
GGCCAATGTGTTACTTCCGTCGGCTGGACTTTCTTCGTCACGTAAATCTGCTCGGTGTGATTGCCTCGTTCTACGTGATATTCCTCGGCGTCTACACTTACTACGTGACAGCAGCCAAAGAGCCAGTCGCACCACCCATCCAAACCACCCCAGCATCGGCAATCGAATTTATCGCCTCTCTGCCTGTTGTCTTTTTTGCTTATCAAACACACGAAATCGTTATCCCTGTCCACGTGTCCATGTCTGACAAAAGCATTCGAGCATTCTCCAAGTCAGCAGCACTGTCATTGGCCATTCTGCTCGTGTTGTACTGTTTGGCTGGAACTTATGGATATTTGACCTTTGGCTCCAAAGTGGCCGCTGACGTAATGTTGATGTACGATGCCACCGATCCGGTCGTGGTTGCAGGAATTGTTGCAATAGTCATAAAAATGGTCACCACTTACCCGCCTGTTGTGTTCTGTGGTCGAGACACCATTGTGAGACTACTGTTGAGTCGCAAACCAAAATACCAACCAATCGACAACCACCACAATGGCTCGAATGTGTCCAGTGCTTCATCGTCCGCATTTCGAGATCGCAAATATAACATTTGGATCACCTCCATTTGGAATGTGATAGTGTTGGCACTGGCAATCGTCACTCCCAACATCACAGTAGCAATTGGTTTCCTTGGATCACTCGCCAGTTGTAATGTGTTCATCTTCCCGGGACTTGCATTGATTGCCCTGGCTCGTCGCTACCAAAAACTACGCAAAAGTTACCAACAAGACAGTCAGAGCATTTCGAACGGCAACCGCATCCACCAGTCTACCTCAAACAGCAGCACCGAGCACGATCGGTTGACATCATCCCGAAATAGCAACACAAACAAACGGACCAAATTGAGTCTCACAAATGGATGGGTGCAAACAGTGCTCGCCATTTACGGAATATTCATCATCGCCATGGGAGTGGTCATGTTCGTGGTCATATGGATTCAGGTGTACCGTGACTTCTATGAAAATGTGCCTCATGGCGCCGTTTGTGATGCATCAAGTATACTCAAGGGCAAAAGTTCCAGATAGTAATTGCACAGTAGCAATAGACACTCACCCACACAATATATTACGAGCCAATACAAACACATACATTCATTTACATATTTATAATTGACATGTTGCATAATATATTTTTGTTTTCAATATTTTTTTATCAATAATAATTAATTTTTTATTAATTAAAATCAATTCAAAGTAATCAATCAAATTGTAGCTAGCAGAAGTGACTTCTGTTAGTGATTCTCACGATATAACTAAACTGATAATCAAATATGACAAAAATGATATTTCACAAGAAAGTGGGTTATCAAACTTACACACACACCGGATTACGGGTAGGATGTCGAAATGTTTTCAATGTATCACTTCCGTGATTGTATATCGCTTTTGATTGATGATTGACTGATTTGTGTCAGTTCAAATAGTTAAATTTAAATAGACAATTTTTGTAAATTAATTTATTTACAAAAACATTAATCTACCAAACATTAAAATGCGTTTCATCAGTCCAACAAATCGAATCATCATTACCCTATTCTTAGTTTCGCAATGCATTCCTCACTCATTATCGTTTTTAGTGTCAGCACGTGAATATGTGTGCACCGAGACGAGTCACAAATTAATAATCGACGCGTGGTCCATCAAGGACCAGCTCATCTACCTACGAATGAATCACTACACGAACACTTCACTCAAGGAAATCGATCAACGTTTGATTGTGTACGACATTGAGCAAGACAAATTCTTGAATGTATTTCTCCCACACGATCGACATTCGATTGCCCAGGCAGAAGGCTCCACAATTCTGTCCAACATTGTCTCAGCTGCATTGATCAAATCGTTCAACGAGCATCGATCCCCGTCGGCACTCTATTTCGATTCGAGGATCGCCCTCAGGAGTAACTGTCAAACCAATTGGTTCTATGACCCTCCACACAGTGGATTCTGTCGACGACATTCGGTCACACTCAACTTGGGCAGAATATTGGCACTGGTCAATCAGATGTCGTTGAGCAAGCCTGACAACATGGACTATGACCTGTACCGAGCGACTCTCATTCGTGCGGAGAACTTTGGTTCATCCACAGTGAGACCAGTCACTCGTTGGTCACTCAACTCAATTCAAGACTCACTCTCTCAACTGATCACTGCCAGCACTCTGTCCCTTCAAGTGAATCACAACAATCTCAGCCCAATTGGTCCCGAGAATGTTCGTTTCCTGTTCTCCAACAAATTAGGTCTGTTCATGTCGTGGCTTCCATCCAACAACGAGATCCCTCCACCAGCACAGGACAATTGTGCAATTCTGCTTCCGGTCAAACTGCAGCCAACCATCCGCATCTGCAGCAAACAGTACAGTTTTGTGTCCATCATCGAGGTGGACCCATTCATCTACATAATCATACCGGAAAATCGAATTATTCCACTGTCGCACGACTATCTCACAAGACAATTCCGAATCCACAATAAACTCGAAATCAATCTCGACCTGCCAGAGCACGAACCTCGCGAACTGTTTGAGACAATATTCAAGTGCTCAAACAATCGAAAACTTAAATCGACAATTCAAGATATAATCAAAAGTGCAAAACAAAACTTAACAGACTTAATAGACACAGACGGAAGTAAGCCGATTCATCAAATCACAAAACGTCAAACGAAAGAGTCGACCAAACAGGAACAGATCACACCTCAGTATTGGTACTACCTGGCACCCATTGGCACATATATCATTGTGTCCAATTCGTTGCTGTTGGTTCTGTACATTGTTGGTAAGATTAAACATTTTGTGAATTTGTGTAATTCATAATCAATCATTTTATTAAGAAAAAGATGTGCCATACAAATCAATGGGAAACGACGAAAAGCGAATGGAGTCAACTTTAGCTCGCAATGTCAAATGTAGAGAGTCCAAGAAAACTGCTGACATTCTGCGACTATTTCGTTTGAGTCCAAGCGAAGCATTTCAACTCAAATGTAAGTCAAAAGTTGAGCCCAACTCTCAATTCCCGGGAATAAATTGAATATCTCATTTGCATATTAACAAATTGCATTAGCTTAGGCAACACTGCCTACTTTTTCTTTTGACTTTTTCAATATTAATTCAATTTTGTATTATTTGGAGTTTGAAATTTTATTATAAATTAAATTAGATTTTAACTTTATATCTTTTATCTTATTTTTAGCTTCGATAATGGAAAAATGAATTAAGTTTCCAAAGCAAGACAGCAAACATCTGAAATTATTATAATGAATTCTCGGAATGATGGAAAATTTGTATCAATAAGAAGAATGAGATGTAAAGAATGTTTGACTTTTAATAATATCCGAAATATTTATTACATTTTGTCAAATATTTCAAATGTTATATCTAGAATGTGTATCAAATGTCAGAATTGTCTGTCTTTAATTGAATGAAATATTTCCTAATATTATTAATAATTTATATTTAGGTACAAAAAGACTTCTATTTATTATTATTATTGGGATTGTGATATTGAAACTCGATTAGAACATGACTCGCAATTGTACTCTCGAAATGATTCTCAGAACTGACATGAACCTCGCGGAGCAGCGAGTGGAGAGGTGGAGGAACTAAAGTTGCTCTGGTGAAGTGTGTTCTGTCGATTCGGTGAATTGTTGTCGTACGAGAAGGATTCGGGTGCGATGCTTTGGTGCCGAGCTATGCCCGCTGGTGACGAGTGGGTGGTGCACGAGGTCTTGCGACCTCCACTCGAACCTGGCCCTCCACCTCCGTACGACCTCGAGTTCTCCTCGTCGAACCTGTTCATGCCACCTTGGGGTGCACTGCTCCTCATGTACAGCACTCCGTAGCAGAGCAACATCACAATGGAGAGCAGCAGGTAGCCATAGGTCAACAGACTCGGAACGACGTCCACAATGAGAGCAGGAACTGCCACCATAAGTGCACACTGAAAGATGGTGCAGCCCACCAGAAGGGGACCGATGTCAAAGTAGACTGCCCCGATTAGGGCCAGGTGATTGCACAGGGCCACACCGTAGATCACATTGGCGCTCAGTCCCAGCAGTAGAACCTTATCATGGGTGTACAGGATTGCGTTCATTAGGTAAATTGCAATGCCACTGGTGAGCCACAGAAGAAGTAACCAGCGAAAGAGCAGCTTCACTGAAATGTAGTAGAATCGTCGTTCATTGGGCTCGTAGAAGTTGTAGTTCTGTGATGGACGTCGAAGCGCGTTGTTATTGCTACCAGACCCGGGAATGGTTAAGCTCGATGGGGGGTCTAGTGGAGCCAACGGGCTCGAAGTGCTCGTCGTTAGGGAGAGTTTCTTGTTGCTGTTCATTGTACTGACAATGGCGACACACAATTAGTAGAACACAGAATGTCCTCCTGTCGGAATCACATTCAAATGTGGAGCAAATCAAAGGACAAGCATCGATTGAGTGGCATGTTCACACTGATTTTGTTGGTCGTCACACAATTTATCAGCCAATTTCGCGACTTGCCAAATGGTGTTGAGCAAGCCTAAAAATACCGAATGGCATTTTCCTTGCTCTCACTTCTTGTGCCCATCACTCAGGAATCAACAAACACATTACAAACACCAACTGTTTCCTATTGTGATTTGTTGTATTGTGTTGTGGTGCTAATGCCGTAACTCAAACTCAATAAATCTTACTGATGAAATTATGAAATGTTGGGAGAAAAGTGAAAATGGTGAAAATAAGAAAATTAAATTTCTCTGATTTTGGTGAGATTTGATTTGTGGAGATTGCGGCAAAGGTCGAGAGCACCGAAATTGGGTTGTGCACAAATGGACGAGCTTGGAATGGATTTGTGTGATGATGTTGAGAGCTCTCGAGGAAATAGTCGCCAGTTGAAGTGCTGTGCTGAGGCCGATTGGCGCGATTCGAGTTTTGGTATGTCTTTGGTATGGCTTTGTTTTGAGCACGTTCAAGTGCATATCGCGGTGTTCGGATCGGCAACACTCGAACAATTTGTGTTTGATCGTTACACTTTGTTGGCAAGCAAGCACACACCAGTGTTTAGTGTTTGACGGCAACAAATTCAATTATACCGCCAACTCGTCCCACGGTTGGATCGCTTTTGATTGGTCGGCTCGGTTAGGCGGTTGGCAAACATTAGACACAGTTTGAATATTTGTTTTGGCGGCAAACAGAAGACACACGGTGAGAATATAGTTACAAGACATGCGAGCCAACAGTGTAGGTCGAGACAGCGATCGACATCTGCCAATTGGTGGGCTCGATGTGGGCTCGCTTCAGACTCGATCGCTTGTTTACAGACCATCGGACCGACTGACTCACTGGTGCACTTGAGCACCGAACTGAATACTCTAACTGGCCGACATCGAGACCAACAAGCGAGCGACAGCACCGCGAGAGAAACATTTATTTATAATAGACATTTTATGATAGACATTTTTGGGAGCACTTTGCCTTGTTGGTGTTCCACTGCACACTGAGTCACACTGCCTTACTGCTGTCTTGCCTGGCTTGCTTTTTACTCTGTTGCCGGCTTGACTTGCTTCCATTGGCTTCACTGGCCAACACACAGCCAAAGCTGTCCAGGCTAAGTTTTGTTCCGTGGAAAATATATAAATTACTACATATTCACTGCAGTGCTACACATTGCTAGGTTCATAGGGGCAACAACACACAAACACACAAGACGACAAACCGTAAACGAGGTTGACATTTAAGACACACTTGTGAACTATTGAAGAGTATCGAAGCATGGTGGCATGGTGCTACAAGCAAAGTACTAGTAGTGGGACAAGCTTGCACCAATACCCACCGAATTGCAGTTACATCGTTGCTTAGTCCTTGCCCCACCCATCTCTGCATACTCCACAATTTGGCCACGGCAAAGAACACGGCAACAACAAGAACACACAAAGTACACACTGAGGCAGCCAATTTGAACGTGCCACAAGAGACTGCCACACACAGACCGAGAGACCGACATTAGACATTACTGTGCTGAGTACTGCACTGTTGCCATTTGGGACAAATTCTTTTTTTTCATTTTTTACTTTGATTTATTATTCATGTGTGCTCGGTGTAGCTGTTTTGGTTGTACTCGATGTTGTACCACAAGCATAATACTACAAGACACTTTTTGTCGTTGTGCCCTCTTCCACTACAACAATTTTCTAATAAATGATGCAATTGAATATTTATTATCATCAATAGATTACAATTAGATCGACCCGCCTGTGCAAGGGGAGACATTTTACAATGCGAACGAGCTGAGAGAAGCAAGTCAAGTGCACAACACTTTCATTCATATTATGCAACATTAACAGTGAATGCATAATTCTATGCATCAATTGTTCTTGCTTTTCTTGTTGTGCTCTGCATTTTCGAAACGAAGCACACAATTTGATTTATATTTGTCAAAACTGTAAATTCTCCAACTAATAATCCACAGACAAACACACTCATTCTCAATCTCATGTCCAATGAGCACTCTCATACTTCTTTCTCTGATTGCGTCCCCGGAAAGTTTTTCCTTAGAATTAATTAATATTATTATTCTTATTAACACAAAGTAAAAACACTAGTAGTTAGTCGTGTATATAACAAAATTACTATAATTTATTATCGGTGCTTTATAAATATTTGATTACATTCATTCATTGTTATGCTAATTTGATTATACTTTTTTATTTTATCTGGGTTCTATGGAAATTTTATTTTGAAAGAATTTATTTTTAGAATTTTTAAATTCTTGGTAAAATTGTCAAGTGGAGATATGTTGAAAATTCGAATAAAACTCAAAGCTTATTTGAGAATATTTAAAATTTCACTTTTGAAAGTTGTTAATTAAATTTCAAATGTCATAATGTCTGAAAATAGATTGACGGAAATCGTATTCGACTTTTCTATTTACGAAATCATGTTTGTCAACACACATTTGACAATTTCAATTCGCATAAATTCAAATTCTCCAAGTCAGCCCAATTGATTCATTAGTCATTGCATAATGTGCCAGAATAAATACGAACATGTTACATGTCAATGTATTTTAATATATTTCGCAATTGCCCGTGGGACTGACAATTGTGAGTTTTGTGTTAACCAAAATTGTAAAACCTTACATAACTTGTGCACAGTGCGAAAGAAAATGCAAACATTGAGACAAATGAGACGAATATAAAATTAAATTACTATTTGCATTAATATTTTCTTTGGCAGAATTTATCATTTCCGGAACATTTCAAATCAATTTAATTTGTATCCCCTGATAATGTCAATGTTCATTTGCCATTTTGACATTGCCCCCAAATGGATTAGCAACTATCAAACTGCACTTAATCAAATTAGTAGGGCAAATTGTGAAATGTTTTTTTCTTGTTGTCTGATAGGGACAAATGTCTTTGAAAGTGAACGTCGAATTAATGGAACAAATTGTTGCGAACAATTAATCAATTTGCGAACATTTGAGTGCACAGTTGTGTTAAGCCATCGATTATGTTCGAACTGGTGATTGGTGACAAGTGACTGCACTCGACTGTCGCTGCCAGTGTCTGTGCCCTCTCTGGACTTGAGTATCTATTTGTTGGAGTGCAATCCACCCTGGTCTATCGAACAGGACCCTCACATATACTGCAAGGTTTGTTTGTCAGTCTGTCTGCCCTGTACTAACCAATATTACTATTTCCTATTTATATCGCCTGAACTGACCTTTGCACAACCACACTCGCTCCACCATAGATCATCACTGGAGAGTGTCTAAACAAGTGTCAAGTGCGATGTTCGAGTGCAACTTTGCCATCGACCGCCACCACAACCGAGCCAACTGTTTACATTATCTGTTCGCGTCAGTAGTGCTGTTCGCCAGTGCAGTCGCGGCAGCACCATCTCCAGCAGCAGGTCTCTCCGGAACTGTGTCAGCTCAGTCAGTGGATGTTTCCACCAGCACGACTTCCGATGTCGTGCCAGCACAAAACTGCACTCCCTTCCTGGTGGAGGTGCACCCAACTGCAGAAAGTCTACCTGAGTGGAGGCAATCAAGCCAAGATGGCGGCGACCATCACCTGGAAGGAGCTGCTCGGGACATTTCACGCAAACGTCGAAATGTGGACAAGTCGACCATCTCGACCCCTTCAAGCAACTCAACCAGCCCTGAGGATCCACACCCCGATGGAGACAATATTCGAAACACCCACAAGCGATTCTTTCTGTTCGTGATGCTACCGATCGTAGTGATACTGCTGGTGGTGTTCATATCACTGTCCGTGTGGTACTATTTGGTCATGTGCAAACCAGCAGCAGTAGCAGCTGAGACCGTCAAGAATACTGCTGCATCACCAATTAAAGCAAAATCGTCTACACTGCAGAAGGCGACTGGTCCCAGTGCTAAAGGTGCGGGCAAGAGCAATGAGAAGCCACCAGATGACCTCGAAGCTCGACGTTCCCAGTTGTTGAAAAGCGTCTACAGGGATTTGTATACCGAAAAGGGTGAAAGCGAAATGTTCGGCTACAATCGCAGCGAAGTGCTTAACTCAGAGCCGAAGTTTATTCGTCGGTCGTACCACCAGACGAGCACCACCAGCTCGGCCATCAGTGCCGAACAGTCTCGTTGTGGTGAGAGTGGCAAAAGCAAAGCCAAAACAGTCAACATCAAGTCCAACACCAACGAGCAATCGGAAAAGAAATCGAACAGTCGCTCCTCGAAGAAGTCAGCGGAAGAAGACTCAAGTGAAGACTCTTCAAGTAAGTCACACATTTATTATAGGAGAATTGCTAATGAACATTTGTTGTTTGTTGCAGAATCTGAGGACGAGTCCAAGTCTCAGAAGACATTGCAGTCGAACTTTACCGAAATCTGCAAAGTTCCAGGTTTTCACGATCCCGAATCTGAACCTGTCCAGAACAAAGTTTGCTGCTGCCGTAAATCGCAGAAGTGCAGTCACTGCTCCAAAGGATCAGCAATTCGTTGAACAGTCGACTCCATTCAATGAAGATCACTCAAATGACTCTTCAATTATATTCAAACTATTAACTTTATTATTAATTAAATTTGAAAACGTACATTTGAATTGTTTATAACCTTGACACTTTTGAACAAATTACTAATTAACCAATTAGCCTCTCTCAATATATAAATAAACCTCACACTTTTTCGTGATTATTTGTTCAAGTCAGACATTTGTTGTGTATAGTCAATGACTTTTGGTGTTGTGCACATGCCAACAGTGCAAATCGGGTTATGGAGATCAAGGCTCTCGTAGCTAATTGCACAAGGGAGAAATGAACGATTAGACCAATTTTGAGTTGCATCCAAACAACGAAACATACGACTACACAGCAATGCACACACGAACTGCTTGGGAGGTTTGGTTTGGTTGCGTCACGGTGGCTTGTTCACTTGAGAGAACAAAATGTTCAAACACAAATTCAGTGTTGGACAACTTTCCAATTAAGAATTCTTGCATTGGTCATAAATCACAACTGTCCATGCAAAACAATGTAAATTGACTTTGGTTAGAAACCCTCTCCTCTATGGCTTCAGTACCCTGTTAATTAAATTCATCACTACACTTTATTTGTCAAATATTTTCACAAATTCCTGAAAATCCATTGTCTAAAGTTGAGAACCAATTAACCTAGTTGTAGCAACAAAAACATCCGCCCATTCTTGAGTGTATAATTCATTTAGTGAATTTCTCTCAATGAATGTCACCACCCGTCACTTGAGTATATAGAATTTTTGTTGAAAGTAGATTTGCCTTGATTAAGTCTGCCTTTAAAGAATTCACTTGTCAGACTAGCAAGAATAATGCCAACAAGTGATACATGCACAATGGCGAATAATAATCGTTTTAAAGTGAAGGGGAACGCGCACACGTCACACGTGGCTATATTTGGAATGTTGGCAATGCACTGTCTACTCGGTGTTGTGACTCTTTATGGGTTACTGAATTCTCGTCCTCTCTCCCCACTGTCTCGCCTCTCACTTTTGTCCTTACTGTTCTCACATTCTTGCAATCTGCCGACAAGAACACATCGACGACGATCTAAATCGACTCAACCCAATTCGACCAAACCTCACACTCACTCCCACCATGAACTCCAACTCCAATCAGATCCTTGCCCAGTGCATGAAGGACAAGCGTGACCAGTCCAAGTGGCTGTTCGACTGTCCAAAGTGTTACGGCAAGTTCGAGACCAGAAAGGAGCTCACCGCCCACCAGGAACGCAAACTGTTCAAGTGTCCATTCAAGTGTGCACAAAAGTTCACCCACAAATACGAACTTGTCGGTCACGAGCGCATTTGCCCGGGTCGCATTCGCAACGGCAACTTTGATAACTACAAGATCTACCAATTGATGTAAGTTGAGCCCACCTTTGATCATTTTATGCTATTTTGCAATTAATTTGGAAGCTTCCACTGGTTAAATTTAATGAAATTTGTTGTTGTTTTCTCAACTTTAGCTAAAATGTAAAACACAATGTATTTTCTTGCAGCGATATTCGTCATGCCGTGAAACCACGCAAAAGTGGCTTCAATGATCTCTGGGTTAAATATCCGTACTGGAACTGAGCACTGCAAGCATTAAATGGTTCTTCACACATCTATTATTTATTGTGTAAATATACAATATAATAAAAAGTTTATAAACTGTTGACAGTTTTTGCGTTTTACTCTCATTCGACCTCGACTAATTTGAAATATTCCATTAAATTCATTAACACAAAAGTTAAATAACTTTATAAGCAACAAAACATTGCGAAAGCATCACATTTGAATTGTACAAACAATAATTAATGAATATATGCATCACACACAATGGAACGAGTTCCAATGAATTCGTCATTAAATAATTTCATGGAAATAAAATAAAAATTCTGCCTCACTTTATTTGGTATTTCATATTTACATTGTGTGCAAACTCATTAAACTTTTATTGTAATTTGAAAAGTGTCATTCCATACATTGTAACCTAGTGACAGCACAAATTGATGTTTTTGTTTTATTTTCACATATTCGCTTAAACACATTTCGCCAACAGAGTGGCACAAAATGAATTCGATTGTGCGACTTAGTAAAATACTAATTGACAAGTGTAGAAGAATAGTAAGTCAGGTGAAGTTATATTTGTTTGGCAGTGTCATTGGTCGAATCACGATTCAAGTCAATGCAGCAGCAGCTTCGCACAAGCCTCGTTGGACCCATTCTAATATCATACTCAATTTATATATCGTAGTGTTGATACTTCGTTACCTTGCATTTGGTTTAAAATTAAAGTTCAATTCCGTCGATTACATTCAATATGATCTACTGTTGAGAGTAAAGCGAACATTTTTCTATTTCAATCGAACCACTTCGCTTGCTTTTGCACTATTGACTTCACTGGCAGTCTATATTGAGCACTTGTTTCGAGATCGAGTCAGTTGTGAATACTTTCAAATATGCCAAGATCTGTTTGTGTTGAATCCAAGTCAATTTTGGCATATCAATCAATTCAATATCAATCAATGTAATTTCAAATTAAAAGAACATTTCCGATCATTAAAGAATTGCATTGAGACAATGAACCAATTATGGAATAGTGAAAATGCTAGTGTAAAGTTTACACATTCAAAGTTGAAACATTTTCCTGCCATTTCCAATAGGATTCGAGTTCGTGCGATACTGATTTGCCAAGTCTGTGAAATTGTAGTTCTTTTCAACAATGTCATAACAGGTAAACTCTATAATGAATGCTAATCTAAAAGTAAACAAATGTACATTTGCAGCTATCACTTTTGGTGCAAGATTTGTGTTGCACCTTCGATTGGCCTTACAAACATTCAGCCAAATAGAATCGACAATGTTCGCAATTGATTTAACCGTAAACTATTGCGGCCAATTCGTCATAGCCCAGAAGATGTTGTACATAGTGTTCACATCGATGTGCATCTGTTTGGTGTATTGCGCCCAACTACGCCATCTAAGCAACTATTTGTCAAGCTCATTAAGACAAATCGACACAGGTTCAATCACTGCAGTGCAGTACTTGTGTCGATTGTCGTACTACCGTCGTCAGCACTCGGCTCTAACTATCAAACTGAATCACATCAACTCAGATGTCGCATCGAATGTTTTGTTCGCCATTTTGTCCTGTTTCATTCCGAGCAACATCTATCAAATCACATTGTTACTATTCTTCACCAAGTCCAGTGCCACAATGGACCGAATGTCTTTGGGCATAATAATGGCACTGCAAACTCCGATTGGAATTGTGTGTGGCACAGCACTGGCACATGTCAGTTCATATTTGCACCAATCGGCAAAGTATCTACACCACTCACAAATGTATTTGACCGTTCATAATAACAACAAATCACAACTGATATTACGGGGAAAGCTCAAACAGATGACTTACTACGAGATGGTACACACCAAAGAGAGGTTTCACTTCACAATTGGACCGATGGCCAAGATATCGAAACAATTCGTGCTGGATGTGAGTAGTACTGACACAAAAATAGATGATTAATTATAATTTATTTGTAATTGACAGTTTCTAATTTTCTATTCCTCATACATCATGTACTCGACCAAGCTCATTCGTAGAAATGTGTTTTGATAATCGAAAATACATGTCATAATCTGTTGTACATCACAAAACTTGCCACTTGGTTGGTAAAAAGAGCATGAACAATCCTAAATATAATTATCAATATTTCATGTACGTGAGTACATCAGTCAGTCAGTACATCACTTGAACGATAAAGCAACTCAAAGCAAGCATGACAATTTACACCTAGAAAAAATCACTTAGAAATTGCCTATCTTAATTGTGTATTAATTGTCTAATTCCTTGGTTTGTTACCTTTCAATAGCACTTTGACTATGAATGCATTTGAGCACATTCACAAGAGAGAACACAATTACGAAGCAAATTGAAAGCTAATCACATCACAGCGGAAAACTTGCAAATCACTCAAGGTCAATCAGTGAAGTAAAGTGTAAGTGCTGTTTGTACTTACGTACAAATAAAAGCAAATCAAAGGTTGTCATTAAATTAAATTAGTGAGTGGGCAGATAATGGCCATACTGTGGCTGATTGGCGTTAGGAAGGAGTTGATATATAGAAGATTAATGCTTATGTTAATGCGGTAACAATAAAGATCAAAGTCATTGATGCTGCAGCCGTGCACCAAACGACACCACAAAGTTTGACTTGATAAAATCCAAGTGAGTTAGTGTATAAAAAGAATTGTCCATTCCAAGGAAATCCAAATTAAGAAAATTGGATAATTTTCGTTTAGTACATTTTGTAACAAAATTGTCACTTCCAAATGGCTTCAAGTACTGACTTCAAGGACAAAGTGGTTCTCATCACAGGTATGTTCAATGTATTACATTTACAGTCGCAAGTTGAACCCAAAATGTGTTCATTAGGTGCAAGTTCGGGTATTGGTGAAGGAGTTGCCATTTACCTGGCTTCGCTGTCAGCCAAATTGACGATCACCGGTCGAGACAAGAATCGATTGGAGGCAGTTGCCACCAAATGTCGATCATCGTCTTCTGCGGCCGAAGTGCTCGCTCTGGTTGCAGATGTGTCCAACGAGGACAGTTTGAAGCAATTGATCGATGACACGATCACTCGTTATGGCCAATTGGATGTACTTGTCAACAATGCGGGAATTTTTCAGTTGAACTCCATCCAGGACGAGCAATACATGTCACTGTATGGCCAAATTATGGACACCAACCTGAAGAGTTTGGTGGCATTGACGAGGTTGGCTGTACCGCACTTGATTCGATCAAAGGGAAATGTGTTGAATGTTTCGAGTGTGGCCTCGTACAAGCCGGTGAGTGCATGCACCCTGTTGGTGTGCATTTGACCACTAGAGTACATCTGACAAGACATGCTTTTGTTATTTCCTCAGGGCGCATACAATTCAATCTACGCAATGTCCAAGGCAGCAATTGACATGTTCACAAAGTGTCTTGCAGTGGAACTTGGACCAAGTGGAGTGCGAGTGAATGCCATCAAGTAAGTCTTATTGCCACCAATTGAATCCAAAACCTGATTATTCAAATGCAGTCCAGCAGCAATCCGAACACCAATCTTCGACAAGGTACAAGCATCAGGCCTGAACGGTGACTGGATCGTGGAGGCAAGCACCAAGAGTTATCCTTTGCGCCGAATTGGCGAACCAATCGACTGTGCCAAGGCTGTGGCCTATCTCACCTCGAACGATGCCTCATTCTTAACCGGTGTGTGCATGCTGGTCGATGGAGGAAGTGTCAACACTGAATTGTTACTGCCTCAGGCCAATTGAACGCAAATTAAAGCACTTATCTGACGTGAACGATGATATTGAACTCGACTTGTGCGTCATAGTTGATTCCAATGGAAGAGAGAGAAAGTGACTTGAATTAGAAAATTCAATTGATATTGATTATTGATTATGCAAATGGCTGTCAGATGTAAAGTAGTATGCACTGTTGTATTGATCGGCTAGATTCACGGTCCATGAATCATGGATTTAAAGAGAATATACATGGATTGCATAACACATTCTGTTGAAATGTAATGATTCAAACACTGCATAAAAACATAAACAAACTGAGTGCATGGTTTGAGGGTGGAGGAGAGGTTGAGGTGAGAGACGGCTTTGCCTCCAGCCCCACTCGCCAGCAGTACACCATCGATGTGACAAACTACTCCTGCCAAGAGGATCGATCGCTATATTGCACTTTGCAGCAGTGCACTGTTGTCGTGTTTGATTGTGCCGAGTGTATGACTTTGACTCTACTGAGAACTCATTGGGAAAGGATCACTCCGTGGATTCATCGCAGCCAGATTGGCAGTAGATTGCTAATGGGCTACTGGCCACAGACAAACACCAACAAAACACAACACTGACAATGTCATTTGTGTGCTGACGACAGTGGCAATCATTGCTCACTATCTTTCATTGTATCCCACCCAATTGCCGATGCTCATTATTATCATCAAATGTATTATCAATGTCGAGCATTGATTCACTCAGCCACTTCCGCTCGACCACCAGTCCATCAGTGTTCCACTGCCTTGCAATAGCATCAGCAATCCTGTGGCTGTGATCCAATTCAGTACAAACCACAACTTGGCAACTATATTACTCTAACTAATCAACACACAACAAACCCAATGTCCATCTCAAAGTAAAATCAATTGCCTACGTGGATGTCTTTCCACTGAGTTCCTTTTCATTTCCGTGCAATCAAGTGCAATATCTCCATTTGGAATCCTAGTTTTCCAGGAACCACTTAAGTCACTCTCTCAACTGTTCGTCACAGCAACAGCACGACAGAATCCTTGAATTAGTCTTCTTTTATGACGTCATTGCCCGAATATTATTAATATTCGTTGCCTCCTTGTGCAAACATCTACTCATCTGTGACTGAATTTGTTGGAATTATCCCACTCGAAAGAGTTCATGCTCGATCAATTAAGCTGACTCTTCCGCCCTGCAAGTGTTTATCTTATTGGTTCAGTGTTCAAAGTTCCGTGTCTTGTCAGTTCAAAGTCCATCTAAGTCGGCTTATTTAGTGTTGTTCACTCAAATAAAGCCAGAAAAGTCCTGGAAGAAACCCAAGTCAGTGTGAATCACTATCTCCTTGTTCGTCCCATTTTCCGTGATTTGTTTTGTGTTTCCCGCGTTATCACCAAACTCACGAATACTTTCCACGGCGCACAAGTGATCACCGGTGTGCTTTCCATGGCATGTTTGTTTGTTTCAAGTGAAGCCATACGAGCTACTGTCTGATGACGGCCATCGGACTGATCCACATGAACGACCAAACTGACGAGTGGCTGGCACTGGGCTAGATGTCATCGCAGATATCTTCCTGTTGATGGCTATGCATGTGGTAAGTCACAATGCTAACCACTCAAAGACCTACTTCTCATGACACTTTGTTGATTTCGTTGTAGGTTGATCGACAACACTGAACACACACCGTCACATCACCACTACCACGTATCTACCCAAATGGCAATAACGCTCTACTTTGCAAGCACAGCTCGATGACGAATGTTTGTGCTCTTGGGCGATAATTATAGAATTATATTATTCCTCGCCAACCATAACACTTTTCACTCATTCTCCTCCAATTGATGCGTAGTATTCTTACAAATTTGTTTGGTTGCTCTTGTGTGTTTATGTTCGTCGGAACACTGTCCACATTTAAATGCCACACTGAAACTCGAAAGCACAAACGAACACCAAATCACGCAATCAGTTTCTAGGTAATGTACTTTTTCAACAATTTTAACTAACCATACAATGCAATTAATAGCAATATTATTTAGACAAACATTTTGCAGTTTAGCTTTGCATAGTTTGTTCGTCAGAGCTAGGCAATGTATTATTTTATTTTACGTCAATGGGTTTACTTGATTTATTATCTGAATCTAATCTAATGATCTAAATAATTGAGCAGCTCGAAATGTTGTAGTAGCGTTAGATATTTGCATGTCTGTGTTTTATCGTCTCTGTGGTTAAAGTTCCGTTCTTTAATTGATCTAAACGATTAAAATGGCACTTTTAATTTACGTTATCACCATTACCACAAATGGTTGTCTCTATATACATTGCTCCCATGTTTCACCATCTCACCAAACTGTCCAGCCAAGCAATCAAACCAGCAAAAGTCTTATTTTTCACACCTCTTTCCATCCTCATTTCACATTCCGCATCTTCCTTCTCGCAACATCTCCTAAGCCCTATATCATATATCTCTCTATTTAGACAAGCTGTACTTGACCTTATGCCACCCACGAGTGTATTATTCTTACCCCATCTCACCAATGTATTGCAATTGCAGCAGCACCCTAAGCTGTGCGTCACACACATTCATTCTGCAAATGCAATGCAACTTACTTTGAACGATAATGACTAAACTAATTGACACTACATTTATGCATTCGCCAACCTTATTAGCATTTGCATTCGCCATTAACTTGCATAGTAGATTACTGTGCTAGTGTTAGGGTTTGCGTGTGCGGTCTTCTATCAGTGTCTTAACACGTGATATTATTCTGCTTTGTTTTGTTGTTGTTGCTTGTACAGTGCATTGCTGCATAACCTCGAAGGAGTCTTTTTATTATTATTTGGAAGTAGTCGAAAGAAAGTGGCAAGGGAGTGAGAGTGTACCTACGCTGTTTGTGCATCCACGTTTGAGGACTTCTTCTCGAGGTCATTGCTGTATTATTAAATTGCTGCATTCGATTTCTCACCGTCTCTCGACTGTCTTTCCCTTTCCTTTCTGAATGTTTTGAACATTGGCAAGTAATTAGCAATTTCCATGACCATCATCAGCACTTCATTCACCACTAGTTTGCACATGAACGTGTTTGATTTAGGTACCGATTTAATAATATTAGTTTAGTTTATTTTCCCTTTAAAAATGTCCCTCTTGTCACATTACAAATTCGTGTTTTGTATCTCAACCAACAGTACGAACCTGTAGTACGCTCATAGCGATGAATGCATGCACATGTGTTCAGTGGTTACTCATGTGCCTTTCTTTTTCCACATTTCTCTAGATGCCATCGTTGGCTGATGTACTCGTCCTGTCTGTTCCTGTCCTTCTCATGTGATAAAGCCTAATCGATCAATCGTCGACGATGCACTGAACAATTATGCGAACGTGTTTGTGACAAGCGCGCACACCAACCAAATCACATTTTGCACATTTTTGGGTCAAATTCTAGTGTCGTTATTGTGCAACTGTTTGTTTGTTCGCAATCGTCTCTGTTTGTCTGAACTCAATCAACCCATAACTCAACTAAGTCATTTTCATTCTAAGTCAACCAACTGTGGCAATAATCACTTGGTCATTCATTTTCCCTATAAACTCAACTCAGCAATGACTGAATCACCAAAGTCGCTGTATCAATGCTCATTGGAGCGAGTCACATTTCGACTCAACTGTCTCGTTTACTACTACAAAAGTGGCAAAGTTCCTGTAGAATTTCCTAAAGAATTAGAAGAGCCACTATTGGACATACCTTCAGTGGTAGTGGAGCCTCACAATGAAACTAATCATCTAATGGCCCTGAGGCGTCGTCCATCGAATCCTGAAAATCTCGTGCACCAGATCCTGAATCATCATCCACTGATTAGGCATCATCATCACAATCACAATGAAGATCGCCTAGAGGAGGATGAACTGAATCATAGTGACTCAGATGACGATGCCGACGATGAGGACAGCGAGGACAAGTCTGACCATTTTCCTCTTCCTGTTGGTCCGGCTCGAGCTGTTCGATCGTTGGGCGAAGAGATTGTCTCGAGGATACTTCCTACCGAGGAAGGATTCAAGAAGGCGATGAAAAAGGGATACCACTCGTTTGTGAACACGTTCATCTTCGGATCCAGCAGCGGTAAGAAGACTTCAGGAATTAATATTTGCAGTGGTTTATCATGTGGTACTTCCTCGGTAGATAACGATCTGTACGACCGAATATGCAATTCGTATCGTGTCAGCAGGCCTCTCTGTGAAGACATTCTCCAAACCTTCCAGTGCAAATATCCCCTCTCGGATCGCGTGTTGAATCTAAAGATATTCCAAGGCACGATCAATCAACTGTCGAACTTGAAGTTGCGAGACGCATCAGGTTTGAGTGTGGTCGGACTGAAGTTCCTGAAGAATCACAAAATTCGCCGCCTTAAAGTGGCTCATCTGCCTTCGAAATGTACGGTCAATGAATTGATCGACTGTCTGTCTGACTGGTCGAAGAAGAACATGGAACACTTCTCAGTGCGCTATTGTTCTTTCTCCAAGTTCAACAAGGCGTGCATCATCATGTCACTAACCCAGTTGACAAACCTAAAATCTCTCGACGTGTCGAACACGGACTTTAACAACCACGGACTCGAGATCATCACGGAAGATCTGCCTCGTCTGCAGTCACTGAACATATCAAGCACCAAGGTGACAATGCTTGCACCTCTTGCAAAGACTTCTCACCGACTGATTCACCTGTACGCGCATAATGTCAGTGCCAGTTGCCACGACGAGCACATTGTCTCCAAGTTGTCTCTACTCAAACGTCTCGACCTGTCAGACGCACGCACCTACCTGGATCAAAGTGACCGACTCAACACGATCATCCCCGACTTGGCTACATTGCCCGCTTTGACCGAGTTGGACATTTCAGGCCGAAACAGTGTCGAGTATAACGAGATTGAACAGTTGATTATTGCCAAGCAGAACAATCCCAGAATGGAACCTTTGAGGTTTTTGGGGGTGCTCGAGACCAACTTGAATTATGATGACTTGCAAGATTTGATGCGTGTTTCCAAGGAGCCACTTCTAATGACTGGTTAGTGATGCTAATTGACTATTGTCTGATGATTGACTAATTGTTGTCACCTTTGCAGGAAATGGAAATCTTCAACAAATTCTCGAGTCACTAAATCGTTACCGAGACATTACAGTGTTTGTGCAAAAGTCTCTACTCCACCTGTACAGTTCTCGATTCCAAATAGACACCACCGAAATGTTAGATCGTCGTTCCGAGATCATCTCGACCATAATCGACATTCTGCACTCGTACATGTCCTCCATGAACATTGTGCTTGTGTCCACAGCTTGTCTGTACATCTTCACTCAACTGATCTACTCACAAGACCGACCACTGCACCCGAGTGTGCTGGCCAAGGTGGTTAAGATCAACATGATGACCATTGAGAAGTACAACGACAACCAACCCGTGATGAAGAACATTCTGCTCACTCTGTGTTCTGACCGAATTCTGCAAGAGATCTCATTCAATCGAATGCATTGCATGCAGTTGGTCATGGACTCGTTGATCAAATTTCAGGATGTCACACTGAATCGGTTGGCTCTGGCTGTGTGTTCAATTCTTGCAGCTAAGGTGCCCACTGAACAGACCACCGTCATTGGACAGCAGCAAAAGTACATGAAGCGAATGCTCGACTTTATCGATCGACGACAATTCCAAACAGATCCTGAGAATCGTGATATGCTCTTCAAGTTGGCTCTCTCAGCATTGTGGAATTTCACTGACGAATCACCAAAGACTTGTGCCACTTTTATTGACAATCAAGGACTGACCATGTACATCGAGGCTCTTGAGGTATGCTTTGGAACTGTGGGTTGAGAGCAATGCTTAATTGGTTTTATGTTAACAGCATTTTCAGGGCAACAATTCAGTGGAGACCAAGATCCTTGGACTTATCAACAACATTGCCGAAGTGCCCACACTGCGACACAATCTCATCAACGGTCAACTTCTGCATCATCTAAAGTACAGTCTTGTTGTTGTTGTTCTGAACTATAAATTGATTTTATATTTATTTCAGGCAATTGATTCACTCTGACAAAATTGACATTAGTTATTTTTCGGCTGGCATTATTGCGCAGTTAGCTTCAGATTCCAATGTGGACTGGCACACTTTGAAGCAGTTTGATCTCGAAGAAGTGCTCAATGAAATGGTAAGCTTCATTTGCTAGTGTTCATGCTAACATTTGATTGTTGCTTTCAGCAAAATGTGATTCTTTCTTGGCAAACGCCCAACTTTGAGATGGTTGCCTATCGGTCTTTTCTTCCATTCGTGGAACTGTTGAAGTGCTACAAGCACAGTTCCGTACAACTATGGGCACTCTGGGCCATTCATCACGTCTGCACGAAAAGTGGTTGTAAGATGTGCTTTCACGTTCCAAATTGATCTAACTATTTTATTTTGTCTTTGTATAGCACAAAAATATTGTCAAATGTTGTACGACGAGCGATGTCTCCACTTGATTATGGACATTCTAGACCAAAACATCAAATTGAACGGTTTCGACCAGCGTCACCACCGACAGTTTATGCGATCTCGACTTATTGATGTGGTCACGCCTCAGTGCTACGAACCGAAACAGCCACCAACTCCATCACTTGAAGTTAAAATCGAACAAGCATTGAGCAACATGATGCAATCCTTTCTAGAGGTGAACCATTGCTTCAAGCTTGTTCAATTGGACAACTCAAACACATTGGAGCCTCGTGTGGTGATGGGTCAGTGCAAGACACGACCCAACATTACACATCTCGTGCCCAATTCGGAAGAGAGAACTGCAATCGAGGAGTGCGATGTGGACGAATCGAAGCTTTCCTTGGTGTCCTGTGACTGTCACATTCGATCTCACCTCACCAAGAATCCGTTCCTCTGTCTGCCATCCTTGATATTGAACACATTCCAAACGCAATGTCCAAGGTTGGCTGTCAAGGAATTCTATGCCTCACCTGAACGACTGAACAACTGACTGGACACATTGTCTCGCATTAGTCTGTCCAATCTACTACTGAACGTTCGATCTCTGCCCTATTCTAATCATCATTTCTTGATTACTTTGGCCATTCTGCACAACAGTGCCCAATGCACCAGTGGCCAGTTTACTAGATAACTTGACTAAGAATTTCGAATCAACTCAGTCAACTAGTGAAATTAATATTGTTTTGCATTATATTGTTTCTATTTATTTGGTGCAATGTCAATCTAATGTGAATTATTAATTCTCATTTATCCTTTGAGTGATGTCATTTATTATTTCTGTTTTTGGTTTAGTAATTTTATGCTGTTTTCGCTTTGCACACATTCTTTAATAATAATATAAAACAAATCTGACGCATAGAAATGTTTACTATTTTATTAATAATATAATTATTTAATTATTGAAATGAAACAATTAAATGAACTGTTTGAATTGATTTTCGTATTATTCAAATAAATCAATCATTTAAAAGCGCCATGTTAAGTGTTCTTCTGTATTGTTGTTGTTGTCTTTGGTAACTTTTTTAAGTCAAAAATTAATGACAATTTAAATGTATTTATTTTTACACTTACCTTTACGTAAATCATCAAATTCAGTGGAAGGTACGTCAGGAAGTTCCTCGATATTATTATTATTATTGTCTTTCAGCCATGCATTAAAATGCTCAATCTCAAGTTTGTCAAGTTCTTGTGAGAGGTTAGTTAGGTCACTTTCGATGCAGAACGGATCTGAGATGGCCTGACTCAGTTCATGGGCTATTTGTTGTTGCCCTCGAACTTGTTCTATCATGTCTCCCACCTGATCAATGCCAATGTCCAAATGGACACCTTTCAATGATTTTCCTGTTTGTTTTAATATTTTCAATATTTCAATATTTGACTTTGAATTTGTCAGTGTCTCTTGTTGAAACTCTAGATTTGTGAGTGTTCCTACAAATAAATAATATTTCAAATCTAAAAAATAGTATAAATCAACTGAATACCATCAATTTGTTCAAGCTGTTTCTCCAATCGTTTCTTTCGCTTCAATGCTTGCAAACTGATTCGTTTGTTTGTTGTAGCGTTCTTTGTGATTATTTCCATTTGATCGTTTACTTTTTTCTCTAAGAATTCTTGTCTCTTCAACAGTGCTACTTCAATGCTTTTAATTCTGTCAATGTTAAATTGAATTGGATTACTCAGTTTTATCAAATAGACTTACTTCTCGAAAGCTTCGCATTGTTTGACATATGGCTGTTTGGATTTTGATTTGAAAAGTTTCTTTAAAAAGCTCATGTTGAAGAATTTGTGTAAAATATAACGTTTGAGTTCGTTTGTGTTTGTGTCTGTTTTTGACTTTCCTGATTGACAACTCGCTCTACCTCTTGTTAGCTAGGTTCGGCTAAGCGCGGTGCCGGCACTGTTGATTGTCCTGCATTGGGGCTAGACCTGTTTGTGAGAGCACTTGCAAAGACCTCTTTTACAGTCACGCAGAATGCGATTCGCTTTGGTCTTTTGTTACACTATTCCTGTACACATGTGTTTGCTTGTAGACCTCTCAGGCACACTACTTTATAAAGAGTACCATTGGACTTAAGCAATTCTAGACCGTAAACGGCCTTTTGCACGGCCAACTCACATTATAATATGCGGCACCGTGACACACTTCAATTGGCTAATGGGCGCACTTAGGGACCCTGAACGAAAAGCATTTGACACATTTGACGCTTTTAGAACATATTCGGTGGCCCATAGAATATGACTGTTGTTCAACAAATAATGGTAAATCCTGGCATGTATCTTAAGATTGTTCGATTTATTAAAATTTTCTAGAATTCATGCTTTCTAAGGCCATAATAAAAATTATTTTTCAATTAAATCATTTGATTTATTTAATTTTATTGTTTGTTTGCATTGCACGTACACTTTATATCACCGACACTCATAAAATGATTGCCATAAAGCACTGATAAAATAGAGACAAAATAACTCCCCCTTGTAAGGAACTCGCAATTGAATTCTGTTGATACTTTTAAAAAATTGCAGATATTAGTAGAAATGGCACAGAATGTATCGAACAAGTTGGTAGTGCAAGAGACTGCCACCATTAACTGGACCATCATTGGTTTTGAGAATGTAACCAACTACATCTACTCGCCGTTTTTCTTTGCTCCAAGCCGCACTGACCAATTTCTGCTAACACTGAGAACGAAGGCAAAGTTTTTCACAACTGAAGATGTTTTCATTTCCTTGAATTACAATGAAGACAAGAAAGAATTGGCATTGCAATATCGTGTCTCGATTGTGAATTCAAATGGAGATAAGCTGTATACTCAAGGTAATGTGATTTTCATTGATATTAGTATATAGTGATTATGCATTTATGAATTTTTCGCTAAGAATATCGTTGGAATTACTACAAGAATACAAATAACAAATACAATCAACGAAACTTTACTAATTTTCTACCATACAATGAATGTGTCCAGTTTTTGGTCAATGGAAATTTGCATATTTTGTGTGAGGTTGGTTTATGTGAATGTCAGATATGCAGACTTTAAAAATTGTGCATTGTTTTAGGTGGATGTTCTAGAGAACAAACAAATCACATTTAAGAAGTCTTTATCAAACAAAAGTGTCACTGAAGATGAGGATGGAAATGGAACTGTGACTAAGTTACAAATGGACTTTGAGAATCTGTTCGAAAATTGTGAATTCACTGATGTTGTGCTGCTGGTGAAAGATGTCGAATTCAAAGCACACAAAGCTATACTCGCTGCTCGGTCGAAGGTGTTCAAGGCAATGTTCACTAGTAACCTGCAAGAGAACAGACAAAATCGGGTGCAGATAACGGACATTGAGGTGGACGTGTTCGAACGAGTACTGGGCTACATCTATTCAGGCAAAATTTTGGCAATGCGAGACTACGCATTGGACTATTTGGTTGTGGCTGACAAGGTAAGATTATTTCAACTCATTTTGAAGCTCTAAATACTTTTGATGACCACAGTACCAATTGGACCACTTGCGATCGATCAGTGCTCGATATCTGAGTTCGTGTCTAATCACAGAATCAGTGGTCAATGTTCTTGTGATTGCAGACATGCACGATGCAGCTGAATTGAAATGCAAATGCATTCATTACATCAAACAAAATTTAGCTGCAGTGAAAGCCACTGATGGATGGAAGCAGATTCAATCGCGTCCTCACTTGCTCGAACAAGTATGTGACAATGAAACTAAATTACATAAACGGTAAATATTACAATGTCCGACAAATAAATGATTCGGAATTCGGAATGACATTGATTCCCCTGAAATAATGACTGAAATGAGGCAAATCTATTGCTGGCATAGTTGATATCGCTTAGTACAATTGAACTTGTCTACCTAAAGCGTCAATTGTATTTTTGTTTCGAATACTTTGAGTGTGCAAGTCACTCTTTTTCGCACTTTGCTGCGGTAGAGTGCTGCAGTGAAGTGGTAACATAGCATTACTCACATTTTGTATATGCATTTTGTTGATAAAGTTTGTTTTCGATAAAAGGGTTGTGAGAACAAATAAGAGCATGGCAAACGATTTAAACAATTCGCCCCGAATATGTTCAATAATGCAAATAGTTAGCTAATGCTTTCAGTCGTACAAATCTGCCAAATAGTGTCGGTGTCTAAAAATTTAAGCGTTTGTTCAGGGATCATTAAAAGCATAAATTGAAATGGGTGAATTAGTCTACACAAAACTAGCATCGCAACAGATCAATTACGTTGCATATCTTCAGGAATCGAATTATGTGGTACCACGGTCGATGAATGACACATGTGGAAGAAGGGTTGCATCCATATGGGTGATATTAATTATAATATTTTGTAAACGGCTTTGGTTTATATTTTTATTGTCATAAAATTATTTTAAAACATAATTTAGATAATTATGTCATCTGTTGACAAAAAAAATATACAAAATAAATGAAACCAACAACAAAAATTAAATTAAATGTAAATGTTTTCGATTTTAGTTTCAAGCTGCATTATATAAAGAGCACAGGCAATGAGTGTGTATTTAAATATCTTTCAATTTATTAATTAATTAATCAAATAACTAATTTTTTAATAAATGAAGCTTTTTCTGTAAAAAAATTTCCAGCAATTTCCATGAACTGCTTTCTATAACTCTCAGGTGTTATTATAATAATTATGAATATTCCGCCAAGTCCACCAGCAAACCACCATTTTTTGGCCACATTTTTCTTTTGATCTTCATCACAACTGTTTTGACTTGTTTTAAAATAATCGACTAAAAGTTCATATATTTTTAACATATCTTTTTGATTTTCTTGTTTTAGATCATCGTATGTTTTATCTTGAATATTATGTTTGCTGTTTTCTGTTGATTTTTTGTCTAACTCCATATTACATGCTTGGTTTAATTGACGATTTAAATTAATCGAGTTAATTTGTTGCTGCAAAAAGTCACTCAAATGATTCAATTCCAGAGTTTGAAAACTTTTATCTTTATTTGAAGCAAATTCAATGAATTTGCGCTTTAATTCAATTGGAAATTTTGAATTTGCCGTTTGAATCAAACTGAACACAATTCTATCAGTTGGTGTTGGCAATTGCCTTAAGGTAGACAACAACGATTGAGCTGTTTGGACCGAATTTAAGAATTGTGTCAATTTGTGATTATCATTTTCGTTTTGAATAAAAACCATGGCATTAAATTCATCTGTAAGTAACTTTCCAATTGCTTCTGTGGAACCAAATTTGTTTTCAAGAAACGTCACAGCATCATCAAGTGAACGATTGAGAATAAAATTTCGAGTATTGATTGGAAGAGCCGAATTAAGTCGTCGAAATTTTTCATCTGAATTAATTTGTTCATTTTCAATCACTCGAGATCGAAAAATTAACCAAAAGGCACTCCAATTTTTGGTTTGACCATCAAATGTGGGTAAAGGTTCTTCTGGTAATGGTAGGCATTCTGGTTTATTCGATTTATTTAAATTAAAAATATATCAAATTTTGTCTGCGTATTT
This sequence comes from Rhizoglyphus robini, assembly GCA_023373905.1. Taxonomy (NCBI): domain Eukaryota; kingdom Metazoa; phylum Arthropoda; class Arachnida; order Sarcoptiformes; family Acaridae; genus Rhizoglyphus; species Rhizoglyphus robini. The sequence goes on along the minus strand of JAKIJQ010000005.1, from coordinate 867,047 downwards.
TTCACAAACTGCAAGATCTTCACTTGATAAATGACCACAATTAATCAATTGTTTCTCCAAATCAACCAAACTGACACAGTAATTCTGTAATTGATCATAATCAACAGGCAGTTGAGCATTTGCCTCCACGTACTGTTGCGTGATCAAAGCTCGTATTTTGGTTCGTTCTTTAAGCAATTCATATGTTTCTGTCGAAGTTGAAGCAATCGACTCGAGTTCTTGATTCATTTTGAATGATTTCTTTTTCTTCTTTTGATTACGTCGCTTTTGTTGCGGCATTTGAAACAACAGACAAACAGCCAAGCCCAAATAAAAATTATTTATAATAATGAGCAAACAGCCAAATTATAACTACGCCATCAGTGTAACAAGGATACATCTTAAGTATAAGCTTTTCTTGCCAAGTGACAAAAAACAAATCACAGATTAAAACTGTGAGCAACTTATTATACATTTACATTAACTTAAGGCTTAATAATAACATTATAATAACAGTACTGTCAAGAAGCTACTTTACAAATCTAAACTAACGATGATGCTCAATTAACCAACATGCTAATATTAAATTTGTAAAATTGTAAAATAAAATAAACTGAACTATTTAAACTTAAGCTTTCTTTCATGTCACAAAATGGGCGGAATGTTTTATGTTGACAATATTAGCATTGTCAATCACTGTTCTCATTATTCCCATTTCGGTCCTTTCACTCTAAATAGGCGATGTCACATGTTTAAGTATTGACTTGCATGTCTGGCGATAAACAGCCATGGCGGAGATAAAGCATTGAAAGCATGAGAACATCCGAATGTATACGTTCAACGGAAAGATACTTTTGATGATATATGTGAAAGGGAGAATCTTTGATCCTTTTATGTTATCTGTAGAGTTTGTTCCTCGTTCGCCACTACGAGTAGCAATGTATTGCCGATAACAAACACACTCATACACAAGAGACAAATCATCTTGCACATAATTTCCATGTAAAGTTGTGTTTGCGTATGACAGTCGTAAAACGCCTCGCAGTGCTTTAGGTCTAACCAATTTGTGTGCTAATTCGGATCAAATTACGAAACCCCCGAAATGAGTCGCAAATCTTGTGATTTACTGTTCACCCGTGTTCTGTTCATTCTGGTGCACGTTGGCATTCTTGGCGTGTTTGGTCGTATGTTTGTCAGTTTGGTGTGGCAATATCAAAATTACGATGATTCACTGCGAGCAATGCTTTACGACCGCAAACTCGAGTGCACCAACATCTCACTGGTCATTGATCACATTCTCAGTCAAAGTAAGTCGTTTTGGGCTTTGTAATTAATAGAAATAATTAAAAATATCAAACATATTCCACCAGAAAATGAGACTGCCAAGCAGATCCTAATGCACATCACGTACATCACTGCCATGTTCGTCTCGATGGTGATCATGTTGAGTCAAAACTTCCCTCTGATCCTGAGCTACACTTTATTCTACATGACCATTCTCGGTGGTAATCTCGTCTACCCGATTGTCACGCCATACATTTCGATGGCCATGTTTGTGGTCAGCACTGGACTCGCATTGACCTATGTTTGCATTCATATTTTTGTCAGTGACAAGGCACCAACGCAGAAGAAGAGGAAGAAGCCTTTCCGTTCTGTCGCAGTCACTCCGCCTCAGACACCGCCATTTCCCACAGATGTGTAAATATTATTAAACAATTGTGAGCTTAAAATATTAAGTTTTTATTTGGAATTATTCAAGAATTTTATGAAATGATATTTATGCTATTGATAATTGATTATACTAATTAAATAACCAATCTGACAACATAAATTTACATTATACCCCAAATATTTTCGAAGATGTTTGCTTAGATCAAAATTTTGAGTATTTCCCAGTTGAAAACATTGGAAACAGTTGTTTTGCACTTTAGTTCTTAGGCACTTAACTAATCAGTGCTTTAATATTATTATTTTTATTATAGTGAATGTTTAGCAAAAGATGTCCTTGAAAGTCACTTTCCAAACCCTCTCGGAATCATTCGATTAATCTTTTTGCCTTCAGCTATGATTTGTCATCGTAGATCATCCATCATCTCTGTTTAGAGTGATGCGCATTACTTTCGTCATGTTAACTTCTGTAAAACTATAAAGGTATGCGAAGGATTACAAATATATACATTTGTGTAATACTTTGGAGTAAAAAAAATTTTCAAATGTGAATTACAAAATAAGCTTTCTTATTTATTTCAAACATGCTGTCCAAGTTAGTCCATCTGGCATTTCTACTGCTCCTTCTTGTATTCGAGTGCTCAACTGCTAAAAACTCGAATATTACCAGCAAATGCAATGATAAAGACTTTGAAGTGGTCTTTAGTAAGATTATCTCGGTCGGAGAGCCAGACCGAAGATATCCGGAAAATGTTGCGGAAATACCTAAATTCTGTTCGTAAGTTCATCGAATTGCATAATTTGACTATATAATTAATCGATAAATAATAAATAATAGCGAAACCAACGAATTGCTTCGTCGATTCGAAGACCACAAGAAGCGCTGTCTCAGTGCAACCATGAAAAACTTTGTTGGCATTCTGAGTTACTCAATCAAGGTGCAGATCAAGAAAATGTGTGCCAAGAAGCGACCAGCCAAAGTGTTGTCACTGGTGCAAGCTGCTCCGTGCATCAATCGGCACAACTTAAAGATCGCCAAATGTATGGACCAAATGAGTTATGCATTCGCTGGTATCAAACTTGTCTCGGACCAGAACAAAATGCCTCATATTTGTTGGTATGTTTTCACATATGAATTGGTATGACTTCCAAATGAACCTTTAAAACTATTCAGTCAATACGTGGAGCTGGGCAAATGTTTTCGTGGAGTGATGCTCGCCAATGGATGTGAATCGCAATTGCCAATTCTGATGGATCAAATTCATGCAATCATGGGTAACTACATTGACTCGAGTTGTGGCGATTACAATCCAGACACGGACAGATGCGAAAAGCTCGGTCCTCCACCCAAACCAAAGACTAAAGTGGTCAAGAACAAATTCATTAAAAATTTAGTAGACATTTTCGATTCCATCAAATGAACGCACTTGTTTTGTCATTACTAAACAAGTTTCGATGTGCATCTTAAAATAGACAAAAATAATTTTAAAAATAAATTCTTTAAAATGGAATATTTCTTGACAAGTGCAGATCAGATTAGATAAGACATGACAGTTGTATCAGAGAAGGTATCGCCATTGAAGTTTTGAATCACGAGTTGACCTTGATTGATTGATTCAATGGAAAACTTGTTTTGGTTTTTATGCGTTCACTTTGAGCCAAAGCAGAATGGAACTTACCCTAAGAACAATTTATACTAGACCGGGTTTTCTAGGTAAACATGTTTGATCACGTAATGACCATTTTAATTTTCCTTGATCTCAATTATCATTTTGATGTCAATTATGTATTGAAATGATCAATGAAACAATTGATGATTGTTTCAATATAGTGACAGGTATAATAACAATAGAAAGTCAATTGTGGATGGCAGTGCATGCTCGTGCCAAACAGTGCACAGCACTAATGATGATGTCTCGAATGCTTGTTTGGAGGTCTAATCCCGATAAATCTGCAGTTTATTCGACAATTATGCCGATCAATTGATGGCAGTGAATGGAAAATTACTACCTGGACGCTATCATATCGATAAGGTGACAGTGCACACAGGTAAGGCCAATATATATAAACATTGGTCTTGATGCTAATGCTTTGTGGTCATGCAAAGGTCGTTCCTCGTCTTCTCTCTCAGATCACAACATTTGCACATTAATGTTGCTATTTTTGCTGTTGATTTATTCGTATTTGTTCCTCTATTGACTTTGTACAGTTTCCTGCACGGAAAACAAACCAACCAGCAAACACATAAAAACCTCGATATTGGATCTCATTTCAAGGGATAAGGGCAAATCATTAGCAAACTGATCACTCGGCTTGCCTCCTCATCACTCATAACAATTGTGTTTGAGTTTCAATTTCAATTCGTTCCAAATTTATATATTTGTCTTTATTCAATAAAGTTTGGTTTGTTTGCGGAAATGTTTGCCCAAAGGCACTCGTCGATTGTTTGTTTGTGCAGTTTTGTTTTGTGTTTGGTCATTGTGCTCGCCAACTGTGCATCAAAGTTTTCCGATGCAGACCTGAGTTGTGAGACCAAGAACAATGCCAAAATAGACCAAATTATGGCCAAAATTATGGTCATTGGTGAGCATGGAAGAAAGTACCCTGAAAACAAGAAACAATTGAAACTATTCTGCGAGTAAGCATTCATTGATTTGATTGATCTTGTGCAATTACAATAATCCAACTACATAGAGAATCATCGCACATCCTGTCCTACGCTGACCAGTACAAGAACAAGTGCTTCAAGGACACTCTCAAGCAGTTTGGTTCTCTGTTCATTTACTCGAATCGAAACACAATGAAGCGCTTCTGTGCCAAGAACAACAAACAAGTGCCTCAACTGCTGAAGGCGGCCAAATGTGTCAATCGACACATGAAGCGACTCAATCAGTGCATGGCCAAAATGAACGACAATTTCGTTGGAATCAAATATGCCGATGACAAAAAAAGATTCCGCACATTTGCTGGTGAGATTTGTTTGTTCAATATTATTTTTCTTGTTAAAATTGTTTCTAAAAATATTTAATTGACTTTAGCGAATACGTCGGTCTAGTGGAATGTTTCTCTAGTGAAATGGCCAACACAGACTGCAAATCAGAAGTGAGCACTTTCCTGGATTTCCTCCAGTCCTTGATGGGCAACTTCATGGACTCGACCTGTGGCGAGTACAGCGAAGACTCAGACAAGTGCACCAAAATGGGCAAACCACCAAAGAGGAAAGGCAACGAGAAGGTGCCCAAAAGTATTCTTTACCCGCTCTATGACATCATCAACAGTTTGCCTCAATAAGACAATCATTGTCTCAAAAGACTTTTATTTAATTCAATGACTATTTTCTGTGCAAATTCATTTAAAATTATTTTCATTTTTCATTCAATTTACTATTTTTACACAAAATATGACATTGCAAGTGGCCATTATATCTTTCAATGAAAACAACATATAAAATATGCCAAAAAGACTAATTAGTCCATTGTTTTGCTGATTTGAATCACACAAGAACGTGTGTGGCAATGCAATTAATTTCAATTAATAATGCAAATTTATACAAGGACTCTTTTCATCAAAGGTGAATTGTAGGAAATCCGTGCAAATTGTTTTTGTGTTGTGAGGAAACAGGTTGATTAAGATTGTGTGAAAATATGCGTGAATTGGCCATTGTGCTTTGAAAAATTCTGTTTTGCAATTAAATTAATTCGTCTAAATTGTGTTCTGAGAGGTTAATTAAGTTTCGTGTCAGATTCTCAAAAACATCTCAAGACACAATCTTATTTTTGAGTATTCTGAAATGGCCAATTTTGGGATTTTTATATTGAAACTTTGGTTAACTTTAGTAACGTTTTCATCCAAACAGAATATAAAGCAAAAAAAAAAAAGAATCATGGAAATAATCATCAAAACAAGTTTCACAGAATAACACAACATATAATTTGCATAATAAATAAACTTGTTCCTTCACTCATAAAGTAAAACTTGAATTAAGAAATCTACAGAAAATTGTTCAACCGCTGATTAGTTTTTAATTTGAAAACAATGAACATAATCACACATTTGCACACGAGCAAATTTAAAAATAATCAGTTAGCCAGCATTGACAAATGAGATATTATGACAAATTGTACAAATGCGTAGAATGTCATAACAAAAATAAAACAAATTGAATGCATTGGTCATTAGTGCAAACACGAGTTCATTAATTTGAATATATTTCTCACAATGTAATTTTAGATTCTCTCGGGTTGATTACTCTCGGAGCAAATGTGCGAATAAGAAGGTCTGAGAAGACACGAGAAGAAGAAGGCGAGACGGGCGCTAAATGGAAATCAGGCCACACCATCGACACTGTTAACATGTTATTAATGTTATTAATATATATTGTATAATAATATTGTCTGCTCGATTGAGTGAAGAAATTCAAAATTATCATTGACCTTTCTTTCTGCACAGACACACGAGCAAAGTGACTCAACAGAGTTAACACTGCACACACATTGCACTGTACTTTAGAGCAATAATCGCGATGTCTGCCACACGATCGTTCGAACACACTTCACTGGTGATTGCACTCAATGTCCGCTTGTGTGACTGTCTCTTGCACAAAGTATCCTTACACCGAACATATTTCACAATTTGCCGTGTGTCTGTGTGTCTATGTGGTTTTCAAGACCAAATTGTCTATTACCAATGTGGTTTGTGCTCGATTCAAATTAAATCTCATTTTGATGTGAAATCGATAAGGCAGAACAAAATGAAAAATAAACAAAATTGTCAAATTCTGTGTACAAATTCTTGGCATTTAAGATTCTCTAAATTATGAGTCATAAATGGATGACATTTAATTTGAACCGAATTTCCAAATGAGGTTACATTTTGTACTTTTGAGATGATTTTCCCAATTGCGTTCGCACATTCCTCATGTTCGCACAAAGTTTAAGGTTAAGCACACAAACACACATCTTTATCTTCGAGTATCGATCGGAGAACATTATTGCCTTTTGGGGCGCACGTGTCGTGTGTGCCCCTCTCCTTCTCCAATAACCAATGACCTTACTGTCACTTTGACTCTGGTGGAAAGCCATTAGTGTGCGCTTTTGATTTATTTCATAAAGCCAATAACCGCAAGGTTTTCTACTCGATCGATGATTGACAGTAAACGATATGACTGAGTAAGGTTGCCAAGCTCGACCACCAGTTCGTATCAAACAAAGTTGACAATTTGACTGTGTTTCGTGGTATGGACATTTGTATTGTGTTTATTCGCAAATTGTTTGAACAACCTTAAAATAACTCAAAGCATGATAGGATCATTAGACCGGTAATGTAGCTTTCCGCGTGTGACAATGGCCAATTGTGTGCTGTGCGCGACATATTTGAATTGCGTTGAGAGGACATTCACTAATGAAGTAAATGCGCCTGTTTTGCAGTAGGACATTTGATGATGGAACAATGCGGAAAATAAATAATACATACAGTTGGAATGTTATTGACTTTGGTTTGTTTGGGGAAATGACCATCACCATCTTGTTGACTATAGTCTCAAGATCGTTCTATTCATAAAATAATCATTTGACTCTTTAAATTGCTGTATTTGTTTTAAAGTTGGATACTATTAGATTGTGTTCTTTTCTTGATTGTCTACTCTACTTAACACAGAACACTCGTGTGGCTTCTAAATGTATTTCAGCAAATAGAAACTCTCCAAACAGTGTTCAAGTGCACATTCGTCTTAGTCAGCTGGAGAGAAAGTGAAACGAATATATAAAAAGAGTACAGTGTTGCCCAGTTGATGCTTTTCTAAACTTGACTTCAGTTGCGAGCGCATTCACATTTCACCATGACGCAATCTATCAATTATGCACTTGTGCTTTCTCTTGTGATTTCCTCTTTCGGCTCGTTATGTAATGCTGCCGAAAGTAAAAGTGGCAAAACTGTGTGCTCCAAAGAGGATTCGCTCAAAAATGATGCCGACATTGCTCGACTGATGAGCATTGGTCAGTTTGGTCGACCCTTCCCCGAGGATTGGGACCAAATCATTTCGTACTGCAAGTGAGTGTTCTAGTGATGCTATTTTTGTTCATTAAACTAATAAATATCTTTACAGTGAAACAAGCAAATTGAACGAAAAAATTGATGATCATAAGGCAAAATGTGCAATTGGTTCGAAGAAGGAATTCAGTTCGGTGATCATATACTCGATCAAGAAGACAGTCAAGTCAATGTGCAGGAAGAATCGATCCAAACGACAGGAGACAATGCTCAAGTCGATGGCTTGTGCCAACAAAGTGTCAAACAAGACTTCAATTTGTTACAATCACTTCATTGACAAACTGCAAGGCATTCCCAAGGCACCAAATAAGAAACAAATACCTCATGCTTGTTGGTATGGTTTGAGTTGTTCTGGGTGCATGCAGACAAAATTGAATAACACTTTTGTCTATTTATTTCAGTGAATACATAAAACTGTTGGACTGTTTCGAGAAATCGTTCCACACCGTTGACAAGTGCAAGTCCCAATCCGAAGCATTTATCGACTTTGTCCGTTCAATCTTTGACGACATTGTCAACCTGACCTGTGCCGAGTACACCGAAGTGAGTGACAAGTGCGACAAACTCACCTCGCCACCCACCAAAGACAAATCCATGAAACGAACCAAATCATTCTTGGTGCCACTGATGAAGGTCTGGGAGAGTGCCGATGGAGACAAGAAGAAAAACTAACATTTTTGTTCAGCATCAACATGTACGTCATTTATTTATTTACCATTGGTATTAACAATTTCGATGAAACATCCATTTTCAATGCAAAAGATCACTCATTCATTCATTCAGTTAATCACATTTCTTCATTTTACTTTGATTTGAATAAATTATTAAATGTCATAAGACAAGTGTTGTGTAACGTACATGTGCTGATGAGTTGAATTAATCATTTAATGTACTTTGTGTCCAATGTCAAACATTGTCATTACTCATTTCAGTCATACAAAACAAGAATTGTTAAATTGTCACTAATCGACCAATACAAATATTCTCACAAATATTCTTTTGGTTAATTTTATTCTATTCATTTATCAATAAAAGGAAATTATTATTTAATCTACTTCTAAGTCGAAATTGTATAAGGAAAATTACTCGACATTAGTCATTTGCCAATTAAGCCTGCGGGTAATTTGATTAGAGCTTGTGTAATCAGGCACAGACAGGCACACAGCAAACCCTTGAAGGATTTTCCGAAAAGGGTTAAGCCACTTGTTGGAACTAGTTTCATCTTGCACTGTTAAATGCACAGAAGATATTACTCAATTTCGAGTGAATGTTTGTTTTGGAAGATGACATGTCTTATGTCCTTGCCATATGGATATCTGTCAAGTTATTTCATCAAATGTTAATCAAATGTTACTAATGGCAACATTCAATAAAAAAACACACATGGGTTTGGAGAAAATCTAGATTTTATTAAATTGATAAAAATGTAAATTAAAAATATTTTGGTTATTATAAACCAGTTGTGGAAACAGGATTCGTTTAAATTTTTTAGTTCCATTCACCCCTTACACTTTAACCTCTATTAAGATTAATAATAATATTTTAACAGATTACTTTCGATAGCTTTCACTGTTGACTTTAGTGGTGCATTTGTAGTTCATCTTGTGATAATTATTTAATTTTAAAAATAACTGCCTACTCGTATATCAGAAGTATAATTTACATTCAGAGTACCGCAATTAGGTAACAGGTTGTAAGGGTTGTTCAACTGTCCAACAGGAACTTGACCATTGAGGTACAAAAGAAAGTTTACAAAGTATATAAACACAAATTAGTTTGAGAAATTAATCCACGAAAATTAAATTTTCAAAATGGATATATTTAAAAAGTTTATTTCAATTTTATTGGTTTGTTCGTTGCTTCAGTTGGTCACAGCAGAGAAGTACAAATGTCCACCAAAGGATTTGGACCGACTTGACGAGGTGAGCGCCCGAATCATTTCACTCAGTCAACATCAGCGAAAATTTCCTGAAACTCGTCCTCAAGTGAAACCTTTCTGCAAGTGAGTCTGTTCTGTAATGATTGAAGTGTCAGATTTATGAATTATTTCAATTTAGGGGACTCAGAGAAGATGTTGAATCGATGGGCGGTTTGATTGAGAAGTGTTTGACTGGATCGGCGAGGAATTTCGGTAAAGTCATCTCCTTCTCGTACAACAATATGGTGAAACACTATTGCAGTGGTGCCAAGAAGCAAACCAACACACTCATGCTAATGGCCAAGTGCATCAATCCAATTGAACGCAAGGGGGAGACCTGTGTGAACAAGTACATCAATGCATTGCACGGGGGCAAACGGGCTCAGCCTCAGACTGATCGAATTGGTTATGCTTGCTGGTTAGTATATCACATCAACATTATTAAACATAAATAATCAATTTAAATTCAATTTCAGTGATTACTTCAAAATGTTGACCTGTCTCGAGTCGGTGACCAAGCCGAGCTGCTCCTCGGAGGCCACAAACGCAATCCAAGAATTTGTCCGAAACATCTTTAATGGAATTGTCGATTTCTCGTGTGGAGACTTTCTCGAAAATAGTGACAGATGCGACAAGCTGCCTGGTGCGCCGAAAAAGAGAAAATCGGAAAAACAAACTCGAACATATTTCTTGCCTTTGGTTGAGTTGTGGAATCATTTGTGATGATGTGTAGTTGAAATTATGTTTATTAATTTATTAAAATTATTATTGAGAGATATGTCAATTTATTAATCCAAATGGTAAATTTACTTATTAAATACTTTGAAATATTTGCACCATTGCATTGACGAATGAAGTGGAAGGCAATGGTTTGTCCCATTTGGGAGTCTTCTTAATGGTGTGCGTGCATTTGTCTGATTCCTCGCTGTAATCGCCACAAAGTAGATTCAACCCATCACGCGAGTAACCGTCGAGCAGATTCTCAATCTCTTGCACTTCTGGAGCTTTACACTTGTCCGACGAAGAAGTCAATTCTAGAATTTGGTGCTTGAATTTGTAAAAATTGCTGTTTTGTAAAGATAAAGTCAATTCATTTTAGCATTCAACATGTTTGTACACAAATCTTACCAACAAGCCATTGGAATTCTCAATTTGGGATCTTTATGTGTAGAAGCGCCGAAAAAGTTCTGGTTCATTTCCTCTAGAAGTTTGTTCAATTTGTTTCTGTTTGCATTAGCACAATTGCCAAATGAGATGAATGCATTTTTGCGTGCCTTGTTCACACAATAGCCCTTGTTGGTCTTGGAAACACCGTAAACGATCACCGAAATAGAATTGCGAGTGTACCCATCCAGACATTTGGTTTGATAGTCCTTGATGCATTTCTCCAGTGGTTTCAAATCTCTACGCAAAGTGAATTCAATCAAAATTTCAAATATAAATTGCATCTCTACTCACTTGCATCGTTTGTTCATTTGGTCGGTTGTGGTGGGAAAGATAAAAGAATCATCTCCGAGCATGAACAACTTGTTGGCGCACTTTTCCAATGTTTTTGGATCACAATTTTCTGCCTTCTTGGGAGCACATTCCACTGCATGCCATAGAATCACTGCAAACAGCAAAGCAACTAAATGCACCAAGTTGTTCATGTCTCAAGACGAATAAATCTGTCCTGATGAGCTGTGAGATGTGCTCGGCCAATTAATTCAAACTGAGGGTTGCTTCGGTGCATTATATATCCATGCAAGTATGCTTTCGCAAAGTACATTGTACAGGTACTGAAGATACATTCAACAATTTACCTGTACCTCTATTTATGAATAAATATACTAATACTAATAATACTCGGAACACAGAGTTTGCATTTGATCACAAATTGTAAATGAAATTGAAATAGAAATAAATAAAAAATATTATGGACCAGTCTGTCATAATGCACATAAACACCGAACAACAAAGAGCGCGTGAGGGAATTATTACTTTGGTAACCTTGAGGTTGATCGATTCAAACTAAACAGTCTCTAGTAAATACATTATCATCATCAAATCAAATTTTATTAAAAATGAACAAAGTGGGAAATATTGATTTGCCAAATCATTTGGGTGGAATACGTCACATGACATTTCTTGCTTGTGATCTATCGCACTGATAACTTTATGGTAATTGTAGTTAGCAATGATTATTATGAGTGCAAGACATTTTTAAGTTAAAAAGAAACAAATGTTGCCTAGGGAAATAATTTAGAGACCCCCTAATATATCAACAGCAGGAATGACAAACGACTTGGAAGTGAGTGCTTTAGTCCATTTGGGTGTTTTGTCGATGATTTGGCTGCACTTGTCCGACTCTTCTGTGTAGTCTCCACACACAAAATTCAGTCCATCACGCGCATAGCCATCGACTAGATTTTCAACTTCCTGCACTTCGGATTCTTTGCATTTGCCAGTGAGAGCGTTGATGATTTTAGCTTTGAATTTCAAATAGTTGCTGTTGAATGCAATTTTGTAATCAGCACAAGTGGAATTCATTGAATATTAATTTAAAGTTCAATTAAATCACTTACCAGCACAAAAGTGGAATTTTCAACTTTGCATCCTTGTACAATCTTACACCGTGTATATCTTGGTTCAATTCGTGCATAAACTTGCTCAATTTCTTACGGTGCGAATTTGTACAGGAACCGAATGAAATGAACGAATTCTTCCTGGCAGTGGACGAACAATAGCCCCGGTTGGTCTTGCCAAAGGAATACACCACCACTGACACTGCACTCTTAGCATCGCCCTTCAAGCATCGAGCAGTGTAATCTTTCATGCATTGCTGCAGTGGCTTCAATTCTCTGGTAACAACAAATCAAAACTAAATTAAAGTTCAATCAGAAGCTAACTCACTTGCATCGATTGTTCATTTGCGCCATGCTGGTGGGAAAGACAAAAGTCTTGTCGCCCAACATTAACATTCGATTGCAACAGTTGTCGAATATGTCCTGGTTGCAATTTGGATCGGCACTTTTCTTTCCATTTGTCACTGTAAATACAATTTCAAATATTGTCAAAATCACGAGCAACTTCATGTTTATTCAATTTGCTCAAAGTTAGGGTTGAAAAATAGTGAATTTCCTTTTTATATACGAGAGGGTTAGCAATCATGATGCACCCGAGTAATTCAGTGGAATTAGATATAAATCGACATGTCTGCAAAATGATGTGCAATCAATCATATTTGATAAATAATGACGGCTTTGTAAACATTGTATAAGGTAGAGGTTGATTCTAATACAAGGTGAGCTTATCCACGTTAAGTATACATTCGATACCGTTCTTTGATTGGCCACCCTAGTTACTCGAGGCCATTTTATGGGAATTTTATCGTAAATGGGAAACTCATTAGCTATCTCAAAGTCTAGATTTAGAAAACTCTTGGAGAAAGCCATAGGTGTTTTACCGATTAGAATGCTTTCACATTTGTTTTATTTTATTGAAATTAATCTACAAACTCTTCAATACATCAATTGCGGGCATGACAAACGATTTCGAGGTGAGTGGCTTGGTCCATTCTGGTGTTTTACCGATGATGTGAGTGCACTTGTCAGACTCGTCCGTGTAGTCACCACAAACCAGATTCAGCCCGTCACGAGAATAACTATCGAGCACATTTTCAAGTTCTTGCACTTCAGATTCTTTACATTTGCCAGTGATCGCGTTGATAAGCTTGGTTTTGAATCGAAAATAGTTGCTGATTACAAAGGAATTAGTTAATATTAACGATTGCAATTGACACAATGTTTAATCACTAACCAACACACAAGTGGAATTTTTAACTTTGAATCCTGGTAAATCTTTACTCCGTGTATTTTATGGTTCAGTTCGTCCATGATCTTGATCATCTTTTTGTGGTGTGCATTTGCACAGACACCGAATGAAATGAACGAATTCTTCCTTGCAGTGGACGAGCAGTAGCCCTTGTTAGACTTGCCAAACGAATACACCACCACCGAGACTGCATTCTTTGCATCACCTTTCAAGCATCGTGAAGTGTAATCCTTCACACATTGCTGCAGTGGTTTCACATCTCTAGAATACAATAAAATTAATTCTCCAAATAAATCAGCAACACTCACTTGCATCGTTTGTTCATTTGCTCCATGTTGGTGGGAAAGACAAAAGTCTTGTCGCCAAACATGAGCATTCGATTGACACAGCTGTCGAATATGTCCTGGTGGCAATTTGGATCAACACTTTTCTTTGCATTTATCACAAAGATTAATGTTGCAAATATCGTTGAAATCACCCACAAATTCATATCGATTCAATTGTCAATTTATTTATTTATTTCACATACACAAAATGCTGCTTCTGTTGTGAAACATTTCCAAATAGTCTAGCCTTTTTATATAAGAGGTACTTTTATTGATAAAATCATTGAATATATAATTTGACATATCTTTAGATGTGTGGGCAATTAATCAGTGTTGACAAAATTGCAAATAAAATATTTATTTAGTATGATTTCAAAGATTATGCACAAGGTCATTGAGAAACCCTTTCACAATCAGAGACTTGTCGGAAGTGCAACATACTTGAGGGCATTTAGACGATTGTAGTATAATATTTGCCTCACCAGACATAATAATTCAATTACTAATCATTTGTGAGAATTTCTACAAGTGGAATCATAAAACTCTTGTGTGGCAAAGGCTTGCTCCATTTGGGAGTTTTACTAACAATGCGTTCACATTTGTCCGAGTCTTCTGTGTATTCGCCACACAACAAATTGAGTCCATCCCGGGCATAGCCATCGACAAGATTTTCGATCTCTTGCACCACTGGTTCGACACATCTACTACTCAGGTGACTGATAAGTTTGTTTTTAAATTTGTAAAAATTGCTGTTCGAATAGAAAATATTTAGCATTCAATAAACACAAACACACAATAAGTTAGTCATACCAGCAACTCAATGGAATTCTTAGCTTTGTATCTTTATAAGTTTTAGCTCCTTGAAAGTCACGATTGAGTTCCTCCATGAATTTGTCCATTCGTTTTCTGTTTGTATTGGAGCATTCACCGATAGACATTAAGGCTTTCTTTCGGGCCACCGAACTGCAGTAAGCCTTGTTGGTCTTGGACACTCCATACACCACAATCGAGATGGCATTCTTCGATTCGCCTTTCAAGCATCGGGTCGAATAGTTCTTGATGCACTGCTCTAATGGCTTCACTTCTCTGTCATACAAACAATTAGTCATTTGGTACTTTTTGTACAAGATTGAAACAACTCACTTGCATCGTTTGTTCACCTTTTCCATGTTGGTCGGAAAAACAAACGAATCTTCTCCGAGCATCAACAATTTGTTCTGGCAATTGTCCAACACCTTTATATCACAAGGGTCATCTTTCTTGCCATTTGTCAATGCTGCCAAAGAGGCAATAATTAATAATAATAAATTCAATTTGAAATTCATTATTAATTTTTAATTAGCCTTAATTCAAAGAATTTTTGAACTAATAAATTTTCTCACAACTTACAGCTTTTATATAACTCGAAAAATGCTAATTAACAACTATTGGTAATATTGGTTGAAATTTTCCAATAGATATTTACTTTGATTTTGTGCATGATTTATTAATTTAGAGTTATTTTGGAATTTGTTTACGCAAAAAATGCCTGGACATGTGTCGTCCCGTCGAGACTCGTTAAGACACGAAATTGTCAAATAAACATCGTTTTGAAAGATTCCAAGTGAGAGAGTAGAGGTGAAACAACTGCCACACACAC
Organism: Rhizoglyphus robini; assembly: GCA_023373905.1. NCBI lineage: Eukaryota > Metazoa > Arthropoda > Arachnida > Sarcoptiformes > Acaridae > Rhizoglyphus > Rhizoglyphus robini. The sequence continues at coordinate 851,656 of JAKIJQ010000005.1, read as the reverse complement.
ACAGAGTGAGACATACACAACCCTGTCGCAAGGTCATCAAGTTAGTACGCATCACTCGAGTGGAATTGTTTGAATAATGATTTCTTCTTTAGTACCGCCAAAAGGCGACAAAACGATCTTATCGATGCATCTTCAAGGTAGAACTGAGCACGCATCTGAGTGTGCACTGCGACAAATGTACAGATGCCTGCTTGTTGTCAAATCACTTGCTGCCGAGCATTACATTCAAGTTTCCGCACAGGTTTCACAAATATAAGTATTTTGCAAATCCAATTTTCAATATAATGCAAAACTTAATGAATGTTTATTTGAAAATATTTGTGCTTGTGATTGTTTGTGTGCAATGGTTCAATTGTGAAAATGTCAAATATAAGTGCCCCGAGAGGGACATTGACGAGTTCGACAAAGTCAGTGCCAGAATTGTGTCCACTGCCAAGTATCAACGAAGGTTTCCCGAGAATCGAACAGAGATGGTTTCGTATTGCAAGTAAGTTTGATTTTATTTATTAAATTATTAATAAAAGTAATTATAATTTGCAAATTTAGTGGCCTAAAGGGAGATTTCAAGATTATGGGTGACTTTGTGAGTCGATGTTTGATTGGAGAGGTGAAACAGTTTGGTTCAGTAATGGTTTACTCGATGAAAAATTCAATGAAACAAAATTGCAATATGAAAAATACTAAATTGCAAGAGAAACAATATCCTCGAGGTAAATGTGCCAACAAGATCGGCAAAGAAAGCGATGCCTGCTTTCTCAAGTATGTCGAAGCAGTGCAACTGGCCAAACGGGCACAACCACCTGGTTCACGAATTGGTTATGTTTGCTGGTGAGTTCATTAAATATCATTTAAAGTAATTTTCAGTATTCAATATTAAATCATTGATTTATTAAAAATTATTAGTGGATACTTTAAATTTCTCGAATGTGTCGATCCAAAGGCACGAGCAAAGTGTCCACCAAGTGTGGCAGATCAGTACCTGGACCTGTCTCGAAGTGTTTTCCAAGGAGTGCTCGATGCGGCTTGTGGAGATTTTACCGAAAACTCGGACAAATGCGACAAACTGGCGGAATTGCCCAAAAGGAAAGCTTCCGATCGTAAAGTGAGAACTATCTTTCTGCCTATCATTGAGCTATGGAACAGTTTGTGATGCAACAAAAGCAAGATTAAGCACAACTACATCGAATCTATCTAAAATCATTTATTTATTTTTCATAAAATCTTACGATTGCAATCACGTGCCGATTGTTGAATTGATATTCTTGCTTTTTATTATTTAATTATTTTTTATTGCAAAATTTATACAAATTTATTTCTTCTTGATAATATACCAATGATAAATCGGATATATTATGTTATCTTATTTTGTTAACCGAATAATTCTTTTACATTGAATGTACAATTATCCGATACAAAGAAAACCACTAATTGGAGTCTATTTGATTTGTGAGCCTCAATCGGCCGGTTAATGGAATAATTTATCTCGATTATTATTGATGCTAATTGCTTACGACAATAAAAGTAAGAAGGGGGTAAGAAGGGCAAAGAAAATTAATTGAAAGAAAATAAAAGTAAACGTCAATTCGTGTAAGTGTAAACAGTACGTACACGTACATAGTCCGTCATTGGTGGTGTAAAGGGTGTATGCACATGAAATAACCCTTCAAATTGGTAGTTATCAGTTTGAATTGATATTTTCCCTCATCTCGTATCGACACATGACGACAATGCACAAACTGGAAATGGAAATGAGAGACCATTAACCTTCATATAAATACAGCTCGGCATGGTAGCATCTGCATCAACAGGTTGAAAGTTGGGGGGTTTAGAGACAACCATAAAACTGCACATTTATCACACTTGATCGATCACACATTTATCGTAATTTTGAGTGTCATCTTTAAAACTGTAAAATCCTTCAAAATCGACAATGTATTTAGTAGTTTGTGCGATACTGGTTTTAGTTGCACAGTTGACAAATGCAGAAGTCAAGTTCAAATGTCCATTGGAAGATGTGACCAAGTTCGATCACGTCACTGCACAAATAATATCACTCAATCAACACCAACGACGCTTTCCTGAGAGCAAGTCAGGCATTGAACAATACTGCCGGTAAGATCTATTTATTTTCTATCAATTCTATTATTAACATTCAATAATTAATATGGCCTATCAATTTAGTGAAACTAAAGCTGATCTTGTGACGACACTTGATTTAATAAACAAATGTTTCATTGGTTCGACCAAGCAATTCTCCACGATCATTCATTATTCGGTAAAGAAGGTGATGAATTTGTATTGTGGTAAAAACAAAAAGCGTATTGATCAGTTGCTGAACATGGCCAAATGTGCTAATCGAAACGAGAAAAGTCTCAACAAATGCTTGAGCAGTTTCACTGATTCGTTGACTAGAGGAAAACGGGCTGAACCGAACAATACTCGAATTGGCTATGCATGCTGGTAAGTTATGTCTTTAGTTTGTGAGCTATTTGTGAATTAAAATGCATTTTCTCTTAGCGATTACTACAAATTTCTAAACTGCTTCACCTCAACCACCAAGTCGACTTGCTCAACAAAGCAATCGGAAGCAATGGAGGAATTCATTCGAAACATTTTCCAATCGATTATTGATGTGGCCTGTGGTGATTTCACCGAAAATTCAGATAAATGCGATCGACTTGCGCCTCCGCCCAAGAAGAAAAAGTCCGACAAATCAACTCGAACATTCTTCTTGCCTTTGGTCGAACTGTGGAACAATTTGGAATGATCATCAATTGACAATAATCCTAAATCTTAATTAATGTCATGAACACTAATCGAATGATTAAAAGCGAAATTTTACGACAAATTATATGAATAAATCATTGTTTATTGTTTTATCGACCTTTAAATTTGTAAAAAAAATGAGTCACGTTACTCATTCGTTAAATTAGAAAGAATACATTAATATAAATTTGTCCATATTGGATCGGTATGTTGATGTTGAGTGTGAAAACTATCAGGAAAGCACAAAATCTGTACTGTTTTAACTGTACATTTGGTACTAATGATCAAATTTTTTTTGCAAATTGAAAAGACTCTATTTCAAGGACAAATGCACGCTTGGAAACAACTTTCATTGTTCAACATTTGAATTGGATAAATTGCCGTGATTTATTATTTTGTAATCTAAGATGGAAAAATCATTTGCAAATTGTAGGTTTGTGCGACCGCACTCTGACAGGACACATGCATCACACAATCTTTAGAGTTTTTATTCGAATTCGTTTCTTTTGAAAAAGCATCACCACTTTCGAAACTGTCACTTTTGTGTATGACGAGTACAACAATGAATGCACCGTTTATGTCACGATAATGACTGGCGAGATGAAAACCTGTACTCGATTCAATCATATACTCTTTGAAGTTTGGCAATTTGACTAGGATGATCTCAAAATAACCTTCGACGAAAAATGATATTTAAGTGAGTAACTTATTCGGAGTAGACTCTATTAATCACTTTGACTTGTGCACACGTGTTCAAAACAAATTTCAGCTTGTAGACTTTTGGATTAATATTTTGGAATAATGACTTTTTCAAATCTAAATGTACTTCCATTGATTGGAATCCTATTCTTGGTCACACTGGTCTACTGTCAGAAGTACAAATGTCCATCAGAAGGAATCGATAAACTGGACGAGCTCACAGCCCGATTCATGTCACTAACCAAATTTCAACGCAATTTCCCCGAAACCCATTCGCAAATCAACGGTTACTGCAAGTGAGTACAACTTTTGTTTAATTTAATTTTTCAATAACATTGCATTGCCAGAACGATCAAAGACGATATCAGTCAGATGAATGACCAGATCAACGCGTGTCTCACTGGAACTGCGAAACAATTTGGCTCTGTCATTCTGTACTCGTACAAAACAACAGTCAAACAGTACTGCAATGCTAAACAAAAGAAACGAATGGAAAGTATGGTGGTGATGGCCAAGTGCATGAACCGAAACACGGCTTCAGGTCACACGTGCTTGGCCAAATACATCGATGCAGTGCAGAGAGGAAAACGAGCCGAGCCAAACTCGAGTCGAATTGGCTATGCCTGCTGGTAAGAATCCATTTTGAGTATATTTCAAGTCATTTCACATTTGATTGTCCAACAAATAGTGATTACTTCAAATTTCTGACCTGTTTGGAATCGGTAACCAAGACATCTTGTTCGGAAGATGAAACTGAAAAGATCCAAGAATTCCTTCGAAATGTCTTCTCCGGCATTATAGATGTGGCCTGTGGAGATTACACTGAAAATTCAGACAAGTGCGACAAACTGCCGGTGCCACCAAAGAAGAAACGATCTGACAAATCGTATCGAACCTATTTCATGCCACTGGTCGAATTGTGGCATACTCTTTGAATGGCCATTTCATTGTTTCATCTGTATATTCATTTTACAAATAAACAAATACAAGTATTATTTTAGTATATTGATCGACAATTTTTATGACAAGTAATCCAATAAATAAATAAATTTATATTATGCTTGGAAGACGGTTCAACATTTTCCAGGTATTGATTAAATAAGATTTAATCTGAAAAAGATACAATCGCAAATTCAACATTTCAAATAAGTAACATTTAAATGTCCAGTCGAAATACATTTGTTTGATTGCAACATTATGTTTTACTTTTCGTAAACCTCCGATATGCAATTTAAGCAATGGAAAATTTCTTAAGAATGCGAAATAGTGATGACATGCATGCAGAGCAGTTGACATTCGGATGAACCAAATATATTGAGTAACACAAAGTTTCAAAACTAAATATTGATTTATTTTGACTGCCGACACGGAAAGTGTAGTTACTACACGGAAATCTACAAGTCAAATTAAACAAGATGGATGTCATTTTGGTTGACTTTAATCAAATGCTCATTACATTCGCTCAGTTGCCAGTGGCTAAGTTTCCATCCACATAACAAGCAGTTACGTTAGATAGTTAATCTCTGTTTAAATCTACATTTTGTCAAAATACCCCACTAACTACATAACACTCTCAAGCACTTGCAAGGTTAGATAGCTTTTTAATTTTTATTTAAATTTTTGTTTTGGGATTTTATGATGATGGCGCACTTGGATAAAAGCCAATGGAGCGAATGCATAATGCTTGATGCGGTTCATCTTTGCGAATGGTGCTTTCGATTTAGATTGAACACAAAATGACAAAATCTCCAATGCATTTGACAATTCTATTTGTGGCACTAACGCTCACTTTGAGTATCTCAACAGTGGTCCAGGGGGCCGAGCCTTCAAAAGCTAAATCAAAACAAGATCCGTGTCTAGAAAATTCAGACAAAAGTGACCAAACACTGGCACGAATACTTTCGCTGAGTGAGCTACAAAGACCGTTTCCCGAAAAGCGAGAACAATTGCCCAAATATTGCAAGTAAGTTCGTGATTTGTTGGGCACAATTGATTTACTCTCCAAATAATTTGTAGAGAAACAGCAGCGGATCTTGAATTGCTTGACAAGCAAGCAAGTCAATGCGCAGTGGAATCAATGAAGCAACTTTCCAAAATTATGGTTTATTCTTCTAGAAGCATGATGAAACGATTTTGTGGAAAGAAAAAGAGCAACAAATTTGTTGACAATTTGTTGGCCATGGCCAAGTGCATGAACAAGATCACTAAAGAAGCGAACACTTGCTTTCGAACGTACATGGACGAAGTTCAGAGATCGAAACGGGCCCAACCAGCATCCGTTCGAATTGGATATTTCTGCTGGTAAGTCTGTCGCACACGTGAACTGACACTTGACTTTCTTATATTTTGTTTTGTTTTAGTGGAACTTTCAAATTCACGGATTGTTTGATTCCAAATGCAGAAGCAAAGTGTGGCCAGCAGACTGCCGAATTGGTGAAAGATTTTATTGGGAATTTGATTTCCGGAATGACAAACACAGCGTGTGGAGAATATACGGAAAATTCGGACAAATGTGACAAATTGCCTGCGCCACCAAAGAGAAAGAAAACTGATAAAGTTGGCAGATCATTTTATATACCAATGGTTGAGCTGTTCAACAGTCTCGAGTGAAAATGTCATAAATAAAATATTTCTATTCAAATATTTCTGTCAAATACATTTTTGCAGCTAAGGCACAAACAGCATTGGTGCACCAAGTTGGATTGACTGGTTGTTGGTACTACCAAAATAAGTTCAATTTCAGTTCAAAATAATGTTTATTTGACAACTTTAAACATATTACGAAACTTAGAATGTCGATTCACTGTCGTTTTGGCACTCAGGAAAAAGCATAACACACAAAGTGTCAAGTGCTAATGGCAATAATCATAAATTTTCAATGTAAATCATTTCTCATTTGCTAGTAATCCAATTCATATATTTGTTCATTCAAAGTGTTGCAACATATGTTGAATGTTTAACATGTAAAGTGTTACTATATTTAGTGAGGACATTCACTTTTTATTTAGTGTAAGTGCACTAGTAATAATGTTAATATTGTCGCTACGATTTGAATAAACAACGACCACAAGATAAACTTGACACATGTCGTGTGATTAGCAAATCTAAATGCACTGAAAATGCATTTCCAGATCATAAATGTAAATGCAGATTGGTTAATATTAGTTCATACAGTAGTACAGGGTGAGATTGGTGCTTTATTCAACTGTTCATATTATTGAATTACTTGATTGGAAGTGCTTGATAGAGTGAATCAAACACAAAATGGCATTCCATTAGCTAAATTAGTTGTTGAAGATTTTGTGAATGATACTCTTGGGGGAAGGTTCATTGGCAAACTTATTTATGTCTGCATGGGATCGATGGGTTCGGTCGATTTAGGACTGATGATTGTTCTCTGTACTGGACAAAATCACAAGTCTCGAAAGGTCCTCGACATCAGGAATATTCTTAAGAAAAGATCTTTAACAGAAAGCATATAGGGTGATCGATTTCTGGCCCAAACTGCCATTCTGTCTCATTGTGACCTTGTGATCACTTATGGAGGCAACAACACCACAACGGAAACATTCGCTCGAGGCAAACTAATAGTCATACTTTCCTTTTTTGTGGACCAGTTTGATAATGCTCAAAGATTGACCGAAACTGGATTCGGCACTAGGGTCTATACTTATTAATTCGATGACAAAGTGTTGTGGACAAAGTCCTTTATGACGAGTTACTTTATGGAAGAATTAAGATTGTTTCCGCGATAGAATGCGATTGTTGAATAGACACGAGCAGTTGGTCAACAAGGTTGAGCGGTTGTTGATGTAAAATAAATACAAATTGTCGTTCAGTTTTGTCTGAACAAATTGCAGCTGAGATATACTTTAGTCTTTGTAGTCTGCATGCGCAGGATTTTCTTTTGTTCTTTCGAGATTGATTTTGCTGTGCAGATTTATTTCTAAAAATATATTTCTTGTGAATATTAGCATTTCCCTAAGCAATTTTCGTGACCACTGATGCATGAAACCAGCATAATGAAGTGGTGTGTCTAACTATTACATTGGTCCACTCGTAATTATAATTCAACTGCTCAAATCACCTACCAATGACAGAGTGATTTTTCCAAAAAGAAGAAAGTATCAACAAACCAGTGTACTGTACTGTACAGTGTGCATTGAGTGGATGCACCCCACTGAGCCGATTACGGTATAATGAACTTTTAATTTCTTTTGTCTTTCCGTTGGCTCGGACAATGAACACTGAGAGGGAACGAGTTCGGCTATATAACCGGAGCTACGAATAGTAATGAATAGCAAATAAATGGTAATGTTAACCCCTTCGGGAAGAGGAACTTTCGTTGCTTGTGCAAATAAAGCGAGTTCAACAGTAAAGACCAGAGACACTAAACCGGTTCAATTCGTGATCGGTTAGATCATACTGTACACTGTTCAGGACATAGACATTCTAATTAATATTCGGTAGGTAGGAATGTCTACTAGCAGGGTGGCACGATTGCACGGCTGAGGGTACACATTCAATAATAAAAGAATGTGCTCGCTCGGAGGACAGAATATCACTTGACAAAATCGTACAACACCAAGACGCACAAATATCAACGACCTTAACATAGAATGATTCATTCAAGCAAACTATCACTTCTTTTGTTCTTGTCAGCAATGGCCGTAAATGGCCAGGAAGATGACGAGTCAGAAGGATACATCTGTGCACCGGCCGAATTGGACAAGCTCGACCTGATCAGTGCCCGAATACTTTCACTCAACGAGTATCAACGTCCATTTCCGGAACGTGTCTCACAAATTCCTCGATATTGCAAGTAAGTCTTGGGGCCCGAACATGTCAACTCTACAGTTTCTAATCAATCTTAATCCAAAAATAAAGAGAAACCAAAGAAGACCTCGGTGTGGTCGCAATTCAGAACAACAAATGTCTTCAAGGTACTTCGAAGCATTTTAGTTCAGTCATTCAGTACTCTGTCAAGACGATGATGAAACAGTACTGCAATATGCGCAATAAACGTCGCATTCACAATTCCTTGGTCATGGGTAGGTGTGTGAACAAGAACCTCAAAAAGAGCAATACCTGCCTGGCAAAGTACATCGATGCTCTACAGAGAGGCAAAAGGGCAGAGCCTGCCTCCAACCGAATTGGTTATGCGTGCTGGTAAGTCATCAAACGCACCTAAACAACAAAAGGATTAATCAATTGATGTAACAATCATATTATTAGTGATTACTTCAAACTGATCAATTGTCTGGACACGGTCACTCGAACCAACTGTTCTCCACGGGCAGCGGACATGATCCAGGACTTTGTGCGAAATCTATTCACGAGCATTGTGGATGTGGCCTGTGGGGACTACATCGAGAACTCGGACACCTGTGACCACTTGCCCGAGGCACCGAGCAAACAAAGGTCAGACAAGCCTGTGAGGACATTCACTTTGCCATTGGTCGAATTGTGGAATCATCTGTGAAAAGGATAAAAAACAATATTAAATCATCCACAAGAGCTTCGAAACTTAAAGTGCAATTGCCACGCTTTGATTGTTATCTTTTTCAATTGATGAGTTTAGTCGACAAAATTTGTATTACAAAGTGCTGTCTCTACAAGTGTGCCTTGGGAGTAGACATTGACCTTGAATTAATTCGTCAATTTCATGTGGGGTAAAGGAACGCACGCCAATTGTATTAAAAGATTATTATGTGTTCTTTTGTAACGAAACTGTGTTAATTTGTTTGTGCCAACAAAAAGGTAACTTGAAGGTTAATTGTTTCTCAGTAATTTGCGTACAACTTTACCTAACACTACCCATAGCTAAATAATAAATCTTGCACTTTAAAGTGTCAGGGGAGCAGTGAATTCCCAGGCAAGTCATATATTCAATGAGATGACAAATGAACCCGAACACAACAACAAGGAAGCATGCCCCGAGAGGCAGTGTGCCTGAACGGCGGACACGACAACACACAATGGAGAGGAGAGAAGTGATCTTTGCCATTTAGACAGATCTGGCAGACATGCTCACTACTGGCTGATTCGATTCGCTTGGGCACAATTCAATTGTGTCCAGCCACATGATTGGTAAGTGCATTATAACCATAATACATTGTACACTTGCATCATACCAACCAGGCAAATCCACTTCTCTGTTGACATAGCCTTCAATTGAATTATTACGAGTGTTCAGAATATTGGCTATCAAGGTGCGCTGCCGCACCAATAGAGTTGATCGATGGACAGTGCCATGAGTGGAAGAGTGCATGTCGGCAAGAAGGATCGGTCCACTTGGCCAGTGCTCCTTGCACCACAAAGGCACTTTCTCAAGTGCGTCACTGCTCGAGCCTGGAGGATGTGTTGTGATGTGAGTGCGAGTGGTCGTGGTGCTAGTGGTGCCACTGACAGTCGGTTTGTTGTCATTTGTGGTTGCTTGGTGGTGCACTGAGAGCGGAATGGGAGAAAGAGCCGTCTGATCATGGATTGCCTTTGACTACAACTTGCAAGAAGTGCCTCACTTAGCCGTGCTGCTCGTGTTCTCGTCTGTCTGGCAGTGGTCCACTCTGTCAGTGATCAACTCTCTCACTCATTCGCCTCGAGCCATCACTTTGTAGTACTTTGTATATGCCACAGGGAGTGATTGAGTGAATCCCGTGAGTGGTCACCAGTGAGCACACACCCCCGCACTAACCAACGTGTCACGCTCACCCATTCCACCTGACCATCCTCGTCCCACCACAAATGACTCGACTCAATCACAACCAACACAACAACAAAGACACACCAAATCACGTGATTCACGACAGTAATCAAAAAGAACATTCAAGGCCAACTTCGATCGTAAACAGCATCAAATGAATTCATTACATTTCATGTCTCCACTCAAGTCTAATTCCCAATTGTGATAATCTGAGAATTGTACAATTCCACCAGTCTTTCACTGTATCGCATTTGTATTTGCATACACATTTGTAAGCTCATTAGCTGCACTTAACCTCTCAGAGAGTTCACATTACGAAACACACACAAAGTGAGCTAGCACCCACATTTCCGAGTGGATTGCAAATGAGTTTCGCTTAGTTTTAATTCGTCATGTTGGTGATTCGAATGTAGATGGTCTCAACGTCGGCAGCATCGGCCTCACCAGCAACGATCCTTTCTTCGTGATTTTGACGCATCATTCTGTGCAGCAGGACAAGTGCTCGTCGAGGAGTATATGTGACGTATGCAGCAAGCTGTACAGCCAGTGGAGTGTGTCTGTACAATGCCAACATATGTGCATACACTAAGACTGTGTGCACTGTCGCTGCCTGGTGAGAATGTGTCTTGCAACTTGCCATTGTGTGAGAACGCGCGAGTGTACATGACTCCTATGATTGATGATATTTGAACTATACCTTCCTATGACTATTAATAGTCGAATGAGCAATTAGATTTGTATTAATTAATTGCCACCGACCAACGTCAACACCACCGACTAACTCGATGATCACTGTCGAATAATCGCGATCACCTGATTCGAGTTGATCATGCTCTTCGTCGTCTGTTTGTAATCAAAACGGATCAACGCATTTCACGTTGATGTGCCAATCGACACATCCTGGTCTATTGTTGTTTTCCATCTGGCAGGACTGACTCACCAGTGATAGCATCGAGCAGACATCACTTTGAATCAGTCTTATTAGTGCACACCATCAGGTCGACTCTCATCAGCATTGCTTATCAGTTGGTTCATCTGCAGATTGTGCATTGCCAACACCAGTGGGACAATACACAGGTCTACTCCACTCACGCACTACCATTGAGCAAACATCACAATCCCAGAAACGAGTGGGCTGAGTGAGTCAAAGAGCAATTGAAAGTGTGCATTGTCTCAATCGAGTCGTTATCAAGCTCAATTGAACTCTTATCAGCACCCTGTCCTACCAACCGAGGTATGGCTTGTACGATTACGAAATGATGCTCATGTGAATTTGCACTCATTTCGATCCGTTTCCTCCCCCAACTGTAGGTTTACGGTATTTGGTTTATTTGAAATATTTGAAGCAGCACTTATCAACATGATTGGGTAGTGTGTGGAAAGATCATTTGATGGCACATTGGCATTACCTTGCCTAGGCAATCACACTGCACCAAGCAGTGAACCAGCAGTATCACCTCGCCACTACTCCTGCACTTCACTCACTAGCAACTGCACCAATCGTTCCGTAATCGGACCTCTTGTTGTTAGCATCGTCGAGTTTGCCACCAGAAGTAATCAGTCAGTCTGTTTTGTGTGGCAAACGTCATCTTTGTCGTCTCGGTCAGAATCATCATTATCATTGGTTTCAATTGGGATTCCGCTCTGTTCACCTCGTAATGTTCCATTGGAATAAGGTGATTGAGTTTAAGCAAGCTTCGCCGACAAGATGAAGAGATTTTTTCAACGTCTCGAAAATTCGTCCACTTCCCAACGTGTTAGTGACTATCAACGAGAGACACTCGGTGCTCCTTCCGTTGTGGGTGGTGGTGGGCCTGTGTCACATTCGTCCGGGGGGTCTTTCATTGGGAAGGTGTTCACTCTTGGACAGTACCACTGCACGGTCGAGGATATTATTGCCGAAGGTATTTGCAGGGTATTGATTGGTTGAGTAATTGAGATTAATGTTGTTCGGTCTTAGGTGGATTTGCATTGGTCTTTCTGGTCAAAGCTCAAAGTAGTCTTGGAAGGTTCGCTCTGAAGAGGTTACATGTCAACAATGAACAGGACTTGGCCAACTGCAAACGGGAGATTGACACTGCGGTAAGTGATGCATTGAGTGATTGGTTGGGTTGTTCTGATTGGGAATTCATTGATTCAGAAAACGCTTGGATCTCACAAGAACATTGTTCAACTGGTGGAGTCATCGATCAACTACTGTGGCAATGGAGTGTACGAGATACTGATGCTGATGCAATACTGCAAAGGACATCTGTTGCAACTACTCAACGAACGACTCAAGGAAGGTCTGCCCGAAACGGAAGTGATTCGAATATTGTGCAACCTGTGTGAGGCCATTGCGCGCATGCACCACAACGATCCACCGATCATCCATCGTGATCTCAAGGTTGGTCGGTCAAGGCCATTGATGTTGATCTAACTGTTGCGTCTACTAGGTCGAGAACATTCTCATCTCCGAAACGGGAACCTATTTGTTATGTGATTTCGGCTCGGCCACCACCAAAGTGCTCGCACTAGATCCTTCCGGGTCGACCGCCTCGGCACTGGCCATCGATGAAGACATCAAGCGCTACACCACTCTCGCCTACCGTTCGCCCGAAATGGTCGACATCTATTCGGGCAAGCCAATCACCACCAAAGCGGACATTTGGGCACTCGGTTGTTTGGTGTACAAATTGTGCTTCTTCTCACTTCCATTTGGCGAATCGACCTTGGCCATTCAGAACGCGGCACTGACCATTCCCGATGCACACGTGGATCGATACTCGAACAAGTTGCTCTCCCTGATTGGCTACATGTTGACTGCCGACCCCGATGAACGACCAGACATCTATCAAGTGTCCGCTTTGGCTTTCCAGTTAGCCGACCAGAAAAGTCCGGTGCCTAACTTGACGGTGACCAAGACGGTGCTTGTGCCTGCATGGACTGAACTTCGTGTCCCTCCGACTGAATCTCATGCTCGAGACACTAGAAAGATTTCGACAGCGAGTCAGTCGGGGCCCAATTACGTCACTGCGAACTCATTGACCCACAACAGTCACAGCAGTAACAACCTTGAACAACCCATTGGACTGACAACAAGTGTTGTGCCCAGGCAACGACCAAAAGGTGAGTGCCATAGGATTGAGGTCATACGGTTCAACTTAGTGATTTGCTCTGTCACAGCAACTATAAACATCAATTCGGTGCTTCCAACTTCTCCCCTGCCCTTCAACTCAACCCAACGTGCAACCACTCCCAGTGATCTACCGGCCATTGCCTCCAATTCCACCAATACTTTAACGGTCAACCCTTCTGCCCCTCTCGGTGCACCATCAACACTGTCCAACTCTGCTTCGTTTAGTGCGAATCTTGCTTCCAACACAGTCGACGATGATGATGAAGACGACGTGGACTGGAGCAAAAAGAGGAACAGAAAGACAAGGTCAAGTCAGCAGCAATCGCAATCCTCATCGAACCCTCAGCTGTACATTGACTATTCCTCTGCTGCTTCATCAAAGAATCCATTTTTGGATTCGGCACTGCAACAAGCTCAGCAGCAGTCATCCTCCTTACCACGGCCACCATCTCGACGACACTCACAAACACCACCAGGCGTGACCACCACCATCAGTCCGCCACCGTCGAACCTGCGAAATGATCACACCAACGGTGCTCCAGTGATCACTCACCACCACAGACGCAACATGTCCGACACGACTGCTTTCAGTACGAAGAATATGAATTGCACCTCTATCACGGTCACAACACAAGCTCAACTCCAACCGCCTCCACAAGCAACAACCACTCGCGTTCGGTCTTTGAATCCGTTTGACGATGCCAATGATGTCTCTTACGAGGATCAATTGTTTGGTCATGAGTTTGACAAGATTCGACAGGAGGTTACTCAGGTGGTCAGTCACACATCGCCACCTTCACAGCAGCAAGTACAACACCAGTCGAGTAAGTTTGAGCACATCTTTGACATTATCTCAATATTAACGCATTCTATTGCAATTGTAGACCATCGAGACCCATTTGAGCAAGCTCCATTTGACCCAGACCGATTGAAACGATACTTTTCGAAGCAAGCAAGTAGCGAGTCTGTCTCGCCACCATCCAACTGCACCTTCCAGCCAATAAGCGAGCAGCCAGTCAATTCTTCAGTATCGAACAAGCCATATTTGGTGAACGTGATCAGTTGCGATCGTCATTCGTCAGATCAGCACTCCCTCGACCAGTCAGCGAAACCCAAGTCAATGAGCACCGTGATAACCATTCGGTCGAACAATGACTTTGTCATTCACAAGTCGACCAGCAATAAGCCAACTGTGAATCAACCTCTGTCCGCCTCCAGTTCGTCTGCATTTATCTCAGTAGCTCCAGTAGGCGCAGTCGGGCCAGGCCTGTCGGACCAAATGTCCAAGCTGACCGTCACGAATCAATCGATTAGCTCGTCTAGTCAAGGTATTATTGGCAGTTCCTCCTCCTCCTCCACCTCCTCTTCCTATTCCCTGCACTCGAAAGCATTGCTTAACCTAAACCCCAACTTTGCCGCTAATAGTCATAATCGTAACAATAGCTTACCGAGTAACTGGCAAACCTTTACCTGAGGTGACAGTGGCACACTGATCGACCAACCAGTTGATCAGTTCAGGCCTCCTTGTTGAGTAGCTCAATTGAACTAATTCTACTAACTTGCGTAATCTGTTTTGCTCTGTCCTAATTTACTGATTGTTGATTAAACATGATTTGAATTATTCTAATATTAATTAATAAAACTTAACACACAACCAATTGGCATTATAACACCTTCATTTGGCTAATGCATGATGCGGACTACTAATTACCACTAATTGAGAATGACCTTCTTCTTTGCACATGTGCCTGTACTAATTTGTTTGTTATTGCACAAGTGTGATGGAATGTGATTAGGTTTTATTTGGTTTATTTTGGTGTTTGATTGGCATTGATTTGTTTGCTTGTAAATGATTTGTTGACTAATGAACTGTTTTGTTTATCTTGTTCAAGGTCAAACCACATTTGGACACGAAGCCAACTACATGCCTCTATACTCATCGGACACGGCTGACGATTCGGAGAACTCGAGCGAGGACTCCGACTCGGATGTCGATTCGGACCTTCAAGATGGCATCGGTGGTGATAAGACTGACTTGGTCAATGGGACTTGTGAAGATGATGAAGTGATCGATGGTGCTCTGGTCGCTCAGGAAGGAGACTTGATGAAACCACTTGTGGTGGATGTCGATGATGAAGAGTACGAAGAAGAGGCTGAAGATGATGAAGATGAAGTGGAAGCGGATGATGATTTCGGTATGATGCGTGTGATGCGTTTGAATTGTACTAAACATTGTCTGTTTCATTAGGTTCGGAGTCGTCAATTGGTTCTGCGTCTGATCTTCAACAAACTTCAGATTCTGAATCGGTCAACTCAAGTTCAGACGAAGACGACTACAATGGGGCACATCCACTGGAAGATCTCCATTCAACAGATTCGTCACAACCGTCGAAAAGTTTGAAATCTCTCGACGATCATCAATCGACGCACGATAGCGATGGATTTGAGTTTATCAATTATGACGTTAATGGAAGTGGTGCTGTAAAGAATGGTTCCTGGTTCAAACCGGTAGCAGGATCAAAACTGATTGGGCAGAATATATCTCGAATTCAAATTACCAATTCAAGCAATGAAATTGACGACGACGACGATGTTTGCACTCGTCACATCAACAACATTTCAATGACTCCACTGGTTGTCGATGCTGATGATGGGACGAGTGTGGGCGAGGTGCTTTCTACCACTTCTTCCATCAATTCGTCCACCACCCGAAACACGGCGAACGACAACACTTCGGCATCCATTGATCACCTAATTGGTCATATCGAGGGATCGAGGCCGTTACTGGAGGAGGACGATGATGGAGATGACGAAAATTCATCAAATCAAACAGACCCATCTCATGTGAAGCCGTTCATTGAGATGGACAAGGAAATTGAGTTTATTCCACCATCATCCAACACGACCTTAACCAACAGTACACAAGACGAACCAGTGGACATGTTCGCCTCGATGAGCTCGTCCATCAATTCTGTAGTGACCATATTTCCTGGTGGTGTTGATTCAAGTTACCGACCCTCTCAGCCACCGATTGACTTGCTCACCGAGGACCCATCACCTCTGACGGCAGACTTTGAGACACTATCTCTTCAACAAATTGTCGACGAAACCGAGGAGAATCGAAAGTTAGACGAAGAGGTAGCGCAAAGTTTGAATTGCCAAGTCATTCTCGACCAGTTGACCAACAAAGACTTGTTTGGTTCAATTCCGTTCAATGACAAAGAGTTGCTTGTGAGTGATATTTGATTCATATTTATTGCTATTTTCAATTACCTTAACAATAATAATTTAATCCACTAGACAAAGTCCATTATCGAACAAAAGTCAACAAGTACCAAGCCAGCAATTGCGGCCAAACCGAAACTTACCAGCCAAGGATCAAAAGGATTTGAAAGTGCATTTACCGAGTTGATTGCACCAGCTCCACAAGCAGCAGTTGCCAAAGGCACTAGTTCAGTGGTGATCACTCAGACTGTCCTGCCACCTGAAACGCAACAACAACAACAACAACAAGTAGCACCAGTACAGTCGAAGAAACCATCGAGCTTTATCACCAGCACCTCTTCCGATTCAGGCTCTCTTTCCAATCCGATCGACTTATTTGGTTTGGAGCCATTCAGCGAAACTCCTTCTACAGCATCAACTCAACGATCAATTGCGAATCCTCAGTCCTCAGTGGTGGTTGCACCACTTGCAGCAGTCATTCCCAATGGATCGAATGCAACACCCAACTTGGTTCATCCGCAAGCCATCAAGATCGGCCCACCACCTCCACTACAAATAATCACCTTGAAGCCAGTGAATCACCAGCAATCGAGTGTACCACCACCAGCAGCAGCACCTGCATCCCAATCGACCATTCTCAAGTCGACCATAGCCTCAGTGAGTGTAGTGTCTTCATCTACCGTTCAGAGCACATCCACACCGCTCGCACAGCAGTCAATTCCCATTTTATCGAAGGCAATAGCACCAAGCACAACACAACCACTAGCACCAGCACCACAACCAATGGCCCCTACATCATCCACAACATCAATTACCAATGCAATGATTTTGCCAACTCCTTTAACTTCAACAACTCCAGTAGCAATCAAAAGTACGGTGCTCCTGCAGAAATCAAACTCAAAATTGAAATCAAAAGTGGCCAAAAAGTATGAAGTCGATGAGAGCGATGACGAGGTCGACGGACTGCTCGATCCAAATGAGGACGAGTCCGACATGATCATGTCGGGCAGTACTTCCAAGAAGGACAAAAAGGACAAGAAAAAGGATAAAAAGGTATTGCGTGCTAGTTCTGAGTGACTGTTTTCTTAATGGTTATCATCTATTTTAGGATAAAACGGACAAAAAGTCCAAAGAGAAGGACAAAACTAAAGACAAAGATAAGACCAAAGAGGAGAAAAAGAAAGAAAAAGAAAAGGTTAAAGAGAAACCTGAGAAGGAGAAGAAGGAAAAAGTGAAAGAACCAAAAAAGTCAAAGGAGGACAAGGAAAAGGAAAAATCCGAAAGGAAAGCAGAAAAAGAGAAGGAAAAGGAAAAGAAGACCAAACTGAAAGAATCGAAAAGCAAGTCATTGGATGTTGACAAATCCAAGAAGAAAGACGATTCCAAGTCGGCAGTGTTGATCGCATCCACACCTGCCAAACCAACCAAAGATTCAAAAGAATCGTCCTCATCGAAGGAGAAGTCCTCGAAGAAGGTGTCTTCTTCGAAACTGAAAGTGCCCAAGCACCAAGCATTTGCGAACATGAGTTTCGAGGACGAGCACCAGCAGGCAGACTCGACCAGCATTGGCTCCAACTCGCACCCTCACGTGACCAACACTTCCAATAGCTCAGTGACCATTACACGGTGTTAGCACACACCGAGACCCACTGCACAGCACTTTGATCGATTTGCATTAATCCGTTCTGCCCCATTCAGCACACGCCACACATACTTAAGATGAGCCCTCGGGAGCATTGATTGCCCTGTCCCGTTCGATAGCATTTGTGATCCATTCAATTCTCTCACTTCTCCTTCTTTTGATATTTACACAATGTTGTTTCAATGTTTTCATTGTCTTATGTCATTGCAATACTGTGCATGCTGTGAGTTCTATCAGTGCCTCTAGATCTTATCCACAGAGGCATGCACACATAGGACCTATTTATTATTATCTATTTTTTTTGTTTACCCATCGTATGTTGAATCATATGAAATTCTTTGATTTTATTTCTATTATTATTATTTGATCTTTACAACACAGTGACTTACAATGGTGAATAATCTCATTTATTTATTTGAATTTATTTATTTTTAATACAATTGGCATGACAATACAAATCATTAATTCGTTTTGTATGAATTGATCTGTTGATTTGACTGGTCGTTTCGAGATTGATAGACATTGCATGCAGTCACAGTTGAGTTGATCTGGTCACACACAAAGTTCGGTTGTTGTTTTGTTTTGTTATGCACAATGTGATTGACTCATCGAACGGTGTGCGTCCAGTGGTGTGATCGAAACAAAGTCAAATAGAGCCAGTCCAATTCTGTTTGGTGCTATACCACAATCAAAGTATTGAGCTCACTATGCCTATCACTTTTCTAATTGAATCAGTATTTCCCGCCAAAATAGGTTTTTTCTAAGTATTGTGTTATTGTGCATGAATTGTGCTATTTAGTGCTTTAGTTGTTCATTGTGACACAAGCCTTACACAAACACGATTGCCATCACAAGAGAGCACTCAACTGAACATGCAAACAAGCCCAAATAGTTTCATGCGAAACAATATTCAATTCAATTCAACCACAGTCTGTGTTACATATATTCTTTATTTTTGTTCACAATTGTCACAGTTCATTATGTCCAATTGATAGATGACGTAATCTGCCTTAGCAAAGTGTATTCCTAACTGAAGATGTTTCTATTCTTATAATTTGAAGGACAGGACTAATTGAAAGATGCAAATGCAACATCAACAACAACGAATTATATATTATATTAATATATTACGACATGATTGTAAATCATGATTATTTATTATTTGATTGATCACTTGTTGACATATAGATGACACATTATTATTATTACAATATAAATTATATAAACACACACACAAACACATTACGTAATAAATACGATCTATTTGCATTATTAATATATACATCTGTTGTACTTTCCACCTTCAGAGTCATTGCGACACACCTTGGCATTGTCGTCCCAGTGTTGGTCCTTGGCACAGGCTTCCTCGATTGGCATTGCCCACGGATTCGAACAGTCCCAATACTTGCGACAGTGTTCCTTGTTGGCGAATCTGCCCGAACCGTTACACCTGAACCGCGATTTCTCCTCCTTGCACCGGTATGCGAGTCCATTGACACATGTCTTCAGTTTTGGGTTGAACACCTGACCATCGGGACAACAGTAGTAGCACGGCTGTTGACGGTAGTTGCAGTGATAGTAACATTGACACTCTTCTGGATCGGGCTGTTTGGTGCCTTCCTCGAACAGTTGGTTGTCACACAGGAATACATCTTTATGGGCATCTACACAATAATTCGAATTATAAATATATCAAAAAAGAGATGCGAAACAAACCTCGATTGAGAGCATTCTTCTGCATGCACTTGGCCTCGGTTAGTTCAATCCACGATGCGACTAACACAAACAGTCCGAGCAATTTGATCATCATTTTGACAATAATTCGTAATGTTTGATATGTTTCAATATTAGGACTAGGTTTATCTCAATTGGGGATATCCCTGTGTTTATATAGTGTTTCGTGTTGTGAGCAATAAAAGACAGGTTCTAGTTTCTCTCTATACCCACCGAGTGATATATAACCGAATATGAGGTCAGTCAGGACATGTACACAAGTTCAAGTTCATGTTGACCTTATTTTGTGTTTGCCCTCGGTTGGGTCTTTTCCTTCAATGCATTTTGATTGTGTGTGCACTGGCTCATTAGAATTGATGAGAGCAATTAACTGGTTCCACTCAGACTGGCCCTAATTAAAGATATAACCGACATTGGGCGAGTGGATTTATAATTGGAAGACACTTTTCTGAGGTACTATATTTAGAATAGATTCACAATATGCTCGGATACTTGAGTGCCTGATTGCACCAATCGAACCAAGTTCTCGTGCACATCTTGTACTGCCTCTGCTGGTCGATTAATTCGGATTCAACTGTTGCCAAGAGATTTGCTATTTGATTATATGTTTATTTATTATTCGAATCAAAAGTGTCTATCACTTCGAGTGAGAGAGACAAATCCGGCCAATTCAAACCATTGAGCTATTTATAAACACATCCTTAACTCGAGTATAATATTTCTTTTATTTTTATGTCAAACTTTACATTTGTCTGTGTGTTCGTGGCACACTGAGTTTGATGTGGCAGTGTGACATTTGGCAAAGATTCAATGCATTCATTTGTTTGCATGTGCACAGATTGCCATCGTAATTGGCGAATGAGTGGAAATCAACAGAACAGGGAGGGGAGGCAGTAGGAATTGAGCTATTTCGATTAATGTCAGATTCGAGCAATATTCCAATGAGTGCTCCTGTGTTTATGTTTGTGGCACTCAGCTCGAACCACTTGAGTACTCAAAGACCGACCAAATCAATCAATAAGTGAACTTTTATTGTTGAATTGAGCATAAAATGTGTTCGTGTCTAGACTCGCCCGATGGCCGAATTCGGTCCTCTCGTAACCGTCTCGTCAAGTTTGCCTTCCTAGTCCTCTTCATTGTCTCAAGTTCTCAACTCTTTTCACTGCTGTATCACTTTGTCCGTCTGACCTGTTATCTGCTGTTGGACCCTCACCAGTATCCACCGAAACCACTGCCACACCGAACCTCATTGTTCGGAGTGGATTTACTCAAATTTGATTCTCACATTTCAGGTTTGTAATCCATGTGCGAATCATAATTTATTGATTTATTAATCGACCAGACAACGCGAGCTTTCTCTACGTAATGCAAGCTGTGTCCGCATCGGTGTGTGCCATCCTCATCGGAACACTCGGCACCAATGGAATCTGTCGTGAGCAGACACGTCTTCTACGGACAGTGTCGGTGGTGCTATCAGTTGTTGTGTTCTTCACTGCATTTGGTTCTTTCACCTTTCCTGCCATGACTCCAATCAAGCAAATTGTCTTTCCACTGATTGGTGGCTCAATGGCAGTGGTGGTCATGTTGGTGTTTGCCTTCATTTTCCCGCCTAAACAGATTGACTATCGATTCGTCACTTATCAGGCGTAGGGCTTAATGATGATATGGAAATATTTATTGATGAAAAATAATGAGAAATATATAAAATGCATGTGATACATACAAAATGATTAAATTACTAAAGTAGGAGATGCTTGTCTTGTATGAAAATTCCTGAATTAATGCAAAATTGATTGTGTCTTTGTACTTGACTGATAAGGAAAGTGATGTTAAGTAAAGGGTGAGTTGGTGGAGATGGAGGTGCGCCTGACTGCTCATGGTGGAATGCTATCCAAGATGTCGATCATTGGCTGCAGAATGGAGTACACCTCCTCGCGGTGCTCTTGCTTCGAGGCTAGTTTCCTCAGCTTGGACAGCTCTCGCTTGGGCAGTACTTTTGCACAGTGGTCAATGTCTTTGGGGAACTGTGCACAGACGTGGTTGATCATCTGACCGGTGTAACCCTCGAGCAGCTCTTCGATTCGCTTCGGGTCCTTCGGTGTGCACACTTTTTGATCCTCTTGGGTCTTGTGCACTAAACATTCCTCGAATCGATAGTAGGTACTAAGAAGATTAATTGATAATTAATAAATGCCAAACAATGATGGTCACAACAAACTTACCAACAAGTCTTGGCAATTTTGCCCTCAGTGGAGGCATATCGAATGGCCATCATGTCATTGATGGTTTGGTTGAGGCACTGTGCGCCAGTCTCCTTGATGGCATTCAAACATTTGGCGCCTTGCAGAATTTCGACCTTGCCCTTGGTGTAGTTGCAGTAGTATCGGTTGCGACGGGCAATTCCGAACATGAGCAGCGAGGTGACTTGCTTCGGGAATTTGGCCAAACACTTTTTGGCGTATTCGTTCACGTACAACTCCTTGCGACTCTTCTCACTATTTGCAAAACAATCAATTGTTAGGTAATCCATCAAAGAAGTTTGATTTTGTTTTTGTTATTGTTCATTTAACACTTACTCGCAAAATTCGTCAAACTCTTTCGAATTGCGTGGCAAGATTCGAGTGGGATCGTTGAAGAAGAACAACCACCGAACCATCTTGTCCATCACCGTCCTGTTGCACGTCTTCAGGTGATGGTCAGCATCCGATTTCGATAGTTTGCTTTCGTCCACATTTTGTTGTGAATCTATTGGGAAATAATAATTTATTGAATAATTTACAAATGCAAATAGTTAAACTTACTTGATGTCTTCAGGAAGAGACAGAAAAGCATAAATAACGCTAAGGATATTTGCTTGGTGAAGTACATTTTGAATGATTTGTTACTTGGTCAGTGGATTGGTCAGAAAAGGACTGAGATACCCAATGAATGGATCAATAAGCACAAAATAGTAAGTAAATTGTGTTGAGTCAATCAATGTTGAATTGAATTGTCGTCAAGTGAAGTGAGGACTCGAGGAATCTGAACAATTGGACAAATGTGTTCACAATACACCGAGTGGAATGTGAGTGCCGAGTTTTATATGTTGTGGTCCACACAAGTGCAAATCACCAAGTGCCGAAGCCACTTGAGGAATGGTGGAAGTGTTCGATACAGTGCTCGGAGGTAGAGGCCTGTGCCAGTGAATGTATCCAAATCCATCCCAATCGAGCACACAACAGTCGGACAAGCAAAACTAATCGAAAAGTAAATAGTGGCAGTCAGTGAAAGTGCGTCCCAGAGGCAGAAGCAGTTGCGCAAGTTGAATTGAATCACCACAACACAACACAACACAGACAACACACGTCCCCACTTGCAAACAACTGTGAACTGATGCACTAGTGAAGTGATGCCTTGTGGATTTCTTTTTGCTCGATGTTCGAATGCAATGGAAAAGCAAACATCGATAAGACCACAGGCACACAGGCCACCGCTATACAAAGTACATGACACCACCATGTGCACATTTGTTTTCCCAAAAAGGTTCTACCAAAACACAATACCAACTCGATTTCATGCTCGATTCGATTGCACGATAATATTACTGTGACAGACCATTGTACTGAGAGACAATTGTACAATTCCACACTCGAGCCACTTCACTGTGCCACTGTCCAATGGCACTGGCGACACACTGTTTGTGGACAGTCCTTCTGGAATAACGAACGTCGATTGACCTTTTGAGGATTGATCACACAGCTCGATTAGTAATGTTGTTCATATTTGCGCTATTAAATAATGTCCTCATCTCATGACCACTTTGCATGATTTTGTTGAACACTTTCATCATGCACTTTTGACTTGGAACGGATCGAGCCACTTGCCACACGCGTTAATGAGGTTTTTCCAATGCTCAGTTCAACAGTCCAACACAGAGTCAGTCATGTCTGCACTGAATTACTTTTGCACAAGTTCCAAGTCATTCACGTACCTCTGCCCCACTCGTAACACTCAAATACATCGTTTCAATGATTGAGAAAGTATCACTTTTGTGATGAACGAGTCAACATGTTTGTCCACATGTAGTTTGTTTTACTTTGTCGAAAGGCGATGAAACGACCTTGAAGAGTTGAAATGAGCGATCCAATGCTCAACAGACGCATCCAACTCACAGCCAGTGAAGACGAACACAAATTAAAGTCAACTTAATTAGTGATACAGCCAAAGAGCTGTGCGATTTAATCAATCGATCGATTAGATCGTACGTGCAGTTAGTGGCCAGAGACGAGTTGGTCCAAATGAGTCAAACTGTTTGCACTCGACTATCACACAAAGACCCAAATTTGAACGAATGGAG
The DNA here is from genome assembly GCA_023373905.1 of Rhizoglyphus robini. Taxonomy (NCBI): domain Eukaryota; kingdom Metazoa; phylum Arthropoda; class Arachnida; order Sarcoptiformes; family Acaridae; genus Rhizoglyphus; species Rhizoglyphus robini. The sequence continues at coordinate 827,433 of JAKIJQ010000005.1, read as the reverse complement.
AGCATTTGCAGAGTAGGGCAATCAATGTCAACCCTCAGCAAAAGCCCTGATAAAGACAACCCAAGGACAAACTTGACAAGACAACTTTAAAGTCTCGAAAGTGGATATCTTTGCACAGAATCAATGCACTACCAGTGCATGTCCCTAGTATTAATTAATTTACGTAATTAATTTAATTTAAGCACACACAATCAATTCATATCATCATGCATTTGTCACGTATTGATAGCAATCGTAACCTTTCCGCACTCCACACTCAACAGTCGAGATGGTTCTGTAAAAGTACCGAAAATGTCGTCATTATGTACAAAGATTGCATAAAATATATTAAAAGTTGGTTTCATTATTCAATTACAAGTTGTAATGGAGGTCGTTAGTAAATTCTAAGAAATGAAAATGAAATTGATAATCATCAGTAGAAAAGAGCAAAGTGTGACCGATTATTGAATCATTGAAGCACTGTGTTTGAGGCTGGAAGGGTAATGAATGAATTAATTAGCGATCAAAATAGCTTTAATGCTTTAGTGAGCAGTTTGAACGATAGGCAATGGTAAGGTAATGGCTATGGAATAGTAATGGCCCTGAGGTGATGTTCGGCGTCATTTGGATTAGCATCAAACAAATGTCCACAAAAGTATTGAGTCAAACACTGCGAACAAACATGTCAACACTTTTGGGTGCCAATCTATTGACGCATTATGCAATCAATCAACTGATGCCATTTACAATTTAAACAAAGTGGAAAGTTTTGTTCAGTTGACACTCAGTGGGACACATTTGGTTCGATGACTGTCGCGTGATTAAGTGCAGAATTGGACTTTGTTATCAGGATGAATCTACAATTTGAATTATGTGTGCAATGAATTTAACGAATTTCCCAACTATTCCGGGACAGTACCTGATTTGAGGTGAACTCAATAATTTATTCCGGGAAAACATGCGAAACATGTTGGGTTTTGCTTGTGTCAAAGCATAAATTTGATATGTAAATAAACAAACAAGGAAAATACCAAAATGGCCAATAATCAATCAAGATCGGCTTGCACCACTTGTCGATTGGTACATTCACTTCTGTGCTACTCAGAGAGCAAATTGGATTGCGTTGCACTACTTCACTACTGCTCACAGACTCACACGGTCAACAACATTCGTAGCAACACTCACACGCCGACTGACTTACTAAACTGAGTGACACTGCCAGGTGAGACAGAACACATTTGGAAAATCCTCAATGTGATCAATGATCAATCAAGCCAGCACACTCAATGACGACCACAGGCAGAATTTACCACTCTCACTCACTCAAGGATATCAATACAGTTGACGGGACAAACCCAGCTGAAATAAACAACAACAATTAATTAATAACGAATATTATTCCAGTTAGGAAACAATTGTTGTTTGTTTGTACTTTTTGACAATTTTCAAATAAACATGACAAATACTTGCGATCGTGCCGACATCTAGTGACCACAAATCAAATTACACAAATGCTTTATTGAGTTTTCAATGCATAAACACAACAACTGGCAAGTTGCTTTACAATTTGGCACTTTCGGTTACATTTGACAATTGGACGATACCTTCGAGTTCGACCAGTGCTCCGAGAGGAAGTGCGGCCACACCGACGGTACTTCTTGCTGGAAATGGAGCATCGAAGAACTGTTTCATCACTTCATTCACCACCGGGAAGGAGACCATGTCGGTCAAGAAAATGTTCACCTTGACCACATCGTGCAGTGTGGCACCGGACGCCTCGACCACAGACTTGAAGTTGGTGAATGCCTGTTGGGCTTGATCGGCCACATCGTCGGACACCAAAGTTCGGGTTCGTACATTGATGCCAACTTGACCAGACACGTACAGAGTGGGTCCATTGGAGATGACTGCCTGGGAGTATGGTCCCACTGGGGTGGGTGCCAGTGGGGTGAAGGTGACTTTTCGTTGGCTCATTGCGGTGCTGTAAATCGATCGGAGATGTACTGCTCGACTGACAAATACCATTGGAATGCAATATGAGCTGATGAGCAGATGTACAATTCACATGCAGGCAGATCGACTATTTGCACTCGGCCAACGCACATCAACTCGATAAGTGAACAGAGTATCTTATCACTTGTGCATTTCATTACTGGCAAGATGGATAAGACTGTGCCAAACGTGCAGTGGACTTGTCTCTCTGATTAGCATGAATTAGTCAAGTTATACTTATGTAATGGACTTTTGCTTTTCTGTTTTTACTTTGAATTATTCAAAATAGTTTATTGAATGTTATTTTTATAATATTTATTCAAAGTGCAACAAGTGTAATAATAAAAACGATTTAATTTTTTTTGCAATAAAAATCACACATTGAGTGCAATTTAGAAAATAATCGTTAGATCCAAATTAGGCGACATGACTAGTCGTTAAGAATTGTAAAAATGTTCATGTTACCATGGTAGAACCATCTGCAGAACCAAACAAATTCCGGGGTTGTTACTAAATTAAAAAATACTTTGAGCTATCATCGAATGTGACTTGTAGTGCAATGTGTCTTTGAACAGGTTGGTAGTACCACATTTAAACTAAATTAAATCATATCACTTTATATATTAATTCCGTGTGAATTTCCGCGAAAGTGAGACGCATTTAAATGTAATATACAAGAATATCTGTTTCTATAAATAAATGTAGGCAAATGATAATACAAAAAATATTAATGATTGCAAGACTGAATTTCTCGAGTAAGATTTCAAATACAAAATCATTTACGATTTAATTCAAGAAATTAATTATTTTAGTTACTTCAAATTGAATTTACTACTTTATGTTGACTGCCTTTTGATTGAGTTTGAACAGAACAAAGTTGTATTAAGATTACTTTTGAATAATGTTGAGTTTATTACTGAGAATTTGGGTACAACTTGTGTTTTGTAAAATGGCAACAGTGAAGTTTCGAACGAACATGTTTGCATTGGAGATTACATTGAACAAAATATTCAAGTATACTTGAGATATATGGTTGGCTTCACCACACAGCAGTGAAACTATTGTACGGATTAGTGACGATATCAAAGATTATTTACGATTATTATATTGTTAGCGTCTTCGATAGTATCCATCCATCTTGCCACCGTAGTGTCCACCATATCCATGATCATCTCCACCTCCGTATCCTCCATGTCCGCCATATTCCATGCCACCATAACCATGGTCACCACCGCCATAACCACCATGGTCACCACCGCCATAACCACCATGGTCACCACCGCCGTATCCGCCATGGTCCATGCCACCATAGCCGCCATGGTCTCCACCACCATGACCATAGGCACTGTAGTCATAATAAGTGCCACCATAGACGGGCGCGTGGTGCACATATTCGTGCTTAACCGGGAGGTAAATGGGCTTGTGGGTGTAGTGCTTGTGGTACACAGGAATGGGTATATATTTGTGCTTGGTCTCGTGATGACAGTCACTGTTGTCGCCCAAAATCAAAATGTCCTTGCCTTTCTTGCCGCCACTTTTGATTACAGTTGGAACACACTTCTTGCCCATGATGATCCTTTCGGTTTGGTGTTCAGTTTTGGGTTAGATTTAATTGTGACACACAAAATACAGTAAATAGTACTCACAAGCTTCCGTGTTTGCCTTTCTTTCCGTCGCTTTTAAGAATAAGTTCATTACAATGACTCGTAACGAGCAGTTGAACTAGGACTAGGCCTAGGCAGACTAGGATGGCAGTGCGCGTTTCCATTGCTCACAAAACGAGTGCTTTAGTGTTACACAAGTCACAAGATAAATGTCGATTTGTTGATCTTTATGTGTTGATCTGTCGAATGCACCGAAACACAATTGCCATTGACCATTGTGAGCTTCACTTTTATATGTGGACTGATTTGAACTTGTAGTCCGCGGAGGAGTTCATTGTTGTCTCGGAAAATCCATTTGCAATCTCGTCTCGTTACAAATTTGTGTACGGACTTGAAAGAGAAAGTGCTTTTTGGTTTGCCTCAACGGTGTTGAAGTCACATGAGAGCACGTTTGGCCCATTAGTCCAAGCATTGGACCAAAGACACGCTCGGACGTTTGGTGTAGATGATTGCTAACTGGCAACTAGTGGTGTGCACTAATTAGTGGACATTTTCATGCTCATATGTCAGCTTTGTATGCGATAATAATCACGAGATTTCACTTTATAGCAGAACACTTTCGATCGGACACCAAGCAGGAAAAACGGTTGTTAATCCGTTCGTTTCGGTGCAGTGAAATGTAAATCAAGTCATTCACATAATTGACCACTTTTCACCCGACTCACTGACGACGGCCGGTAATTGGCTCACGATATGACTCATTGCTGCACACAGACGCAACTCGGGTAGGCGGCTAAATTGGTCACGATGACAATTGACTCGTGTCAATGTGACACTGTCGAGGTGACTACATTTGCATACAAAGGTAAAGGTTGCTCCGATGGACCGAACAAGATAAGGCTAAGTGGTCAATGGGGGAGGAGGACTGGGATGAGTAGTTTCCGTAATGTGCACTGCGCAGCTGCAATTGGCCTAATGCGTACGTGCTTGCCCTTTGATTGGTGCTCGGTCTGGTCTGGATTGAATTACCGATTTAACGGCTCATTATTATGTGGAGGTTCCCTGTGGTGGTGTTAAGTGGTAGGTTTGACACTTTACTGTGCACACACAGACTGACCATAACGAGTGCATGACGACCGTGGGACAAGTAAAACAAAACTGATTTACACTCAAAGTTATGACTGAAAAGTGCAAACTAAACACGCGACAAGCGCGCCAAAGTAAAACTAAAAGTAAATTTGTTATGAATTAACATGTAAATGAACGTAAAACATATGTCTTCGAGACAGACAGTACGGCCATTACTTGTTGCTTTACTCATTAGGAATGACATAAAACACACATTCTAATTGGCGTACAAATGTTGTCTAATGATAATTGAACAGTGTTTTATTAGACTCTTAATCTTTTAATCATTTATGCAAATTTATTAGTAATAATCTGAGACATTAAACTAATGGTTCGGGACAAATCACGGACATTTCGGTCATTTTTGTTGGTTTTGACATAAATAAATATTTATTTTAAATTGCTTTATTATTATTATTATTCACTTAAATTGATTTGTATGCTGTGAATAATATAAATTATTCTACAAGTTCAAGCACACGAGATATTTTGGTATTTTTATATAAATATAAATGAATATTATTAAAGTATGACCTTAATGTTGTTTGATTAATTGAAATGAACGAAATAAATACAATTTTGAGCATCAAGCAATGAGCTCGAATGTTCGAGGAATGTTCATTACCGAATGGTTAGCAATGGAAAAAATCCCATGCCTGATAATAAACAACCAATTTGGCATTGATGAGGACAAATGTGCGTTTTACGTAAACACAACACAACAAGTGATTCAATTGGGTGGATGACTAAATCGACTGACTGACCAATGCAGTTGAAGTAGGAAGCGATCGTCATCGTGGTAGTTCTGGCGCCAGCGCGCCAACACTCGAATGGACCAATCTCGTGACGAGCGTCATTTCCATTACCCTTAAGGGTTAGGCGCTGGCAGGCCTGATCAGACGTCATCCAGCGAATAATTAGTGTAACGCTAGACGGAGGATGATAATGGAGACGATGCTGCTGAGCTCAAGTTCAATGTCATCAGAGATGCACTCGATGCGGCAAACGCACACTCCACACAACAACACTTTTATGGTTCTATATTGAGTTCACCATCAACATCCTGTGTGTGTGTGTGTGTGTGTGTGCTCATCTCATGTTTTGTTACTTCTAATTGTAACAAACAAAACATTCAATCGAGTGGGGAATTTTCCATTGATCATTCACCGATTGACGATTATGAAGATACTACTTATTTTAAATTAATTTTAAAATTATACGAAATTTATTTAATGACGTCCATCTTAGTATTAATAGCTACTGTAGTAATTTACGTAATAATTATTATCCATTAAAATATTTGTGCGATGTACTTTTATTTTACTTTTGCACTTTCAGTAGTGCCAAATTGCAATGAAATCAATCAAATCAAAAGTTAAACAAACAAACAAACAAAGTATTGCTAAATAGTGATAAGAACTTGCTGGTGTATGCAATAGTTTGCTGCCAGTACAGTACAGTCCCTTTTGAATGAGCTGGTCAAATGGTACATCCGTCGAATTCCGATTAATTTTATGCAATTTCAATACAAAGTGTTTAATTTGAAATTAAGAAACAAGAATAATAATAAAGAAGCGACATGTTTGTTTAGTTTGATTGGAATGATTGATTATTGCCAATGTAATTGTGACATTGTGTGTCGGTGTGATTAGCGTCAAACACTAATTTCATTACAAACACATTCACTTTGATTGTGCACACGAGTGTCTTCTATTATTATCTAAGTTATTGTTGCAGCTTACACAATAATATTGCACAAAAGCATACATCCCTCGAGTGTTGTGCATTGAAATTATCTTTCAAATTGCTACTTGGATGGACTTTCCACAAGGTGCAAACAAGGGAATTTCTCCTGGTTAACAATGATTCGTTGGTTAGATAATACAATCGAATTGCACAATAGTGTCTAATTTGGTATCACTCAAGAGTCTCACACTGACACACTCAGTAAGTTCAAGTACCCTCGTCGAGACAATTAATAGACACAAAAGTTAATTCAAAATTGAATTTAATATTATTAAATTGGGAATAAATAGACAAATAATAAATGTTCATATATTTCACATTTGACCATTTACCTCAGTATCTTCTTTGTCAGCAGCAGCAGTGGTTGTAGCATTATCGTTCGAATCGTTGGCATTGGATTCAGTGGCAGATGGAGAGATGATCTGTTTGTCCCGAAAGGCATTTCGAGCCACAATGATGGCACTGGAGTCGGTGTCACAAATGCCACAGATGCACGCGGTCGGAATGCGCAAGTCATCGAGCAGGTAGAACACAGCCATCACCTTTCCGTGAATGTAGTTGAACATGTCGTAGCACTGGACCGCTTCCAGGTAACTGTTGGCCTGTTCCATTGAGTCGAGGTATCGCACACAGACGCACAGATGGTACAGCTGCTGGTACTTGCCCACCATGTAGGCCAGGTTCTGCATGGTGTTCTGCTCGAGTCGGGCCAAGCTGGACACCTTCGTCACCACTTTGGTCCACATCATGTTGAGCATTTTACGTTGCAGCCATTCTTCTCCGTTTTCGCGCTCTCGTGCAATTCGCTCTAAACGACGAGACTCGCGATCAATTTCCCGCAGGATCGTTTCATCTCGAAAAGCTTTGATTATGTCTTTGAACAGAAAGACTTGCGGTTTAGTCAATGGGGGATATCGCTTGATAGTGCTGGGTGGATTGGAGTTTGCCTTCAAATTGCGACCACCACGGCGACGTCGACGTCGTCCACCATTTTCACCAGTGGAGGCATTGGCTCGCTGTGAATTGGAAAACACTCGACCGGTTCTGTTTGTTTGGTTGTCACGAGCATCCTGTGACAACTTGGCCTTTTTGAAAGTGCCAGGAATGGCCAAAGTAGTGTCATCGTTATCATCATTGTTCGGTGCCTTAATGCTGACCACCTCTTTACTGACCGACTTCTCGGCACTTTTCGCAGTATTGATCAAGTCTTGCGAGGCGTAAGTGAACATATGTCGAATGGTGTTCAGTTTGATGCGAATGCTTGCTTCGGAAGGCACAGGCATGTTGCTGTTGATTAGCACACAAAAGTCCTCGAACATCGGGTCATAAATCTGCAAATCAATTCACATTAAAGTAAAGACCCTCTCGAGCCACCCAAAAAAATACCTCGAAAATGCAATTGTCAAAGTTGATCACACTGTCACAATCACCAAAGAGCTGTTTACGCTTGATGAGAGTCACAATTCGGTGCAGCAGTGCCCCATTCAGTCCACTCGGATTGTTGTCCACTATGCACTGATTCACGTGGCCAATGTCAAAGTATTGACTCAACTGAAGAACGCCCACTTTTTCTCTACTAAACGAAAGCAATTCGGGCTTGCAGTTTGCCTCATCGACGACCATTTCTTGTACAAACGAGTAAAACTCGGCCATTGCACTCGCTGACTCCTTCTCGGTCAACTCCAATTCCGTCTGGGCACGAGCATAGTTGATTCGATACTTCAGCACCATTCTTGATCGATTCAACAAACAGAGAAATCAGAAAGTCAAAATAGACAAAATCGAAATGAACGAGCAATAACACAAACATCAACCTCAACATACAACAAATCGAATTTTATTAGAAACTTTACAAAAATAAATTCTCTCGTTTTCAAGAAAAGTTTAGAGAAAATTCAAAATATAGAAATTGAGCATTTATTAATTATCAAGGATAATTTATCAAATAGGCATTGATTAATACATAATTTACGAAAAGACAATATAAAAGGGAAATATTTATAAATGAATGATTCGAACAAATCCATTGGAGAATGACAGTGACATGAATGTGAAATCACTGACCAAACCGATTGATGTAAATGTTCACCAATATGACACAAACACACGGATACAATCAAGTGCCCAGGATGAATGATATATTTGGTATGACTATGGAGGGTATGATTAGATGGCAATGTGCAAATGCGTTTCAATTCGAGCTGAGTCAGTCTCGGTTGAGTCTCTCGTTTTCCTTGTCCGTTCAATTGCGATTCTAGCCGAATGCATTTGATCAACAACAACAACAACAATATCGTCCAAAGATGGTCTAAGATGAGAATTACATATAATTTACTGTAATTTCTTGACCATCTCCCCACAAGTGGCCACTGAGCCCTTGTCGCCGGACGAGTTATTGTTCAGATCGGCCAGAATGGTCTTGCCATTTGCCACAGCTGCTTTCATCGCCTTAGTAGAGGTCGGAATGATATAAGTGCGAATGAAGAAGTTGACAAATAGAGCAAAGAACAGGAAGTACAGGGAGAAGCCTGAGAGTGCCACCGAAATGGACAAGTCCGCTGGTTTGCCGGTGAGCTTGCGCTGCAGACAGTCAATGTTGATGTACAGACCGGCGAACATTTGTGCAATCTGGAGGGTGGTGATGGTGATATTGACCTGACGAGGCATTCGAATGCGCATTGCCGCCAGGGCATAGTAGGCGTACATCATTGTGTGGATGACCAGGTTCATGTTGACCATCCACCGGGCAGTGGACGGCATGTCACCGAACACAAACCACGAGTAGATCAGGGTGAGAGTGTGGTGGATCCAGTGCAGGTTTATCAGACGACGTTTGCGCAACACGATGAACATGGTGTCCACCAACTCGGGTGCTTTCGACAGTGTGAAGAATAGATACCACGAATTGACTCGAATGTCCTGGAGGGGAAAGATCAAACATAGATTAGCAAATTGTCAGCATAGATTGTCAAAATAGTGCAATTAGAGCAATTACAATTATGAGATAATCAAATTATTACTGAACAACAACAATTAGTCAAATGAGTGATTGGTAATGGTAATTAAAGTTCTGAGGTTGCAAGTGCTAATGCTCGCCACTGCACTGCACTGCACTACACCAACATTGGGCCAATGGAGGAAAAGACCTCTTGGCCAAACAGTTTCACCAGTCCAGCACATGATGAACCAATCACTAACCAAGCGAGCAAATCTCTCAGTGTAAATTGTCACCAGTTAGGTGTAAAATGTGCTTCGCTTCATTGCATTTGCGTACTGTCAGCTGTCTGTCTGTGTGTTCCATTGGTTTGCAATTGCCGTTTGGCCACAAGGAAAGTCTGTGTCCACTGTACGACCATTGAACCGTGCACTTTGACGTATGTGAAAGTGTGTGTCTCGGTTTGATTTCTGATTGATCACATTCAGGTGATGCTATTGACAGTGAAAGCACCGAGAGTGCCTTGCACATAGCAACTCGTGCCTAATGATGCATTCGTGCACCGCAAGCTCAGCGTCAACTGACTAATTACTGGTCTGCTCATAATTGACTGCCACTTGTCGCCATTCTATAAATAATATTCATTTTGTTGGCACAATTTAATTTAATGGAAAGTTGTCACACTCGAAGATGTCTTATTTATTCAAAAGAAAAGAATTTTATCGACAAATCTGTGTGGAATTTATTGATAAAAAGGTTTCTCAATCAACACAAAACAAAAAGCGTCACTTTCCATCTGAGAAAATGTCAATAATTAAATACTTTCACTAAGCTAAAGGCTCAAATCTAATGATCATTTTGACTGCCATACGGTCTATAATTGTTGAAATTTTTGTAATAAAATTCCAAAATTGCTTTTATATCAAATTGAAGGACAAATCTTAATAAAAGGGGATTTTAATTTGGGTGTCTACAAAATTCGATTATGTTTTTTTGCGTCCATTTTGATAATCACCAACACTGCACTTGACCACACAAGGATTTTTCGGTGATTAAGCCTGAGTCAATAAAATATTGATTGCTTTGCACTGAAGCTCAAATTGACTCAAACTATGAGTCCACCACAGTTTCTACTAATTTGCTATGAAAACAAATTCTTGTCAGCTCAATCAGCTCGATCGGAACAAATAGATGCAATAACTTGCTATGCTAAACATAACCATCAAGATTAAGGTCAGGTAAGGGGTTTTTTCATTTCTTACTGTTGACAGACCAATTGTGTGCTAGTAGTAGTAGGCAAGTGGCAATCGGTGACTGATTGACCAATCCACCGGACAATTGACTGTGTGGTAAGCACTCAATCGAGCACTTTTTAGCACAATATAAGCAAATATTGACTTTCTATTTCGAGATTTGTGTCTATTGCCGACGTCGACTACGACTCCATCAATGGAATGAATGAGTCGATCAATCGACGTTGCCAGTCACGATTGCATTAACCACTTGGACAGTTTAACATTTAATTATTATTATCTGATAACCAAATTGGGACTCTATTAATTGTCAGCTATTTATCAACTTTCACTTTTTAATATTAAATCGATGTACCTCACAGTCCTCAGGCAGACGAAACTATCAATCGAAAAATAATGAGAGAGGCGAAATGACAGACAAAGTTGTTCTTGAGAAATTGGGAAAAATGGCAATCACATTCCACAAGTGCAAAACACAATTTCATATTAATTTATTATTTTATGATGTAAAAGTCTAAAATATATTAAAATACGTCCTTGAAGTTTATTCTAAAATTACTAATATTACGAGAAATAAGTCAAAGAAACAAATCAACCTTAAAAATCTTAAAAAATGAACTTGAATGATTTAAACGAATGAAACAATTTAGACTTAGTGGAAGCTAATGAGAGTTACTCGGCAAAAAGTCAATGATAATTCAAAACAATCATCATCATTTAGGTCAAGTTAAGGTGAGATATTAACAAGACACGAATGGAATGAATTTTCAAAACAAGACAACAAAAGTCATCGAAAGCTAATTGAGAATTGCTAATTAATACAACTTATATTCTGTTGTTTTCATTTAGCCAAAATAATTTAGTCTAATAATAATTAAATGATATTAATAGATTGAGAGTAATAAATAAGAATTGACTATTTACTTTACACAATTAAATTAGACGACCAATGAACACACAGTTTTGTGTTGCATTGTACAAATGTACAACAAAGTAACGAATCAATTAGTAATCGGCATTAACATTAACCGCTAAATCCAACCGATCAATCAACGAGCATTAATAGATAGACGAACACGAGACACCAAATCAATGTGAGCCAAAGGGCACAAGCCGAACTCAAAGTCCGTTGTGCGAATGACATTGCCTAATTGCATCTCAAGTTGGCAGTGTCGATTACACCACGCAATAATCATCAACATCGTTTCGTGATCATCAGTCTGTAGCACAAAACACAACAAAACATTCAAACAAATATTCTCTCAATATATCTCAACAATAATTAATCAAGGCAAACCAAATCGATCGATCAACTAATTAATAATTCAAAACTAAATCTAAAACTAATTCCTTCGTTTGTTCGCTAATTCTCAATGCAATTCAACACAACACACAAGTTCGTATTTTTAGTTTCAATAATTAAATTGTAACCTTAAACTAAATCAATTGAATCAGTTATGCAATTTAAATTCACACAAATATTAATTAATCAAAACATTCAATAACCTTTCGTGTTCAATTAAGTATAAGTTTGACTGTTATTATAAAACTCGCAGATTAATGTGAAAATGTGAATATTTTTAGATGACGACAAAGTTGGCAATATTTGACTATTTGCTTACTGTCTCAGTGAGTCAAGACAGTCTGTCTGATTGACATTGAGAATGTGTGCAATGCTAAATATGTCTCGAGACTGTTGGCCCAGTGGCCAATTGACCAGCCACACATTTACTAATAGCATTTACTAATAATACTAACAAGCTCAAGTAGAGGTGCGTGATCATTGGCCATTCATCAATTTGAATCAATTTGTACTTGAAACAGTCAACACAACACTCGAACTAGTCATTTGTTTATTGTGCATTTTAAATTGTTCAATGTTCAGCTGATTTGATGTAATTAAATTAAAACTAATCGGCCTTTGCTCGAGTGAACAGCTCAAACAGCACACAGCCAACACAGCAGACAATTAGCATTTTAGAGAATGAGACGCATTTACTGTTAGTACAACTAGTGGCTGCAGTTGAGCGTGTTGGCAATTAGCGTTATGTGTTGGTGGTGGTCAAAACGGTCAATGGTCAGATGAGAATATATTTAGAGTTACATAACCACAATTGAGCCACTCAAGGCAAGCTATCCTCGTCCACTTTCCTGTATATAATTACCTTTCATTGTAATTTTTATTTTTATCTTCTTCACTTTTTTCTCTATTTACCGTTGGATATCCTACTTTTGTACATCTCAACAATCACAATCCAGTCGTTCTCCTTAACCTGTGACATTGAATGTTGACCATTTGAACATGTTTTGAGCTTGACTGTGTGTGTGCACTTGTGGCAATTTGGCCGCGTGCACAAACACGAGTCAAATGTTCAATTGTTATCTCACCTGTTTTGCCCTTTACCAAACTAATATAATTCCAAGTCTAGCCGAGGATAAAACTGTTTGGTCTGTCTGTCTGTCTCTCTCATCTCCTCTCAATCGGTAAACAGTTTTTATTGTCATGTCAAAGTAAACACAACAAGCATACTTTCCAATTTGTTACATGTAACATTGCGAACATTGATTCACCACTCTAAAGTTTCCCTGACTTGGGAAAATGTTGAGCAAACGATAGTTGCTCTAAAAGTCAAACATTAAACGAACAAATTGTATTTTTAGTTTTAGATCTACAAAACTTTACCTAAATTCACCTTGAAATTATGAAAGAGAAAAAACAACAAAACTCATTAAATGTCAATATTTTTATGACTTTTTTGGAAAATACAAAACGAGTGTCTCCCTGGACTTGACATGCAAAGAATGCATGCAAAACGAGCACAAACTTATCGGTCAAAGACATTAACTAATAAATGCATTTTCCATATGCATAAAAAGGCAAACACCATTTCACTGATTAATTCAATTAAGATCGCATCTCACAAATCATTGATTAAATTAATGTTTTGATTTATTTTGGTATAATCGTTTCTTCTTACTACATAAAAAACCAAAAAACACTAGACAAGCACAATAATCGCAAAAATTATATAAGATTTTTTGCATTGTTTGCTACTTATGGCTTAATCGCTTAATTGATGATTTTGTTGACCTTTCTATTAGCGGCTAAAGTCAAGTGCATAAGATCACAATGTTAGGAATGTTCAATTATATTGAGTGTCAAAGAAAGCAAAAGTGATAAAACATGTGCGTGCTAGTAATGACATTTTAAAATGTAGAATTTTAAATGAGCCATTGCACTAAAAATCCCCCGATAAAATGTGAATTTCCAATTAACACTAAAAGTTCTGCAGTTCAATCCTTTGATTCGTAAGTGGCGAGTGAATAAAAATATTTGAGTTTTGGGTACAAAGTCATGAAATGTTGTACACTTCAACAACAAGTTTGCACTTTGCACTAGCAGAACAAATTGCTAAACCGGTGTGCACCATAAAATATCTAAAATTGGTTCAAGTAGACCTTAAGTGAGTCCATAAAATATGTTTTACTGTCTGTACTATTGTTGTAAATTATTATTATTATTATGTTTGTAAAATACATTGTAAGTTTATCTCTCGCTTAGGGAGCACACACACCGGACAATGTGAGGGTGTTATGTGGCAATGTGGTTGCCTCAAGTGTTGATGATAAGTAGGCTCGATCATCATCACACTTACATTATCACACACAAGCTGTGGTGGCGATGAGCAACAATATGAGCACACTAGTCACCTGGATTGTCTAGACAACTCAAGTATCCTACAATGAATCACAAATGTGCTCATTTGGCTAATGCAACAGGGGACAGAGGCATTGCTCGCTGCAGTCGACACAAAGTTGCTCTCGCGGGTGAACACTCAGCACCGATACTGTTCGCTTATCACTTTCATCCTAATGAGTGTGCGTTCTGTGTGCCCCGTGTGACTCTCGACATTTAACATTTGGAAGACAAACACAAATTAAGGTAACTCAAACTAGGTGAGTGAGTGCGTGTGTCAACAAAGTCAACAACATTCGACTAAATAAGTAATTGCAAGTAAAGTGTAAAAAAGGGATCTGTTTGACTTACCTCGACATAAGTGTTTTCCGTGTACGAGGCGGTGAATCCTTTGGTGTAGAGGACTTGCACAAATTCGGGCAGACATCGAATGGTGCCAAAGAGGGAGAATGCTGCCAGGAATAGATTCCACCCAATCAGGGGGTACTGCAGGTCAAATCCTTTCTCTCGTTTGGCCATTAGTGCCTTGATGGAGAAGGTGACAAAGACATAGGCAATGGAGATGTATATGGACCAGTTCCACTCCGAGTTTGAGTTTCGGATTATTTCGTGTCCATTTTCAAGAACATATTTCTCTCCGGGAAAGATGGTGGGAATGCCCACAAATTGAGACCAATCTCGGGACCAGGTGTAATTGTCCGAGGGAATGTCTCGGTAGTAGTTGTGGTATCGAACGTCTTCGGGTAGAGAAAACATTTCGGTTGGGTGGTTGGATGGTGGTGGTAGACTAAAATTGGTTCGAGCGAACAGAGCGGTGATTTAGCTGTTTGGCGCTTCGAAGTAGATCGATTATGCAAATGACCAATGACGGATCGGTTTATATGTGTTCTCCTTTATCGATATATTGGAGATATGGACTATTTATCAAAGCAACGGAACTCGCTTCAATACAGCTACTCGATGATGGTGAAATCAAACAGACACATGTGCAGACAGCGGAGGACTAATCGCGAACACACTCGAGCACAAATCACATTTGAGATATATATTTGATGGTTGATTTGGTGGTGAGCAGTTGGATAGGATTGGACTCACAGGTGATCAAACGAAGCGAATACGTAGACGAGCTGAAACTACATGAAGCGACACAGGCAAAGTCAAGGGTTTATATACTAATTTTGCATATGCCTCAAAAGCAGCAGCAACAGTCCACACACCGAACTCAGGGGTGCAATGTGCGAGCGCTGCTGATTGGTGCTGCTGCTTGGTTCCCGTGTCTGTGTGTGTGCCAGTGTGGTGATGCACAATGAATGATGCTGACGTCACAGAACAAGAAGAACGAGCCAAGAAGCAGTACAAGTTGAGTGTGACGACAGTTCAGTAGAGTGGTACTGAGCCAGGTGGGTTGACCGTCAACGAGCTACTCACACAGCAGCCATCAAAGGTACATCCAGTCCTGGGCCAATTTCAATTCTCAATTGACGATTACGCGCGCACTTGTGTACTTGTGATCAGACGGAAATTTTGATTCTGTTTGATAAAAATCTAAAGAATTGTTTACGCAAACACGCAACAATTATGATGATGATGATGCGTTCGAACGTTCATCTGCACATGATAACACTAATGACCGAATGAACAGATCGCCAGACCAAGTGCTAACTTTAGTCGCCTCAAAACAGCTAATAATACACGAAAGCATGTGCGAGTGGACTGGCACTCTGTACGGCGGTAGGAGATGCTGTTGAGACTCTACACAGACTCACTTGCTCTCTCATCCAAATGGAAAGAGTTGCATGCTCAGTGGTGAACAGTGCAACAGTCATGTCAATGTGTTTCAACTGTGTTCGAACACGAGTACTACTCGCACTTGACTCGCCACTGATGCTAAACGACAAACACGAAAAGAGAGACATTACTCGATTATTAGTAATGATTCAACGATGATCCTCGTTTTTGGTGTAATCAAAGCAGTGAGAGTATATATCACAGACAGACATACATTACAGACAAATCTTTTTGTAGAGCGAAACTGTGTAATTCATGCATTGACATGATACACTCCACCATGATATACTTTCGCTTCGAGTGATTGAAATCTTTGGATTTGCAATCTTGAAAAAAATTATGAACTGACACTTTCCAACTTGTGCACTTATTTCCACTAGGAAATGTATTATCGGATATATCTTGTTGCCCATGATAGGATGGCTTGATGATGCTACCTCGGGATTTGAAAGTTCTCAAACCAATCAAGCAAAAACATACATTTCGATATATATTTCGATATCCTAAATGTGAATCTGTGTGCTTGTTTGCTATCTAAAGTGACAATCTAATTTGAGATGTAATTAGCATTTTGTTTTTTTAAATTGATGTTGCGATTCATTCTGATATGATTTTGTATATTACTTTTGCTAATTGAATTTGCAATAAAGCACAAAGTGATGCTCAACAGTTTTTGGCAATGATATTGTGGGACTGTTAACATTACCCCTAATTAAGGGTAAAGTTACCAATTATACAAATGCGTACGTGATAAATGGGAAGATTTTTTAGGTGAAAAATCTTATTATATTGGGGGTTTTCACAATTGTCGATCGGGCGTGAAACTATTTGTCAAGTTCAAAGTCAAATACTTTCCTTGTGAAATATCTTAAGAAAAAATCCTAGTTCATATTTCTGTAAAGGTAAATTTTATGTGATCGACAATATATACAAAAAAATCAAACTATTCTGCTAATTGAAAAATAAAACACAAAATGTGATATACTTTAATTACAATATACAAAAAGTAATTTCCCTTACATCTGCATAAATTGCCCCCTTCATGGAGAGATATCTCATGCAACCTTGCAAATCACAACTAATGAATGAACCCATCAAAATAAATATGTCAAACAATAAATCGAAAGCCAAAGGTACATTCCTGTGCAGGCGTATACGATTATATTGACCAACTGGCTAATTGCACTGTGTTTGTCATGTGTCAAATCTCACCTCTGCCGACCACTTGTCGGCGCAATCCTTTGCAACACAAAACAATGTAAATTACACTTTGAACTTGTCACAATAGCATCAACAATAATAAAATTCCCTAATCTCGGAACTCTAAACGGATCCGCTTGCTTGTGCCAGCCGGCAAAATTACCCTTTTGTTATTGGAGAATTGCAGACACAATGCAAAATGATCGTGTTGCATCATGTGGTCATGATCCTGCAAGATTAGCTGGTCCAAGTTGGCTTGAAGGGCGTAATTAGTGTTTGAGAATTACGCCTTAGGGGAAATACTATCATAATGGTAATTGATTCTTGGAAGGGTTAGACAACTGTGAAGTAGTGAGTAGTTCGAACATTCTCGAATTCACTGGAAAATCGGAAATATCAAAGATTTGCAAAAAAGAAACTCAAATGTTTGTTAATTGTGCAGAGTTGCCTTAGGCTGATTTATGACAAACTCTGAGTACAGATTTCGTACTTGTAGATAAAGAAGATAGATAGATTGCCCACGGCAAGGCTGCTCAAGATAACACGCCTGAATTATATTCTCGTCGCGATGCAATTTGGTCTAAATGGGTTTTTTGCATTTAGTTGACAATTGAAACGACAAACGAAATGACACGCTTGCTCATTTAGATGAGTAAAGTTGCGTGCATTGAATGAAATGATAATCTAGGAATTGAATGTTTAAATAATTTACTCTGAAAGTTTCAAACATCGCACACAAGTTGTACTCGAAAGCACTTTTTGCACTTTCTTGTTTCTTGGTGAAATCGCTTGGTTTAATCTCGTGTCTTTAAACTGTTGTACAGCTGGTTCTTTGGTACTTTAGTTTGGTTCGAAGTGACAGCAAACTACTCCACAATCTCTCCACTGCCACTCTAGGAAGCTGCAATCAAAATGTTATTTTTGCGAGGTTAAAGGTGAAAGTGATTCGAGCCGTGCCGTGTCGCTCTGTGAATGTCAAACTGCACACACACACGATCTTTTGTGACCGTACACAATCGTTGATTTGTGCGATAAAGTGTCATGTACCTAGTGTTGTGCTCTGCATTCTTCAAAGTCATATGGTTCTTTGTTGGAGTTGTTGATGATGATGCGAGTTGTGCGAGTTTATTGTGGTTGTGACTAGATCGTTATCACTCAACCAGAGTGAGAGAGTATCATCACTCGGTTGGCGCGTTCCATGAGAGAACACAACGTGTCGACCACGAGGATGAGAGGCGAGAGAAGTGCAACATTGTTTTGTTTGCTTTGCGATAGTAGGACTTGTACCTATTGGAAAGTGCACAAATTATAACTGATTCAAAGGATCAAGTGGTCATTCATGCATGCATCGACAGGGTACCCAACTGCACTCTACAGTGTAATGCACCATTTGCATTGCGTTATGTGACAAACTTATGCCTCAATTGGCGATTTATCTTTGTATTAATTACTTAAGTTGTCAATTAAGTATCGGAAATATTTGAGTTTATATTAATTAGTTAATTAGTCAATTAACACAGACATAAACATGTCACTTGATTAGTGTCAAGTTGTACAGGTACGTGATCTGTACTAGTGATAAGTCGGACAGATGAGTAGAGTGATCGAGCCTGATGAAGTGACAATCGAATCGAACCGAGTCAACAATGTTAATTGGATCGATTTGGTGTGATTCGATTTGCGTATGCACACATGTGCACCACAGGATGTTTATCTAACAATTGTAAGTTGTGTCGCAGTGATTTTGCACTTCGTTTCAAAAGTTGTGTTTCTTAAGTTCAAGTGGTTTGTGTATAGTTGACTTTTGGTTGCTTTGTTTGCTCGACAGAATGCATTTGCTGCTTTGGACTGCTTCGTAGCAGATGTCTGCCGGCTTGGTGTAACACTTGCTGACGTCCATTCGGTTCACTTTGGTTAGGTACTCACTTGAATGGGTCACTTCAGGTTGGTGCGCTGTTTGCTTGTGTCCAACTGGTGACTTGTTGCATTTAGTCAATTCAATATTGTACTCAGTTTGACCGTGCGAAATATACTGATGAAAAGCATGATGGCAAAAAGACATATGTCAGTAGTAAAATACCCGTTTACGTCAATTTGTTTCCGAGTATTTTTTGTTTGGGTTTGTCACCTCACTGAAAGATTTCGGCTAAGTCTCAATTAAGTCTCGATGTTTACTTTTCCTGAGGCAGACGTACATCGTGCACTTCTCACAGGAGAAAATGTCATTGAATTTAAAATACTTGTTGCGTAATTTTGAAATTATTTTATTTTTAATTTAAGGATGCTCAAAAATTGATTAAACTGATAAAATGATTGTGCACTCTAATCGTTCAATCAAACAGCAGACATCCTTGAGCGGAATATTCATTTACATTATATAACGTACACCCATGAACCTGTTCAGTACATGTTCTATCACATTTTCCATCTTTACCCTTTTAATGTATTCTCGATTATATTTTCCAGTTTTACCCTTATTCAGTATACAAATTTAGCGTATCTTCTCGATCTCACATCTCAAAAAATGCATTCGAAATTAATTTGATAGCATTTGAAAGCATCTATCGTGCCTCTTTGAATATGTACTCAATTTATTATCTCAAATAATCCTGTATATTTTTTCGTTTTCAAACTCGATAATTGTATTAAACAGGTTTCCTGGAATCCATTGCGGAAGGATAAATTTGTAAATCAATCAGAAAGAGGTTCTGAGTTCTAAAATAAAAAATAAAAATTATTGATTTATCATTTCAATTTTTGACCAAAACCCTAAATGATGTACAATCTAAGTTCATCTAAGCAAATATGACCCAATCGATGAGGCAATCAACGCGCTAATTTTTGGGTACGTCAATCGGAACAGTATTCCACACGAAAATACCCAATATAACGAAATAAAAATTACAAAATTGTTCTAACGATAATTTTGTTAAATAAAATGACGCATTTTTGTGACGATAGAAATTTCCTCGCGTAATTGGTAAGAATTACAAACTGTAAAGTTTCCATAATTTATAGCATCGTACAACAACATTTGTACGTACAATTCAAAAAGTCCTTGATGTACCTTTGAACATATTTGAAGATATTTCATATTTAATAAACATTCCACGCTTATTAAAAATTCGCGAATCCAAATGTCTATACACTTAATGCGAAATTCATCACAAAATGACAAAAAAACAAAATGATTGTATTTCAGTCATTAATTGATTGTATTGTCATGTCGAGTATTTGTATGATTAATTATTCTACCAATAGTTTTGTGTTTTTCTGGTAAATTGAGTAGCAATTTGAAGGCACATTAAACAAGCCATAAGCAATTGAGCCCTCATATCGATGACATTGACTGTGCAACACATTTCACGAACACCTTTTCCACTGTAACAATGGACAGTTGCACTTGAAATATATCGTTGCACCATTTCATGTATAGAAGTTGTTATTCTTCTTATTTCGCTAACTTTTCCATCTTTCCGTATATATTCATTTATAAGGCAAATTAATGAACAATCTAATCTGACTTGATTTCAATTGAGATTGTTCCCAGTTAGAAGTGCAAAATTAAGGAAATACAATTCGCCTTTTTCTGGTGTGCTCGTACAAAATGATTTCTATTGGTGATATTATCGACAGTGCAAAATTCATAGGACATAATATGGTTGTGCTATGTTTAGAAGTGCTCAAAACCTAAAATGTCCTAAATTTAAACTGTATGACCAAATTGGCAATTAAACTGAAGGAAATATGAAACAGGAAATTTAATTCCGACTAAATTATTAGCAAACAAACGCATTTCTATGTAAATATTACAATATTATTGAAGTTATATAACACAAAATTCCATTTTTCAATAACGTTTTCAAATCGATTTTGTTGTACCGCATATTTTTTAAACCATAATCGCAGGTCAATCAAAATTATTTTTGAAACTTGCCTTTTGAATGTACAAATTTGGGTGTTAATTAGTGATTTTAAGAAATATAAAAAGGAAAATTTTGAACGCTCGCCGCAATATTGAGAGTTCGTGAAAGAGTTGATCAAAGCTGTTTTAATTAGCTATTTATTTCGCATGTGTCTGGCGTGTGATGTTTATTGATTGATGCTAATTACAGACGCATTGGTGCACTTATAAGTACTTAGGGTACGTGTTTCGCCCAACAGTGGCCGTACACGGTCTATAGATTCCAGTAACTAATTGGACGAGTTGAGATGTGATGTGAGTGATAAGGTGCTTGCTGCATGCCTCGAGCTATTTGCGTGCAGTGCACAAGTGACCACTGAATAAATTCAATCTAGTGAAACTGTTTCATAGGTTGTTGAGTTTTCCCCCAGTGACAGTCGAGAGACACCAAGTTTCATACCAAAACACGTTATATTGTATACTAATTGTATATTGAATTACGTTGCTAGAAATGACCTTGAATAAAGAGGCTTTATTTAATACTTTATATTTATAATATTGCACTTTTGATTAGTTCAACCACGAAATGTAGATTCTTCCAGGCGCGAAGTGATAAAGCCGCCTGTGTGTAGGGTTATCGATCAAAGGAAACACTCCTGGAGAAACACAACGACACTCATCTTTTGGATGTGATTCACATGATTCACATGATGAACATAGTTCAATGCAAGTTCAACTAAAGTACACATTTGGAACATTTCGCGAGACTTGAGTTTGGAAACTACGTGACGCAATGAACATTATCCATCACAGCACCTTGAGGAGGGTCGTGCACAGCCTTGATGTCATTTAATTGTTTATTTATACAACTTTTATTATATTAATCGATACTTAGAAGTCCAATTGATTGAAGTTGCACTAAGAGTTGTTGTGTAGGTACATTTGATTCGAATGGACTCGGTTCAATCTGGTCGATACTGCACTTTTTATGGATAGGCAAGGGGAAAAGAAACTATGTTGGCTATTTGTGTGTAGATTAAAATGTTGCGTAATTTGTACATTTGTAATTCATTTGTACACATTTTATTATTGCTTAAACAAACCAATAACAAATCCAACAATGATCAAACTGAAGATTAAATGATGCATTTCCAAGAAAATCATTTTCGTATTAAGTTAATTACCAATAAATGGTCAATTAATCATTTGCCATTGTAAAGGTGTACAAAATAGCATTCCCTTTGGATGTTATTTGACAGCAACGAATTATTATCTAGAAATTCCTTATTTTTGTACACTTTTCCACAAAAGGGAAAAGTTGATTGGCATTTTCGAAAATTAGTCGATTTTACTTGTGCCCACAATTCCGGTTGGAAGCCATGTGTGACCTTTCCGATTAAGCGGTTCGATAAAACTGTTCGAGAATAATGCGAATCTTGTTATGTTAAGGTCAAGGACCAGCTTTAATACAATCGAGATATGATCAAACTGGTTTGTTTGTTTTATTTCTCTGTATTACGCAATGAAAGTCACAAATTGTGTGTGTGTGCATTCTGATGACATTTAGATGTTACCCCTTAAATGTTAAGATAATAACTTATATACACAACCAATCACAAAGATATTGGGCATTTTCACATTTTCCCTACCATTTTGAGCACACAAATGCGGACACACAAATTCCCTTGCCTTAACAACTTCCCTTTTCCACATCGAATTACCTGTTTTTGTTTGACCGTTTGTACCCTCTTTGGGTTTAATTCCCTTTGCCACCGAAAGTAATTGCCAATCACTAAACTCGAATTGGTGGAAGGTTTGGAGAGAGTTTTGGCTTTTGAAAGGGCTAAATGTGTCTGTAAAGTGACCTTTAAATTTAATTCTTGTTCATGTTCGACCAATCCCGTAAAAACCCATCAAACAGAAGGTCATTGTTACTCGTTAATCTTAATTATCTAATCCACGTGTGTTGTTTCAAGTGTAGAATCTAGTTTCGATGATGCAAGCAGTGAATTTTATTGCTCCAAAAAGGAAATAAACAACACTGAATTTATAATACAAATTAACATTCACTTTAATTCAGTTCAACACTTCAAAAAGTTAAGAAGTGCGACAATTTTAATGTTAAACTTGTTCTCTTAATTTCACAGGTTTTAATTTCAAATCATAAAATCCAATATAAGTTGTAGCGCCATCTTTTGATTGGCAAATATATTTTCACAATTCAAAATTGATACCATTTTGCAGTGATCACAAATATTGAATACAACGTTTATTGTGGCGCGCTCTATTGATCCAGATTTAAAATAATTTTATATTAATTGGATCAATTAAAAATGTTTTTACATGATAAATTTAATTTTATAAATATATAATTTTGAGGATAATTCAATATAATTAATTACAGTTCCATTTTTTTGTTATAGATTGAATGTATATTATCCTAACGGTAAATCCAACCAATCAAGCAGCTCATACAGTATCGCCATCTATTGGTCGAAAATATAATTTATATATTCAAATCTAACTAAAATGTATAAGCATCAATTTATCAATGAGGTCAAATCAGTGTCACTCATTAGTTATTCGAGAAAATACCAAGTAAATATTTGCACAAACTCGCACAATCACATCCGAATCAATATTTTCCCAAAACCAGAAACCCACTTACACGAACCCGTAAAGGTCACAGGCTGTGTGTTGTTATGTCTGGAACATGTGTTTGCCCAAAGTGATTTAGTCCAAAATTTTCCATATTGTGTTCGATTGTTTCCCCAACCGAGTCTGTAGTTGACCTGCTGAACTTGAGGTCACACCGCCAGTGCCCCCTGCACCACTACATTGTTCTGTGTCTATCTAATCAATCGATCGGGTGCTGTACTAAAAAGTAATCTAAAATATTTTGGGGATATTTCTCATGTGTTGAAACAATTCCGATGGTCGAACATTTGTTTTGTGTGCTAATCGTGCAACAAATATTGTTGTGAATGGTTATTTTCCTAGTGGCCACTTCAAACAGTTCAATTGTTATCGTTTCCGTTATGGACTTTCAAATAATCAAACTAGAAATCGAAAGTTTTCCCATCAGCTCGTGCTCTCGTGAAAATGGTTCGATTTTCTACATTTCGACCAATCGATAATAATAATAATAATAATAAATGTACTCCGCGATTCTGTGTCAACATAATTTGTTTGTTTGTCGCACTCAATTCAACTCATCAACAAATAGGCAAACAAATAAATTTTTCCATGTGAACTTTTCGATTCAAGTCTAAGATCAAGTAAATATATTGCTTTGAATATATTCAACTAAAAATAAATAGGAAAAATTCATTAAAGTCAATTAATTAACGATTCCATTTGTTTTTATATTTCTGGTACAAAAAAGTTTGTTTATCCGTTTTTCAATTTTATTACTTTGTTTACATTCGGTAAGATTCGAGACTTTTGAACCTTGATAGATCCTTCTAGATAGTTCATATTTATCTTTTCAATACTTACCTGCAGTTTACTTAATGACTGTAATAATAGAACAAATTCGATTATTATTCACAAAATGAAACATTTTAAAATCAAGTTTATTGAAAATTAAAACGCGACATAATTCAAAGAAAATTAAATTGACAAAATCAATCAATTACAATCAACTTTTCAAGAATAATAATGGAAATTCGTTTTTGATTTATCATATCAAATTAAATTAAACATGTAGATTGGATACATTCAAGTAATAGAGAAGCATATATAAGCAATCGATTAATCCAAATAATAGTGCAAAATAGTTGGCATGCCAATGTACCAGCAATGTGTTATGGTGTGAAGTGAAGTGTCAGAACGTAACATAATTAGCACAGAGTCATCCAATAGTGAGCGAGTAACAGGATCGTACATAAATTAGAGACAGTGTAGACATAATAAGTAATGATCGAGTGTGTCATAAGTGTGGCACTGTAGTGTGCCATTGAGGGATAGCTTGATAACTGTTTCAAGTTCGGCCAACTGCCACAAGCTTGTCCCCCTAAAGTCAAATGATCAATATTGCACTTGCGCGGCCAGTGGCAATGGACACTCTGTCCACTGACAATTGTGTTCGATAGTTTGTGTGTCTTTATGTCGTGTTGAGTGCAAATGGTGTGTTTGGTCAATGGTCAATGGCGACACAATGGTCAATGCAGTGTGAGTGTGTGTGTGTGCATGTGCGATCTATATCTACTGATCTACTGAGCAGTTAATGAGTTATTATATCGTTAGACAGACACTCCCAGGTGATTGTAATTAGGAAATATTTTTGATGGACTTTATTATTTACTTGTAGTAATTTGTGTGTGTGCTAATGAATGTGACTTATAAGTTGGCATAGATTTGAGAGAATTTGGCAAGTTGGTAATGTTTACTGAATTTCGAGTGTATTCGATTGTGTACTGGACATGGACAGATAAAATGCACTTTTTAATTATGAAAATTGTAGATATTTGTGTAGTCAATTTTGAAATGGAAATGTTTTTTCCTTCTTTATTGTTAGTGGCCAGACAATAGTAGAGATTGCCTTTTCACTTTCACTGTCACTGACTGTGTGTGACTATATTGGTTGAGTACTGCGGTTTGTTTACTTCACTGGACATAGCTCACTTGTTGTCTGTTGATGATCATATACGATATGATCCTGATCGTTCCATGGTCATCTCTCTCTTTCATAGTTCATTCATTGATCATCATTCAGTGTGCATGACCACCACAACCAAACACTGTGCCTTATGTCTTTGTTATGATGGTGAGTGAGAGTGAGACAGTGAGAGACAGACTTTCTCACTCTTTCATAAGACTTGTGATGATGGCGGTGAGAGATGCTAAAGGTTTGTCATGCTCTTTGGAACAGCAACCAAAACATTTTGTGTTGCACAAAATCTCTCGACATTATCCAGTTTGGCCGAGTGCATGCGTATATTTATACATTTAATTGGCATTATAAATACCACACAGGCTCGGACTCGGACTGGACTTGATGCATAACTTTCGGTTTAGTTCGAGTTGTAAGTGGCGGCTGAACTGCAACTGTCTAGCCCTGCACTAGTCGGACAAACTCATTTGCCTTGATTTATCTCTCGATAGGGTGAGCGATGCTAATAAAGAATCAATTTATTCAAAAAGTGTGAACATTTAAATGTCCTGTGCTGACTTATGGCCCACTCTGTGCACTAATTGATCGGTCGGAAATATATCTCTTACAACTACACCATACACATGAAATGTATGCCAGTGAAAAGATATTGTTCGACGATGCTTCGGCACAACTGAAACACTTCTTCCTTACTGATAGGCACTACTCAATACCTAATTGTCCAACAGGTAGTATCAATTCCTCAACTGCAAATGTGAGTGAGTGTTTGAATTGCGTGTGCATTGACGGAGGTGACACGGTCGGTTAGGGACATTGAGGCATCGTTTGAATGACTTTTAGATGACTTTTGTCATGTAGTGTCTTGTGTGTCTCACGTCGGTGTTGTGCGAGTGAGTGTGCATGTGAGTAAGTGTTTGGGCAAGCTGTTTGTCTCGGTATTGAAAAGTATCGATTTGTGTAATGTTGCCAAGTAGTATTGACTGAGTGACACCACCTGATAGCGAAAGTACATGCCATCGGAGAGACCATCTCGAAGTGGTCGAAGCAGCAGCACCCAGCATGGATGCGCCAGTAGGCTTTGTCTTTCACGGTGCCCTTGTTGCATATTGGCAATAATAATAATTGGCCATGTGGCATACTCGATTATGGACGGACATGCACACATCGATCCTCCATGCCACAACTGACTCAACCGAGCCATCGTGTGATTGTCTGTGCAATCGCTATATATCTAATATATCTCAGCACGAGTGATCGTCATCAATCGAACATCGCTATCAGTGGACATATCAAATGATCACTCAAACGGTATCACTTTCTAAACGGTCACAACTAATAATAATCACAACTGTGTAAATGTATGTGTAAAGTGTATGTCTATTAATAAACACACTGCCAGAGCACGTTCACTTGGGCTTATCTCGATAAATCAATCTAAATCTCGGAAGAGTGATGTAATCTAATGTCCACCGAGAAGTGCGGATCGAGAGCCATCGAGGAGCACTAGCCACCGCTAAGCATCACCACCACCACCACCACCACCGACCACCACCGACCATCGACCGATCAAGCACAGGCACAGTGTCATGTGTAATTTAAACTAGGACAGTCAAGCACCTATTCAAGGCATCACCATCACAAGACCAAGGCAAAGTGATCGGTTGGTTAATGTGAAATATATGAAAGTATTATTGTTTATTAGTGCACTGGGTCTAGTACACAGTGAGAGTAAAAGAGAGAAGACGAAATCTTAAATTATAATTATAAGATATATAGAGAGTAAAAAATTATAAAAAATATTATTATAAAACATCTTAAGGTGAGAAAGAAGGGCAAGGGAAGGGAGAGAGGGAGAGAGGGAGAGAGAGAGTGAGAGAGGGAGAGTGAGTCGAATGCGCAATGCTGTGGCTGTGTGCAGTGCCATCCTGACGCAACCTTGTCTGCACGGCTCGAACGGTGCATGTCAATGTGTTTACAGCTTGCAAATAGTGTCAAATGGCACACAAACACAGATACACACTTGAAATGGATGCGGCGAGACGGACAGACGAGCTCGATCCAGAGGTGAGATAGCGTTATGAGACAGTGAGGAGTGAGTGACTGACTGGGTGACTCGAGTGACTCGCTTCGGTGGAGCATGGCACCTGGCTCGAGTGGCACCAGGACTACCACCATCCGTGCCCCCTCAACCACTTACTGCAGCTTCTTCACGAAGCCTTTGTAGTGGTTGTGGTTGATGTCACCGGTCGTCGAGATGAGCATCTGGTGGATTCGTTTGCTCGACAGAAGGTACGTGCGCACGAAAAAGTTGAGGAACAATACCGTGAAGATGAAGTACAGTGTGAAACTGAAAAAGGCGGTCGAGTAGGAGATGTCCACCGGTAGACCCAACATTTTGCGCTTCAGACATTCGTAGTTGATGTACAGACCGGCGAACATTTGTATCACTTGCAGAGTGGTGATGGTGAGGTTGACTTGTCTAGGAATGCTCATTCGCATTGCTTTCAGACCGTAGTACGTGTACATCAACGAGTGTACCAAAAAGTTCATGTTCACCATCCAACGAGCCGTGCCGGGAACGTCGATGAAGGCGTACCAGGAGAAGGTGAGTGTGAGCACGTGATGGACCCAGTGCAGGGTGATCAGCTTCGACTTGCGCAACACAACAAATAACGTGTCGATCAGTTCGACTGCTTTCGAGAGGGTGAAGAACAAATACCAAACTGAGAGTCGATAGTCCTGGGGGAAGAAACGAGAAAAGGTTAAAATCAAATTGATTTGGGTTTAAACAAATTATTTGTCAATGTGATGCAGTGCCGGAGAGAAATTATCCCCTCGTGAGTGCATTAATTCCCTTGTCACATCCGAATTGGAAACAAGTAAATAAACGATTGACAAAGTCAACAAACGATAGGCAATCAATTGACTGACAATCAAAGGATAATTGTCGGTTTAGCTATTTGTGCTAGATCAGCAATAAAGGGAATTTAACTCACATGATAGTAGGATGCTTTCGTGTAGGAGGTTGAGAGTCCCTCATTGTAGATGATGTTGACAAATTCGGGCAAACACCGGTACACTCCCAGAATGGAGAAGGCTGCTAGGAAGAAATTCCAGCCAATCAGAGGTGTTCGCAGGTTGAATGGCTTGCGGTCTTGCATCCATCGTTGAAGGCCGAAAATGACTGCCATGTAGATCACCGAAATGTAGATCGAGTAGTGCCAATAGGCGAGACACCACTCCTGCACGTTATTGCCAATGGGCACAAAGGCATCTTCAAACGGAAACGAATTTTGCGCTCCGGAAAATTTCGATAGGTCAGTGGACCAGGTTCGGTTCCAGTCGATGATGTGGAATAGGTGATAACGGTGATTGGACAGTTCATACCCGAGAACAGGATAGGTGTCCGTGTGGGCTGGTTGGGTGTTCATGTTGAACATGGCGAGACGAGACACAACACCGACAAAAGACGAGACAAGAAAGACTTGCCAAAAGCACAAAGTGAAGCAAAATGACACAAACGAAAAAGTAAATCGATCAAAGTGAGCGAAATTGATGTGAAGTCAAGTTCAGTCTATTTAGACTCGAATCGATCACACAAGGCAGAATGTGTAGGGCAAGGGCGCCAGTGGTGGTTACACCGATTTGGATTCATTGGGTTTGAACTCGCGCAAATGGCTCGGGAGGTTTTTTATATTGGTCGATGGTGCTTGGTGGTTCGCGCCTTGTTGATTGGGGAGGCACGCAACAAGTGAAGCACATGTGCTGCGTGCTGGCCAGTGTGAACAAACCTGTGTGAGTGAGTGTAGTCTGCTCGAGCTTTGAAACTGACTAGAAAGTGATACGACAAGTGACGTCACACCACAGTGCTGGTGGTGCTGCTTCAAGTAACGAAGTAACGAGTTCGAGTCCAACAGGACTGATGCCCATGATGGTGCTGATGGTGACGATGATGGCGTGCTGACGATAATGTTGATGACTCTATGCCACATGATGGTGCAAGGTGGAAGTGGTGATGGCGAGGTGGACACCGCGTGGTGGTCAGGCCCAGACCAGCCACCGCGCACCATTCCAAGAAGACATTTGCCTCGGAGCAGTGTTGCTGCAACATCGTCCAAGATGACCACCACACCACAATTGCCATTACCACATCACAACATTCCCAACACACCAACTGGAGGATCATTGCATTCGGTTCATTGAGTACTCTCACTCTCGGTAGGATTTATTCTGTTGGGCATGTACCAAGTGGGAAGTTGTACAAAGTATGAGAATGTACTGTTTGAGGGTTTGCGTCAAGGGTGGCTAGTTTCGTCAATGATGCTTCGTCACTGAGACGATCGTTTGATTGAGCTTTTGAACTTTAGTAGCAAATATTCATAATTTTTTCTTGAACTACATACGCAAAACGGATTAACTTTAAATTTGTCTAATGAAAAGCGATATGTGAGAAAACGTGTTCTTTGCAGGTCAACACAACACATGGTATGCACTTGTAATGATCACAATCATAACAAACTATTGACACATTGTACAGCATGAGACAGCACCAGCAGCAACATTCACTCATCATCAAATGTCAATGACTATCGAGTTCTTTGATCTGTGCTCACATTAGTGTTCACATTATCATCAATCGATACGACTATCGATTAGTAATTACAATCGTTGTATTGCCACCATTGTAACACTCAGACTCACTCACAGGTGAGCTTAAGCTAAGCTAATCAAAATGCAAAAGGGGAATTCCAGGGTAGTACTGAGTTTGATCTAGTGAATTGCGATACGATGCTGATACGGTGATCACATTACCAGAATGAAATTATTGTTTTATTGATTAATATAGGGAAATTTTGACTGATTGCCTGCACGCCACTGACAAGCTGTAATTATACATGCACACGCATTAATGATCTGTGATCACTGTTCAGTAAATGGATACTCTTAAGCTCGTATTCGAAATGATGAGAATGGATTAACAAACTAACTGAACCTACTCGACCAACTAATGGTAAGGTTAAGGTTAATAGTCGGACAATTGGTGAAGATGGACTTGAATGAACATTTGTGTGTTTGATTGTTTCACTAAATTACACCATACTCGTTAGTACCAGTCGAGATTGCATCTTCCTTTCGAGTACAAATTGAAATATTGTTGTTCTTTTGATTATTCACTGATTTCGATTTACGTTTGTCTCAAATTCCGGACAAATTAATTTGCGTTTACATTTACGTCAAATCACTGTTAGATTGCTGTGTACATTTAAAGTACGACACTAGTTTGGAAATTATAAGGAATTTCTAATGGAAATATTCCATTTCTATCTAAAAGGAAAATTACACACGAGAAGAGAGATTGTCCATCTCGAATTATTATTGAAAATGTATTTTTGGGAATTTTGAAAGATTAGATATTGAATAACGCAAAATAAGTTGATAAGAATTATGGACATTGGAAAACATTTTAAAAACATAAAATTAAGTGACCAATTTGAAATATTAACAACTGATTAATTTGCTGACGTTTTATTGATTTTAAAATTAATTAATTTAGTATTTTTCCAAAAACAAAATTGTTCTTGAATTTTCTGGTAAATTCAATTGGAAACCAGTTTTTCAATTTTCCCGGTCCTGCTTATCACTCTAACCTTGATCACAGGTTTTAGTTGGTTTATTCTTTGAGTCTCTATTTTGCTAATCCGAGTTCAATGATTAATATGATTGTCTGGTTTTACCAGTTTTCATTATAACCCTCTCTGATCATTTGATACGTCTGTCTGAGTCAAACAAAAGCATTATTATTGTGAGATGATTCACCTATGTAAAGAATCAATTTATTTCAATCGTAAATTACCTTGTTGTGTTACAATCAATAATGATCATATTAGAAATGTGAACCAAAAAACTCAAAGTGTTTATTTCAATAAATTCACAAGTAAAAAATAAACGAATTTTACCATTAATCAGTTAGTCAATTATCACAAACATTAATTAATACGAGCAATCGATCAATGGTGTAAACTGCAATATAAATTGATTTGTGATTTATAATATCAATAAACAAATTGCACAATCGTTTATTTGTTTGGCTTCATTTATTGTGTCACTCGACTTGTGGACTAATTTGTATGTCTCGTCATTTGTTAAATGGTCTTTTTGTTAGCAACAGTCTCACAATATCTCAATAACACGATAACCATTTTGAGTGAACCAATTTGAGTGTGTCGCAAGCAAGCAATCGACCAATTTGTCAGAACATAATTCTCACAATTATAATTTATATATCGAAAAAAATCGATTGAAATCAATATTGAGAGTGAAAGTGTAATCTGATCTATGATTGATCAATTCAATTTTGTAGCAATCGCTTTTGTGTGCTTATTGAGATCTCAAAGTGAGACAACAACAAACATCGATTCACTCTCACAAATGGCAATCGAATCAATCAATTCAATTTGCACTCTTCTTCTCAATACAACACAGTTCAAGTTGAACAACTTTAATAACTTGTTGAGCATAATCTATTTGGGAAATTTATAAATATTATTGTTTTTGTAGAGCTAGAAATTAAATATTTTACATTAGATGATTATACTTGCGAAATCCGACGATTTTCACACGCATCTACAGGAACAGTTAATTTCCTCAGTAATGATTGTAGATTAGTTTTATAATCGATCTTAGTAAAATGTCATTCTACAGAATTCTCATGCAAAATGAAGTAATAAAGTAGTAATGATGAAATTATTTGTCAATGCTATTTCAATTCGGGAAGTGACTGAGAACAAATTGCGTTTAAATTCCTGATGGTCATCACCCCTTTGTAGGGTCGCTTGCTCAGAAAGTGTACTTTCGTACTTTCGGTGCACACCAAAAAGTGAACATTTATAATTAGAATCGATTCGAAGCACACTTTCACAATTAGCTCAACCCGGTTTTGTAATTTACAGCCTGGAATTTGTCCTTTGCGTACTTTAGTTCTGTACCTGTAAAACGTATCACGTATAGAACATCTCATAGTATTAAGTACATTTAAACACGATTGAGCTTGATTTGTTAATGATTAATACTTAATCACATTTAATTTGGCTGTAATAAATCTTCAAGGTTGCTCAATTGTTTGTGTGTTGTGTGTTGGTCACTTTGACGATTGGCAATATATTTACGCGCTATTTTATTTCTTAATTAATTGTTAGTGGTACAATGCAGTGTTGCATGACAGTGGCGTCCATTGATATTACATTCGAACATGGACTGAACTTGAACTTGACTCAAATGTACACTCGAATGGACACTTTTTGAGAAGCACCCTCCTCCTTCGCGTAATTCCTAGTAATAATTTTATTCGACTACTCTTTTGTCTTCTTGGAACATTAAATAAATATTAGACGTCATTGTATCACTTGATGATTACCGCATGTGATTCCATTCAGATTGCGGCGTCATTCCTGAAACGTCATCAAAGTCTATGCATTTCTTTCTGTCGGAACTAATTAATTTTGAAATTTCAAATTTGTATTTTGAACATTTTGTTTTATTTCAAAAAATAAGTACATTAAAGTAAAAATAAGCATGGATGTCACATTTTAATAAAATGATCCAATTAACATTTTTCCGGGATTGTTTTTGTTGGAATTTAATTTTGCACTTGAAATGAACTAATCAGTAATAATAAAACTAGTAAATAAATTAGAAAACTGGTTTGCCTGTATGATCATGTGCAATTATATAATCCTTATATTGACACAGTATACACAGAATAATGATTTTGTTTTTTTATTGACAAATAAATTAAGTAATCGTAAGAAAACCCAAAATTGCTCAAACCATCAAATGCCTCGTGATCAGGCACACACATCAATTCGAATTTGTGCTTCACCTAAATGGGCAATTGTGTTCACTGTATCAATCATTAGGTTCAATCATTATTACGTTCATATAATCAGCATGGGCAATAAATTAGTCATTAATGAAGGAACACCATTGTGCAGACAGACAGTGCAATTAGTGTAATGGCGATAGTTGGTGGAATTAGTTAAATGGTTGGAGGGAGAGGGTGATTGTGGTGGAACTATCCAATCCAAATGGGAATTCCCTTGTTAGTCGGATGACTCAAGACCCTCCACAAATTCGTGAACATTCAAGTTTGAACAGATTTGGCAGATTCAGTAAAATTATCTCGCACTTGGGCTTTTTGTGCACAGGACTAATGAAAAATACGTCTCACAAGACAGACAGAAAATAAAATGCCCCAAGCGAAAAGTGTGTCCAGTGGAAAGTGCTCTCCAACTGGACGCACAAATCAAGAAGAGGCTCGCCACATTGTAGGTTTTAGCTAACTTTTCAAGGACAATTTATAATGTTGAACAACATTTTGAGGAGATGGTGGATGGATGTGGTCTGCTAGATGAAACGAGTCAATGGATAATCGCTCTCTCAATATAAATGTAATATATTCATCCAAATGTTGTTGTCCGACTCATTTGAAAGCGTGTTTAATGCTTAGCGGTGAAATGAGCATTGAGATGCACAGTGAACACTTTCGATTGGAACACACACAAATGCGATCAAGTTTCCAGTTTCGGACACAACAACAACAGCTCATTTCAAAGTCATTTTGCGAAACATGACAATCACACACAGTCTCCTTTGCATGATCTCTCTCAATCGAAATATCACTTCGAATGAATTACATTTGAATAATTTAATCAATATTTTTATTATTAAATTAATTTGATGATTTATTCAAAATATCTTATTTTCAATATAATAAACGTGTTATATAATGATCATTAAATAAAACAAAGAGTAATTTGACGTGACTTTATGCATGAGCAAATTGTGAAGAAGGAAACAAGTGAGAAATTTGTGTTTAATTGTGTGCATAAACTATGAGAATAATTATTATAATTATAATAATAGTAAATTTTTCTATCATTTGATAATTGTTTGACATTTCTTTAAAATCCTCATTGAATGATCAATTAATAGCTAAAGTAATCTTTTAGTCAGAATTTCAAGTTTTGGCTTGGCCATTAGCTCAATTTAAAATGTCGTTTGCAGTACAGCTAACATTTATTGCTCATCAATTTGGGCTGAACTTTTGAAAACGCAAATTTAAATCTTGTTCAAATTGGCTTTAGGTTTTCAGTTTGTCTGTGTCAACTTGATAGTTGAAAATTCCCTTAATTTGTGCACACAATTAGCACACTTTTTACAAAGCTATTAAATTTACTGAATCGGTGGTAAAAGTTAACCCTTGGTAAATATGGCGATAACGAACGTGCAATCGATACTTTTCTGTGTGTGAAAATTGACACACACAAAAAGACAATTGGAGATGGGGAATTTCATTGCTTAATTATCAATATTCCTCTAAAAGTAGTACTCAAACCGACCCAACTTGGCATATGTCAATTAATATGCAAGCGAATGTATATTGAGCACGCTGTGATGTGACGTCAGTGTGTCGGTATGTTCCGTGGCGGGGCACGTGCTTATTACTCATCTCCTCTCGAGCTGACCATCACATCTCTCATTTCAATTTCTCCCCGGGACTGTCAACACATACACACACACACACGACTGATTGCACATGGAAAACATTAATAACGTCCATTAGTTTGTTTGATTATTCTCCCACTATGTTTGCACATATGCAACATATTCTCGTTGTGAGTCGGCAATGTCGGCAACTGAACACAGTGCTCGCAATATAATTGTGCCTATTCATTCATGCATTCCTGTTGAGCATATTAGTTGGTCGGGAAATTAACCCATCCAAGTGTACTGTCGCTTGTATGACGAGAACGCGTTGCAACGCGTCTAGATTACCTTGAACAATTAGCTAAACATCAAAAGAAGAAAATATGACGTGACGTCACATCGGCGATGCTTTTTTTGTCCAGTCTCGTCGTGGTATAAGGAAACTACGTAATATTCGTGGAGAGAGGAGATAATGAAAGCAATCTTGTCTTTCCATTGGCAATCTCAATCTCTCTACTCATCCAAATAGTTCCATATTCGGTACATGGATTTCATCATATTCAGATTATTTGTACTCAAAAGGTACTTTTCGAAATTATAAAACTAAAAAATTGCATTTAATTATTATTCAATCGCTTCCTTTTTATTCATTCTACAGACTTTTGATAGATCTTAATCTACAATCCAAAGTACATGTTCAATGTCCTTAAAAAAAGACTCGCCAGTACATGCACTCGATGAGGTTAATGGGTTGGAGGGTAAAAATTATAAATGATATTGACGAATTAAAGATTTAATGCTAAGCTAAGCCATAACCTGTAACTTGTTTATGAAATTATTTTGAGCACATGTGGATTTTTGCGTCAATGGTCCTAATGAGTCTGTTTAGAGTGCTAATTAATGAATGTTGCTTGTTTGTTGGAAAATCTCCGAACTCTTCAAATATAAACGATTGCTTATTCTCTTGTATGTTATCTTTCTCGAATCATCTACATTTGTCTGTTTGTTTACACTTCTTGGAATATAAAGTTCTTATCAAAACACACATGCACTCTCACAAGAACGTCATTGCAAATGGTCAAGTCGAGTGATGACTTCAATATTACGCCTCAAGTGAAGCTCATCTCTTCAAGTGAATCTCAAACTTGAACTAACTTTTAATTTAAATTCCGAGTTTTGCGTAGTGCAAACCAATTAATAATTCACGTCAAGTCGACTACTTTGTGAGGAGGGCAATTTTGGGTCGAATCTAATTAGCACAAATGACACAAGTCGATGACGTTTAACGAGAGTAAACTTTGCGGTTTCTTCTTCTTTTTCTTACTTAACTTCATAGTACGAACCAAGTGTCTTGAACTTGATTGCTTTTACGATATAGACACTCAAGAGCGCACATGTACAAGCACACATTGTATACTTTCACTTGATTGACATGTTGAAGGTTGGCTCGTTCCGAGTGTGACCCTTTTTGAATGGATCGGATGTCGACAGGAAAGGTCCACTTACCTCATAACTCACTTCCCCAAAGACGTAACACTGTTGAATGTTTAAAATAGATCCTGATTTAATAAATGAATAAACAAAATAGGAAATAGCAACAATGCTAATTCAAATTCTTTAAATAGCCAAATATTAAAGGTTGTGTGTGCAAATCAATCAATCAAGTGGCAACAAGTTATCCAATTAGCATTGCATTGTGTTTGGCTGTTTGAGTTTATAATTGATTTGATCGATTCATTCGTCATGTAGACAGACGCAATACATTGAACTATCACACAAGGAAGCGCCTTTATTGAGATCTTATTGTGTGTGTCATTCGCAATTTATTAATAGAAAATGCAAAATGTGTGCGTTATAAGTGATAACTGTAATACCACAAACCACAAGTGATTGATGCTTTCGAATGATTGGTTAAATGAAGGAAAAGGAACGTGAAAGGTTACTCAAAGGTTATCTCTATCTAACTGTTTGATTTAATAAATTTAATTATATTATAGATTCTTTCATAAATTGAAGGATACATTTTTGAAAACGTAGGTCATTTCGTGTACGTGCGACAGTACGAACCAGCCTTGACAACCAAAACACAATTAATTGATGCTAATGTCATCATCATCGTAAATCATCATTAAGGTGGATTTTATTACAAATGGAATTCTTTTTGGATTTCGTTGTCTGTCTGTCAAATTATAATCGTAGATAAATAAAGATATTGAGCAAGCTTATGTGCTTAAGATGTAAGTTTCATTAATGGAATATTTCCGTAAACGTACAATGTTTCAGTAGACAGATTATGTCATCATGGTGACTTTGATTGCATCCTCTTGATTGAGTAACCAAGACAAATATGTCAAATGAATGATTTTTAGGTTGAATAACTTAATTATGCAATTAAATGCATTTTAATATCAAATTATAAATTGCTAATTTAAAAATGTTTTTCAATTTTCAATTGGCATTGAAAATAAGAAAAGTTGGAAATGTAATTTACGTCTTTACCTAATAGCAATCGTATAAATTATCCCTGAAATATTATCAATGATTTAAAATATTTTCAGTTTTAAAATTAAGGCAAAATTTAATTTCCAATTCAAAGCTACACTTGGATGTACATTTTCAATTTTGCTTGTTGGTTTAGAAATTTTTAAAATTCAAAATTTGACCACAACTACGCCATCTTTTAGCCCAACTTTAAACTTTTATCAAATAAAATTGAATTGAAATTGAAAAGATTGTGGTTTTACGTCCTCCACAAGATAAAATTTTTGGATAAAATTTTCAACAAGTTACATAGAATCGACACTTTTAATCATCAA
Organism: Rhizoglyphus robini; assembly: GCA_023373905.1. Taxonomy (NCBI): domain Eukaryota; kingdom Metazoa; phylum Arthropoda; class Arachnida; order Sarcoptiformes; family Acaridae; genus Rhizoglyphus; species Rhizoglyphus robini. The sequence continues at coordinate 789,290 of JAKIJQ010000005.1, read as the reverse complement.
GTTTTCAATTTGATCAGCTAATTTCTCATGCTGATTTGTACTTAAAATTCTCTTTGATGCTTGTTCCAGTTTGACTCTCATTGTCTCATCATTCATCACTCGGTCAATAGCTTGAATGAGTTGATTTGTCTCGAAATCATACGGATCGACTCTAAATCCCAGCCCGGTTTCGTGCAATCGTTGAGCATTGTCGTACTGGTCACCGAACAGTGGCATCACAATCATTGGTTTGCCCAGAGCAAATGTTTCTGTGACAGTATTGTTGCCACCATGAGTGATGACCAAGTCCATCAGTGGCACCAGTTTAGCTTGAGGCAAGAATCGATCACCCCAAGCATTGTGGGGCAAGTTCAATTCTGCATGTCGAGGACCTTTTGAGACAATGTATTTGTGATTGGTCTGTTTGATTGTGTCCAACAGTCTGTTCATTAATTTCAAATCAATCGAGCCCATTGATCCCATCGACAAGTAAACCCATTTGCCAGTCCACTTTCCGTTTAAATCATTACTAATAAATGTTTTCGGTACAAGGGGGTCCAATCGAATGATTTCTTGTGATGGATTTTTATTGAACACTTCAATGTTGAACCATCCTTTGTCACGAATTGCCTGGAAATTGTATTCCTCTGGAAATGCATACAACGCTAGCAAAGCATGTTCCAGTGGTAGTGCCACATCATTCGGGTAACGAGCATAGCCCAATTCATGTTCGATGAAATCGTTGTACTCTTTCGAGTAGCGAAATAGTCGGTTTATTTTCTTGAATCGATACCATGCCTCGTCACGTGGTGCACTTGAAGGATATCCTATGTTGAATACAATTTAGTAAAGTTAAAGTGTTTAAATCAAATTAAATTTATTACCAGAACCATTTGGCGGCACTTGATCCGTTTCGACACTAATGTACGCCACGGGAGTAAGACTCATGTTGATCACCCAAGGAATGCCCGAATGGTACACTGCTGGAAGTATGTACGCAGTATCGATCCAAATCAAATTAGGTTTATACTTTTCGATAGCTTTACGCACAAAATCATCACACTGTCTTGCCACTTCATTGGCCCGTGGATTATGGTGGAACACTTTGAGCAATGCAGTGTATTTCTTTTCGACCGGCGTTGATCCAATCACTCCGCTGTCGAAAAGATCGTTGGCCCATGACTCTCCTGCATTCTCAACAGATGTTTCCGTTTTGAGACAATAGATGTCTTCCTCGAAACCAAGTGCAGCCAATTTACCTTTGAACGATTGTTCAATATGAAAAATGACTCGATGTCCTCGCGAGAGCAGCGGCTTGGTCGATCCGGCACAGGCGTTCACATGACCAACACAGTCAATGGGAGCCACCAAAATAGTCAACGGTTTCATGTTCGCATACAATGTTTTGTCCTGAATAAAATGCTTTCACTGAAAATTCCCGATTTTATACGTCTCAACACAAGACCACATTGTTTAGACGTGATGCAAGAAAGTGACAAATGCACTTTTGCGTTCGATCATTTCGATTATCATTTGGCAATTATCAAAGTGTCCATTTTGTACTATGCGCACTTAGTATTTCAATGATAGAACAAATTTGTTACATATGCTTTTTGTATGATTACTTGAAATTTTGAAATGCAATAATAATATATTCTTGACCATATTTATTTACTTGACTACATGAAAATTTTCATTTATGAATATTATATGAATTAATTAGCACATTTTTGTGTTTCAATGAAATTATTTGTAACGCCTTTGAGAAGTCGCCCAATTTGTTGTTGTTGTTTATTGCTCTTGATTTAGCTTTTGTTACTAAGTTAATTAGTAGAATATATTTTATTGTGATAAATAACTGAATAAATTAGTCACACAAAAATAAGTCAATAATAATCAATCATTGCATTTATTGCCATAATTTGTCAAACAATGTAGCATTACTAAATACTCAAAATAATTATTACTGTTTTATTATGCAAAGTTGTATATTGAATTAGTTAAATCAATTAATCATACAAAATAATTAATATTTTTTTGCGATTGCTCAAGTTTTGGAATATTGTTTTCGGAAAATAAACATGAAATATGCACTGATGTAAGCCATTGCCTGGATTAATGCAAAAATTTGTATTGTCATTCGACATTTTGTACTAGAAATAATGTTACCGCATAAATAGATTTCAATGTTATTCGGTAATTGTCAAACATGCGAAACGAGTACGGGTGCAATCGTTTGCTCATTTGAAGTGATTCAACCTGAAATGCACACCAAATTAATATTAATTTGACCTAATCACACGAAATACCTTTAAAGAATGACTCTTTCGAATAGATTTGAATGCACCATTATGCACAAAATTGATATTAAATGTTCGATTGAGCAGTTCAATGAGACGATTGTGTTTGGTGATGTATGCACATTCGTTGATGATGGAAAACAAGAAAAAATTAAACTCAATCACTACTAATGTAAAGAATGCTTTGTAGTTTAGGGAAATTTGACCATAAACAACCGAATGTGTAGTGTAATTGCACTGCGATGTAGTAAGGAATGATGCCCGACAAGAGAGGCACACAGAATCGAGTGTGCTCGGCGATAAATTCGCACAGTTGAACTAGATCTCGATTTAGTCTGTAATATTGTCGTAGAAGATTAAGATTTGCTTTGTGGGTTTTGTTGACTTTTTGTACAATTGAACTCAATTTTGCAATAATTGTTTGTTGCCGTATGCGAATGTATCTGCTTGTCAATATGATGTAGATGAGTATGCCAAATACAGCTAAAAAGTACAATAAATTTAAATTAGATAAGAATTACTGTTCGTTACTTACCATAACTATAATAAAACACAAACAGTGGAAACAGAATAAGCCAAAATAGAAATGATTTGACACTTAGCAATTGAATGTGGTTCGTCCAAACATTGCCCAAAACGTACAGCATTATTACCACAAACAAGCCAATTGAGGTAAACTGCAAAATCAATTTGATTAAATGTCGAGTTTGGATTATTTGAACAGATTCGGCCAATTCTAAAAATTAATTCAGCATTATTTATTGTTAGCAATTAGCAATGACAAACCTTTTCTGTTCACAATGATAACCTCATCGTTGATTTGATATATTTTGAATTTGTCTTTAATTTGTGCAGTGCAAATTAAGCATAAATAAATGTCAATTGAAACGATGACATCGAGCGCAATTCCGAAATCTATTTGAGCCCAAATTGGCCGAGGAATTATTTGATGTGTAAAGATGTGAGCATTGTCTTGGAGGGACTTCCACAAGTTGTCATATGAAATGGACTCGGGATGAAGTCCAAACGTTCCATAGAGTGGCACAAGGATTGTGGTCAGTATGGCAAAGTAGTAATACTTGCTAGATTGATTTGACCGATCAAAGGGGCGGCTTACAGGATTCAATTTACTGTACAAATATACAAAATGATTTTGGATTGTACTGAAAATTGCTGTGAGAATTATTGCAATTTTCATTTTCATTTTATTGTAAATTGACGTAAATATTTTAAAGAATTTTATCATTTTAAACAACACTAACACCATTTCGGAATAATAAAAATATAAATTGTATTTAAAAAATAATTGTATTTTTAATTTCTTGGTAAAATATTCCAATCCATAATTATTATTGCTCCATAAAAATTGATCGAGTGTTAATAATTAATTTACTCAATTTTTCTAATTATCACGTCAAGCAATTAAAATAATAAATCAATTTTTGTTGGTTTATTTCGAAGTTTCCATTTGGGCTTGTTTCCTAGTTACGTAAATACGACTAAAATTAAAATTATTTCATCAGAAATTCATTGCTCGACTTAAATAAATCAAATTCAAATCGCCCGAGTTAGTTATTTAAGCATTTCTGAAAATAAAAATTCAACATTTTCTAAGAAAAATTTGTTTACATCTAATCGATGTAATTTGATGATTGCTAAATATGCACTTGCGATTATAGCAGAAAGTTGATTAACATGCACACAAACATAATTTATTTGACTTAACATACGATTTATGTGGCACATTTATTTTTCGATTACTTAAAATAATGTTTTCCTGAAATTAATTGGCTATATTAGGTAAAGGTTTAATCAATTGAATTGTATAGATTATCTATCTTGTATAAAGCATCTACAGAACAATGAATAATTAATCAAACTAAACATAACGGTGCTAGTAGGAATATGCAATAATAATGAAAATATAATTATTTTAATCTCTTAATAAAATTGATTTTAACGAAATGAATCAAAATGAGAAAATTGTTATAAGTAAATCCCAATAAGCCGGCTAATAGCAAATAAGACAATTTTGAATATTAAAATTAAATAAAATCTTTATTGCAAAATTCAATCGATCACATAGTCTTTGGTACAATTGGCTTCCGTCGGGAAATAATCACAAAAACTTGATACATCATCGGAATCAGTTTGATTGTTGTTGGCTGTTTCGGTTGTTGTCTCGAGAGTAGTCAAATTAGTGACTACAGTCGTGCCAATAGAAGTTGTCAGTGTTGTGCCATTGGTCAATGGACTCACAAGACCACGGACTTGGGTGCCATTGCATCCAGGCGCGTTTGGATAGTAGACACAGTGCATTCGGTTGGTGGGGTTGGTTAGGATCTTTTGACTGTCGACATGAGCAATCAATGAATGCATCGAAATGCAAAACAACACAAACACACAACTGAACAGCGAACATTTGAATGTCTTCATTTTGGTAAAATCATTTGTCGATTATGTCAATCAAAGAAAGCATCAACAGCAGATTAAGTGGATTTTAAATAAAGAAGCTTAATATTTATATATTATTCCTCTAAAGAGGATTGCCATGGACTAACGAATGAAGTGTGCAGTTGATTACGCAGAATTGAGCAATGGTTGTCATGGATTCATAACCCAAATGGCTCCATTGCTGGATTTGGCTAATGTTTTCCATTGAACTGTGAGTGAATTAGTGCAATACTCAACGAACAAATGTGACTAAACTAGACTGTGTGACGTTTGTGCATTTACGTGAACATATTTGTGTGTGCAAATGTCACACGTTGGCAAACAGGAGTCTAAACAACGAGCGCAATATACATTCAATAATAATAGTTTAATTAAGTGGACTGTAATGTCATCACCTCATTATATTGTGCCATTAATGCATGATGTACAGGTTGACAAATTATAGGTAGTCAGCACACTAATTGACCAACATGAGTCATAACAATAATTTATGACAAAGGTGGCTAATTGCCCAATTGATAAATAACTTGTTTGGTGTGGAATTTTTGTGTGTTGCGTTTCCGAGAATACAATCAATGGAAATCAGTAAATTGAAAAATGTTGTTTGAAATTTAAAATTCAAAACTCCATCTAGTGGCGCAAATGCTTATTGCAAGTTTTTAAATTTTGAACAAATAAACTTTCCCACAGAGACATCTCTTAACATTCTTAAGGCCGTTACAGAACTTTTCGACTAATTATAAAATAAAATAATATGCCATTTTTATTGAATAAAATAATAAAATACAAAATAAAATCCTGCAAAAATGAAAAAACATAATTTAGCACAAATATTACAATAAAACGGTTGAGCAGGAACAGAAAGTGCATGAATGCTTAAATTAAAATGTTTAATCACAAACGATTTAAATTAAAATATTAATGTTCGATTTATGACTAATTTGTAGTAAATGTAGTGTACAAAATGTTGTGTGTGCGTGTGCTTTTTATATTATATTTGAAAGTTATTTTGCTGGATTTTGTTGTTGTTGTTTTGGAAATGTGTTGTGAAAATAATTAATAAAAATAATATATACCCATAGACCAAAAAGGGCGAAAGTGTACGGGTGTATATGTTGAGGCTGTGTTGAGGTGTGATATGAGTTGGGTTGATAGATTTGGTTGATTCAATTCATGGTCATTTGGTAGAGGCACAAAAGCACACCGGAATGTATTGTCACGAATATTCATGGAAGTGTGCAGTGGCCGAATATGCGTGCAGTATTGTTCCGGATGTGCTTGTCCACACAAATCGACCTGCATAATATTACAAATAGATAATAATCTTAATCCGCATGAGATCCGCTCTTCTTCTGTCTCACTGTGACGCACTCGCTCCCTCTATTGAACTTTCTTGGCAATGAATTTGTACTGAATGCCAGCAACTCCATTTGTAGTTTTGACTCCATTTCCGTTCATCTCGGGCACAAATTGCTTGACGGCAGAATGCAATTTACCTGATCGACGAATCAGATAGGTGTAGATGAAGAAGTTGATGAACAGCACTGCAAATAGGCCGTACAGTGTGAAGCCAATGGTCAGGACGGAGAGTGAGGCGTCACATGGCAGACCGAGCAGTTTGAGCTGTAGTGCACGGTAGTTCACAAACAGACCGACAAACATTTGAGCAATTTGGAGGGTGGTGATTGTGAGACTGATTGCCCGTGGCACGTGAATGTTGGCCACCTTCACCGCGTAGTAGGTGTACATGAGTGAGTGCACAAAGAAGTTCATGTTCACCATCCAACGAGCCGTGGCTGGCGCATCGGGAAAGACAAACCACGAATAGTTTAGTGTGAGCAAATGGTGCACCCAGTGGAGAGCAATCAACTTGCGCTTTCGGAGCAGTACAAATGCTGTGTCCAACAGTTCGATTGCTTTGGACAGTGTGAAGAACAGATACCAAACGTTGAGACGATAATCCTAGGGAAAATGATAAAACACAAATTAGTGCTTGCAACAATAAATAACGAGATGGGACCACTATTGTGGTTAATTACACTTAATCGACACTTAATGCCACACGCACTTGCCGTTAACACTCATAAATCTCGACACTGTTCCACTGTGCTCTTTGGTTGTCCATCTGGCCTGTCTGTCAGTGGCAATCAGTGCACTGAGCAATTGCCTCATTGACCTCCAAATGTGTGAACTATTTTGGATGTATGCGACAAAGTGTTGTGTACTACACAAAGTGCATTTGGTTGCATAGAAGGAATTAAACACAAATGTAACCAATTGATGTGACAATCCGCACAATCATCCCAAACCATTTCAATGCAAATGGAACGATGCAAACAAGCAACAACACTCAATTGGAACTTACACTCAAGGTTAGCATGTCACATTATTATTTTTTGCTTGTTACATTTTAATGTCCAAATCCTGCAATTTACTGTCTCACCTAAGCATTATTATCAAACAGTTAAATCTTTTCCCATATCCATTCAAATCTCATATTTCATAATTGAAACTGCTAAAACATTTGGTGATTTGTCCAGACATTTCCCCGTTCGAACAAACCCGCACAATTGCCCATACGATTAGCACACAAAGCACACACACACGACAGGTGAACATTTTAATGTTGAAAAGTCGAAAAAATGATTTATCATGTCATCAGCAAAATATACAGTTTGGAGATGTATGAGCTCAAATTGGGACATGATTTGTGATGTAATGTGCGAATAGTAATGAATTGACTAATGGCAAAGTAAACATAAAGCAGCCTTAACCTTTAAAACGGACATTTATATCATCAATTTAGTCGAATAGATTGTGCATGCATGTTGTATATCTTTGAGTAATGATTACTTTCACTCAAACACACATAATTTACCAAATAATGTATAAAATCGATCCCGAAAAGTCTACTACTACAAATCACACTAATCCGCTGAACGTCAACACAGCCATTACACAACTCGTCACATTGTTCAATATTGAATGTAACCTTTCGAATGAGGAAAAGTGTGGCCATATGTGAGATAATCGTTAAAATGCAATAAGAAGCAGTAGGTTCGAAATTCAAGTTTCACTTTCTTAATATAGTCTTTGTGTGCCTGTGACTGACTAATTACTTTGTGTGTAATGTTTTAATAATTGACATTTGTTTGTTGTATGTGCATAAATAACATCAATCGGGTTGGTCCCAAGTGAGTGTGTCGTGTGTGTCGTGTTGTTGGGGCAAAGTATCTAAACGATTGATCTAATGTCCTCTGAGCAGTACTTCCAACATGCACATCACACCATTGAGACACAGACACAGACACATCCTGTGATGCGCACTGAATGGACACTTTCACACACAACACTGGGACACAAGTGAGAGAAGGTGCACAACAATGCATCACAATATGTCACATGGCACAATCAAACAACTACACTCTACACTCACAACGTCAGAGATGACAGACATTCAGACTAAGACGTAGTAGACATCATCATAATGTTCTCATGAAGGATAACCTTTCGACAAAGTGACCAATTCTCAAGATTGACTGATTTGCTGTGTGGTTTAGCCTTTCGCTCTCAACCTAGATACAATCGAGTGCCTTTCTAGTGTGTATGTGTGAATATTCACACACAGCGAGTCTATGAATGTAGTGTTATGTATTATTCTCTTGTTAGGTCATCATTTGGCGCATCATCTCAAGACAACCGGTTACACTCCCAATGAACGGTTGTAATGTCTTCCAGGGATGTCCAATCCGATCGAGTTCAATGCTTTGAACTATTCACGCACTCTACTACTCCATTGAGCGTTTGCCGATGGCCTCTCGTCTTTGACCATCACCACCACCACCACCACCGGCACACACCTTGATACTTTTAATAGAACATACACCATTCACCAGTATCAATTGAACGAACGACTCTCTCCGCTTACACTAAACTAGCCATAAAATGCACTTTCAAATATGTACCACATTTGCACTTTTTTGTTGCTGTATTCGTGTGCAGTCACGAATGGATATGGTTGCGTTGTACGGCACATCTAGCTAATTTGTGATTTTATGCCTAAATCTTCCATAAATGTGTTATGTGACTATTGAATTAGCCATTACGAGTAGTAGATTATTGACTATATTGGCAAAAAATAATACTCTTTTCTTTGCATGGTTAATAGCATTGGAGAAGACAATAGCCAATAGCATTAGGACATTAAATACGTCGGTGATTTATCCCGAATAAACTAATTTTAGTTCCGATCATAAATTAAGGAAATTAATGTCCACTGCATTAGCTCGTGCTTGTCGACATTGCATTTCACCATGAGCACACTCACACACACTCAACTGTCCATAATTGACCTCAATGCAGTGTGGACAGTGGTCAGTGGTAGTGATTTGTTGATTGAATCATTATCATTTCAATATATCATTTGTAAACTGTCGTAACGGTATTGCCCAATTGAACACTACTGAGACACTCACTTTGTCTTGCCAAGAGTCAATATTGACACTAGATGGCCGGCTTAGTTTGTCTCTGTCTGTCTGCCTGTCTCACTCTGTCTATCTGTCTAAGGTTTGTTCACGTTCGATCACATCAGTTCAATCGAATCGATCAGTGAACTCTTCACTCATCCAGCCACTTAGCCAGTCACTCACTGCCTCACTCACTCCCCGGCAGAAGTCAATCAGTCGTCTATATTTATTTACGCCCGGAGCGATAGTGTTGAGTTGATATTCTCGATTCCATGTTGATTCGACACACTTTATTTATTATTCCGAGCAGAGTCACACACACAGACACGTTCTTCCTCAAACACCACAAATCGGGCATTGGACATTTCCAATGGTTGTGTCTCAGCTTCTCGTGTCTCAACTGGGTCAAGGTGCATGCACCTCTGATCAATCCACTGATCTGAGCCTGTCTCCAGATAACTCGATCGAGTAAGTTTCGAGTGACTCAAAAACTCTTCACCAAAGTCAACGCGCGCGTTTGTTCATTCAAGACAAGACACATCACACTGTGGGGCTAATTAAAATTAATCGAGGAGAAAGAGGCAAGCAGCCAGCAAATGTACAACATTATCAAGAGGCCTCATTGATGTGTTCAAATGATTTGTCTTCGGGGGATGTAACGAATACACCCGCACAAATCAATGTGCACAATTTCAAATTGTCGAGCACAAATCATTGTAAGGTTATTACGAGACTAGTGTTGTGACTCGAATGCACACACAAACACAAGTCTGTGATGAAATCGATTGCTTGATAAGGAACTCTCAAGTGTAAAGCAACGGAATTTTACACCATTGAAGGCCTTATCAATGTTAAGGTGGGGGACCCGTGCAGCCCCAGGCGTGCAAACTGCAATTGAATCCAATTAAAGCACACAACATCCATGGGAAAGTGACCTTATAAGCTCATATGTTCTATATAGAGTGTCAACACTGCTGTGTCCAAGAATTGCAAACGATTATTCAATAACGAATCCTTGATTCGAGCCTTTAAAACGAGCAAACACTAAATTAGCATGTGTTTCACATTGGCAATATTCTCGATAGGAATAATTTGGGGGTGATTATCGATGCTAAATGCTATTGCAATGAATTGAGTCAACACAACTCGTGAGCACACGAATTGTTGTGCAATTGCAACTTGATTAGAGAGTTAATAATGAACATATTGATTATTCCAGTGAGCGACACTCGAGAACAAATTGCCACTGTCTTGTGAATGTATTGTGCTACTGTGTGTGTTGTGTGCTATTATGTCATCTCAAGGATACACTTCCCTTCACAAATTGTTATTATAAACTTTTTGTTTGATTAACTCGTAAAATTAGTAATAAAACGATCGATTTAAGGTGCTCAAATGCAGATCATCATTGACTGTGTGTGTGGATCAAGAAGGTCTGTGTTATTGATATTAATCGACATGACATCCTTCACGGATGATGATGCACAGCCTTGTGCATTAAAATATCGTAAATTTTTTGTTTTCTTTTTAAACATTTCCTCATTTGCAAAAAGATTTCCCACGAACACAAACAAAAAGTAATGTAATGTACAAATGTGAAAATGGTTCAAAATAAAGTGTAAAACTTATTGCGAAAATGGTGTCACTGGTTGAGATGTGTGCTGAACTGGTCTGGATTGAATCAAGCTATAAATGGATGTCCTGTGTTGTGTGTTTGAGTGTCTCAACAGTGCACAACAACCGACTTGACTTAGCATTCATGCGGACTGCATCATTCAGTTTTGGTTTGCATTGTTCGTTTGTGTTCGATCAATAATAATGCAGACTGTTGAGTGATTGATTGGCCATGTTGGCTGCTGCTGGTGGTGGTGCTTGGTGCTGGTCAGTTGGTTACTCGGTTAGCAGTACTGTGCCACTGTGCTGTCCTGTGCAATATATCAAACATCAAACAGACACTGACCGAAATAGTCCCGTCTCGGTCTGTGTTGAATGTGCTCAACTCGATGGATCGCCCAATCATAATTTGTTGGTTCCGTTCCACTGAGCACACTCACCACTGAGAGCAAATAGGAAGAACGGACACAACAAATGACAAGAAGCGACCACAGCGCTAAGCCAATTGACTGTATGAGACATTTGTTCGAGAGACTAATTGAGACGTTCGAGTTTGACCTTTTTTCTAACCAAATGCTTTGATCGATCACATCTCTTCACATCTTGGCAAAAAATTTTGATCACTCACAGACACAGACAGATTGGCTTAGATTTTAAATACTGAATTCGTTTGTTTTCTAATCAATATAAAACTAATCAAAAAATCAAAATGACCTTTTGGAGATCGTCTAGATACAAGAGAAATCAGTTCAATCAATAATTACTACTAGGTTCGAACGAGAAAACACAAAGTTTGGGCAATTCGTTTAAATATAGATCACTTTTTGTGGTTATTGTTTGCATAACTATTTGTGTGGTTCGAATTGAATTTGTTCAATTTAAGGCTAACTAGACCAGTACAAGCACCTTACCGGGACTGAATTGTATTGTTTGAGGACTTTGTGAGTACGCTCTCGGACATTGCGTACGTTCAAGTGGAGTAAAGTGAGGCAAAGTGAACATTCACTCAAGTGGATTCATTCAATAACTCAACAATGCAGCGTAATTGAGCATTGCATTGTCACTGTTCAAAAGAGTGGGTCAGATCATTTCAAGCACACATCTCATTCAACACTATCAATTTCAGTAAGATTGATTGCCATTGAATTGTGCACACTCGTTTATGCCTAAATTGATGAGTCTCGTTACACATTGATAACATTTCATTTTATTTATTTAAAAGTGAAATTCATTCAATGGAAATTTCCTATTTCCGCTTGCTGTGCCGAGTGCAAATGATCATCATCAACGATCAAGTTTACTGAAACACTCACTCAAAGTTCACAAAGTGCAGTGCAACTTTGTGTCTAGCAAGTGTCTGAGGCCACTTCACACAACAACCGGAGGTGATCAAAGCGATATCCCTCTCCAATGGTCTCACTCTTTACTCACTTAGAGTTCAACAAGTGCATTACACCACATTGCAACTAGTTTAGTCATGAAAACAAATATTCAATAGTTTTCAATTCAAAGCAAAATTATTCTCTAAAAATCATATTTTCAAAAATTGGCGTTTTTATGATCTGTAACAAACCAAACATTGTGCCATTTTAGGCCATGTTACAATGGAACAAAAATAGATTTGGGTTATTCATTTGTGCAATTGGCCCAATTGGATTTTTTGAGTTGGACAAAAAAATTGAATGAACAAGAGAAAACTCGTGATGGTTTCAAGTGGAGTGAAGTGGTATTTTCCAATGAAAGCCGATTGGGTAAATATGACTGCAAATGTAAGGCACTCGGTCTCTGTGTGAGTGTTGTCTGTGGCGATGATCGTTCGAGCAATTGAAGAGGGCAAAGCCGGTTATGGCAATTAGTGGCAGTGAATTATTGGGTTACACATGCGTGCTAATGGCACAATGGCCAATGGCATTACAATGCCGCGCGCCAGTGTTGTGCCCTGACCACTCCACTCGAAATCCACTGACCAGCACAGCTAAACTTGATCGTTCGCTCTCTGCCTGTCCTTTAGATTCGATCATAATATGCGATATGCAACCAAGACAGTCATCGAATCTGTTCACATTAAATTGCGAGTCTAGACTAGATTTTGCAATATTAAATGTGTCGTAATCTAAATTAATGCACAACAGCAAAGCGCCACAAATACAAACAAAATCTCGCCAAACGTTTGAATATCAAATTTGAATACCTAAAAACCAACAACCAAATGCACCTTTATTTGGACACACTCACAATCGATCTATATCAATTTGCATTTGATTGGCATAACTTTCTAAATATAGACAACAAACGAGCTAAAATATAAAAGAAAACTGCACAAATTGCGCAACGTAATAAATTTTCCTCTCTTTACTCTTTTTTGTGTGAGTGTGGAAAAAGTCTTAACAGGATTAGTGTCACTTAATTTAATATTCAACAAAATTAATTAGCGAAAATATATAAAGATCTTAAATAAATTTGCATTTCATTTCACTTTGCGAATGCGTTTCGTGACTTGAAATCATTTATATTCTAAATTTAAAGAAATGTTCACTAATTAACTGAATCCACTGAATGGTGAAATTTTAAGTAATTTTTAATTTGGGCTTTGAATTCAAAATTTGAATTTAAATTTTAACAAAATTTGCACATGTGAAATGTCATGAATGGAGCGAAGTGGATGAGTGAGCTGCAATGTGAGGGGAACAAATTAGTGGAAGTGCAGTTTGGGGGGATGGAACGATCGTGTCACTGCCCCCGGGCCTAAAGCTATTATTATTTCATTAAGGCAAGTTGAGTGTGTGAGGCAGAGATTCGAGTGGATTCGAGTGTGATCAGATGAGATGAGATGAGACGAGTCGAGCCGATAGGATGATTGCACTTGCACCCACTCTAGACACAGTTTGCGTGCCACGGCTCAGACACTGTGCACAATATACATTGGATAACGATTTACTAGTAGATGAAATATGCTAATTGGATATGACCAGATTGCACTGACCGACTGTGCAAGGTAGCTGTAGTGTAGTGTAGTACAGCTCTGAGAGATCATAGCCAAATGTAATATGTTCACTATGTACGGCCAAGATAACAATCATGCTCTCGTGCACAATAACTAGTTTGGGCTAGGTCAATGTTTTTTTGCTTGTTTGTTTGTTTCAAGTTTGGCACAAGAAGCAAAAGTCGTAAAACGGAATCGAATTCTAATAATAACCCACTTGTTGGTTATATATTATTTTTAAATATTTAATACCTTAAGATGCTTTACTATTTCGATTCGTTAATTCACTCATTCGCTTCTTTCTCTCTCAACTCTGCTCACTTGACATTTGATTACACTGGACAGGATTGTGGTTGTCGTTGCTCTGGTCGTGGTCTCGTTCAATCAGATGGTCATTGCATTGTTTTTGCTCCCTCACTTACTCACTCTCTGTTGGTCTCTGCTTTGTTTGTCTAGGCACACACAACACAATCTAGGCTATACTACTAAGTAGTGGTGGAAGGGCAAAGGACTCCTCAGTCCACAGACACATCAAACACACCGAGCAGAAGCGAAAACACAATTATGAGCTTTAACTCGGTAAAAAACAAAGCAGAAATGGCTCGTGGTGATGGTGGTGCGGATGTTGGAGCCAGTGGAGTGTTCTCTATAAATAGCTCTCTCCGCATCTCTACCCGAGCGCCATTGCCGGTAATGGGCCAGTGCTGGTCAGTCTATTAACGCTCTTTCGCCCAAACCAACACTACACTCAGCTGTGCATACCATTCAAAGCACATTCACTTGGCGCGCGCGAGCTTTCCATTCTTGTGCAGTCGATTAGTCGATTGACGTGCACACTTTCAACAAAACTGACAGACGAGACAAACGAGTTCAATTGTGTTGGAGATTGTGACGAGAAAAGAGCTTTGCTGTATGACTTTAACACATATCGATTATTGAACTATTGCGAATATATTTTGGGTTTGGTTTAGTGGCTTTGAGTGTTTTGTTGTGTTGTGTTGAGGTGAAGTGAACTTGATTGTATTGTAATGACGCTAAATGAGCATCTAATGTGAGCTTGATGAGATGAGATGCGATTAGGCTCTCAGTGCACTCAGGCAGATTAGTGCATGCAAGTGTACGGAAATTGGCACTAATTTAGACAAACCTGTTGATCTGCCTTAAAATGTAGAGCAAATGATGAAGTGATGATGTTTTCACTAACACATGCTAAATCAAATTTAATCTTGAAATTTTTTCTTGTTATGAAAAATCTCACAACAAACCCAAATCAAATCTAGTTCAAATTCTAGTTCAATAACAAATCAATAACCTATATAAATCACAGATTATAAATAAATAATTAAACTATTTTTAAAAGTCATGCTTTAAAAATATTATTTATGCTTTCGTGATCGATAAGCAAAAAGTAAAACAAAAAATTGTTTGCTCAAATCTTGTTGGTTTCACTCGAACATATGTTTTAGCACAAATGTTGTCGAGTAATTTGTCAGTAAAACAGCACACACTTTCATTGGCAAAATCAATGAGAAAGAGTTGTGAGCATCATCGATGGTCAAAACAAAACGAAATGGTCTACAGATTTGGCAGATTGTGGCATTAGGCCAGTGGGAGACCACTTGCTAAGTGCTCGTAAGCTAAAAATACTCGTTAAACATTTACTAAAGCTGCTTTTTGGAGGGAGATTATTAGACACTCAAGACTATGAGAGGGCAGAGTGGAACAGTGAGAATATTCACTGGCATGACACACAATTGCGCGGAATGAGCACAGCACCGAATGACCCACGGCAGAATGAGTCATTAGAGGGACAATCGAGTGATTGTGATCCAATTGATTAGTGACACTAATTGGGCAGTACTGATTTGCATTGCTCTGTTCGCTTCATGTAGCATCACACGAGTGCGAGCTGCATGCACGGGCACACACTTGACATTGGTCACTGATCAATTGAACTGTTGAATGGCTGTTGAGTGGTACAGGCCAAGCCATCAATCCATTGCCGGCACCGACTAACCTCGATTCTACTCCCTGCACTCTCAACTCATCATAATAATCGAGACTAATTAAGACAATTGACGATTGATTGGCGTGAAGTAAACTTGTTTGTGGCTGGCCGGATTCGATGCATCACTCAACAAGCACCGAGCAGCAACCCCCAACGGGCAAACCAATTTGAGCACATGACAAACACCACACAGACAATGTTCGTGTGATTTAAACCGATTCTAAGTTTTGGCGCTCACTGCTTCACTGGCTTTCACCAATTGTGGTGATGATTAGTTGGTAACTGATGAATGGAAGATTTATTGTGACAAATCAAATAGGTGAATGTCACTTAACAAAAACTTGAATACAAATCTAATTGAAAGTACTCAAAGTGTTACCAAGTTCATACAATTTCGGGTAAATATACGTCACTACAGTAATAGAGCAAGGATATCCGTAGACAAAGATGTGTGATATCAATTTGGTAACATGAGAATTATCATCAATAACAAATTACGGAAATTTGCGATTGCGACGATATTATTGTGCATTTGGGTTTTTCAAATTGTATTTTTTGAATATCAAGAGTAAATTTGTTGGCGAATGTTCAATATTTGTGATGTACCTTTTATTTTACCAATTTTTCGATTGTTCTCTAATAAAAAGGGGAATTTTTTTTGGTCAATTGATGCGATTTTGGTGAACATATGAACTGAACGCTTTTGGCTTATCGAATTGCTACTGGCAAGTTGCGAGCAACATCGCAAATTATGGCGATTAATAAATTGTGACTGACAAGTGATGACAAAAGATGGAGATTTGTCCTGTGGGGACAATGGAAATGTGTGCCACTGGTGAATTGATCGATTCGGTGCATGAAATTATTAGAAGTTTAAAATTAGATTTGTCTGTGCGTGTGTGTATGTGCAATCAAGTGAAAAGTGCCTAGGAAATGCTAACTGATTTCTATAGAAGTGCAAGTATTTTTAGAGAAAATATATTTGGGGAAATTATTATTGACAAATTGTGATTTACGAGTGGTGAAAGCATCGTGCGATGTGCTCAATGGGTTACTCTACTCGAAGTATTTTGCTGTCACTGCCTAATCGTACTTGTCTGCACACTAATCAACAATCCAAAAGGGTTAACACTTACGTAGTAGTAGGTCGATTGACTGTACGAATACTTGAGGCCGTGGTTGGTGAGCACGTGGGTGAATTCAGGTAGACAGCGAACGGTACCAAAAATGGAGAAAATTGCCAGTAGCACATTCCAGCCAATCAAGAGACCCTTCATGCGGTATGGGTCACGGTGGAGCATGAATCGTTTCATTGCACCAATTGCGATCAAGTAGCCGATGGAGATGTAGAAGGAAAAGTACCACTTGCTCAGACTTCGGTGCACAAAGTCAGAATTGTGGAGGATGAAGTCTTCAAAGAAGTACGAATTGGGAATGCCCGGAAAGTTGTCCAATTCCCGTGAGAAGTTGTGCATCATTCCGGGCTTGTACACGTGGAAGTCGTGGAAACGAACATCCCGGTAATTGGACATATCAACCATGTTGGCCATTTTTGGGTCAATGTTGGCTCAAATGGTGCTATCAACCCAAAGTGCAGTGTTCACTTGTGTTCACACAGTAAATCACACACAGTTCAGGTCACTGGTTCACAGAATTGAGTAATGCACACATGGAAATGCACTTGTGGTGAGTGTTGAAGGCGAACACGAATGGGCACTTGTTGTTGGTCGCCGAGACAAAAGACCGAATCAGTCTGGCGAGTTGAGGCGCGACTGAAGTTTCGCTTGAGCTCTAGTCTCTCGACCGATCGAGAGCAATGGCTACTATTTATACGAATACATGGCTTGCGGCGGCGACAGTGGCGGCAACACTGACGATCGTGGTGGTGCTCAACTGACTGATGCACAACTGAATGGCGATGGTTGAGGCATTGTGAAGCACACAAGAACAGTGAGAGACACTGACGGACATAGGAGAGAAAGCACTGTTCCTCCACTTGCACACTCCGCATCTTACCTGCTACTTCTTCTGTTCGTGCCTTTTCACCATAATACTCAACTGGTCTCTAATTAAAGAACACTCACTCACACAGCACTTCTACCTATTTTCCAGTGAGGCTAAAGTGGTCGTGGTCATATTCCCAAAAGCAAAATAAGACGCTTCCTTCCCTTATAATATCGAGATGCATATTCAATGTCCGGAGGTACCCATCTCTAATGAAATAGTCATGCTAAGGCATATTTGGTTAAATCACAAACATGTGATTTTGATAAGTTGTACTAAAATCTACTCGAAAATTCAGTTAGGCAAATTTCAGTAAATAAATTTCAAATATTCATAACTTGAAATTTCCACTTGACTTTGGCGCTTGTTGAAGATTCGTGGGTTGATAAATTGTTTATTCGTATTTCGACATTAATTAAAAATGGTAAAACACTGTCCTACAGATGAAGAAGCTTCTTCTTCTTTGAATGCATATTTGCCTGATGAAGTACAATAAATCCATAATTTGATTAGCAATCTGAGACACAAAATTCAAAATTTAAATTTAAATATTTTTTGCTCGGTTTTATCGTTTTGCACTTGACGAACTTCAAAGGTTAGCGTTGTTGTTGTTGATTTCCTTGAATGAACAAACAAATCGATTATAACCTCAAACTGATAACCAATCTCACTATAGTCCCGTTATTTATTAATCTCGAGCACGTGTCAATGAAACATTATTACTTTATTATGTATAAAACAACAAACATCACTGCTATATGGAAATAACTTCAAGTTTAAGTTTAAGGCATTTTTCCTTTTAGCATCAATCGACAATGAGGATAATCCAATCCAATGCAGCAAATCCTCACTTCATCTGTATATCACGAGTATGTGAACCTTCACCGAATGACGTCATTTAGTTTGTTGTATAACACAAATTGTAGCTTTATTTTATTATACAATTCGGACAACATCCTTCAACAACGAATCGTTTGAAACGTTCAAATATTACAACAAAAAATAAAATGAATTAATTACTGGTTCGAGTGCAACTTGATTACCAACGTGAAAATTGGTATAATTAGTTGCGATTGGTTTATTTACAAATGAAATGATAATTTTGTATATAGCAGTGAAAGAAAAATATATTATGCACAAAAAGAACAGAAAAGGTAGATTTTATCAATGTTTATTTTGTAAACATTCCAGAATGATTACGTTTGCAAATAATTAAAGATTCTTTTGACGATGATCTCCCCCGTGCATATGAACGTACCATCATTAGTCAGCATTGACAGATTAACTTAACGATCGCATCGGATGAACAACCAAAAGAGCACAAACTTTCACTTGGTTCAGGTATTTTCTAGCAATTGCTTAATCTGCCAAGGTTGAAATTGTTCTTAGATAGTAGCAACAAGTTGTTGTGTGTACTACTTCAAGAAAGCGAAAAAAACTGAATGATGTCACAAAGTCATATTCAAACACCTTCTTCAACATACCCTAACTTTACATCTACATTGTAAGATTGTGCTAATTGCTAAAGAAAAAGACAAATCGAGTTCAAAATCAAATGATTTAAAATGCGCAGTATTTTTGAAAAATAAAAACTGGTTTTTGGATTGTATAATTGATATAAGTGAATCATAAGAATAAGGACGAGTTTGTGATCAGATATGCCAAATGGTTCATACAGGCAAGACAAGTCTGTATGTTTTCAAGTTCGATGAATTTGTTTTTTGAGTTACCAAACTAGTTGGGTTATACGTTCACTTTTGGTGTTTACCATTTGTTAGGACATTAGCACTGGCACTCTCCAACAAGCCAAACTAATACGATTAAGATTTTTTGCTCAATTTATCACCGATTAAATAGAACCTCCTTGTTGCGCTCAATTTAATGCAATGCGAAAATGTTAATCAACATTTTAATTTGGTCATATTTTTGTTGATTAATTTAATTTGTTGGATCTATCATTACCCAATAAATTGAATTCACTTATGCATCGAATTGCCAATGAAAAAATGTTAAGTCTATTTGTTAATTGATTTTGTTGTTTAGCATTAAAGTTTGTTTAGTTCAAATGTGCATGATAATCTCCGCGAAGAAACAAACAAAATTGTGCAACAACAAAACAAATTGTGCTTGTCGCTACTGTGTCAAATTGACTTGTTGATTGATTTGCTGATACAACGATTTACTAATTAAAGTATTATGTTTTCAACTGAACAAAAAGATTATCCATAAGAAAAAACAAATAAACTAAAGTTGAGCAACTCGATATCCAGAAGTTGTTTGTAACTTGATAAATGATTTTAGTATGTGTGTGTTGTGAAATTGAGAATCAAAAATCGTTTATTCAATTATAATTATTATTCAATTTTCACATT
Source organism: Rhizoglyphus robini (assembly GCA_023373905.1). Classification (NCBI taxonomy): domain Eukaryota; kingdom Metazoa; phylum Arthropoda; class Arachnida; order Sarcoptiformes; family Acaridae; genus Rhizoglyphus; species Rhizoglyphus robini. The sequence continues at coordinate 769,110 of JAKIJQ010000005.1, read as the reverse complement.
TACACAGTAAAAAATGAAAAAATGTTACTTTGATTGGTAATCGAACAGGTGTCAGTATACCTTTACCTAGTACATATCATATCAAATTAATTAATTAAATCCTTTCCTAAACCACGATCAACACAACGATGATGTGCAATGTCAACAGCGACACAACATTACTCCTCCGACTGACAAGCTCAACTGATTTGTTGATTTGCTAACTTAATTTATTTATTGCACCATTTCGCATCATTAAATGGTTGAGGAGAAGAAGACCTTCTGTGATTAGTCAGGCTTAATTTGGACTAAATGTTCAGATCATAATCAGCGAAGGCATGTTAATGTTAATTTGAGAAAATTGGTTCAATGTCAAACCAATTTTTGATTTTGTTGTTTGATAAACATCTCACAGCTCAATGAAATGTATCGATTTTATTAAATGCATATTCAATTTTCAATATGCTTTATAAACCATCACAATTCAATTTGAAGCAACAGGTACACGTTGAACTTTGTTAATAAGTAACAGTTTTATAATAGTTACGAAAATTGCATAAAGTCACGTAGTCGTACAACACGTGAGCAATTTTGAGCTAATTCGACTTTTACGAAAGTTACTTTCACCAACAAATTGCAACTTTGTAGTGTCCAACTGTTAGGAAACTTTAAAATATACCAAATAGTAGCGGTATTTGTACTTAGCTAGTAGTGCATAGTGACACCTCTGTGTCACATTACTCATCACACCATTCTAATACCCTTGAAATATCTTGATTTATTTATAGAGATTTTCACCACTCTTGCCGCCGAAAACATTCGTGCGCATTCGAAATTGTTTTGCCAAATGGACACACAATTGACACATGCATGACAATCATCATCACTACAGTGCACAATTGTATCGACTCGAATACGAAATTTCAATAACATTTAAGGGGAAGTGTCACAATGACAATCAAGCCTGTCAGGCACTTCCCATCAATGTTCATTGTAGACAGAGTTCATATAGAAATGATTGAAGTAAAAGCTTATTTAATCAAGTGAAAATTATTCATTGAATTAATAAATAAACATTTATATTTGAAAATAACATATATCAACACTCACTAAATAATTTCCCCGAGTAAAAATTGAAGGAAACATTAACGGTTACATTGAACTTGACTTTTCGTTTTTGATGTTCAAAACATGTAAACATTTCGGTTATTGCATTGGAAAGACTATCATTGACTATTACCACTATTTGTTATTACATTACTTTCCACTTGTTTATTGTCCATCAAAATTTTATCTTCAGGTACAATCAGCTACTGTTGCGTGTTCTTTTTATTATAAAGTTTCAAAACTGTTTAGACTATGGTAATTTAAGAAATTGAATTTTTAGATCAATTGCAACAATGTGATTAAAACTTTCTTAACTAATCTTCTTAATTAATCACAATCAATTAACATTTAAATATAGAAATTGAATGTATTATTGTTAATTAGGCAAGTCTTGTGACAAATGGACTAATGTCTTATTCGGTCATATTCTATGAATGTTAATTGAAGAATAATTATAATTGTCAAGTGCAAATGTTGTGCGTGAATGCATTTACGTCAGGAATGTCACTCACAATAGGCCACAGCACGTATCAATGTTCCATTCATCAGGAAAGCGTCCAACCAATTCAAGTCTATTCACCTTATTGGTGCACTTGATTTGTCAACACAATCCTCACAAGTCAGCAAGTGAATTGATTTGTTTGTCTCCATAATGTCCATCCTCTCTGCTCATGCTAAAATCGCTTCTTGATGACAATTTCTACTGGTCTTTTTGTTTGAGTTTGAAGGTCATGTTCAAGTAAACATTATCTCCATTAGATCAACAAGGAACTGTGCTAAGTATGCGTCTGGAATTTTCCATGTATATTTTGATTTGATTCGATATTTGGCATATTTGCTTGCACTCTGTTGCCCGCTTGACGACAGTTTTGGGTTTGAAATTAATTAATACTTAATTACATACCTGAGGGCAATTTCAAATAATTATTATTTTTGAAAGAAGAACTAAAAGCTTAAAAGCTCCATCTTCACTTGTGTGACGCAAATTATGTGCTTTATTGGGGAATTTAACAATAGGGAAAGTTCTGCTCTTAATTGATTTGTGATGCTTGTGGTAATTAGTGAATTTGTTTGATTATTTAAATTATGTTTGTGCAATCGGACGTTTTTTGATAAATTGTAAGATTATATGATTTATCGGACTGCTCAGCATGCTTGACCAGACAATAATAATAATAATATTAATTCACACAGAGAGACAATGATCTTGGTGACATCCAATCGATGACGTCAATGTACTCAAACATTAATGAGTGATAGTCCTGTGGTGGAGACAGCCTTGAGGGTTGTGTTCGGTTCTGTGTTCAGTGCATTCGATTTATCAAAGGCTTTAGTGCGACTATAGCCCGAAGGATAACAACCAGATCAACACTCACAGTAGAACTACTACACAGGTAGAGTATAAATAAGTTGATTCGAGTTCGATTGAACAAATTTGAAATGTGTTCAACTGTGAATTGTAATTCTTATTACAAAGCATGTAGTTTGAAGTTCAAACCGAAGGTATTCACTGACGTCACACACAAAATGGCCACTGCATCGTTCCAAGTCGATTCATTCGAGTGTCAAGTGTTCATTGGACTAGACCAATCTTAATAATACTAATTATAATAATAAATTGTAATCATAAAATAGAAAGGTATTCCTAACACTGAACATTGAAGGACGAAAGAAAAAACAATTTGCGCGCCGCTGGACTGAGACTTTTGATATTACGTTAATGTCCGAGTCGACCTTCAATTCACTGATTTCTTGTTGCCGCCACTCGGAATGTTTGAAACATCAAATGATTCCTTGCACACATCCTTCGAATTGGTAGTAATGAATAATGAGTAATGAACACTTTGTGGCCAAATTGATACTTTGTGGCGAGAATATGATTGCGACAATGATTTATGTGCCATTCGAACATGTTTGGGCAAGGATGGCTGTTTTGACAATGACTATTCCAACAAAATTGTAATTATATTGATTGGATTTTATTGTGAATTTACTAAAAAATAATAATTGAGTGAATAGTCGATATGATTGAATTTTTATAAATAAAAGAGTAATTTGTCGTATTAAGGGATGACATGGGGGACTTTTTGTGTGAAAATAGTCGCCACATATTTCAGTGTATTATTGGTGGTCATGTGTTGGTACCATTTTAAATTACAATTCTGAACGGATTTTGCTTTTCGATACCAAAAATTAAAGATAAATGTATAATCTTTAAAACAAATGGACCACATCTTTTTAATTTAGCTTTATTCCAAATTTCCATTAAAAAATCGGTAAAACATAAGTAAAATATAGAACACAAGTTTGATGTTCATTTAAGATAAGCTTAGTGAATAATACCAGGTATTCCGGTCCATTCGTTTTAAAGATTATACATTTATCTTTAATTTTTGGTATCGAAAAGCAAAATCCGTTCAGAATTGTAATTTAAAATGGTACCAACACATGACCACCAATAATACACTGAAATATGTGGCGACTATTTTCACACAAAAAGTCCCCCATGTCTTGCCTTAAGTAATTACACAACATTCAATTAGATAATTAATTGACAGTTACCTTTGGGGGCTTTTGGAGCGGGTGCTTGTAGTCAATTTCCTCTTAGTTTGCTAAAGTTCATTACCTTTTGGTTATACTTTTCACATGGTAAAATCGGTTTTGTCCGGTTTGATTCGTCATTCTCGCGTTAGATCTAAACTCGTGTATCAATGCACACGTACATTAGCACGCAGAGGCAATTCGCATTGAGAGTGTGTGAATCGTTGCACTCACTTGGTCATCATCTCAATTGGTCACTTTTCATCAGTGCAACTCGCAATTCAATGCATAATTTGTTGTACAGCAATTACCATATATTAATGTACATGTAAATGTACACGTAATGATTGTTACCCCCAAAATTTCCCATTATTATTGTGCAAATTGGATTTCGTCTCAATTGAACAAATATACTGTGCATTCCATACCCTCTTCTTTTTTGCTGAGTGTTAATGCAAATAAGAAAAATCATTGAGAATTAATTTTGTCAATTACTAATTGGCAATTACACTTACAAATTGGGAGGTTGAATGGTAGGCGGGAAATAATACCAATTTGTTTGTTAAGCGAATTGCACCAAAATTGCGAAATTAACTTTTCACTTAATCCATTCATGTATAGCAATTCTCCTACTTGAACAACCTAATGGACTCAAGCCACAAAGCCAACAATTCACTAAGCACTTTCGATTGGTCTTCTCGTAGATCTCATCAAATGGTCTAATGATTCAATGTTGAGTCTATTTCAGTGTGGAAGCAAATGGATTTTGTTTTTTTGTCTGCACTTGAATGCAGTTTTGCTTATTGTGTGATTTACACAACAAAATTGCAAGATAATCTTTAGCTTTAAAAAATTGAGGCAAAAATGAACAAATATGCACAAGTCGAATTAACGCTACAAATGTATCGACGAGTTTATCGTCAAACAATGATAATAAAAGTATTACAAAAAGTGTTGAATTTGTATTTTCCTATTTAAATATATTTTGTATTTATAAGTGCCACATTTTAAAGTGGTCAAGGTGAGGCCAAGGTAGCAAAATTAGTTCACTTTCGACTTTTATATATTTTTTTACTTGAATTATAAAATAATTATATTTTGTTACAATTTAAAAGAAAATCTTATAAATATTACAAAATTAAATTTTCAGTTTCAATAAATGTTATTTTTGCATTATAAATAAGTTGTGAATTTTTCAGATTTATGTTTAGGTTGCACTCAACAGGTGGCTTTTCACCCAATGATTTGAACGGATCAATCCGACTTGGAATAATTTAGTTAGCCCTTTACGTGACTCAATTGGAGTATACCAAGTCACGTTAAATAGCACAAATTTTAATTGATTGGCGCTTTCGAATGAATTCATGATCGTTATCACATGAAATGCTTGATATCATTTCATGGGAAGAAAACAAGTTCGGAATATTGAAGATGGGTAGGGTGTGGTACTGATCGTAAAATATTTTATGGTTTCTGAATCTCTGAAAGATGTTAAAAAATAATTTTATTTTTTCCTTAATTAAATGCATGGTAAAAATAACAATTTGAACCACTCTTTTTGTCTTGGTAAATTTGGATTGTAAAATTATCTAACTTTCACAAATATTCAAATAGAACCCTCTTGAATTGTAATTTCATTGCACCTTTGTCTGTAAAACGAACGTGCATTGACTATAAAATGTTCGAAGTAGTAAAAGTGTACGTGAAATGGGTCAAGGCACAAGTGGACTGGGTGGTTGGAAAGGTGTCGAAGGTGTAGTGACAAGTCTCGGATGACTTCAAACTCATTCACTGCACTACACTCTACACCTGTACAGTACCAATTAATGTGCTCGTCCTCAGTGCTCACAAACGCCTCTCTGACGATGATGAGGCGATTCACACTGATTGAGCACTCACTCCCCAAGCGATTCGATGGCATCGTGATGTAATGAGCACTAATTGTGGGCACAGGCGAAAGTGTCAAGCGCGACACTGCACCCATTTGCAAATTATATTCACATGGCAGGTTACTCAAGTGCAAATAGTACTCTCTCCTGTGCATCAAATCAGACAGGTTAAACATTGAAAACAAGGAAAGTTGATCAACATTTTAGTACTGTCAGATGAAGAAGAAAATTTGCACTTTCAAGGTGACATCTGCCCGCGCAAAAGTGCAATTTGTTGTCATCAATAAAGATAATGATTCATCAAATCGCTCAAAAGATCATATTTATGATATAATTCGATTAATTCAAGTGATTTTGACCGAAACGTTCCTTTTTGTTATGTAACAAATTGAGCGATTGTTTTCTTGGAGAAGTTTATCATATAAATTGCAATAAAGTTGTGTTAGTTTGCATGCCAAATTGAAAAAATGTATTCTTTTTGTTAAATGTATTCTTCTTTTTAACCTCGAATTATATCACTCATCATCATGTGTTCCATGTGTCCATGATGAAGCATTCTCGTATATCTCCAAGTACAATTAAAATGTGCAAGCACTGACAATGGCAATCAACCAGTGACGACTAGTCCAATGAGTGTAACATGTCATGTTCGATTATCTCGGATATCTTTGTCAATGATGATCGCATCACGTAACGCACGCCAATCTGCATCAGTATCGAATCACTTTGATCAAATCTACTGGTTAGATCGAGTAGTGTAAATAAGATCACAACAGGCACTAACATTTAACTTTATGACGACATGTGTGCTTGAGGAAATGAGTTTGGATACACGGGTACTTGTCCTGCATGCAGGATCGACGTGACTAGTTGAGGCCAAATTACCTCCCCACGCTTCGAATCACACAAATGATGTGACACAATCATCGGAAAGTACATGTATTCCAGCAAAGCATTCATTTCGGTTTTGATCCTTGAGTATTTTAATCGTTTTGAGTGATCTTCAATGCATTAATGCTTAAATGCATAATTAACTTTCAAATGACCAACATGACTTTGTGGACAGTCAAGTATTTTGATTAACTGATTAACGTCCATTAATCGAAAGGTTTGAAATTTGTAAATTAAAAATAAAATATATATAATTTATTTTCACACAAATTCTATACGAAATTATTACTTTCACTTGACTCAATTACAGCGCGAGTTTGCAATTTTTAATTTCATTTGACGTCAATTGACCAGTCGGAAATTATTTCCCATTTTATGATTAATAATTTGCAATTTGGTCAAATAATATATCTCTTTCTTGGCAATTGTCATTTGAATTGCAACAATCGATTTATCGAAATGTCCAAAATTAGTCTTAGCCTCCCCCGACATTAGCACACAATCGTCGTCTATCTGATTAGTGATGCATGAAAATGAAAGTCAAGTGCACGTGTGACTTGAGTGGACACGTTCCACAGTGCACCATCCAAGTATTATTATTATTATTATTATTTATCACACATTATTTCCTGCAGACAAACTCGTTGTACTTTGAGGCACTTCATTTGACACACTTTGTATATTTCCCGGAGGTACTACAGACAGACTATCTTTGGAAGTATGCTGCAGGTATTCGATTTTGCGTTCGTTTGAGTGTCTAAATTTAAATGCAAAATCAATCTTGCCAATCGACTCAAAGCGCATTTGATAGTCTCTTCAAGGCAAAGAGAGATTGGCCGTAGCCAAAATGTCTATTTCGAAACATTCGATTGTGATGGAAAGCAGATCGACTCTACTCTCACTCGACTATCGCTCGACCGTTCGAGGAGATGAGTTCGTTTAGGATGATGTGATCAAGCGCGCAATCTGTTTTCCCATAAACAAATGTTGATTATTATTCTTTGTACAATTGTAATATTGCATTAATGCGTCCACAAATGTGTCAAAATGTGATGAGATATGTCATGATAATTTGTTGTGTCATAAATCACATCACTTCGAGTACATTTGGTTGCATTTCTTCATTCGATATCTCGTTTTGGATTCGGACAAAAAGTATTTACGTTCTTCGTGTTATTACTTCTCATGTTGGCTCATGATTCAAAAGAATGTGCCCAAATGTCAAACATAGGTTAAACATATTGTAAACTTTAAATGAACTATTGAGGTCGAGCAATAAAAATGATTGTATTGACATTAGCAACAATCAAACTGTTCCAAATCAGTAATTTTGTTCAACAAACTCAACTCCTAAATGATGATTACAAAAACAAATGAAATGACACAACACAACACAATGCACAACATTGTATACAACTTGTAGTTGGCCTCTAATTGGATTTGTCCATTCTTTCGACACGTTGTCTCCATTAGTTGGGTTCGGTCTATTCGCGCGTCGGTCAATATTGTGCTTTGGAATCATGGTCTTATTGGCAATTTAGTTACTGGCAAGGTGTCACTTATCATTAGTCATTTCACCGATTCCATCAACACAGGCATGCCTCGATGCATCCACATTGCATAACTCTTTTTATAATTACACGTACACACACACACTTGTACATAGTCCAGTTTAAATTGTCATTGATTGGACAATTAGTTTGCGCACTGAGCAATAGGGCAAACTGAGTTGGACGATGTTGAGACTGACTCAAGGAGATGATTATGATAATACTATTAGTGTGAGCATTACACTTTCGAACTAAAGTGCGCTTAGTTCAATTCATTACCATCGACATTGCCCGACACACAAAGTGTGCTTTGGGAAGCCAATTTGTTGTTACTAGATTGAAGATTGCCTTATTTAAATTATTCAATTTGTAGAGCAGCGAAGGCGAGTGGGTTGCACTCTTCCCCTTCCCGAACATAACAAAGCAATCAAATGCTCAATTAATTGATGAATGGTCCATTTAAATATATTTTCCCAAAATGAATCTAATCGGAAAACAACTTTGTTCTGCAGTAGTGCACAACATAATGTCAATTAACACTAAGTAGCCTTGCGAACCATTTATCTGTTATGCAAAAAGAATAACAAATGTTTCATAATTTATTTTGTGTAGAAAAACGAAATTCAGCGAAATTGGTACTTTCAAAGTTCGTTTAGTTCGCTCATTTGACACTTTAGCGTAAAGAAAATGACTTAAAGATTGTTCAATTTGCTATGATTCAATTGATTTACATTTAAGGAATGCTACAAACTGAAGACAAATTGTTAAGTAAATCTTTAAGATTCATATGACGAAATATAATATTTTTAGGTACTTTTGTTTTTAAATTACATTTGATTATGAGCATTTTCGCAGTAAAAATTCCCATAAATTGTACGCACTAGTAGTACAATGGGTACTTAGAAAAGGTTATTTATAATAAAAGACAAAAGAATATATACCGAGCCCATGAAGTGAAACAAGCATAGCGCACAGTTTTCCTAAACTACCGATTTGTTAGCTTTTTTCATGTTCGTTAATGACATTCTCATTGTAATTGGTGTAAGTCAAATAATAATTGCTTACAAATGAGTGTGTTATATCATTTAGCTGTAATCAACACAACAAACAAACAAACAAACGGACAAATTGATGGCCAATTGCGATACACTTGGCAGTCAAACAACTAATGGACATTACACTGGCCACTGTGGTGATGACGAACATTGTTGGCCACATCGATTTGTCGCATTCGAGGGACTGTTCAAAGACGAGCCTCAATTGAATGTTGTCCTGTGTGTTTGCATGCAAATTAGAATATGTCTGCGATTGTCACTTGATGCATACTCGAGTATATATCGCATTATCCAATCGACGATAACCGAAGGGACAGTTCACATGTAAATGTAGCCAAACATGTGTGCTTTGACATATTTGAAAGTATTATACTTTCGCTTTAGTTAACTAATTCGTACAACATTTGAAGTGTCCAAGTCCTTGAGCTAATTCAATTTAATATCACTTTCATCGTGTTGATATGACATATTCACTAGACTAGATTTGGATTAGGTGGAAGATGCTAATGACACGTGATTGACACTTATTTGAACTAGCCGTCCAATTTGCTTATCGATTAAATTGGACAAAATGATAAGTGACATTTTTTATGTTGCTTTCATCGTGAATTAAATATTCAAATTATAAATTAACAAATTAGTTTTTTTATAATCCAAAATGTTGATTGATTTGCCTTTGCTCGTCAAGCAAACTCAGAGACCCGCCCAATGCATTATCGAAGCAATGGCTTATGGCATCATCATCGGCGAACTCTATTATTAAATTATCCGGATAGATTTGATTTGTCTGTTTGATTTGCGTTTAGTGTTTTTGACCACTTACTGAGTTTATTGTTGATTGTTGTATGTGTATTGTAGTATTATTTCAAGGTTCAATACATTTGCCACTAAATTCAAGGTTAGTGCTAGAGAACTAATTTATGAAATGGAGTTTATCGATATTAGCTATGGTCAAGTGATGGATCAAAGTTGACATCGTCCAGTGGAGTTTACATGATCAATTGAGTGACTAACCAATGGTGAACTCGTACGTTGGTTGAGAGATAGTGCAACTTGTGAATGGAATACTTTTGAGGCAAATGAATTTGTGACAGGAACAATTTACGAACATTGCAAGGATGCACACTTAGTGGCTAACTGTGGGTGACAGACTGGCAGATCAATGCATATGGCTTGTGGCTAACCAATGGCTTAACTAACTAATGGCAACAATTGAGTGAGGTGACATTGAAAGTGAGTTGATTTATGAACTGACTGAGTTGAATGTTACATTTTGATGGGTTCAATGTTGCTGTCTGTTCAATACTCGACTGTTTATGGTGTAAATAACCGAGACTTGAGTACACACAACAGAGGATTACTCGCTTTAGTGAAAGTGCACTTTACAATGCATTCGAGTGATATGACAGGATAATGATACACTATACAAGTGATGTGTGGAACAGTTATGCCGGTCAGATTGAGACATTTTGCTGTATACAATTTGTCTGTCAACAAGTGTGCTAGACTTTGTTACGCTACGTCATTGTTATGTCACTCGATGGTTTGTTGCATAATGTTTAAACTGCGCGACTTATTTGTAATTCTAACAAAAAAAATGAAACAATTTTGAGAAAATGAATATATATTTATTGGCGATGCTCAATTGGTGTCAGTTTTGATTGGCAGTAGTGATGAGCCACTGGTTGGTGAGCACGTCCTTCATCCAGACGCGTTTCGTCTCGTCCGGATCGAGCATCGAGTTGAGCAGTTTGGCAGCACCAGTGGGAAAGTTGGGTTTGTATCGACTTTCAATATAGGCGGGAAAGTCGGTCATCTCCTGCAGCTGAACATCACGGTCCTGAAAGTGATACGGAAATCGTCGATGGAGCATAATGTAGAGTGACACTCCCATGGACCACACGTCCGCCTTGAAGCCATTGTATGCCTTCTTGGCCAGTATCTGTGGTGACTTGTAGGGCGCAGTGCCACAGAAGGTCCTGCTCATGATCACCAGTCGGTGCATCTTCTTGGCGGACTGTTTAGCGAACCCAAAATCGGTCAACTTGGCAATGTACTTGTCGTCGAGCAGCATGTTGTCCAGTTTGATGTCTCGATGTGTGCTGAGCAGTGTTTCGTGCAGAAAGAGCAGTCCCGCCGACACCTGACTGAACCACATGCACACGAGACTGTCCTTGATGTTCTGGTTCTTGCGCACATACCTCGCAATGTCTCCGTTCGCGGCAAACTCCATGAAGATGTAGATCTTACTGCTCGCCCGGAAGATGTCCCACACCTGGATGATGTTCTCGTGACGCGAACTGATGAGCACTTGCAACTCGCGCGGCAGAAACTTCTCTCGAAAGGCTTCGGCCATGAGGGACAGGTCCATGATCTTCACCGCACAGAACATGTTGCTTTGGGCGTGTAGTGCCTTGTACACCAAACCATACGCACCTTGACCCAGTTTCGCTAAGATCTGGTAACCTTTGTGGTCGAACAGGGCTTGGGTCTTGGCATCGAACACGGGAGGTCGATCACTTGCTACGGACATTGTTCGAGTGGTGCACGAGACAGGAGGACAGACTCAACGTTGACATTGAACTTGAAAGGGGGTTTTATATTGAAATACGTCAATACGACAATGAACACTTTCTAATGTTCTACTGTTCCAAATTGTTCAAAATCGATTTAGCTCAATCGTCAATTATATTTTCACGATCAATCAATAACGATTTTTGTTGATAAAATTTGACTTTTTCTTTGATGGAAAACAAATAAATAAATACGCGTTGATTTGTGTTCAAATAACTAATTCACTTATTTTCAAATCAAAATCATTAAAATGCGTGAACAAGCCTCACCCAAATAGACAAATGAAAAATTCATTCAGGACAAATCTAATCCAATCGGCCATGTTCGTGTTAAATGCAAATTACACAACCAAATATCGCTTTAATTAATTGACCTTGGCTAAATTTTTGAAAAATTAATTATTTTAATGAAATGTGTTTATTGTGACAGTCATTTTAAATGATAAATGACTCATTTATCATAAATTTATGAATGCAGTATTGGGAAAGACTTTTTAACCAAATCTAAATTTAATTTTTTGTTCCTGTATCACATAATGACCACAATATACATTTTATCTTTAGATTTAATCGATAAGTTCCATTTGGTCTGCTAGTTTGCGGGAAAGTATTTGAATAATTGCACAGGACGTACCCTGTGAACGGTCCTGCACTCGTATGTTTACATCAGTCAGTCAGTGAGTGTGTATTTGTGTCACAGCTAATGAATCATCATCAATTTGTCTTGTTTGCCCGTTCCGAGCCAATTATTAATTAGCCCGTGTGTGTGTGTTAATTAGTGCCAATTAGTGCCGGATCGTCAAGGTAACATCAGCTAGAGCATCATTGTCGTTTGTGGTTCGAGTCCAGAAGGGAGTGTATGTGTTGAACTAGTCGTACAACGAGACTGAACCGGCAAAAATGTTGTCCAACGTAATCGCCTTTGTGGTTGTTCTTGTGTCGGTTTCCATCTTTGGGTCGGTCCACAAGATTGAAGAAGGTACTGCTTTTGTCACTAGTCACCTGATAATTAACCTTTTTGCCTGTTTTGGTAGGACATGTTGGTGTATATTACCGTGGTGGTGCCTTACTCAAACAAACGTCTACACCCGGATTTCACATGATGTTTCCCTTTCTGACCTCGTTCCGCTCCATTCAGGTCACCCTGCAGACGGACGAGGTAAAGAACGTGCCGTGTGGTACCTCTGGTGGTGTGATGATCTACTTTGACCGAATTGAGGTGGTCAATATTCTGCAGGCCGGTGCCGTACACGACATTGTACGCAATTTCACGGCTGACTACGACAAAGCACTCATCTTCAATAAGGTTCATCACGAGTTGAACCAATTCTGCTCAAGTCATTCCCTGCAAGAGGTCTATATTGAACATTTTGACCAGATTGACGAGAATTTAAGGACTGCACTACAAGCAGATTTGAACGAATTTGCTCCAGGTCTGCGTGTAATCAGTGTCCGTGTGACCAAACCTAAAATTCCAGAATCGATCCGCAAGAATTATGAAATCATGGAAGGTTTGTTTTGAATTGACAAATTTAATTAAATTAATTTACTTTTTATTTTATCTTAATAATATTATTTTACTTTAGCCGAAAAGACCAAATTGATGATTTCAGTTCAGCGCCAGAAAGTAGTGGAGAAGGATGCCGAAACTGAGCGCAAGAAAGCAATCATTGAGGCAGAGAAAAATTCGCAGGTTGCCAAGATTATCAACGAACAGAGAGTAATGGAGAAGGAATCGGCCAAGACAATTTCGATCATTGAGGACGACATGATGTTCAATCGGGAGAAGATGCAAGCCGATGCGGAGTACTACACCAAGGCAAAGACCGCTCAGGCCAACGAACTACTGCTCACACCTCAGTTCTTGGAATTGAAGCGACACGAGTCCATTGCCGCAAACTCGAAGATCTACTTTGGTCAAAACATTCCTTCGATGTTCTTTGCCGATTCACAAACACCTGCCAACCAAGCCAACAGTCAACAGAAGTTGATCAATGACATTGAGCAGAAGTTGGCCTCCACGGTTGGTGGTGGCATCAAGTCCACCAAACAATAATCCATATTAATATGTCGCAATATCTCTTTTTTATCTCCCATACTACCCCAGTCCAAGCTCAAATCTTATAAGTAAGTTTTCTACCAAATAAGTACAAATTCATTAATTTTTACCATTATTAATTTATAGAAATATACCTTTTTTCTATTTTCCTATATTCAAGTGATCGCTAAATTGTGCCACTGTTTTACTGTTTAGTTTAGTTGGTTCCTAATCAAAGTACACATTGTCCCACTTCATTTCAGTACAGGGTATAAATAAGTTAGTCAACTAAATCCCTACATGGAGCATAATTGAATCAGGTAGTTGAATATGTTCATTTTCAAATTGACAATACAAATCAACATTTTTGCTTATCAAACTGCCTTAAAAACTCACCTTTCTCCACATAGGAACACACACGCGCACTTTGTATAGTTTGTCAGACAAACTTCATTTTTGGTCACACCACCTAAATACGACACCTTTCCTTTGTTGATTATTGTTTCAATCTGTACATTACACCTGTCCATAATGATAATATATATGATACATTCGATTGTTTCTTATTTCCTTTTGGTCAATATCATTAAAGTCACTCTATTTCTATGCTATTGTGTATTTCAGTGATTCGCTTATTTGAGTGACTTTACTTTTTGACGTTTGTTGCTGATTGCAAACAGAGAAATAACATGAAACCAGAAAGATAAATTCGATATGATGACTTATAATGAATTATCGCCTGTCTGGATGCATTCACATGAAAGTTCGAAATCCATCGTGCACATTCCGGTGAGCTACTGAAAATAAATAGTTCATTCGATTTATTTTAACTGTTTTTTTTTCATTTCAGAGAGTCATTTTGCTTTTGCATCAAATTGCATCGATTACTGATATTTTATATTTTTTATCATTTAAATTTGAGCAAATCGCTATTTTATAGTTAATTACATAAAGAATAATTCTGTCTAGTTTGAAATTTAAAAAAAAGAATCGTCTCATTAAATTAATTTTTTTGTTGCCTCGCACTTTTATGTCGATGTGGAGTAAACTTTATGCCCGCCTGTATTCTCTGCACTATCGACTACATTATCAAATATTTTTTTATGGAGAAATTGGAGAAATCTTAAATAATAGTGTTGACATTTATTCGTGTTGATTTGGGGCGATTTTTCAAATTTGAATTCGATGCACATGCGTAAATATACAATCGGTCTCAATAAAAGTCGCATGTCATTGTATTAATTTAGTCCAAGTATTCAGAAAATTTGTATTGTACTATATCACACCTTATTTGGCTATTCACATATGATGTGTCTTGTGTTAGTAAACGCACCATTTCTGTTGGTAGGTGTCGCATTACCCCCAAAACACTAAATGAAATCAAGTGCCACTGCACACGATCATAGACAAACAAAGACCTGTCTGTTTTGGTGGTGTGTTTGTGTGTGATTGTCACTTGGCAGGCAAACTTGGTGAAGTCAATTCACTGAATGTCCAAGTTTGGGTTTGGTTTGTTCATCGCTTTCCGATTAGATTTGGGTTGTGACTCGCTTGTCACATCCGTTCGGGTGAGTGATCTACCAATTGTGATGAGTGGCGATCATTTTTATGGACTGGTCAAGGCTCATAAAATGTTTTTTTATGATTATAGGAAACACGAGGCCGAAGCAAATCGATTGTGTGACAACCCTTTTGGTAAACTAATTGGTCAATAACCTACTGCTTACAAGCCTGGTATATATTGACCTGATCTCACGGACCCATTTGTCCATTGGTGACTTGAGTTGTATTCAACCATTACGTGGCATCGTTCTCTGTTGGCTCGACCATCACTGGCAACTAGAACAACAGTCCGACATTGTTGTTCGTTTCTGCTTGGTCGTGTCGATCTCACCCTCAGCAAGCCTTTCTTATCACCTCACTTGGTTACTGCCTCTTTTAGACGTTCTGCGGTGATCTCTGGCAATCGTGTCATTTTACCAAACAACAAAAACAACAACAAGATGAATACTAACGAATTGGACTCGTTCCCCTTCCATGCCCTTCTCCCGAAACGCGAGACAACTGCTGCGTCTTTTGTCGCTAAAAATCCCAATTTTGATGGACGTGGTGTGAAGGTGGCAATCTTTGACTCTGGTGTCGATCCTGGTGCGCCCGGACTTTCAGTTACTTCCGATGGCCAACCAAAGATTATTGACATGATCGATGCCACCGGTTCGGGTGATGTGGACACAAGCACAATGGTGACTGTGGACAAGGATGGATTTATTACTGGACTTACTGGCAGAAAGCTAAAGGTTCGTGTTATTATTATTGTTTGTTTGCCTCTAATCGAAAAATTTTACAGATTCCAACAGGATGGAAAAATCCTTCTGGAAAATTCCACGTGGGCGTGAAGAATATCTACGAACTGTTTCCAAAGTTTGTGAAGAACAACCTCACCAAAGAGTACCAAGAGAAAGAGTTTGTTCCAACGCACAAACCACTGCTTGCCGCCGCTGTTAAAGTACTAAATGAATTTCAAGAGAAAGAACCTTCCAAAAAGCCTGAAGAACTGCAACCCGCCGAACGAATCGAATTGATGTTGAAGAAGGATGAATTGCAGGCTCAGGTTGACATTCTCAAGCAGTACGACACTAAACTTACCGACCTTGGACCCACCTTTGACTGTGTCGTCTTCAACGATGGAGAAAAGTGGCAGTAAGTTGATTGTCTGCTTGATTTTAAAAGACCTCATAATGACTATCATTTTGTACTTAGAGCTTGTATCGACACATCTGGTACTGGTGACCTTGCCTCGGCTACTCTCCTTGGTACATACCGGGAATGTCTCAAATTTGGAACTTTGTCCGACCGTGACAAGTACAACTACGTGTTGAATATTTATCAAGAAGGCAATTTGTTGGAAATTGTTGGTCAATGCTCCAGCCATGGTACTCATGTTGCCTCAATCACGGCTGCTAATTTCCCCGATAACCCCGACCGAAATGGAGTTGCCCCAGGAGCTCAAATTGTTTCTGTTATCATTGGGGACAAACGACTTGGAACTATGGAGACCATATCTGCCATTGTTCGAGCTTTCATTAAGGTTATCGAAAGTGGATGTGACCTGATCAATATGAGTTATGGAGAACATGGAAATTGGTCTGAAGGGTAGGTGACAGACTTTGTATTGATCCAATCATTAATTTATTATTTATTTCTTATTTCACAGTCGAGTGTTTGAACTTTTGCAAGAACTGGTACATCAACATGGAGTGATTTATGTCTCCTCTGCGGGCAATGCTGGTCCATGTCTCACCACGGTTGGTTCTCCTCCTACAATGGCTCATGACTCGATTATCGGCGTCGGTGCGTATGTCACGCCTGACATGATGGTTGCGGAATACTCGATGCGAGAAAAAATGCAAGGAACCGCTTACAGTTGGTCCTCTCGCGGTCCGACCTTTAACGGTGGTCTCGGTGTGTCAATTTGTGGGCCTGGTGGAGCGATCACTTCGGTTCCGAACTGGACTCTGAAAGGTGCACAACTCATGAATGGTACTTCAATGGCTTCACCCAACGTTTGTGGATGCATTGCGTTGCTGTTGAGTGGTCTCAAACAAAAGAAAATTTTGTATTCGCCCTTCTCAGTGCGGACTGCTGTAGAGAACACTGGACTGAAGATGACTGATTACGATCCATACGCACATGGACATGGTTTGATTCAGGTTGAGAATGCATTCGAACATTTAACCGCTTATCACAAGCCTGACTTGAAGGAACGAGACATTCACTTCCGAGTGACAACTGGCTCAGCTGCTGGACCGACCTCACTTGGCATTTATCTACGTGACGCACAAGAAGTGGAAAAGCCATCGATTCAAATTATCAATGTGGAACCTTCTTTGTTTAATGAAAAGAACCAAGAACAGACCAAGAAGATCGACTTTGATATGACCTTTCAATTGGTGGTCAACAATGGCGGCTCTTCCTGGATTCAATGTCCACAATTTCTCAATCTCACGTATGAGAAGCGATCTTTTACCATCAAAATTGACCCACGGTCACTTAAAACTGGAAGTCTCAACCATGCCATGGTGAGGATGAACATATTGACTATGTTTTCTTGTTATTGTAATTTATTAATTTTATAGATTCTTGCTTATGATGTGACGTGTTCCGAGAAAGGGCCTGTTTTTAAGGTGCCCATCACCGTGATCAAACCCATTGAAGTGTAAGTTTGCGTTATTGATTAATGAATGTTTCATATTTGAATTTGACAGAGAAAATGACGTGTACCAATTTACCGAACGCACCAAGCCACCTCAATTGCGTCGTGTCTTCCTCGAAGTGCCTCAAAATTCGACCGTGTGTCGCATAACAATTCGTAATGAGAATCAGTCCGACTCTGGAGCTTTCATTTTGCACTGTTCTCAACTCAAACCTCAAATTGCTGCCCGCAATCACGAGTTTTTCAAGCATTTTGCTGTCCAGCCCAATTCTGAGGCGCAATTTCAATTTCCAGTTAGTGGAATGCACACAATGGAGGTTTGCTTCGGCAAGTACTGGTCCAATTTGGGAGAGTTGGACACTTCGGTTGAGGTTGCTTTCGACCGAGTCAATTTGGTTGGCCGGTCCAACCCAGTTTCTATTATCGCCTCAGAATGCGTAACAAGAATCGATTTGTGCAATTTTGGTTCTCAGTTGGCCAAGGTTTCGCCCTCCATCAAGTTCAATACTTTGGTTCAGTCGGTCAAGTAAGTTTCACTGTCTTTATTATAATGCATCATATAGAAATTCTTTTTGACTTAGACCAACCGAAGCCAAAATTCAACCTCTTGGCGTACGTGACGAATGGCCTGGTGGCAAGATTATCTACGAGATTGTGCTTACTTATGCTCTCAAATTTGTAAGCTGACATGTTTACTTATTTCTATAATTAATTATATTGATTGACCATACCATTTTTAGATCAAAAACACGGAATGTTCTTTAAGTTTTCCACTTCTCTCGGACTCGCTCTACGAATCACCGTATGAATCTCAAATTTGGATGCTTTTTGATGCGAACAAGCAACTGTTGGCTTCCGGTGACGCCTATCCCAACCGAGTATGTGTTGATTTATTTGAATTATTTCAATTAATTATGGTTTTGTCATATTTTAGTATTATGCCAAACTCGACAAAGGCGATTACAAAGTGCTTTTGCAACTTCGTCACGACACACCTGCCCAACTGGAACGACTCACCGAATTGCCAGTTCAAGTACTCCACAAAGTGTCCAGTCCTTTCACTCTGTCGGTGTTCAGTCAGCAATACAATGCAATGAAAGGTGTGGAAGGCAAGAAAGTGTCTAGTCCTGTGCCCTTGCCTCCATCGACCATTACTCCTCTGTTTATCTCGACCCTTTCTTCCACCGGTGCTTCGGCTGTCAACATGAAGAGTCCTCCGTGCAAACTGACTCCAGGTGTTCACTTTAAGGGAGCTTTAAGTCTTGGTGTAAAGGATTCGACTAATCCAAATGCTGCAAAAAACAGTTTGGACCTGTTCGATGTGAAACTATTTGTTGACTACGACTTAACCGCACAAGTCAAGACTAATGGAAGTGGCAAAACTGAAGAGCCCACAAAGGAGGAGAAAGACTTGCTTGAGCTTAAAATTGGACTGCTCTCTTCCAAGTATGTTTTTTTATTTTGATTTATGATTTTACCAATTGATTCTTTAAGATTGCCAAAAGCGGAGTCCGATAAGCTTGTTGCCGAATTGGAGGCTGACCAAGCAGCAGCAAAGGATACTCGGTTTTTGTTGGCAAAGTTGCAATTGTTGTCCAATGAAGGTGGCAACGAAGGAAGCAAAGATAAGCCCAAACAGCCGGATGAAACTAAACCTGCCGAGGATCCAGTGGCAAGCATTCCACCAGTTGGTGTTTCAGACGAGAAGCTCCAGAAACAAATTGATCTAGCTAACACGATTCTGGAAACGATTGACTTTAACCAAGTGGTCTCCGAACTTACTGCTGTCAAATTGGATTCGAAAAAGTTGTTGCACTCTCCTACCCAAGTCAAAAGGTTTGTCAAAGTTGACCTTACTCGTTGAATTTATAGTTAATTTCATTCTTTTGTTTACAGCTTGGATAAACAGAAATCAATTTTGGTAGATACTTTGATCACAAAAGGCATTGCTCTGTGTTCATTGGTGGAGTCAAAGAAGAAAGCCAATCCCAACGAAAATGTGACCGATCTTCTTTCCCAAATCCAACAGATCTATCTCAAGCTGTATACTATTAACAAAGACCTCGACAAGGACCCAAAAGTATCTCGCTTTTTGGAGCGTCATGCAGTGGCAACTGAACACTACGGTCGGCTCATTAAGATGCTACAAAAGTCGAATGGTACCGCTGCAGCCGGTGAAGATGTCTCCGCAAATGGAGCTTCAGGCAACGAGTCTACACCTCAGTCCACACTGGAAAACGAGAATAGACTCAAATGGGCTTTTGAGCAGCTCAAGTGGAATCACTTGGTCAAGCACGTTGACCGGTCCATTCACGTTAAATTCCCCAAGGCCTATCGTCTCTTCTAATTGGACGCTTCCATTGAGGAATTCATATTTTATAATCTACTTTATATGATTGCGATTTACATTTGCCAGGTTATGTTATTATTTACATTCATTATAAAATGCCGTTTTTATAAATAAAATAATTGCATTTTGTAATTCAGATAATTCATTTCATTAATCATTTCAATTTGAAATTCAAATTTTGAATAGTCTCAAGTAACGTCGTCTGTGGATGCGCCACCTCACCACGTAAACAAAACACAATGTGTTATATTAGTAACAAACGCGCATGAAGTGAACAGAACGACGTGCTTTCCTCTTTTGTGATTTATGATTTAGTCATTGTCCTCTTGTTCGTCGAATGTGTTCGCTTTTGGTGTTAAGGCGACGATAAGAAGGCTTCACTGGAACAATCTCACACTGGTGAACGATTTATTGTACTTTGAGCGGTCGAGATTGAGATTTCGTTCCTCTCATAACAAAGGCTTTGTTGTCTGGTGAGAGTCTGGTCTCACAATGCAAGCATAATTTGATCACTCAAACCCGTATCAACTCATCTCACTCTCAAATCAAACTGTTTAAGGATGGCTAAAAAGTCCGCAAAGAAGCAGGCCAAACAGAAACGGCAACAACAACAACAGGTCAAGCGTGACCAGGCCCGAAAGACTCAAGCCAATGCCAAAAATGCGGAACAAAGTTCCGATGACGAGTCACCTAAGGCAAGATCTCAACCCGCCACTCAAGCTCGCACTGCCACTTCCAATACGGACAAGATCTCTTTGTCGAAAGGGGCTTCTGATTTGTCTGGCTCGGCAAGCCTAAGTCCCAGTCCGAGTGGACTGCCTAACATGGGCAATACGTGCTATTTCAACTCGGTAATGCAAGTCCTCGGACAAACCTACATTCTCCACGAACTGCTCACTGAACGATTGAAGCCCGATTTCATATGGAATGCCAAGACGTATTATCTGAACGAAAAAACTTCTGGAAAAAAGTATTTTGCTAGTGAACAGCTCAACTCGAAACTTATTGTTGGACCAGCATTGGAATCAACTTTCATCAAACTGCAACAAGAAATATTTCAACGACTGTATATTTATTACATTTCATGAAAGCATTAAGGCTAATCTTTTTTTCTATTTTTAGACGGACAAACCCGATTGACCTTCTGCGTGAAATCCGTAAAGAACGGACCCAATTCGAAGGTTGGTCTCAACAAGACTCACAGGAGTTGCTTATCTCTTTGTTGGATTCACTGAAAAAGGCCGAAATGAGTCGCCAATCGTCTGCTCTTATCAAAGGTCTCAACATCGCGAATCCAAAGAATGCGACAGACGAGGAAAAAGAAAAAGCAGCTCGTTTTAGAATCACCGCTAAGCACACTGTCCTGGACGCTATCTTTGGCGGTCAATTGTTATCGTTTATTCACTGTACAGTGTGCAACTATCGATCGTTTACCTTTGAACAGTTCATGGATTTATCATTGTCCTTGAATCTGCACCCCAACAACATTCCTTCTCAGGACATGTCCACTCCGAAAAAGTTCAACAAGGCCACTAATTCATCGGCACCATCAACTTCGAAAGGTGGACGGAAAGGCAGAAAGCAACAAACCACTAAAGCCAATAATTCGGGCGAAGAGACAGATGACGATGAGATGCCAGCCATGGGTTCACTGCTTGACGACAAGGAGGATGATTCGGGTAATCGGAATTTGACCGCAAAGGAACGAAAACAACGTCGAGCCCAAAAGAAGGCAGCTAGACGCGAGGCGAGAATAAATGCTCGTGATCAAGCGCAGAAAGACCAGGACAAAACAACAATAGATCATCTGGATGGCTCACAAAAGGAAGAAGACGATGATGATGATGATGATGAAGATGAGGACGATTCAAAGGAACAAGATGATCTTACTGCGTTTGGTCCTGAGAATTGTGACGCTGTTACAATCGTGAAGTCTGAACCTACCGAGCTTGAATCTAAGGATCTCAATGTGAACTCTATTAGTAAACCCGGAGATATCAAGACTCCTAAGATAGAAGACGACGATAATGATTTATCAAAAGTGCCGGACTCTATTTCCCCTCCCGATCCTAATCCAATTCCTAAAGAAGACAGCAATTCTGATTCAGATAATGAGTCTGAAGAAGAAAAATCTAAGAAGATTCTAGTTAATGTCTGTAAGGAAGAGAAGCCAGTCTTTTTTGGTCCATTACCGCCGCCAGCTTCTCCTGAACACAAGTTGTCCGATTCGGATTCTGGTTGTGAAAATGACGACGACGATGACGAAGGGATCGATATGACGGAAATGTCGTTATTTCCACAAGAAATCAAATCTACTGATCGTAAATTATCTTCTGTGTCAGACAATGCCAAAAGTCCTTCAACAACTGGTGATTCAGATTCTGGCCAAGACGCAATTAGCAGCACACTCAACAAGAAAGACCATCCTCAAGCTCAGGACGATCTTTCGGGATCTAGCACCGATGCGGATGATGGGTCAGCTGCCATTATCAACACATCCACCAACGATTCTTCCAACTCATCGTCCGACTCATCTATTTTACCTCACATTGAGCCCGAATTTAGATCGAAATTCTACGATTTGGCAATGCAAAAACTTGCCTACTGTAGCAAGTCCTCGTCTCAGTTTGATAATCGCGATTTGGGCACCTTGTTTGAGAGTTTTATCAAGCCAGAAATACTGGACGGTGCTAACAAGTATCTGTGTGAGTGTTGCTCCAAGCAAAACGGCGGTACCAAGACGTACTCGAAAGCTCTTCGTTGTCAGCTGATTGCTTTGCCTCCTCCCGTGATGGTGATACATTTGAAGAGATTCGAGGCGTCAGGATTTGGTGGACGAGGTCGAGGTTTTGCATCGATGCACAAGCTCAACACGAGCATATCCTTTCCAGAACGACTCAACCTGTCTCCGTACACTAGCAAAATATACGAATCGTTTGCCAAGTTTTATGAGCCCGACTACGACCCCGAGGAGGAGGAAAGTAAACTGGAGTACCGGTTGTATGGAGTGGTGATACACTCAGGTGGACTTCGTGCCGGCCACTACATGGCCTACGTCTGTGTACGACCAGACCAGTTCTACACTGACAGATTGAATAAATTCTTGCATCTCAAGCCATTCGTGTCTAACATAGAACATATTCTCGATGTGTGCTACCAGAAGGAGACCAAGAGTGAGGAATCCCAACAAGAGGAGGAGGAGGAGGAAGAGGAGGATGTGTCGCCACCAACAACCACGAACGGAGATGTGACCGAACCCGAAAGTACAACCATCAACGCCAAGTCCACTGCACCCTCTGACCGCAAATGGTTCTTCATCAGTGACTCCTCAGTGTCGACCACCACTCTCGAGAACGTCCTCAAAGACACCTCAAGTCCATACTTGCTCTTCTACGAAAGAATTTGCTAAATCAAGTTTATTCAATAAACACTGAACTCAAGACAACAGTGACAACTCCCACCTTGGCTCGTATTTGCTTTGCGTTCTTTCTGTTATTTTATGTGCCTGTTGGTTGGTTATGTTTATTTGTGATTATTTCTATGCATTTTTTATTTCATACAAACTTAGGAATTGATTTTGCTTATTAATTAATTAATTAACTATTATTACTTAGGCTTTTCTAATTTTGCTAATCACATGTCACGATCACAAATGATCACTCAAAGCTAAACAAGCTCATTGTTACCGTTTTGCATATGCTGCTAACATTAATCTAATATTAATAAAGCATTTTTATTTTAATGTATTGCTAATTTATCAACTAATGTAAGTAGACAAAAAGAATGTGAATGCCATCACTGCAATCCAAAAATGCAGAGAGGAGCGATTGATTAATCCAGATGTAATTCAAATTGAGTTGTATGCTCACACCACACTTGTGGTAAGCCATCTCCACCAATCAGCAGCCAGCGTTCGATCGAATGGTGTATTGTCTTGACTGTCACTTGTGCCACTACTACAAGCACACATATTTTGACTTGTCAGCTGACATGTCAACCATGTGCCATAATTGAATTGTCTTTTTCTTATCAACAACATCGCAATTTCATGTTTGACACATTTTATTTTGAATTTACGCGTTTTGCAATAATTTGTTCAAATATATTTACCACAACAAGCACTTGTCGGTTGGATTCATCTTAGAGCCAAGTGGACAGTTGAATGCCTTGGCAAAATCAGCCGAATTGCTCAGTGGAATATTGACTCTGTACTGAGCTGGTGAGTGAACGTCATACTCGATTAGTTGCTTCAACTTTTCTGGTCGAATCAAACTGCACCAAACCTATAATTCATTGTTACACAACTTGTGAAGAGTATGTGTGTGTATTTACATTTGCATATGAAACGAAAAACAATTGTTCGGGCGAGAATTTGGCCAAATCGGCCAATCGAGTTGAGCTCGATTGGGCATGTCGACCTTTGAAGGCGTGATGCGACTCGTGCAGACCACCATTGTCCGCTATGTTCTCACCTAAACTGCTTCGACCGTTCAACTACCAGAAACATTGTCCAGATTAATGACAAACTCAACATTACAACACAACTTACCCTCAGCCCAGTAACCTTTTCCACCTGTTTGCCATACTGATTGACGAAGCATTCACTTCTGTTCTGGAATCTCGTCTCTGCCTCCACCGTCCACCAATTCTTCAAATTACCGAACTCATCAAACTTTCTGCCCAAATCGTCGAGTGCATGAGTGAACTCATGTCCAATCACCACTCCAATGGCGCCATAGTTGATTGCAAATGGCAATTCACTGTTGAAAAATGGAAACTTCAAAATGCCAGCTGGAATTGCTATATTTTTATAGTAAAAGTGTAAATCATATAAATCAAACAATCAATATCTTACTAATTGAATTTTGATTTCCCCAATAAGCAGCATTCACTATGGCGGGTGCCATTGGCCACCTTGAAATTATTAAAAGAAGCAATGCAACCTTGCAAAACCATCTTGTTCTTATCCTACCTTTTGTCAGCATCTACTGGTTTATTGAGATGCGTAATTTCCGACTTGAGTTGCACTTTGGAAAAGACAAGCAAACTGAGCAGATAATTCTTTTGGGCCATCAACAAATGCGAGAACTCTCGATCGAGAGTCAACGAGTAGAACTCGTCCAACTGCTCATTGTGCAGTAACCAATTTGGGTAAGCCACATTTTTGTTCATGTGATTGATCTTCTTGAGAGAATTGTTCTTAGTCACCTGATCGAGCCATTTGTTCTGAACGATAATGTCTCGGTACGAGTCCTGTATTGAGTCCACCAGTTTGGTTGCTTGTGCTTTCTCGTTTTCAGTAAAATAATTCTCGACAAACAATCTCGATACGGCAAACGAGAGATGTGAGTATGCGGTTTCGTAACAAATTTCCCATCTTTCAGGCTCTTTAGTGATGCCATTGAGCACTTTGCTGAATTCATAAGCAATTCGTCTAAACTGTTCCGATGATCGTGGTCCATATGTCTCAACAGTCTTCCAGCCAATATAGTTCTCTACCACTCGAGGTGGTGTTCGTTTGAGAATGTCGATTGCGTTCACCACATAATTGACATCTGAGATGAGAATCACTCTTCCTTCGTCCACTGTGGACGGACTCAACGAAAGCATTTTGACTATTGGCACAATTATTTCGGTGAACCAGTTGAACTTGGACTTGGCACTCAGCTCTTTGATTGTCACTTTGTTGTACGTTTTATCCACATTTCGTTGCTCTTCCACTGACATTCGAATCTGTGAACACATTTTATTCACATGAGTGGTTAATGAAACTAAATAAGACTTACCTTAGCCAATTCTGACTCAAACAGTATGACATCGTCGGCGTCACTATTCAACGAGTCACATTTGTCCTCACAAAATAACTTTCCAGCCGATACAATGTAATTCTTGTATGCGCTAATTATTTTCTCGTTCTCTGTTAGATTCTTCAATTCGTTATCGCCAACATCCAATCGAGATGGATAAATCTTGAAATGTATGTTTTGATTTATAATTTAATTTGCAGACTAATAATACTTAACTCACATTCATAATTCTTGTTGATGTATTCTTTGGATCTGGTTCAACGGAAATCTTGAAGAATGGAGACATCCACGCCTGTGCATAAGCACGAACAAAGTTATCGTGCCACGGTCTCATCACCGTCGCAGTCTGTCCAATGGACCACTGATGGCCTAGAATTGTTTGCACCACTTCTTTCAACTGTTTCAGTCCCTCCTTGTCTGGCTCTTTGCCCAGTTGAATGCAACTTTGGTAGACATAAGCCGAGTACGAGACTGCAAGCGATGAATTGGCCGAATTTTCGTTCTCTTTCAAATTGTACTTCTCCAACAATTGTCTAATCTCTTGAGTCATTCGCTCGTTGAGTGAATCGTATGTTCCAATTTCGGACTTGGTTTCGGGAATGGTATGATGCTCGTGCCAACCGCCACAGGCAAATTCATAAAAATCCTCACATGGATTCATGGTTGAATTCATTCCGTCGATGATGTACTGGGCGGATTGTTTGCATATTGCACTCGAACACAATTGATCACCAGTTGGAGCAGCTGGAATGACATTTAATTATACAAAAATTAACAATTACCACAAACATAATATACCATTTGAAGAATTAAAAATCGACAATAACAAATAGAGAAACGCCAATTTGAAACAGAATTGCATTTTAGCAAAATTAATTTTGTCTAGCAGTTTTCAAAGTGAAAATGTCAGAAATATGAACTACAAATAAAACAAGCAAATCTAACCTTAAATATTATTTAATTACAATCTACAATGTACTGTGACTTAAAAATAGAGAGGCATTTTACATAACAATTTATTATTGTGTAATACTACAATGTTTTGAAGTGCATTTGTGATATTTTGTTGTAAGTGTAAGTAATTTTATTAATTACAGGGGTTGCATGTAAAACTACTTTTCAAATGAACTTTATTTCCATAGTTTCTCACACAATTGAGATTATATAATTAGAGGCAATTTTTGCGTTAGTTCTCATGAATTTCTTTTTATTGTTTGATTTGATTTTGATGGATTTACAAGGTTTCCTTACTGTACCATTTTATTTGCATGTATTAAAACCCTAAATTTAAGTACCAAAAGGTAAACTTCGAACTCTTCTAGCACTTTTCTTATATCACTGATATCAAACACGTGATCATATCTGTTCCACCGAAGCGATTTCTTAATTAGCCATTTTGTATTGTCTTAATTAAATTGTCCTTGCAAAAGTTGATAGCTTTGTGATTTGTGCCATCAAACGTACCGATCAAATAAGAAAAATAATCACATTTACCCACTTGGCCACAGTGTACTTTGTGTACCAGAAAACTGGCTTGGTTAGACCGATTAGCCAATACTGATTGGATGTTTGATTAATGTAATAAAAATAAAATAAAACACTCAATTTTCCATTTGCCTTGAACTATACTTGACTGTGCCTGCATTATTTTTAAAATTGCTCTTATAATAGTAAAATTAATAATTAAAATTAAATACGAAGAACAAAGCTTTGATACTTAAAAATATTAATATTTCATTAGTATTGATTTAAAAACTTGAAATTCCTAAGACTGAATTGAACATTAGGCAACTTCAGTTTCATTTCAACTGGTTAAAACGCGTTTTAGAAACGAATTATCAATTGACATTTTGTTGTGATCATTTTTAAAATTGGCAAATAAGACCACCTAACACATGATTGATTAAACTGAAGTAGATTTCAAGTTAATTGCGGTAGCTGATAATTAAAAACTAATTAATCAATTGAGAAAGAAATATTTTCGAAATTGCATTTTTTACTAAATTATGAAATTATAAAGTGAGCTAGAAGCAACTAAAAAAAAATGTGAAAATTGTACTTCTTAGAAAAATGTGGAAGATTCTGCAAAAATTGTGTAAAATATTCATTGGAAATGTATCACTTTCCTATAAACCATTTTTCACAAATCTGCTCACCACCATTGAGCAAATTGAAATCTACCATGACGTTGGAGTAATTGGTCGTAATCGTTACTACTATTACCTCAATTTGTACAAATTCGTCCATTTGTTCCTTCTGTCCTGTCTGTCGTTGTCTGGACTCGAACGACTAATTCAGTACGACGCCTTCTTCCAATGGATTCCTCGACCAATAATCAATCTATTCGCCTCACTGTACGCTCTCATGTTGATCTATGTTCATCGACAAATTTATTATCACAATGATTACCAGTCTCTGTGTTTACTTTGCGACATTTTATTTTCATCAAACAACAATCGCTTTATTCAGTCTACAAGGAAACGCGAAATAATTCAAACATTCTACCAAATAATTTACACATTTATACACTCATCAACTACATCTATTAACGGTAATTTTTGATCATTGCATTTACATGAATATTAAATAAAATAAAACATATTTTCAGTTGCTTTTCTTGTATCAACCCAAGCAATTTTCGTTGTTCAACTAATCAGTCAATCACCAGCCCTCGATCTACTTCACCTGTCAATTCACCTCTTCAACGGACTGCTCTACAACTGTTACATGATCTATTTCACTTATATTCTGAAAATAATCACTTGCATTCCTAACACTTTGCTTTTGGTTCAAATTATTAAATTCAAACAAATTTATGAATCTTTATTCAATTCAAAAAGTACAAGATTTTCTTGGATAAAGTTTTACCAATTTCGATTTGATCATATTCGCACGCTCGTTTATTTCACCAAGTCCAATCAACTTTACGGAAAGCTGTTTGTCGCATTTCTGCTTGTGAATGTACCAATCAGCATTTGGTTGTTTCTGTTGATAATTTTGAGATTGCTCTCTCCGATAACTTCTCTTTTCGCGTTAAGTTTTTTGATCATGCAAATGTTAATCATTTTTGTGACACATTTATTCATTGTTCGTTCATCCCACCACATTCATCGACCTGCCAAACTGCTCATTGCTCAGTCTGTTCAGAATCAATTCAGAGTTGGTGATGTGCGAAGTCGAGTTCGGATGGGACAGATGATTCACTTGCTGCACACAAACAATCGATATGGAATCAATTATGGCACTGGACTGGGCCTTGTGACCCTGCGAACTTTTTCTAAGGTATTTTCAAAATGGTCAATTGTGATGATTAACAATTTAAATTTGCATTTCAGTTTGTGCTTCTCTATGGCAAATTTCTCATGATAACTTATAAGCTTATTAAGAGCAATTCTATTTGAATAGACATTCTTTAAATGTCATTGCACAATTATTTTAGTCCTGCTAAAATTTCGTAAATTTGAGAAACTTGCTTTAGCGAGATATTTTTCAAGACCCAATATTACCAGTTTATTAGCCACCACTCGATTGGTTGCAAAAACAAGTTTTCACAATTGTGACATTTATTTAGAAAACAATTAATTCGCAACCAAATATTTTGAAATTCAATATATCAATTAATCATCATTTCTAGTTTCGAAATAACGTTGAACAATTTTATTGTACTTCGGCATTTTTCATTCGCAAACTAAAATAAATTGCTCATTTGTGGATAGCAAAGCAACATGGCGAACATGATTCGATTCTTCACCAAATCCACACAATTCTTAAGTGAATTGTTCTATTCCAAGTATGCGAACACATTAGAGAAAATTCAGGTTCATCAAAATGCGAAAGTCATCCACCGCAATCGTTATCACTTCTGTTTGTATCTCTACAAATCGATTCATCTACTTCTATTAGCTCAATTGTTTTGCACCGACCAGACTCGAATTGTTCAGTATGACGCATTCTTTCAGTGGATTCCTCGACCAACATTCAATTTGTTGGCTTCACTGTATGCCATTGTCATGACCTATTGCCATTATTTGCTATTCTACCAAAATTATCGTCATTCCGTTAATTTGCTTCAGAAAATTTTATTCTCTTTAGAGGCAGGAATATTTATTAAACCACAAAATCGCAAATTAATTCAGCGGTTTTATCGAATCGCGTTTGTATTCATGTTTGCTGCAAATCTTAGTAATGGTAAGAATTGTTTGGCCAAAATTGAATGAAATTAACTGATTAAAATTTGTTTAGTATTTTACATAGTTTCGACTCACTTTGTGTTGGCTTTGAAAATTATGAATTCTCAATTCACTTTAAGCACAATCGAATGGTTCACTCACCTAGTCAACGGAATCCTTCATGATTTGTACATGCTCGATTTTGCATTCATAGTCACAATGATGATGTGCATCTCCAACACAGTGCTCTACATGCAATTCGTCAAATTCAAACAGATTTATCAATACTTGCAAACACAAAACTTTACCTGGTTCACATTTGTTCGATTCAGATTTTATCACATCAAAACTTTGCTATATTTCAGCAAATCTAATCGAATCTATGGACAATTGTTCACGGCACTTTTGCTTGTAAATGTGCCAATGACTGTTTGGATCATACTGTTGATCATATTCGATATAATCACTCCGTTTGGCTCAATCTTTGTCATGTGTTTGTTCACAGTGCAGATCATCATCATATTTGGCACTCATCTGTTCATTGTCCAGTCGGCGACACACATTCACAGACCAGCTAAATTGTTGATTCATTTGTGGGCTCTGAATGGAAGGAAAATTAACAATTTGAGAAGTAAAATTAGATTTGCTGAAATGATTCGTTCGTTTCACACAAACAATCGATATGGAGTTACGTATGGAGTTGGCTTTGGCTTGGTCACCCTCAATACGTTCGCAAAGGTATATTTAATGTTATTTTTAACATTAATAATAATTTTATATATGTTTTATACATAGTTTGTGCTTCTGTATGGCAAATTCTGTATGATTACATACAAACTCGTCAAGAATGATTCTATTTAGTTTATTATTTTTTAGTGTAATTATTTAAATGTGTTTGTTTGCGCTTTATTGAATAAAACAAATCAAATGTGTGTCGAATGTTGTGTGCTTATGTGACCAATTGGAATCCATCCATTGACTCCATGAGATCGATCAGTACAAACATGAATGTGTTGTACTTTTTAGTGTTCTTCACCAGTGGCTTCGGTGGTGGTCCAAGTTCTTCGCACCTTGTTGTCGATTCATTGTAGTCTCCACAGGCAAAGTTGGCCATATTGCCAAACAAACCTTTGATAAAGTCCAACACAATTGGTAGGTTCTTGCGGGCGCATGGAATGCCTCCGAGGTAGTTCTCCACACAGCCCATTGCTGACACGTATTGACTGAAGTAGAGAAATTGTGTAAATAATTGAGCATAAATTGTTGCACCATTGTGCCATTTGTAAATGACTCACCAGCACGTGTGTGGAATTTTCATTTTATCCTTCTCGATGTACTGCAACTTGGCCACTCGCTCGATAAAGTTGCTCATGCAAGTGTTGTTGCGCACCTCAGTGTTGATGCACGGTGCGATTGACATGAGTTTGTTCAACTTTTTCGATCGCTTCTTGCAGAACTGTTTGATCATATTCCTCACCGAGTAGATCATTATCTTGGCCATATCTCGTATTTCGGGTGCGTAACATTTTAACACAAATTTATTCAGCTCATTTACTAGCTCTTCAGAATCCCTATTTATGAATATATTAAGGTTTTATTGTTTACTTTAAAAAAATACTGAAAATTCTTACGTGCAATAACCCGGAAGCTGTTGAGTTGATTCGGGAAATTTGCGTCCCGCCGTTCCAACTGTAACCAATTTGGCGAGTGTACGATCTGCCTTCTTTAGGGCCTTTGCATCACAACCAGGAACCTTCTTTAAGTATTTGGACTCACTGTTTCCGCTTTGTCTCGCACAATTCAAACTTGAGACGGCCAACAAGAGACACAAACATTTGAATGTCAAGTTGAATTTGGTCATTTTAGGGTAGTTCGACATGTCAGTGTGTCATGCTTGTTTGTGTGCAATGTTTATTTGCAGTGCACGGTGCCACTGTTCGCTATTTATATGAACATGTTTGCGCACCCAAGACTCAAGTCAACACATCAACATCGACAATTGCGATTGCCACAGACTTGAGACTTTCCATCGAAAAGCAACATCACATACACTCTCCATTGCACTAACCTCGCAGTACAACAGGTTCAACATGCTCAAATTGGACACACAGGACACTGTCGGACGGCATATCTAATTTGATCTGGGAGTATGGCCAAGCAAATAATGACCGTAAATAGTGAGGCAAATGCTGGCCGGGTGACTTTGAGCATCACCACGAATGTCACGTATTCTACACTGACAAGAACACTCTCGATCGTCGATCATAATTCAATTTTACTTTTGTCCAACAAGGTCAAATCAATACAAATTCAATAATACATTCACAATGTTCAATGTTGCAGTTTTTGTCTTTTTGTTTTCATCTCTAACAATTCAAAAATGCCTTCGACCCTTTAAATCACGATGATAGTGACTCTTGTTTGATATAATTGAATTCGCACTTTATCCTGATACTTTGAAAGTGAGAAATAATTTATTGTAATTTAGCAGTACTTTCATTTTCTTGTTGTTGCTCATCATCATGCACAGAGTGAGCCGTAATTGAACATCTCAATGAAATGCATTGAATTAATTGAAATAAATCGAGTGTTTCAAGTGGCTCATTTGGTTTGAATTGATGCACACAAGTAGTCAGACAGTCAATTGTGTAATTATTGCAAATTGATTCTAATTTTAGTCCAGAGGGGAAAATTGTGTAACGATTTGGCTTGTTTGACTTAGTATTAAAGAAAAAAATGGAAATTATTTTATATTTGTTGATATTGAGATAAGATATCTATTTAATTTTGAAATCTAATTAAATTATACAGAAATAAACAAAATTTTCAATAACACGCGAAGAGCGTTTAGAAAGTTATCAATGAAATATATCAATGCAAACATCATAATGAAAATAATCATTCATTGAATGACGTCAATTCAGTTATTTTTCTGGTAATTGCAATTAATTAAGTCGGATGAAAACAATTTAATTATACAATTTTTAATCAAATTTACTTGCAGGAAAATTCTGGTTTGTTTTATTTTAGGTTTGCAGTGTTGATAATCAATTTCCATTTTGACACCTGTGTACATAATAATAAATCTATTTTGAAAAATGAATGTTTGTTCAAGAGGTGTAACAAATGTGTAAATATTATTGAACATTGCAAATAAATATTTTTGATGTTTTACGATGTTTTGTGGTTGATGACGTAAATGTCTCCAAAAAAATTTGTTTAATGACCATGGAAAATGTTTATTAGAATTAAATTAAATTAAAATGTCGCCAAATGACGAAGGGTCTTGTAATCAAATATATTTGTCAGACATTTTTTGGGTTAATGAAATTTGATTACAACGAACTAAACTAATTTGAAAGTAATCAGAGACATTCAATCAAACTGATATCAGACATACAGTTCATTAGTTCAGGCTTCAGTGTACAGGACAATTAATGCAAAAATGTCGTCTACAGGATAGCAAGTTGTCATTGACAACCGATTGATTTCAAATAAGATTAATCACATTTACGAATACATAAACAATTTTAAAGTTACATTTTTGTCCTATAGAATATTAAATTTATATATTAAAATTGAATTCTATTGTTTTACGAAATGCTACTGTTGGAAAATAGACTAATCGAAGTTGTTCTGTATTTAGCCATTTGATGATCAACGATGAATGATCATTGTGCAATTCATGCTTTGAAGTCATTGTAATATGATGAATCAATGCAAATGACATTGTCGTAAGCGACTTCATCGTAGTGATGACTTTGAACAATTATTGCCAGTGTCAATCTCGTCTCTGACTTGTGAGTTCTCATTCAACAATCGATTGACACAACAATGAAGAAGCTAACCATTCTGGTTGCATCGTTCAATGCCGTTGGCCATGTGAACGCATGTGCTGGGGCAACCAAAGAATTCCTCAAACGAGGACATCGAGTCATTTTTCTGTTGGAAGAATCATTCCGTGGAAAGTTGGCTTCGAGAGGATTTGAAGAATTCATCTATGAAAAGTTGTTTGAAAAGCCTGGAGATGTGTATGCGGATATGTTGTTGAACTATCGACTGATCGGGCCGGAACCGATTGTGCACAAAGTGGACAACTTTCGACGATTCCTTGAGGAGCCCGAGTATTTGGATGAATTGGTGTACTTCAACAATGGAGTGAAGCAGGCACTGGTCAAGTACAAGCCCGACTTGATCTGGTACGATGGCAACGAGGGAATACCTCAAGTGCTGCAGAGTGGACTGCCTTGGGTGCATAATCTCAGTATTGCGCCTACTTTCTATGAGTTCAATGAGGATATTCCTCCTGGTGGTTCAGGTTTGTAAATGTCTTTTTATTCAATGAAATCTCATTTTATTAATACATTAAAGGTTTTCCAAGCAACGAAACTGATCGAACCGAATGGAATGTGGTCAATGAAATTCGCAACAAAATAATGTACTCCAAAGTGTACAACGATCTGTGGGAACGACTTGGCTATGACCGATATCCAGGGGACATTAAACTACCTGAAGAGTACTTGATGGCTGTCTATGCTTATCCAGATGAGTTGAATTATGATGCTATTCGTGATAAAGTTGGATGGTTCAATTTGGAAGTGTTCAATCAGGTTGATCAATCTCCGAGCGAACTGATCCCATTGAGCAATTTAGTTCCTGAACAATTTGTCAATGACAATCTCGATGGCAAGTTCAGTGGAAAATTGATTTATGTTTCGATGGGCTCGATGGGCTCCATTGACTTGGCACTGATGAATCGTATATTGAGTCCACTTGGCAAGACCAACCACAAGTACATTGTCTCGAAGGGCCCTCGTCACAAGGAGTACTCTTTGCCAGCGAACATGTGGGGAGACAAATTTCTGCCTCAAACAGCTATTTTGCCTCATTGTGATCTGGTGATCACACACGGTGGCAACAACACAGTTACAGAAACATTTGCCCGTGGCAAGCCAATGGTCATATTGCCACAGTTCTTGGATCAATTTGACAATGCTCAACGATTGACCGAGACTGGATTCGGTGCTCGGGTTGACACTTACCACTTTACTGAGACGGAATTAGTTGATGCTGTCGATAGAGTGCTCTATGACCAACGACTTTGTGATAAAATCAAAAATGCTTCTGAACGAATGAGTTCACTGAATAGACACGAAGAGTTGGCAATCAAGATTGAACAGTTGATGGAAGCACGAGAACAGGTGAATTAATTTGGAAGTAGAAGAATTTATCGGCTAAACACCAAGAAGAAGAATGTACTTATGTTATGAGCGACCTAGGCACAACAATAATAATTTTATACATTGTCATTAAGTTAATTAATTAAACATTAAATTTACCGAAATGTAAGTGCTCGAATTGATAAGATGATTGTTGATCAGCGTGAATCCACAATTGTACGATGACATACTTTGCCATATCAAATCGATCTGTAATGTTACAAAGTAATTTAAAATTCACTTTTATAAGTAAACCTACTTTGAGCAATTCTCGTTGATGAAACAATTTGCTCTGAGCAGCTTCTCCATAAAATCTGATCACGTGAGTTGCCATTTGTCGATTGCACTTGGCCAACTGCCAACACCAGAAAATAGTGCCACTGATCAGTGCAATGTGAATGAAGAATACAGCTGTAAATTGAAGCACAAAGAGTGGACTCAATTTGGTGAGCAGCACCAGGTAGGTGCAGTAGGTGATGATGACAACATACACGAAGAAGAGTGCACTCAGGGCCCGACTCATCAGGCGATTGTACTGCACAATCTCACAGAGAGTGTCAGCATAGCGACGTTGGATCGATCCAAAGCTACCGTAAACGGCCCATTTTCGTCCTAAAATGTGTTTGCCCTTTGGGAATAGTCGAAATTTGTAATTGAGGTGTTTCATTTCTTGCAGTAGTGACTGTTGCTTCGTGTTGGCGTAGTATGTTATGATCATGATGATCAGTGGTATTCCATATGCAGCTAAATGCATTTGCGAACATTAAACTTTATCCAAATATTAGGTAACTTACCATAGCTGACATAGTACAACCAGAATGCAATGTAATATGTCCAGAACAAACAGACACACAACTGAAACACATCTCCGTGATAGATTTCTAGGAATATTCGAAGATGTATAATGAATTGAGCACAAATGTTGGTCGATCCAGTGACTGTCATTTTGGCAAGAAATGATAAATGACGAAATTTGGCTACTTTCCACAATTGCTTATCACTAATGTTCAAGTCACGCCCAGTGATTGGTCCATTCTGGTTGATGACCAGTGGCACCAGTGCTATGTACTCTAACAACTGATCGTTGAGTACATAGAAAGTGTAGAGAATGTGTAGAATAGACCAAAAGAGTAGAGTGTATTCGATATTGCGTAAACCTTCACTGGGCACCAAATCAACTCCAAGCAAATAGTCGAATCGATGTGTGAAGAGAACAATGAGACATCGAATCGAAAAGGCAATACACATCAATCCAGGCAACGTTACGTGCACAAATGGTCGTTTTACTTTGGTAACACTGTGATGAATATTCTTTGCACTTCGAAAATAGACTCGATACTGCTCAATCAGTTGACCGTAGTGAAGGATGTTGAATGCGTGCACTTTCAGGTGAGGCACAAACCAACGAACAAAATCAATTGTCATTTTTAGATAATTGGCATAAAGTGAGGATCGCAATTGAAACAAGACAAACTGTTCGACGATTCAATTCATTCGAATTCAATTATCGATCAAATCAATCTCGTGATCTCTCCTTATTTGACATTGAAATAATAACAACAATAATGATAAAATGTAATCATTTCCGTTTGGCAATAAAACGATTAAACAAAATGCGCAATTTGACAATGTGATTAATTACTTTGGAATCGGCTTGTGACTTGCTTTGCCTACATGACTAAACGAATTGTTAGTCAGTACTAAAAGTACTACTCTCAAATGACAATCTTTAAAGTCTCATGACAGAAGAACGTTTATTAATATTTAATTTCAAATATTATATGCATAAACCTTAATCAAAGTTTCAATTTTTCAAATGATTGCGTTAGAAATAATCATGCGCAAATAAATAATTGATTGAATTTTTGAATATTTGACTGCAATTGGCCCATTGTAACTATGACTACAATTTTGGTTGTCGCTAAATTTTATTTCTCGGATGACAATTTTCGTGTGATTGTGAAATTGTCAAGTTTGGTGTACGTTACAATGCTAATCGAACCTGAAACAAACTTGATTTGACTTGAATTGAACTTTGGGTTCAACGAAAATCATTAAAACGTATTTTTAATTTTGAATTGATGATAAATATTTTGAAATTGAATTTTAAAGATTTAAAATATGAATATAATTTGACTAACATTTGTGCTTATTTTATTTGGTATTGTTTGCACCAAAGAGTGAACATCAAATTGTTTTTCCAACAAATGTCCTTTTGCAATCTTTCCTGCAGTGCATTTCGCCTGTGGCACCACAGGAAAGATTGTTGCGCAGCCATAAGTTTTTTCTGTGCTGTAAAATATGATAATTCAAAAGAATTCTGTGAATGTTAATTTGGGCGATGAGTTTTACCAATGCCCAATGCGATCCAGCTATTGCTCTTAAATTTATATTTTAATTTCCCAATCAGACATGTAAATATATTTTTATTTAATTGTTTCAAATTTAACAAAACAATTATTTAATAAACATTGCACTGTAGAACATAATATATAAAGCGTAAATCATGATAAACTAGACAAATTGAGATATTAATTAATTGTATTTGATTTTCCAATCAACTTACATGAAACAATGATTGTTTGGTGAGTGTGCCAAAGAGACCAGCCTCATTGCCCAATGGTTTGCTTGTTCTGTGCAATAGTTCGTAGTATGTCATGCTTTTCCACTTCTCCCTCGTAAGCACCAAATTGCCTTTATTTCTCGCTTTCAATCGAAAAAGCAACGGCAAAATAGAGTGTGCTGAACTGTTCAACTTTTGATTGGTTCTGAGTAGAATGAGCGCCGAGAAGAGTGGTCCACCGAGCTGAAATGACAACACTGTCACCATGGAGATGATGTACCGAACTGGGAGAGTGTTGAAGAATATGAACACGATCGAGTACACGTTCGACAGCAGATTGGTCACGATGCAGGTGAACATGATTCGGGAGAATATTCGAGTGTTACTTCGAAGCACCAGTTGGGTCACTCGACTGTGGTGCACTCGGTGGTGCGACAGACACTTGGCCAATGTTATTGACAATGATGGCGACTTCTGGTGAACTTGGGCACTGAGTTTGTCGTTCAATTGGTCGTACTGCCAACAGCACACATACGAAATGGTCGTGATCATGAATATGGCAAATAGACCAGTTTTGATTAGAATAAAGGCACAAGTGAATGTGACTGCCATGTCGACCAAGTGAAGCAACATTAGCCAAATCGATAAGTGCAGGTTTGATATTATGAATATGTAGAAAAATGATGGAAATATCACATCTATCGATTACATTATTATGATTATCATATAAAATGTTAATATTTAAAATATACTTACAAAACAACAGAAAATAAATCAATTTAAGAAACATTTCCGAGAGTGACAAAATCAACAAACATCTAGTGCGAACTAAAAGTGAAATTATAGGGAATGAATTTAACTTTGCTCGTGGATTGTTGAGCTTGATTCTAGTGCCAGTCCACAGATTTAATATTGTTCGACCAATTGCCCTCGATTGCTCTCTGGGAGATTTGACGAATTTGTTCAATTCAAACAAAATCCAATTGAGTTTCAACTTTGAATTGATCAGTCGCAACTGTTGTCGATTGTGCACAGTCAAGTCGTACAGATGAGACCAAATGACCAGGTCCTGACTGTAGTACACAATGTAGTGCATTGTGATGGCAAACAGTGGCAAGCCACTGGCAAACAGAAACAAAAGACGATCGAAATATATTTGGTGTGGATTGATTATGTTGAGCCACACATCGAAATGTTGAATTAATTTATAGTTTTGATTCACTTTATCATACAAATATGACAAGGAAAGTAGACGAATTATCAATATAATGTATAACAGATAGTACAGATGATAACGACGGTGATTGTTTCGGTTTGTGTGGTAGTGGTGAGACTCGATAACAGATTGAATTTCACGATAGTAAATACAGTCAACACTGAGATATTGCCCCAAATGATCAATCCGATCTCTAAGCAACTTCACAATGTAATACATTTTCAAATAAGCAAAATGAGT
Organism: Rhizoglyphus robini; assembly: GCA_023373905.1. Taxonomy (NCBI): domain Eukaryota; kingdom Metazoa; phylum Arthropoda; class Arachnida; order Sarcoptiformes; family Acaridae; genus Rhizoglyphus; species Rhizoglyphus robini. The sequence goes on along the minus strand of JAKIJQ010000005.1, from coordinate 729,710 downwards.
TTGCAGGAATAAATTCCAATTTATATGCTAAATTTAAAATATTTCATTTCACACGAATATTCCCCACAAATATTTTTAACTTTTTCATGAACTTTAAATATTTAAATATAAATACTTTTGCACTTACATTCTCCATGGGCACTCCACTTGTGTAAATCGATTGGTAGTAGAACATTTTCTCCAATTCTGCAAGTCTGTTCGAGTGCTAATTGCAGTGGCGACTAAAAGTATGTTTTGCAATTGTGAATAATTAAATAATTAATTAGCTCATCATTAATGACAAAAGCATATTTCCTGTGGTGTTACTCAATTTAATATATAATTTATGGCTCTTAATTTTGACTTAGTTTAGAAAATAGTAATTTCAACATTCATGCTTTTTTCACCAAATTTAATATTATGCAGCAACAGCAGTTTTAATTTAGTTGGTCAATTTAGTAATCGTGGTTTGAACAATTAAGAAAAAGTATAATGGTTGTAATATTTAGTAAATTACTGTTAGAATAGCTCTTGTTCGAACAACGTAAGCAGAGTTGTCATTATAATGGCGTAGTCTAACCAGCGCTGTGTCATTCGATTTGGTCTCGCACAGTGATTTGGCAATTTCGCTAGCCTTTCTACTTTGGACTCGTTTTGTCTCCCTCCAAGTGCACTTTCTCTCGCCATGAACGGACTGATAAGTCTGCAAGAGCCCTCATCCTCACCGTCACAGTCGGCAAATGAATTGGTCTCTCGTTCGGCCAGATCCTCAAATGTGGTGGCCACATCGAAGGCGCCTTCCTCGGTGGCGTCATCATCTCCCTCTGACCTGCGAGACCACTTCAACTTGGTTGTGTTTGTACTGTCCCAGTTCAATGTGCACTATCTCAGTTGGCTGAAGAACCCGGTGCACTTGACTCAATTCTGGTATCGATTTACCCCACTCTACGAACTACTGCTCCAACTGCCAGAATTTGAGACCGAAAGTGTGTGCCGTTCGAAAGAGGTCAACAACAAGGAGGAAGCTATCTCAAGTGCGAGCACTGTGCACGAAGTGGTCATCTGTGAGGCCGTCAAAGACTCGTACCAGTACCGACGCAAGTTGACCATTGCACTGAGCAACACCATTGGAGTGAAGTACTACGTGGCCGACAAAAAATTTATGGTACTACTGGTCGAGAATGAACCTCAACAAACTGAACCAGTTCAAGAGGATTCGGATGGTGACAAGTCCGATGAGGACTCTGACAGTGAGAGTGTTGACGAGGTTGAACAACAGTTGAAGGTGGATCACATGGGAAGAAAAGTGCTCGGTGAAATTGTCCTAGAGGAAGATGCCAAGACTTGTGTCACTCTTCCGGTGAGTTTTAACCTAATTAACATTATAAATAATAATTTGTTTATTCATTTGTAGCGCTACACCAATCGAATCAAGTCCGACATGGACATTGTTCTAGTGCTGGTCGATTGCGAAGAGTGCTCAGGCAGCTCGGACAGCTCGGACAATTCTGACGGCTCCAACGAACAAGTGGAGCATCACCAGATTGTAATCTCTGAATCGTCTATTTCTGGCTGGAAAGGTTACCACAAGCAGCACAAGTTTAGTGTTGTATGCAACGACACTTTAAATGAGGTCGAATTGGAGCTCACTCTCAAGTGGCAAATTGATGCCGACTCTTTTGATTCGTGCATTCGAGACCCGATTGGACTCGTGCGCAAATTGTCTGGTGCTATATTTCACCTGGGACATTATTACTGGTACTTCTGCCGTGATTTCTACCGTTGGGCCGCCACTGAGTGTGACGACATAGACGTTCGTTACTGGGGTGAGTGAATGTAAGAAATATGTTTTAGTGATTAATGTTTGCCTTCCCAAATAGCAATCCAAAGCTTTCACGAACTGTCCATGTGGCTACCTGAGAAAGTGCAGTGCGACGACATGTCGACCATCTTTGTGGACATGTACAATGGTCGCTATCCCTCACTCGACCTGCTGAGCACTGTGCCCAAGTGCGATTACCTGTGCGAGTCATTGTCAATGCTCGACAACGTTGTCTTTGTGTTCAGTGACATGTCCACTGGGGAGCAGATCACTTTCCTTCGTCGCATTCAACCCTCAATCGGCCTGTTGATTGAGTCACGATTCAATTTCTTCAAACTTTTATTTAGTCAAGTGTTGAGTGACATGGGCAACTACACCTTAGACCACATTGAGGAAGTTGTCCTGCCCCTAGCCATTGAGGCAATCTACTTTTTGGCTACTATTCGTGATCCAGTGGAGTCATTACAAGATCCACGTATGGCACGGGTCGATTGGGCAGAGGTGAACAACCTTGCAGGCCAAGTCACTCGAATGGCTGTTGAATGTGTGGAGCATGTTAAACCAATCAAATGGTCAATGGTATCGCTCGAGCACGAAGACATGACCACAGTGAAACGATGCTTGCAACAACTGGTCCGGTCTCTGTTCAACCCCACCACTGCTCACTTTCTACGAGCCATCTACATCACCCTTCGAATGAAGGTTCTCGGCCAACACCATTTGGCTTCGTTTGCAACTGCCCATCGACTGGCTCTCATCGAACAGTGGTGTGGACCAATGGTGGCTAAGGCTGCCAAGACTGCTCAGGTCAAGTCTAATTCGCCCAAGTCTATCGACGAAGAGCTCAAGTCGAAGCAAGCCAGCTCAGATTAAGCATTGTAACACTTAACACTTTGTACCAATGCATTTTGCCATGAAATAAAATGAATTGTAAAATTATTAAAATCTCATTCTTTATTAAGAGAAATACATTTTTATTTTATAAAACATCAAATTATGTACAGAAATAATAAGTAAAGCCACTTATCATTGCTGTACATAATTTGGTGTTTAAAGTAATACTCCACCGAATCGAGTTGAGACGAAACCGAAATCAGCTTTTCATGGTTGCACAAGTCTTCAATGTTTTTTCAATGCGAAAAATTCAAAATTTCCGTCAGTGATCAATTAATTTGTCTTCAAGAAGACATACCAATGAAAGAGCAATCTATGTGTTCGCCAATTTATATGTTCGAGCAGAGTCCATTATTTGGACACGTTCAACAAGCGTGGACAACTTTTGGCTCGACCAATTCATGTACTGTGAGTTCAAACTCAATGTGACTATGCATTTGTTAGTTTTTTTCGCAACTGGAAGAATCACTCACAAGCCGAGTGATGAAGAGTCATTCCATTCGATGACTAACTTGTCCAAGGTAAATTGTTGGCTTCCTGTCGTGTTGAATGTCCACAATGTTTATATGTTTTATATAATGAGATGATTAAATAATTTCACTAATCATTTTGGTGGGGTGATTTCACTCACTAATGTGCAATATCACAACACTAATTGCACATTTGAGTAAGCAATTAATCAGACATTGCGGTAGTTAAGACTCAGGCGCTATGCAAACAACTTATTTGTGAAATTGTATGGAAAAATATGAACATCGCTGCATGTGATTGCAATTTGGCTGATCGACAAGGTCAAACCGTACATCTACTTCTCTGTCCCTTCTGGACAAGTATGATGGTTTGTATTGAGTATGTTCCTCATTCTCATTGTCAAACAAGGACTACTAAATTGAGATTAAACATTTGTTTTGTTCAATTCAAATTATTTGTTTCGTATTGTATTGTATGATTACAATGTTTTAGCTAATGAAATGATTAAATAATTTCACTAATCATTTTGGCGATCTCACCCACTAATGTGCAACGTCACAACATTAATCAAATAGTTAATCAAGAAAATCAATATTATTTGTTGTTGTTGTTATTCTCATATATCTTCTCTTTAATTGTCTGTTCAGGCAAGAGAAAATAAATCACTAGCAAGTTGAAGGACCAATATGAGATCAATTGAAGGTTGAAAAACAGCTATTTTTATTTGTCGAATTGTTCCAGTTTGCAAATAATATATTCAAAAATAATCAATCAATAACATTTTGAAATTGTCGTCAATAATTTATTGTTGGAAAAAAGTTTTGAAATTTGCATTTTATAAATTATTAAAATTTTAATAGAAACTCTTGAGATATTTGAACTTTTGAAAATAGGAGTGAAATAATTTAAGCAGCGAATTACAATGAAGCTTCCCACTTTGTTCAAATATGTGATTCCCTTTCGAAATGTCCACTTCTTAGAGGACTACATTCGAATGACCGATTCAATCACCAATCACTCAAACAGACAAATCATTTACAGCATTCGACTATATCTTCTGTTTTTACTGTTGAAAAGCATTTACTTCACACTTCTCGCATTGATTCCCTTTTCGGCCATTCAGCGGTCACTTCAGTATGACATCATTTATTTCCTATTTGGCAGGTCAAGTTTCAATCTGATTGCGTCCTCCATTGTGTTGATGCTCGTCTATATTGTGCACATCTTCTACTTCGAACCAACTCACAAAAATAATCGATTACTCACAAATATTGTTCTTGAGATGAAGGATAATTTTTTCATTTACAAAAATTTTAAACATAGCGACAAAATGGTTTCAATTTGTGTTGCAATCAAACGATACTTGATGGCGACTTTTAGTGTGATTCAATGGTTTCTTATTATGCTTGGTAAATTGTTTATTGTTAATTATCGTATAATTTTGAATATTTATTTCAGAATTATTATCTCTATTTTCGCACTGGTTAATATGGAGAGTGTTGCATATGCAGCTGAACGGTCATTTTGTACATAAATTAATTTGCGGTCTATTGATTAGTGTGAACGGGATAGTTCAATTTGACTCTATAGCCATCAGCTATGCGTGCATCACATCAATTCTGATCAGTATTGGGTCTGTTCAATTGTTTGTGATAATAATCAAGTTGAAACACATTTATCGATACTTGAAAGACAAATCTTTGCGTGGCTTTGTGTGGCTTCACTATTACCGGTATCGGCTTGAAATGGTCAACATTCTTCAGTACTTTACTGAGTACAACAAACTTTATGGACGAATATTTGTGGCATTTCTCCTGGTCAACTGTCCGACAAATGCATACTTTGTAATAATTTTACTGTTTGGAAAGTTATCTCTCTTGGCCACCATTTATCTGTATGTCTATTCGGTGGTGCAAATGACTTGTCTCTTTGCAGTTCACTACTATCTGGTGCTGTTCTCCTTTCGATTTCACCAATCGGGCGGATTGCTTCAAAGCATGACAGTCATGTTGCAACACAAAATTGGCGACTGTCGTTCGAGAATTCGATTTAGCAACACAGTCCAGGCGATCAACACTAACAATCAGTATGGCATCACTTATGGAAAGTTCGGGGTGGTCACACTCAAGGTGTTTGTCAAGGTAAGACTGACAATAATTTATCAATACAAAAATACTCAAATTATTCTACTTGAACAGTTTCTCATTTTGTATTCAAAATTAATCATGATTTCTTATAAAATGAACCAAAACAGTTTGGAATAAAATTTAATACAATTAAAATATAATTTATGAATTGACTAAATAGTAGACATCTTTCCACTGTATATTTCACCAATTGATCAAGTCCAATACCACTTGTTAATGCCACTGGTACAATAGGGTAAATAGTAGTGCCATACAACGAAACATATTTTCTGTGTTTGAGTTTGGAATTATTTCGACAAACAGCGAAATGTCTCTTCCATTGCCGGCTGTGATAGTGACAGTCACAGTTCACTGTAGACAAGACCGAGTGATCATGGCTGTTAGATCGGCATCGATTTATCTGCTTTTACTAATTAGCCAATAGAGCCATTGCCCAGTTAATTGGTGCCACACCTCGTGCACTCATTGCAGTGTTCGACATCAATTTTCTCACTGTGACATTCTCTGCTGTTGCCATTGCTTGGTTGGAAAGTCATTAAAGTTATTAGATGTGTTTGTTTAATTTATAGTAGATCATTATAAATTTTGAGTACAGTATCAGAAACTGTATGAAATGTATGTAATGAAAAAAAGTATCAAATTATTATATATTGATTTTATTGTCAAGTTACTTACCTTAACAAATGTCTTCAAAGTGACCACTCCAAATCGTCCATAAGTGATTCCATACTGATTTGTGGTGTGTATTGCTGTGATTGTGCATTCAAAACGAATTCGAATGCGGCAATGACCAATTTTGTGTTGATTGAGTGCCATTGCACTGTGCAACAGTACACCAGACTGGTGGAAGTGCTTCGAAAAACGAACCAAATAGTAGTGAATGGCAAAGAGACAGACCATTTGCAGAGTTGAATAGGTGTACAGGTAGATGGAGGCCAGCACAGATAGATCACCATATGTCAGTAATATCACAAAGTAGGCATTGGCCGGACAGTTGATCAGAATGAATACGAGAAATATCGTTCCGTACAGTCGATTGTACTCCACAAAGTAGTGCAAAACACCGACCAGGTTGGTGTGATATTTGTGCAAATAATGGCCTCGAAATATATTTGGAGATGCTTCTTTGACATATTGATAGATTTGATTCAATTTGGTTATGATCACAAACATTTGAGTCGCTCCAATGCTCATTATAATCGAACTCATGTAGACAAAACAAATGGCGATGTAGTCAAACTGAATGATTCCGTTCAGAGAAAATGCGATTAAATACAAAAACTTGTACTCAAGTGGGCCAATGTGAAGTTGTCGGAATATTCTCCAGAGTAACCAATGAGATGCCAGTGCTAATAGTTCTGTTAAAACAAACAAATGTTTAAATAATATTAAAACGAAATTATTTAGATATACCAATGATGAGTAGATAGGTTTGTGCGATTTTAAAGAATACAATCAAATACTTTCTAATGGCCATGCAAATGTTCAAATGTCCATTTGTGCAGTAATAATTTGGATACAGGAAAAATCGATCATCAAATTTGAGCACAACATTTTGCAGCAAACGATTGTTGCGATGTGCTGGTAGAAAGTAGAATGCCCGAATGATGTAGATCAACATGAGCAAGAGTGCTAATGCGAGTAAATTGAGCTGAGACTTGTTGAACACAAAGTAAATGATGTCATACTGCACCACTCGCTCGTACTCGGAGTAGGGCACCAAACTGAGAACTGCGAATTGAATGCATTTGGTGAGCATTGTCAGTAGAAATGCGTTCAATCGATAGATTGTTCGTTTGTTTGATTGGGAAATGGATTTGGTCACTTGAAGATAGTCTTGCAGAAATGATTCGTTTCGGAAGGGAATGATGTACTTCAACACGACTTGGTAGTGCATTTTGGTTGTTGCATTTAAATGAAATTTATAATTCATATTTGATAAGTCGTCTTTTGCAATTGCACGAATTTTACAAATGACAAGTTTATAGTCAGATATATTCAAGAAGCACGGGGATTTCGATTTCAAGACTTAAACCAGAATTAACTAGAAGCGCAAAGTTTTTTTGTTAAATTTTTAATGACCATTTCTTTGGTATACTTTCCAAACGATTTTCTAATTAACGTTTGACGTTCTTGAGGTTGGCAAAATTGAAATATAATAAAAGTTCGTTCAACGTTGAGTGAGCACAGACAACACAGATAAGCTTGGTAGCTTTTTGGATCGATTTTGACATTTAATTTGAATTTTTGAATTTGTTCAAATCTTTTTGCGCAATATAGTTTACGCATTAGTAAATCTTTTATTATAGCAGTAGACAATAGTAGTAATGCTGGCCAAGCAATATTTGATGGCTAATTAGGGTGGTTCTCCATATCGGCAATGCTTTTTGCAAAACAGTTTTTCTCGAATTGAGATGCCGAACACTACATCGCAAATAACGCCAACCGCCTCAAAGACACAGAATACTGCAAATTGAGCAAATCAATTGATAATGCTCACACAATGTTTGTTCATAAAATTGTTTATTTAGTCAATAAATGTTTCGGTCAAAGTCAGATGTATCTTCTTTGATCGCAAAATTAGCCAATCAGCATCACTGCATAAGTCGGGCAACATCGACATCGGGCAGCATTCCATTGGAGTGGGCAAATTCGAGCAGTGCCCAGTAGCAGAATCGATACTGTTCGTACGTTTGAACGGCCAAGGCACGTTGAGAACGAATCTTTTCCACGGTGCCCTTAATGTTCACCCGACCAGTTTCTTGCAATCGCTGAATTGAAATATCGATGGTAATGAACGTTCCTGTAAAGGTTTATATTGAAACAATCGATTAGTAAGATAAAATAATCAGTATTTCATTTACTTACCAGTACGCCCAATACCAGCACTGCAGTGAACAATAATAGGAGGCCCCCCTGGATGACCAGTCCACTGTGTTGAGTGTTGTGGTTATGTACTGTTCTGTAACGTCCTCTGTGGACAGTCCTGCTTGTGTGTGTTGTCTGTAGAGAGGAAAAAGTATTTTTGTCAGTTAGCGTGTGCCTCCTCTCGTGTGTACATGTGCTCGCCTGTGACAATGAAATAAATCGGTCTTGCTATCTTGTAACACGTTATCAGCCACGATGTCTCTGCTCGAGTATCTCGCCCGTATCCTGTGGAACCTGTACGGTTCATTCCTGCCAGAAGTCTCGACTGTGATCATTATCACGGTTCTCACTGTCTTGGTCCTGTACATCTTGTATCTTCGTTCTCGTCCAGTTCTCGTTCCTGCCCGTTACCAGACCAGTGTGGCTCCAGCCACCCAGTTTCCCGTCCCTAAGGATGTCCTTGTCTCGCCAGTCAACCAAGTCTGTGTCATCGATGACAATCCGATTCCTTTGCTCGACCAGTATAATTTCAAAACCTGGTTTTTCATGCTCTCCGCTGCCCTGGAAAGAGAGGGCCTTCTCGATTCTATTACTCGTGTCTACCCGCTGGATCATCCCATGAATCGCCGGGCTATGTTCATGATCCTGAACGCCGTTCCCCAGAATTTTCAGTCGTGTTTTGGCTCGTCGTTTGTTGCCTACGAAGCCGTGCATAATTTACGAGAGAAGTACGGAAAGTTGTCCTATACCAAATTGTCCCGTCTTGAAGAAGATATCAAGTCTACCAAGCTAGCCAAGTTAGATGACAAATCTGTGGGCGAGCATCTCGACCTGCTTGAGAAGAAAATCCAGAATCTTCGTAGTGGTGGGGCTATCTTTGATAGTGACAAGCATCTTGGTCTCCTTGCTAATTCTCTTCCCGATGGTCCCGACTGGTCATCGTTCAAGGACACCCTCGCGTATGGCACCCACTCGGTTGAAGAAGCCAAGGACAAGATTAAGGACAAGTGCCGGAAGATGAACCATAAAAACTCGGCCTTCTGCACTCGGTCCGTGAAACCTCGAATTTGTCCCTCTAAAGAAGCCCGACGAGTGCAGGACATTGCCAACAATGCCTGTTTCTATTGTCACCAGCAGGGCCATAACATCACCAACTGCACTGAACGTATCTATAACGACTTCAAGAGGTCCCACAAGCCCGACCCGTACGTGTCCCGTGCTTTCGCCTCCTGGGTACTCGACTCGGGAGCAACTCAGAACTATTCAAAATGTGACCAGAACCTTGTTGAAATCCGGGAAATCAACGGTTCTTCGGTGGTACTCGCTGACGGAGCTATCTGCAAGATCTACAGAGCCGGCGATACATTCCTGCACACTGGATCTCGTCAACTGAAGCTCACCAACGTTCACGTTGCGCCATCATTCGAAGAGAACCTGATATCCGTGAGCCAGCTAACCTCAAATGGTTTTAAAGTGCTCTTCGACAAACATGAAGCCATCGTATTCAAAGACAATCTAGTGTACCTGCGTGCCAAAATGATCAACAACCTGTATAGGTACATTGATACCAGTGATCATGGTGGCCGTGACTCAGCTTTGGTCACGAAGAAACCCGATTGGCACAGTAAGTTCGGTCATCCAGGCGCAGAGAAACTGGCTGCCCTGAGGAAGCTATATCCCGAACTGGAGTTGAATCACCCAGAGAACTGTGAAACATGCCTGAGAAGTAAGCTACATCAGTTGCCGTACCGGTCAACTGAGGACCGTGGAACGGAACCTCTCGAACTGGTTCACACCGATCTGTGTGGACAGATGCGAAAAACCGGATTTGATGGAAGCAACCACTTCATCATCTTCATCGACGACTTCTCCAAGTATGTCGAGATTTTCCTGCTGAAGGGAAAGTCATCAGCCGAAGTTCTCGACGCTTTCAGGAAGTTCAAGTTACGGTTCGAGAACCAACTTGACAGAAAAATCAAGAGTGTCCGCAGTGACAATGGTGGGGAGTTTGCTGGCTATTTTGGGGAGTTCCTGACTGAACATGGAATCCAGCTCCAACATTCTGTGCCCTACTGCCACCAGCAGAATGGAACCGCTGAGCGGACGATCCAAAAGGTGGTCACCATTGCTCGGGCTTTGATGTTTGACAGTTGTATGCCTGCCCGATACTGGCCATTGGCCCTGAAGACTGCAGCATACCTCGCTAATCGCTGGCCACATGCCTCGTTGGATGGCCAGATCCCGTTTAAAGTCCTATTTCCTCGAAAGGACGATGGCATAAAGAAACTGCACGTGTTTGGATCGGTCGCCTACCGTTGGATTCACCATGAGAAGAACTTGAGAGGCAAATTTGATCCAACGTCTGAGAAAATGGTGTTCGTTGGATACGCACCCGATGCCGATGCCTATTTACTCTTGAATCGAGAAACCGGCGCCATCGTTCCAGAACGCAATGTGAAGATCATTGACGGTGTATTCCCGTTCTGTGAGAAGAAGGAACCAGACACCGAGTGCCACTGCAAAGAGATCAAAGCGTGCAGATCAACCTGTGTCTTCCCGGAGGAACTGATTACGGACATGATTGTCATGATTCCCCAATCAGGGGGTGCGATTCCTTCGTCTGTCATACCTACGGCTTCATCTGAAGGTCATCAACATGGAGGAAGTAGCCCATCTAGTGACAACAACAAGCCGGACTGTAAGAAAGGCTCATCAAATGACAATGATGAAGACGATGACGACCAAGGTGGTGGATCAAGCGTCTTCGAACCTACGGTTGAGCCTCCTGTGGTCCCACAACCGGTCGTAAATGTACCTCCGGAGGTGCCGACAATACCGAAGACTGTGTGGACATTAAAGAAAGGAGGATTTTATGAAGAAACAGTGGAACCTGCTACAACGGTGGTAATTGACCCGATCCTGAATGAACCACTCGATGTGGCAGCGAACCAAATTCCGAATGGCCCACCTGAGGTGGTAGCGGACCCGACCGAGAATGACCCACCTGCGGTGGTCGACAACCCAATCCTGAATGACCCACCTGCGGTGGTCGACAACCCGATCCTGAATGACCCACCTGAGGTGGTTGAGAACCCAACCGAGAATGACCTACCCGAAGTGGTAGCGGACCAAGCCCAGAATGACCCACCAGCGGTGGTCGACAACCCGACCCCTGAATGACCCACCTGAGGTGGTTGTGAACCAAATTGAACAACCTGCCGCGTTGCGGAGGTCAGCTCGAAGTAACACCGGAGTCCCACCCGAGCGATTCGGAGAATGGGACTATACTGGTTTGGCTGCCGAATTGAAGCATCTCAACGCCAAAGAGGTGAAAGTTCCAGCCACTTATGACGAAGCTATGAATGACCCGAACTATGCTCACTACTGGCAAGGTGCCACCAATGATGAAATTAAGTCATTGATGGAGCATCAGGTGTTTGACATTGTCGACGAAGACCCAATGAAGAAACCTATCACCACCAAGTGGGTTTTCGATATCAAGAAGAAGGCAAATGGACTGATCGACCGATTCAAGGCACGACTAGTGGCTCGAGGTTTCTGCCAGAAGAAGGGCATCGACTATGACCAAACCTTCTCGCCTGTCGTCTCTTTTGCCTCGATCCGTTTCCTGCTGACTATCGCGGGATTACAGAAACTTCATGTCCATCAAGTTGACATCAAAACAGCTTTCCTCAATGGCTACATTGACACAGAGAAGACGGTGAGTACGTCTACCACCGAAGCCGAATACATCGCCCTGGCTGCAGCAACTAATGAGGTCTTATGGCTGCAAAATCTAATGGAGGAATTGTCCATTCCTGTAAAGTACCCGACTGTGATCTACGAGGACAACCAACCCACAATGCAGGTGGCGACCAACCGGAAGAACAACTCGATGGCCAAACACATCGACACGAAATTGCACGCCTTGCAGGATTACATCCTCAAGGGCTACATTGATGTGAACTGGACTGGAACCGCGACTCAACTAGCCGATGGTCTGACCAAGACGAAGAGTGCTTCTCGGGATGCCGACAAACTGCTGGGACTTCCGTTCCAGACAGTACCAAACCAGGGGGTGTGTTGAGTGTTGTGGTTATGTACTGTTCTGTAACGTCCTCTGTGGACAGTCCTGCTTGTGTGTGTTGTCTGTAGAGAGGAAAAAGTATTTTTTGTCAGTTAGCGTGTGCCTCCTCTCGTGTGTACATGTGCTCGCCTGTGACAATGAAATAAATCGGTCTTGCTATCTTGTAACACACTGGATGCTCTTGAGCAGTTCCTTCTGGTAGTGACGGACTTGTTCACGAAAGTGGAGCATTGTAGTCGGCGAGCTTGGAACACCATGGTCAGGCCAACTGGTGAACAACAAATGCACCACACTCCTCTTCTCACTGGTGTCCGTGTTGGTCAGTGTGAGATGGCTAATGACCCACTTAGGACACTTCTCCACACGGTCATTGGTGATGCTCAAATTGTTAATCGTACTGACTTCTGAGTCTTCAGCTGGCCAGTATAGCTCACACTTGAAGCGATATCCCTCTATTAGTTGAGTGGTCATCACAATCACTAGACATTGCTCCTGCCAAACCATACGCCAAAAATCGTAAATTGTCTCACATTTTGGGCCTAAATGAGAAAATAAAAATAAAAATGGGTTGAAAGAGCGAATGTAGTTTTACTTACCTTGAGTACAAATGAACGCTCCCTTCTGTTTGTATCCATCGACATGGTTTGCATGGATGTAGTCACTGTGGGGCACGCCATCAATCAGTGCCAACTTGACCCTCGAGTGATCATAACATTCAATATCAGTGTAACGATTCTTGATGGCATTCTCGGACAAATTGAAGCTCGTGAAAGTGCCACTTGGTGGACTATTAACGATCAAATGGTATTCAGCACTTAGCAGGTTTGAATCAAAGTTTTGCACAAAATCTTTCAATGGAAGTGCAGTCTCTTCAATTTGGTTCACCTTGTTGTCCACTTGTGCCACCAAAGTTGTATCCACTGGACGGTCGAGCAATTGGTCAATCAATGCACTCGATTGGCTGTCAAACTTGAGTTCACCACCCAGCTCTTGTGGGAGAATACTCTTTGGCACATTAAAATGCAACTGATCAAGGCTCATCGAATGCACTCGATCAAACAACTTTCTCTGCAAAAACTCTGATCTGAGCACAGCCACACACCAGTCCTGTGCACCCACAATCAGTGCCACCTTGAGTCGAGCCGGGTAGGCACCTTCGAGTGCATTTGTCAATTTGTAAGCGAGTTCAAAGTCAAAGCTTGAATTGTCAAATCCAATCATATTGCAGATAAATATGAAGTTTCCACCTTGTTTGATTGCTGTTGCCGGGTCGTACGAGTCGAGTGCAGCATCCAATTGGTACAGTACAGCTTGAAGTGTGGTCTGGTGAGTGGTGGCGGATGGAATGTGCTTCGATGCAGTGAACAAAGCAATGCGGGCACCAGTGTCGCCTGGGGGCATTGGCTGAATGAACATAAATTTATTAGGTCACGGCTAATCTCAAGTACAAACATACGAAAATCTTGAACTTGCCCGACTCGAGTTCACGTTTCAGTAAGTCCACTTGTTGTGGATTTGGACGCTCATGTGGCATCAAACCCTCACGTGCCCGAACAGTCTCATGAGACTCGTGCAACTCGACCGCACGGGCAACATCAAATTTGCGGGCAATCAGAAATTTCAATGCAGTCTTGCTTTGGGCACAGTTCGGAACATGACCACCCGAAATGAAGGTCAATGCGCAAAAGTCAACCACAGCCTAAATGAACAAAAGAAAACGAAAACGAAGGACATTTCAATGTTAGATCTCAACTTGAGTACTTTACTTGACATGACACTCACCTGTTTCTCAGTTGGCGAAAGCTTGTCCATTTCTACGGGTCGGAAATAACTTTGGTGAGGCCTAACACGAAACTGAGACTTGAAAGAAGGCGAAACACCCAAAAGAATATCCGAATGAACGAACAACACGGCAAACAAGGACATATGTTCCATCTGTATTCGAACACTAGTTTAGTGTAGCTACTGAGTAGAACTACTTTCGACTACATCTCAATTAGTTGGACCACCACACTGTCCATTGTCAATTTAATCGAACACATTTGCACAAGCATTTGGACTGTTTGAGATGTTCTGCACTGGTTCAATCGAATCCGTCATAGCTTTTCTGGTCAAAATCACTAAAAACAAATTGCCCCAACCTGAGGGGTCAAGAGTGTTGTGATAAAAGCACAACAACAAGTTTGTCCATTGACTTATCAAATAGAATAATAATAAAGAGATAATGCAAAATGTTGTTTTATTTGTGAAACATTGTCGATTGTCAATGAATTGCAATCAATTGCAGCTATGCACTGTGCACTTTAGTTGCTGTGTGGTCGTTGCTCTGTTCGTTGCATCTCTCGGGCCTCGGCCAGCAGAATATCAAAGTCGGTTTGGCGCGGATCGTCAGTCTGGGTGGATGCATCAACCATTCGAGCACGACCCGGACCAAATGGGCTCGGAATGCGGTTTGAGCCTGGACGACTGCCATTACGTGCACCACGACGACTGCCATCGTTGCTGTTGTCATCCTCGTCGAAAGTGCTCTCCGCGGTGTCATAACTTTGATGGTCATCCTCCCAATCGGTGGCACTGTCGTCACTGTCTTCCAAGTCTTCCTCCTTGACACTCGACTCCACTTGCTCCTCCTGAGTAGATGCCAACTTGACACGACCCTTGACGATGTCCTCGGTGCGAATGAAGATCGAGTGACTGTTGGAGCTGATTCGAATGTCATAGGTGCGCGAGTACAACTTGACCAAAGTGCCAGGCTCGAGTGGCACTGAGTCGGCAAAGTAGTTGTTGAAGTGACCTTTCACAAGACAGACCGCTCCGATAAGCAGCACTGAACGCTTTGGCTCCAGTTTGACCAACTTCGAATGGCAATACATTAGATTGGCCTCGGCAGTGCCACAAAGCTCAACCTAAAGAAGCAACAAGCAAAACCAGAATTAAAAAAATAACCCGTTTCACTTTCATGCACTTACAATGACAAAAGGATTCTGCAAGAGAGCAGACTGCAGTTTGGTGAAGAACGGTGGCACATTGCGAATCTCTTGTCGGGTCCGAACGCCAGCTCGATTCACCACATTGTTCTGCTTGAACAGTCGTTCGCCCGAAAAGTGGAAAGCTACGCCCAGTCGGTCACCGAAACTCCAATGCTTGCTTTCGCTCTTGATGCGATCCATCAGGTCGAGAATAAACTCATTGTACTGTGGAGTGATTGGGGGCGCGACCATGGTGGGCGACAAAGAGCCAGACGAGGATGAAGTGATTGAGGCAGAGGCGTGAGACATGATGCCACAGTAGAGACAGGAAAGCGAAGCTGGCCAAATCCAAATTCAAATTGAAAGGCAATCGACATTGAGGTTATAAGTGGAAAGTTGCCTTCGATTTATGTTCGAACTAAACGAGTGTACTTTGAACATTCCAAATAGAAGATCGAGTTATTTGATTGTGATTGTCTAATTTGACACAAAACACGAGAAAATTTTGTTTGTCGCGGTATACTTGGACATGACTGTGCACATTTTGAAGTGTCGTCTCAACATAAAGATCGAGCTCGAACGGGTGACCAATCGACTGGCAACACATGTACAGGCACAAAGTCACTAAAAGGACGCACTGTGCCCATTTAGTCAACTACTAATGTTTTGCCAATTTGGTTGAATCGAACAGCCAATTGAACTATTGCCACACTTGCACAAAGGCGACAAGTGAGAGTGGCTAAAAGATAATAATAAACCGAAATAATAAACCGAAACAAACAATGATTAAAAAAATAAAAAGATGTACATTTTTAATGTAAAATAATAATAATAATAATAAATTGTAGCTCATCACAATGTAAGCATAGTGTTGACTCAATTGAGCAATTGTAAAGGTGCTCACAGACAGAGCAGAGAAATAGATGCGAGGCTGAGCAAGGGGGTCCCATTTAGGCCCGGCTCTTAATGTGGCACTTAATTAGGCCATCTTGGATCCAACCTTTGACCCAACCTTAGATGCCACCTTTGATCCTACAGCAGAGCTGGCCACAGTCGAACCTTGCTTGATCTGGCTGGATGCCTTTGGTGCGCTGATGGCCGATGTAGTGCTTCCAGTTTTGGCCTCCGCCTGTGCCTTGCCACTTGCACTTGGTTGCTCTTTCTTGTCATCTTTCATGCAGATGAATATGCCAATCACTGCCCCAATCACAATCACAACCAATAGAATGATGGTGACGATAAGCCAGGTGGCCATTCCGGATCGTTTCGTAGTTTCGTTGCCATTGTGATGATCCGAGTGTGGCCATTCGGTGGTTTGATTGGTCTTTGTTGGGCAAGTCAGTTGCACTGGCTCAGTGACGTTCTTCTGGGCGCACTTCTTGGCACGTACTTCGAAATCCTCGAGAAGTTTGAAGTAGTCTTCACTGGTGCCACTTTCACAGAGCTCACAAACTGGAGCTTTAGTACAGCTCACCGCGCTGGTGGTAAACTTGCAGACTTTCTCAAACGGGTCCTTCACGTTAGCGACCTCATTCTTGGCAATGTCCACACATTTATTGATCTCCTCTTTGTGATTCTGCACGCAGTTCACCATCCTTTCCGATATGAGTGGCGGTACATCGGTGCCGTTTTGGTTGCACACCTCTGCAGTTTTGGGAAGATCGTCGGGGTAGTCTTGGCACACGTCACCAGCGAGCACCGCATCGATAATGAGCTGTGCCACTTGAACTTGCTTCACACTGCACAGTTTGCATGAGCTCGTAGCGAAACACTTGGTCAGTGCAACCACTAGCTTGCATTTGTTCTCGGAGGTGTCGTCCGTGTGGTTGCCTTCTGCTTCCTTTTTGCAAGTTTGAAAATCAGTGGAATTTGCCACCTTTTCAGGACATTCATTGATCCTCTGGATTATGTCGATCACACCAGGCAGAATTTTGTCCTTGATCTTGAACATAATTTGGTCGATTATGATCTTGACTCCTTTGATCACGCCAATGGCATTGTTGATAAAATCGGCAATCTCGTCGACGATGTTCGGATCTGGAGACCAATCATCACAGTAAAACTGTGGACTCGCGATGTTCCACTGTTTGCATTTCTCGTGGAAAGTGGGCTCAGCCGCCTCGAGAAGGGTAATGTACGTGTGGCTTATCTCGGTAGAACAAAGTTGGCAAACTTGGGGAACTTCGCATTCCGTGACCATGCCGATAAATTTGCAGCTTCGCTCTTCGTCGTCCGTGATGTTGACGGTGGCACTGTGAGCCAGTGCAATGCAATTCTTGGTGGCATTCGCAGTGAGCTTGACACACTCAGTCATGTCCTCAGGAAAGAGTGGCTTCAGTTTGGTGCCATTCTTGATGCACACCAGGTCGTCTGGCTTGAGACTTTGGTTAGTCCATTTTTGACATTTTCCGTTGGACAGTTCGAACGAGACAGCGTCCGCAATGGCGTACGAAATCTGAGCTGCCTTGTCAGAGCACAAGCTACACGAAGCTTTGGTGGCACATCGGAGCCAGGCGAACCTTGCACTGCAGTCCTGTTCAGTGTCATTCGAAGCGTTCTGATACGTGTTCCACACGGTCTTGTTGCACGTCTCGAAATCGGAAGAATTGTACACATGCACAACGCACTCCACAAATTGGACACCTTCTAGGAGTTCGGCATGCAATAGGCCTGGCAGTTGATTAGAAACCATATCCTGAGCGTAATCGGCGATCTCCTCTTCTGAGGAATGAGGAAACTCTTCAATAAACGCGATAATCTTCTTGATAGTGACCGGGTCGTCGTCTGAAGCCATAGAAGGTTGCCAGGTGAGCTGCAACACGAGCAGATGCATGAAGAGCATCGTGAGAAGGCCTAAGGTACCGGTGGACCAGCGAACACTTGCTTGGTCAAACATGCTGTCGACAGAGAAAGTGGGTGACGCGAAAGGCACGTAGCTTGAGAAAACTTGAGAGTGACTTGGTGATAAAGTTAGAGGCAAAGAAAGAGGCACGAAGACAGTGAAGAGAAGGTTTGCTAGAAGAAAGCCACACAAATGATATTGGTCACTTAGCAGAGAGTTGACATTTATAGTACTTTCGGTGAGGTCGATCGAATTCCACCGAGAAGAACAACTTTCATTGGCTTGTTGTGCTTTGGAATTTGGGTTGTTCTAAGTCGAGCTGGCGTATGTTCGTACTCACCACCGAAACAAACGTTCCAACGAACACGATGATCTATTCTTATTAAACTAAGAATTAAATTGCTCAAATTATGCAGACGTTTGGGTAATTGTCATGTCAGTCGTTGGCGTCGAGCTGGTTGGTGGCCATTTCAGAAAATCGAACTCAAACTAACAAATTGGTCAAATCACAATACATTCACACATTATAATTTCCATTTGGGATTAGTCAGATGAAAGTGCTCAGTTGCATTTAGAAGTTGCTATTCGAAGAAAATTCACAGAACTTGCCAATGTCACTCACCAGCTTTATAAGCGACTTCAATGCAAGTGGTTTGTTTGTCAGTTTGTTTCTCCTTGCTGCTCTTTCAATGTCTCAAAAGTCGTCCTCAAGTTTGACCTCATCTGCAGAGAAGCGTACTCTGGTTGTGAATGTGCCTCGTGGGCCCAAGCTGTTTGCTCGTCCGTTGATGATCATCTACCGCTTCCTGGACGTGATCAAGGAGAAGCACAACCTCGTGGTGGAGATGGTGAACTACATGTTCGAAAACCTTTCTGCCTTTCTTGAGCGACACCGGAAAAGTGCACAGTTGACCGGTCTGATTGACACCATGCGAGAGGAATCTTACCAAGAGAGGGACACCAAACGCAGCATGCGTGTGCCTGTTATCTTTGAAGGCTCGCCACAATCAATTCGCGACTCGGTGGTTCTTTACGTCATGTACAAGTGCATGGGAGAGCACCAACAAGTGGACATTGGCCAATGCCACAGCAGCATCCAAACTCTGATTCACTGGGTGGTCTTGGAAGGTGTGATCAATGGTCGCTTTCGCATTGCCATCAACCCTGCCTTTGTGGACACTTTCAAGTACTGGAAAGAACGAGCAGTGCCCCAGATGTTGTTCTCTTCTGTCACTCACGACCTTGGCTCGTGCCGGCTGCTCTCCAACACCGACCAAGGTGACCTCACTGGTTACTTCCTCTTTCTGGACCTGCCCATGAACACTCGCACCAAGCAAGTCTACTCCGAGTTGGCGAAACATTTGAAAATGCCTCCTGCCAAGCTTCTGTTGGTGGCCTTCAGCGAGACCGAGTCGAATAAAGCAGCAAGGGCCGGCTTCACTGTGGCCAAGATACGTCAGCGCAACCAGTTCGAGGTAGCCTACCACAACATCACCTTGGTCAACGATCTGTCCGAGGTCCGCATGGCATAGCAGTGCAATTCACTCTCATTCGTTCTCTATTCTACTCAAATTAATTGCCAATAAAACCTAGTTAACTTTTAGTGTGTCGTTTATTGACAAATTGCAATAACTATAATATCGCAAAATGCAATTCGACCAAGAAAGGCAAACCATATTCGATCAAAGTGGGCCCAGTGTGCGCGCAGCGCGCCGCGCACCAACGACTATCTGCACGAGTATTGCTGGCCCTGTTTGATCTGCCTTTGTCCGAGTTGGCTCGAATCGATCGCGTGTGTTCTCACTGGAAAGCACTTCGGTGGAGTTCCTTTTGTCGACAACAGTTCTTATTCGATGCAGCAAGTGCAAACCATTTGCACAATGTTAACAAATTCAACAAATGCACTCTTTCTAGTTTGACTTTGCCACGGCAACGCGAGTGTTCTGACAAGGTAACGTAACACAAGACAAGCTTAAACTAAAAGAAGTTTATTTAAGTGTCCATGTAAGGGCCAATTGACCGAGCGGCCTTAGTTAGGCGTACCAGAGACCAGCTTGAGTACTGAATCTTTGGCCTTAGATGCCAAGTGGACCATCGACTGTTGCAGCTTGTCGATGTGAGGCTTAGCTCGTACGAATCCTTCCTGGCCAACATCCTGAGCGACACTAGCTAAACGTAGAGCGAGCTCTTGAATTTCGCCTTGGGCCACTGCTCGAAAGGTGTGGAAGAGAAAGATGCGCACACCTTCCCACACAGTGAGACACACGACCACGTACAGCATCATGGCAATCTTGAGTGCCAAGTTGTAGCCATTCCAGTCGGTGTAGTTCATCATGTTGGCAATGTGCAGCCACTGGAGAGGAGCCACCAAAAGGTACACAATCAGCTGGTTCCAGTAGCGGTCCAGGAGAAAGTGAACAGTGGTGCCAGCAGTCAACTGAGCCAACAGATAGCACTTTGCTTGCTCGTCGAGAGAGAACATTGCCACAGAGAAACGAGCTCTAGAGAGGGTTTCCTGGTTTCCTTTCACTTGGAGATGACGATCAACAAAGGCTTGGCTTGACAAGTTCGACTAGGCTAGGACAGTAAAGCAGTAAAACACTTATAATCAACTATAATCTTTCAATGACCTAATGGCATCCTGGTGTTGGTCACTTAATGGTGGGTAGGTAGTATTGTTGTGTTCATCGTAGTTGGATGGTTCGAATCAAAATGTTCGACTTGAATTGAACGATGGCGCCCTTCCATTGGGAAAGATGACACGCAATGTACCAAAGTAAGCCGATCAATGCAAAGCAATAAATGTTGTGTTCCAGTTTTGGTTAGGTATACATTTAATGAGTACATTTGAAATGTGCTAATGTCTCAGTGTGAGCAAAGATCATTCGAATAATATTAAAAGATAAATTTGCTGACCAACAAAAGGCCAACCACGACAGTCAACGCCATGTAGAATGCTACATTGGACGGAGGAGGAGTGCACTGAACCGAGTGGGCATTTGGTTCGTTCTGTGCAAAGTTTGACTGTACAGGAGTTTCTCTGGTGGCAGGTTGTCCAGTGGCGGTGGCAGTGATCAGCTCGGCAAAGGAGTCACTTCGTCTCAGTGAATTCTTGTAACGTTCCGCGAATGAGTTCTGTCGCTGCACCAGATTGTCCTGTCGGCCAACCAATTCGTCTTCGGTTTCGATTGATCGAGGTGGCAAGTCTTGTTCGATAGATGACTGCGGGTTGCATTCCTCCATTGTGCGAAGAAACTGTTCCTGGTTGTGGTAGAACTTGAGGTGCAACTCGAAATGTTTGCTTTGCCGCATTGGCTCCAACTTGTCCGTTGGTAGATCGTTCACTTGAGTGTGGTCCTTCTCTGGTTGTGGTTGCTGTTTCACTTCAGTGGGCACATTGACACCTTTATCTTTGGGTGGAGAATTTGCTTTTGGCTCCAATGAAGTTTTCTCAGGAGTTTCGCAGCATTTGGACTGAGGAGTGAACGATGTAGATCGAATAATTTTTTCTCCACTCGTCACCACAGGAATGTTCTCGAGTTCTTGTGCACTACGAGACTGTGGAATGCTTTGCTTGACCAAGGACGACTGCACCACGACCATGTCCTTTGACTGTTCAAGCACTTCTTCATCAGGATCAGTCTTTGGAGATGTGAGTGGAGACATTTCCTTTCCGACTTGGGCCTTGCCTTGCATAGCACTGTCCATCAGTTCGGTTCTGTTCAGTTTGGGATCGGACTTGGTGATTGCACAGGCAAACACATCAATTTCTTCCATTGACAGCCGTTCTAGGGATCGAGCCATTCGTAGTGACACATTCGATTTGGCACGTGGAGTGGTGGCCAATTTGGACTGAGAAGAAAAGAGCACCGATGAATCAGTGATGTCACTCTCGCTTGGTGATTCGACCATTGGCTTGTGTTGCCACTTTCTGTTGAGCATGGGACTGTTCTTGGGAGTTTTGTTGAGCAGGTCCATCGAGTACACCAAGCCTGTGGATTGTTCCGACCAAGAAGACGAGGACGAACTGTGACTGTTGCTTGGTTCGTTGACTCGTTTCATGTGAGACTCACTTTGGTTTGCTTCTTTGATGACACTCACTGGCTCAGTCTTCTCTTGTGGATTGACTGAAATGTTGTTCGTCAAATTATTTTCTGATTTCTCGTTTCGTTCCTCAGCGATTGCAATTTCGCGTAAATCCTTTATTTTCTCAGCCATTTGTTGTTTGTCTTCCTCTTTTGGTTTAGGTGCGTCTTCAAATGAGGCAATTACTTCTTCTTGCTCCACTACATCGAGAGTGACTTTTTCCTCATCTGTGGTGTCGCACTTGGTAACATCTTTCGTCGAGTCTTTGAACAGTTCTTCCTTCTTGTCTTGAGCGTCTTTTTGCCTTTGAGACCGTTTCTTTTCGTACTCTTCCACTGCGGTGTGGATTGTGGTCTTCTCACTTTGGCTCAGTTCTCTGATTGGACCTTTAGCCTTTGGCTTCTCGGTTGTCTTCTTGTCCTTCACTGAAACATTTGTGGTCTTTGGTGAAGAAGAGTCGTGACTGAGCTGATCGGAATCGTCTGAGGTTTCTTTGTGCACTGCAATCTCTTTGGGCACATCGTCAGCTGTGACATGAAATACACTCTCGACAGGACTTTCTTCAATAGAAGGCTTTATCTTTTCTTTGGGAGCTTCTTTAGTCACCTCTGCACTCGCAGGCTTGTCATCAGTCTTTGACTCTGGTTGTCGTTCCATTGGAGTCATAAATTCTAGTTCTTCTTCATCGTCATCTGTATTATCATTTTGTCCTTGATTTTCTTTGAAAATTCCACCACCAGAATGAGATGAAGATGTCACCGTTTTAAAATTCTCCGGCAGATGAGGAGGATTTTCGTCCTCCATTTTGCCTTGTCCCTCTAGTCGAGCCCAAATCACCGAAGTTCTATCGTCATTGTCTTGTGCTGGTGAACTCTTTCCAGGACTTCGCGGTGAAGGCGAAAGAGACGCAGAAGTGAGGATCGTTCTCAAAGTAACCGAAGTTGGATATTTTCGCATTTCGCGATTCGGCCCAGGCGAATAACTGGGACTGGGTGAAGAATCGTCCTCGGGCACTGGCTTGACTTGTTGTTGCTTTCGGGTGCCAGGCGGTGAGGGAGTACGAATTTGATTCGCGTTCGGAGGTATGCGAAAGACCGCAGAGGTTGGCGACGATTTGCCTTTGCCACCAATTGATGCAGACTCTTGTTTTGTCTGTTCATGCATGACATTCATCTTCTTGCGCTCTTCTTCAAAGTAGCTTTCCATCTTGTACACCAAATCATCGGAAGGAATTGCGAACTTGACCGAACTGCATTCCTTTGGTGAGAGGAAAGCATCTAGACTAGACTTGGCTGTCATTTCGAAGTTGGCACGGTCCGCCTGTGACACCTTGATTGTCTCGTAATCGATTCGTTTGGGGACAAAGCGAATCTGACTGCTTCGTGCCTGGGGCAATTTGATGTTGGTTGCACTGACTGCGACTCGCGACATTGATGGTGCCACTGGCGACCGTTGAGATCTCTTTGGTTTGGCACGCTTGATCACAACCTAAACAATTAAGGTACAAGTGGATTAGTCAATGGGAATTATTTTTCTTCAATCGGACTTACCTCTTTGATTGTCTCACAGTTGGTCTCCTTGGTCTTTTCGAGTAGTTTCTTTTTCTTTCGATCGCGTTTCTTTCGTTTCTTTTCCTTCTGGGTCTTAAGGCCCTTGCCTCTGTCACTAGGCTTGGAAGCATCATTGGACTTTGAATGATGCTGCTCAGGTTCGTCCACACTGGAAATACCTGTCACTTGTCGGTGGTCTTGCGAATGGACCAGTTTGGGAATGTATTCTCGTGCCACCGAACTTTCTCGAATTTCATCGAAAGTACTTGGCGAGCCACCGATCACTGCCTCCACTTTTGAGTCCACTTGTTTGTTAATCGAGTACAGGAACGTTCCATACTTGTCTCGTCGCACTTGCATCGTAGTAGTGAGGCACTGCTGCTTGGTTAGGTCCAGCACCAAACTGAGATCGGACTTTGTCTCTTCAGTGAGAGTCTGGTCAGACTTGGAGGGTGGACGATGCTGCTTGCTCAAGGTAGGCGCCATTTGGTCAGGAGCTTGGCCACTGGTTGAGGAAAACATGAGAGAAAGCTGCTTTTGACAATAGTCACGAGAAATTCAAACAAAGTCAGGCGAAGGCAAAGGATTTAAATAAACCAAAACGACGTTTGGGCTATTCGACAGTTTATTGTTCGTTTGACTGAAAATGTTCGTTCTGAGAGACTGACAATTCGATACTTTCCGTTGGACTTGTCACTTGTAGCTGTTTAACAAACCATTTACACGTGGCGTTGATAGATTTGACTTAATATTTGAAATCTGCTTACTCATTGTAAGTTTACTCGAGTTCTGTGTGACCAGTCATCATAATCAATCAACGAACATGGAACACTCGATCAATTGGTTGCAAGTTTTCTCTTAGTCAGCAGATCGAATGTACCAATCAACAATGCCTCACAAAGGTCTATTAAGAGGCATGCAGACTTGCTCACTGGCATTGGTTTGGTTAGTTTTGTGCTTTCTCTGCTTTTGAACCGACTGACCGAATGGCTCCAAGTGTTCGACAAACTTCGGTGGCTCGTGCATCATCGAAACGACAAGCTTCCTCAACTGGCAAGTCTTCTAAAGCCCGATTGGCCAGTAGCCGTAGCAAGCGATCTGGCAAAGGATCTTCTCGTGGCACAAGTGGCCGTTCTAGATCTGGCCGTTCACGAAGTGGTAAACGATCGGTCTCTGGTGCCAAGCGATCCAGCCGTCGAGGACGAAGCCGTGGAAAGACTGGAAAAAGCCGATCTCGCCGTCGAAGCAAGTCTACCGGCCGTAAAAGCAAGCGCAGTTCTACTCGGGGACGACCTCGTAGCCGGAAGCGCTCAACCTCGGGTCGCAAGCGATCTAGCCGACGAGGAAGAGGCCGTGGAAAGTCTCGCAGAAGCCGATCTCGCCGCCGAAGCAGCTCTACTGGCCGTAAAAGCAAGCGCAGTTCCACTCGTGGATCAACTCGAAGTCGAAGTCGCAAAGGGTCAACCTCACGTGGAAGACGCCGAGGAAGAGGTCGTCGTGGCGCTCGCCGAGGTCGAAGTGGAAGCGGTGCTCGTAGCCGAAGCAAATCCACAAGAAGTCGTAAGAGAAGTGGTAGCACTCGTAGAAGCCGTGGCAGAGCCCGAAGTACTTCCGCTGGTCGTGGTTACAGCCGTGGCTCAAGTCGTCGCCGTAGCAGCACTCGTAAAAGTCGTGGCCGTGCCAGAAGTCGAAGCGCTTCCGGAGATGGTGGATACCGTCGGGGCTCACGCCGTCGTCGCAGCAGCCAAAGAAGCCGAAGTGCATCAGGAGCTTCTCGTAGGCGAAGCAGTCGTCGCTCTAGTGGTGGTGCTTCAGGTGGCAGCAATCGAAGCCGAGGCCGTGGACGTCGTGGACGACGAAGGCGACGAGGACGAAAGAGTCGTTCGAAGAAGAGCCAATCCAAAGGTGCATCTCCAGCTGGAGTGCCATCTACCACTGGCTCACCACTATCTGGCCCCACTCCATCGAGCACTGGCAAGTCTGTCAGCAAACGATCAAAGGGTTCAAAGGGTTCAGGTGGATCACGTGGACGGAAGTCGACCTCAAAGAAGAAGTCGACCAGTGGCAAAAGTCGCGGTGGACGCAGCTCTTCTGTCAAGAAGTCATCGTCTCCTAAAACTGGCGATGCTCCACCGATAAGTTCGCCAACCGTTTCGTCTACTACAGACTCACAAGCTGCACCACCAGCAGCAGCAGCACCGTCTACTGGTCAGTCTGGCTCTGGTTCCGCTTCGGCCCAGGCAAGCAGTCCAACTGGCTCAAGCCAAGGTGGTCCTCCTCCACCAAGTCCCACTGTCTAACTTTACAATGGGCCAACAGCCTCTCTTTCAGTGAGACATTGCTCCATTTTAAATTGCGCTTTTCATAGTCGCTCATGAGCCTTTGCTCAATTATTAAATTATTATTATTAACTCATAATTGTTAAGTTTGCAATTAGCAATAACTTGAAGTGTGTCACAGATTGCCCGAACATTTGCTTGCTAATGCAAATCTTAAGAATTGCACAATAAAAGTCATTTGTTGATTGATTCGAGTCTAACACATTCACATTCACACTCACAAGTCAAACAATAATAATGAAGTAATATACAAGTCAATTAGCCGAATAGCAAAATGCATTTAATGGAGGCAAGAATGAAGATGCTCATTCGCTATCCTCTTCATCGTCATCTTCCTCCTCCTCGTCCTTTGGTGGTGGCATTCGTTGGGCTGTCGGTGCCTTGTAGATGTTGACATAGTCATCGGGTGCAATGAGTGCAGTTGGCCCATCCGATGGAATGCGTTTTGCAGTTGTGGCGGTGCCATTCTTGGTCGCTTTCACCTTCTGTGGTGATTCCTTCTTCTGGGCCGAGTAGAGATTCTGGTAGTCCTCTGGAGCGAACATGGCCGTGGGTGCGTCCGACGGAATTCGCTGCACACTGCCTCCTTTGGACACTGACACTTTTCCAACAGAGGTCTTTTTACTTGTGTAGAAGTTTTGGTAGTCGTCAGGCGCGATCATGACAGTCGGCACATCTGATGGCACTCGTTTAGCGACCTCTTTCATGACTTTTGCTTTCGGTGGTTCCTTCTTGTTGGCCGAGTAGAGGTTCTGGTAGTCCTCTGGAGCGAACATGGCCGTGGGAGCATCCGACGGGATTCGCTGCACACCACCTACTTTTGGAACAGCCACCTTTCCACTAGAGGTCTTTTTGCTTGTGTAGAAGTTTTGGTAGTCTTCTGGTGCGATCATTACGGTGGGCACATCAGATGGAATACGCTTGGCCACCTCACCGACTTCCTTCTGCTTTGCTTTGTTCTTTGCGGTGGTGAATATGTTGACATAGTCGTCCGGTGCAATGAGAACAGTCGGTCCATCCGCAGGAGGTGAAGCAACTCGGTTAGTCGACTTGGAGTTACTCGAAGTGTTTGCAGTGGTTGGGATGACCTTCTTTGACTGACTCACTTTGGGTGCACTCTCCCCTTGCTTCACTTTCAACTTTGAATTCGAATTGCCGCCCTCTCTCGTCTTGGTCGATGTGTTCGATGTCTTCGATGCCTTCTTCTTTTTCTTCAACTTGTCCTTTGAGTGTCGTCGGTGGGCAGATTTCTTGCCGTTCTTGTCCTTCTTTTGGTCCTTGCTCTTGTCTCGCTTGTCTTTCTTCTTGCGAGCCATCAGACACACTCACGCAGATCAGACCAGAGGAAATTGGCTTGGCACAAGGCAAAAAGTTGCAAAAGAGAACAAAACAGACTCACTGCCAGGATAAAACAAGGCTGCACTACTTAAATACACATTTGTAGACGTCAATGCTCAAACTTTGGAGAACTATTGGTGCTTTGTTGTTTCATTCAATTCGACTGACTTGTGAGTTGAATCGACCATTTCGAAATTGAACCGTCATCACAAAGTTCTCGAGACATATCGAATGACATCATAGTAATACGTAATGTCGAACACAGACCAACACTGACTGCCTCTATAAAACCAAGACAAACTTGACTCGGACGAATTGTTCTAGTTTGTCCTTTGCATCCCATACCAGCTTTTGACTTTGATCGAGATGGCCAAAAAGAAGAGTGACGACAAGAAGAAGCCAAAGAATGATGTAAGTTATTATTGAAATTACTTTTAAATCTTAATCTAACATTATATCTTTTTTATGTAGGACAACAAACGCAAATCGGCTGACAAGCAAAGTACCCAAAAGTCAACTGACAAAAGTCCTGACGCGGCCAAGGCCAAGGACTCTTCTGGTAAAGGAGCAAAAAAGTCGTCTCAACCTTCGAGCAAATCATCTGAAGCGAGTGACGGTGAGCCACAGTCGTCACAATTGACCGAACAGTTAGAAACTATTCGCAAACGACTGAATCAAATCGACTCGGAGTGTCGCGACAAGATTGAACAGCAAGCACTCAAATATCAACGCAAAGAGAACGAACAACTCGACAAAATTCGCGAGGACCACCAGGTCGAACTGGATGAAGAGGTGAAGCAAGTGAAGGAGAAGTACGAACTGAAGATTGATGCTGCCGTTGAGAAGATTGACAAGCAACAGAAGGAGACAATGGCACAGGTGAAAGCTGAAGATGCAGAGGCAAACAGGACCACTGACGACAAACGGGCTCAACTTGAGAAGGAGATCAAGGCTCGCAAGGAAGAGACACAAGCAGACATTGAGCGATACCGCAAACGACGACAAATCGAAATGGACGAGCAGATCAAACGTCTTCAGGAGCAGTTGGATGCAGATGTGAAAGAGTACACAAACAAACGAATGGAGACCAACGAATTGCTGCTCGAGCAACTCAAACAGAAACTCGACTTTGAAGTGAAGAACGAACAACAGAAAGGTCAAATGGCAACTAGCCTCAAGTTGGACAAGCTCAAGGAACAGTGCCAAAAGGCTCAGTTCGAGGAGACCACCAAGCTGAACCAAACGATGGCTCAAGCAATCACAGAGTTGCGGGCACGCAAAGCGACAACTCTCGAGCAGACATTGACCGACTTCAAGAAGACCATTCGAGAGGAGATGGACAAGGCAAAAGCTCTCATCGAGGACAAGTTTGCCGAGGAGCGGGCAAAACTAAAGGGAAAGATCGATGCGATGCAAGACAAGTTCAAGGACAAACTGAAACAAGACCAACGCGAGCTGGAACATCGAAAGAAGACCAAACAGGAGCTGTTGGTAATGCTCGCCATGACGGACACTCGCAAGTTGACCGATGAGGACTTTATTGCAACTCGGTTTGGCTACAAAATTGAGCGCAGTGAAATTATGGTGCAAAGTGGCTCGTCCACCATCTACCAGGCACGAAAGGAAGGAGGTCCCAGTTGCTTTTGCAAGGTGACCATGCTCAACAAATGGTCCGTTCGACACCGATCCGACTTTGGCAAGCACTCCACCCGACTGGTTCGTTATCTCACGGCCAACTATTCGAAGGCCCCTTATTTTGTCAAAGTGGTCGACGTGTTTGCCACCGAGTCCAAGTTGTACACTTTGATGGAACCGTTGGACAGTAGCAAGACACTCGACGAGTATCTTGATGCAAAAGGAAAGCAACAACAAGCAGTGGGAGGCAAGTCGCCAGACAAATCTGTTGGTGCATCGCCGATTTACTCGAGACTGTCCAAAGCAGAGCTGGTCAACCTTCTGACCCAAGTGGTGAAGGCAATCTATTTCCTCAACAACAATTTCATCGCTCACGCCAACCTCACCCCGGACAACATAACCCTTCTGGGCGCATCGGACCTGACCGACTGCAAGCTGGTGCTCACTGGTCTCACCCGACCTTTGGTGTTCTTCAACGTGGAGACTGACTTGTTGATCTCAATCAAAGGCTTTGATCTGTCCACCGATGGTGACTCTATTGATCATCTTCCTCCTGAGTGTTTCGAGTCGAAATTCCAACCAGCCAGCCTCGACTCATACAGCATCGGTGTGTTGGCCTATCAACTGGTTCGAGTGCGTTCGCCCTATGTGGTCAAGTGTGGCAATTCGGCCAAGAAAATTGTTGCCGCAAAACAAGCCGACTCGGTCCAGCTGGTGCTTGATGCCAAAGACAAAGACAATCGAGCCTTGCCACAACTTGTGGGCGCACTCACCATGCCACAGTCCGGCAAACGTATTCAGGTTGAGGACATACTAAAGCACTCATACTTTAAACAATAAATTATTATTGCCTTAACTCTCTGGCACTCCACAAGCCATGTTCAATAATGCTAAATGCTAAATAACGGACAGTATTAAGGTACTTTTAATAGCACAAGTGCACAAGTATGCATTTGCAGTGCAGTGTCGCGACAGTGTCTCGCTCTTCTTGTTGTCTTTGGGTCGACACTCTGTACCATTTTAGTCTTTCGATCGGGCACTTTCGAATGGACTTTGCTGCCGGCTCGTGTCTTTTTCCAGCTCCAGTTGCAGTCTGCAATTGTGCAATTGTCTAGTTAACTATTTATCACGCGTCAACAACAACACCGCAATGACATCGAACATAGTAACTGTCTGCATTAGTGAGCCCAATTATATGTTTGGAATAGAAAAATAAAATGTCACTCAAAATGCGTGTGTGCTCTATAGTTCATAGCCATTGAACTCTTTCAATATGACCGATCGTACAACTTCGTCCGCTTCATTTTGTCCATCGGAAAATGCATCTTCTTCCATGCCACAAACTTCATCACCACTTCGAGCACAACCGATCCCGCCACAAGTGCTTCGTCAACTGCAATGTCCTGCGCTGGCCAACTGTGTCCGTCAAGCATCATCGGACGGCTGTCCATTTGGTCACCAGCCTACTGCCACTGAATCTTCACCTACTCAAGCTGCACCTCAGCTATTTCCCATTCCCGATGGCATCTGCGAACAGTACCTCTTAGGTCACTGTCAATTGGAGCTGTTCTCCTGTTCCGAAATAGTACAGGGCACTGTTCTGATCTGTGCCAATGGAATGCACCCGATATTACAGCAACTACCACAAGACCTTAACCGTATCAAAATTTTTAATGAGAAAGACATTAAGGTAAGAATATGTTTGCTAAGTAAAATGCCTAATCAAACTTCACTTTTACAGGATCCTTCGTCTTTGAATGACTCCTGGCAAAAAGTGCTCACCTGCAAGCTATGCCGAAAATGCATTGGCGGTCATGACCTGGCTCCCTTTGGTATGCTCGAACACTGCACTGATCCATTCTGCAGCAGCTGTATTGCCGAGTACCGGTCAAGCGACAAAGGCGACAAATGTGCCGTCTGTGCAGTGCACTCCGATCGAGTTCTTATTTGGCCCAACTTCATCACCTACCAACCAGTGAAGGCACACATTCTCGACTCATTCGATCGAATGCACAAGCAGGAGGAGGATGGTGACTTAGCTGGTCACAGTGTCGAGCAGGACAATTCTGCACAAGTCTTCGAATCACTTCCAGACCATGTGATGGTCTTTGTCCTGTTGGCTTTCAATGCTATTTTGCTTGTCCTCTATTTTGATTAAAGCCATGCTCAAATTTCGCTAAAATGTAATGCAAATGTAACCTTTAAAATATACATTTTAAAAATAAATCTTTACAATTTAGTTGCCATTTGATGTGTTGTTATTGATGACAAACAAATTCAAAAGCAATTTACACTTGAGCAATTAGTTTTGATCAATTTAGTTAGTTAGGTAGTTGGTTTAGTTATGTCCGATTGTGTTGAGCAAGTGAAATGCACATGCCACTTTGATTCATTTGCAAACTTACTCACTGGCATTTGCATTAGCCATACCAGTCATTAGTTAGGCATGCACACTTGACTGCAATGCATTTTGCGAATTATGCTCGATCGAATGTTTAGTAATTGGCACGATCTTGACCGCTCACATTCACTCGTAGTGCCATTACAAGTGAGAACACTCGATTTTAGCACTCTGAATAAATTTGATAATCGACAAGCAGATGCTATTAGCATATAATACATTTAATAAATGAAATAATAACAATAATTTGCAGAATAACTGGCTGGAGGTCAGAGTGTGCAGACCTTCTTTTGCATATGTGCGTCCACTCATTTGAACTTGTTCTCATTGAAGCCAAAGTCAGGCTTGAAGATGACCTCGTCCATGTTGAGTCGCCGGTCTTTGCCCAATTTGTTCTTGTTCTTATCGATCACTTTGTCTTTGGCAATGCCAGGCGGACGCTTGAACAGTGCATTCGGATTGGTGAACTTAATGGTCGCCTTGAAGTTGCCAGAAGTGTGCCATGGAATTTCTAAGGTGAACACATTAGTTGAGATATAAAATATATAATGTTTGTGTGCATTACCGAATTTGATTGGAAATCCTTTTGGCAAGGGCATCTTGGTGAGATCAACGAGATGCTGCAAGGGTCCTTTCACCAGGGAAAGCAGCTCAAAGACGGGCACTATTTGGCTCTTCCAGTCGAGTGGATACTCGTCACACACGGAAACGGTGCCATAAATGTCGTCCAGTGATTGGTCGATTATGGGAGTGAGTCCTATGTCCTTGTCAGGCTTGTCCGAGCTGAAGTAGTCCAGGAGTGAGAGGTCGTGCGGGTTGCGCTTCTCGAGCAACAATTGCGAGTTCTCCACAAACTTCTTGTCTCGATGCTCCCGACGGCTCTTGACCTCCTTCTGTCCTCCCTTCAGTTTGAACACTTTGCACAGGTAGACATTGTCCAATTTTGTCTGGCTCTGTTTCTGTTTTCGAATGAAATGCAGAAACTTTGCATCCACTTTGTGACGCATGTTGTCGGTGCGATAACTGATCAACTCGATCTTGTTGCTCATCAATTGATTCACCTTTTTACAGTCGATGCTAAACTCTAGGTTTGGATTGCGAATGTCATTCGGGGCATACTTGAGGCCTTTGTTTGCCTTCTGCTTCTGCTCGACCTTGTAATCATAAGTGTACAGACTGTACGACTTGGTCGCATAGTTCACATCGTAAAACATGGCTTTTTCAGCTATTTAGAATAAGATTTAAAGTGTGATCAATGAGAGACAACAAGATGGATAACTTACTCGTGTGGATGAAAATCATAGAACGTCTCCGTTTGACAGCAGTTCTCTTGATCGTGTCCGGATCAATGTCGGCGATCATGTTGTCCACACGCAACTTGCTGCCTAGCTTCCAGATCTGGATTACGTCATTGAAGCCTTTCACATCAGAAATGGTAAAGTAAGTAAGTACGTGAACATGAACTGGCCAAATTGTGCATTTACATGTGCACTCAATTTCCACGTAGAAATTGTCCGCCGAAGCGAGATCATCAAAGGTGCCACTGATGCGCTTCAAGATGTCCTCAATGCGACATCTTTCCATTGCTCGGGTCACCATCTGCACCAGGCCAGTGTCGTGAGTGGTCAGTGCCTCGTGATACACTGCAAAACAACAAAGGTCAGGAGAACGTTCACAAGCAGAACGTGACACATACCGTTGAATCCATTACGATCGGTGGCATAGATGTTTGCGTTGTGCTGAAGCAAAGTCCTGGCACAGAGCTTGTGGCCCATGGTCACTGCAAGCAGCAAAGCAGTACGGCCTCGAATGTCCTTCTTTTCGAGCCAACTAAATGGGTCACCTTCGGACCTTTCTTCGGACATGTCCTCTGATTTATCTTCTGACTTTGAATCCTGTGAATTTCCCTCAGCCATTTCACCGGACCCAATATCGGAATTATTCTTTTCCTTCTTTGGTCGTTTGTCAGCATCATTTTCATTTCCAGGCTCGGCTTGAAATTGAGACTTTTCTTCATCCACGTCATCGTCTTCGCCTTCTGTGGCATCGTTGTTCTCTGTGTTCTAGTCATAAGAATAGAACGTCAGCAAACTGATTACGCCAATCAGCAAACTCACCGGATTGTTGAGTTGTTCCATCAACTTTTGGTTCTTCTGTTTGAAGACCCAATAGTGCAGTGGCAGCTGTTGCTTGATTGCATTCTCTGAGTCAACACGCTTTGACATGGCTTCGACTTGTGGCTTGATGATCACCCGAAAAGATGGAGAGCAAGATGGCGATCGAAAGCACAAAAGAGAGAATGTAAGGCAAAGTAGAGCCAAATAGTCAGACCAACACAACCGAAACAAAGTAAAGTAGAGTCGGTTATATATAACAAAATGCATAAAGCACTCATTCGAATAGACAGAAAGGCTATTCGATTTTGGTTTCATTTTGGATGACGAATATACTTCGATGCTTAATTTTCGATATTTTGCCGTGTCGCCCAAAAAAGTACCAACGTGTTCAAAATGTCACACGAACATTGTTCCAACTAAAATCGAAAACTGGCGAAAACACGTACAATACTGACTCTGCCTGCCACTATTCATTTGGCATTGACCAATAGAATTCGATCACTTTGTCGTCATGCCAAATAACTGCCAAGTTGGTCCAAAAAAATCGCTCCATAAACAAGCGGCACATCGAACTGTTAATCCTAAAGTACGATTGTGATTCGTATGTTGCATTCTATTTGACTAAACACAAGGACACGCTCAATGAGCCAAAATTAGTTAGCGTCGCGTGTCAATTGTATTCGAAACGAACAAACAAGTGGCAACTGATTGTCTGACTCGCTGACTCGAATGTTCTAAGCACACGAACAATGTCAATGTTCCCCATCAATTCACTATAAATTGTCTGCCCCATCGCTCAACTCAACTCATGGTTGGTTTGTGTGCTCTCTACTTAGCTTCAGTCTCCAGTCAACGTCTCCTGTACCGAGCAATGGCTCGTACCCGTCAAGCATCCAAGTCCGGTGGTGTTTCTGCTCGACCATGCGCCAGTTGTGGCAGTCTTGCCCACTCGAAGCGAAGCACTCGTGCCACCAGCAGACGCGGAACTTCGAACAAGTCCTCAGTTGGCAAGGCCAAGCGCCGTTCTCGAAGTGCTCGTGGCGGAGCTCGCCGATCTACTCGTGGCAAAAGGCGTTCTGTTCGAAGCCGATCTCCAAGTCCACGTCGGAGTGCACGCCGCAAGACAAGAGGACGTGCCAGAGGCCGTGGCCGAGCCACAGGTGGACGCCGTACTCGGTCTAGATCGACTTCTTCCTCCCGAAGTGGCAGCCGCAAGCGATCGACTCGTGGTCGTGGTAGCCGTGGACGTGGCAAAAGTGTTCGTCGTAAAGCGAGTCCTCGTCCTCGATCTCGCAAAAGTCCACTTAAAGGACGATCGAGCCGTGGCAAGCGAGCAAGAACTCCGAACGGACGGTTCGCAAAAGGAAGTAGTTCGTCTTCAGGAGGAACCACTGGCTCTAAAGTAGACCTTGCCACGACTCCACCCTCTGCAAGCCAAGCATCGGACAGTTCATCTAGTTCACCTGAGAGCGTGTCTAAAGGCAA
Source organism: Rhizoglyphus robini (assembly GCA_023373905.1). Taxonomy (NCBI): domain Eukaryota; kingdom Metazoa; phylum Arthropoda; class Arachnida; order Sarcoptiformes; family Acaridae; genus Rhizoglyphus; species Rhizoglyphus robini. The sequence goes on along the minus strand of JAKIJQ010000005.1, from coordinate 694,680 downwards.
AAGTCCTCGCAAAGGTCGTGGTCGTGGCCGTGGTCGAGGTGGCAGTCGTCGCGGTGGCAGTCGGGTCAAGTCGAATCGCCCCAAAAGTGCTTCCAATTCTCCACCTGCTGCTCCTGGTGGCCCAACTGGCACTTCAGCTCAACCTGACCCTCTGGTGGCCGTGAGTGTGCAATCGTTGCAGAATTTTCTCTCGACCGTAGAGGAACAGTACAAGCAACAGCACGGCAAAGGAAGCTCTAAAGGTGCCAAAGGCAAAGGCAGCAAAGCCAAGAGCACAAACAAGGCCAAAGGCAAGTCCCGATCCAAGTCTCGTTCGCGCTCAGCCAAAAGCAAGAGTAAAGCCAAAAGCAAATCCTCGAAGCGAAGCAAGAGCTTGTCCAAAGGTCCAGGCAACTTGACCGTGCAGAATCCGAACAAACCGAAAAGCGCAGCATCTGCTCCAATGCTCCCAACTGCCGAATCTGTTGACGCCTTGCCAAAGATTTCGGAGAATCCAAATTCAGCTGGTGGTGGAGCTCCATCTCCGTTTGCGGGCACTTCACTGGCTCCTTCACAGCAACACCAAGGTCCACTGATCGCTGCTCCGTCGAGTGGTGCAAGTGCTGGTGCTGGTGCCAGTTCTCCACAACCTTCCCCCGCTGGTGGCGCTAATTCGAGCAATGGTTCCGCCAAGCAAGCTGCATCGCCCCAGATGCCTCCTCCCGCACCACCATCTCCAGGTTCATCTGGATCATCTTCGGGTGGCAAATCGGTTCCATAGAGCCGCAACATGCATAACCTAAATTAGCATTTGTTTGCTATTATTAAATGCTTTATTAACATGTGTGAGCTATTTATTTAGTTTCGATATGAGTACAAGTGCAATGATGGTAAAATGTCAAATTGGTCAAATTGTATTATTTCCATGCAGATGCAAAATGCAGATCAATTTGATGTGGCTAAGTGACTCAAGTCTGGCCGCACATACTCGTCACTGTGTGACCCTAGGCTTAGTTGATTAGTTAATTGTTTTAAATCAATTTTCTTAAAATAATTCCAATTGAATTTTAAATGTGCTGTATCTATTTTGCATTGAAATATAATAAAACGATTCAAAATTATTTTGCGCGTTATTTTTCATTGGAGTATAACGACATTTGTGAAAGGCAATATAATACATTATAGGCAATGTTTTGATTTGGATTTGTTTCTGTTTTGGCTTGTTATGGTTTGTGCTAATTTGGTGGCTTTTTGTGTTGCAATGTAACTTACCTCGACTTCATGTCTGTGGTCAATTTGAATATTCAAATCAATTAATTGGCCACACGATGAGTTTCAATGCTTTATCCAACGAGATTTTGGTGATGATCCTGAAGCGAATCTCACTGCACAAACAAATTCAATTTCGATTAGTGTGCACTCGTTGGTGTGTTCTGCTTGAAGACATTTGTCGCCTGAAGACTTCATTGAAACTTTTCTCGCGTTTGGGAGATATTTGCAACTACAGTGACAGATTGAGAGAAGCACACCCGGACGATGTTGACTACTGGGCACTGAAGAACACACCCGGACAGGAGGATGATTTCATACTCGTCAAAGGGCATCACTTTACCGAGTCGAAATTGTTTGCTCTATTTGTGCGACTGTTTCCCAACCTAGAACAGTTGATTGTCTTTTTCACAAGCAATTTGTTTTTCAAAAATCTTCCAAGTCTATTGCGAAAATACAACAACAATCTTACAAGTTTGTCTATATGTGGCGTTTTTGATTACGACGACAAAATAGACGATTCTGTTGATGAACATTTGAACGATAACTTCATTCCAAACCGAATTCTACATTCCATCAATTCGATCACTTCACTGAGACGACTTGATTTGTTGGTGGTGAACTTTTATTTCCCAGAATTGTCCACTGCTTTACTGAGCTCAGTATTGCCCAAATTGGAACGATTCTCAGTGTGCAACACTGACGACGATTATGATTTTAGTTGGATAGCAGAAAAGTGGCAATTGGTTAGGCCTATTATGCCTGGTCCGGAAATTGAAGCTCTTGGATCGAGCTGTTCTCATTTGCGTTTATTTTTAACGAATTTTAACGACCCCAAAGAAGAATTGGCGTCCGCACTCCGATCTAATGCTCACCTTTGCAATAATCTTAAGCATTTACATCTAACCAATTTGAGCGACAGTGGATTTGAGTCGATCATATGTCAAACTTTAAAATCGTTGCAATATCTCTCCTTGGGATTCAGTGTAAAGGTTATTTGGCTGCATTGTTTTTAATGGGCGAATATATTAATTTATCTTTATATTTATTTTTTAGGATCCGATTCCTTTTTGCGATGAACTAATCGACAACATTCGGCAATTGACCAATTTGAACGAACTTCGCATTGAATACGCCACCTGTGACCCCGAATTTGTAACCTTACCTGATCCTAAACAAGTACCCCCACGAGATGCAATGTATTCAGTCACAAGTCTCACTCTCATCAATTTTTGGCAAGACACTGACGATATTAATTCGAACGACGGTGAATTGATTTGCAAAGCAATCTCTGCTTGGTTTCCACGTCTCCAGCAACTGACCATCAAAAGCTTTGATGAGGACTTTCTGCAAGTTATTCGTTCACACTTGAACATGTTTCCACATTTACAGTCGCATAAACTGTACTCGAGGGATGATCGTGATGCTTTGCGGACATTCTTGGGTCGACACAGGGCATTGATTCAAACCTGATTGAAAGTGACATAAAGTGACACTGACATTTGAGTACATTTAACATTTATCCACTTTCTCTTATCAATAGTTTCTGGTGTTTCATTATATATGAAGTTCTGTTTTTCACGTTTGATCTCTTTATCACTACTAGTCTCTTGTTAGTAGATAATCTCAACTAGTTTTGGGTTTTAATTTTTTCTTTTGATCTCGACAAAATAAATAAATGTTTGAATAATTTTTCACTTGTCAATACGACTTAATGTCAATGTTCATCACCAGATGTCGACACGTTCTTTGATTGCTTTTGTTTGCATTGAGTAATTTATTCAGTCTGTCAGTGCAGACAACAGACCGGCAGCAGACGAACTCTCTCGCTCACCTGTCATTTGCTTTATTCTCGAGAATCTCCGGTGTTTTGCTTATTCTCTTTATTTTATATGACTTTATAGTTTTTACCAATTCCAATCTATTTATATTGAACTGTTTTACCATGGAACGTCAAGTGACAATCAAACCACAACAATCACTAAATGTCTCACTTGAGAATGTAGCTCACCTCGTAAGTTTGTATTATTTGTCTCATTCGTGTGGTTCTTATATTTTTTTACATTATTTTAGAAAAATCCACGACTTTTGATCTCACTTGATAGCGACGATCTTCATCATCATCACCACAACCACGCCAATGTTTTACGCAATTCTGGTAACTAATTTTGTTTTGTATTTGTTTGTTTTGAATTTATTGTTTTGTTAGTGTCTTCCAACAGCATTCATTCACTGGATTTTGATGATGCACGCAAAAATTCCTCTAAGCCGTGCACTTCGTGTGAATCATTGAAAAGAATGCTTTATCTGCGTGATCGTACCATAATGAAATTGGCCGAGGATCGGGATTTGGTCAAGATCAAACTGACCAAAGCTATGAACATGAACATTGAGCTAAGTCGACAATTGATGAAGTACCAAAAAGTATCTGGTCAACCGCTTTCTCAACAACAACAACCGCAAACATCGAACCTTCCACCAACAAGTCCTCAGCGAACCAAATCACCTGTGAACACACAAATTAAAGAAGAAGTTGCCGACCTCCGGAGGAAATGTACCGAATTGGACGAGATATATCACCACTTGAAACATCACTTGTGTGCGTTGAGAAATGTTTTTGCCGATCTTGGTGCGAATATTCCTACTGATTCGGGTTCGGGTTATCATATGGACGATGAGGACAACAATGACGATTCCATGAGCATCAATTCGAGTGTTTCCGCTACAGTTGGTCCATTGATGAACAAAAAGACTATCGATGTTCAGAATACTAAGAATTATTTGGCGGATGAAGACATCGAGGAAGATGATGACGATGGCGATGCTGACACGGACTTTCGACCTTTGCCTCCCACAAGACCTTCACTTTTGAGAAAGACCATCAACATCAATAACAATAACAACAATAAACCCAAACCTTCCAATGTTGACAACAACAACAATGGCAATGCAAATCATAATGGTGTTACGAAGACTGTCGACGATAAGAAGGACAACAAGAAAGGTCCACCACCGAAGCAACAACTTGAAAGTGAACAAGAACAAGAAGCGCAATTGTCTAATTTCGATATTTGGTACAATAGTTAACCAAAAAGCCGGTGAAACCCAATTCGACCTGAACTTGTGAGTATTCTTTAGTTTTTCTTTAGTTTATCGATGATTTGTTGATTTTCACTTTTACCATAGATGAATCAAGTGTTTCTTATTTACCTTATTTACACTACCAAATCTGCGAATAATTAATTCCACTGATTGCCTCCCGTTCAATACTCCTCACACCAACACTGCTGATAAGTGCCTGCTGTTGAAAAGTATTAATATATTATTTATTTATTGATGCTCATTAGGCTCATTAATGACTAGAATATTCACACTCTACCACAATAGATTGTATTAATGATTATCATAATTGAGAATGTATTGTGATGACATATCATATTCAATCGATAGGATCTGATTGTGATGCAATTGTTGTCTCTATTTACAGTTTAGTATTATTATTGAATGTATTCATGTGTTAATGTTAATGTCTTTAACTACTTAAGTACAAAGTGTTATCAATGCTCAATGCTTGTTTATACTTCATTTTGACTAGAACTACTACATTGAGTTATGATCGCGTGTGCTCTACTGATGCGAGGTCATATGTCTGGTGAGGTGATGTCGTTCGCGGAATGTCTCCTGACAAATGTTACACTTGAGGGCATCGTTTCGCCGTTTGTTTTTGCCCGAATTGGTGTCTCGTGGTCCAATGGCACTTTTATGGTGTGACCTCATGTGATAGACCAGGTCAGATGTCATGCGAAATGTTGTATTGCAGTAGGCGCATACATTGCCCGCTTGGTAGGAGAGTGCGGTTAGTGAGGGCGAGAGAAGATACATCGATGATAATAGTGGAGCTGTGGAGGATGCTGTGGTGCTGGGTGGCATGAAGTATGGCGGCAGATTGAGCCCATTCGGTGGTGACACTGTTGGACTGGTGGGTGATTGCGTTCGATGGCCTTTTCTGCCGCCGGATTTAGGTTCCTTGTGATCGGAACCTCGATTGGCACTACTTTTGTGATCGAAATCGTGATTCGAGTGAGATTTGGGTGAAATAGACACCAATGAAGTGGGAGATATTGAGGACGAAGTTGTGGTGGATGAACTGTCGGAGAGTGAGCCAGGACTGTTCGATGCTAGTGAGGATGAGGTCATGATGGAACTTGGCCCATTCGACAGTGAAGGTGATGCCTGGTTGGGGTGGTGGTTGAGCATGTCGAATCGAGGGTGAGTCGATCCACTTGGATATGGACTGGCACCTGCTGGGGAGGGCAACTTGCTTGGCGACAGGTTGCTGTTGATGAACTTGGGAGGGGAGTTGGGCTCGAGGGATGCTGAATTGCGAAGAGAACCTAGTGAGCCTAGGTGGTTGCCTGTTGGTGGGAATAGACTTGACGATGAGCCGTAGTTAGATCCAAATGCATGGTCCATCACTGGACCTAACATTGAGGACGAGTTGGGGATTGATGCAGACGACTGGTGAGTGGACTGGTTGGATTGATTGAAGAAACTGGCAAATGTATTCGCAAATAAACTCGACCCAAACTGGGAGTACAAATTGGCCAAGTTGGGCACCATCATGTTGGGAACCAAATTCTCGGACACCGGTCCTCGTTTGCCGTTGGTTCCAATTAAATCCAAATTGACATGTTCGGATACTTTTGGTTTTTTGAATGCACTTTTAGGTTGACGGGTTAAATTGGTTTGGCGAGCATTCTTGACAGGTTTGTTCGACATTGTTGGATACGATCCTGCAAAGATGGAGTTTTGTGCTTTCGGGGCACGTGGCTGTCGAGTGTTAGATCGATTGGCGCTTTTGCGAGGTACATTTCCGTTTGGCATCATACCTCCGAAGGAGTCAAAGGTGACCGCAGATCTCATTGCACCTTCAGCACCAATCGGTCTGAGAAGAGTGCCAAAATGCATTCTCGACTCGTCATGATCGTCCTCGAGTGTCTCGACATCGATCTTCTCGTCCGAATCATCTTCGTCTGAAATGTTATCGTCCGAAGATATTCGAGTGAACTCAGGTGTCGGATCAGAATTGGTTCGATTCAGCAGGGACATGATGTCAAAGCTTCGTCGCGGTGCTTTGCTCGGAGAATACAACTTGACTCCATTGCTGTTGTTGTTGTTGTTTGCGTCTTTAGGTGGAGAATAGTTTTGAATGTCTTCCGTTTGAAGAGATGCATTTTGCGAATTCAGTTTGGGACAACTGAGGATCATATGCAGTAGAATGAGATTGGAATGTGGAGAGAATAGATTGCACATGAGACAGTAATATGTCTCGGTTCCGTTGAGCCAACTCTTGCCCGGCTTGAGCACCAGTTTCGATTCGATCTCCTTGGCAAGCCATGCTTTGCACGCTTTGCTCGGCACATCACAATACGAAATACTTTCCAACTTGGTCTTGCCCTTCGAGTCGAAAGTTCTCACTCGGAACGAATGAATTGCCTCGAAGTAGTACTCTCCATTTTGGTAGATGATCTCAAGGTTTTGTTCCTCTTTGCTCATTGCGATGTCGACCATTTGGTTGGGCTGATCTGTTGAGGTGACTCGTTGAGGACTAGACGAGGGACTTTTGTTGTGATGTTGCTCGAGTCGGGCTATTTGATGGTGCAGCCATTTGTACATGTTCGGCACTGGACCAAACTGGTCACCATTGTGAATCACACTGTTGGGCACTAAGTCCGACAGGGGACGGATGTGGGCAGAAGTGGGCGAGTGAGAGGAAGAGGATGGCGAGGTGATGGCTTTGGGGTTCAAGGAAGGGAAGTGATGATGGTCAATATGGTCCGGGTGAGTGTGGTTGAGCATCATCATCATCTCGGGACAGTGACCAGACTGGGGACTAGCTGAGAGTGGCTCGATGGCCGATTCGTGACTAGAACTTGTGCACACCGAGAACGATGATGATGATGATAACTGATTGTTGTTATCAGGAACCAAACTATCGTCGGTCATAATGTTTCCGATGATTGCTCATCTGATGATTGGCGAGATTTGGCTTTTTGTTCACGGAAATGAATCTGCAAAATAGAAAAAAACTATTAGCGAAAAAAAATTAAATGATTTTGGTGTGAATTCATACGAGATCTTATCGCCATAAACAGTTTTAGCTCAAAATTCCTGTTAAAAACTTTAAAGTTGCATCAAGCTTGTTGGAACAGATTTTGAAGCGCGCAAAGCAAAACACACACGCGCCACGCAGTGGCACGTGGCTCGAGACTGGCTCACCCGTGGCTACTAGGCAAAAACGGTTGTTCAGTTTGGTGGTGGTGGTGACGAGAGTCACGAGATTGTTCCGGTAATTATGAACGGGGTGTGTGGGGTGTTAGGCCCGTTCGATATGCCTCTTAAATGGCTGTGTCCCCTCTGTTCGAGTCAAATCTATTAAGCCACAAGCATTAGCTGAGAGATAAGCTCACCAGTGAGTGAGTGAGACAGTGTAAAAAGTCAACATTTTGTCATCGAACACAGACACGATAACATCTACATTTAGTCGAGTCAAGTCCGCCATGAAGGGAAGCTATTTTTCAAACATGCCACAATGAAGAGATATCCACAAGACAACAGTTTTAAAAAGTTATTAAAGCGTGCCGAGTGAGACACAGACACAGACACGAATGTGTGTGAACAAATTGTGATTGAGCCATTAATCACGCGAGACCGTGTAACAGAACGGTCCGGTCCCTTGCCTCTCCAGTACAACTCGAGCAAATCTAGATTTATTTTCTTGAAAATTCAATCCTCCTGGCACCTCCTCTCACTCTCTTTGGACTGAGAAATTATGGTCATTAAAGTGAAGTGTGAACGGAACGCACTTTAAAGTGTGTCCCACTAATGTCGTTTAATTTAATTTAATTTTGCATCATTAGCACACACACTCACACACAGGCTTATCACTAATGTGGCCAGATCACTGTAAAAAGATGTGAGAAATGAAACGAAACATTATTTGCTTTGTCGTTTGGTTGGTTTTGGTATTATAAAACAAATAGACATTTGTTATGTCGCTTAATGGTGGCCAATTTGGTCGGTGGAGTGCAATCATTTGGGCATAGATCCGATTAACAATTCCATAATTTACAATGTCCACTCAGACCAACCAACCAGTGACCACACCACTTTGTTATAGGACTGAACGACTGAATTTGAAATTTATCTAATAAAATTCAAGTATTGCTCTTTTAGTCTAGGACCTTTAGGGAATTTATTGATTGGAAAAATAGATATTCTATTGGCGAATATTGATGACGCCATTGTTGGACATGCAACACAACACAAAGTGCTTTTGGTTTAATTTTCATATAAATTGGATATTCTTCTTGTAAGGTGCACCTCTCACAGGAAATATTGTTTTACAACCATAAGGAATGTTCATGTGTTTTAGTGGGTAGTAGACGAATATGATTGCGCATACAAGTTGGCTCATTATGAGCGACACAATCCACTAGACTGGTGTGTGTGTGTCTGTGTTGGACATATTTGGGCTATTTCATGAATAGTAATGAAGTGAACTCAATTGCCACACTCGATTCTGCACAGATTCTCTTTGATATGCCACTGAATGACTGATGCTGCCTGTCGGTTCGGTTCGGTTGTATGTGGTGTCTGACATTGTCCAAAAATAGAGCACCAAAAGATGTTTGCTGGTGCACACTAGCATGAGAAGAGAGCATATTTAGTGTGTTTGAGTCAATGTATATGCTTCGGCTCGGTTATGGGAACCGAGTAATTTGGCTGCAAACATGCAAATCGAACAGTCAACCGATACCATCACTCGAACACAGGGTCTAGTGCTTTGGCTGGGACTGACATTTAATGTGCATGACATGGTGAAGCAGTGAAACGGTCTGTGGAGTAATTGTTTCGTTACGGCTTGTTGCCTGCTTCGATTGAGTATTATGCTGCTCGATCAATTTGGCTGTGTAATTTCGTTATTGAGCAAATGATCAAATTGTACTAAAGCTTGTTTAAATTATTAAATTATTTTTATTAATCAAGTAATTACTATTTGTAAATTAAATGAATAGAGTAGAATTTAATAAAAATAAAACAAAAAAGTTAATGCGCCCAACGTGGGGCTCGAACCCACGACCCCGAGATTAAGAGTCTCGTGCTCTACCGACTGAGCTAGCCGGGCACTTCTTGTAACTAGTTGCTGCTGTGTGACTTGTTAAACAAAGTGAGATCTTACTAAGATTACAAACTAAAGACAAATATTTTGAGTCAACTTTTTTCTAAAATTCGAAATACCCTAATTTGCCTTAATACAATCTAAATTTAAATCGACAAATTATGGACAAATTGAATTAATTCTCTGACCACTTTGACAAATGATGAAGTGCGTGTGTGTTTGTGTTGTATTAGGCTCATCTGGCTAAATCATTTCAATTGCCTCACCACGGTCCTCTCCTCCCTCCCAGCCCACACTGCTCTACTACTACAAATAATAATCCCAATAAGATTGACACATTTTCCAGCACACTCGTGCAATGTGCACAGTGCTTAAATAAATCACTTCATATTTCTACTTGCACACAAATATTCTCTGTACTTTCGAATGCATTTTGCCAATGATAGAAAATGTATAAACTTTATAGTTGGCCAAGCCAATAAAGCCGTGCTGCCATAATTCATTGTAAATCGGCGAATTAGATATGTTCACATTCACACACAATAATTCTGTGTGTGTGTGTTTGTGTATTGGTGTAATGTGAAATAAAGTATGCCAATGAACGATGATGAGTCTGTGAGAGGATTAGAGTGGAGGAAGCGACAGAATTGATTATGGCAAATGCGCGACAGTGCGGCACAGTTTAAAGCAGATTTACATGTGATTTGATGTGATAGAAAGAAAGAAGACTAATTCGGTGGCACAATGAGAAAGTGGCCATTTGGTCGTTTTGGGTTTGATTGCTTGGTCCACTGCAAAGTGTGTGTGTTGCCATCATTTAGTGAAGACATATCAGTGAGTGGCGAACCGAGAAGGCAACCAACCGAATCCGCTCAAGTGGTAAATGAGATAAAGTCGCGAGCTACTACTCACTCCTTGCCAAATGAGCTCACTGCTCTTGTGCTGTGAGTACTTCACTTCACTGGCTCCCTTTCTCGCTTGGACTCGCACTAACTAAAGTGTACATTTATTTATTGATTAAAGCTTGGTAACAAGCCAATTTGGCTGAGCATTCTCCAGCACAGACAGAGGCGCATTAGCACAAACACATTTACTGGACAGATCGTTCATTGATGAGTATATTTTGGTTGGTTCATGGACTGGACCCACACAGACTGGACACCACTGGACAGTATGGATCGAATGCGATAAACAGATATATGTTATGCTTTGCTTATTGTTGATCGATTTGGGCCACTTATTGCATTACTATTGGCAATAGCATTGCAAGCCAATCAAGCCAATGCATGCTCAATTGCCATTTACACTGCACACAGTCACACACACGATGACCAATATTTATGAACATAAGAAGCTTATGGCCAACTTATGAACCAACTTCATGAGAGAAGAACTCATCAATCGAGATGTAATGCTGAGTTATTGATGATGAGACACACATTACTAGTGACTCATGTGTGGACACACTTCCATTAATGTGCCAACATATTATGAATGCAGACATAATTGGCTCATTATGACACGCATGCGTCCAGTCCCAAACTATATGTCGACCAAATGACACAACTAATTATGGAAACATTCTGCACACAGACTTGTTCGTTAATCCACACACGACATTAAGCCAAACTCATTGCAATTTCTTAACTTTGCCAATATCAAATCTGACAATCTTTTGCTCTAAAACAAGATTGATTGCCTCCGGTTTTAGTTAAATCCAATTCAATCTTGGCCCAATTCGTCAGCCAAATGCTCACCCAAATTCAATTAGACCCTATAATATTGTCTCGAGACGAGACAGACTTTAGTTTAGGAATATTCTCGAGTGTTGAAATTCTCAACGTCTAATCGTATTATAATTTGTTTGTGGAGAAACAAAAAGATTTAGTGTGCTTGCACGGATCACTGCAGTGAAACTAAACACTTGAGACCTCTCACTCTGCTCTGTTTAGCAGTGCAAGTGAATCAAAGCGGTGGATCAAATCAACCGTACCAAATCGGATTTGTCGCTAATATTTCCACTTGCACAGATGCAACATTCGGTGTGCACTGTGCGGACGGAACCGTTCTCGGTTCGCTAGTGTAATCCAATTTACCAATTGGAGAGAGGTGAACAAATGTTCGACAAATGTTCTCAACTCCGTCAGTACATCACAAGTGTGTATTCCTTTGTTGTAATATTGAAATTGAAAATATGAATATTTAATTTACTTGTAATTGGTTTGAGGTTTTAATAAGATTTTTCATTGTCAATTCAAATAAGTACGCCAAAAAGTATCAGCGCCCAACGTGGGGCTCGAACCCACGACCCCGAGATTAAGAGTCTCGTGCTCTACCGACTGAGCTAGCCGGGCACATTCATGATCCTAGGTCTGGCATCATTGCTCTTTATGTATCACTCAAATTGTTGTAAAATAGCATTGTCTTGCAGTGATATGGCCATAGAGTCTACTCGCTTCAAGATTGCTCATCAGATTGTTTTATGCTCAACTCATGACACATTCTATTCATACAGAGACAAAAGTGAAACTTTAGTTCGTCATTTGGCCAATTGCCATTGCAGGAAAGCACAAAAATCGATTGCACAGAAAAGGATATTTTCAAATAATTACGTTCATATTCTGTTCAAAGTGAAATGAAACGGGCATCGATCCACAAGTTCAGTATGCAGCACAGTGTTCATTATTCTTCAGTCAATCTTATGGAGTAATTAAATCCTTCTGCCTAAATCTGCTGTACTTACTGCACTGTACTGAACCCACAAAAGATTGTCTAATCGACCGCTCACTTCCCCGGGATTTGTTATAACGTTAGGTTTGTAGTTCGTAGTTCTGGTGAAGAGATAATTTTTTCATTATTTTCTAACCAACACAAAAAGGTTCTCCTTTTATCTGTGTGTCTCTATCCCTACCCCAGACTGAACGTATGCAAAAAGGGTTACGCTTTGGATGGGTAATAAATGATGCTTGCAATAATGCAATGGCAGACCACACACACACGGGCCTGATGAGGACAAAGATGTATGAGATATATCGAATATTGCATTAAATCTGGTATGTATGCTTAATTGAGTTAATTAACTATGAAAGTATGCATACATTAATAAACATAAACATACGACATCTATGCAATGTCGTACGTGCACCATTGTCGAAATATGTTCCAATGTGTATGTGACCGTGATGTTTGCTTGCGTAACTGCAAACAGGACAAGGCATTAATTACATGACTCGTGTAGAAATTGATTTTAATTAAATATAATAAATTCAATTTAACCAAATGCAGTGTTCATTTAAGCCAGAAAATGCAAACTACAAATCAATATTTGAAAATTCAATTTAGTGAACATTTTGCCTTCAGGTTTTTATTCAGATTTTATTGAACTCAAAAGTAAATATTTTAACAATTGATTGAACAAAATATTTGTTGCCCTTTGAAATATTGAAAGTACGCTCTTGTTGTTTGCTTGTATTTGAATTTGGATTTATCAATATTTATATTTTGCTTGTGAATGTCGTTAAAATTGAATTTACTAACGTTTTGTGTTTGTGTTTGTATGTGTGTCGCAATTTGCTTTTTAGAGGAACATATCAAACGAGAGATGATTTATGAACTCGACAGTGAATTGACTAGTTTTGTGTGTGCTCTACAGAATATTATCGCTACTATTGAATTGAGAGTTCAATTGTGTGTACGTTCGAGAATGTTGTACGGAGAGAAGGAGTAAAAGAAATCGATGATCAAGTGTATGGAATGAATGCAAATCGATTATGGCTCATTGATGGCGTTCGTTTGGTAATGACATTTTGTTCAAAGGCGACGTATTGATCGAATCGTGCATGAATCGATTTGTCAACATGCGAGCCAATCGATTGATCACTCACTCGGTGTATATCTTCTCGTGTGTGTCTGCTAATCGAACGTGTGTCCAATTTGTCCACTGTGTATGTCTAAACGTATTTCAAATATGTACAACTGTACAGCTCGCTCAAATATGCAACCAAAGAAGCAGAAGTGTCTGTAAGCTAGTGTGGACCAGTGTCCATTCACAGTCACAATGTACATGCATCATCGATCATCTCTCACTCAAATTCAAAGTGTCTCTGTGTCTCAATTGAATTTGAATTTGAATTTGGACCATCAAAAATCAATTTGTTTCCACTTGAGAACGCATTGAACGAATCGCTCGTTTTTTCTATTCATTTTGAAACGAATTGAGATGAGACCGAATCATACAGGAAAAAGTCCTCTCAACAGGATCCCGCGCACTACTCATTCGAATGTTCAAGTGGAAACATCCATTCAACTTCAACAACATTTGAATTGAAACTTTAAAATTTGGTGCAAACAACTCCAAGTTGGAGGAGTTAATTTCATGACTAAAAAAGTAACTTTCCACTGAGTCAATTTGTACCAAATGTTAAAAGGATTTGAGCGTCAAGTGGGCCCAGAAGAGCACACTTTTGAGTGTTTCCAAAATGTTCAAGTGGTTTCATACTTTTGGTTTCGAATGGAATGTTTCAAGTGTGTGTGCAAATGAATGAAAGAGTGAAGTATCTATCACGATAGGTTAACTCATTCAATTTGATTAGTGCTTAATTCATGTGGATGCATTGTTAATTGTATTACTCTCAATGGAGACATTGAGTCGGAATCAAATTAAATTAAGCGTCAATTCTAATGTAGTCGACTAGTGCAAGTAGTAGTCAATTGAATGGTCTCGTCTTTGTCGTGGACAAGTTGGTCGAATCAATGAGTGCCAGTGTCTATAGACGCACACAATCATGTCAGCACTTATGTTTTGTCCGATTGGGGTGATGATGAATGCACGCGTTCAATGCTTCAATGCATTGTCGAGTGCATCACATTCAACGGCTACAACTTGCACCGAAAGCGAATGTACCGTACCGAATTGGATCAATCCGAGCAATGCAAGGCACCACAAAAAGAATGTTGCAAATATATATGAACTGATCTCTGATCCAGTCCGACCCAGCCAAATCAAACAGATGTTTTCAAGTGGATCTTTCGAGAGAGAGCACCCGAACACCGGCACCGCAAATGTGTAAGTGTGTGCTTCAAGTGTTACAAGCAGTCTCTAATTGAGACGTTCAAGTGCAGTGCAGTGGATGCAAAAAATGCTCGATCTGACTTACCGAGTCGTGTCCATTGTCTCTCTCGATGTACTCCTGTGATTGAACAAATCTAATTTGAACAAGTGTTCACTGTATCGGATGTATTGCATTTAAATCGGTCCGACATTATACATCAAATTAAAAGACCATCATGACTCGCCTAGTTGTGGTTTGTCCGTGCAATATGAAACACTTGCAGTGCGTGCTAAAACCGCAATAAAATACAAATGTTAGTCGCGACCATGAACAAGAGAGGGACAAGAGAGCAATTTGCACGCGTGTTTCGGAGCACTCTCTCCTGTTGTCTGTGGACCCCGAGTGCGGGTCCCTTTGCTGTATGGACTATTAAGGTTTTATTTAGGCACACAGACATACACGTTGAGTGGCTCGTATTAGCATTACGCATTGGCGCGTTCGAACAACTGGCCTCACTACAAGAGTCATCATGTCAACATGTCACCAAGTCAGTTAGGGGTCCGTGTCTGAATGGGGCCTAGATGTACAGTGCACAGTGACAAACGAGTTGTTAGCAGATGTGCTGGCAGAGGCACAGATTCGGTCAAGTACTACTAGGCCTGCAGTACTGTGATGATTAAGTCAACTGAGTAGAGCTGGTGGTCATTCTGGTCCTATCACGTGATGGCCACATCGAACGGACACAACACTCAACACATAAACACCAAATTCAATTAAACCCAAATTACCTCTATCACCATGTTGAATGGAAGGCAATGTGGTGTGGTCAGTGCGTTCTGTGCCGGACAGAGGACATTAACGAAATATGGTCCTGTGCAGAGGAGAGAATGGTTCGATTGTGACAAATGTCCAACAAGGTACAAAGGGATACGTTTGTGATGCGTTTATGATCGTCATTCTTGTCCTGCTCACTCGGTCCACACGGACCCGTTATAATCGGATCAGACAGGAAAGCGACACAGCCACAGCACACACAGCAGGGGAATAACAGACGGTGCAAATGTCCGGCAGACAATGCATCGACAAGACATGAGCACACCGACAAATGTTCAGTATGGCCCAACAGAGAGACATAATCCTTTTAAAGCGAAAATCAATTAACACGTCATCAGGCGGTTTGTGCGCACGGTGTCGAGCTTGAATGGGTGTAAATCATAGTCAAAACAAGTAGCACAACACAACACAACACACAGACCTCACTAGGCCAATTATGGATTATTCAATTTGACCACAGACCTAGATGGCCACCTTTGTCCTTTTTGAATTAGGGTTACACAAATGCAATCATAACAATTGTGCACAACACAACACTACACATGTCATACTGTAGTCAAAACGAGATGAACACAATTGGTGACCCGAGTTGGCCAATAATTGTGCCATAATTGGTCAGTGAGAGGGAAAGTGAGACATGGCTGGTTACATGCAGCACACATTCACCCTTTCGCCCCCAAAGTCCATTGAGCACGTAATCGTTTTGACAGGACATCGACTTGCCTCAGTAATGAGTCATACTAATGACCACACAGCACAAATGTCGAGCAACACATTTCCTGATCCAAATGTTGCCAAATGTCCAACCAAAAGTTGTTCAATGCCTAATCGTGAATTATCACTTGAGTTGAAAACACAATTTCCGCATCACTTCAGATCGACAAAATGTGCTCGAGCGCACCAGAGAAGAAGAAACATTTTCAAATAGATCAATCGAAACAAGTTTAAAATTCATTTCACTTGACTAGTTTGCAACAGAGACAACAATCAATGTGATGTTGGCAGTGTGATTCATCCGTAACACTCAAGGACTCTCACACTATGCTTTCATCATCGTTTTGAAAACATTGATAACCGACCAGTGAACCACCACCAGCAGCAGTGCCACCCGTCAGGACCGATGCCCGACAGTGACGGGTTCCTCTCTCCTTGTTGCTTTTGCTCCTAATGACCCAGGAACAGTCAAAAGCACACCAA
The DNA here is from genome assembly GCA_023373905.1 of Rhizoglyphus robini. Lineage (NCBI taxonomy): Eukaryota > Metazoa > Arthropoda > Arachnida > Sarcoptiformes > Acaridae > Rhizoglyphus > Rhizoglyphus robini. The sequence continues at coordinate 678,168 of JAKIJQ010000005.1, read as the reverse complement.
GCGAACTGAAGCGTGTACTTGAAAGTGTGTGCATGTGTGTGAGTTGTGCCAATGTTTACAAGACACGAAACAACAAATCAATTTAGACCCGAGACGAGAGCGAAAGATGAAAGATTGTCCTAATGGGCTGGTGTTGGTCATCAGCACAGTCACCAATTGCACCGAACACACACAAACACCAAGATTGATGTTTGATGAGGCGAATAAATCTTTCGTTTCCGTTGGTGAAGTGATGCCACATCGAGACTTAGTCGCACCAAACCAAACAACAACCAACAACAAATCAATCGAGCGCAACATTTCTAAATATTACACAAACAAACAGAGACAAATGGGATTCTTGCAAGCTTGGGGTATAAGTCAAACAGATTTAGTATTTCTACGTTTGAATTTATCGATTGTGCGACTTACGCGATGTAAACTTAAAGTGTGCTCGAATTGTTTTCAATTAGAAATCATCGCCACAATCATCAAAATGTTTGTCACGAGCAAGCATGAATGAAGCAAAGAGCCTAGAGCGCAATCGATTCGAATTCTGAAGTGGGCACTTCAGCAATTCGTTGATTGATTATTTATAATAATTTTAAAATATTTTACCTCAAGCATATTTTTTATGTTCATAAACACAATTTAGCACAATTTAACTTACGTTTAGTTAGGTGAAAGTGAAGTTGGGTTTGAAATTAGAAATAGCAATTGACCGAAAATGTCCACAAGGTGTGTTCAAGATGGTTGAATTGTTGCAAGATGTCTCACTGATTGAGTGACTTCTGCCCCTGCTTCACTTGAGACTAAATTGGCGCGTGTGTCCACTTGTGAGTGTGTGCATGTGCCCAAAGTCAAATGAGACGGACATTTGGATGAGTGAGAGGCGAATGAGTGAATGGTGAAAGGTTGCTATTGGAACAAGTGGTGATGCACTTTAGAGTTCATTTGACGAGTGAGGAGATGTGCTCGGTGTGTGATGGCAGAGTGGGACATACGTGTCAGTGTCAGTGGCGAGAGGTACGACCCTTTGGCCAGATTCGATTACGCCAAGTGAGTGTGCACTGTGTGTGTGTGTTGTTGGATCGGTGCTGGTGCATGTTCCTGGATGCGCACACATGTTTTGTCCCGCTCACCGTATCACCTACTCTCTCCTCTATATGTCAGTCCGAATATGTGCCTAACCATCACTGCACAACCCTCCTCCCCCTTGCCTCTGTTCGAGCAACTGTTTCAATCTGGTGGTGGGCCGGGCCTTGTGAGTGCCAATGCCGAGTGCAACGATATGCGTAACTAGTTAGCCAGCGAGAGACAGTACACACTAAACTAGACCCACAGTGGACGTCCGTTTCGATTGGAAAGAGAGACAGACACTAACTGGCAGACTAATTGTGGCTCGTTGTGTGTCTGTGTGAATAGTGATAAAATAAGGCGTCAAATGTGTGCGTATGCATGGATGACAAAGCAACCACTGGACGAACCACCGTCTGCATACTTTCCACACAACACAGCACACACCAATTTGTTCCACTCACCGACAACACAACTGACAGCAGACATTTCAATTTGACAAACTATAACAAGATGCTACAACAAGACAAACACACAGAATGGCCTTATCCACACATGAAGGTTCTGGTGAATAGATGCACAATCATGGTGATGCTAATTAATTCGAATTTGTAATCAGAGAAAACTAAAGAAATTGATAATGAATAAATGCAAGGGAAAGTCAATATGGCAAATTAGGGCTTTGTGGTTGAGGGCTTATTTGACCGTGATCCCAGGAGATGAGTCGGGCCACTGAGTGCTGCTCTTTGACTTTGGACAATTCACATATGCGATATTGTACACGCTTTGACGGGGTTGGGGACGGGGAAAGCTGATCCTAGGTAGATACGCACTCGGTCGGGACAAGTCGACTGTCTCTCTCCCCATGCCCAAGTTGAATCATTGTTTTTAAAATGACAAACTACATGTAAATGCCATGTTGACTTATTGCGACATTTGCGGAACAACTAATTTAACATCACAACAAGTACAAGTTCAAGTCTGGACAAATACGTAACCGTAAAGCACACACACACACGCACAAATGTCTCCCAGATTAAACAGAAGTCCTAAATTCCCCTGGAGAATATTCATGAACCGGGGATTTTTGTTTTATTGTTGAGGACTGTGTGGCGAGTGCATGTACACACTCGGTAATTGGAGAACTTTGACTTTTGTGTCCGTGTTGGAGACTTTGCTTAAACATCTGTTTTAAAATACAAATCCAAAGTGAAATTAGAGAATGTTCAACTGGGAACTTTGATATTTGGTGAGGGGAAAGGACAATTTATTTTTTAGTAATTCTTACTTGAATTACCATTACCAAAGTCAATGTATATAAATAGAATTGAGTGATTTACGCAAGTTCTGGTTCGTAATGTTTTAATTCCTCTTTCCCATACTAATCGCAGTACTGATTGAGACATTTTGACTTTTGAAACACTTTCGATTCACTTTGAACAAAACAAACACTTTCTCTCTTACACAATGTTTCCTGTTGTATCAGTGCAAGAGCAGGAATCTCCGTACCGCGCGGGTACCAAGCGTGACCAATCGATGCATAGCTAATTACAGTTGTGGTGTGTGGTGTGTGGCACGCTAACCACAAAACCACAATGCTAACGAGACACTCTGCCACACTCGCAAACCTGCACACCCAATACTGTGCACTGTGGCACTAAAGTAGAAACAGAAACAGTAAAGTCAATCATGTGTAAATGATGCGACAAATTTCAGAGTCATGGTAAATTCCGGACTATGAACACGAATTACAAATTGTGCAATGCATTGGTCAAATGGTACACACACAATGTAGGAAGAAGAGTGAGAAGACAAAAGACACGTGTTTGAATTTATTACAACTGTCGATTGAGAGGCAAAAAACATAAGATTTGTCAGATCGCGTTCGAAAATTTGCATAAATCCAAAAGATATTTTGGATTTTAAAAGTATATCCAAAAATATAAATTCATTTGAAAAAGAATCTAGCACAAACCCACAATAATCATTTGTCCATCATTTACACAAAATAATGTACATCCTAAAATTGCCTTTTTCCAAATGATCTCGAACACACTTGAAAAGCACATACACAGACTCACTTACGAGAACTAAGCACACTCCATTTAAAACATTTCATTTCATATTTAACAAACCATTTCAAAGAGAATCATAATAATCATAATAATAATAACAATAATGGTTTTGGAAATTGAAATTTAAAAAAGCCATTGTGATACGAACATTCTGCAACAAAGTTCTGAGGGAAAATCATCAAAATCACTAAATGATGCGTATACGAATTTGGAACGACCAAATGATGAGCGATAATAATAATAATAAACTATAAATAGAAAATGGTTTTAAATTATTTTATTTTATAAAATCGTTTTTAAAATAAAATGTTCAACTTGCTTTCGAAAATTTTGTTTAATTTCTTCTTATTTTTAGTTTAATTAATTAATTTGCTTAATTGAATTTGTTTTCTTCTTCCTCCTTTTGTGAATCAATTAATCTAAACGTTAATCAATCGTTTAGGCTCCGAACAAGTAAGATTTGATTTTTTGTTCTTCTGTATTCCGGGAAAAGCAAAAGTCAATTGGTGGACGCAAATCGAGTCTCCTGAGAGCTTAGGCAAACAGAACAGGACACACTTTACTGCAGTGCATTATTTATTATAAAGTAATCCCACGAGTGTGATTTCTTAGTTGGAGATCACTTGTAATCGAATGGACGATTCGACCACATCGATAATTGAGTCTCATTTGTCTCGGACTGTGTGTGTGCTTTGATCCTCTGGATCACTGTTTAATTAAAACCATCTCCAATTTCTCTGGGAAAACGACTCGATGCTTGTCAACATAAGCAATTAATTGACCTATACACACACGAGAGAGCATTTACACAGAACAGAACTGGACTAAGGAATAAATCACAAGGCTTACAAGTTCATAGATTGATTCATAGATTGGTGCAATTGTGATCATTTGATTCGAACAAATCGACCGATCCACTTGCACTAATAATCCAATGTCATTCTCCAAACACAATCGTTCCAAATCATAATTGATAACGGTCTTAATGGTGACAAAGTTTCATATAGAGAATGTTGAATTGTACTTTGTGGATTGGACTATCATTTCGGTCAAGTCAACAGCACAAAACTTTATGACAAATTACCAAAAGTCTAGACAAATTAAATGTGCAGACAAAGTTATTGTTGTTTTGTTTCATTGCTTGTTTAATTGTAGGTTCTGAGGATTTGCTGTTGTTCTTTTTGTTTCGGTTTCATGTTTCAAAGTTTTGAAATTACAAAGTCTTTGACAACAACAAAAAGTTCTTATCAACTTTTTTGGTTAATGTTTCATCTTTGTAAATCATTCTTTGTGTTGTTTGTCCAAAAGTTGTCCTCCCTCCTTAGCCTAAACTGTATCCAACTGTCATCCATCATCATGGTGGTAGTCTGGCACAAATATATTTTGTTCATTTTGCTCGAGGAACAGAAAAATGGACACTTTATGGAAATTAAACATAGCAGGCAAAATAATTTGCATAAATTCAAGTTGTCAAATGACAACGAGAGAGTTGGCACTGACTTGATCAAACTGGAACAAGAGAACAAACATAAGAATGTCAAGACAAGACTTGGACAGGAGGAAGTTCGGAGGAAGGAGGCAAAGTGCGCGCGGGCCCGCAAACACAAACAGTAAGTGACAAATCATGGAACAAGCAGTCCGTAATCGTATTCTTATGTAAATGAATCTGTTTGGCAAAGCCACCAAAGCATTCGAGGCAAAATGCAATATTCTATACAAAGCCTAGAGCAATGAATGAATAAGACAAACCGAGAGAATATTCAATGCGACAATAAATGTCAAAACACATAATCGAGAATATTGCAATTGTTCCCAGGGAAAAGCTCCCAATTTAAAGAATATTCCAAATGTCCACTTGAACATATCATTTGCGTCAGTCTGTCCACTTGAGTTTACATTTCAAACACAGAACAGACTCAATCTGAGTTTGCAGTTTCTTTTTTGCTCTACTTTCCCAAAGCCAAACAAAATCGATTAATGCAAATTAATCTGCTGTTGTAGGAATTATATTCACTGATCAGTAAGTAAGGAAAGAGAAAGAGAGAACGGTCAAATTGAATTAGATCGTGTTTAATCGAGTTATCCCATTTGGCAATACGACTAGACTGCCTCCACTTGACACTCGTTCACTCGATCGATCATGCACACAAATGCAAAGTGACACTTTCATATTATCGGCCGAAACAGTGAACGAGAGTGAGAGTCTAATTCAGGCAGCTCAATTATATAGGATTTGGCACATAAATCTGTGTGTTCAAATATTGTGAGCTTCTCTTGTCTGTTGTCTTTGTGGAACAAATAGCAGAAGCAAATCAATTTCAAATTGAATTAATACAACAACAAGACAACATTTACACTCGATTCGGTTCGATGCCGCACATTTGGGCTTGCTTGGAAATATTTTGTGGTGTTAATTGGAGAATGAGAGAGAATGATCAAAGAAAGGCTTGATGTGGCTCACAAGCACAAACTTGTCGCTTTTCAGTCAGTAAATATGTCAAATGAATTATCATCATTTGGCTGCTGCCCCAAAAGCGACAAATATTCTTTTCATGCAGCCAAATGAAATGCCATCTTGCAAAGATGGACACACAAAAATGTGTCTGAATTTTGTCTATCCCAAAATATGTGCACAATCGGTCATCCAACATTGGACATGTTCGTTTGACACTTTCACAAATATATTCTGTCATGGTGTGCTCTATGTGTTTGAACTGATTGCACTTGTGAATTGAAGGAAGATGACGATGAAAATATTAACGAGCATCATTTCCATTGGAAGAAAGCGACTCGACTCGTCTCGAGATTGCAATCCATTCATTGGCACACCATACATTCAGGCGAGACAGTCGAATCTGTTTCAGAAAACGTCGCAATATGGACATGTAGGGTGAGGATGGTGAGCGGACCAACTTACTAGCCATGACGGAGTATCCACACAAATCTGTCATCTAATGTCCATCCAAAGTACTACTACACACTGCCACTCAATTTGGCCACCATTTTAATCATATTAATGCATTGGCCGGGTGCTAAAATATTGGACATACACTCACACTATGGTGAGCTAATGATAAAGCCTGTGTGCCACAAATTGTATTATTATTATTAATACACTTGATGATTAGTTATATGTTAATGCACACACAAAAAGGAGATAAAGTTTATATTAATATTAAACAAATTGGCTTTTTGGTTTGGCTCTTTATTACACCCACCAAGTTGGATCGCGCTTGTGGATTCGTGTGTGTGTATGTCGAATCCTTTTACCCCTCACACACACAAAAGAGAGAATGATAATAATATTTAAAATAATGAGATACATTAATGTGCACACAAATAGACTTTCCATTTGGAAATAACCCGCAATTGAATTCATGAATGCTCTCTCTCTCTCTCTCTCTCGTTTGATGAAGCCACTTAGCACTATTAACGACCAACAATGGTGTGAGAGTGCAAGTGGCCAAATAATGAAATGATAATGTAATAATAATACAAACACACACACAATCACACTAAATGGTGGCTAATTTAGAACGCTCGCTCCCACAAACCACAAACTACTTGCACATGTGTATGGCCTCAAGTTGTTCAATACATTGTTCGCTAGATAGATAGATAGAAAATCTCATTCTTTTTGTTTCAAACCACAAAACCACTGCTAAATCCAATTTAAACATTGAATCATAATACAAAATGTGTAATGGAAATTATTTTTTGGAAACGCAAACAAAAATGAGATTGACACAAAAAAATTGTTCGGTCGGTTCATCGTCATTATCGTTAATAACCGAATAATAAACGTTGTGTTCGTAATGAGATTCGAGGCTAACGGCATTCTGTATCAAATGTGCACAAAAAAGACTGAATACCAAAGTTAGAATCTGGTTAGGATTGTCAATGGACACAAAAATCGAAAATGTCATTATAAATGTGATTAAACACAAAATGCTCTAAATTGAGCCTCATCAGCAAAACCTGCTCACACACACAAAAAATCAATCAAACACATTGACATTAAAGACATACGATTGTTCGGTAAAGGGTTTGGATGGATGGCCAATAGACAGATTTATTATTCGCAAAGTAAGTCCACAAAAGTGTGGTGCTTCACAAATGGTCTAATTAATTCACAACTTTAAATCGATTTGTATGCAAAAGACTAAATCACTTTGGTGGATACACTCGATTAATTTTGTTAGATTATTTGGTGCAATAGTTGTGCTAAGTAATGAAATGGTTCGTTAACGTCAAGACGCATCAATCGATAGTCATTTAAATGCGAGCAAGAACAAAGTTGCAAATTCAATTGTGGTTAAATAACCATAATAACGCCAACTAATATTGTCTTACTTTGAATAACAATAATTCGATACTATAACATAGGACATTGTTTCGAGTAAATACTGAAGCGATGCTTTCGTGCATTGATTAAAAGTGTTGATCCACTTGGCCGATGCAACAACTTTAAAAGTCGATAATTATTCGTGATACAATGATTGGACAATTTAATTGTTCATTTATTTGCAATCAATTGAAAGTTTCTTTTGTGTCCGCGAAATATTTGTGATGGACTTTCGAATGCAACACTGCATCAGCGTGTGCTTCATTGCCCTGTATGCTCACATTTGACTCGAAATCGCCCATACTAGCATAACCAAAGTATTTCAAGTCATTTTCAAATTTACTTTCTAAATATTTTTCCTCTGAATTGTCAAAATATGGCTTAATTTCTATAAAATCGTTCAAATAAGTACCGCTGATAAAATGGCAAAATATTTTGAAGTTTTCCAATTTAGATTTAAATTTTTGTTTGATTTCTCGGCTAATTTGTTCGTAATTGATCGTGGTATGTTTTTCGACATTTTCTGCCTCAACGAAAACTAATATTTCAAGATATGTAAACCACAAAATTAAATCATCAATTTGTTGGTCTTTAAATTGAATCAAGGAAGTTCCAATTGAAATGAAATACAATTGCTTGATCGATTCAAAGGTGAGTAAATTATTGGTTCTCTCAAAGAAGTTTAAGTCATTTGTCAATTGAGTTTTGATGTGTAATTCGGCTAATTTGTTCGATCGAGCTAAACTTGGTGCTATATCCTCAAATTTTAACTGAAAGTAAAAATTATTTTTAAAAAATATCTTGGAAAGAATTATAAACAAACATGAGATTCTAATTTGACATCCAAATAAGTCAATTGTTGGAAACTTTTACTGATGAACTTCAAAGTGAATTCATCCAATTCAGAATTGTTGTCCACTGTTAAATGGGTCAGTGATTCTTTAAATTGAGGATAATATTTGAGCCAACTAGAATAGAAGGGATCATTGCAAGTGGCATGGGACACTGTCAATCGTTTCAAGTTGGAGCCAAGTTGAGCACAAACTGAATCGGCTCTCGATTTATAATAGACGAAATTGAATTCTTCGAGTTGTCTCAGTAATCGTGGCAACACAATCCAGGTTCGCATCATTTGAGGAGCAATTCCAAATATAAACAACTTTCGAAGCGAAGAGCACTCAAACATTTGGTCCAACTTTGGGAAGGTCACTCTCAAGTTCCACCATTTGTGTGGATGAAGTAGCGATAATGACTCGAGTTGGTCACTTCAACCATTGAGTAAAAGTGTCAAATATTTTGATTGATAGAACCTGGTGTGATACAGCACTAAATGTTGAATGTTTGGAAATAATTTGATTATGAAATCAACAGTAAAACTAGTGATTGGCTCAGATATGATTAGATCATCGTTGGCACTTAAGCGATACTGACAATCGAGTTCGAAGAACGAAAATCCATAAGACGCAATGGCCACACAATAGCTGTGCATGTCGTGCAGTGAGCTGAACAATTTCAAGTTGGCCTTTAGCCTTAGAATGCGATCTTCAATTACGGCCTTCCATTGATTGTCTACTGAACAAAGTTGTACAAGTTGCTGCAGAGGGACACATCGAAGAACTGCTTCAAGGCAATCGTTGTTTAGAGTGCTGATTGTGGCCATTGCTGTGAATGCAAATGGAAAGTTTACTTGTTGAATTGAGTCGAGTATAAAGTGAAAGTAAACCTGTCACAATGCCCACACAAATAAGCCAATAAAACTTGCGTTACAGTGTGACACCATTGCACTAAAGCAATTGCACATTAATGTGTTCGTTTTTTGGTCGTAAATGCTTCCAATCTGCATGTCATGGCAACAACAACAATTGCACTGACAAATCAATACGTTTACCAAAATCATCAATAATTAAGGAAAGTTTTTGTTTTCCTTTGTACAAAACAACAAGTTTATTATAATTCAAGGCCTAAATTGATTATATAGATTCAATAACTTGTGATTAATTTGTTCTCAATTTCAAATTTTTAAGGCTAAACCAAAATCATAAAGCAGATTGTTAGTAAATGACTAAATGACACACTTTGCATTCCAGAATAAACTTTCAAGCGAAGCAAACCAACCCAACCAATGAAGCCACTAATCACTTGGTTGGTGTGCAAGCCTCTATTTAGTCTCAGGTCAAGTCATTCCCACATCCAGTGCCACCAGACCAGCACGACCTGACCGATGAGCATAGCCTCAGTGCTGGGATCAATTCACTAATTGACAAAAGAGTGAGTACGCAATGCGTTCCACCAGAAAGTGGCCTGGGACTATCTTGTTGACCACGATGGCACTCAATTGCACAAGACAAAAAAGACGCCAATTAATTAAATACCAACAAACATTCATTTACATCGATAACGTTCAATAGTTTATTTATTTGTTTGTTCGTGTGTTGCGATAAATGTCGAGAACAATTCGTAAAGGGTATTCGTGAAAAAAGTATTGCGTGAAGCGAAACTCAAAGGAGCCACTTCGAAGACATCTCAATGAGGGTCACTTTGGAAGGATACAAAAAAGGTCATATATTTACAACGATAAAAGCCAAATATAAAGGTCCAAAATGAAGATAAAGGGAAGAGACCATCAAGGAAATGTTACAACAACAATCATCGATTGAATTAAATACAATAATTACTTGGCGAGCTGAGGTGTTTGATTTGATTGGCTACTGGGAGAGTTGAGGTTGAGAGGCGTGTGTTGGTGTGTGATCACATGTTGGTTGGTTGTGTAACAGATAATAAATAGATAACAGTAGAGACCAGATAGATAGTGTGAGTCTATATCAAAGTGACTTATATGGCTCAGTCGGTGACAATACTGTTATTGTTGGTCGAGTCCTCTCGGTCCAACAGCTGGTCGTTGTCTTGGTCGGACAACAGTGGCGTCTGCTGTTTGTTCATTCGCTTCCGGTGCACATCGATGAACATGAGGAATGCACCGTACAGAAGCAGACAAACACCGACCATGCCAATCAGTGTGGCCACTCCGAAGCCCGCAATGCGAGGTGTTCTCGTCTGGAAGGAAATGGTGTGGGCCATCTTGTCGGTGATGTGAATTGAAAACTCTTGCCACAGTGTGGGAAAGACAACCGACTTCATGGGTTTCTTAGACCGAGTGGTGTTCACCTCAATGTTCACCTGAATTCGGGCAAGAAAGTCAACTGGTGTGCCGGTCACGGGCTCAATGTCAATATAGGTCTCGTGTTTGGACTTGTTCGGTGAGAGGCCATTGAATGCTTCCAGATAGTATGGATCGGCTTCATAAAAGTGTGGAAACGAGACCATGATAGGGACACCGTCGTGGCAGGCAGACATATCAAACACTCCCGATGGACGTTCAGAGAAGGGTTTCAATTTTGCAGAGATCGATTTGGAAGAGGTATGTGCTGTAATGAAATATGCACAAGTTAGATCATCGAACTTAACCAACCACAATGGACTTACTTTGATTAGCACCAATTTCATTCAAAATCTCTTTGAATATCGTTGGTTCAAATCCTTCTTTCTGAAGAAAGTTGATGAGAGTCTGAAGGGTAGTACTTCCCGAATCAACTAAGCTGGTTTTGTTTGGATTTGGTCGGAAGCACGAATTGTCTGGATTGACAGTTGCATTGGCAAATGTCTTTTCATCTGGACGGAAACGATCGACCAACATTGAGCCAACATCGGCAGGGATGTATGGTTGAGACAGAGTCAGATTAAACACTCGACAAAAGTCTGACCGGAAGAATTGCAACGTTTTCAGACTACCGTTGACAACGTCCATTGGAGGGAACAGTTCCCCATTGGAAGCACCGTCAATTCGATTGCACTGGTCACCGTCCCAAATGTCCAACCTCGACGAGCCATTCAACGTAACAATCGCGTTAATATCACGGATATTATCCACTCCCGTAAAGATTTCGTACAGCCCATCATCGGTGGCATTCTGTCCTCGAAAGTATGAAAAGTAGCAATCAGGGTTGTGGGCTGGGTCGAGGATATGAGCCATGCACGAGATGTCATTTCTTTTGCCTTCAAAAATAAGTTCTCTTGGAGAGGCCGTGAAGAAGAAACTTTGCCTAGATAGAAACTTTTCCAATGCCAATCGAACGAAAAAATTCATTGAATCAAAGTCCAAAGTGTCATAGGCAACCGCCAACGGCACGTTGAGAGTTGTCAACTAAAAACAACAAACAAAACGATTAGATAAGCTGATAAGAGTACAAATGCAGTGATTCACTCACGGAAATGTCGAGATCAAAAGCGGAAAGTTTGCGATCAAAGTAATAAGTCCTCTTCTCGCGAAACATCAACTTCGATTGACTATCACGGAAGGTGAGCAAACTCTTCGTCATGTTGAGTCGAAACACGAACGGACCAACTTCGGTCAAATTCGCTTTCGCCCCAGCTTTTTCCACTTCCTCGGCATTGGTGACATTGTAGAAGTAGAACTGTTGATAGATTGGTAAGTCTAGATCACGCCATAAAGGATAAGATGGATTTGAGGGAATCAGTGCCATCTTCTGGTGAACCAACATCGAGATCAAACCAGGAATGATGCAGATGGCCGTGATGCCCAACATGGTGAAGAACACTCCGAGGGAGCAAAAGATGATGATCTGCTTCTGGTGAGCCATGGTGAGGAGATAGATTTGAGGTTGACTTGACTTGAAGGATCACTCGGACAATTGACTCGAATAGCACACTCGGGCTTAAGTAGAGAGAAGGGGACTACACTTCGAAGAGGAACCTAACGAAGTTGAGTGGTGACTTGGTTTGCCGCAGAACCAAGGAACCAAATGCACACACACCAATGGACCAACATCAACAAAGTGCGCGTTTGGATTGTGTTGCGATTGCTAGTCTAGTGGCGATTATCGGCAAGAACATGTAGTGTACAAATAACAACCTTAATGGAGCGCAACAAATACAGATAGTGTCGGGTTGATGATGATAACACAATGCTGGTTACAGCAATTGACATTTGAAGTAGTGCTGATGGCGCCGACGGGTAAAGCTTCACACAAAGCAGACTAATTGGCCTTAGCACAATTGAGAACACACTACTGATAAGCTCGCATTACAATAAGAAGAGATTGCCTGGTTTCCCGTTGAGTGTGAATCGACTTGTGATTATGCATGTAACATTGTTGTTGTCATGACTGTTGCATTCGCAAGATGATTCTACCATTAGACGACCATCACAAGCTATGGGCTGTCAAACGAATGGAGAATGGCGATCGTACGTTAATATTTGGTAGTGCTCGGATGGATGGACAACGGTAATATGCAAATCAAGACTGGAGGAGGAGGAGAAGGAGATGAGACCACTTTCACTTTCGACTAAAAAACGTGAGCTTTGGTTTGGTGCTGAACATTGGAAACTTGTTCGCAAAGGTCTTCTTAGTACAGTGCCTTGACTAGTGGTAGTAGTACAGTACCTCTATAGTTAATGCCTGGTCCGTAGGTACATGCCGTAATTGATTGTCTAATTGATTGGTGCTTTGGTGGTGGTTGGCTTGCAGTGTACAGACGAATAGACTTGAATCGGTAATGAGTCGCGTGATGATGATGATGAAGCTATGTTCTCGATGCAACGCTGTACACTCGAGTGGAAGCAATGTTCGAGAGCACTTCTTGATAATTTTCTTCTTTGGCAATGGTAGGACAATTGTTTATGGCTAAACAGGAACTTTTGATAAGACCTAATGAATCATCGGGTGGAGTGCAGTGTGAGTGGTAGTAGAGTTGAAATCAACGGATTGTGGTGACTAATACTGACTAAATAGATAGCATACGGCACGACATGTTGCCAATCGACAAATGCCGGCACACGTGCACTCCAAACAGACGAATGAAGTTATGTCGCTCAGTCAAACACTAAACACGAAAAGTAATATTTTGTTTCATTTTGACATTCGCGCCTCGATCAAAAGGACATCACGTAGGCATCGAGGAGGGTTGATCCAGTGAATGACACCCCGAGCGATTGTCAATATTCCTACAAGGAACAAAATGCTAATAAGATTAAAGTAATAATTTAATTTTACAAGTCAAAACCGAATGTGACCAGTTGTGTGGGAAAGTACACTTACCTCCTCTCTTTAGCTTATTCAATTCAATTCACTTCTCCTTTTACAGATTGAGTTACTTCTAAATATAGCAAGGGGGACTTTAAAGTGAGATGAAACAGATAGATTGCGTGCTGATAAGTGATTACACAAGTCTGGAGATGGCGATACAATGGTCACGTATGCATAGTGAGTCCAAATGTATGGCTTATCTGTCAAATCTGACTAAGATTCTGTTTGACTGATAATCAAATAAGACGAAGTCAAAGGAGAATTCATTAAAAATGCAGGTTCATGGGTTTTCGGTAGCTCTTTCTATTGCTCAAAGTAATGGAAGGGATGTTGAGGTTGTATTGATTATTACCCTAATAGAGGCAATCGAAACGCGCACTGGTGATAACACGTTCGATCACACAAATCAGACGATTTTTCAAAAAGTGACAGAAGGAAGAAGCGAAGAGCGACAGTTTGGAGGACACTTCGAATTTGTTTGAACGACGATGAGACGATTAGCTAATAGCTGAATGGATAGTGTTTGAACAGATGAAGGCACTTATCACTGTGTGAATCATCGTTCAAAGTGCATTCCGCGTTGCTTGGTTGAGTTGAGTTATGAGTTGAGTATGGTCAAATGAAAAATGGAATTTCTGTCCGTGAAAAAAAAACGAAAGTCAAATCAAAAGTGTAAATTAGTTATTAAGGATTAAGTGCTCACGAGAATGAAAACTATTTGCATTAAAACCTGCGTGCTATGAAAAACCCCGAACCATTGATCTAACACAAACTTAATGCGAAATCAAAAGCACAAGCGTTGTTTGTTTGAGAGCAGTAATTTGTGTACATCTACACACAGCAAACAAATACATTCGCATCAACTCACATGTATGTGCGTTATATCATCAATTGGTGTTATATCGCTGTCGAGGTGAAACAAATAGTCGAGCGGGCAACAATGCAATTTGGTTGACAAATAGTTTCGCTTTCCTTTGGTTGATTTGTTATTTGGCTTTGCTTGCTTTGGTTACAACAATAATAATAGAAGTAATAGTGTGGTGTGGTGTGATGGTTGATTGGACAAATCAAAGTAGACGTAGTAGAGCTTGACGTGAATGTGTTGCACACGAGGTGAATAGTACAGCAATGATAGTGAGACACTCTCACTGGCACTGAACAAGTGGTCGTTGATAGGGCTGTGTTGTGTTACTTAGACTGAGGCATGTGCTCTCTCGTGTGCATTGTCTGCCCAAGGATAATAGCCAGCTTGGCCAGTTGGTGACATTGAAAAGACCAAGCAAACGAGAATATATCCTCGGCATACAGTCTGCCAGCAGCAGTCTTAGCCACTCGAGGCGTCTCGCACAAAATGCATTTGCGTGGACACAATCAAGTCATATGTTCGTGTCTGTGTGTTGTTGTTGTTTTGGTTGGCGAGCTGCTGACCTACTTAGGTGGTATTAGCCAACTCTCTGTAGAACCGCATTTTACGGTGTGTCCAATCTGGATTGATCACTCATTGCTGGGCCAATAAACACTATTGCACAGGTTAATGTTCGCTTGGAGAGACAAACAAATTACGTCAACAAGGGGATGCTATTGAACTAGCTGAAAGGATGCGTCACATTGAAAATAACTCTCGAAAACATTTCTCGCCTCGCGGCTATATG
This sequence comes from Rhizoglyphus robini, assembly GCA_023373905.1. Lineage (NCBI taxonomy): Eukaryota > Metazoa > Arthropoda > Arachnida > Sarcoptiformes > Acaridae > Rhizoglyphus > Rhizoglyphus robini. The sequence goes on along the minus strand of JAKIJQ010000005.1, from coordinate 662,936 downwards.
CACCCAATTGGTAGCGCGCAAATGCACGTTGAGTACAGTTAAGTTTGTTTTGGCAGGCAACCTTAGGCTCGGTGTCGTTTTATTATCGTTTTAATTTGAGCCTTCTGGTGTGCGCAGTTTAGGAAGTTTCCTGTTTGTAGCTGTCGTCTTTTGGCAATCACCTTTCCTCGAGGATCTTTACCTGCAAACGAAAATGACCTTCGCGGACAGTTACGAGCCAGTTGTGAACAAAACGAATCAATGTGGACAGAACGCAGTTCACAACGAAGAGGAGGAAGATGCCTCCGCCGCTGGAACCAAAGGAAGCAATAAGAACAAGAAGAAGAAGAAAAAGAAACCTTTGGAAGGTAATGGAAATGTTCACGATCTTGTTAACACTGATCTAGTCAATAAGATCGAATCCGAACTTAAAATTGACGGCGATGTTGTTGCTAATGAAGAGACCGGTGGTCAGGTTGGTGGCGAAGTTGGTGGCGAGGCTAAGTCTGCCGCAGCTAAGAAAAAGAAGAACAAAAACAAGAAGAAGGCTAAATCGACTTCAGCTCCATTGGTTCAGACTGATCCACCAACTGTGGCCATTAAAGACCTTTTTCCAAATGGCGATTTTCCGGTTGGGCAAATTATGGATTATGGCGTGGACGAGAATACCGCCACTTACCGGACTCATTCGTTGGAGAAGAAAGTTCTTGATGAGGCAAACATTGAGTGGTACAACGAATTTCGTTTGGCCGCTGAATCGCATCGACAGACCCGCAAGTACGTGTTGTCATACATCAAGCCAGGCATGAGCATGATTGAGATTTGTGAGAAGCTAGAGGAAACCTCGCGTACATTGATTGCCGAGAAAGGACTCGAGGCTGGTTTGGCTTTTCCCACTGGATGTTCATTGAACCATTGTGCTGCTCACTACACCCCCAATGCTGGCGACAAGACCGTGCTCCAGTACGAGGATGTGTGCAAAATTGATTTTGGCGTTCACATCAATGGTCGCATTGTTGACTCTGCTTTTACGGTTACATTCGACCCAAAGTATGACCAACTGTTGAAGGCTGTGAAAGACGCTACCAACACGGGATTAAAAGCTGCTGGAATTGATGTTCGTGTGTGCGATATCGGCAAGGCGATCCAGGAGGTGATGGAGTCATATGAAATTGAACTGAACGGCAAGACATACCCGATCAAGTCGATTCGCAATTTGAATGGCCACTCGATCGATCTGTACAATATTCATGGCGGAAAGATGGTGCCCATCGTGAAGGGCAGTGAGGAGTCGACCAAAATGGAGGAAGGCGAAGTGTTTGCCATTGAGACATTTGGTTCGACTGGTCGTGGCTTTGTCAACGACGACATGGAATGCTCTCACTACAAGAAGAACATGGACGCACCCGATCACGTGCCACTCCGTCTGTCTGGCTCGAAACAGCTGCTGAACGTAATCAACCAGAACTTTGGTTCGCTGGCTTTTTGTCGTCGATGGTTGGACCGAATTGGCCAAACTCGCTATCTCATGTCACTGAATGACCTGTGCAAGAAAGGCATCATCGATGCTTGTCCCCCACTGTGCGATGTGAAGGGCAGTTACACCGCCCAGTACGAGCACACCTTCATTCTGCGACCAACCTGCAAGGAAGTGGTCACCAGGGGCGATGACTATTAATCAATTTAGGTTCGGATCGATCACACTCCTACTGTGATTCGATTGTATTCCTACATATGTTTATTGTTGTAGTTAACCAGGATTACTTAATAATAATGTCCTACTTTTGAAGTTTTGTTTGTTCGTTGTTTATTGTTTTAAAATTAGACCTTTTCAAAAGCAGCGTTAATTGAATAAGGTACATTCCTTTCACTTAATCAATTGTTTACTAATTATGTTGTTTTATTTTTATTTAGGTTGGTGCTTGATTGAACAGATTTGGCTTGTTATTTGATATATTGTTATGATTGCAGTAACATGCCAATCAAGCAATGGAGCAATGTCTTTGTTGTCATTCCCAAGCCAATCGCATGTCAATGTCAATGTCATCATCAATCCGTAGAAATAGCTCAATTTGTATATTTGTGTTGAATAAACATAAATACTCAAAGAACAAAGAAGGACATTGATTGAATCTCCATTTGACGTCATACTCGCACGTTGGTAGTCAAAGTAAAGTTGCTTTGCTTGGTTAAATATGGATTGCGCCTTTTCATTAGGCAAACTCTCACATTCACATTCACATCGTAAGCCTTTCTCAATCTAAATATAGAACATATTTTTAAATTATTTTTGACTTTATTACACAGGACATAAATGTACAAAAGGTTACATCGGGGAAAGGAACGGAACAAGAAGGATTTTGTGTGCGAAATTAGTGTTACATAACACGAGACTGAGGGAAAGTAGTGAGAATTGCTGTGGCACAAATGAACCGTGAAATGAGTGTAATGAATTGCAATGATGAATGGTCTGTGTTCACGGCTGATCAAGCAAAGCATGCCAAGTTGCGTAATACAGAAAAGCGTATTATGTCATTGAAGCAGTTTCTTCTTGAGGAAGTACATCACGTACCAGAATCGATTCTTACGAGTCTTGACCAGTGCAGTATTGGCGGTTGAGGCGTTGATGCCGATGAATGACTCGCCGTTGTTGTTCTTCGGTGCCTGTGGGTCAGGATTGTCGATTGGGTCGAGCAACAAGTGCTCGCCACATTTGCCAAACACCAAACTGTTGCGCTTCTTCTTTGTCCTCGCCACCGAAGTGTTGCTGAACGGCGAACTGAGAATGTCTTTGATTTGGTGCTCTTCACAGATGGCCACTGGACGGGATTCGTTCTGTCGGGAGCCGGTTCCGAGTTGGCCATAGTAGTTGGAACCGAAGCCGAGCAGTGCCCCGTCAGTGCTCACCACCAGAACATGATTCTGTCCACAGGTGACCTGCTTGATGGTAAACTCCTCTGCCCGAATGATTTTGGTTGGAATGTTACGATAGTTGACCTTCTCGCCAATGCCCAACTGGCCAAATGCGTTGTGGCCCCAGGAGAAGAGGTCGCCTTTGCGGGACAGTGCCACCGAGTGATGCTGACCACAGGCAATCTCGTTGATGTGCTCTCTGCGGAGTGCGTTGAGGCACACAGGGTTGTAGTGATTGTCGTTGCGTCCACCCACTCCAAGTTGTCCCCAAAAGTTGAATCCCCAGCCGAGAATGAGTCCTCTGCTTGTGAGTGCCAGTGAATGGAAGGCTCCACACGCGATTGCCACAATCTTCTCTTTCCTTATGGATTCAATCAGAACGGGAATATTGCACTGAGCATAGTCCGGCGCGCCCAACTGGCCAAATTCATTACTGCCACAGGCATACAGCTGACCAGATTTACTCAACGCTAGCACATGAGATCTTCCCGCGGCAAATTCCACAATTTTCCTCCTCGTGAGTGAGGTGACCTGTTGAGGATCACTCTCGGGCACTGGATCGTCAGTGCCAAGGCCAAGCATTCCGTGTGAATTGCTTCCATACGCGTATACATGGTCTTTCTTGGTAATGAAAAAGGCTGCATTACCATCACGGCCAAACACAAACAGCCGCTTGATGTCGTAAAAGAGGTCCGAGTCGAGGTTCTGTAACGAGGGAATGGAACGTCGAAGTTTGCGACGCTCGAGAGTCATACTGTTTGGTTTACTTTAATACAACAACAAAGCTCACACACACACAGCGAAAAGAATACAACAACAAATTAGGTCGGATTAAACGAACAATAAAAGAAAATGTTAATAGCTAAACAAAATGTTAATGAAGGAAATAATGCACACAAATGCACAATGAGATGAGATGTTCACATGTTTGTTTGCTTTAAAGTGAGATGATATCTCTGTGAGGAGAATGACTTTGGTTTGGTGTGCTTTACCGATTGCACAGTGCAATGCTCATTCACCTAACATCCGAGGATTACACTCGACACAGGATTGCGATCCGCTTTATTACACGGTGCGATGCTCAGTGACATTCACCGAATTCCGCACAACTTTTATACACAAACACACAACAGTGCATTCTTCAATGAAACACTTGATGGCGTGTTGTGTTGTGTTGGTTCGATTCAATGAGCATCATCAATAAAGCCCAACTAAATCACACTCACTCACAGTCAGTCACACCAAATGAAGCATATCTTTGTGTGCTCGGTTCAAGGCTCAACTCATAAATCCATCTATAAAATGAGATCTATTTTATGATGATCTAGACAATTCTCCTTTACTCCTCATAACTCCACCTCGATTGCACATGTAAAGAATCTTCTTGTACGGAATATATCTCACAACACACACAACATATCACAGTGTAGGATCTCTTTGTCTGACAGTGGCATTTACGATCGTGCAGAGTGAGAGTTATAATTAGCACTTTGGAGCTGAAGAACACAAGTCCTTTGTCGACTTGACAAAAGAAAAGGCAACGCGAATTGATGTGATTACGCAGATTGACTCACTAGTTCTCTGTGTGGAATAAATAAAGTCCTTTGCGAGCAGTGAATTTGTGAATATTCATTGACGCGAAACTTCTTAGGAAAACAGTTACTTCCACTGTGCTTCATTATATCAAAATGTCGAGCACTGCACTAGTCAACATTCAGTTGAAGACCATAGCGAAAACTATAAAAAGTAATTATTATATCAGAATGAGTCTTTGGAGTGAAGATGACAGGCGAACATGGAAGAATTAACATTGACTCGTGAGTGTGTAGGATGTGGGTCTCGTTGGTGTAACACGAGAATTGGTCTGAATTCAATTCCAAGTTCATGTTTGTCGTCAATTCGACTACTAACACGGTGACCTTCATTGTGCTGATGAATTGGTGTCATTCTGTTGGGCACTGAAACAATGGCCAACTGAGACATTTACACAATAGAACTGGATTGACAATTCAAGGACAGACTAAAAGAGTTGAGAGATGGGAAGGGAAGGATTGCACTCAGACAAAAGGAAAGTTCGGAATGGAAAGTTTGTATTGTCCGGAATATTCTGTTTGGCATACAACTTGTGACTGTGAATTGGGCTAAATTCGATGAGACATTCGAAGACCAACTGCAAAGTCATACTTAAAAGTCGTTTATTACGAAATGAGACAAACATTGCTGGAAGTAAAATAATAAGACCAACAGGAAGAAACGAAGAACAATAAAGAATATATTGGCACAATCAATGGCATAATCCAATTGGCACCGAATCAGTAGAATATAGTAAATATAGTAATATGTATCACATGAAATGCAATATGAATCTCTTCAATGTACGTCATCTGTGATGTGTGTTTGGCTTATTTTGGAGTCGAATATATTAATACGAAAAAAATAGATACTTTCATGGTGTGTGGGTTAGTGTGTGCTGTTGTGTCTATTTCTTTTTGTTGTTTCGATGTCTTCTGTGACGCTTCTTGCTGAACGGACTTGGACTGGAAGCTCTCAGTGGGATCGGTGAAGGATTGTGCGAATCAGCCTCGTCATCGGTCTCGTCGCCGCCATCGTTGGCCGTACTGGTCGAGTCGCTCATTGGTGACACGCAGGTTGGTAAAGCAAGGTTTAAGTACGCCTAAACAACATTTAGGGATTAGGGAAATACGTACAAAAGGATTAGTGAGTGAGCGGAGTGCACACTAAAAGGGAAGTATATCTACATTTGGCTCAGGTGAAGAAGGTTCTTTCAGGATGCTGACCGGTGTCGTCTTGCTTCTATCTAACACGGGGATTCGAGACGGAAGCACTGGCTCCGAACTAACGAACACGGGTGGCTCAGTTTGCTTTTGGGCGTCGGGAGTTGCTGGCTCGACACTAATCTCGGCCGAGTCGGCCACCACTACGGACTTGGCACTGGCGGGAGGTGCTACTTCGCTTGTGGGATCGGAAAGCAGATCTCGGTCGAATGATTTCTATTGCAAATTATCGAAATTAATACATCGATTCATTCATTTACCGGATATCGATAGAATACCTCTAATTCTTTAATCGATTTCTCAATGTCCACAGCGGCCATTTCGGCCACAACTGTGCCAAATCTAAATCGAAGTATGATTAGTACGATTTGAACAATTCAAAATATTATCGACACAAACCCATCCTTAATAGCAACGTTCATCAGAGCTGCCTCCTCTGCAGCACTTGGGATAACATCAGGAATTATTTGAGCGTTTTCATCTATTGTGACGTGCTTTGGTTGCACTGGTTCTGGTTCTTCTGTGAGTGGCTTCAATTCTGGTTCAAACGAGGGCTCTGGTTCTGGGTCTCGAATCACTTCCTCATCGGATATTTCTGATACCGGAATCAGTTCTTCTTTAACTGGCTGACGTTCGGGTGCTGGGTTTGTTACTTCTTTGACCGGTTCTGGGTCAATTGACTCTTCGGGAGGGTCTTGAATCACTTCCTCGTCTGCTAGTTCACTTACAGCAATTAATTCCTCTTTTACTGGCTCGGGTTGGGGCTCAACTGCTGGAACAACAGGCTCGGGTTCTGGTTGTTTGGGTTCCTCTATTGGATTTGGTTTTGATTCAGTTTTATCTTCTTCAACAACTGGCTCGGGTTGTGCAACTGATTCCTCATCTTCGGTTTTTCTCGCTGGAGAAGGTTCGCGTGAAAGTGATTTTCTCACTTCATATCCACGGAAAGCTGCCTGAATCCTAATGGCCGCGGCTTCTTGTGTCAACGCAGAATCAGGATCTTCTTCTTCGAGTGAAGGAGCCTTTACCAGCACCGATGGACTTTGTGGTGTAGGTGGGATGAGACTTTCGAGTCTCTCCTGAATTGCACTGCTAATTGCATCATTGAAAGCAGACTCAATGACCAGCACTTCGTCGTCCACTTCGGATAAAAGTTTCTTTTCGTGTTCCTGAATGGTTTGATCAAGTTCGTTGAGTGCATTGTTGATGCTGGTCGAACTGATGGCTGCAGCACCGATTGGAGATGACTGCAAATTGGGACTCGACTTTGGTGGCTCGGGCACAATCTCAATGTCGTCGTCGTCATTCCTGGCGGCCAACAATTGATTGATTTCATTAATCTTTTTGAATATTTCCAATTCTTCTGCAGTGTCTGCATTAGCAATGGCAGCACTAGTGATGGCCTCTACCGGGTCGACACTGTCCAGAATGGAGTAGTTGGTGTCATCTTGAGCAACGAACGAATCTTGTGGTGAACCAGGAATTGGTGTCTCCACTCGCTTCTTGATTGACACAAGGTTGGGCTTGATCAGATTGTCTGTCGAGTTGGAGGCAGAAGCTACGTTCTCGAAATTCTCTGGAGGCGGCAGGATGGTGTCCTGCTGCTGTTGTGCCATGTTGGTCGGGTCGTCCACACTATTTGATTTCACGCTTGTTTTGTTGATTTGCTTTCGAACCAAAAATCCACGGACTCCAGCCTGAATCTTGGTAACGGCCTCAACAATTTCTGCGTTCTCCGCTTCCAAGGCTGCGATCTCTTCCTCGTAATCGGAATCGAGTGTCGCAATTGGAGCCTGTGAATTCGACGATTCTCGAGTAATTTTGGTTTCCTTTGTTATTGACACTTGTGTCTTATGCGAACTATAAAGCTCCAGAGGATGTGGAGGTGTGGGATCAATTTGTGCTTTGATCGTGCTTGTATAAGTCACCTGAATGAAAATGAACATAAATTATCGAGGCTCAAAAGGCCAACAAAATGATCATACCGGAGCGTCCTTGAAAGCGGCCTCATCAACTTCCACTTCGAGAATGTTGATTGGTGCTGGTGTGACGGGTGGAGAGGACGATGCAACTGATTGTGTGTCCAGTGGTTTACCTACTTCAATGTTTCATATTAATAAAAGTCGTGAATTAAGTCATATCAGGATTGGAGCACACATTGGGGCACACTTACTTGGTATTGATTTATTTACCAACGACGCATTGGTTGTTGTTTGTTGTTGTGGTCGTGGTAGAGTGGATGATGGCGACGAAGTTGGCGGTGGCAAGGCTGCTGCTGGTGCATTGCCGTGATTGTGATGATTGCCACCACCACCAAACAATTTCGATAGTATCGAGCCCATTCTTATGTTGCTTGTGATATTCTTCCTATGTTATGATGAGTTTGCTTGCCAAGATTTTAAGGTTTAATTTAAAGTGTACAAAGTGATAGAAACAGAGAATGACACCAAAACGCAACACAAAGAATAATTGCCTGACAAAATGTGGGATTTTCTGGTTAGTGGTGAGATTGGTGAAATTGGGTGTGCATGTGGTGGCGATGTATTTTGTTGCGGTGCGTTCTTTGTGGTAAAGAAGTTGCTCCTGTGCTCGGTGCTAATTGATGAGTTATAAGATGATGATGATCCTTTCACATATTCAAATGAACGAACCAATGAATAAACAAGCCGTTAATGAATATGTCGATTCGAGTGTGCACTCGGTCATTGAGTGGTCGTAAAAGAGAGAGCGTGAACACTAAGTGCCATTCAGCGATAACATCGAACTGGTGTTACGTGACTTTGGTGAGACTTACATTCGACGAGATTCATTCACTCCACTTGTGAGATTCATCAGTTTGGCTTGCATTGGTGCACAACACAAAGTATGATCATGAAATAATGCTGAATGATAATGTTGCCTCACTCGTCGCCACGAGGAAAAGACGGAAACGGAAAATGGAGTACTCGAGAGAGAAGTGAGCGGACACACAATTCTGGTGACAATGGAAATAGACAAAATAGATGATGTCTACTGGGTGATGAGACACTGGGCTGTCCAAAGACACAGTGATTCCGTGTGGTAGCTTTGCACCAGAACTCGATGGCACGATACAACGTAGCAATTGTAAAATGTCACTCAATTTCAAGGTAGTCGTAGTGGTGGTGCAGTGTAACGTATTCGCCCAATATCTGGTAGCACACAGACCGACCGACCAAGAATACGACGTTACAGTCGTGCATCAAAGAATTCTGCTGCTGCGGCACAGTACACACCGCCAATGGATGACTTGTCATACATGCATGCGAGCATTGTGCCAACTGTGCATTGAGACAGACAGAATGACAGAATTAGATCTCAACTAGATTGAGCAGTATGAGCAGTACAAGAAGAAGGTCTCCCATTTGAATCAATGAACACAAAATGGAGAGGTACAAATTACAACAACAAGAACAAAAAGGACGTAATTGAAGGCAATCGAGACGTCGAGACGTATGTACGTGGTGAGACAAATAAATTATATTTGCAAGTCGAAGCAAAACAACAACAACAAACCGATCCTAGCCAACTCTCGAGAGGAGTCGAACTTTGTCTCGGTCTTTTTGTCTCGCGAGTGTAGTTCACTTCTCTCCTCTCACCCGAACTCAACCAAAACGCCGACATCAACACTACACCACAGTGAGCAATGCATTCTATAAATAAACAAAGACTCTAGACCCAAAGCAACAAGCAAAAAGAAATGCAGTGCTAGTGACTGTGTTGATGATGATGGCGAACGGTTGAAGGCGAAGAACATAATACTCGCATCTATAAATACATCCTTCTTGGTGAACACTTCCTCCCCCTTAGCCTTCTGCTGGTTGACTTGGTTTGTGTGCTTGTGCCACTGTGAGGACAAAGTGATGATGCGAGTGTGTGTGTGTAGTGATTAGAGGAGACCATAATGCCATCATATTAGCATGAACATTACCACTGCCACCAAGTGCAACCGTCATCGGCACCGAGGCACACACAAACCAAACCAAATGGCATGTTCGAGCAATAGTCAACGTGCCATTTGTTTACGTTCGACCATTATTATTACGAATATATGAATTGCATTTGGTAATTATAAATGCAGATATGATATAACATGTGGCTGGGCATGCAGTGCCACTTACTTTGTTAGTTTGCCTACATTACTTATCACATGGGACATGCCAATGCAAATGAACATGAGCGACCATAAGAGGGCACATATCCACTTACAGGGCAGATGGTTGGTTGGTGGCTGGTAGCTGGACCTGACCAGATTGTTCTCATCTTACTCACTGTGCCACTCTAATGAGTAGTGACTTTAGTGGACAACGGAAACTTTTTCTTATATTTGCGATAAGGAAACTCAATATTGACGCTATCGGAAGTCGATTTCTTCTAGCAAACAAAAATGCGATCTCTTAAGTTTCTTCGAAAGTTTGAAATATTTGAATATTTAAACAACCAATGCAAGGAAAATGTGTTAGCTTTTGCTAAAAATATATATTTTGATATTTGTTTTGTCGTTGTTGCATATTTTGGTATATATTAATTTTAAAATATTTGTTGAAATATTTTTAGATGTGTTTTGATTACTTTCTATTGCTCTCCAGACATTCTGCCAAATGTTTGTTTTTCATTTCACTATAAATAAACTAAGACAAAAATGAAATTTAATTTATTTAATTAAAATTTGCGTCGAATTAAATGAATACAATCAATCATAAATGAATTATTTAAAATGGTCATTATTTGTACTCTAATTCATTGACCACATGTGATAAAATGATTAGTAAATCCTGAATAGCGCCAAAATGGTTTTGAAAATATAAGAAAGCGAGTTCGTATGCGCCATCTATTGAGCGCAAGTGTCATTAGTATCCAGTCGGGCAAGAGGACGTTGACTGGACTGGTTTGGATTGTCCGCGCGGTTGTCTCTCCTGTGCCCGCCATTCATCGTGATTCACCGAATGAGTGAATGAGTGGAAGTAGTGCTGAGTAGTATCGAGTAGTGACGCACGATCGAGTCTACTGCAGACAAAGCCAGTGAGAGACGGTTGTGATGAGCGATCGCGGATGACACTTTGCCAGTGGCGCTAGTGGCTCAAGTGGGCTAGCCCTCGTTGCAGTGTCGAGTGTTGAGTGTTGTGAGTGTTGCGGGAGGCAGGCAGGTCTGCCACAAACAAAGCAATACATTGCAACTGTACGGCGGCAAGAGCAGCAGCCGTACCGTCCAGTGCACTTCACACACGCTGTCGATCCTGTGCCTTTGTGTCACTGTGGTTTGTTTGTGTTTGTGTGTGCAGTGTTGTGTGTGTCCCAGTTGTGCCACTCGGCCCTGTCCCAAGTACCACACCGAGCACCATTAGGCCCTCACCTCACCTGCCGAGTCGTTGTAGTCGGTGCGCGCCTTTTGCCTCCACTTTCCAGTCGAGAACGAGGAGCACCAAGCAGCAGAGTGCACAGGCCTAGGATCTTGTGATCATTTATAGCATTGTTCCAATTGTTCACCGCTGCCATTGATCCTAGGATTCTCTCTCCTCTGCCACTCCTCTCGAGTCATTTACCAGTACAAATCTGTCCAATGTCTTGAAGTACAAATCAGCAATATTCCCCTCAGCTTTGCCCTCCACCATTGTTTTAGTGTCCTCTTGTCTTCAAATCGGTCAACAATCACAACAACAACATGAAGTTCCACATGCAGCAGCAGTACTACAACAACTCGGCTAAGGTCCGGGCCTATGCCAGCTCGGCCCAAGGCGGTCGCAAGTACATGGAAGACGAATACTCAATCGTACACTACAAATGTCCTCCACCCAATGATTCGTCTCCAGAGTGCACTGTCGACGGCGCACAGGAACAAGTCCTACATCAGTCGTTTATGTTCTTTGGTATATTCGATGGCCACGGTGGCGAGATGGCGGCAAGATATTCCCGTGATAATCTCTGTCGAAACATTGTCCGGCAGAAGGAATTTTGGTCTAGTGATCACAAGTTGGTTTGTTTGGCAATTCACCGAGGTTTTGTACGCACTCAGCGCAATATGTTGAATGAAGTTGGTGAGTGACGCAATGTTTTGATATGATTCGAGATGATAACATTTGTTGTTGTTTACAGGCAAATGGCCAAAAACCACATCAGGACTGCCTTCCACTGCTGGTAGCACTGCGTCTGTTGTGTTTATTAAGAATGGCCACTACTATACTGGACATGTTGGAGATTCTCGGATTGTTCTTGGTAGAATGGATAAACACACAGACCGTTGGATTGCTTGTCCAATGACCCGTGATCACAAACCTGAGTCAACGCGCGAGAAGAAACGAATCGAGGCTGCAGGTGGGAAAGTGATGAACAAGGCAGGTGTGGGTCGAGTGGTGTGGAACAGACCAAAGCAGACTTTGAACCCAAACGCCACTCCCAACCCTGAATTTTACGATCAAATTCCATTTCTTGCGGTGGCTCGATCTCTTGGTGACTTGTGGTCATTGAACAAGTCGAACGACATCTTCATCGTCTCACCCGAACCAGATGTGCATTGCATTCCAGTCGATCCTGCCGATCGTTGTCTCGTTCTTGCCTCCGACGGATTGTGGAACATGATGAACAATCAAGCCGCAGTGAAGGTGGTGCAGGACTTTGAGTCGACACACAAGCCCTATCAATTGCCCACTGTGGGCGAATTGCAACAGTCACATGCATCCCAACTGCTCGATGTGTGCATGAATCGATGGAACAGGTCGAGGTACAGGGCAGACAACACTACTGTTCTCACTATCATGCTGGACACCACTGCCGAGGAGAACGATAACGACTCGGGCGATGAAGATGACGAGACCAGCGAGGAAGAAGAGGAAGACAATTCTGCCGACTCAGAACTGACCGATTCGGACGACGATACAGACATGTCACAGAATGTGCCTCCACCTGCAGCGACAATGACTCCATTTGGTGGTTACTTCGGAACCAACGGTTACACAGTGTACGACTACTTGCAAGACTATTACAACTATGACGACTTTGCTTTGGATGACGTGCCTGAAGACGACGATATCTCCAATCCTCATTACAAAGACCGACTCAAGTTCATCGGCGATACCATTCATTCGATGGACTTTTCCTCAATCAGTGAGTTTATTTACATGTTGTACTCTATTGTAACTTTATTTCTCACTACCAGATGGCATCGATGACGAAGAAGCTGAACACGAAGCTCAAGTGTCGTCTGTGTTATTGGATGTTCTCGACCAAATATCCACTGAGGTTGACCAACAGAACATTTCCAATGGAAACTGTGATGCATTCGACCTTGTGTCGCCTTCCTTTCCAAGAACGATCCTATCGAAATCGACCTTATCAGCGTTGCACCACTTCAACGAGCTTGCCGACAAACAGTTGTGTGAGATTGCATTTGACCAGTGCACCAGTTCGTACACTCAGACCGACTACATGCAGAACAACTATAGCACTGTACTCAATGTTGACCGGTCAGTGCTTGGATTCAAAGATTATCTCAGTTCGTGTTTAGTGAAGAGTTGCTACTCAAACAAAACGAACTCGAATAAATCGTCAATGCGCAAATCGATGGACGAGTACAAGTCAGCGTTCCAGACCACAGCCAAGGTAGTCTTCCACGAATCACAAAATATCGTCATCGAACAGCAACAACAACTGGTCAAGCAGTCTTACACGGACACGGAACAACTCGAATCGCTCTCTGCCCCACCAATGGTTCAAGCCGGTCTTGACCCAGTGATAATCATCAATAGTCCTCCAATTGTTCCCACCTCTCACTGTGAGATCTCCGAAGATGATTCCTATCAGGAAGAAGATTCCTATCAAATCACAACACTCGACTCCAGCTCTACTTATCAACACCATCAGTATCATATGCCCAATATAAGTTATAAACGTGCATTCGAATATGTGGATGACGACACTGCCGTACTGCAACCAACAGACTACACCACCGACACTTCCTCGACCAGTGCTTCTTCTTTTCCACTCACTCTCATGTCGGGTCATTATCATCACAAACGATTTCGTGGACTGGACACCGAGGTGGACACTACGGACACATTCTTGACTTTGACCAAGAGCAATCTTCTCGATGTGAGCATGAAGCATCAAATGCCACTCACTGCGACCACAAATGACTTCGATTAATCTTCATTCGATCGATGGTGTTGAGCACCATGCACCATCCGACAATCAATACTGTCCCAAAATGTATTAGCCAATTGGTCATTGCCACATGCCCCCCTCCAACTGTCCTCTCGAATTCTCACAACTCGACCTTATCACCATAGCCCACCACTCCTCCCTTCTCTATCTCAACTAGTATTATATTCAAATTATATCTTTTTCCCTATGAATTCCTTATCTCAAGCAAATAAGGCCACTAATCCTCCTTTTGTTCAGCTATGAATAAATGAACTCTTTTGTGTAGATATATTTAATTATTTGGTATGTCAAATTATTATTGTGTTTATCTTTTATGAATTGATTGATATTGTATTTATTTGTCAATGCATTTTTGTAACAGTACAAACACATACACAAACACACACATTGTCTTGTCGTCTAATGCTTATGTTGCTGTATGAATGACATTCTATTCTGACTTCTGTAAGTTCTGTGATTTTATTCTCTCAATTTTATCTATCAATTGATATATTTTATGCATGGTGCACATGAATTAATTGATTTTGAATATTATATAATTATATAGGTTTTCTAATGATTTTATTAATTTGATTGTATTATTAAAATTATTTTAATTTAATTTCAAAGTTTCAATTTGTTTTTCGAGTTTTCTCTCTCAACTCGGTGGAGTCTCGTCTCGTACATCGTCCACCTTGAAAGTGTTCATCGACATTGAGTGAATGCTTCATTTGCGTCAAAGTTTTATTGTGCGCGACTTACATAATGATTGTGTGTTTCATTGATCGAAATGGAATGAAACGTGCACGTTCAAAGTGAACTTATATAATTTAGATAACTTTGAAAAGTAATAATAAAGTAACACAATGGCGAGATAATTCAATGAAACAACTAAACATAGCACAAGAAGAGAACAGGAAATGTTTGCAAGGATTTGGTGATTTTCCATTTGACATTACATTTTACATTAGTTAATCGATTTAATTAAATAATTTTAAAGTATACCTAAATATTTAGAAATATTTAAAATTAAATTAGGATAAAAACGAAGATGAATTTATAAATACTCAAAATTGTCATTCAATTTATTAATAATGCTGGAAAGACACTGTAGATTCTATTTATGTAATCAAGGGCGACTTTAGCTAAATTGAGGAAGAAGATGTTCACCTTCTCTCAAGTAAAATGCATACAGTTAAATGTTGAATAATCCAAGTTTATTTCATTGTTCTTCTTGTTGTTCGTTTTATAAATCTTGAACTCAAGAGTGGATGCTTCTTTTTGGTTTTCCAAAAATTTGTAAACAAGTGTTGTACGTCTCAAATAAATGGAAAAATTGAAATCTCTTAAAAATCGATCATTTCAAAGTTGTTCTACGCATGTTTAGATATGTTTTCCTTAAACTTGTGTGTGAAAATCGATAACTGGGAGAGGAATCAATTTGTTTTCCTCATTGGCTAGTCTGTGAATGATATATTTACGTACACACACAAGCAACATCTTATCTGGTGGGACAAATATAGAAATATTAAAATGCAAATGTTGTGGTCGTACAAGTAAAGTCGAGTATTTTGTCCTTGTGAGAATGCGACAGACATTGACATACAACAACAGGCCGTTTTGTGGTTGCCGTCCGACACACAACACGCGCGTTCCTGTGAATCGAGTGTCTGTGTTCGAACACTGTCCATGTCAACCATTGTGAAATGACTCTACTTTTACATCGAAATTATCATTGTTCTTGTTGATGGTGATGTAGATGTGTGTGCTGGCGCTGTTGTTGCTGCTGGTGCTACTGGCACGAATCAACAAACCAACTTGTTGTTATTGACTTGAGTGCACTGAGGACTGTCTTTTGTGTCCATTAGAACAAAGTCCAAGTGAACACTCAAATTCATTTACCTTCGTGCAATCGATCTGAACACAACACACACTTGGCCATACACACACTTTTGCATTTGTTCACAGTGAGATAAAGAATGGTGATGTCAAGAGTGTTATCGCTTTTCAACATTTCCTTGTTCCTGTTTATCTTTAGCTTGCAACATCGTCCAATTTCGACATCGTCCAATTTACTCAAAAAATCAGGATGCACTGTGGAGGAATTGAACAGAATCGACATGGCCACAGCTCGACTTCTAACCGCCGGACCAAATGGCCGCAAAGTGCCAGAAACGTTTGAGCAACTGAAACCATTCTGTGCGGAAACCAAGAATTTGACCACTCAAGTAGAGTCCTTCATTGAGAAGTGCTACAACCGAGAGATCAATCAGTACAGCAAAATCGCCATGTACACAGCGAAGAAGAATATCAAACTGTTCTGTGGAAGTGGCGCTAGCAAAAAGTCGAAGAAGTTGGAACAAATGCTGTTCAAGGCTAATCCGTGCATCAACAAACATTCAGACAAAAATTGGGTTTGCATGGAAAGGTTGATTGCTGAGATTAGGGCAGCCAATGGGGCTGAAGACAAATTGAAAATTCCACATCTGTGTTGGTAAGTTCACTTGAGAATTGCTCAACAGAATGTAATCAATTCAAATTACTTTTTTCAAGTTCCTCATTGAAATCAGTTCAATGCATCGAAGACGAACTTGACCGAGTGGAATGCGGTCGAGCGAACCGCGAACTGATTATGGACTTTATTCGATCTAACACTGACGACTTCTTCAATGTTGGCTGTGCCGAGTACACCGATTCGAATGACAAGTGCCAGACACTGACGCCACTCAACCTGAATGCAACACAAATCAGCAAGAAAACAAAACGGCTGAGCAATAATAAACAAGCGAATCAACGGGTTTATGCTACACCAGTGTTTGCGATGATCGATTTGATGACTTCCATTGGCAATGCCAACAGCAGAAATAAAAGAACTTAGGCAGACTTGTCCGATAACGATGACCACGTTTATCTGTCGCACAATTGCACTTAAATATTTATGTAACGTATTCGATAAGAATCCATTCTATTTAAGGTTAACATTTAATTAACGATTTCGTTTCGAATCCTCAAATTGAAAGTATTCACATTGTCACTCACGTTCGTCCTCAATCTCAATGTTTTCGAACAAACATTATAATTGTAAATCATTTCTCTAAAATGCATCTTTCAATATTTTACACTTTCAATGTCACTTTTCCCACCTGTACATCTTGTAAATGAATTAACAAATATTAAAGTAGAAAAATTGAACTTTAAACTTTATGAACTTTTGTACAGTTCCAAAAGAGAGTGAAGAGTTTCAAAATTCAAATTTCCAAATTAGAGTGTCAACATGTACACACTTTGAATTGCACACGCAATGCACACATCAATCAATATATTGATAGCAACATGCAAATGAGTTTGTGGACAAAAGAAAAACAGTTAAATTATATTAGATTTACTTGCTAATTGCAATGTGAGCAGCGAATGTGCACAATTTAAACTTACAACTTCAAATATTGAAATAGCCCGGTGTGAGTGAGTTTGCATCATTTGTGCCATGACAGTGTTGAGCAATATTCTACTCGTACATTTGTGGTGAACTAGAGCAAATGAATGCAGTTTCTCGCTTTTCGTGTATTCAAAATTATGTCACTTTCAGCATCGCTCTTTCCTATATAAACTCGACCCAGCAGTAATGAACTTGACATTCAGCATGAATCCTTCGTGATGATTGACTCAATCGCACTAATTTAAAATGTTCTGCCAAATCTACTTATCCATTTTATTGAGTGTTTTCTTAATCTTATCAGTTGGGATTATCGATGCAGCACAGTTCAATTTAGTGGCCAAACCCGAGTGCAATTTGGAGGAATTGAACCGAATAGATTTGGCCACAGCCCGACTGCTCACTCCCGGTCCAAATGGTCGAAAAATACCAGAAAATTTCAATCAACTAAAACCGTTCTGTGAGGACACCAAAAAGTTGACCAACCAATTGGACGCATTCATCAAAAAGTGCTACAACAAGCACATTGCCCAAATGGCTAAAATATCAATGTACCAGGCGAAGAAGTCGGTTAATGTATTTTGTGGCTCGGGCACTAAGCGAGCGAAAAGTAAATTACAACAATTTCTGACCAAAGCAAATCCGTGCATCAACAAGCACTTGAGGAAGAATTCAACTTGCATGGAAATTTTCACTGCCGAAATTCATTCCGCACTGGCACTCGACGATAAAATGAAGATTCCCTACATGTGTTGGTGAGTTTACATTTGAACTTGAATTTATGTTAATCTGTGATAATTTTTCTTTAGTTTATCAGCCAAATCTCTTCAATGCATCGAAGACGAGGTGGACCGTCACAAATGTGGCCGCCAAAATCGTGATCTCATAATGGACTTTCTACGCTCAAACACGGACGACTACTTCAACATGGGCTGTCAGGACTATACCGAATCGAGTGATAAATGCGAACAACTGAGTCCACTCAAGCCGAGCTTGCCAATTGGACTGAAACGAATACAGAAACCGAGCAAAACAACTCGAGTCTATGCCACTCCTGTCTTCTTAATGATCGACTTGATTTCTTCCATTGGAAATGATACCAAAACGAGATGATATTAATTAAACAAACTAATTAATTAAAACATTGAAACATTTGTGTGTGTCATTGGCAATTTATATTTATAATACATTTGAAGTTGACCATCGAACAAGTCTTCCTAGTATGTTTGCATATATTAATTTATTTTATTTTATTAATAAGAACAATTTTCTATGCTAAATTAGTGAATGCAATTAGCATCTCTCCCCTAGCTTTTGAGACAAGCTCATAAAGCAATAAATTGAGCACAATCAAAAATGTCAACACAAACTCAAAAAGTCAATGCCCCATCTCAATTTTGACACTTTCACTTGTCCTTGAATGGTTCGAAATTATGATTGCTTGGAAACATATATGTACAACTTGTCCTCACTTAAAGTGTGTCCTTTCGAGAGCGTCAATTAATTGTGAGACTTGATTGATGGCAAATATAATATAAAACTAAGAAAAGGTTATGCAATCAAATGGTGAACGAGTGAAGAAAGACAGTGGGGCAAAAAAGAAGAAGATAAAATTAGCAGAAAAAACTAGAAATCCTCGATTAATCTTCTCGATTTGGATTAATTCACGGTGCGTGTCCAATGTGCAACACTAAACAAACACGAAAGTAGTGTTCGAGTCCTCTTTATATGAATCACTGTTGCACTTACCTTTCAGATCGAGTTTCGATGCTGTTCAGTTTGTACATCTTTTTGACTGGCTTCAAAAATGACTTCAAACATTCATTACAATCGATTCCTTGTGATCAATTTAGTGGTGGTTTTGTTGTTTGTTTTCTGTAACATCATCAATGGCCAATCACCGCGAATGTTGCGCAAACCTGGCTGCAATCAATCGGAAGTGATTCGAATAGACAAAACACTGGCCCGTCTTCTTCCCTTTGGTCCAACTGGTCGGTCAATGCCCGAAAATGCGACCCATCTCAAGCGTTTCTGTCCAGAGTCTTCAAACTTGACAAAAATAGCAGAAAACTTTTTCAAGAAATGTTATAGTAAAGATTTGATTCAGACCAGCAAGTTGGCACTCTATCCTGCGAAAAAGTCAATTCAACAGTTTTGTCCCAAATCAGGCAATCACAAGACGAAACGAATTGAAAAGTTGATGAAGATTAGTGCGTGCATGAACAGAGACATGAAGAAGAATGACACTTGTGCCAGACGATTCATTGGACAATTGCAAACAATCACACTCACAGTGGAGGAGGACAAAATGAAGATTCCACATCTTTGCTGGTGAGTTTTGTAGGTCGACTTTTGTAAGAGAAATTACTTAAATATTTTCATTAATATCATTAGTTCAGCGGTGCGAATGCTCAACTGCATTGAGGACATGGTCGATCGAGCGAAATGTGCCCGTGAAAACAAAGAATTAATCATGGATTTCATGAGTGCGTCTTCGGGTGATTTCTTCAACATTGCCTGTGGCGATTACAACGAACACACTGACAAATGCACACAACTGAAGCCATTGGACAAATTGACACTCAACAAGAAGGCGACCAATTCGTCAAATGCCAAAATCAAAACAGGCAAATTGATCAACTACCAAACGCCGGTCTTTTTGGTTATGGAATTGTTCGGCACATTGAGTGATGGCCCTCAGCGAAAGTTATGATTAATATTTAATTTCATATTTATTGACACCAAAATAAAACAATTGATCATTCGAGTCGACGTTGGGCCATTTCAGGGTTAACTTGAGCATAATCGTTCGGATTTCGCTTGTCGACAATGTTGAGACGCTGTTGTTCCTTCTCAATCTTTGGAAATTTGAAATGTTGGGTGCGAACATGTCTGATTATATTGCCATGAGATTCAGATGAATAATTACAATTTGGCCAATTGCAACTAAATGGCTTCTAGTTGAGATGAATACCGTGTATATTCGTGTATGGCCAAATTGAAATCTGTGGCAAATGATTTGCCACACTGGTGATATTTGCACACAAATTTGTTTGATCAAACAGTGGCACTTGCACGGGCTCGCTTAGTTCTTGGCAAAGATGAGGTTTGTGATTTTCGTTTACGACCAGTAGAAGGCAAATCCGGGTTCTCGTTCAAAGGAAACGAATCGTTGTTTGGCAGTTGTTGACGATGCTTCAAACATTTATCGAATGGCACTCTTTCAATCGGAGGGTAGTCTAAAAATTCGTGAATGAAAGCAGTAGTAGTTTTAGAGCGTTGAACAAGTTGGGCTTTGATTTGGCATATGTGCGTCTTCACAAGTGCAGTTTGATTGTCCATTGATTCGATGAGATCGCGTTTCAACTTCTCGGTCACACTTCCAAATGCTCTTCAAATCGATCCAGAAAGGATGCAAAATGATTCATTCGGGCCATTATGAGATTAAAATAGATAAAAAGTCTTCTAAGTAAAACTGCCAAGTGATTTCGACATGTAAAATGAAAGCCAGGAACAAAGCAACTAGTACTGCCAAACAAAGCTCTGATTAGAAAGCAAACATCGCAATTTGTAATGATCCATAGAGGGCAACACTGTTGTCAGCTGCCGGACAACGCAAAACAGGTTTGCAGTTGACTTTTTCACTTGTGTGCTCGTTTACTTTAGCTAATTTCCATTTCCTCATCATTCAGTCCGGCATGGCCAGATTTAATATTTTTTTGCATTTTTGTATTGGTTTGACCAACAATTGAAAGTCTCCTCTGACAAAGCACCAACAGAGTGAACTGATCGATGAGCGAGTTGCATTGGTTCATGCCAAGACGAAACTATTGCTTTTATCGTTGTGAGACTGGTCACACGAGACTAACATCGCAGCATTCGCTGAATATCCTCGAAGTGGAACGCTGTTTCGCTCGAACAATTTACGGAACAACGTTGAGCACGTAATCTGGATAAAAGCACAAGCAAACATTGCCTCGCTCATCCAACTTGATGAAGCACAACTTGTGCTGCACAAGACTCAAACTTTGTCTGGAATAAATAATTATGTCTTTTCATTTGGAGAATGTTCCAATTTGTTCGAGGAGAACATTGATCTGACCTAACACGAACGGATTTATCTCGAATTTTGATTGGATTTTATTTCTATCGTCTTTACATATCTTTGTATATTCAAAATTAATGTATTCAACAATCGAACAAATTGCGTCAACTCACAAGTCAGCCTCCATCTGATGGCAATATACCAATGGTAGAGTCGAAATGCCATTGGCAGCTGGTGCCACCAACCTGATGATGCCTTTCATGCCATTTAAATAATTGTTGCCTTCACTTTGGTAGACATCAATCCCGAATCAATCATGTCTCGAACTCGACCTTTTTCCCAAGCTGACCTCCTGGCCTTGCGGCGCCTGCAACATCTTTGGCTTTTATTCTCTCTGTTCCTGCATTGCTTCGTATGCTTGATCAGTGATCACATTGGTGCTGAGAATTTTCTGAACCAATGTGCACACCAGCCTCGATTGGTTACTGCAGGTGCCTATATCATATTTAATAGTATTACTATATCAAGTGAGCCAATCTCGATGCAAGCTTCCATTTGTCTTTGGCGGAGTTCGTCAACTTAGAATCTCCCAATCAACTGTTGATGCTATGCATTCGCTTGAGTTGCCCGATCGACCCAAAGGACATGCTCATCGATGACGGCTCGACCTAATGGTCACATATCAAGGCTCGATCCAAGAACTCATAATGAAATCGATTTCCTCATTCGAGTGGCACTCTCAGCCTTTATGATCAAAGAAAAGTTAGTAAATGTTTTTGAGCTCACTAATAATTTATTATTTTTTCTATTTTCCGTTACACAGTTCACCATACGAGACAAGTGAATGAAGAAGGACGTAAGGTCGGGATAGATTATCGTCCCGTTGAAGGTCCTCTTGAACTGGTACAGCATGCAAAGGCCATTGCAAATGGTCTTCCTGTTTGTCAAACATTTGTTAACCGGGTCTTTTACTCGTGAAGAACAAAACCAGCTAGAGACTAAGAAGCAATCTGCAACTTCACCCAAATGTCGGGTGCTGCTGGCAATATTTTCTCGTCCATACAACAAAATTTCTGTGATAATGGACAAGTCGAATTTGACAGACACTAGTCGATTGGTCTAGGAGCGACTTGACAAATGCAATCTATATAGTATACTCGGAAGCATCATTAACTGTACCTACCAGTTCCCTTTGATCAATTTGCCCGGGGTTGAATTTTGTCGATTACCGCTAGACGACAGTATCAAGGTAGATATCTCGTAGTATTTGGATGAAACATTCGTGTTGATCGTGTCCGCAAAAACTTCCTGTTCACTGCATGGCCGGACTCAGCCGCAAAAGTGGTCATTGGTAAGTTTTCATTTCGATTATCCATTCTTTCATTAGTATTATTGATGGATATTTTATTTGTTTGCAGCTTATGTTATGCGTTTGATGAAGATGACACTTAAGGAGGCATTCATTCTGGCCCAAAAAAAACATCGTTTTATCATCGAACCAACTTGGAAAGCTCGAAGTGAAATTGTTCGGACAAATTGAAGGAACTGTTTGGCGAAATTACACAAAAAATGGCATTCAACTGAACTTGTCTGGCTTTATTATTGATCAAGTGTTTGTTATTCTTAATGATACTCATAAATTGTCTACGAGTGCTAGTTTTATTTTTTATTTTAAATAAATTAATAGTATTCATTCATATGGCAATCTTGATTGTGGTTATTATTGCTTACGTCAAGTATGCATTATTAGCTTGAAATGCTGAAATTATTGTCTGCATAAAAAGTGAGTTTCATTTCGTGAGAGCACCAATTCGCCAAGTGCCACATTCCAACGGACAAATTTAATAACTGGTTAACTACCAAATGCTGTCTTCTTTAGTATGAATTTGTTACTAAATGAAGTACGTTGAGTCATTGTACTGAACGAAAGTCTCAAATGAAAAAGCAGATTGTAATGTTTACTTTATATCAAACCAACACTCAATCAAATAGACGTTGTAAGTAAATCACACAATGAACGATTAGATCCTATGCATAATATGACAATGCATTGGCCACTCGAATGTAATCGTTCGGGTCTCGACCAACGCAGATGTTGAGTTGCTATTTTCTCCGGTTCATTATTAATTGAAGTTGAAGGTATATTATAAGTTTCTGCATTCAATGATGCCTCTTGAAATAATTCTTTCATGGTATTATGATTGCCTCCAATGGACAGTCATATCGATAGTGTCGTATCAATCAAGCATGCGCAAGTAGTGCACCAATTTGTTTGTCAGACTGTTTGACTCGAGCATGCACTTGCATTTTCGTGCTGATTCCGCTCTACAATCATCACAAATTGTGATTCACAATTCTTGTCCGACCAAACTATGTCTCAACAGACAACAACCCCCACTACGCCCACCGAAGAGAAGCCTTCAAGTGGTGGATGTGAACCTGGCTTGAAGCCGGTCACCCCCACAAACACACAAACAACTGTGGTCACCACCGATACTCGTGGCGGTGGTTTGGCACCAACCGAATCACCGTCCACCTCGTCTATTGATCGCTCAAAGACAAAGACGAGTGCTTCGGCATCGTCGTCGTCATCGTCGTCATCCTCATCACCGGCAGAACACATTCCAGCCACACGCCTTGAAGTTCTGACCCAGGAGGAACTGGATTGGATCATTAAGTTTACACTTCCTGGTGAACTTCATTTGAATGAAATGTGAGCCTTATATATGATTAACCTTTTAGTTAAATTTGATTTAGATTTTATTTGATTTAATTTGGACTTTTAAAATCAATTTCGAACGTATTTTTTATATTACATATTGTAGATTACGTAGATAATCGATTGGTATAAGAAAAATTAATTATGTAAAATTCTCTACTATTTTTACGATTCTTTGTTTCTTCGAACGTTCATTAATTGTTTGTTTTTAATTTTTTACAGCGACGACGAGGAAAGTTCCGATGGCACCGTTGACAGTGAGTCTGAAGAAGAGGACAAAAATGATTATGAAAATAAATAATTACTGTTCAAATTGTTTTATTTAATAAATTATGCTATTTTGAAATGTTGTATTTTGCCATTTCTTTCCTTTAAATTAAAGGCAATCGCAGGTATACTCTCACCTGTACCAATGACTTACCAAAGCATTAGGCATATTTTTTATTATGTTTACCTTCTAATAAAATATTTACTTCTAATAAACTTTTTGTAAACTGTTTTAAATGTAACGCTGTATCTGAAGGGATCGTTGATGTCTAGACAGTGTTTTTGTTGGCACAGTACATTCATCAACTCGAGTTGAACACAAATTGAACTCTTCCACCTTTCGTTTGAAGATTCTACTTTTTTTTAGTTCTCACGCATAATGGGAAAACATGGAAAGAATCGTAAAGATAAGAAGGCTGTTAAAGCTGATGAACGAAAGAAAGCAAAGAATCGTCCGGTTGAAGGTCCTCTGGCACGTGCACAGCATGCCAAGACCACTGCAAATGGACTACCTGTTTGTCAAACATTTGTGAATCGAGTCTTCACTCGAGAAGAGCAAAAAGAAGCCAGGAATGAGGCTGAGAAGCAAGCTGCAACATCGCCGAGATATCAGCAGCTGTTGGTATTGCTTTCCAGTCCGTACAACAAAATTTCGGCAATTATCGACAAATTGTATTTGACAGGCGCTGGAGGATTTGTCAAAGAACGGCTCGACAGATGCAACCCAATTGGTTGTATTATTAACTGTACTTACCAATTCCCTCTGGTCAATTTGCCCGGGGTCGACTTTATTCGAATCCCGTTGGACGATAATGTCAACGAAAACATTTCGCCCTATTTTGATGAAATATTTTTTGTTGATCGATCGTGTCCGCATAAGTGGCAAAAGTGTGATTGTGCACTGCATGGCTGGAATGAGTCGCTCGGCCACTGTTGTTATCGGTAAGTGAATTTCAATTTTCCAATCTTTTCAAATTAGTAATAAAATTAATTTAATTGATTTTATTCTAATAATCATCTAAATTATATTTGTTGATGTGATGCTATGATTTGTGTGACTAATGTGACACTTAATCGCAGGTTATTTGATGCGCTCACTCAAGATCAAGCTTGAAGAAGCTTTTCGTATGGTCCACAAGCATCGCCCTATTATTGAACCTAATCCTTCTTTTTTGTATCAACTTGGCATTTTAGAAGTCAACTTGTTCGGCCAAACAGGAGCGACAGAATGGCGAAACTACATCAAGAATGGCAAACAAATAAATCTTCCGGTTTTTATAATTGATAACTTTATGAAGCAATATGATCAATATTATGTTTAGTTAATTTACAAAATACAATCTTTTATTATTAATTTTGTTTTAGTTTTTAGTTCTGTAGATCTTTTGTATTACATCGCACAATTTTATCACCAATTCGGTCAATGTACATATTTTAATCGATTATAATACTCTTAATTAAAACACTAATTTGATTGGAGCTCGCTTATTGCATTCGCTTACTCATATCAATTGTATTAAAAATATAATTGTTCATTGAGTCATTTGTATAATAATGGTAAATAAACATCAGCACAGCTGTATTGAAATGAATTTACGATAGTAAACTCGAGTTAAGTTCATTCTACTGCTCTTGTTTGTCCAGGTATTTTGTTTTTTTTGTGAGTTGCAAATTAAAGTTTATAAAGCCACGAACTAGAAAGGGTATATTAGTAATATTATTACCTTCGGACAGACTATTCTAACAGGCACTGGGGTTTGGAAAATTTCCAATGGAAATGGACTAAACCTGTCGATCGGAAGGGAATCAGACTTAAGAGGGCCACAATTCGAAGAAACTTGTAAAGGTATTTACAGTCGCATCTCCTGATGCTCCCCTTTTACTCGTTTACGCTGTATATCCTTTTCTCTCTCATGAGTTGCATTGCATGTCTGCTACTGCACCTCCTTCAATGTAACACATACGTTCTGTCTCTCTTCTTCACTTTCCAATGAGACTCGATACCGAGCGGTCGACTCTCAATAAACTCTTCTACATTCTTGCCCGACTATCTTATTCCATCCAAATACATCGTTGGGACATTGGACCAAGTACCCAAGGTCCTATTCGTCCTACACTGGCGCGGTCATTCCTTACGAACCTAGCAAGAATCCCCCACGGTGGTCCGAAAGTCCGTTCTTTCAACTTTTGAACGAAAATTCCACCAATTTTCTCTGTTTTTTGCTCTCCAATTGCTCAAAACATTGAACTGCCTCTCCCGTCCTTTTTGGGACGACTGAATCGATCAAAATTCCAAAATTGATCCATTCTGATGCTCAGCAAGTCTGCAAGTCCACCCACTGGCACTGCAAAACCAACTACTCTGCATCCCAGCACATTTTCTCAATCTCAATCTTTCTCAAACTTGAAACTGGCTTTTCTGGGACCTTTCAATTCAAGGTCACCTTTTTGGCATTCATTCTGGCATTGTTGCGTTTCGTGGTCTTCGACCCCATCGCTAATCTCCACATTCTGAATCGTCCAAGGACATTCATTCGAAGTCAAGACTTTTCCTGTCTTCTTCATTCCTGATCCAGTCGTGAGTACCATTCCTGTCTCCCCTCGATCATTTTTGCTATACCTTTGGTTGTGCCTTTTGCTAAATTGTCAATTGTTGCCCTTTTTGCCTGGTTAGCTCTCTTTTCGTTGCTTTTTGCACGAATTCTTTTGTGGTAGATTATTTGTTCGCTTTTGCTTCATAGCTGAGCAACTTTGCATTCGTTCGTTACACGCGCGTCTAGCTTTCAATCCAGTCATGTTTTGATTTCGTTTGTTTACCATTCGACTTCCTTGCCTTAATTGCCTTTTACAGCAAACATTTTCGTTTCCTGTGCATTGCTGCTTTCTGGTTAGATTGATACTTTGAAATTTTTTTGCATATTTGAGGCTAAACACACGACCAACACATTGGTCTCTATGAGTCAATTCGGCAGCAACACACTTGTTGCCAGCCAACTCAACTTTTGTTTACAATAATTTGTTTTCATCCTGATTAGTCATACATCTGCATCTATGTTTTGCATTTGTTTACTGTTCTTGTCCTCATACACTCACTCGATGTGTGTTGCAAATGTTTTCATCTATGCAACTGAACAGTGATGAACATTTTTGATCAGTGACTGTAAACAATTCAATTAACATCAATAAAATGGACAAAATTCTGTCTTCCTTGAAACAGGCAAACTCGCCATTTTACAAACGTTACAAATGGTATGCTAAGTTTTCCTGTGAGGATGATGAAGAAATGCATGAATTTCTCTTCAGATTACGCGACTACTTGGTAATTTGTTTCAAGGACTTGTCCGAAACTGAACTTATTGCGTTTGCTCTTCCTTTGATTGATGAGCCAATTTTGCGTAAAATGAATTTTCTCAATCAACTTACCTATGATGAGTTGATGGCCTCTGCCTCTGCAGTGGACCAAGAAATTCGCGCATACAATTCTAGATTTCATAAAAACAAGCGCAAAGTGTCTAGAACATGCTACACAGGCAACAACAATTGTCGCTCTCGTGATAATTATCTTGACAAATTTCCAGGCAATGGTTGTTATGACCAAATGGTTGACAATTATGTTTCGTTGGGAAATGGACTTAGTACTTTCACCAACGACAACTTCCGTCCGTTGCATACCACCTCGGACGCCATTTCTATTAATAATCTGATTGATTATGAGAATTCAAGTTGTCAACCAAACATTTGTTCGCAAATTGCTGAGCCCTCTGTCGATGAAAGAGTGCTGTTCCTACCCTCTGGACGCAGAGTGCTTCCTGTACTTGTTCGCCATCTCAAACCTGAGATATTACCCGATGATCCAAATGAGATCACCCCCAACACGTTGAATGACGTCCGGCTGGAACCCGATGCCCCGGCTTCCGGCCTGCAGGCGCTGATGGAACTCGCAGAATCATCGACATCTGCGGATTCGACATTACCGTCGATTCTTCAATCAAACGAATCACTGGACACTCATTGTGCTTCAGTCATCGATACTCTCGACACCTCATCCCTCAACGTTGACACTGATGGTCCCACTCAGGAAGTGGCTACTGTCAAATTTCAGAATTTCACACCCGAAAATTCTAATTCTATTCTCGAACCGACTAAATGTGAAACAACTGAAGTCAACTCACCGATTGTTCCAACCGGGAACCTCATTGACTTTGATGAATCAATCTTGAATGTCAAAACAATCGTGAACCGCACAACTCTCAGTTCGACTTTTTGCGAACTTGAAGAGATTGACTTTTCCATTGTTGACACTCCAATCAATTATGACCTTGATTGTCTCCTTCCAAATACAGCACCCTCGGTGCTCGACACATTTGTGCAACCTGGCGTTGATCAAGACAAACTATCTACGCTATTGGTTGCCTCGGACGATGATGAATCCATCCCTTTGGTCTTGTCAGATCCCGACATTACCATTCCAACCCCATTCCCAATTGTCGCTCTTGAATCTAACAATTTTTCTGATTCCAGCAATCAAACTAGCAATGTCCAACTTGCTATTGCTTCAATTGGCCATTCTCTCGACACTCAATGTGTCGTTGCAAATTCCGACGCAAATGACTCAAAATTGTCTATTTTTGTCGATGATGATTGTGATTCAACATTGTTTGCACACCCACAACCGCAACCAGCCGTTGCTGTTCCATTGGACACCGAAAATTCTTTTGTCCAGGTTTTGAATTCCGACTTGATGGTTTTGGAACCATCTTTGGCCTTGGATGTTGGCTCACTGGTCTTTGCCCGAGTTGATCTTTGCTCGGCTATTGTTCCAAATCCCAGTATTCTTGATCCACCAATTGGCTCATTTGACATGTCAGTACCTGACAGTTCGATTCGTGACACGCCCCGAATGTCAAGCATCGCGCCAATACTTCCTCCCAATGGTCATCAGATTGAACAACAGCTGACCAATTCGTCTTGTTCAACTTCGACGAACCATCTTGTCGTGATGACATTTAACTCATATGTTTTCTCATCGAAACATACGACAAATTCTTCAATTATTCAGAAACCGAATTCTTCTGTTTTGGTTCTACTTGGTCAAACCTTTTGCGCGTTTTTATTGCCGCAACTTTTCATCAGTTTGGACTCCAACATCAAGTCATCATTGCATTTGACCTATTCTTATTTGGTGTTTCCACTTCGACCTGAACCAAAACCCATATATTTATTTCTTATTATTTTGTGTACTCTGTACAGACACTATTTCTGTTACAAGTTGAAACACAGTTTTATGTAATCTGAAACCTTATGGTTCTTGTGAGTTGGTGTTAGGTTATTTCTACACTAGAGATCCAACTCACCATTTAGACACCAGTTTTAACACTTCTGTTTGGGTTTTCGTCACTTTGTGACTACCCTCCTTCTTCTATCTTCCCCTTTTCTCTGATTTTGTAATTTTAAATTCAAAATTGTAAATATGTGACTTTAAAATTAATGTTACGTGGGGAGAATGTAAAGGGATTTACAGTCGCATCTCCTGATGCTTCCCTTTTACTCGTTTACGCTGTATATCCTTTTCTCTCTCATGAGTTGCATTGCATGTCTGCTACTGCACCTCCTTCAATGTAACACATACGTTCTGTCTCTCTTCTTCACTTTCCGATGAGACTCGATACCGAGCGGTCGACTCTCATTAAACTCTTCTACATTCTTGCCCGACTATCTTATTCCATCTAATTACATCGTTGGGACATTGGACCAAGTACCCAAGGTCCTATTCGTCCTACAAACTAACAAACCGAGAATGGACAGAAAGAATAATTTATTTCGGCAACGTCAAATTTGAGTCAGCTTTAACAGTGGCATTAACATCGTTACCTTGGTAAATATAGTTGTGAGGACTTAATGAAGATTATGCTAAATTCGACTTTGGTCGAATTAATACGAAAGGCCAAAAAGCCAATATCTCTTCATGTTAAAAATTTAAAAATGTTGTTTCGGTAAATTGTTCAACCCGTGCATGGATTTATTTATTTATTTACATAATAATGACAATCATAATTGACAATTTAACCATAACCTCTAAAATTTAGAGTCTAAATGTATTTGTTACATCAACTTTCGCATCGAAATTGGTCACTAAAAATTTTAACCTAAAATTGATTTTCTATTTGTATTTATATTATATTTAAATTAAATTTGATCGCATACCTGAACCGGTAATAATGGTACTTAAACTATTTGCTTTTGTAAAAGTTTTTGCTAAAAGTTTTACGGTAAAACTGTTAGCGTTACGTTGTATCTGAAGTGATCATGACCATAATGCATTTGCTTACATCTTCGTTGAAATTCACGGTTCAATGCTTGTTTGTTTGCACTCGTGTTGCTTTTGAATTGTGTATTTATTTGACGTTTTGGTTTGATTTCCAAATGGGTAAACACGGCAAAAACGTGATGTGAAACGTAAGGTGGATGTAGCCAAAGAAGCCTAAC
Organism: Rhizoglyphus robini; assembly: GCA_023373905.1. Lineage (NCBI taxonomy): Eukaryota > Metazoa > Arthropoda > Arachnida > Sarcoptiformes > Acaridae > Rhizoglyphus > Rhizoglyphus robini. The sequence continues at coordinate 632,145 of JAKIJQ010000005.1, read as the reverse complement.
GACATTCCCACTACAGCCCCGTTGATTGGGAGGAAGCATCTCAATTAATTTAAAACAAACGAGTTGTTTTTGCTCAAATTCTTTTAACCGTGCAATGCCCATTGATATATTCCTTAACGACATTCCCACTACAGCCCCGTTGATTGGGAGGAAGCATCTCAATTAATTTAAAACAAACCAGTTGTTTTTGCTCAAATTCTTTTAACCGTGCAATGCCCATTGATATATTCTCTAACGACATTCCCACTACAGCCCCGTTGATTGGGAGGAAGCATCTCAATTAATTTCAAACAAACCAGTTGTTTTTGCTCAACATCTTTTAACCGTGCAATGCCCATTGATATATTCTCTAACGACATTCCCACTACAGCCCCGTTGATTGGGAGGAAGCATCTCAATTAATTTCAAACAAACGAGTTGTTTTTGCTCAAATTCTTTTAACCGTGCAATGCCCATTGATATATTCTTTAACGACATTCCCACTACAGCCCCGTTGATTGGGAGGAAGCATCTCAATTAATTTAAAACAAACGAGTTGTTTTTGCTCAAATTCTTTTAACCGTGCAATGCCCATTGATATATTCTCTAAGGACATTCCCACTACAGCCCCGTTGATTGGGAGGAAGCATCTCAATTAATTTCAAACAAACCAGTTGTTTTTGCTCAACATCTTTTAACCGTGCAATGCCCATTGATATATTCTCTAACGACATTCCCACTACAGCCCCGTTGATTGGGAGGAAGCATCTCAATTAATTTCAAACAAACGAGTTGTTTTTGCTCAAATTCTTTTAACCGTGCAATGCCCATTGATATATTCTTTAACGACATTCCCACTACAGCCCCGTTGATTGGGAGGAAGCATCTCAATTAATTTAAAACAAACGAGTTGTTTTTGCTCAAATTCTTTTAACCGTGCAATGCCCATTGATATATTCCTTAACGACATTCCCACTACAGCCCCGTTGATTGGGAGGAAGCATCTCAATTAATTTAAAACAAACCAGTTGTTTTTGCTCAAATTCTTTTAACCGTGCAATGCCCATTGATATATTCCTTAACGACATTCCCACTACAGCCCCGTTGATTGGGAGGAAGCATCTCAATTAATTTCAAACAAACCAGTTGTTTTTGCTCAACATCTTTTAACCGTGCAATGCCCATTGATATATTCTCTAACGACATTCCCACTACAGCCCCGTTGATTGGGAGGAAGCATCTCAATTAATTTCAAACAAACCAGTTGTTTTTGCTCAAATTCTTTTAACCGTGCAATGCCCATTGATATATTCCTTAACGACATTCCCACTACAGCCCCGTTGATTGGGAGGAAGCATCTCAATTAATTTAAAACAAACCAGTTGTTTTTGCTCAAATTCTTTTAACCGTGCAATGCCCATTGATATATTCCTTAACGACATTCCCACTACAGCCCCGTTGATTGGGAGGAAGCATCTCAATTAATTTAAAACAAACCAGTTGTTTTTGCTCAAATTCTTTTAACCGTGCAATGCCCATTGATATATTCTTTAACGACATTCCCACTACAGCCCCGTTGATTGGGAGGAAGCATCTCAATTAATTTCAAACAAACCAGTTGTTTTTGCTCAAATTCTTTTAACCGTGCAATGCCCATTGATATATTCTTTAACGACATTCCCACTACAGCCCCGTTGATTGGGAGGAAGCATCTCAATTAATTTAAAACAAACGAGTTGTTTTTGCTCAAATTCTTTTAACCGTGCAATGCCCATTGATATATTCCTTAACGACATTCCCACTACAGCCCCGTTGATTGGGAGGAAGCATCTCAATTAATTTAAAACAAACCAGTTGTTTTTGCTCAAATTCTTTTAACCGTGCAATGCCCATTGATATATTCCTTAACGACATTCCCACTACAGCCCCGTTGATTGGGAGGAAGCATCTCAATTAATTTCAAACAAACCAGTTGTTTTTGCTCAAATTCTTTTAACCGTGCAATGCCCATTGATATATTCTTTAACGACATTCCCACTACAGCCCCGTTGATTGGGAGGAAGCATCTCAATTAATTTAAAACAAACGAGTTGTTTTTGCTCAAATTCTTTTAACCGTGCAATGCCCATTGATATATTCCTTAACGACATTCCCACTACAGCCCCGTTGATTGGGAGGAAGCATCTCAATTAATTTAAAACAAACCAGTTGTTTTTGCTCAAATTCTTTTAACCGTGCAATGCCCATTGATATATTCCTTAACGACATTCCCACTACAGCCCCGTTGATTGGGAGGAAGCATCTCAATTAATTTCAAACAAACCAGTTGTTTTTGCTCAAATTCTTTTAACCGTGCAATGCCCATTGATATATTCTTTAACGACATTCCCACTACAGCCCCGTTGATTGGGAGGAAGCATCTCAATTAATTTAAAACAAACGAGTTGTTTTTGCTCAAATTCTTTTAACCGTGCAATGCCCATTGATATATTCCTTAACGACATTCCCACTACAGCCCCGTTGATTGGGAGGAAGCATCTCAATTAATTTAAAACAAACCAGTTGTTTTTGCTCAAATTCTTTTAACCGTGCAATGCCCATTGATATATTCCTTAACGACATTCCCACTACAGCCCCGTTGATTGGGAGGAAGCATCTCAATTAATTTAAAACAAACCAGTTGTTTTTGCTCAAATTCTTTTAACCGTGCAATGCCCATTGATATATTCCTTAACGACATTCCCACTACAGCCCCGTTGATTGGGAGGAAGCATCTCAATTAATTTCAAACAAACCAGTTGTTTTTGCTCAAATTCCTTTATCCGTGCAATGCTCATCAAAATATTCTCTAACGACATTCCCACTACAGCCCCGTTGATTGGGAGGAAGCATCTCAATTAATTTCAAACAAACGAGTTGTTTTTGCTCAAATTCCTTTATCCGTGCAATGCTCATCAAAATATTCTCTAACGACATTCCCACTACAGCCCCGTTGATTGGGAGGAAGCATCTCAATTAATTTCAAACAAACGAGTTGTTTTTGCTCAAATTCCTTTATCCGTGCAATGCTCATCAAAATATTCTCTAACGACATTCCCACTACAGCCCCGTTGATTGGGAGGAAGCATCTCAATTAATTTCAAACAAACGAGTTGTTTTTGCTCAAATTCCTTTATCCGTGCAATGCTCATCAAAATATTCTCTAACGACATTCCCACTACAGCCCCGTTGATTGGGAGGAAGCATCTCAATTAATTTCAAACAAACCAGTTGTTTTTGCTCAACATCTTTTAACCGTGCAATGCCCATTGATATATTCTCTAACGACATTCCCACTACAGCCCCGTTGATTGGGAGGAAGCATCTCAATTAATTTAAAACAAACCAGTTGTTTTTGCTCAAATTCTTTTAACCGTGCAATGCCCATTGATATATTCCTTAACGACATTCCCACTACAGCCCCGTTGATTGGGAGGAAGCATCTCAATTAATTTCAAACAAACGAGTTGTTTTTGCTCAAATTCCTTTATCCGTGCAATGCTCATCAAAATATTCTCTAACGACATTCCCACTACAGCCCCGTTGATTGGGAGGAAGCATCTCAATTAATTTCAAACAAACGAGTTGTTTTTGCTCAAATTCTCTCCATTCGTGCAATACCTCCTAATTTAATTCGCTGAACAATATTCGAACAAAGCCTCTCAATTTTTTTTATTGAGGCATAACCCACTAGTGTCTTTTGCAATCAGTGGATATATTATTTTGAAATAATCTACGTTGTAGCTACTTTGAATAATGATCGACGCCAGATGTATCGATGCGAGACAGAAAAAGTAATCTTTTACTGGTATTATAAACATTTTATTGATACATTCAATTAAACTCGAGTTTAGTACAACATGAGTAGTTTGTTGTTACTAAGGGTTTTAACATACAATGCACATTTTAAAGAAATGAATTAGTGGTGATCTTATTTGCCATTGTCTTCGCTTTGTTCGATCGAGGTCTATAATTCAAGCCTTCACCCAAGGGCAATACGTCTTCTGCAAAGTCCTTATTAGGTGGACAAAAAAGGGCAACTGTTTATTCTACTGATGCATTCGCTCGTGTCGTCCATTTGTTTGCTCCAACCAATGGTTCGCACCAAGGTCTCAAAATGAGTTTTATTTCCTCAATCGAAACAACAGAGACAAGTTAGTAATTGTTTGTTGAATGCTCTAATTTATTTTTTTTTCTATTTTTCTTTAAGCAGTTCACCAGAACTGACAAGTTAAGTTTCAACCTAAGATGAAAACCAGAAAGTAAAAAAGAAGCGAAAAGTCCATAAAAATCTTTCAACTCAAGGTTTCCTGGCACTTGCACAGTATGACACCACCAAAACAATGGTCTTCCAATCTGCCAAGTCTTTGTCAATCGAGTCTTCATTAAGAACAGCAAGAACATGCAAGAGATTCAACTAAGAAACGAGCTGCCACTTAGTGTGTGATCACCCAAACAACAGGAATTGTTGGCACTGCTCTTTGGGCCATACAACAAGATCTAACAAGGTTAGGTTTTTGTCAGTGAATATGGACAGTTTGGCACTAACTGGCACTGATGGTCTTGTCCAGGAAAGACTCAAGTGCACAACATTCGAACAATGCCTACCAATTTATCCAAACGAGAAATAATTATTACGATCCAATTTGGGCTTAATTTGGATATTTTCTGTTCGATTTAGTTTGGTTCCATTTATTTCATTTTTGTAGTAAAACTAAGCGTTTATTATTTATTATGATACTCATAAATTCTCCATGAATGCTAATTTTTATATTTTAATAGCATTCATTAATATGATACTTAAATTATGACAATATTGATTTCTTTAAGTATGCATTCGCTTGAAATGCTACGGTTATTTTTCCTGTCTGCATTTAAAGTGAGTTTAATTTGAAGTACTTTCAAAATGTTGAATTTTATCTGCCGATTTGTAATTCCATTCAAGTCAATGCACTTTTACTGGGATTATCGTCAAACCATATCTCAAATTGTGGTGCACCGTAATTTTGATACAATCAAGTACATTTACGTGATAATCGGCATTATGATGTATCTCAACTTTCACGATTTCTACTTGCGAACACTGGCACGGACCGAATTGGAGCACTTGATTTGGGCAGATTGGCTGTATTGTGTAATTTCATTCAAGATGAGCTACATAAGTCACCTGTCAGTTGTGAATTTGGCCATTTATTTTGTGTACATTCTCTACTTGAAATCAAACCAAACAATAATCACTTTGATGGATCAATATTTGTTCTCGGAACAAATACAAGACGGTTCATTTGCTTCGGTGCATAATGTTTCTATTAAGATTGTCGCACGAAGACTTGCACTACTTGTCATTAATTGTTTGCAAATATTCTTGTTAATATCCCAACTGGCAATCATCTACATTGATGTCAATTTGCAAATTCTCATTTACCAACATCAAAATTATTTCTTCCAATCACCGAGTGGATTTCTGCTGTATCTTTTCCATTTGGTCAATCTGCTACTGATCAACTTTGGCATGCTGGTCATTGTGCATGTTTGCATTTTGGCCGCCTCACTTGGAATTGTTGTGCTTGCTTGCATTTATGTACGAATTGTGGCCAATCTGAAAATGTTGCTAAAAGACAATTTCAATTGGCCCACACTGAACACATTCATTCGAAACGACATTGAAACATTTCGTTTGCTATTTGTGCTCAATCCAACAATTGGTCGAACACTGTTTAGCTTTCTACTGGCGAGCTTTCCCATCAGTGCCCACATGATCATGTTGATCTTTCTCGGCGAGGTGAGAGGTGTCAATGCATACATCATCGCCATTTTCCCAGCCCATCAATTGCTCTGCATCTTTATACTGCACTTCTTTGTGGCCTATCTCACCAAGTTGAATCACAAATCATCAAAAGTGCTACTCAATTTGATGGTACAAAATCAATATCGAGTTGGAAACTTTCGCGCTCGTGTTCGTCTGATGCATGCAATTGCTCGCTTACACACCAACAAACAGTATGGAATCACCTATGCCCAGGTTGGCTTGGTTACACTCACTTCATTTGCAAAGGTGAGTTTATGTTTAGTTTTGTGACATTACTGAGCGACATTTGTTTTTGTTTAGTGTTCGCTATTTTACTGTGAATGTCTCATGTATTCGTACATGCTAATTCATGTCTATTTCAAACATCTTTGACAAGGAGTACGTCTTCAGTTGATTGCTCTTTGCATTTCCATTTGTTATATATTTTGATTATTTCTGTTCACATGCACATCAAATCGTATATTTGGCGGTTCATATCAAATCATATTCTTATCATCATCAGCTTCTAAGTGTTGATAAAGATGTTATCTCAAGTAATATGAAGAACGCACGGCAAACGTATTTGAGCACACGAACCTGTTACCAGCATATCGATTGATTTTGTTGTCAGCATTTGGCCGATTATCAATCACAATCGTTGCATTGACTCAAACGTGTACATTTTATTTCGTTTATATCACAACCACTCAAAATCCCTCTCAAATGAAGGCTTTATAAGACTCGATTGCTGATTCTCAAACATTGAATTGTGTTCATTGTTATAAGACTTTTGGTACAAACTAGAAAACGGTGAAATCCTTGCCAATATGAAGAAACTGACAATTTTGATTGTTTGCGTTGATGGCGTTGGTCACTTGAATGCCTGCGCTGGCTCTGCTCAGTCACTGGTCGACCGAGGCCATCGAGTCATCTTCTTGCTTGATGAAGCATTTCGTGGCAAATTTGCTCCTCGTGGCTTCGAAGAATATGTGGTCGCATTCAAAGGCTCAAAACCGGACAATGTTGCTGCTGAAAATTGGGCAAAGAAACTGTTGGACTTGGGTGTGTTGGGTCCTTATTCACTGGAGGATAAATTCAGAAGAATCAAAGAAACGTTCATTTACAGTGATGTGGCACTGGAGAGACTGAAGCTAATGAATGCGTACACCGAAGAAGCCATTCACAAGTTGCAACCCGATCTGTTCATCATTGACTACACCATTGTGCCGTGTATTTACCATTCGGGCATTCCTTGGGTGAACCATGTCAGTGTGGGACCATTGACCTTGTGTTTTGATGAGTCTGACAATTTTCCACCAGCTAGCTCAGGTATGAATATGATTTTCGAAAATGATCATTTGATTAATTTTGTCTATTTAGGCATTTCTTCGAACGCACCTCGAGATGACAAATGGCATCGATTTAAAGAATTAAACCGCATTGGAAAATACTCTAAAAAGATCAACGATTTTATGGAACACCAAATGGGATACAAGCCATATCCCGAAGATCGATTAGTGCCATACAAAGATGCACTTATTTCGATATATGCATGTCCCGAAGAGTACAACTATCCTGATATGCAAAACTTGAAGAACTGGTTCAACATTGAGGTTTTCAACAAAAATGTCCAAAAAGAAATTGTCGATTTAGACAAACTGGTTCCGAAAGAGTTTGTCAGTGATAATCTTGGCGGGAAATGGAGTGGCAAATGGATTTACCTTTCGATGGGTTCAATGGGCTCGGTGGATTTGGAATTAATGCAACGATTGTTGGCCACACTCGGCCAAACTGTGCACAAGTACATTGTCTCCAAAGGACCTCGACACCAGGAATATGACTTACCGAGAAATGCGTGGGGTGAGCGCTTTCTGCCTCAGCCTGCGCTCATGCCACACATGGATCTGGTGATTACGCACGGAGGCAACAACACCATCACGGAGACATTTGTCCAGGGCAAGCCAATGCTGGTGATGCCACTGTTCGGTGACCAATACGACAATGCACAAAGATTGCACGAGACTGGATTTGCCATTAAACTTGATCCGTACGATTTTACTCCAAGCCAACTCATCGATGCTGTTGATCTATTGCTCAATGATCAACTGATGAAGGAACGATTGAGGAAAGCATCTGACAGATTACTGAGCGAAAACAAACATGAACAATTGGCGGAGAAAATTGAACAACTTTGGTTAAGCAGACAAGTTCAATGATCTACAATGTTTATCTTTAATTGCAACAAATATTTCCGTAACATGTTTAACTTTATTATTTCATTATAGTCGCACATTTCTTGGCAAAAATAATAATTTTCATGGTGTGATTCAGAGTTGCTTCATTAAAACAAATAGAACAAGATCACAAAATGAACGCAAAATGTTATGGAGTAAATAAACAGTGAGTTTGCGGAATGTTAATCAATATTTTATGTTAAAATTGTTGTTTCATTTGCTTCAAATAATCATTTGGCGTACGTGACAAATTTTGACATGTTAGGGGTGACAATAAAATTACTTTATTTGTTTATTTATTTATTTATTTATCAATAATAACGAAATTGATATAAAAATAATATACAATTGAAATATTAAAACTGATTAATTTGGAATTAATAAATTCAAAACATATTGATTGTCTTTTGAATTCATTTTGAATGGCATTTTTGTTATTTTTGCTGATTTCATCAAATAATTTTAATGAAAATTCAAATGTCACTTTGATTGATTTTCTCTTTTGCAAAAATGGTTTAGTATAAAAGCAATGATCTGGTGGCCAAATGTTATCACTTTCAATTGTCAGGTTTCAATCATTCAATTGCATTTACTTGGGCATTTTATGTTGAACAAAATGGCCGAAACAGTTCGTGTAAGATTTGTCGTCAATTTGTAATTATGTATCATTTTAACCATTTTCAGTTTGTTTCTATTTTATTTTTCATCGGTCTGATCTCATCAGCACTGGCCGGTGGTCATGGTGGTGGCTCGAATGTGCCATCTTCAATCAATGCTCCCGTCATCAGTAAACAAGTCCTAAAAATCAAGAATGTCCCATCGAGCAGTCAATCCGTCTCAATCCCGGGCATTGTAATTCAGTCCGGAGCAGTGTCAATACCGGTGAAAATGATTTCCACTTCATCGCAAGTTCAAATCTCCCAAGAACACAACAACGCGGCAGCACAAAGTTTGAGTGCCAGTTCGGTTGATGGTGCCATTGTGTTGAATCAACATGTGAAGAAGCAAATATTGCAAAATGTTCACGAAGTCATTGTGCCACGGCGAAAGATTGTCCAGAAAGTGTTGCCAGTGAGAGAGTTTATCAAGACAATCATTGCTCAGTCGGCACAAACTACATCGGCACCCGCAACGACTGCAGCTCCAACAACTGCTGCACCATCTGAGGATACTTCCACTTCCGATTATTGGTAAACTGATTAGAGCGACTCTCTAAAATTTATTTATTTATTTATTAAAATTGTATTCTATAATATGCCCCACGAATGTTAGTTTAATAATAAACAACCAAGTAAAATGATAATTTCAAATTTTTCCAATGTCCAAAGTCACTTTGTTACGTAACCTCGTTTGTGGACGGTCTAGTGAACAAAGCAGTTATATGGATATGGCTTGGATATGGTGAAGTGCTGAAAGTTACTTTCCGCAAAGTGTCCTTGTCCGAGCGTTTGCAGTACCGTCTTGTATCGACTCGGTGGTGTGTAGCGATTGAAGATATTTGTCATGATATGAAATCACTGAAACTATTTGGCATGCGATATGCCAATTACGAATTGTATGCTAACTACTTGTCTCAACATGATCCGTCCGATATCGATTATTGGAAACTGAAAGACATTGGCAATGACGATGATTTGAAGGTAAACCGAAATTACTTCAACTAGCCTATGTGCGATCTGCTGGCTCGACTATTTCCAAATATTCAAAATTTGGTTGCTTGTTTCAATGGGAAAGTAGCTTGGGCTAATTTGCCACATCTGCTTAACAAATGCGACAGCTTAACTAGTATATCGTTTGTTGGGTTGGTCAATTTAATGGATTTTTCTCAAGACCCAAGCAAGAGAGGTATCGATAATGTCGTTGAAATTCGTGACCCCAAAGAAATTATTCTTGGCATTCTGCGCTCAATCAACCAAATGCCCTCACTGAAGCGACTCGATTTCTTACTGGAAAATTTCGAACACGAGGACCTTTCACTGGCCAACGAAATTGCTAATATATTGCCCCAATTGGAACGTTTTAGCTTGTCTCACTTTCTTAATGGTGTGTATGGAACAGTTCCAGTGTATGGCGAAGTGATTGGATTACTTGGACCAAGCTGCACTCATCTGAGATTGAGCTGCGATAATTTTGACGATGGACCGTTTTGCATTTCATTTGCTGCTAATCCTAATTTGCCTTTGAATCTAAAGCATCTCTACTTGACTGGTTACAAGGATAAACATGTGAATGATGCGATTCGAATGTTTGATGACTTGACGTCTTTGCAAAGTCTAACTCTGCATGTTGGAGGTGCTTTTCTAGGAAACTCGGTCAGTATTATATTTGTGCCTGTAAATGTTCTTTAATTTGTATTATTTATTATACACAGTTTTTCCTGAATAACCAAACACTGAAACGTATGCACAAATTGGTCAATTTGGCCGAACTTCGCCTGGTTGCAGACTGTGAGCAATCCATTTACTACGATGCTGCTAGCTTGAGCATTCCCAAATTGGGTGACACTCCACTGCGCTCTGTCAAACGCTTTTCTTGGATTCAATTTGACTGTTTTCCTTTGACATTCAAAGCTGATTTGCTCTGTAAGACTCTTTCTGCTTGGTTTCCCACTCTCGAGGAGCTCTACATCGACACTACATTCATTGAGATGGAAATGGAGTTTAATCTTGACTTGTTTCCTTGCTTGATCAAACATCAATTCGAAGACATTCCTGAAGATGATTGGCGCCACATGGGACGACACAAGAAACAGTTATCTTTCGATAATGACGATGATGTTGCAGATGATTAACTTTTGACATTGTATCATGGTATATCAATTCGCTTTAATTTATGTAATATTCTATACCATTCTCATAACTTTATGCAAACATTTCATATATTTTTAATACAATTTGTTTGATAAAAATAAATTCTTTGGGTCTAAATTTACTTAAGTAACAATAATAAAGTACTAATTGATGAAAATTATGGAAATGCAAAATTATTGAGCCATTCATAACGTAGTCTGTGGACGGTCTTTTTGCACAAAGGAAAGTCTACAATGACAACACGCACTTTCGGCTTTGCCTGACTCCCGTGCTTGTCAGTGCGATTCTTCCCTTGAAAATCTCGACCGTTCTCGCTTGTGTTAATTCTTAAATTATCCATCATGTCTTTCGATGTGTTACCAAACGAATTACTGACGAAAATTTTGAAGCGATCGTTCAGTAAAATGTCTCTTCAAAATCGCATCCAGTACCGAGTTGTATCATCTCGTTGGTGTGCTGTCATTGAAGATATTTGTCACGAGACGACTTCATTGAAACTGTTTGGTTCGCTAGTGGCTTTCACTTATTTATATAAAGCTAATTTGGCGCAACACGATCCATCAGATCTCGATTATTGGAAACTGAATGGTGTTGATCATTTGTTGCTTAACAAGAAGCACTTTAACGAGTCTATGTGCGATCTTCTGGCTCGACTCTTTCCCAATGTTCGACATCTGATTGTGTGCGTCGTGGGAACTGTGATTTGGGCTAACTTGCCTCACTTTCTAAACAAATGCACCAATTTAAAGAGCTTGTCACTTACGGGAAATGTGTATCCTTTTTTGTCGAATAATTACGATTCAAACAGCTCTGAAGAAGACGATGACGGAGATGAATATTCAGACAAGGATGCTGCTACAGATGAAGATGCTGCTACAGATGATGATGTTGCTACAGATGAAGATGCTGCTACAGATGATGATGTTGCTACAGATGAAGATGCTGCTACAGATGATGATGTTGCTACAGATGAAGATGCTGCTACAGATGATGATGTTGCTACAGATGAAGATGCTGCTACAGATGAAGATGCTGATAATGTTGTCCTTGAAAATAGTGTTTCAAATGTAAAGTATTCGATGACCCAAATTTTACTCAACCTTGTGCGCTCAATCAATGGAATGACTGCGCTCAAACGTATCGATTTTTTGATGGAAAATTTTGAAGATAAAGAAATTTTATTGGCCAATGAAATTGCTCAAATATTACCCAACTTGGAACGCTTGGCATTATCACGCGAGTATGGTATTCATTGGTGCCGAGCTGCGTATGGCGAAGTGATTCGACTACTTGGGCCTAGTTGCACTCACTTGAAATTGAGTATTGACAATTTTGATGATAAACAATTTCGCGAATCGTTCACTGCTAATCCACATCTGCCTTTAAGTCTCAAGTATCTCTATTTGTCTGGTTATAATTCGAAATTTGAGAAAGGTGCGGCCACGTTCGACCATTTGACCTCTCTGGAGTGCATCGCCATTCAGGCTCAGCGATCTGGTTGCGATTTGGTAGGAATTGTATTTTTTATTTGTGGATTTATTTTAATTGATATATTTGTATTGCAAACAGCTTCACCTGAACAACAAAATGCTCAAACGTATGAACAAATTGCCAAATTTAGCCGAACTTCGATTGCTTGGTCATGGTTTTGGTTTCCATTACGTCTCGACTGATTTGCAAATGCCCGAACTTGGTGACACTCCACTGCGATCTCTCAAGCGTCTTTTCTGGTTCAATTTTGGCTGTTATCGTTCTTTTGATGGTGAATTGTTTTGTGAGACACTTTCCGCTTGGTTCCCGAATCTCGAGGAACTGTACATCGATAAATCTGTAATTAAGAATATTAGGAAGCACCTTGGCTTATTTCGCCACTTGGTGAAACCTCGAAAAGAACAAAGTCCTAAACAAGAACTTGAACCAAAGTCAAAATAAGTGATGGTCCCTGATGGAATTACTATACTCGTTTGATAATTAATAACTGTTCAGCTTTTATTTCATTTAATTGTAATTAATGTTCCCTAATTTCAAATTCATAAGACAATTTCGCGTGAACACTCATTGTTACTAGTAAAGAAAGCCAATTGAATAAAGCTTATATCATATTGCTTAAGGCAAGTCGCGGAGCAATTTTTTGTTTAAAAATTTAAAATTATTTTAAGATCTTAAGTTACCAGTTATCTCATTATCTATCATCTGACAAAAAATTAGATCAATATTCCGACAGGAAGTAAAGAAAAATCAACATTTCCAAGATGCACTTTTCGTATTTTCCCCCTACCGGCCAATGCTTACATTTTACTTTTATCCTTCTCCTGTAAACCTCGAACTAACCATCTTGTTTTGCCATATTACATTCAAAATTTAACCGATTTTGTTGAGTCTAGATTTTAATTAAAGGTAACAACACTTACTAAAAATTGATTAGAAAACACCCAACAAATTTTATCTCAGTTCATTGTGAGATCTTATCAAAGTGTCAAAATACCCAATTTTTTTCATTATTCGAGCTATATCTTTAACAAAAGTTTTATCTTTAAATGTTTACTAATCCAATTAAAGCTAAACGTTTTATTTTTAATTTAAGCTATAGTATGACTAAATCGGAATAGTATTAACTGACTTATGGCCCCTCAAAGATCATCAAAATAAGCACTAAAATGTGAAGAGGGGCCATTCGTAAAACAGTAACTCCGCGACTGTCCTTAATAAGCAATGCTTATCATATAATCAATAACCACATTCAAATGCAAATTTTATTTTATGAAATCTACATCAATAATTAATGGGCTTCATAGAATTCTTTCTTTTCAAAAACTAAAGTTTCTGATCGCATGATCTCGTGCTCTGTTCCAAAAATCGTTATTTTTCAAAATAAGTCTAAATCCTCGTTATTATTCTGACGGAAAGAATATAATAACATTTTATTTTGAGTTTGGCTTTGAACAAGTTTGTCTAACTTTTACAAAATGAAGAAGTTTTTCACCAAGTTCTTCAGATCTATCATTGGTACTAATTCAAATCACACAAGTCTGTCCTCAATTATGATGCTTCACTCTTATCACATTATGGTCTACTTAGTCCGAGTGATATTCACTCAGACCGAATATCGTTCTCGTAAAATCAAACTCGATTTAAGCAAATTAAAGTTATGTCTTATGTGGACAGCCAACAACTGGGCCGTGATTGCAATGCACATTGTAATGACACTTCAGTTGTTGCCAAATTATTCCCAAATCTACGGCAAAGTACTTCGCATTGATAATTATCATCGTTTTGCGTCACACTGCATCGTCAGTTTCTCTCTGATAGAACTGCTCTGGTTTCGTACCTTTCACCAAACAATCAACAATAACAACAATCAAATGTTGGAAGTTGTGTTCGAATGTGAACACAGACTTGACCGGGAGTTGCGCCCACCTGAAAGACGAAATTTGATTGGCTTCTTCAATCGAAACATGTTCTATGCTCAAATTTGTTTCAAGTTAATGAAGATTGGCATGTCAATTCAATCTGTCCAGTTGTTGGCGGAAACGCTCAAATGGTACTTCGATAGCAAAATTTGTTTCGTCGAAGTGCTATTCTACACATGGCTTCAAATTTCCGTCAATATTTACGGCATTTATGCGTTGGTATTTCCGTGCTACTTTATGAATTATCTCTTCTTTATGGTTCGTATATTCAAAGTGAAACTCGTGAAATCGATCTGTTTATTGAAAATGTTGACCAAATGCACGGCTTGGAATCGATCACTGTTGAGTCAATTTCACTTTGATTTCATCTGTCTTCACCACAAACTCATCATGTACAACCACTCGACTCGAGACCACATTCTAATGTACGACATGTTGTTCAAGTTCAGTGGCTCACTCACCTATGCCGTTCTAATTCGCCATAGTCAACTGAATCAATTCACGCTCTTCATTATGGCAATGTTTCTCTTCACTTACATTTTGCTGCAGTGTGTCAATTCTATGTTGACCTACTTCACTGCACAGAATTTGGTTTGTTACAAATTGATGACTTTACTGGCTGCTCAAAATACCCCAACAAAGTGCATTCAATCTCGAATCGTTCGTGCTAATCATAAACGAACTAGTTTACATTTATTTAGTTTTAAGCAAAATGTTCATCATATTCTTCGTGTTTCACTCTTGACGGAATTTCTCGGTGGCAATAATCAATTTGGTTTCACCTATTCTTCGCTGTACTTGATTCGCAAAATGAATATAATCGAAAATGCCTTCACTAATTTGTATTTCTTAGTACTCTTCTATACTAGATTTATAAAGTAATTCACACTTGATATGCACTCATGATAACCAAAATCTTGAGTCTTTTATATCCTACATCACGATTGTCAAAATGGTGAACATTTTCAATGACAAAAATCTCTGGTCCCACTTTTATCAATTTTTCCCATTCTCGAGAGCCATGTTTCATTTCGAAAACAATGTTCAATATTAATTTTAAGCAATTTTATTTTGTGATTTACAACGTGAATCGATCATTCGAAAACGAACATGTAGATTGACTACACAAATTAAAAACTCAAGTCACCACAATTAATTGATTTCCATTTCGATTGCTGTGCATACAAGCAAAATGTCTTCTCAAGCTGCAACCGATACAACTCCAGCGGCAAATACTTCGTGGTCTACTGTAGAAACCTCGACAAGCAAGTTTATTTCGTAAGCACCTTGACGTTGTTGATTGATTAATTTTTTAATTTTGTGATATATTTATGGTGTAGCATATCTACTACTTCAATTACTACTTTAAGAAAACAACCGAAAAGGAAGGTCATTTTTCCCAAGCACTTTGCGTGGATTGCCATCTCACTGTTTGTGTTGTCACTGGGTCTTATTGTGGCAGTGGTCGGTTATTTCCTTCTACCTGACGTCTATTCTGGCACCAATCTAAATGCAACTGATAATGATGGCAACAACCGAACGCAATTTACTGAAGCCGAACCAAATGAACAAATGGCGAATGGAACATGTCGGTCATGTTGCCAAACGGATGCATGTCTACTTTATAGTCGTACATTGACCGATGTTATGGACTTTTCTGTAAATCCGTGCGATGACTTTTACAAGTACACTTGTGGAAATTGGCACAAGCACAAACCGCCTAGTGTTACCACCAGTAACGTTGAAAGGTCAAGTCATGTTGATGCTCAGATTTTGAAACTTCATAAAATGTTACGACTTGCTGTACAAAACAAGCCAAACGGAGCACCAAGCAAGTCAAATGCAATGGAATATTTGAGCGAGCTATATCACGAATGTATGAATGTACAGAAACGCGAACAACTGGGCATTAAGCCAATTCGACAACTGTTGAAACATGTGTTCGGTAGTGGACAGTGGCCGCGTCTGAATACTTCGAAATCGACATTAAGCCACGATAAGAAGTTGGAACATTCAATTTTTACAGAATTCTGGCAATTTTGGAAATCAGACAACTCGTCCAACTTTAGGCAACAAACCAACGAATCTTCATCGAAATTTTATGGACTTTGGAATTTCTGGAAGTCTTGGAAGTTATGGAAGACAAGCAGCATGCATGACGGTCATCCCGAACTGAATCGGTTTATGGACTTGTTTGTGGAAGCAACTTTAAATAATTTGCAATCGTCAATTATCTTCATTGAAGCATATCCAGACCATAAGAGAAAATCGTTTATAAATATTAAGTTCAGACAGGTTGTTGCTAGCGAGAAGATTGATCGACTTTATGAAGATTATATGAAGTATAAAAAAGTTATTTCACTTTATTCCAAGGTCAAACATAAATGGAACACTTCAATGAATAATGCCATCTTTGAAGTGATGAACTTTAATATCAAACTTGCCAAGTACATGGACAAAGTAGAACCAGTTGATCAATATTTGTTTGAAAACATCAAAGAAATCACACTGGCACAATTGAACAACTACACTTCCGCTCGATTCAATTGGACACTTTTGTTGAACAAGTTTGCCACTCGAGCTGGTGCATCGATTCCATTTACCGATGATGATTTGGTCTATATCATAACCAATCAACTCGAGTTGTTTAGTCCGATAACCGAGTTGATTGTGAGCACTCCGATTCGTGTGCTGAAGAATGCGATGCAATTGCAAATGCTAACCAGTCAAATCAATGTGCCTTACAAGTTTTATTTGACTAATTTTCTCGACCTCAAGAATAGGCGAAACAACAATCACCACCAGAAATATCCTTTGTCGCGAGTGTGCATGTTGGACGTTTACTATTTGTCCGATGCTGTTTTCATTCGTATTTTTGTCGATTATATTGGCCGAGAAAAGATGCTAGCAGCACGAGATGAAGTGGTCGAAATAGTGCGTCACATCAAAAATGGAATTGGTGAATTGTTGCAGTACGACCACTCCTGGCTCGATGACAAAACCAGACAAAATGCTTTGGACAAATTGGATGCAATGAACTTTAGTATTGCATTTCCCAATTGGATCCTGCAAGATGACATCCTCGATGAAAGACTTGGATTCGACAGTTCGGTGGCTGACGATGCGCTACGAATTGTCAAAGGACATTATGCTGAGAGCTATTTCAAGTTTATGCGTATTGCTAATAGTGGCTATTTTAGACAGGCAAAGGCAAAACAGAAGCATATTGAATGGTAAGTTTACATTCATAATTACAGTAATCTAACCTTCGCGATGTCTTTAGGAACTTTTCTTTCACAACTAGTTTGGCTCTTTATATGCCGGATATAAATGAATTCGTAATCGGTTATGGGTTCATATATGATAGTCCCTGGTTTGATGTTGACAATCCAGCAGCGATAAATTATGGCACTATTGGCATTGTTATTGGACACGAAGTATTCCACGGATTTGACCATTGGGGCAGACAGTTTGACAAGCACGGCAAAATGACCAACTGGTGGACCGATTCGGCGAGCGAACATTTCGACAAGCTGGCCAATTGTTTCGTGGCTCAGTATGAGGGACTTGTAGACCCATTCACTGGGGCCAAGGTATTTTGTGAGCATTATAAATTGGCCTTATCTTATCTTGTGTTGTGTTACAGCACAATGGAACACGAACACTCGGTGAAAACATTGCGGACAATTGTGGTTTGAAGCACGCTTATGGTGCATTCGAGGAACATCTGCAACATTCGAGCAATTGCTGCACTTCAGAGGCACTTCCTCCATTGCTGGCACAATTCACTCCCGAACAGTTGTTCTTCCTCGCTTATGGCCATGTATATTCAATATATCTCTAACATTTACTTACCTTAATTTATGTTTTATTTAGAGTTTGTGTTCTGCTATCAAGAATTCCACTAACGCGCTTTTGGACGCAGTGCATGACGTTCATGCTGCTGAATATTATCGAACCAATGTGCCCGTGTCTAATTTGGCTGAATTCGCACAAGCATTCAATTGTTCAGCGGGATCGCCCATGAATCCCGAACATAGATGTTCCATTTGGTAATGATTCGAAAAGATTATTCACTGTTGCTTATTTTTCCAAAATACTAAATTAAAAATTACTTTTGTCACTTGTGTGTCTTGAATAAACCTAGTTATTTTCGTCATATAATTAATTTTCTTTGTCTGTTTAATTATCGTTTATTTATTTACAGTGAAATGAACAGTGTGCATACCCAATTTGAATGTAGCTCCAATGCATAATGAATGCCATTTTGCATAGGTCACTTTATTGTAATGCAAATCAAGTATTGTCATTCAGGCTAATTGAAGGTCAATTGAATATCGAACATCGAGCTCAAGTGTTTTGCATCTTCTCGATCATTAACACTAATGAAGTAATTCACATTGGCAAATGAATTCGAATGCAATGGTCAATTCAACTCTGTTTTCATTGTTTTCTCCATTTTTCTCTATCATTGTAATGTCGTTTGTAGGTATAAATATCGAGTGTTAAACCAACGAGCCAATCATTCATTCATCCTAAACTTGCTTCTTGAGCCAACCAAACTCAACCCAAACACAAACTTCAATATGAACTGCTCAATCTCAGCATTGGTTTGCCTGTTGGTGATTGTCGCTTTGGCTGCCACTCCCACCACTGTCAATGCCCAATGGGGATTCGGTGGAATGGGAATGGGCGGAATGGGCTGGGGACGCGGATTTGGCTGGGGACGTGGCTTCGGTGGATTCGGTGGAATGGGCTTTGGACGTGGACTCGGATGGGGTGGCATGGGCGGATTCTATGGCTAAGAACAGGAAAAGCGAATTCACTTCAGAACCGACTTGAGAGGTTCAATTGTTATTTGTATAATTGACTCGATATAAATAAAACTGCACTGCACTCTTGTTTCAGTTATATAATTTTCGCACTGATTAATGGCTAGAACATAATGACCACTGGCACTCAATATTGACTCTATAGACAAATGTTTGCCGTAATTGAATAGTGGCAAAGTACTGTAAAACTTGATTTAGGTGCTATGCACTGTAGTTGACAGAATCAAGGTGAATTACAAGTGGCGCGTCTGATGATTGACAAACTGGCCAACCATAAGATGGAAAGTTTCACTTTTGATTTGTGAATTGTATATCATTGATGAACGCATTCGGCACGACACGATGCTTGACATTCTTGAACCGGTAAATCTGGTGATTTTTTGTTTTGCACACTGAGTGAATTGACCAATCGATTAAGGTTGACTATTTAAAATGTATTAAAATTTTAACGGAAAAACGACATCTGTGGATGTTTAGTCTAGTATCTGTGTTTTCACTTGGCCACTACCACTAGGTTTGAATATCGTGTGCGATCACTATGGCCACAACCACTAGCACTTTCATATTCTGGATGTGCATGTGTCTTTGCTCGCAACTGCCACTTGCTGCATTCTTATCTACACTTCCCACGCGCCGACTGTCTAGACTCTAGACAGGCCTTTCGACAAGTCTCCTCTCTTTGATTAAATCAATTGACAATTGTCTATTCTCTCCAGTTGTGTCTCTTCTCCAACCAAACTCGTAAACTCGCAAAATGACCGTACAATCAACGATCTCAACGGAACCATTGCTCGACGATGTCGAATCAGGCTCGCTTTCTGGTTCGGCCAGTGGTCACAATTCTTTTTCGGACAAACTTGTCCATCGGGATTTTATTATCAATTTGTACGCTATTCTCTCACTTCAATTGGCACTCGCGTTCTCCTTCTGTGGCTTTTGTCTCTACTTGTAAGTTTGTTAATTGTTTATTAATTCATAATTTTATTTGTTACCTCCAAGTGAACCTGCAAAGCACTACTTAATGGTCAAGGTTATTCAGCATCTTTGGGTTTTTGTTGGTGTACTCGTTTTGGCAATGTATGTTCTGGTAAATCTATTATCACTAGAGTTAACATTTTTGTCTCACTAGGACGGTTTACATTGTCATAATTTGTGTTTTCGCTTGCTCAATGTCCACTGTCCGAACCTATCCTATGAATTACATCTTTTTGAGTCTTTTCGTAAGTTTAACTTTCAGATCACTTTAATTTATAATAACTTTATTATTTTCTATTGATCACAGACAGTCTCAAACATTTCCTTGTTGGGTGTCATCTGTTCTCGTTACCGAGTGGAAGCCATTCTTATGGGAATTGGCTTCACTTTGATTTGTACCTTGACAGTGTCACTTCTGAGTTGCTTCACTTCGGTTTGTGCTTAGCATTTATAATTTATCAATTTGTTAATTAATTTCGCAATCCTTTCACAACAGTTCAACATCACCAAACTTGTCCACTTCCTGGTGATTGTCTTCCTCGTGTTGGCTCTATCTGCTTTGGTGTTTACTTTCTACCGAAACCCAATGGTCAATATCATTTACGCTGCTTTGGGTTGCCTTTTGGTGATGCTTGTAAGACTTTATATATTTTGATTACTGAATATCTATCTTTATTCTTTTCATTTTGTTTAGTATTTCGCTTTTGGTACCGAAATGATTATAGGCGTAAATAGCATTGAAATATCACCCGAAGAGTGCATCTTTGCCACAATGTGTCTGTACTTTTCTATATTTCTTTGCAATTGCAATTCAACTACCAAAAGTGGAAAAGATGACAACGACGCGCCCATTGAAGTATGTCTCACTGCTTGTTTTCAGCTATAATTTACCATTCTGAATACGGTGTCACCTTTTATTATATCAAACTATGTGTAACTTTATTTTGAAACTCGATCTCTAATCGATGTATGCTCACACTAATGTATAACTTATCTGTTGTATCACTTATCTGTACAAATATATATCATCGATTTAACGTTTCTGAATATCCTGGTTTGACTTCAATTTCATTGATGTGTACGGTCAATCATAACTTCGCCTGAGCCTCATTATAGGCCAGCTCGACACAGTCGGCCACTTGTTGACAAGTTCTGTCTGTGCCACTACCTCGACATTGAATCTGCTCATGCCAGTGTCATTGACTTTGCCACTACCACCACCTGCTGAATTTGTCAATTCCACGCCGTTCAGCATTTCGTTCGCTCGACGTTTGCTTTGTCTGTTTGACTGAAACATTTGTCGAGTTTTATCTTGTCTTATCATTTTGTCTTTTCTTTGCTGTTCACTCAAGTTGACATTCCAAAATGTCTAATGGGACTTTTAGTAAAGTGCCAACAGCACCAACCCTTGAAATGATCTCATTGCCTACTGCTTCGCCACTGGTCATCACTGAAATTCAGTCTGAATCGCCAGTGAGTACAACTGCGAATGTCGAGTCAGGGATTGCAAGTGGCATTAATGCCATCGATTCGAAAGATTGGTTCTCGCCGAGCTTCTCTGACAAAATGGCCGCTGGATTGTTTGTTCAGAAGGTGTACGCCATTTTGTCCTTTCAGCTGGCTGTAGCTTTTACTCTCTGTGGCTTTTGTCTATATGTGTAAGTCATTTGTATTTTGACAAACCAAATTATTTATTGCCACTTTTGTTTCAGTGAACCAGTCAAGTCATACGTATGGTTCCACTCGGTCCTAAACGGATGGGTTCTCATCACTGCTCTTGTTTTTGCAATGTAACTTTATATATCCTATATAATAATAATTATCAACAAATTTAAACCTTTTAATTTAGGATTGTTTGCATTGTCATATTTTTCATTATTGCTTGCTTCAATTCGGATGCTCGAACTCAAAAATTGAGTTGCATTCTTCTGGTTCTTTTTGTGAGTGTTTTATTTGTTTAAATTGTTTATTTATTTGTTAATTATTATTTTTTTTTGTTCCAGACCATCTCAATTTCCGTCTTGTTGACGGTTGTCTGTGCTCGTTATCAATTGGAAGCTCTTTTTATTGCAATTGGCATCTGTGTTGCTTGTACTTGGCTCATTTCAACTACTAGTGGTAGTTTCGCGGTTTGTTAATTATTTTCTATTTAAAACAATTAAATCAATTGATTATTCGTTTAGGATTGTTCGATTCCTTATTATTTTGGTTTCTTCGGGGGTACATTTCTAATTTCGCTCGTGGCCACTTGCATTGCTTACTCAGTTGAGGATAGATATGTCTACAGCTCTCCAAATGAACGTATTTATCGTGATGTATCAATCTTTGAATTTAAATTTGGCATTGTCTTTGTTGGCGCTTCGGTCATTATGGCTGTAAGACTCTTGTTTTGTTGTATTTTTATTCTTACTTTTATATTTTTAATAGTATTTTACACTGGACACCATCGTACTTATCGAAAACAAGCTTATCTCATCCGAAGAATACATCTATACGGCTCTACGTTTAAATTTTGACATAATCTACTTGATTCTGAGTGGTTTATGTTACCCATGCACTACTTTGCGAACTGGCGATAGGGGACCTTTGCAGTCACTGATTTAGACATAGCTAAGCATATCGTTACATAATCAACACAGTACGATTCTCACTTTATTATACGACTCAATATTCTAATGTATTTACTATATATCACAATTTTGGGTTACTATGTCACTATTGAGCACACACACACAAATTCTCTGTAAACATTGTTTACCTTATACCTCAATGTACTCGATGTAGTCGTAACACACAAGTCTAGTGAACAAACAAATCACTTTCACTTTTTCATTCGTCATACATTTCATGTTGATGCATTCTTTTTAGTATACTAACCTTTCGTGTTTGTGCTTGTGTACAAGTTTGATGTATAATCAAAAATTATTTTCTCAAACATTTCTGCAAAATCAGTCAGAACCACTGTAAACACTGTTTACCGTTCCACTTGAGTTCAATGTAGCTGTAGCACAATTCCAGTGAACAAATACATCACATTTACACTATCCGACCATGATCGGACTGATACAGTTGGTAATCCTTTTGGTGCTCTCAATTTGTTTCTCCAAATAAACGATTTTCTCTTTTCCTTTCTTGGGCTCATATAAACTCGTTATCACTCACAGCCGTCACCCAGCCGACCGGCAGTTAACAATCAATCAACAACCGGTCGCTTATTCTATCTCTTTCTCTTCTGGTCTTTGTGAATGTACTACAACAAGTGGCGTAATTAAAGGCAACCAAAAAGAGTCTCATCGCAGCCACAGTGCCTTCAATCGTGTACAGTCACTGTGTGTGTGGCGTGTGTGTCGTCATGACGTTTTCGATGATTTCCCAGTCGATGAGTAACACTAACAAGCAGTCAATCTGTGGCTGTGTCATTTATTTAGCCGTTCAACGTACAGTAATGTCCTCTTGTACAACTATTATACATTGTGTGTTGTGCCCACTGAGACGCTCACTGTGACCCGATCCTGGTCACTTTCTACACTGAATCACACTGTTTGATTATAATTTGTCATAGATTGTGAAGAGGCGTTTGTATTGCACATTGACGTCCATCAAGTGTAATAATTATTTTTCCTAAAAAAACAATATAACCAACAACTTTCTGTGACAATTTCGTTTTTATTTGTGTTTCTCCGCATTTTCTTACAATTCAAAATATTTGAAAAATCTAAAAAATGGCGAGTTATTCGAACGCTGAAGCCGGTCTGCCACAACCGGACTACGAGATTGGCTTCTCCAACAAGCAAATTCGTAATCGTTTCGTTCAAAAAGTCTACGCAATCTTGTCCATGCAATTTTTGCTCACCTTTGGTGTCTGTTCGCTGTGTATGTTTGTGTAAGTTTGATTTAAACTTAATTTTTAAATTATTTTAAACAATTAATTTTTAAATTATTTTAAACAATTAATTTTATGGTTATTTTAAATAAATAAATAAAATAAATAATTTAATTACAGTCAAAGTATTAAAGACTATCTCGGACACAACCAATGGCCGCTGTACACTGCAATGTATGTATCTCATTTGTATTTAGTATTTGTATTTATTTTTAATATTTCAGGGGTGTCTATTTGGTGGTTGGTTTGACCATAATTTGCTGCAAGCAACTGCAACGTACTGTACCATGGAACTACATTCTTCTCATAACTTTGGTATGTTTCGGTTGTATTTGTTCGTTTGCAGAAACTAATTTGCTCATTACCTAGACGATAGCAATGTCAATCATGCTCGGCGTGGTCTGTGCCTTTACCAACATTGAAGCAGTGTTGATCGCTGCTGGTATTACTTTTGTCACTACACTTGCCGTGTCCTTGTTTAGTTGCTGGACTAAGGTGAGTTGAAGCATTTATTGGTAAATTAGTAAATTATATTTAATTCTTTGAATAGTTTGACTTTACCCGACTGATCTGGATTGCCTGTATGTGTGGCTTTGTTATTATGATGGCAGGAATTGTGCTAATCTTTTACAGCTCAAAACGGGCCCAAGTGCTGTACGCTGCCGGCGGAACATTGCTGTGCATGTTGTATCTCGCAATTGACACTCAACTGATCATGGGTGGCCGTCGATACGAGATCTCAGAGGAGGACTACATCTTTGCGGCACTCACTCTCTACCTGGACATTGTTCAACTGTTCCTGTTCATTCTGCGACTGGTCAAAAATTAATCACATTTCAAGTTTTAGTTAATATTCAAATATTTCGTCACCAAAGTTTAGCTTAAATCAATATTATACTTAAAGATTGCTTTAGATTATATATTAATATATGTTAGCGAGTCGGAAGGTCGTGGGGTCACAAGTCTGGTTTAATGGGACAATGGTGGGCATGAATGAGCCTGCACCGGGTCATTGTTGAGTTCGATAGAACTCCCCCTCACACGCCCCTTTCTTTTCTTTTTTTTTTTTGGACGAAACGCCTGGTCTGCTAATCAGCCAGCGTTGATGCAGGTAGGGCCGTTGCGGTCGGCCACGAGCGTCGGTTTGTCTGGCGGGAGCTTCATCTGTGAGGGTTCGTAATCGTCGCCCTTGAGGTCTTGTCCACCTCGGTCGACTCCAGCCGGTCCTGGTTTGCCGCGATCTAACACGTCGCTCGATCCATGTGAGACGCCTGTCATCGTTGATGCCGTTCCGAGTCGGTTGGATCCATTTGTCGTGCCCGGTTGGTCGTATCCTCCGCGTTGGCCTGGTTCCAGAGAGCTTGGGTCTCGCTTGCCCCTGTCTATGACGTAACTTGTTCTCTGTCTCTTGTTGGTGACCATTGGTGTCGCGGCATCACCCGGTTGCGATCGCGGTTGTTGATACTCTGAAGTTGGTGATAGTTCAACATTGGCTACTTGACTAAGTGAGGACACTTTGGACACATTGTTGTACAGCTTTTGGCACTGGTTGAGTAAGCTCTTGATGGCAGCCAATGCCTCGGTTTTACGTAACTGAACGATTCGTGAATCGGCCACCAGTAGATCGGTCTCTATCCGGCTGAAAGCGTACTCTTGGATGTCGGCAGAGTATTGCTCTTGTAGCCCTTTGATCTGTCCGTCGAGTCTGGTTTGGCATTGCTCGCGATAGTCGGCAATGTCCGCTTGTGTCTTTTCGTTAGTGTCATTGGTCATCTGGGTACGGATATCCTCCAGGGACTTGAGTCTAAGATCGAGGGCTTTCTTGGCTTCCTCCTCAATTTTGACCATCTCGTCCTCGTGCTGCTTGGCGATTCGTTCCATTGCGGCCTCGATCTTTAATTGGAAGTCCTCTTGCATCTTGGAGATTTCCTGGTCCAAATTGGCTTGGTGCTCCAAACGGATCTTTTCGCATTGTTCTTCCTCCTTCTGGTAGTAGTCGTTTTCCATCTTTTCGAAGATGCTTCCACAGACTTTGTTGATGTTGTTCAGCCTTGTGCGACACTGTTCGAGTTGCTCTTCATTCGATTCAAATGAGGGAACTTGTTCCACAGTTTGCAGAGGCTCATTTCGAAGAAATGAAAGTGACATCGAACTTAGTTGCAACTGCTCTAGTGGCCAATCCTTTGAGCTCGTCAGTTCCAGCTGATCCATACATTTCTTGAGTTCTGGTATGACTGCCTCGAGGAACTTGTCCGCATCGTCGTCATATTCTCCGTACAGGTTCTCGCATCTGCCGACCTCGGCCCACATTTCTTGCCACTCAAGGAAACTGTCCTCATAACGACGTTCCGAGACGAAGACGTCATCTTTCCACTGGTTGAGTCTTCTTTCTATGTTTTTTCGAATGGTCTTGAACGGGATACTCGTGGAGACGGTCGATCTGTCTTGTTCGAATTCGCCTTTGTCGAGTTGAACACTGAGGCTTGTGCCACATCTCACTTGATAGAGGTCCTCTAGGTGTAGCACGTATTCGCTTGCCACCTCTTGTGCGACCACGCACACTTGTTGGGATTCTAGATCACCGGATCTGGTGTACGCGGCTGCCAGCACATCGAACTCTTCATACGTTCGCTGGGTTTCGTTCCAATACTGTACAATAGTACTTTCATCTAAGTCGGGGTCGTAGTTGAACAAGATCTGCTCGGCTCGTCTACGGATATCGGTCAGACTTGGTAGTACTTGGATCTTGTTTCGATGATCCACCACCGGAGAGACCTTGTGACACTTGGTAGGGCGCTTGCGCTTCTTGGCCATTGAGTAGCCTCGACCCTTGCACACGTTAGGCGAGAAGAGGGACTTGTATGGGGAAGAAGAACACTAAGCACCGGAGACGACCACTTCTGATGAGACGCCTTGGCGCAGACTTGGAGCTGTCTTGGAACGGTTAAGCAACCACCGCTGCCACCATGTTAGCGAGTCGGAAGGTCGTGGGGTCACAAGTCTGGTTTAATGGGACAATGGTGGGCATGAATGAGCCTGCACCGGGTCATTGTTGAGTTCGATAGAACTCCCCCTCACATATATGAATTATATTATATATCTTGTGATATTCATAATCGATATTGGTCTGTGCTTGTGCCACGGCCACTAGTCAGTATGATTCATTCATTTCAAACTGTATATCTTTATTCACTAATAATCACATGTGCGATTAATTAAAAGATTACTTTTTATTACTGACGCTGATTGCTGCACTCAAAAGTAAAGCTCCTTTTAGAGTGAACGGCGATGAACAGGCCTGTGAACAGACCGGTGTTAGTGCACAACATGCACTTTATTTATTTATTGTACAGTTGCCTAGACAATAGCATACACAACTGACCAAATTGCGAATACATGGATTGTCAGTTTGCCTATGTCGCACTTGTGTATGTCCAAACAAAGATGGCTGTACGAAAAAGAACGTTCCACATGTATGGAGATTCTAAGTCGAACTGCATCGAAAGAGAATTATCACAAAGGACGAGACATGTCGGTAGCAGCTTTTCTTAGCCTGACGAGGCTAGACATGAGGTTTTTGGTCGTTTATGAGGGATGACACTGGCCATTGAAGCTCCAAGAGAGACTACATGTGTGACTATTGCGAAGCGATTACAGCCATGTCGACCAGTGGATTCCACCTTGCCAGAAGGAGTGCACTAGAATAGTCAAGCGATGGCAGCCTGGCACTTGTGTGCCTGCGCCTTTGGAGAGTGAGTATAGCCGGCGACAGTGGTCATGTTCTTTTAGTGTAATCTGTTTAGCTCTTCATAGAATCGCCAATAGCCAAGAACACCAAGGACCGATGATAGCAGGACAAACCGAAGAACAACTAATACACTGCACTACAGTGACTATAGCTCAGTCCTTCGACGAAGACGGTCGTACTCTTCTGCCTCGAGCCTTTTCCATGGTTTTACCTAACTCTCAGTCTCGATTGACACTTTAGGAAGTTTTGCCCCAGAAGTGAATTTCGATCATTTTATTCATGATAATCAAAATACGTTTTGAACCGTTATCGTTGTGTACTTCATTTTGTTTCTTGGCTCGAACACCACACACGAACATATGCACTGAAGAAGCTTGATTCAATGAGCTAACTGGCGGCATTCCCAGAGGTGGCACTCAACGATGCGGCACTGGAAGAAGTGTACGGAGTGAACGGTCACGATCGGGTTAGACTTGACGACAGTTGCAACTAGTTACTAAAACGAATGTCTCTTTTCTCTTTTATGGTCTGTCCTGCCATGTCTGGCGTTCTAAGTCTTTCGAGCTGACCTTCGCAAATGTGTCCAAAATAACCAACACACTCTTCCTTGACATCGAGTCAATGTGTCGCTGTCCAACTTTGCAAGGGCATTCAAATGTTCACCTTACTCAAAGATGAACCCAAATCACAAGTGTACGCTTTGATGAATGACAATAAAAAATATTTACCACCAAATAAGCATTTGTAAGAAATTATTATAGTTCGACGATTGCTTAGCAATAAAGTTTAATACAGATTGTGTCAATACAGATTGACAATTTGCATAAGCTCAGAAGCACATGGCACACTCAGTTCGGTGGCCTTTTAGTGCACCCTCGCGAGCGACATTATGCCGGGAACAGGACTGCTGGCAGTCCAGGATGCTCAGGATTGCGAGCAAAACGTTGAGTGCACTCGGTGGCTGCTCGGTTGAACCCTTGCCGATCGTCGAGGTACTGTCGAATGAGATCAGGTCGCATGCCGTGATCGGTGTTCGGGTCGCACAGGAGCGAGGTCAGCGAGAGCAACAACTTGGAAATGGTGAACGTGGGCGTCCACTTTTCGTTCTGCAGAATGTCCAGACAAATGTAGCCGGTCTGACTGATGTTGGGATGGTAGGTCTGGGTAAGGAAGCGACACTTGGGCGGCTTGAACGGGTAGTCCCTCGGGAAGTGCATGCCCAGGTGGAAGAAGCCATTCTGGTAGGGCGAGTCGGGCGGTCCAGTGATGCTTGCCTTCCATCGATACAGGTCGTCTCCGTCTGGAGTGGCGGTGCAGCCTGGTGGTGGGTCGCGTTGGATCGCTTGCAACTCACGACGAATGCGACTTAGAGTGGCCATCGAACAAACCAATTTAAGATCGAGCAGTGGCAAAGAGCAAGCCGAAATATAACAGAACAACTTTAAAACCACAACTAGCCTAAGCTGGGCACTCACTTTGTGCTAAGTGCCTAAATATGACCATTGTTGTATGTTCCATTTTGCAAGTTAGGCCAACTTTGACTTAATGAGAAAACTTATTATTGAAATACAATTCAATATATTAAATAGTCACTACACAATATAGTAAATCTAAACAAGACAGAGACACTCGATTGCAATGACTTTCCACTATGTTATGAATGCCTTACGAGTTTTGAGATTATTTTTAAGATTTCTTTGAAATCGCGCTTATTTTGCTAGTAACATTTGTTAATTGAATCAATTTAATTGATAGCTTTGTGATGCCACCTGGCGAAGCCTAAAACA
The DNA here is from genome assembly GCA_023373905.1 of Rhizoglyphus robini. Lineage (NCBI taxonomy): Eukaryota > Metazoa > Arthropoda > Arachnida > Sarcoptiformes > Acaridae > Rhizoglyphus > Rhizoglyphus robini. The sequence continues at coordinate 602,660 of JAKIJQ010000005.1, read as the reverse complement.
ACCATTTGGCGGAAATATTCAAAATTGTAACATCATTTGTATAGTATACTATGATATATCACGAATTAGCTACCTAACAACCGGAATGATCAATGATCATCAAAAATCAATTTGACCTCAACACCAATTACTTTCAAAGGGAGATGACAATATTTAATTATTATTCATATCTAAAATTAGTGGTTGCTAAACAGTGCCAGTAAGATAGTGCAATGAATGAGCGCATTTACCACTTTGGCAGGTTTGTTGCCATGCGACTCAATCTGCAATTGCCAATCGGTGCGTTGATCAGTTTATCGTCACACCGTGATTGTTCCGATTGGTGTCTAATCGTTAGACTCCAATGGAAAGAAGCCGATTTTGTGTACAGTCACTGATCGATCATTTCACAAGTTGAGATCTGTTAGACAATGGTTTTTCTTTTTGTAGACACGTGGACATTTGGTTTGACTAATACATTTGTGGCTGTGCAATTCAGTGACACCAGTCGCAGTGTTGCATTTCCTCATGTGTTTGGCAAGTAAACACAAAATCAAACTTCATCACAAACCATAAGGCGTGGACAGCAAAATATAAATCGAAATGAATCCCTCAAAAACGTACGAAGATGTTCAATATCAAGAACTGAACGAAGAATCTGACAATTCAAACAATCAAGACAACTCACCCTCACGACGATGGATTGCGTGGGCTTTTGTTGTATCATTTCTTGGTATATATTTGATTGTGGTTTCAATTTGGATCTATGAATCAAGACAAAGTGATTCAAATGCAGACAGTGCTGACAACGAATTGACATACTCAATCGAAAGTACAACGAATAAATTCAATTCACAGTTGAATCTACTCGAGAGATTAATCAACCGAATCAATTCAACATTTCCATCAACTCACCAACTCAACAATTCAGAAACATTCAAATTGGGTGAAAGTGAAAGCAATCTTGCATTGCTTTACTCAAAAAGATGGAACGATTTGACGTTGGAAGGTGACCAAATGAAGTCGAATGTGAATTACTGCACACAAGTCAATTTGACTGATCCACTCAGAGTGAAACAGAACAATTTGTACTGGCAAGTGTTGTCAGTCAATGAGCCAGAGAGTGACAACATTCAAATGTATCTGTACAATGCTTACTATGACAATCGTGTGAGTGATGCACCTGTGGTGGTGCTCATTGCTGCCAATGATAAAGACAAATTGAGTCGCAAACGAAAGTGGTGGTGAGTAGAGTGCCAATTGGTTGATTCATTTGTTATATCGAAATGTCTTCCCAAGGTGTCTTCTATGGTTTGAGTCAATCAAATCACCAGTTCTAGTCGCAGTCTCTGATTACTACACGATGATGGGCGACAAGCCAGGTCTATACCATCCTGAGCTGATTACTTGTCCCATTCCATCTGCACACAAAGATGACATACCACAAGCAGTGTCACTGCAAACACAAGGCGACTGTGACAAAGTGGAGAATGAACCGAGCAATGTATTGCGAGTCAAATATGACCAACAAACCGACCAAACAAACGATCACAGCATTGGTGTCTGTGTTCAGGCATTTCGATTTAGCACATACGATGTGAGTGTTCGATTGGTCGAGTGGCTCGAAATGATCAAACTAATGGGTGCCGACAAGGTGTACTTTTATGTGTTTGGCGCGACGGATAATATGAAGAAGGTTCTGCAATACTATCAAAATGAAGTGAGTTCAATTAATAATGATTAATTCGGGTTGTGTAACCAGACAATCCTGCAGGGTTTAGTAGACTGGAGACGACTCACCTTGCCTGGCATTCAACCAAACACCGAATCTCTGTACAATCTGTACGCATACGAATTGGGCGAAAAGTTCTGGCCACAAGAGTTGGTAGAGTTGAACGACTGTTTGTACCGAAATATACACAGACACAAGTATTTGGCTGTGTTTGATATTGATGAGATGATTGTGCCAAATAAAGTCGACAATTGGCCACAATTGATCAAACAAGTGGAGGTATATCAAACAGAGTGACAATTAAATTAAACAATATTGATTCAATTCACTTTCAGAGCAAACAATCCTCATACAGCCTCAAGGAAAAGGCATTCTACGTAAATAGGCACTCGCACGTGTGCGAAGTGTACCAAGAAACTGAACGCGAAGGAAAGTCAATTCCATCTTACCTGTACATGAGTCGACACACTTACCGCAGTAAAGAATATTCAAAGTGGTCCAATATAAAATGTTTTCACCGAACGGACCGTGTGTCAGCGGTGCACAATCACGCGCCAATGCGTTGTGTTGGCGACAAATACTGCAACCGAATTGACATTGATCCAAGTGACAGTGTTCTGTGGCATTACAGACGCAATCAGTCACAACCGGGCATCAAGGGAAGAAACACAGACTGTCCAATACATGATCGAAGAACGTGGACATTTTATGAAACTATGGAGAACAGAGTGAGGAGCCAGTTGGAGGAAATATTCGATGATAGAGAGAGTTAGTGAATTAATAAAGTTTAATTTAAATATGACTACATTTGTAATGTTTATTCATGAGTTCAACAATTTAGAGCCGATGACACACGAGCGTCCTCTTCGACAGACATCGCGGACAAATGGTGACTTTCATTGTCAAACGAGACTAATGTCACACTTATGTTCACATTATTAGTTTGCATAATGAGTTTTCACGTGAGTGCCTTGCGAGCCACTTTCGCGCGTTGTTGTTTTTTCCTTTATCAACAAACTTCTCGAAGGAATAAACATCTGAACCAAAGTCCCTTCAATTACTGTGATCACAGTTCGTGCTCAAACCCAGTGAAACAACGTGTTCTGAGTATGATTTTCTTCTACTTTTGTGGCAGGCTCAAGTTCTTTTGTGTTGTCAACTTTTCCTGAAACATTCACTTGAAGATATTGTGTTTTAATATATTGTGAACACTACAAATCAATTGGGATGGCTCGTTTGACCACGACAAAATCGATCAATCTATTCCTGCTGCTGGTGACTTGTGCTTTTGTGGGCATTTGGTGTATTGCACATCAGTACAGCAGCAAGATGTTTCATTTGAGTGAACGGTACCCCTGCACTCAAGACAACATTCAGGGGATGGATTTTACGAAATGTTTGCTCACGAATGATACGAATGTGCTTCAATCTTGCTTTGATCAGTCATTTGATGGTCACCAAAATGAGAAACTTCTGAATCGATTCAACTTGTCCAACAATTATGCTCGACACTTTGATCCGGTCAACAATCCTAAAGGTACTTACATTGTTTGTTCTTTCTGGAAATTATTTATTCTGTCTTAGACAAGTATTTGTATCTCACACTAAAGCAAGTTGAACAATTGGACAATATCCTGCAGCTGCACGCGTTTAACAACTCGTCATTGACCAATCGTGTTGACCCAACCAAACCACGATGGCAAAACAATTTGACAAACTTTCAAATATCCGACTTTGCCAACATCACTCAAATCTTGCACGGTGCTCAGCCCTGCGACTACGACAGTGGGCACTATAGTGGCACGAAGTTGTCAGCAATTGTGTTCATCATTACCAAGCCTGACGATTTTAAGATTCGATCATTGATCAGGATAACTTGGGGAGCGCAATTTGTAGCTAAACAATCCATTGTTAGATTGTATTTCACATTTGGCTTGCCTTCATCTGCGAATCGGTCCAAATCAGAACTGGATTCACTGGACCAGTTGGTGAGGGAGGAATCTGACCAATTTGGAGATATTATTCAGTGGAACTTTGAAGACGGATATTACCGGCTGACCATCAAGTCTGTGGCTATGCTTCGGTGGGCGAGTGTCTACTGTCCGCTAGTTCCGGTTGTGCTCAAGAGCGACCCCGACTGCATCATCAATTACAACAATCTAGTCAAATTCACTGAGCAAGTACTACCCAATCTGAACAATAGTCATTACATCTATGGAAACTTGTTTAGACGCCCTGCAGTGCATCGATCTACTGCGAGCAAGTACTTCACCAGTTTTGCTAATTATCCACTGAGAAGGTATCCCGACTTTGTCGCTTGTTCGTGGTATTTGGCTGGTCGGTCGCTGTCTCTGTTCATGTATAGAAATGCACTACTTTACTCTATGCCTGCCTTTCTGTTGGAAGATGTGTTCGTGACTGGAATTGTGGCACAGAAGATCATCGATGCTCAATTTCCACTGGAACGCAGGCAAATGGATGGCCACGTGCACATTTGGGACTTCAAAAGAATCGACTTTCATCTTTACAACCAATCGATCATTCTCTCACAGGGCGTTGATGAATCCAATTTGCCACAGGTTTGGGCCCGAATCAAGCAAGGAGAAATGTCTGCCAAACAATCAAAGTGACCATGTTTTCGAAAAATCTGTTTTCATCATAATTGACAACTCAAATCCACACGACCAGTGCTCATTTCTGAGTATAACAGCTTGTATATAGAACAAATCACATTCCGATTTTATTTTATTTATTCATTTTACACTCGTAATCATTTTATACAATTTTTAAATTTAAATTTCAAAAACAATTTTGATTTGGAAAAATTTCTCCGATGAAACAGCAATATAATTCGCTTTGAATTTGGCAATAAATTTGATTCTACAAAATAAATTTAAATTATTTATTATTAAAAAGTTATTGTGAATTCACACATAGAAACGTACTTATAATTAAAGCTTTCGATGGAGAATTCGATTTATGACGAATTCTGAAGCAAATCTTTGATTTTCTTTGAAGTTTATTATTGGGTAAATTACAAGCCTTAGTGATTCTGATGATTTTCATCTTGACAAAAATGGAGACAACTTGATGTGATCAAATGAATTAGATAATGTGAGAAAGCATTTATACTTTCACACGACTCATGTGGCATTGCACTGATAAGTGCATGAATGAATGAATAGGTGATTTGCCACTGCATGCAGTATATGTTTGATTGGTCGGTTTGTGCGCGCTCTAAGTGTGACTGCAGGTGAGTGAGCAATGAGGCAATGCAATGCGCTTTGTGCATCCGAATTTGCCCATATTTAGACATAAACAGTGGCCATTCTTATCAGAGGGAGGCGGGTGCAATTGGTACATCAACCAGTTTGTGGTGTTGTGCACTACTCCACCGCACGGTCAAAAGAGTTACATTATCGAACATGAGATTGCAATATGGACCATATTATATGGTGATTGCTGATTGCATGGTGATTGCATTCGCTACATTGTGGTGCGAAAAAAAAACATTTTCTACGTCAATGGAATGTTCATTAGAAATATTGAAGCACTCTGTATTGACTTTACTAAAGCCTTTAGTATAGCTGTATAGCTTGAATGATTATTTAATAATTTTTATTATTAAAACGTGAGTGCAAAAAATGACACATTGTAATTAAACAGATTGAACAATTATTTGGCAAATTTTTGCATTACAAACATTGTTATAAATATGGCAATGCAGAAATTTAATCTTTACGAATGGCCACAGTGGTAAAACCTTTTCCATTCCAGATGGATTTAAATTGTTCCGGTATGGGATGTTCGACATATTCGTCCGATTGATCCAGAATTGAAAAGTTAATTTCTGAACATTTGGCACTAACAATCTCACAATTGAGCGACTCCTTGGAAAGGTAAACTTCGATGCCATCAACTTTGTCCAATGTAATGGTGGGAACAAGTCCGTTGACTTGTGCCTTCACTCGTTCACTGTTGATAAATTCCACCATTGAGACAATGTCATCGAAAAGAAGTGAAAACTTTTTGCAATTGTTCACAGTGATCGAGTTGACTTTTCCTCTCACCACCACCAACGAATCGGTGCAGTTGTAAATGACCACAGACTGAGACATGTTCGTGTCCCTGATGACCAACTGTGAATTGCCGTGTTGATTTTCCACCAACCATTTCTTGCCTTCCAATTTGCAGTTTGTTGGCAATTTTGGGGGCGACTTTTTGACCGGCACCGAAGTTTTCACTGATGAAGTCGATCTGTCATTTGCAGCTGGTGGAAGTGGCAATGGGACGACTTCTCCAATGGCTGCAGCAATTGCTTCGCCCTTGGCATTCCACACAAGACCAGTAGTGTGATTCTTGCGAACATAAAGCTGGAGTTCGGACAAAAATTGAATCCAAGACTTGGCCCAGTCCACCTGAGTTTGGTCTTTCTTCTTGAAACTGACCAGCACTCTGTTGGTGTAGTACTGGGCAGAGTCGAGCATTTCCTTCACAAAGGGACCGGGGGTGGGCGATACTGCGACCCAACCAAGTGCCGAAATGCCTTCAGCAATTGCGGACAAGTGGTGGCAAAATTCACTTTCACGGTTTGCTTCGCGAATTGATTGAATCTTGCCGATTAGTTCAAAGGTGGGCTTAAGTAGGCTCATCAGTTGGGAATCAGATGGCTTTTGAGATCGAGTCGCAAGTTCGATCAAATCACGTTGAGCAAAGACAGCTTGCTTCACATGGTCTGTTTGTTCTTTCACAATCGAGCCAACTTGTTCACTTAGTTTTGAAAAAGTTGCAAATGAATCAGACAGTATGTCCTCGTAACCGGCAATAGAGTTGGCAAACATTTTGAAGTGATTGGCCTAGTCGAGTTTCAATTTGGTAACAACCAAAAAGAATTGTTAAATCATTTTGACCAAAGTCGAGCATATAAATACTTTTCACGCGACACATGAGTGACATTGCACCAGTTAGCACTATCAAAATATGTTAAGTTTACTAAAAATATACCAAAACTGGTCGATTTGCGCGCGCAAACTGAGTGACAGTACAGGTGAATGAGCAATGTGGCAATGTTTTGTGCATCAAAATATGTCCATATTTAGACATAAACAGTGACCATTCTTATCAGAAGGAGGTTGTTGCCAGTGATACTACAAGTTGTGCTTTGTTGTGCCATTGCACAATTGCACTACTCCACCGTACCGGCAAAACGTTATCATTAGCGAACATAAGCTTGCAATATGGGGTCTGTGAATACATGGTGAGGCGAAATTGTGACCAAATAAGAAATACACTAAAGCTAACAAAATAAAACTCATTGATCATTTTCAAACACTCTGTAATGCACTTGGTTTAAACAAAATATTAAATTATTTTATTCCCAAAAATGGAAAGTTGACGGCATGATTCATTTTACCAGAAGTTATATCCTGCTCTAGGTCAAGGTCAATTTATTTTAATTGTATATTTTGTTCCATTTAGAAATTTGGTGTACCAAACTGAAAAATGCCCGCTTTGTGCTGACAGATTATTCTGAATTTATTTTAAGTCTCATAAGACTCATATTGACTCAAAAAATTATGGCACTAAATGAAATTTTTATACCGATAAATAATTCTGATGCATTTAAGAAGAATTGAATTGAAAATAGAATAATTTATTTGCTCGGTTGTTTATTTATAAATGTAATGTCTTCGATGTACATTGAATTATCCTCTTCAACATATACCAAAGATTACATTTATAAATAAAATACCGTGCAAATATATAGATCAATTTATTGGTAAGGTTAATAATATTTCTAATTAATTTATAAGTTAATAAGTTAATTCGTACATTGGGTTATATTATACTGTGAACAATTGTGGGTAATTTGAAAGAATTGATCAAATTAGAAGCATTTTCGATGAACGATACCAGGACCGGACTCGTCGTACTCCTGCTTGGAAATCCACATCTGCTGGAAGGTGGACAGCGAGGACAGAATGGAACCACCAATCCAGACCGAGTACTTGCGCTCTGGTGGGGCAATGATCTTGATCTTCATTGTGCTCGGAGCGAGTGCACTGATTTCCTTCTGCATTCGATCAGCTATGCCCGGGTACATGGTCGTGCCACCAGACAGAACAATGTTCGTGTACAGTTCTCGGCGTAGATCGACGTCACACTGAATGATCGAGTTGTAAGTAGTCTCGTGAATGCCTGCAGCTTCCATGCCCAGGAAAGATGGCTGGAAGAGTGCCTCGGGAGTGCGAAATCGTTCACTTCCAATGGTGATCACCTGACCATCGGGCAGTTCGTATGACTTTTCGAGAGACGACGAACTTGCAGCGGCCATCAATTCTTGTTCGTAATCTAGCGCAACATAGCACAACTTTTCTTTGATGTCTCGAACAATTTCTCGTTCAGCAGTTGTGGTCAAGGAATAGCCACGTTCGGTCATAATCTTGACCAAGTACTCAGTCAAATCACGACCCGCCAGATTGATTCGTTGAATGGCATGAGGCAGTGAGTATCCCTCGTAAATTGGCACCACATGAGACACTCCATCACCAGAGTCGAGCACAACGCCAGTGGTACGACCAGAAGAGTACAGCGACAGAACAGCTTGAATCTGAACATACATTGCAGGCACGTTGAATGTCTCAAACATGATTTGAGTCATCTTTTCGCGATTAGCTTTTGGATTGAGCGGTGCTTCGGTGAGCAGAATTGGATGCTCCTCGGGTGCAACTCGCAATTCATTGTAGAAAGTGTGGTGCCAAATCTTTTCCATGTCGTCCCAGTTGGTCACAATGCCGTGTTCAATTGGATACTTCAAGGTGAGAATACCACGTTTCGATTGAGCCTCGTCACCAATGTATGAATCCTTTTGGCCCATGCCGACCATGATACCCTGGAAAATATATATTAAATTTACAATATATGTAATTTAATCATATGACAAACCTGATGTCTTGGTCGACCAACAATTGAGGGAAAGACAGCTCGTGGAGCATCGTCACCAGCAAAACCAGCCTTGCACATTCCGGACCCATTGTCCACAACCAGAGCTGGGGTTTCGTCGTCGCACATTTTGAGTTTGAGAAAAAGTAGACTTTTGCTTTAAAGCTAATGTTCAAATGTAGTTCAAAACTGAGTTGAGTGAAACTTGTCTAACCTCTGAGTGCTTTTATATAAATTTACTCTACTCAATTGTGTGCAATTGGATCAAAACCCTCACAATCTCACATTATTATTTACTCATTCCAGAGGCAGAACACTAAAAGCATAGTACACAGCATTTAGGCGGGAAAAGCACTCAAACCAAAACAAATGTCCATATATGGACATAAACAAGACTCACTCGGCATCGATTGAGGGTTGTCCTCCTCTTGTCGATTATCTCACACCACTCCACCGCAACACACGATCACAACCAGTCTGTCTGCTTTTCGTATCGCCAGTTAGATTGCATTACTTGTGCAACTTACTCTCACATCACTGCTTTCCAGATTGCACTATCTACCATTAGTTGTCATTGTTACTTTATCAAATTGATTGTGCGTTTACCATTACCGGTCAATTCAAAATAGATTTGTCATGTCAATTAGCAAGTGAGACCCAAAGTTGACTTTGATCTATGAGATGATTTTGGAAATTCTTGCTTAACCGATAACCGAAAGCAGTTTTTGTCTTCATTCGGTAATTCAATTTTTGATTTTCTTATATGTTCAGCGTGGAACAGAGTTAGAATGAAACAAAAGGGACTGACATACTCTTCCTCTCGTGTCAGCCTTGCCTCAATAATTATTTGCACTAAACTGACTGAAACAGAAACCTTTGACAACGAAGTGCTTCAGTTCGGTTCACTTATTTGGTAAAAAATAAGACCACTAACTAAATAACAAATCGATTTGAAGTCATTTCATGAAAACATATTTCGCATAGCAAAGTTTAGTGAGTTTCAAATTGAAACGTAACACGCAATAATTCAATTGTTGTTCATCAATAATGCATAGCATGTGACATTTAGGTAACGGTGCCATCATTGAAACATATTTGATCAGACAATTTATTAAAGTAATTTTTAAAACGAATATAACTGCTTCTTGATCAAAATGTTCACTATCGCACATTATCGTCGATGTTATTACACTTTGATGAAGGACATTGTCGCAAGTAGAAATTCGTGGAGTGTCAAGTTAGTGTACTATCTCGATTGTCTAATCTTCATGTACTCTTTCCGAGTGTTATACATCGCATTGGAAATGTATTTAAATTATCAACTAAATCTATGGCATTATGATCCGATTGCCTACTTCTTACACGAAAACTCTTCTCAGTACGACCCTCCTCTCATGGTCATTCTATTTCTGTTTGAATGCTTCAACATGGCCAATCATGATGGACTGTATCGCCTCGATCCAAGCCGAACTGCATGGAAATTCTATTATCAATTGATTGTACAAAATCAAGATATTTATTACGACTGTTTGTTGAGTGAAAGTAACATGGATCGACTGATTAAACAGAAAAATAAAACTATGATGGGGAAAATTAAGAATTCAAAATATTACATACTACCTAATTTCATATTGAGATTTTACTGTAAATCAAAAGTAAACTTGACCATTTGGAATCGATTCGATCATGTTGACAAGATGAAGTTGCTTGAACATAAATTGACTCTTATACCAAACATGACAAACTATCTAAGAATTCGAGTGCTGAAGTGGCTGATTGTGTCCGATAGAGTTTGCTTTGCATTACAAATGTTTGGCTGTAAGTTGCAACTTGCATGCAATTTTGTGCAAATAAAATTAATTAATAATCAATTTACAGCTTTCTTGGCACTTGTACTGTGTCTCGTCTATTTTCCATTGGCCGCTCAACCATTTCCTTGGTTATTCACAATTTGGTTACTAATCGACAGTGTCATAATTTACTATTGCTTTCTCAAAATACTCAGATGTGCAATGTTCTTTTCGCTCTGTTCAATGTTGGCATCGATTGTCTATGTGAATTATCTCAAAAATTCTAATTCCGCGGTTGTTCGATTGATTCAACAGTTTCGGACCAAATCGATGACTCGAAAGCATTTTCACATTTTAAAGAAATTTTTGGTTGATCACACTTTGGTTTGTTATCTTTTGATATCGAGCAATCGACTGCTGTTTAGTCGAATAATGTTCACCTTTCTGTTGACCAACATTCCAATTCACATTTATCTCATCAGTCGAATTGTATTTATCAATCAAACTCAAATAGAGTTGACCATCACTTGGATTTCGCTGATGTATCAATCGGTAATAACCGAACTCACGCTGATTGCAATGGCTTGGAGCAGTCCAAAGTATCATGAGGCAAGTGCTTGGATTCCGACACTTCAGAGTTTGCTTAAGAAAAGCGAAATGACCAATTGGATGTTGTGGTACAAGTTGAAATATGACGACCTCTATAGTCGACTCATTTGGGGACCAAAGATTGCAATCACAATTGGACCACTCAAGGGCATTACATCGCTGACTATGCTTGAGGTTTGTGTGCGTTACTTTTAAATCATATTTATTAAATGCGTTTAAATGTAAAGCTTTCATTGATTTACACTGGATATCTGCTGATGGCTTTCAAACAGCAAATATTAGCCAAATTTGATTTGCACGGAAGCATTCATTGAAATTCATAATGATGAGCTTCCCACATTTGTAGCTTTCTATTTCTCTTCTCGTCCATGCATCTCTTTCCGAACCGACCAACATGTGTCATCTCTGCAATTGAATAAATGTGATATCGACTCAAATAGCGCAACTCATCAGGACTCAGATTCTCCGGTATGATTCGATGCACCAGCACTGAACGCACTTTGTTTTGACTTTGCTCATTGCGAATGCAAATCTGCTCAGCATTGGGAAATATTGCTGCAAATGCCGAACACAGTAGATTGGGACCGTTTCTCGACAGAAGAAATGAACTCAACTTAAACAGATTAACTTTTCGGATCGATTTGAGTTGAATCAGTGGCAATTCCTGTTCTTGCTGTGAACGTTCTAGCTGATTGACTTCCAGGGTTCGAAACCGAACTTCGGTCAACTGTTTCAGGTGCGAAATGTGGTTTGCAATCTCGTTAATTTTGACCTAAATCAAATCAATTATTATATTGCTTTAGTATTCAAACAGTCACTTACATCATCGATCCCAATTTCCAAACATTTCAAGCCGGGAAAGTGTTGACATATGAAATACAAACTTCCATCATCCAAATCGTCCAAACTCAATCCAATCAAGTTATCACCAAAATGAGGATTAATTTTGAATATTTTCTGCAGTTGATGGAAAGATATTCGGTCAATTGTCAACTGCTTCAGGTTAGGTCCAAGTTGTCGAGCAATTTCGACCACATCTCCTGCATAACCAATCAGTGAGAATACTTCCAACTGAGACAAAACCTGTGCCAGTGGAAATGTGTCCAAATTGAAGACATCTTTCTCGGAGAAAATTAATTTATTAAAAAATTCCAATCTTTTCAGTGATTTCAACGAATTGATTGTGCCACACAGTTGGCTCAGAAAGTCTTCATCTCCAGGAATGTCACCGAAAATGGACAAACTCGCCAGATTTGGCCATTTTTCGAGTAAAACCGGGAAAAGAATGAATGCATTCTTGTTGAGATGGACAACGAGATGATGAATGTCTGGAAACAGTTCAGTCAAGATGTCGAAAATGTCCAAATTGTCAATAGTAATCACCAAGGAATCGTCCTGAGCAGCATCTTTGAACACGAGATGTTGATCATCTTCACGACAGAAACTGATCAAATCATTCGAATAACGATAAACACTTTCAAATGACACAAACAATTTCAGCGATCTCTTCGATTGTGTTATTCGCTCAATCACCGAATTCCATCGAACACAAATTGGACGCAGTTGGATCAATTCTTGTAGGGAAAATTGTTTGAACAACAAAAGCATACAATCGTCATGAAGACTATTGATGTTCATTTTTGGGTTGTGTGAGACAAAGTTTTTCGGCTAGAAAACCACAAGGCAAAGTGCCTGAATAAGTGAATTTATGAAAATATTCAAGAAAATAACTCAATTGCATTCAGTTGCATCAAGCAATTGAAATCAAGTCGCATTTTATACGACTTACATGCACTCGATTATATAGAATATAGAAAGTGAGAGAGAACCACTTTAAGGTAGATGTAGATGTTTAGTTTCGTAAAGTCATTCGCCGAATTGCACCTCAAGTGCACTGCACACATTGCCAGTTTCTGTATCTATTTATAAACAGAGTAGCGAGATGCATGTATTTGAACTGACAATTACCCAATAAAGTTTATTATTGTTTGTAAATAATGTAAGCACAAGTAAAAGTAAGTATATCTCAGGAGCACTTTCTGTGCACAATCGAAGCGCCATTCTCCTCATAGTCCTGTCTGGCAATAGACATTTGGCCGAATTGAGGCAACGATGCCAGTATGGAACCACCAATCCACACTGAGTTGATCCGTTCTGGTGGAGCAACAATTTTCACATTTACGGCAGCTGGTGCAAGTGTGGCAATTTCTTTGTGTATTCGTTCGCTAAATCCAGTAAACATTGTACTGCCACCGCAAAGTAGAATGTTTGCGTACAAATCGCGACGAATGTCCATGTCACAGTTCATTATCGACTGGTAGACCATTTGGTGTATGGCTGGGGGCTCGGGGTCAAAGTAGTTGTCTTCCGTGTCGAGTAATGTTGGCTTGAACAGTGCTTCTGCACAGCGAAATTGTTCATCTCCAATTGTGATCACTTTTCCATCAGGCAATTCGTACGATTGTTGCACTGTTGAGATATCTTTGTTTAATTCCTTTTCATAGTCGAGCGCAACGTAGCACAACTTTTCTTTGATACCACGTGAAATTTCAATTGGTAAAATTTCGGCTGGTTTTTTAAATGAATATTGTCGCTGATGAAGTAGTCTTGCAAGATAATCAGTCAGATCACGACCGGCAATGTCAACTTGTACAATCGATTTGGGTAAGGAGTATCCCTCGTAGATGGGCACAGAATGTGTCACTCCATCGCCCGAGTCGAGCACAACGCCAGTGATACGACCAGAGTGGTACATGGAAAGGACCGCTTGAACGGCGATGTACACTGAGGGCACATTGAAATTTTCAAACATAATTTGAACCATTTTCTCTCGATTAATTTGAGGATTCAATGGTGTCTCAGTGAGCAAGATGGCATGATCCTCGGGTGCAAGTCGAAGCTCATTCGAGAAGGCGTGTTGCCATATCTTCTCCATATCATCCCAATTGGTGATTAGTCCTCGTTCAATTGGATATGTCAATTGTTGCTTTAAATAACAATTGCTATATTTAGTAATAATCATTTATTGATTCACTTACATTATTCGAACCACCAATGACAGTTGGGAATAAAGTCTGCGGCTCATCTTGACCGGCAATGCCAACTTTCATCATACCGGAACCATTATCGATCACAATGGTGGATAATTTGTCAATGGACATTTTTAAAATTTATTATAAATTATTTTAGAGGTAAGTAGATTGCAAACAAAAGTTTCCAGTTGTATCTCACAAATCTGTCAGTGAGTCCGAAAGCAAACATACAAAACAACTAAGCTCATATAATTAGTGTATGATGATTGCCTCGACAAACATTTGCAAACTGAAATTACTGAGATAAGCTTTCGGGACGAGGCAATATAAGTAGCCATAGTTTTATGGTCATTACATGCCAACTGAAAATAATAGTTATTATTCTTATTCCACGCAACCAAAATGTACTTTTAAAAACAAGTTCGTTGGACAATTCCCGGACCTGCCTCGTCGTATATTTCTTTAGTGATGCACATCTGATGGAAGGTTGACATTGAGGCCAAAATGGCGCCACCAATCCAGGCAGAGTACTGACGCTCAGGTGATGCACAAATGTTGGTTTGCACTGATGCATTCTGAGATGTGAGCTCCTTATGAAGGCGTTCGGCAATTCCAGGAAACATTGTACTGCCACCAGACAGAACAATGTTCGCATACAGTTCTCTGTGAATGTCCTTGTCACAGCTCATAATGGCACTGTCGATCATTTGGGCAAGTTTAGGCAAGCCCAAGTTTGTACGAGGGTGAGTAGATGATTGAAAGAGTAGTTCTGGACAACGAAATCGTTCATTGCCGAGTGTAATTATCTGACCATCGGGTAGTTTGTATGACTTTTCCACAATGGACGAGTTCATTTCTTGTTCTAAATCCAAAGCCACATAACACAACTTTTCTTTGATATCGCGCACAATTTCACGGTTCAAATCTGCAGTCAATCCACGCTCAAGCAGAATATCCTTCAAATAGTCAGTGAGCTCACTACCGGCAGTGGCAATTCGATGTATGGCATGAGGCAGTTGATGGCCCATGTAGATAGGCACAATGTACGACCATCCTTCAGTGCCACACTGCACGACCACACCAGTTGTGTGTCCCGAAGTGTACATCGACAGTACAGCTTTACTTGCCACATACAGAGCTGGAACATTGAAAGTCTCAAACATGATTTGAGTCATCTTTTCGCGACCACTCGGATTTAAAGGAGCAGACTCACTTAGCAAAACTGCTCGTTCTTCAGGTGCGGCTTCAAGTTTGTTGTAGAAAGCGTGGTGCCAAATATTTTCCATATCATCCCAATTGGTGACTGAACCCTGCTCGATTGGATGTTTCAAATCAAAACAGGCCCGTTTCTTTTGAGCTTCTTCACCAGCATACCAATATTTGAATCCAAACCCGGGCTTCAAAGAAAACAGTAATAAGTGTCCAACAAAACAATACATCACAACTTACAAAGCCTACGTAGCCCCTTGGCCTACTAACGACAGAAGGGAAAATAGATTTCGGTGCACGTTCTCCAGCAAACCCACATTTGATAGTCGAAGTGCCATTATCGATCACCAGTGACAGGTCAATAGAATCTTCCATGTTTTCACAATGATAACAACTTCGTTCAATCTAGTGAATTAAGAATTAAATTTTTTTTGTTTTTATTTGAAAAAAATCAATCGTGATCTTTAAAATTTCTTGCGTGCAAATATGCAAATGTCAATGTATTTTTAGATTTTAAAAGAGTTTCCGTTCTTAACTACAAATCAATGTGCAATAGTGTAAACACATGATTCCAGTTAAATGACGTTTGAGTACACAAATAATCTGCAAAAAGTATTCAAATAATAATAATTGATTGCTTGCCATACAATCCAGTTATAATTCCTTAGTATCAAACTGAAACATATTAGTTGCATATTTTGAACTCACATGTGCAACACCAAACCAGTGTAAACATACTTGCGTCCCTAACTGTACACACATTATAGCAACAATGCCTTATCACAGATCACATAAATAACCCGTTAGGTTACATTCGCAAATGCAATTTATGTTGTGCAATTAATTTTTAAGCTAACAACTGGTGAATATTAATATTAATATTGTTTTTGTAAAGGTGTTCCATGGTTGAGCTATTGATACATAAATTAAAGATAAGATATGTAAAATATTTTAAAGACTTATTTTAAACTTCAAACTCTAATTGTTTGGACTTTGCTGAAATAGTTCTTGATTAAAGTTGGCTCAATGGACAGATTGGATTTAAAGGCATTTTCGGTGCACAATCGATGGGCCAGATTCGTTGTATTCCTTCTTGGAGATAAACGAATCTGCAAATGAAGGCAAAGCAGCTTGTTTGGAACCACCAATCCAGGTTGAATTTTTCCCATTTGGTGACACAACTACTCTAACAGTAGGTGTAACATTTTTTGTGTTCAATTGTTGATCGAGTTTTGACTTTGCCAGTGCAATAATTTCATCTTGCAAACGACTCTCAATGCCTGGATACATGGTATTGCCACCGGACAGCACAATGTTGGCGTACAAGTCATTACGAATTCCGGTATCACATTTCATGATCGAACCATCAATCATTCCATGTATTCCTCTAGAATCCATTCCCAAGCCAAACAGTGGTTTGAACATTACTTCGGGACAAAGGAATTGTTCCTTTCCAATTGTAATCACTTGACCATCGGGTAATTCGAATGGTTTGGGGTCAGTAGCAGTGTTCATTTCTCGCTTAGGGTCCTTTGCAACGTAGCACAACGTTTCTCTGATGTCGCGCAAGACATTTTTGTTTGCTACTCGCTCTCCTGAGTACTGAATACATAGGGTTTCCAGATGTTCTGTCAATTGTTGAGCAGCAAAATTACATTCTTGGACTGCGCCTTGAAGAATGCCTCCTTGGAAGATTGGTACAACACGCGTGACTTCGTGGCCAGATTCCAGCACAATGCCTGTATCTTTTCCAGAATTTAAAAGTGCCAAGACACTTGAGTTAGAGACATTCATTGCTGGAACATTGAAAGTCTCAAACATGATTTGGGCCATCTTTTCTCTGTTGATTTTGGGGTTTGTTGGCGCTTCGGTCAACAGCACTCTTTGCTCCTCTGGAGCAACGCGCAGTACATCGTAAGTGTGATGCCAAATCTTTTCCATTTCATCCCAATTTTCCACAATTCCTTGTTTTATTGGATAACTCAAAGAGAAGCCTCTGCTTGACTCCACTTCAACTCCAACATAGAAATTCTTTGAATTCTAATTATAATGATAATTATCAAATTGGTCGTAAGTAAATTAAAAAACAAACCGAATAAGGATTTTTCTTTTCTCCAACAACAGAATGAAAAACAGCTCTCGGTGCATCATCTCCGGCAAAACCAGCTTGAATTGTCCATGAACCATTGTGAATGACGGCTGTAACAGTTTCATTGTCGCCCATTTTGGACTTGTTAATTTATCATTTGTGCACAAAAGTACCTCCAAAATGGCCTTAAGAATACGCTTTTACCAGTATCATGAACACTGCCGAGGCTGGTCTACTTGGAAACTATCACTAGCTCCACAAGTTTATAGCATACAATACCATGGTATGCATATACCGTAAACTCTCAAATGTTATTTCGCGTTTCTGTAAGCATTCATACAAACAAATTTAAAAACTGTATTATGAAAGCAAATATATATAGTGTTACTAGTTAATTATAAATTAAAAATAGAAAATAATAATATTCAAAGCATTAAGAATATCTTTGGGAACTTCGAAAGCCTAATAATAAGATGAGGCTGTACAGTATTAATATATTAAAGTGTATTAGTATTAGGATTCCTGGAAAACATTGTACATAATAAATCATCTGCAATCTTAATTATTAAGATAGCACACATAACAAACATACGTTTATCAAATTGGCAGCACCAAATGAGTTTGCGATGTAATCCACTACCGAATCTAATTGAAAAGCTTCCCATCATGAAGCTGATCTAATGCACAAACCTATATTATTAATATTATATTATATTATTTAGGCTATATAACACTAGAATGTATCACTAAATAATTTATTTATAAATAAACAACCGTGTCAAGTGAAATGATTTGACATTTGTTTTGTTTATGTCAATTGGCATTAAGTATTTATGGTCATTTATGAAAGAGTCAATTTGGTTTAGAAGCATTTTCGGTGCACAATCGAGGGGCCAGATTCGTCGTATTCCTGCTTGGAAATCCACATCTGCTGGAAGGTGGACAACGAGGCAAGAATGGAACCACCGATCCAGACGGAGTACTTGCGTTCTGGTGGGGCAATGATCTTGATCTTCATGGATGGTGGGGCAAGGGAGGTGATTTCCTTCTGCATACGGTCAGCAATGCCTGGGTACATGGTGGTGCCGCCTGACAGGACAATGTTGGCGTACAAGTCCTTTCGAATGTCCAAGTCGCACTTCATGATCGAGTTGTATGTGGTTTCGTGAATGCCTGCAGCTTCCATGCCCAAGAAGGATGGCTGGAAGAGTGCCTCGGGGCAACGGAATCGTTCATTGCCAATGGTGATCACCTGACCATCGGGCAGTTCGTATGACTTTTCCAAAGTAGACGAGTTGGCGGCAGTGTTCATTTCCTGCTCAAAGTCGAGTGCAACATAGCACAACTTTTCCTTGACATCGCGAACAATTTCTCGTTCAGCGGTGGTGGTGAAAGAGTAAGCTCGTTCAGTGAGGATCTTCACCAAGTACTCGGTGAGGTCGCGACCAGCGAGATCAATTCGGAGAATGGCATGAGGCAGAGCATAGCCCTCATAGATTGGCACTGTGTGCGACACACCGTCACCAGAGTCCAACACAATACCGGTGGTACGACCTGAGGCATACAGCGACAGGACAGCCTGAATCTGAACATATGTGGCTGGTGTGTTGAAGGTCTCGAACATGATTTGGACCATCTTTTCTCGGTTCACCTTGGGATTCAATGGCGCCTCGGTCAACAGAATTGGGTGCTCCTCTGGGGCAACTCGCAATTCGTTGTAGAAAGTGTGATGCCAAATCTTTTCCATGTCATCCCAGTTGTTGACAATGCCGTGCTCAATTGGATACTT
Organism: Rhizoglyphus robini; assembly: GCA_023373905.1. Lineage (NCBI taxonomy): Eukaryota > Metazoa > Arthropoda > Arachnida > Sarcoptiformes > Acaridae > Rhizoglyphus > Rhizoglyphus robini. The sequence goes on along the minus strand of JAKIJQ010000005.1, from coordinate 583,489 downwards.
CAAGGTGAGAATACCTCGTTTTGACTGAGCCTCATCGCCGACATATGAATCCTTTTGACCCATGCCAACCATGACACCTTGGTGTCGGGGTCGACCAACGATCGAGGGGAAAACGGCTCGTGGTGCATCATCTCCAGCGAAACCGGCTTTGCACATGCCGGAGCCATTATCAATGACCAATGCTGCAATTTCGTCGTCGCACATTTTGAATTTGTTTATTGGTATATCTATTCAAATTGGTGAATTAGTATTGAAAAGCTGAGACAATGGAAGATGGACTTACGGTATTAGAGAAATGCAAAATGGAATGTGAGTGTGAGATATATCAAAGTTAGTCTGACAGTGTGTCGAGTGCCACGTCAATTAAAAATGTGAAATGCCAATGTAAAGCAGTCTTTATAATGTGTAAAAGTGTTACAATGCAGGAGGTCACACAGGCACAAGATTGTTGCTGATAAGTGCAATTGGCTTGCTGCTTATCGGTCTTGTAGTATATCTCAGATACAGTCCACCAAATGTCGCACTTCGGATGTGCAACACATGTGTGCCAACAATATAATGTGTTTGAGGCTGGACCAGAGCACCAGTTTGCGACCATATTTGGGCATAAAAGCTAACCAACAATCGAGCCAAGGCGGACCACTGCTCGAAGGTGTGCATTGCAATTAAATTATTATTGAACCTATGCATTAGTGTTGTTTGCTCGTTATCAACAGACTGCAGTCATGACAGACGCACACACACACGCACACAGGGCAATAATGCAATATGAGATGGTCCACATAACTCATTTATCACATTGGAGATTGATGGAACGATAGCGATGCATACTCGACACTGTCGAGACAACCATCACACAACACAGCCTTATAACTTGAATGCTAATGCAATTAGTCTACCAAAGTACTGATAGTGCAACACGTTAGTTACATCAAACAAAGCGACTGCTTTCACTTTCCTTTTTGGTGCTTGAGGTATTTGATCAAAGACTAGACATTGTAATAAAGTGGTAATGCAAGTACTGTTCTTATGAAAATGTTGGTTTAGGCCTAAAAGTATATATCGAGATGATTAGTGATGACAAAGACGAATACTTCATTTAGTACATAACTTTATTGGACAGTGCATTTTAAGGGCAATCGATTAAGTGACACTGAAATCTTTACCAACTCTGAAAATAGCCGTGAGCATCGTCTCTGCTCTGTATTTGTTGATCATAGTCCCACATTCTCAGCATTCTATTGCGCTTTTCCTGTTTGCACTTCACCTTATGTCGTCCTGCATGATTCAAATCGAGTGACGAGTAAATTTTGTATCGCTCTAGATAGCTCAATTCAGAAGGAAGCAAATCATCTGACTTGATTCCAGCCAGAACGGCAGGCAATGCGCTTGGTGATTCATTGCGGACGTAGATGTGCTCTGCATTGGGAAATACAGTGGCAAATGTTTTGCACAATATATTTGGTCCGGACAGAGAGGCCGAAAAGACGTTCAAAGTAAAAATGTGCACTTGCTTGATGTTCGCCAATACTTGGTATTGAGACAGACTGGGCATTGGTTGACCTTCATCGGGCTTCAACTGATCAACGCCAAACACTTTGAAACGCAACTCGGTGAGATGTTTCAGCTGTTGGACACTGCTGGCAATGTCAATGAGCTTTACCTGAAAATTAATTTAATTAATATACTTTAACTTAAAAGCAAAAATTTAAAATCAAACCTCATCAAGACCAACTTCCAATGACTTCAGTGCCGGAAAATGAGCACAAACAAACTCGAGACTTTCTCTACATTGATTGTCCGCATTGAGGTAAGTGACATTTTGACCAAAATTAGGATCTTCTCGAAACAGTTCTCGGAGTTGCAAAAATGAAATTGGGTTCAGTGTCAACTGTTTCAAATTGGGGCCCAACTGAGACAAAATTTGCACCATTGCGGCTTGGTATCCAACCAAAGAGAACGATTCCAGTTGAGAGAACACTTGTGGCAACCGAATCTCGCCACTAAGCGGAGTGAAAAAGTGCAAACTTTTCAATGATTCAAGTGAATTGATTGACCGCAGCAATGCTTCCTGATGGTCAAACTTATTGTGGGGCATACAGCCGAATATGGTCAAACTAGTGAGTCCGGGCATTCGGTCGAGCAAAATGGGCAGAAAAGCAAAATCATTTTCATTCAAGTAGACCACCAGTTGTTGCACACCCGGGAATAGGTCCACCAACAGGTGACACACCTCCTCGCTGTGCAGTGGCACAATCAAATCATCATCCTGTCCATTGTTGACCAACTTGTATTCTTGTGCTCCTTCGGCACAGTAACTGACCAATTCATTGCAGTATCGGTACACGCATTGGAAAGAGGAGAACAGTTTCAATGTTCGTCTCGACACAAAAAAGTTCTGCTCAATGATAACCTGCCATCGTGGACAGACCGCTCGTAAATGAATCAACTGTTGCGTGGTGAATTGACGAAACAACAGAATCAAACAATCGTCGTCCAGTTGGTTGACATTCATGGTGCTCAATGTTGTGATTATTGTTGATGGATCCATGATAGCCTCGAGATGATGATAAGGTTGAGGAGGCAAAGTGTGAGTTGCGAATTGATTCGATCGATTACACTGCTCGATATATTCGTGGTTATGGCAATAATCGAATGTGCGGGTGAGGCACAAATAAATCAACGATTTACATTCACTTATTGAGAATCTCGAGTGAGCATGTGTTGCGGCAACATTATTGACATCTGCCACTGGCCAATTGGCCTGTGAGCGCAAACTCATGTTCTCCCACCAAGACACTCACAATCTCGTGGTAGCGGCACATTGCAATGAATGAACTAATGACCTCACGCAAATGTACTTCTTCTTTACGTCGATCGAAATAGCGACTAAAATATACGCGCCAGTTGAAATAGATATTTGGAAATTGACAGAGAATTCTAAATTGAAATTTGTATTTTTAATTAATCGGTAATATTATAATTAATTTATTGAAAAATTAGGTACAGTACATTATTATCTCGAAAAGAACAAAGTTTCAATACTGACAAGAAAGTTTATGTAAACAAATAGCACAAATGTACATGAATGCTCTATTTGGAAAAGCCATTTGGAATGAATTGTTGTTGATTGAATTGATTCAGTTGATTCATTTGATTGAGTTGATTCACCTGCTGAGTTAGAGCCATCTGTCGAATCAGTCTCCGTTCGTACAAAGTGAGCGGCATTCGTCTCAACCTGATTCGATACATGAGCGAGCGCATTCGCGGCATTTGTTCCACTGGCGCAAGCATCATACCACCAAGTCCATCGTCCACAGCAATCATCATTGTAGCTCGTCGAGGTAACATCGAATTGGACGCCATCAGTGGATTGTTGACTGGTGAATTGACTAAATCGTCCGGTGACAAAAACACAGATGAATATAGAGTTGAGGATTTATCCATTTTAGCAGATTGGGGCAACTTTGCTTTTTGATCGGTGGAAGAAGATGAAGAAGTAGAAGAAGAATCAGCGTTTGACTCTTCTTCCGTTGAATCAACTGACGATTCTGGACGTTCACAGTTAAACAAATTAGTTGCACAAAACAGTAGAATACATATTTTTAAATAGAAATAATAACTCATTTTAGCAACATTCAATATCCACAGAGTTTATTCGTTTCTTTGTGTGTGATACAAAGTAAAAGTGTCGAGAAAATGAAATGAAAGTGCCAACTTGGTGATTATTAAATATGTGTCTGAGAAATGTCCCTTCGTTGGTTAACCAATTGGTCGTGCGAGAGAACAGGGAAAGTGCACTGTTGTGTGTCAACCTAAACAAACATTGATCGAAGTGGTTCGATTGGCGCCAACTAGGAAACATTTATTTGTGTTTGTTAGTTTGTTTCACACGCGAAACACCGGTGATGACCTCCTCAAAAGTAAAGTGAACATTTTCTCCACTCGAGTCATTATCAGGTGTATGAGAGTTGATCGTTTTCTAGTACCGAGTATGTCACTTAAACTCACACAAAGTAACTTCACGTTGGACAAGTACAAAACATCATCAAAATGTCATTATCCTTTCGGGTTTGTTTGTATATCGCGTGGAGAGTGGTGGTAATTGTTGTTATTATTGTTGTTGGTGCAATAACATTAACACTACCGTTTGGTAGTGGACAACATACCAAACTTGTTATAAAAATGATTGGTTTTCCAAAATACCACAAATTGTATGCCAGAAAATACCAGAACAAGTCGAGCACTAAATTGCGGGTGTCGAGTTGAACGATTGTAAACAATTTATATTAAAATACTAATATATACAACAAATCAATTACATATTTATTTGGAAATAAACTTTGCGATAAAAAAAAGTATAACGAATATTTCAATCCAATTAGACCAAATGCAGCAATTGCAATTAATAAAATTATTATATTAACTTTAACTATTTTATTACATTTGCAAATTCTATACGAAATGAAAATCTATTTATAAATATCCAATTTAACCACAAATTACTTTCATTTCAAGTTACCGAAAATTCTAGAAATCATTAAAATTATTATTACTTTTCTAGCCTGTCAAAAAGTGGTTAAACATCTGCAGTGCCGGTCCAGGCATGTCCTCAGGCACCATATGACCAGCCCCACGAACGGTGGTAAAGGTGAGATTCTTGTCGAATCGTTTCACGAACCCACCAACATAACCCGAATAGTACCAAGGTGCGTACGGTGAAACAGTTGGATAGCCGAGTTGTTCCACAAACCTACATGTACGATTTGGTTAAAACACACAATGTTTGTTAAACACAAATCACTCGCCATTTAGCACCAATAAAATTGCATGCCCCATCCAGGTCTCCATTGTAGATCAAAACTCTGATTTCATTTTCGAGTAAGTATTTAATATCGTCTGCCATCGATCCAAAGCCCCAAGTGTATCTCATCTTGTAGCTAATTTCTGTCCATTTGTCTGCAATTAGTGACTCGTCCACATGAATGGCTCGTTTCACCGGCTCTTGATTGAGCCATTGTTCAAGTTGACGACTATTCCAGCAAGAAGGCAAATCATCATTGGGCTTGTCTGTAGGTTTGGTGTTGCAGTTCTTGTAGATATTATTGTGATACGGAATGTCTTGGAATATCTGATTCAAAGTGACGGTTGCATTCAAATTGTCAATCAATCCGTGGTAATAGTAAAAGTGACTGATGGATTTATTGTTCAAATCCCAGTCCAACAGTCCATTTCCAATTGTAATTCCTTGGAGAGGAAATTTAGTATTTTTCAACACTTCAATTGCGAGTTTGGGAATGTATCGGGCAGCGTAACTTTCCCCCGCAATGAAGAAACCGTTTTGACGAAATTGTGGAAACTTATCAAAGAAACTTTGAACTGCACCGAAATTTTGTTTTGTAGTCTCATCATCGTTGGTAATGTAAACTCTGGTGTTGGGTCGATAGGAAAATCCAACTCCAGTTGGCGATTCAACAAACAAAACATTTGAGTTCTGATTCCATGCGAATTGATTCGCCGTCAAGGTTCCATTGAGTTCCATTCGAATTGGACCCAACTCACTGAAAGCGCCATAGAGCGAGGAAAATCCAGGCCCACCATTTAACCACAGAACAAGTGGGTCAGACTGTGGATGTCCAGATTGGGACTCAAAGAACCAGTAGAACATTCGATTTTGATTGATCGATTCAAGGTAGCCGGCATAATGGCGATAGTTTAGTGAATAGTTGACACCAGGCAAGACAGTCACTTCATCTGCTTGACCTGGAAAGGATTCCGAGCAAATTCCAAGTTGACAATTATATAAGCCCAATGATAAAACCAGGTAAAGCTTAGATAAATACATTTTCAATGTCTCTCTTTCAGCTAAATTCAAGAACTGACAATTTTGAGAGATTCGCTGTTCAATTGGGGGTCGAGTTTCTATTTGGGCACTAATTACAAACCAATAAATCAATTAATATTTATTACTGGTTTAATTATCAAGCGAATGTAGGCATAGATAATTAAATTAATATACAAATCAATAAATTGATTTTAGATTAATATTGGTTTGGACTAATCAACTAAATGGCACATTTTTTCAAATTTTGAGACTCGCCGATTATTTTAGGGTCATTGAGCTTTCATGAAAATGGTAAATTATCAATAAATACAAACACATATAATGTAATACTTTGGATTCTATTCAACATTTCTATCAAGAGGTGTCTTATAGATTTTTAAATTGACAATGAATTTAAGGAATTAATTTTTTAAATTCAAAATTGCACAACATACAAAAAGTCATGAAATGTATTAAAAATATTGGAATATGATGCCAAACTTAAGTAAAATTGTATACAATTTAAAATAAATAATAAACATTGGGATACATTAAACGATATGTGAAAATAATTCTTTAAGAACAGTTTTTAAAATCAACATTGCCATCTAATGGATACTTTGCAAATGATTTGCGATGACCGATAGTGAGCATTCAATAGTTGTGGCACTTTCCGAGCGGGCCAGTGCAATATTGAAAAGTTTCAATTTCATTCTCCTTAAAATGGTCACGTGCATAGTGGAACACTTGGAGGGTGGCTTTTGGGAAAGTGGTTTTGAGCATGGTCAATGGTGGCACTAGGCCAACAACAGCCGACATTGCATGCAACAACAAAAAAGCACATGGCGCCACCGGAGTATATAGTTTGAGTGTGTTGCTTTGTGTTGACGACGAAGTGTTTTCACAACAAGAGCTTAACTCATTTCGGCTTGCCATTTTTAAGTTAACTGTTTTTTGAATCTACTTAAATCAACTATATCTATATAGTACCGTTAATAATTGAGAAGGTCATCAATGTTCACTCAACATCAAGCGAAGGCACACTTTTTACAATCGACATATCATTACTTTTATTACTTTTGGTAATGCACATTGCCAACTGGGTTGCTTATTGATTATTATTATCGTACTGCCTGGCTTGGATTAAATTAATTTGATGCCAATATGGCTTATAATTCTACAGGAAATGGAGAATCTTACCAGCAAGTTAAACTGGGACCACAAGAGAATCTCACAAATGTTATTATGAATTTGTCCGATCTTGAGGTTTGTTTATGATTGTTTATTTTTTGCATAATTTTTTTTTACTTTGAATCACAAATTTTGTATCTTCTATAGAAAAGAGTGGTCAACAAGGCAATTGAGTCAAATCTTATATTGATGCAATATGGTCAAGAGAGAATTGTGTCACAACTAATCGAAAATAAGTTGCCCGAAACAGCTGGTTCTTTTCATGAGAAAGCACGACGGATCATTTTTATAGAGCAAGATGAACAATTTGTTAATAATCGTTATGAAAAACTTAAATCACAGTTACCGAACATAGCTGTTGGAAAAGTGATGTGCACTATTGAATCTGATGGGACTTGCTGGTCAACTGAATGGACAAAGTGTTGGCATGAAAGTCGAGTGATTGTTTGTCAATTTAAAATGTTGTTTAGTAAGTTGATTCAATTTGTTATACTTGACAGCAGTTTTACATTCTATTCATAGGTTTGATTTGTCTTCGTTTGGTTCAGTTTGAGTGCATCAATCTGCTCATATTCGATTACATTCGTGTGGACGAATGTTCAATTTTATGCACTCAACTAATGGACATGTATCGAACTGAGTCAGTAGAACAACGTCCACGAATATTGGTCTTGAGTGAAATTAAAAGTTTGATTACACAAACGACCACAAATATCAGAGAATATATCACCAAATTGGAGAACATGTTTTGTGCTACATTGGAACATGAATTATATGTTCAGAATATCAAAACTGTTCAGGTGTTTACGTGTTTGACAGATGATGATTATGATTTTCGTGTTCGAATTCGCAGTCACTTATCAAATAGTAATCAATGTATTAAGAAGGCATTCAAACAAGCCATAAGCAATTGGAATCAAATTGCACCAGATATTAAAGTTAGCTGGGTAATTATTGAAGCTCAGAAATTTTGTTTTTCAATGGGGCCTTGGTTTGCCGTGCAAGTCATTCAATTGCTCATCGAAGCATTTATCTCAAATCCAGTGTCAATGTCATTGATTACAGAGTTGCAAAATTTACAGAAAAACATTTTTGAGAGTTTTCAACCGAGTGATTGCACCGAAAAGGAATTGCACTTGTTAAAGTCACAGTATCAAACAAACAAACTGCAGTCTTTACTTAAACTTTTGACCATCTTTCGTGATAATTTGAACTGCATAATATATTTTTACCACCCATTGAACGCAAATGTCGTCTTCCGATGGCTCAAGTACATCTCCAAACATGATCCAACTTATGGCTTTATCAGGCCTGGCTTTGCTCAAGAATACAGACACGAGAAAGCTGTTCTTCGTTATAACTTATACGATGAGACCACCAAAGATTATAAACAACTGTTTGAGCAAAAAATGATCAATGTGCTGGTCCAAGTCAATTGTGATTACAGATTCGATAAGCCAAACAGTGATTTGGTCATCTGTTATGATTATCCTTCGAGCTACTGTGCTTTTTCAAGATTGAAGAGTTGTGTCCGTGACGAGAAGTCGCTCTTTATAATGTTGGAAAAATATTACAATTATGAAAGTCATACAAAATTATTAGAAAATTATTATCAATTTGAGGAATATTGCAAGCCCGATCTATATCAAAATCATAAATTTAATCTTAAAGTTGATAGATTAGGGAAAATAGATGCTTCTGCAAAATTGCCTTCAATCATTCAAACAAGTGTAGCAATTCTCACTGAAAAGCAAGCACTGGACGTTCTTAGGCAATACCTTCTCAATTTGCCTCATGACATTTTGGTCGATACTCGAACGTATCACAAAGAGATCAATTTGCAAGCAAATGGAGTTAAATTGTATCGCTTTGTATTTGTACCACCAATCAATTGTCCACTGACCAAAATTGTTTATGGTGAATATCGCCCAAATATAAAAGATGCCAAGAATATTTGTGCTTTTGAAGTGTGCAAGTTATTGTACGAAGAGGGAGAATTAGACGACAAATTTAAATCTTTGAATGCGAACAATGAATTGAGTGAAATTGTGTTAAATGAACATTTGAATGAATTGGAAATTCAATATTCAGAATTACCGAAATTTATTTTCGAACCTATGAACCTAAGATATTTGTCAAACAATTCAATGAGAACAACTTCAAAAGCACCAAAGACATTTCACTTGTACGTAATCGATTTTCGTTGCAATGGACAATCGTACGAGTCGTTGTTTGGCTTTCCATCAATCAACACTGAGAGTTCACAGCCAATGATTGGATTTGTGACTGCACAGATGCTTCCAAGCTCAACCATCGAGTCTTTCATTTATTTGGAAGACAAACATATCAAATTTTCAATTGTTCACTGCTCGGAGATCATTTTGAATGATGAGAAGTATGAGTTGGTCAAGTTCTTTCACAACCATTTGATCGATCATGTCATCAAGAAGAACGATTATTCGTTCTCAAATCAGTTTGTCGAGACAAGGAAGACGAAACCATTGGTAGAGTTCAATTTGCATTTGGTGCCAATCAAAGAGGACAAAAATGAGTTGAGCTTCAAGTTGAATATCGCACAAATGGAAGAGGTTCGTGACTGGATGCATCGAATGAAAGATTATCATAGAAGAAAGAAAAGATTTAAAAGAAATTTAGATTTACAATCATTGAATGACACTTTCACCAAGGACACAATCATTGCTGGATTCCATAAATCGGACATTGAATTTTTAATTGTGGAGTCAATATCGAGAGTGAAGCCAACTGATTCACTTAGTAAAAATGAAAAGTCCGCCACATATGAACAGTTCTATAAAGAACAATATGGATACACCATCCAATACTCAAATGCTCCAATGTTGCTAGGTCGGAAAGCTGTATCAATGGTCAGAAAAGAGTTCACATTTTCTGTCTCTTTAGTGAAGCCAGTTTTGGATCGTTTCAATAAATCTACTCGATACTATCTCACTCCAGCAGAATCGTCAATGGTGTATCCAGTTTCGTTTTGTTACTTCAAAATGTTTTACTTTTTCCCAGCTGTGTTGTTCAGATTGGAACAATTCCTTCGGAGTTATCAATTACTCGAGCAAATAATGACAAGTGACTCGATGGACAATGCAAATGTTCCAATAAAGTATAATCATTACGTTGACATTGATTTTCTATTTTCTTTAAATGAAAATCAAGTTCAAGTTAAAAGTGAAACCATTGATAATGTTTCACTATACGAAATGATTCAATTTGATAAAATTGAAAATATCGTTGTGGATGATTTGATGCAAAATTTGAATTTCAGTAATAGAATAACTGAATTGCGAAAACTATTTGAAGGTCTCAATGAGATATATGGTCAAGTTAAAAATTTTCAATTAGGACGATTTATACAAGCACAGATCATTAAAAAAGAAAATCAAATTGATTATTGGGAGATATCAAGATTTGCGTTCAGCAGTGACATTGGCCAACATATTGACATCAAGTTTGATACTTTTGACGAGCCTGTCCACTGTCCAAATGCATGGAATATGGTCAAAGTGGTGAATGTGCATTCAAATACAAACACAACTGAACGAATGGTTGGTCTAATGTTTTTAAAGTTAACCACAGCATTGTTTGAATTCTTTAAATTTCCCTCATTTACCTACGATAAATTGAAAAAACTCAACTATGCTCTCATTGATACGAAATTACTTGAAAAGATGGCCATCAAAGCAGGCCTTACTCGATATATGGCAAAACAAGAAAATACAAATCATTGCCAGTCGCAATTGTTTCGATCATTCCAAAATAAAAATATTGAAATGAATAAAAATGAGACAACACAAATCAAAACACCTGAACCCGCCTTTTCCACCATGACCATTAACTTCACCATTCATGCCATCATTGGGATGATGTTACTCAAGGGAAATGGGCGTGCTGCTATAAAATTTCTCAAATGGTTAGGTGTGAATGCTTTTGAACCTTCAGAGCATCTCAATTCGAAACTACTCGATCCTGTTCGGTTTTATCAAGAATTGTTCGAGGACAGATTGACGCAATTGGATGGAGAAGATCGACTACTCATGCAAGAGGCTCGAGTCGATCTGGCAGCGATGATTGACCATGTCTATAGAGTGCACAACATGAGTGAGGTTGAGAGCATCATTGGATACCAGTTCAAACAGAAATATTTCCTCGGTAAGTTTATGAATAAGCCAAAACTGTACTAATATTGATTGGTGCACTGCAGTGCAAGCATTCACCCACACATCGTATGTGCAAAGTAACACCATCACTTGCACCACTTTGCCATCATATCAACGTTTAGAATTCATCGGTGACAATCTAATGAGCTATCTAGTGACACACTATGTCGTCCACCGAAATTCACTGTTTGATTCGGACAAGACAGATATAATTCTCTCGAATGTAACAAACAATTTCTTTTGTGCCTCAATTGTGGTCAAATACAATTTGCACAAATTCATTCGTGCTAGAGCTCAGAATCGTCGCTTGTGTGCTCCATTTGTGCTGCGATGCAAATGTCTTTTATTGTTTCAATATTTGGATTATTTGCAAAATTTGACTGGACAACGTTACACTGTTTGCAAAGTAGAACCACCAAAAATGTATTCGGAAGTGTTTCGTGCACTGCTCGGTGCCATCTACCTTGACAATGGCTTCAGTTTGGACGGTCTTTGGAGGGTCGTGTTTAGACTGATCAAGGTGGAGTTGGGTAAATCTCGGTTTAATGATTATTTCTATTCTCTTAATGAATTGTTTCTTTGCATAGAATTCAACATGCGTTACACATTTTCCCCACTCAACTGGCTGGAAGCAGCTTTTCCCCAAAGATATACATTCACCCAATATGATTCGGCTGGATATGGCAAGTTTAAAATCCTACTCTCCATAAATGAATCGAAAGACAGAGTTAAAATCTTCGATGGCACTGGAGCCAGCAAAGATGAGTGCCAAAATTGTGCTGCCAAACAAGCCTGGAGCTTTTATTCGAAAGATTCACTTATTACCAAACCATTTTATATTTAAAGTCTATTTCTTATTGCTTAGATATTTATTTGTTTATTAATTTGGACAATTATTAATAATTTACAATGTTTACGAAAAATAAAAATGAGGTTATAATGATAAGTATTGATGATATCATTTGAAAATATTTTTTCTTTGATATTATTCAATCATCTCAAAATAATGTAATAGACCTTGCACAATACTGCAGTTGCATAGAGTCACCGCGAACTATTTTATTAATGTGCATCGTGGTTAAATGTTAAATTAACATTGATGTGCTATGTTCGGTGATGGCACATTAATAATTAAGATTCGTTTTGATTATAAATTAGTTTAGATAACACTGTTGAGTGTCTAGAAGTGTGTCTAGTAAAAGGCAAACGAGTTTAGAGTTAATGAATGCAGACGAAAATCACTTGAACTTGTCTTGTTTTTGATGCGAGGGTCGTGCTTGTGATTGTAGGAAGTGTGAGAGGTGACAATGAGACACTTGTGGATGAGGTCGTGTGTCGATGCATGACATTGATTTGTTTGGATGCGATCGAGCTATATAAGTGAGGTGATGCACGAGCAACATCATCAACACTCGAAATCATCTTCGAATCATTTTAACTCGCCGCATCACTCAACATGTTCCGATCGATTGCTTTGCTCGCTGTTTTGTCCGTCTCGGTGCAAGCAGGTGGTTATGGTGGTGGTCTCGGTGGTGGTTTTGGGGGCTTTTCGGGTGGTGGGTCAGCTAGTCTCGCAGTGAACACTCGTCACTCGGTCTCATACTTTCCAGTGCCAAGTTCTGCTCCAGCCGAACCAACCACAGTCACCATTCAGTCTCAATCTGCTCCAATCAACTTTCTCGCTAGATCCAGTTCAAGTCCCATCACCGTGCGACACGTGCACGTTCCCTCACCAGGCTCTTTCCGCGAGACCTCATCACAAGACGAGCCACACGTTCGAGTGCACACCGTCACTCGACCAATCATTCAGGAAATCAGAGAGATCATCGCCCCACAACGATTCATTCGCCAACAAGTTCTGCCCGTCCAGGAGGAGATCCAGACTATCGTGGCTCGAGGAGTCGATGCAGGAGTGGGTGGTTCATTTGGAGGTGGATTCGGTGGAAGTCGTAGCTTTGGCGGAAACTTTAGACGATAAGTTGGGAAAATTGACACTAATTCAATTTGCAAAGTAATTTATGGAAACAACGATTGTATATTTATTGAATAATGCGCAATTTATATTTAAGCAAATAAAGTTATAATCATCATAAATTTAAAATGCTCTTTTGATTCTTCAATATTTGTCGTTCCACTTTAAACCGTCAAACAAGAATGGTTGGGGTCCAACCTTCTTCAAGTACTGTGCCACTTTAGGCAACGACTCAATTCTGGTGATATACTTTTTGAGCACCTCAAATTGTGCCATCACATCAGGTGCAAAGGTTGCAGCACGAACCAAATTTTCATAGAAGAAGAAATCAACATACGAAACGTTTTCACCTGCAACGAAATTGCGATTGCCGATAAAGTTGGCAAATGCTTTCAACTGGTCAGGCAAGTTCTTCAAATAATCTGCTTTCGCACTCTCGAAATCTGCATTGAACAGCAATCGCACAAAGCCGAGCGTGAAATCCTTTGTTTGTTGTTCGAGCAGTGAAATTCTGATCTTCTCTTGTTCGGTGTTGCCGTCTAGTTTGTACTTTCCACCAATGTAACGCAGAATCGTGATACTTTGTGTCAACTTTACATCTCCATCGATGTAGTACGGCAACTATGCAAAATATGCAAATTAATTAATTAATTTAATTAATCCATAACTAATTTTAATTTACATTTGGAAAATCAAAACCAAGCGAATACTTATCACTCATCCATTCAGTGTCTAATCCATTTCCCCTTTTTGGATAGCGCTTGTCTTCAAAGTCAACACCAGAATGAACCAACAACAGACGAATTGGTTGAGCAAGCTAGAAATTTATTTTAGAAAATACAAAAAATTGAGCATCATTTAGAAAATTCACCCCACGAAAATCCCAATAACCAAGAACTGGCTTTGCCATTATTAAGAATGTACAAATATTTTTCTCTCGTTAAAACCGAATGCAATAAGCAGCAATGTATGCTCTTATATACCGAAATTGGCAGGAAAATGTACTTGAGTGCATTTGAATTGCTATAGCAAATGCATTTACCTAATGACTTACTTGTCACTAACGGACAATTCAGAAACTGAAACGTCAACGTTTGTGTATTAAAACAATCAATTTATTATTGTATGCAAATGTAAAGGGACAACATTCGAATGATCGTGTGGACACATTTATGAAATGATTATGCATATTTGCATATATGCAAAGTTGCGATAGCAACCAAACTTGAATGGATTGATATATTGTGCACTTGGAGTGCAAAATGCATTGAAACGAATGATTCATTTGGTCACTGGTTCGAAGGAGCTATAATTGCTCGGGTCTAGTTTGGTTAAGTAGTAGGAAGGTTGTGCTTGTGAAGGTGCAATCGAAGTTGGCTGTGCTTGAGGCTGTTGTGTCCAGTTTAATTGAAGCTGTGTTTTGCCGGGCAATTGCAAATGCACAGATATTGGGGCTGGTTGAGTTGGTTGTCCTGTTGCCTGTGGCATCGCAAATGGTGCGACAGTTTGCATCATTGTGGTGCTTGGTTGTGCTTGCATTGCTGTGGCATACTGTCCGGCCATTTCACCGATTGAGCCAGGGACAGAGGCAAATTGAGTGTACTGTTGCACTGGAGGCATTGTGATGAATGGCACGTGACCGTAGTGAGCATATTTGCCATATGCAAGAACTGGTACTATTGGGGAGTATTGCTGTGCAGAGTATGGAGATGGTGGTGGTGGTGGTGGTGGTGGTGGTGGTGCACTGTATGGAGATGCCATTTGCATTGAGGGTTGTTGTTGGTAATGGTAATTGGCTTGGTGGGAATTTTGCATTGCCATTGGATAATTTAGTGCTGCTCCTGGGTCTATTGATCCATGAATTCCTCGACCTCGAGGTGCGTAAGACGAACTTGCACCAGTGTAGGCACGTGAAGTAATCATTGGGTTTGCTGGATGAGCGTACTTGGCGTATTGTGTCACTGGATAATGTGCCATTGCATATGGCGACGATTGAGTGGCCATTGGATAATTGGCATAGGGCATATAGCCATAGTTAGGGTGATTCGCGTAAGCATAGCCGTACATTCTCGGCAAACCATGACCATGGATTTGGATGAACAAAAAGATTGTCAGAAAAGTTAGTTGTAAAATCATTTTGCAAATATTGAAACAAACACAAATTCAAATTACTCAACATGCTACACGAGTTGCGGTACTTGGTCAACTAAACAAAAATTAATCCAAACTAGTCTTTAGTTTTATATGTAAGGCAAACCAGTTTTACCCAAGTGCTCACCTAATCGAAAGTAAAGTGAAGTGAACATGCACACACGTAATTCGATATATTCGCTCTCGATCGACTGGGCAGTCAAATTGTCAATCAAAGCCATCAAAGCGCACTGAGCCATTGAAAAGCATCAACCTTTGGACAATCTATATTTGTTGAGCTGACCGACTGATTTGCCACTAGTCGCAACCGAACCATTAATTAAAGTCATTCACATTTATGTACACAATTAGACTATGCCTCCATAAATAAACAATTGTAATTTATAATTGAACAGACCACTATCAGCAAGATGAGTTGGTTAATTGTTTAATTTTAGATGAAAGTTCAATTTCCCAATGTTCCCATGAAGATCACATGCTAACAAAAAGCGCTACTGGGAGAAAAGCATATGAGTGACACGAGTTATGGCGGTAGTATGATGATACAATTGTATTAAACTATGATGATAAAACTACGATGATAAAATTGTATTATACAAAATGAAAGCGTTCATTTTCTATACTCGTGACTTTTTCATTCAAACATTGCTAAATTCGAACTGATTACTTTACTAAAACTTTATACGAAGAAATGCGTTATTTCAGATGGCTTTGCGCAATAATCATTGAACACCCTTAGGCCCAGCATATCAAATCGAGTGAAACCGACAATATATAGCCAATAATTGTCCAGATTTGAATGCTTCGTATTTTGAATTGAATGCATACTTTTATGAATGTACTGATATGTAGCGTAATAGGCTAAAATGAGTACACGTGATTTATGCCAATGAAGACGCGACCGATAAATTCTTTTTCTAACGTTGGAATGATAATTATTTAGTTATCAATTTGTATGAGAACATGATCAATTTTCCATGCATTAATAAATACTGTTTTAGAAATAAATAACAATTAACATAAATTAAATTCATTTTTAGACATTTCCCACCTTGACAAAAGTGTTGAGTGAAATTAGTCCAAATATGCCATAAGTGAATCCATAACGATTGAGAGTGTGCAGTGCGAATATGTCCAGTGACAGCTTCAATCGATCCCGAAAGTGTCCAACTCGATGTTGATTTCGAACCATCAAACTGTTGAGCGCCTTACTTGGCTTGTGAATTCGTTTGGTGCAGAATGTGAGGAATAGATGAATTGCGAATATGAAAACATATTGATACAACACGTGAAATGCAATGAACAGATCACGTCCCGGCTCGACATAGCCCAAAGTGATGCACAGTGAGAGAACCACATTGATGGGACAGAGACCCAAAAGTACTGAGAGAAACACTCGACCGTACATTTTGTTGCACTCAAAAAAGTATGACAAACTGCCAATGAACTCCACTCTGTACAGTCGATATTTCACTGAATTTAACTTCGAATTGATCATTTTGCATAACATTGAATAATTTTGTTGCATTTTAACGAAAAATATCTCGATCAAAGTAAAAGAAAACGAAAATCCAATGACGAGTAGATGAGCCAAATTGTAAACAAACAACCATGAGCCAAGAGCTACAAAATGATGCACAACCAATAAGCCCAAAATTGAAATCCACGAGTATTGGCAAAATTGTAATCGATTTTGGTAAAGACTGTACCAGAACAGTGCATGGCAGTATGCAAGCATGAAATCTAGAATTTGAAAATTGAAAATATTTTAAAACAAAGTGATTACTTAACATACTATTGACTAAAATCGTTGATTGAAATGCTCGAGATGACATGTTGTAGTAACGACGAATGACGAAATTGGCTGTCGATTTACTTACAAATGACCAATCATCGCATACTAGAATGTTTCGCAAAATCAAATTCAATCCATAATTGGGTTTAAGCAGTAAAACATAATTCAAATAAATATTGATCACTATTTCACACATGATGGCGAGTAGATTTATTTTAGGCAAGTTGACAAACAGAGTGACAGCATCGAAAAGTATTAATCGTTCAAAGTTGGTAAATGAATAATGTCCCAACAGTGCAAAATGCACAATTTGACACAAATTCAATACATTCAGAATGATAACACAGTGGCCATACTTTGTGTTGTGATGTGTTTGTATTTGGTCGATTAATTTAAAATAATTGGTGAAATATTTTGTTGGATTAATTGGAATGAATAAACGAAGAAATGCTGGTAGATTCATTTTGAAAAAAAATATTATATTGAATCAATTTAAAATTATGATTTCAATGTTAATTAACAATATATTCAACTTTTCAAATACGACGCACTTACAAAAGAAATCGATTCAAAACTTGAAAGTAGTGATTGAAATTCTTTACAAATTGACAAAATCAATTCATTTAAATAATTAATTTGATTTATAAATTAAAATTGAAATTGAATTTCTAGTCACAGAATATTTTATGAGTAGAACACATTTCAATTGAACTAATGTGTAAATGTTTACCAATAATATTTTATTTTGTCATTTTACTTTATACGATCAACAAATCGATCATTTTCATTGAGCTATTATTTTGATATTTCTTAATTTACCGCCACAAACTGACATTTTATGAAATAATGATTTGGCAACGCTTAATTAATTGAGTTTTAATTGCCAAATTTTGTCGAGTTGAGCAAAATCAATATCGATATTCAATGGTAAAACGGAAGAAGAAATAAAATAATTTCCAATGGCCAATTGTGTGGAGCGTTTGAAATTCAAACATTTAGCGTTACGTACTATGTGAGTATGCGCTTATTCCTTTCACTCTATTCCAATGATTGTAAACAAACAGACAGATGCAGTTGGTTCAATGTGACAGTCGTTTGAGTATTTTGGTCTGATTTGATCATACCGTTTGATGGCCTTTTGCCGGTTTACACTAATTGAAACTTGACAACCCAGTTTAAAAATGTTTTCTTATATATA
Source organism: Rhizoglyphus robini (assembly GCA_023373905.1). Classification (NCBI taxonomy): domain Eukaryota; kingdom Metazoa; phylum Arthropoda; class Arachnida; order Sarcoptiformes; family Acaridae; genus Rhizoglyphus; species Rhizoglyphus robini. The sequence goes on along the minus strand of JAKIJQ010000005.1, from coordinate 565,171 downwards.
ATTTGAATTGAATTTATATTGTCTTTTTTAGCTGTTGTGTGTGTCCAATTATAATTATATATTAACATTTGTTTTGTTTCTATATGAACATTCCAAAATGGATCTGGCCGAATTTCGTGTCAATTTTAATGCTCGTCTGGCGGAGCACGTTAATAATCGAGCCTTCAACACTACCTTGTTGCCCCGCGTCAAGTACCAATCCATAATTGATGAGCTCACTGTGGCACTGGCCAAAACCTCCGGTAAATCGCCTGGCGATTATCGCAAAATGAAACGATTTCGATTGGACACGATCAATGGATTGACTCGTCTCACCACTCATCCGGTCAATGATATACGCGACTCGATCAAGACATATGTCTACACTGAGGAATTGTTTGACGTTCTCACCGAAGTACACCACAGGAAAGGACATTTGTCGCGTGATGCAATGTTGGCCGAATTGAAGAGTAAATATGCCAACATAACTCGAGATGTGGTGATGCTCTACCTGGAGCTATGTCAGGCATATCATGATCAATTTCCAGAAAGACCTGCTTCGAAGACAAGTAAAAATGAACAGAAAAACAATAACTATATGTCAGCACAATTTGACCTTATCAACTGTGAAGCTAACCACGATGGCCATTACAAGTACATCCTCAATTACCAAGAACAAGAAAGCAAATTTTGTGTACTCCGGTCACTGAAGGATGGTTCTGCCCTGACAGTAGCAAAAGAACTTTTGGACATCTTCACCACAATTCGCATTCCCACTGTTCTCTACTCCGAGAGTGGGGAGGACTTTTGCATTCTAGTGATTGCTCATTTGAAGGTGATCTGGCCCGAATTGCAAATTCTCTCCGGAAAGGGTGCAAAAACAATTGCCCACCCAAATCGTGATATTCTGTCCATTTTGTCGTTGGTCAATCAAATTGAAGGAACAACAAATTGGTCTAAAAATCTCAACATTGTACAATACATCAAGAATACCACTTATCACTGTTCGTTGAAGAAATCTCCATATGAAGTAGTGTTCAGCCGAAAGCCTCTAAACGACATGAAAATAAATTATCCTAATATGCCCAAGGAGATTCGTGACGATTTTGATAAAGCAAGAGACGAGGTGGACAATTCGGTACTGCCAATAGAAGTGAAAGTTGAATTAAATGAAGATGTTGATTTGTCATGAAATGGCTAATGGCTCACACTAATTAAGAAAATACATTTTTGACAATTAATCCAATTAATAATTGCTTATTGGTTGTTATAGTTTCCTGTGATAACGACATTGCTGTGTAGATGAACTAGTAAGTGCAAAGTTGTGTCTCGTACGACTTTGTATATTATATTTCATTCATTGCTGCCGTCATTTGTAACAATTTCTCTGCTCAATAATAATAACAATAACAATGCCAATAACAAACAAGTATTGTGTTGTATTTTTACGCGATTTGAACTCATTCTGCCTCTCGTACATCGTGCTGCTATTATTCTACATTGGATTTGCTTCCAAAATTGCACATGAACAAGTCGATCCAGCCTCGGAGAATGCAGAATCAATGCTGGTAAATGATTTATTAAATTATTATATTCTATCATAATATTCTTTCCGTTCACATATCTCACGCATTTATAAATATAGGAGAATGTCAAGATTGTCAATTTGATCTCATTCGTCGTTTTAATTGTAATTCAACTGATTGGAATGATAGCTGTGTACAAAGAGCACTTTTACCTACTTCTCGTTCACATCATTTTAAACACACTTGGAGTGTTCACCAATTTGATTCAATCGTTTTATAAGCGCAGCTTCTGGGGTATCACTATTTGGTCAATATTGGTCACTGGCGTTGGCATTCTTTATTTCAGAGACATTTGCAAACAACGGAGATTAGCGCAAGATCAAATTACACGCGTTGATTCGGCTGATTTGAAGCGCTTGCAAGAGAAATGTTAATTGAATGCTGAATAAAATTATTTTGTTTAAATAAAGATCAATTATATTTCGATTATGGTATGTAGGAAAATGATTTTATTAATTGAAATTAGTACAAAGATTATAATAAGAAATCAAATGAGCATTTCATGATTTAAACAAACACGCTTGCTATGCAATTACGCTTTAGGTTGAGCCAAATGAATTAATCGGCAGCAATGCGGAAACAAGTTCAGATTGTCTTCTAGTTGAGTCATATGATTCTGTCCATCTCGGAGATGAAGAGCAATGGACACTTGTTCGAGCCTTGGAAACCAAGCAGAAAGAGTTGCGCACAATAATTCATAATTCATAGAAATGTCAATGATTTGTTTTCATGCATTCAATAAAAATTATCAAAATAAAAATATGATAGTGCAATTGAGATTGTAATCAGCAGAGTAATAGACCTTGCTCATCATGCAGCCATACTTGCTTTGAAATGTATCGCCAGATCAATGTTCACTTCATTATTTCATTTTATTCACTTTGTCAAGTGCAGGGATGGAACACTAATTGGCATTCATTGAACGCTGATTATATAAAGCAATGATTAGATAACGTGAAAATTGAGTTTAAGGTGAGAGACAAACTAGTTTCGTGTGATGAGATTCATTGAACTTGTCGACTTAATTCTGAATTGTGATGTGAGGGTCGTGATTAGGGTCGTATATAGGAAGTGAATGTTGTGTTTGATGACATCGAGATGTATGAGTGACATTGATTTTATTGAAAGAGTTTGATGAGATGTGCTTTCATATTTTTTAGTGCTTAATAGATAAATTGAGACAAGTGAAAGTGAAATGTGACATTTATTATTTTATAAGCAATTACAAAGAAATTATTGGTGTTTAATTAGCCATGGTAAATCGTAAAAAAATCAAATAAATTATGCTATTAAGACAAAAAAAATTATTCAAGCGTACAATATTTAGTGCGCAAAGTTGGTTTTCCATAAGCGACCTTGAGGTTGTCAAAGAACTGTTCAGCAAGTTGGGCCACTTTATGGAGAATCTCATTAATGTAGTCCTCATTATAATTAGTATAATACCAACATATATAGAGTTCATCTGGTGTAATCCGAATCGATTGCAAGTTTGGGAAGACATGCACAATTGAGTTGATTTGAGATTGGAGAAAATTTTCGTAAACTGAGCAATTATAATAGCGTCCTGGAAAATCTAGATCGAGTGCTTTGATAGATTTCTGTTGAGCAGTGAATATTGGGTCGATTGGTGTGGCACTGGCAATAGTCAAATCAATATGGACTAGCTTGGGAAGTGGAGACAAAATGGTGGAAAGCTTAGTGAGCGAATTGATTTTGTCCATAGTGTATTTGAATGTTGAAAGCGATGTAAAATTGGCTACGATTCTTTTCATATATGCTTCGTCGATTTTTTCTAGGTTATAATTAATAGAAATCGGAATAAATGCAAAACAATTTGTAACTGGGATGTGGTCAAATTTGGTAGGTAGATTTCCATCCATTCGGAATAATAAATTGTTTATAAGACAGATTCGAGTTAATTGGTTCAATCTCCCGGCTTGGTAATATTTTCGAACCCAATCCAACATGACTTCTTCTAAGCCACCACAATCGAGATAAAATTCCTTGAGGCGAGTAATAAATTCCGGAGCTTCAATTGGTGCATTTAGAGACCAACTAGAGTAAAAGGTAAAACTTTGTAGTACAGACAACGAATTTAACTGACTAATCAAATTGTCAATAATTTTTCCGACAGACTTTGTTTGAGTGCCGCTTATCTGGTTACCGAAATAAAGTTGCAGTGAGACCAGCTTAGATGGATAACTTGAGATTAGTTTAATAAATGATCGGAGGTATGCTAAATAGGTTCGACCAGTGGAAATAATTAATTTCTCCAAGTTAGGAAATGTTTCCACGAGAACTTTGACTTTCAAAGGTTTGTCAGTTGAAATATAAATTCGGTTGTAGACAAAGAAAGATTTGTAATCCATGTAATTGCCATTCTGGTCAATGTGATGAGACATGAATGGTTTGTTAAAAGTTGATTCTTCAATTACAGACTGTGCATTCGAACCGAACCTTCTTTGGCCTTGCAGAAGAATCAATGTTTTGCGTCCTCGGCAGTTCAGTAGTTGATGTCGTCGCCAGACACGACTAACATGGCCAACCTTGAAAAGATGTTCTGTCGGAATGCGATTAAAGACGAGTTGAACACAGTCGTCGGGTAGAGTGGAGAAGCAAGCCATTCTGATCTGATACAAGTGAATTCGGGTGGTCAAGAAAGCATAAAACAAACATACTATCAAGGACCAAAGAAACACTCTCGACTGAAAGCAGGCATCGTGTTGTTTACCAAACAATGCGCACAATGCTGTCTGTGACCATTCATAGATAACGTGAAAATTAATAACGCGCAATGATGCTACTAATATGTAACAAGTCAAATAAAGCTAAAAACTGACTTTATTTGGTTGGTTTGCATTTGTAAATTTATTGTCTCCCCCACCCGTCAAGACAAGTCTTTCGGAGTGGGCCGTCCGGTTGGTTTTTAAGTCCATCGCAACGTGCCCTCACGACGCCTAGCTCTTGAAGATAAGTTTGAAATTCCTAGGGTCGGAGCGATTTGTTTGATTTTGGCAATGTTCTCATTACGATTTACGATCACTGAGGATCTACGTATACGAGACACTCGCGGCCCTCCGGGGCGACTCCCTTAGAAATCGGTAAAGTTATTAGTTCGGAGTCACACACCATCGGTCACTGCGAGTTTGCTCACGAAACGATGGCCAACCGGGAGAAAGCACACAGCCGAGTCCACCTGCAGCAATTGTGGTCAGCAGGCTAGAGTCTACCCAATGTAGGCCCTGGAAGCTATAATAATAAGAATAAGCACATTTGTAAATGACATTGAATTGACTTGGAAAGGCAAAGTTGGTTTAAATGAAATTTATTGCAGTCAGAAACAATCGACGAAACTATTGGCGTTTAATTAATTAATTATAAAAAATGACAAAGAAATTAATCCTAGTCGTAAATCCATTGAGATTCATTGAACTTGGTGACTTAATTGACAATTCTCAATTGTGATGTGAGGGTCGTGATTATGTAGGAATCGAATGTTGTGTTCGAGTGCCATCGAAATGTGTGAGTGACATCGATTTTATTGAAAGATATTGATGAGATGAGATATCCTTTTATAACATTTTCCGTTGCTTAATTGACAAATTGATGATCAATTGAAAATATATCTGACCTTTTTGTAAAAATCGAATGCACTTTGAGACAAATAAAAGTGAAATGTGACATTTATTGTTATTATTTAGAAGCAATTACAAATATATTATTGGCGTTTAATTATCCATGGTAAATCATAAAAATAAATCAAATAAATCATTATATCTAAAAAGACAAAAAATTAATCACATGAGCAATATTTAGTGCGCAAAGTTGATCGTCCATAAGCAGCCTTGAGGTTGTCAAAGAATTGCCCAGCAAGTATTCGCAAATTACGGACAATGTAGTAGTCCTCATGTATATCGCCGTCAGTATATTTATCAGGTATAATCTGAATTGACTGCAAGCTCGGGAAGGTGTGAACAATTGTGGTAATTTGAGATTGGAGAAAATTTTCATAAACTGAACAATCCTCATAGCGTCCTGGAAAATCTAGATCGAGTGCTTTGATAGATTTCTGTTGAACAGTGAATATTGGCTCGAGTGGTTCGATTGGTGTTGCAAGTTCAATAGTCAAGCCAATGTGGACCAGCCTGGTGAGAGATGATAAAATGGTGGCCAGTTTAGTGAGTGAATCCATTGTGCCAAGAGTGTAGGTAAAAGTTGTAAGCGATGAAAAATTGGCTACGATTCTTTTCAAATATTCTTCGTCGATCTCTTCTTGGTAATATAAAAAGGAAATCGGAATAAAGGCAAAACAATTTGTAACTGGGATGTGGTCAAATTTGGTTGGTAGATTATCAGCTATTCGAAATAATAAATAGTTTATAATATAGATTCGAACTAACTGGTTCAAACTGCCGGCTTGATCATATTTTTGCACCCAATCAAACATGGCATCTTCTAAACCACGACAGTTAAAGTAAAATTCCTTGAGGCGAATAATAAATTCTGGAGCTTCAATCACCGAATCTATGTACCAATAAGGGGCGAAAAAGGTAAAATGCTGCAGCACAGTTAACGAGTTGATTTGATTAATCAAATTGCCAATAATTTTTTCGACAGACTTAATGTGAGTGCCGCTTCGGAGTTGGTCACCAAAATAAATTTGCAGTGAGGCAAGCTTGGATGAATAACTTGTGATTAGTTGAATAAATGATCGGAGATATGCTGAATAGGTTTGATCAGTAGAAATAATTAAATTTTTCAAGTTCGGAAATGCTTCAACAAGAACCTTGACTTTCAAAGGTTTGTGGACTGAAATGTAAATTCGATTGTATTCAAAGAAAGATTTGTAATCCCTGTAATTGCCATTCTGGTCAATGTGATGAGCCATGAATGGCCTGTTGAAAGTTGATTTTTCAATTACCGACTGTGCATTCGAACCGGACCTTCCGCCTTGTAGAAGGATCAAGGTTTTGCGTCGTTGACAGTTCAACAGTTGATGTCGTCGCCAGGCACGACTAACACGGCCAATCTTGAAAAGATATTCTGTCGGAATGCGGTCAAAGACGAGTTGGACACAGTCGTCGGGCAGAGTGGAGAAGCAAGCCATTCTGATCTGAACAAAGTGGATTCTGGTGGTCAAGGAAACATTAAACAAATATACCTTCCAGAACCAAAGAAACACCCTCGACTGAAAGCAGGCAACGTGCTCACCAAACAGAGCTTTGTTCACAATGAGTCAGTGACCATTCATAGATAAGATAACGTCAAAATTAATAACGCGCAATGAATCGTTGCCAATGATGCTACAAATATGAATACATAACAATAAAAAATCGATTAGTCAAATAAGGCTATATATAATATAATAATAAGCACGTTTGTAAATGACATTGAATTGACTTTTTAGTCAGATCGAATGCAATCGATTGAGTCGGCTATTTTATGCAATTTAGAATTTGACTTTTATATTTGGAAAAATCTTGTTGCGATGTAACATTAACAATTAGCATTTGTCCAATGATTAGTGATAAGTGGGATAATGTGAACACAAAGAAAGTGACAGAAAAACAAGTTATAAACAAATATTCAATCGTAAACAGAGCAGTAATATGATGACAAATAGATTGATTTGTTCATATAATATCATATTGAAAGCAACAACCACTTTGGTAAATATGACAAATTAAATGTAACACTTATTATTATTATTTTAAAAAATCCACAAAGAAATTATTGGCTAAATTAGATTATAAAAATAAATCAAGTAACTTGATTTCTTAAAAGACAAAGAAGTCAATCCTAAGCGTAATAATCAGTGCGCAAAGTTGACCGTCCATAAGCAGCCTTGAGGTCGTCAAAGAATTGGTCAGCAAGTTTCTTCAATTTATCTACAATCTCGTAGTCATCGCCATACTTATCATACTCATATTCTCTATCAGGTGTAATCCGAATCGATTGCAAGTTTGGAAAGCTGTGTGCAATTGTGGCCACTTGAGATTGAAGAAAATTTTCATAAACTGAGCAATCATCATAGCATCCAGGAAACTCTAGGTCGAGTGCTTTGATGTATTTCTGTTGAGCAGTGGATAGTTGTTCAAGAGGTTCAATTGGTGTGGCAATTGTAATAGTCAAGCTAATGTGGACCAGTTTAGTAAGTGGAGACAAAATGTTGGCCAGTTTAGTGAGTGAGTTGATTTTGCCCAAAGTGTATTTGAAGGTTGTAAGCGATGGAAAATTGGTGACGATTCTTTTCATATATTCTCCGTCAATTTCTTTTGCGTAATAAAATTCGGAATATGGGAACAAAGTAAAACAATTGGTAACAGGCATATGGTCAAATTGGCTAGGAAGACGCATAGATGGAGAATCAGTTGGAATATAGATTTTAGTTAATTGGTTTAATCTTCCAGCCTTGTCATATTTTCGCAACCATTCAAACATGACTTTTTCTAAACCACCACAGACGAGGTAAAACTCCTTGAGCCGAGTAATAAATTCTGGAGCTTCAATTGGCGAATTCACTGACCAACAGGAATGAAAAGAAAAGTGTTGCAGCACAGTCATCGAATTTAACTGATTAACTGTCCGATGACCGAGTGGGGTCACATTTATACCCCAGTCACTATTTAATGCCACAGAATGAAGCCATAATATTCAAAAAATCTGAATAATTCTCTATCTGACTTTTAAAGTATTTGCTTTAATTTGGCATAGAACAAGCAAATTAATTTTATCATATCTAAGATTTAAAAAATGATTTTGGGTGAAAAGTAATGTATTTGCCTATTTTCACTGCACAACTTAGTATCGATACCACAATCGATACTTTTAAGGTGAAGGCAACGTTGTTGTTTGTTTTTGTTTGGCAATCAGATAGCGAATCAAATTATATTGCTTTTAACATATAATTAATTAATTTGTTATTAAGAAATTATTTAAAACTAAAATACGTTGTTATCTCATCGTTATCTGAGAAACTTTGCTGGGGAACTAAAGGGACCCCACTTGGTCTTTCAACTGACTATTTTCACTCGGTCATCGGACAGTTAATAAAGCTGCCAATTATGGTGCTGACGGACTTTTTCTGGGTGCTGCTTCTGAGCAGGTCACCAAAATAAAGTTGCAATGACACCAGCTTGGTTGGATAGCTTGTGGCCAGTTGAATATATGAACGGAGATATGGTGAATGGGTATCATCAACGGATACGATTAGTTTCTCAAGGTTAGGAAATGTTTCAACAAGAACTTTGACTTTCATAGGTTTGTGGGTTCTGTAAATGTAAATCCTGTTGTAATCAAAGAAAGGTTTGTGGTTCAAAAAATTGCCATTCTGGTTGATGTGATGAGCCATTAATGGTTTGTTTAAAATTGATTCTTCAATTACAGACTGTGCATTCCATCTACCTTGCAGAAGAATTAGCGTTTTGCGTCGTCGACAGTTCAGAAGTTGATGTCGTCGCCAGCCACGATTAACCCGACCAACCTTGAATAGACATCCTACGGGAATTCGGTCGAAGATGAGGTGAACACAGTCATCGGGTAGAGTGGAGAAACAAGCCATTTTGATTTGCAACTGGTGGATTCGTGGTAGTCAAGAAAATATCAAACAGATTCTTTCAAAATCACTCAAATTGAGTTAGTCTCAACCAAGGACGCTACAGAAGAAAGCAGCGTGTGTAAAAAATTACTAATGCTCGCATATGACCATTCATAGATGGGGAAACGTGAAATTAATGAAGCTCAAACAGTTGAATAATGTAAGAAAAACAAGGTGCAAGATATGATACATTGTACTTGTCCTGCTCTTGGTTGATGATAACAATTTGTCATGACTCTTCCCTTATAATGAGGATCGTTGTGCTAGTAGAAATTAAGGCAAAGTTGGTTTACACGAAATTTATTGTAGTCAGAAACAATTGACGAAACTATTGGCGTTTAATTAATTATAAAAATGCCAAAGAAATTAATCTTAGTCGTAATACATAGTGCGCAATGATGATCTTCCATAAGCAGCTTTGAGGTTGACAAAGAACTGGCCAGCAAGTTCTCTCAATTTAAGTCTGTCGTCGTAGTCCTCGCCGTCATCATCATATTCATATTCTCTGTCAGGTGTAATTCGAATCGATTGCAGGTTTGGGAAGATGTGCACAATTGTGCGGATTTGAGATTGAAGAAAATTCTCATAAATTGAGCAATCATTGTAACATCCTGGAAACTCTAGATCTAGTGCTTTGATGGATTTCTGTTGAGCAGTGAAAATTGAGTTGAGTGGTTCGATAGGCGTGGCAACTTCAATAGTCAAGCCAATATGGACAAGCTTGGTGAGTGGAGATAAGATGGTGGCCAATTTAGCCAGCGAATTGATTTCGCCCAAAGTGTATTTGAATGTTGTAATCGATGGAAAATTGGCTACGATTGTTTTCATATATTCTTCGTCAATGACTTCGAGATTATATGCAATGGATACAGGAAGAAAGGCAAAACAATTGGCTACAGGGATGTGGCATGATGGATTCCGTTGTCCTCTGAGTTGAAGTGACGAATAGTTTGTTAGATAGATTCGAGACAACAGGTTCAATTTCTCGGCTTTGTCATATTTTTGAACCCATTCAAACATGACTTTTTCTAAGCCATGACCACAGTTGAAATAAAATTCTTTGAGGCGGGTAATAAATTGTGGAGCTTCAATTGGTGGACTCAGAGACCAGCGGGAGCTAAAAGTAAAATGTTGCAGCACGGTCAACGAATTTAACTGATTAATCAAATTGCCAAAAATTTTGCTGACAGAATTAATCTGGGTGGTGCTTCTGAGAAAATCGCCAAAATAAAGTTGCAATGAGACCAGCTTGGACAAGTAACTTGTGATCAGTTGAATGTATGAACGGAGATATGCTGAATAGGTATTATCAGCGGATATGATTAGTTTCTCCACATTAGGAAATGTATTAACAACAATGTTGACTTTTAAACTCTTGTAGCTACAGGATGGAATGCAAATACCGTAGTGATCAAAGTAGGATTTGTAATTCTTGTAATTGCCCTGTTGGTCAATGTGATGATCCACGAATGGTTTGTTGAACGTTGATTTTTCGATAACAGACTGTGCATTCCATCTACCTTGCAGAAGAATTAGCGTTTTGCGTCGTCGACAGTTCAGCAGTTGGTGTCGTCGCCAGGCACGACAAACACGGCCAACCTTGAAAAGGCGTCCTGTCGGAATGCGGTCAAAGATAAGTTGAACACAGTCGTCGGGTAGAGTGCAGAACCGTGCCATTATGGCACAGGACCTACTACTACAGTTGGATTAGTGGTAAAAAACTCAAAACTAAAAAGCAAACTTACAATGTTCGCAGGCGAGAATTGAAAATAAACTTTGAGGTGATCACCTCGAGGCAAGCAGCATTGCTGCATTCGCCAGTAAATCGGCACTCATTGACTTTCCACAAATGAAGTAATTTGAAAATTTTGAGCTTTTTTACCCGCTAAAATGAATATTCGTGGCTTAGCCACTAAATGTAGTGTATTTAGTTGGAAATTCGTTTGATCTATCAAATCCTTAAGTCTACTATTTTTTATTTTATCTTAAGTTTTATTGAAAACTTCTATTTTTTAGAAATAATGATTCTTCAATGAAGTCAAAGCATGTTGAATGGAACAACATTGATATAGTCATTCCAACTTAAGAGTCGTAAATAAATTCAATTTGCCAAGTTCATTGATGGTACATAAATAAACATTTACTGAACACCGCCAATGATTATGTTTGTTAGATAACTGACAAACATGTGAGACACTTTTGAGGATAACATTGAATAATAACTTTTTATTGGGAATAACTCTTTTCCTTCATGAATGGCCCATTTTATCAATAAATCTTGTTTATATTTAGTTAACGGCAATTTTAAGAATACTAACAAATATAGAAAATAGCCTTTTGGGTGATATAAAATGACATAAATATTCACTTATACATTGAGGGAAAAGATTGTAAAGTGATGATGCATTAATTAAGATTTGTCCATCAACGTGTCACGTGTCCTGTTCTGTTGAGACAATATTGTCAATCAATGTCATCACGGTGACAATGAGACACTCGTGCATGACATTGATTGACAAATTGGATCGAGCTATATAAGTGAGGTGATGCACGTGCAACATCATCAACACTCAAAATCATCTTCCAATTCAACAACTCGTCTTAACACTCATAACTCAACATGTTTCGATCGATCGCTTTGCTCGCTGTTTTGTCAGTCTCGGTCCAAGCAGGTGGTTACGGTGGTGGTCTCGGTGGTGGATTTGGTGGCTTCGGAGGTGGGTCAGCTAGTCTCGCAGTGAACACTCGTCACTCTGTGTCGTACGTTCCTGTGCCAAGTTCTGGTCCAGCTGAACCAACCACAGTCACCATTCAGTCTCAATCTGCTCCAATCAACTTTCTCGCTCGATCCAGTTCAAGTCCTATCACCGTGCAACACGTGCACATTCCCACACCAGGCTCTTTCCGCGAGACCTCTTCCCAAGATGAACCTCACGTTCGAGTGCACACCGTAACCCGACCAATCATTCAGGAAATCCGAGAGATCATCGCTCCACAACGATTCATCCGTCAACAAGTGTTGCCTGTTCAAGAGGAGATCCAGACCATCGTGGCTCGAGGAGTTGATGCAGGAGTTGGTGGCTCTTTTGGAGGTGGATTCGGTGGAAGCCGTGGCTTTGGTGGAAACTTCAGACGATAAGTTGAGAGATTGATTTGATTGTGAATTTATTCGATCAAAGTAATTTATGTAATCAATGAATGTATTTATTATATTGAAAAAATATTTAAAATTTACAATAAAATAATTTAAATTGACATTTGATGAATCAATAAAATTATATTATCAGTTTGAACAATAATTGTCTTTATCCGTAATAACAGCAAGTACAAATGTTGTTCAAATGCAATCACGAGTGCACTATGGAGACAATAACATGACAAGTGAACTTGTCTAATCATCACAAATACCTCACTCACAATAAGTGCACACTGACAATTGTCAATTTGAACAACTCTTGACCGGTTTGCAATTGAGCAACTTTTGTTTTTAGTTTATGTTTGAACACATTTTGTCTAGTTTTTCAGTCATTTGTTGTTCAATTAATTGTTTGAAAGAGAAGTATAAAACGCTTTGGTTGGCGATACAATTCACTTATACTTACACCTTTAATATTTGTGCAAACTAATAACAATGTCTCCTAAATACGATTTCACCGGAAAAGTTGCCCTTGTAACTGGTTCTTCGAATGGCATTGGACGCGAAATTGCACTACTCCTTGCCCGACATGGAGCTAAAGTGACCATCACTGGTCGAAATGTTGAAAATTTGCAAAAAGTTGCTCAAGAAATTGAAAAACTGTCCAATGGTTCGAAGCCACTTGAAATAATAGGTGACCTTGCCACTGATCAATCATTACCGGAGAAATTGGTTCGCGAAACGGTTGCCAAGTTTGGTCGATTGGACTATGTGGTCAACAATGCTGGATCGATCTCCTTTAAGGAAACATTCGACAATCCAGAACTGATGAATGTGTACGATCAACAGACGAGCATCAATGTTCGTTCAGTGCTGTCGGTCACCCATCAAGCAGTGCCACATCTCGAGAAGACCAAAGGAAGTATTGTGAACATTAGTGCTGCTGTGAGCATGATTCCGGTAAGACTGATTCAGTGCAACTTCATTCAATAACTTTCATTTGTGTCCATTAAAGCTCCAACTGATTTACTCAACCTCGAAAGCAGCAGTGGACATGCTCACCAAAACAAGTGCAAGTCAACTTGCGCCTAAAGGAATTCGTGTCAATTCGGTCAAGTAAGTTTACTACTCAAGTTATTTAAATGAAACAGCATTCATTAACATTTTATTATTACAAAACATAGTCCAGGACCTGTCTGGACCAGCGGTCAAGGCCTGGGCAATGACAATTGGTGGCGCGACAATGAGGAATTCTACAAAAGCATTATTCCACTCAAACGAATTGCACAACCAGAGGAGATTGCACAGTTGGCTGTGTTTTTGTTGTCTGACTTGGCGGTTAATATCACTGGTTCGATTGTTGTCAGTGATGGCGGTGCTCTGGTGAAAGCTAAGTGATAATTTAATGTACAATAAAGAATATTTGATTTTTAATTGTCAATTCACTTATTATTAATTGGTCATTTGGGTGGTTGGGCAAACTTGGGAGAACATTTGCTCACCATTCTGTGCAATATGTTATACAGAAAGTGCACTACGAATTTAATGATTTTATAGAGAGACAGTCCCAGCCAAATGCCAATGTGACCACCGATGGTGCCCAGAAAGCCTTCGAATGTGATTGCTTGTTGGTGTCGTACGGTGGTGAATGGTTTCGGGGATATTCGAATGGTCACATGAGCATTGCACGACTGTGGCACAAATTCAAATTGGGACGAAGACGAGAAGAACTCTCCTGGTGCTTGTTTTGGCACAAAAGTTTCGCGCTTTTGAATGGTTGAATGTCCATATTTACGAAATTTTAAATACGGACCAGAGTTCATTGTGATGGGCACTGACTGGTACTGGACATCATCATCATCCGAATCGAGATTGAAATAATCGACTGTCTCACTCATCATTTCGCCATCTTCGCCCTCCTCAGTACTGGTCACATTTCTGTCCTCTTCATTTATTTCGCCATAATCTTCAAACGGAATTTGATACCACTTGAGGCAACCATTATCCAACGAGCTTCTCACCTGTCCGGCGATTTCGTAAATGAATTTAGTGCATTCCGAAGGACAGTCCTTTTCACAGTAACTTCTTGCGTCTAAATAATCCGTGTAATTCTAAACAAACATAATCATTGCACCAAATAATCTATCAGTTGCCTCGCCTACCTGTTTGCCATGCACACAAATTGTGTTGTTAGCCTGAGGATTGAGAAAAATGGACTCAGTGATCACACTGTAATAGTTGGCACAGTCCTCCTTGCCAGTGGAAAGATAATTCATAATGCAAACACTGATGCAGTGGTCTCGTGTCTTGATGTGGTCCACCTGGTATTTGGGCTCCTCTCGATACTTGATGCACATTGTGTTGTACGGTTTGGGCATGAGCGAGGTGGTCTTCTTGGTGAACGATACGTCATATGCATTGCTTCGGGATACTTGGAAAAAGAGAAAATCTCGACGGTTTTGTAGAATGTTGGGTGGGTGCACTGAAATGAAGTTAGCATTTGTTCATTTGTTCATGATCCCCTTACCTGTCATGAGAAGTGGTTCGTTAACAAAGCTGGACCAAATGTCATTATCGATGGCCTTGATTTGCAATTCCATGCTCGGATTGAGGTCAAACACCATTTGGCCTTTTGATTCTTTCAGAAAGTCCGCATGTTTGTACCCCATATCATCGTCTTCGGGGCTCTGTTTGTCATCATCGTCATTTTTCGTTTCGAACAAATCACTGAAATAAGTAAAGCACTTTTTGCCTTCATAAATACTTTCCAGTATTGGCTTAATTGAGGAACAGTCCCTCGATCCCCATCGATGGTGAGTGTCGCCGCGAAGTTGGAAAGTGCGAATCTTGACCGGATGGAACTTGCACTCAATCAAAATGTCCTCTGGTCGGACACTGAGCTTGTTGATTATCATGGATGCATTGTGTTCGCGAAATGCCTTCGATTCGTAGTGTCGAAATATGTTGCTGTTATTCATATAATTATCGTTAATTGCTATTTCGGCTGATTCGGGCAATTGAATAGATTTTATTTTACGCGAAAACTGTTGAAGTATATACTTGAAATCAGGATACAAATCTATGGAAAGTACATTTGAAACAATCGTACACCAATTTGATTTGTTTTACCGGCTAGTGCTTTAGGTCGAAATATGGTCGGTGCACAGATGGTGATGCCAGGAAAGTCGGTTCGATTCGGTGGGTCATTCTCCAGTGAAATGATCGTTTCGAATTTATAGTATTTGTCCATTATGTTGGTCACATTGTACAAACACCAAATGGAGAGTCCAATCACGCACAGACCCACAATCACTTGACCAATGTTCAGTCGACCCAAACGATATTTGATTAGCTCGAGCAAATTGTTCTGTGGCACTTGCATTTCGGTAAATCAATCAATCACAACTCGGAGTGTACAATCAAACTACTAAACTATAATTTTTTGAATTTGATATTTATTTTGAGCATAAATGTCGATTCCATCATACACGACTCAACAACAACAAGGCAACAATCGAATGGCAAATACAATCACCAAATGGAACCACAAAACGAACCATAAAATGGTAAACCACTTAACTAATCAAATATTTGTGCAGGGCCACCACCACTTACTGGTGACGTAAAGAGTCAATCAAGTAAATATTTTTACCAAAAATATGAATTGTTATCAAATGAGTGTCATTTGCATTTACATTGAATATATTTACACACAAAGCCATGACATTGACTCAGTGCCAGCCAAGTGCATCACTTACAGTCACATGATAATTTAAATTACATTTATTATTTTTACAAATTCATCGGATCGCTTTGATTGTGTCCACAATGATGTCAACACTTTCCCTCATCTGCTGTTCAGTGATTGTCAATGGCGGAGCAAATCGAATTCTGTCTCCATGAGTTGGTTTGGCCAGCAACCCTCGTTCTTTCATTGCCAAACAAATCTTCCACGCATCATACTTCTCTCGAACCACAATCGCATTCAACAGTCCTTTGCCTCGAACTGTCTTGACCACATCGTTCGGTAATCTTTGTGAGAGTTCATTTCGGAAAATACGACCCATTTTATCAGCGTTTCCGGCTAGGTCCTCATCGAGCACAACTTGCAGTGCAGTTAAGGCCACTTTCATGCCCAATGGATTTCCACCGTAGGTCGATCCATGTTCACCAGGTCGAATGACGAGCATCACTTCGTCATCAGCGAGAATACCCGATACTGGATAGACACCACCCGAAAGTGCTTTACCCAGACAGACAATGTCCGGTCTGACTTGTTCGTGATCAACAGCGAGCATTTTGCCAGTGCGACCAATGCCAGTCTGCACTTCATCCGCAATCCAAAGCACGTTGTACCTGGTGCACAGCTCTCGGACACCTTTCAGGTAGCCCGCATCAGGAATGACCACTCCAGCCTCGCCTTGAATTGGTTCGCACATGAACGCAGCAATGCAATCACCCTCAGCTTTGAGCTTCTGTTCCAAAGCCTCCAAATCATTGTAGGCGACAGTCTCGAAGCCAGGCATGTACGGTCCAAATCCGGCATACGAACTTGGGTCAGTTGAGGCAGACACAGCAGCCAAACTTCTTCCCCAGAAGTTATCTTGAACAAAGATAATCTTTGCACTATTTTCAGGAACCTTTTTCACATCATACGCCCATCTTCTGGCAACTTTCACCGCGGACTCACAAGCTTCCACGCCCGAGTTCATTGGCAGGAATCGTTGATAACCAAACAGATCAGTGATGAATTCTTCGAATTCTCCCAGAACATTATTGTAGAATGCTCTCGATGTGAGTGTCAGAATTTCCGCTTGTTGCTGCAGTGTTTCGACAATTCGCGGATGGCAATGGCCCTGGTTGACTGCGGAATATGCCGACAGGTAGTCGTAATACTTTTTGCCTTCAACGTCCCAAACAAAAACACCTACAATTTGGTAAAGATTAATTTCAAAATATATTCAATGCAAATGTTCTAGACAAACCTTTTCCTCTAGCCAGTGCCACTGGCATTGGATGATAATTGTGTGCGCCATATTGTTCTTCGCGATCGATGATTTCCTGTGAGGATAGCCTCAGTGATGGTTTCGATGGCTGACTAGGGTTGGTGGCAAGTCGTGACTTGTGCGAACTTGATGAGACCGATGCAATTGATGAGGTCAATGGCAGTAGGTCTTGATGCCTTTGAACTAATTGGAGAAGTTGACGAATGCCGATTTTGTTCATTCTTAGGATTCAAACTAAGTTAAAGTATTGAAAAATCTCAACAAATTCTAAGTACGACAAATCGTAGATAATTCAGTGTGTGAGCGAGTGCTCGAGATGAGATAGTGACACAGTAGATACCGGGCCAACATGGGGTTTATATAGCACAATTGGAGAAGTGTTGTCCTAAGGGGTTTTCTTGTTTATCTTCAATCACCATGCCCATCACCATCCATCGAACGATTTCACTTTCGCGGTGCCAGTGGCATGTGCTTTCAATGTGTGCTTGTCAGTCAAATAATAATAACAAAATCCAGTTATTCACTTCAATCGGCGAGAGTTTGCTTTCCACTAGACATTTTTTCTGTTTGTCATGTGCGATAATGATCTCATACATGGCACATTGAGTGCTCCAGTCTGGCTCACTTGAATGATTAGGCAATTTGGGAAAAGCTGTTGGACGAGTGAACGAGTACTAAATCGATTAAACTCTAATTAGACACACTCACTGACTGTCAATCAGTGTGATGCAATACTTTTGCCCAATTGCACATATTCAAATTGAAGGGTTGTTCTCAAGGCCTTTTTAAATTGATGTTTATAAATCCTTGAAATGGGTTGGCACAATTGCAATTGCAAGCCTGATTTGCATCATGATCTTTGTTGTGCAGATGTGTCTCAAATTAGTTACATCGAGTCAACAATTTCGGTTGGTTACAAAGAAGCCAGTGTGTGTGTTTGTGTGTGCCATTCCTACTGAGTCCACTTATCAATAGATAAAGTATCTTGAACTTATCATCAAGCCCAATAGACACAAACTCACCCACGAATGATATCATATGACCTGATCTGTATCTGATTTGATCATTTCGTTTGCAAACACTTGTTGGCAGCCATTTTATCTTCATTTTGGTTACGAGGTGGGTAACTAAATCTGTCACTCAATCTTCACTACTAAATCTCAGCATAAATACACAGATTAGACAGTACAAATGGTTTAGTAATGTCTTTTTGAGTGCACCCAGTATCTTATCAGACAAACCAAAGAAACTTTTCCACGCCAATTTGTTGGCAAAAAAAGTTCCGTGATAAACATGAGAAGATGGCGAAATAGTTTTGGGGAATGTCATTTTGAAAAAATACATTTGAAAGTTCATTTGTTATCGTCTTTTATTGTTTAAAGCAAACCAAACTTTATTTTAAAGATTAAATGAATAATACGAATCTTGATTAGTCACGCACACACTCGACTCGATTGCAAGGTCACTGCTTATCCACTGGTACTGCTGGCAGTAGTAGTTCGACGACGACGTCGTGCCATTGTTCCATTTCGGAATCGACGCTGTCCACCAGGGCCCATCATTCCACCAGGCGGACCTTGACCCTGACCACCTTGAGGACCATTCATCATCATTGGGGCACCATTCTGAGCATTGTTTGACTCGACCATCAGGGCAAACACAAAAAGCGACAACACAGCCACTTGGATAATGTCGACCGAATATTTTTTGCTTCGATTCATTTTTGGTGATTTGTGATTGATTCGAATGTTGTTATGAACATCTGAACTCGGTTCATTTATATATCAACACACGAGCACATTTGTGCCAAAAACAACACCACCTGTAATATTTGTTTTGTATAACTCAAACCTGGCTCAGCTGCACAAACATTAGTTGACAAATTAATTGAGTGATTTGATCATTTGATTTCGTCAAAACAAAAGTGCAAATATAGCTGATCAAATAAATGGGCACTGTGGCACAAATACAGTACACTAGTATGCTTAATGATTGTCATAATAATTGATATATCAAATTACTAATTTGAAATACGAAGAATTCTGTGAAGCATTTCACATTACGGATTTTTTTGGTTGAATAATTTAGAAATTAAATATTAATTTTAATTAATTTTCAAATGTGATATTTTAATTGACATTTCTTTTGTTTTAGCTTTGGTCTATCATACGAGACTCAGTCAGATTCCAAAGAATGTCTCATGGCGAAATCAGAATAATAAGTGCAAAGTCATATAAAAGTCGTTATCTTCTTATCGAACACAATCGATCGTTTGGGTATCGTTTGATTGGCACTGAACATTGAACAATGAGTGTTAAGATTTAGGCTCGAGCACTGAAAGTGCAAAAATAGCCAACAAATACAGAGTCTCTCAAAATAGTTGATTTGTAAGGGAAACTTCCTACTTAACCAAAATACATGCACAGACTTTACCTTGAGACACTCTTTACTTTATAATTAAACACGATAACCTGTTTTACTGTTGGTTATTTAGTCTTCTCGACGACAACAAACTTACGTACAACAATTACAGAACTTAACTAAGCAAGGCAAGAAATCAATGCTTAAATTGACGATCACTTGTCGTGCATTGGTTAGTTGAGTGGCTACGAACATGCGACGTTCCTTTGCTAATGTACCGCACATTTTAGATAATTATTAATCTGTTGGTTTCAATGTGAGTTCACTTTGGTAACTTGTGCTCCTTGTCCTTCTGATTTCACAGTCTCAGATTGAACTGTAATTATTAATATATAAGAAGAGTGATCATTTAGCGATCATTAGAATAGCTGCTTTCTGAAAACTCCGAGTGCTATTCGAATAATTGAGATTTATATTAATTTAGCATTTGAAAATGAACAATCTTATTGCTGTACTGTTGGTTGCTTTACTATCGTATGGAGTTTTGAAGTTTGTGTTTCGCGACAAACAAGAATCAACCAGCGAAGTCAATTATGCACCGATTGTGCAGCTGAACAGCGGAAAAGTGAGAGGTCGAGTGCTCGAGGTTGGAGATGGCAACAAACTGAACTTCTATGAAGGAATTCGATTTGGTAAGGATTTTCAATATTTTTGTAATTCACTGATATAATTTAATTAATATAATTTTAATTAAAGGACAAGCCAATCGATTTGAGAAGGCCACTCCTGTGATGCCATGGGACGACATCTACGATGCCACCAGGAGTAGATCTGCCTGTCCACAAGCTATGGGGAAAGATCTCTTTGCAAAATTGGCTCAAAGTGAAGACCAAAGTGAGGATTGTTTGTATTTGAATTTGTGGAAACCAATTGGAGAGCCAAACCGAAAGCGATCAGTGATGTTCTTTGTTCATGGTGGCGCATTTGTGATGGGCACTATTTTCTGTCCATTCGTCGATGCTCGATACATTGCCAGTGGTGGTGATGTGATTGTGGTTGCGGTCAACTATCGATTGGGAGCGCTTGGGTTCCTTCACGGAGGAGACGTGCAGGGCAATATGGGACTGCTCGATCAGATACTGGGTCTGGAGTGGGTGCAACAAAATATTGAACAATTTGGAGGTGATCCAAATGACGTGACCATTTTCGGTGCATCCGCTGGCTCCATTTCGGTGGGAGCGTTGGTTCTCTCTCCACTCACCAAAGGTCTCTTTAAACGAGCCATTCTGCAAGCTGGTGCACCGAACTCATTGATGGGTGGCATTTCAAAGGAAGCTTCCATTGAAAAAACTAAACAGTTGGCATCACAGCTCAATTGTCCAACAGACGACATTCAAAAAGCTGTGGACTGTCTTCGAACCACACCAGTCAAAGATATTTTGGACAAAACACAACTTGACTTTCATAAAGACGATTTCTTTGTTCCAATTTATGGCGATGAAGTATTTCCTGTTTCGCCGGTGAATGCACTCAAAAATGGACAATTCAATTCTGTCGATGTTATGTTTGGTGTTACCAGAGATGAGGGAACGTTCTTTGCCAAAGAATTATTTCCAAAACTGTTACAAGAACCTGCGAATTTGACGATTGAGTCAACTAAGAAAGATATCGAGTACATGATGAACGATATTTACAAGCAGGCAAATGGACAAGAAGTGGCCAAGTTCTACACGGACAGCCTTGTCAATCCAACTGATGACCAACTAAAGTGAGTTGACTTGCAATGCTTTGATTCATTATTTTAATCGATTTAATGAATATAGAATTACAATCGCAAGTGCATGGGCAGACCTGTACCTGATCTGTCCAACGATTCTGTTTGGTGAACAAATCGCCCAACACCAACCAAACAATCGATACTACGCATATCGAGTGATGCAGTACACTCCCAGTCCACTCAACCAGAAATGGATGGGCGTTCAGCATGGACAGGATTCGATTTACATATTCATTAGACCAATGTTGTCTAGACCACAAGACATTCAACTTGCAAACGATCTAATTCAAGCATTTACATCTTTTGCTAAAACTGGAAGCCCTGGAAAGATGGGAAATGTTCAATGGGAAGAAGCTTTCGACCGAAATGGCGAACCGAACACAAGGCACATGTCACTCAATGTGGATGACTACAAAATGGTGGATGGATTCTATAGAAAAACATGTAACCAGTTCTGGAAACAGAGAATTAACCAGTGATCAATTGGGCAATGGAGTTAATGTAATGGCTAATAAATAACACGACATAGTATTGATTTTTAAATATTTAATCATTGTCTAATAAATTACAACTTCTGGATACAATATCCAATAATTTAGATCAAATCAAATAAATTTCCAACTTATCGTCTAAAGTTTCCACCAAAACCACGGCTTCCACCGAATCCACCTCCAAATGAGCCACCAACTCCTGCATTGACTCCTCGAGCCACGATGGTTTGAATCTCCTCCTGCACTGGCAGCACTTGTTGACGGATGAATCGTTGTGGAACGATAATCTCACGAAGTTCCTGGATGATTGGTCGAGTGACGGTGTGCACTCGAACGTGGGGCTCGTCCTGGGATGAGGTCTCACGGAAAGAGCCTGGTGAGGGAACGTGCACGTGTTGGACGGTAATGGGACTCGATCGGGATCGGGCAACGATGTTGATTGGTGGGGGTTGGGACTGGATGGTGACTGTGACTGGTTGCACTGAACCGGAACTTGGCACTGGAACATACGACACCGATTGACGAGTGTTCACTGCGAGACGAGCGGACCCACCACCCGAAAAGCCACCAAAGCCGCCACCAAAACCACCACCGAGACCACCACCATAACCACCTGCTTGCACCGAGACGGACAAGACAACGAGCAAAGCGATCGATCGGAACATTTCGAATGTAGAGTAATGAGACGAGTTGTTGAATTGGAAGATGATTTTGAGTGTTGATGATGTTCCACGATGATCAGATCGCTTATATAGCTCAATCAATGCCACAGTAATACATCTCCACGATATCATTCACCAATTGTCTCATTGTCACCCTAACACAACCTTTCAAATATTCACCCACTTCCTACAATCTCAAACACGACCCTCACATCATAATCAATTATTAATCATCAACAAACAGCAAAACAAGTTCAATGTCTTGCTTCGCGCCAAACAAGTTTACCTTTCACTGCACATGTTATATATGTTCACATTATCTAACCTACATAATCATTGATGAGTGAATGTTAATTAATGTATCGTCGGAACACGATCTTTTCATAATTGAATTTTTATGACATTTTTTATATCACTCGCAGTGCAATCTGCTATATTTATTTGTTTGCTTAAAACTTAATGAGTCATATAAAATGAGAATGAGCAAGGTCTGTTGATAACATGAACAACTGTGCACACTCATCATCAAAGATAACAATCCGATTCAATGTCATCAAGGAAAGTGTCTCAATGTCACCACCTCTGCACTCACTTCCTAATAACCTCGACCCTCATAAGACAGACATTTGCTCCAAACTAGTTTGACTCTCATGTTATCTAACAAACATAATCATTGACAAATGCATGCTAATTTGTGTGTCATCACTTAACAAGACTAATTGAATTTATTTACGACCACAACAAAATGGAGTGCACGTGCCTCAATATCAATGCTATTTCAAGTGTTTGTTTTGGCTGCAAAGTCAAAGTTTAGCTTTTGGAAAATTAAATTATATCATAAACAAAATGACATTGCAAATAAAAATTCACTTTGTCTGCCAACAAGTAATTAATTAAGTTTAAACCATTTTTATTTGGTCACCCAATTTGTGAATGGTAAATGAACATTTGACATTGACTCATGCACAGCTCAACAGTTGCATTTGCACATGCTGGAGATATCAGCTGGAAGCATATGTTTGTCACTTCACGCTAACCAAATAAGGGCCCCTAAAATAAAGCAGGTTTTATCAAATGGAATCTGGTTTTATTGAGTGGAATCTGGTTCTCATTTTTGAATACAGGTTTTCCAAACAGTTTTTAACATGAAAACGACTCTGAATTCGGTAAACCTATTTCTGAAAGCGGAAACAGGTTTATCTTTTGTTCAGTGACATTTTTTATACATAAATGTTGAGAATACCTGTTTCTTTGAAGGTAAACTAGCATTCCTATTTATTTAGGTGCTAATTAAATTCTAAGTTTAGGAAACCAGATATTCCAATTGGAAACAGGTTTACTTATTCATTTTTCGTTCTAATTTTATTGTCAAAGTTAAACAAACAGGCTTTATTTACAAATTAAATGAGATTATTTTATATGAAACGACCAAACTTGAGAGTAATTATTATTCAGAAATACAATCGATTTACTTAATAAAATATCTGTACAATAGATTACAAATTAAATCCATTTAAGAAAAAAGTATTTGTTATCACTTATGTAATAAAAATCTTTGTTTAAGTTAAGAGAATTGAAAGGAATATAAAAGTCCGTTTTCACTTCAAGCTCTTGGTTTTTCCCAGTGAGATCACATTGTCCTTCTTTCAGCGAAAACACATCACCTTTGCAAATTATTGTTCCGTTGTTATCTGATTTGCAAAATTCTTTAGGACGAAACCATTCGTTCTTTTTCGATCGAATTCCTAAAATGATATTCTTTTTCAAAGAAAATGGCTTAAAATCAGTGGGGCTGGTTAGTTTATCTATGTTATCTGGAATTTTTTCGTACATATAGCAATTTAAAGAAGACAATTCATAAAAATCTTTATTCTTGAAATCCATTTTCTTTTCAAGCAGAGCACGCTTCAATTGGTGTTCTTCTGCAATACTTTTCAATGCATTTCTAAAATTGTACATTAGTCTAGCTTTTGCCTTTGAGAATTGATGTTTAGCTTCGTAGACAAAGTTGGCAAAATGACGAAGAGGACCGTAGATCTCAACCAATTGATGATAGTGCTGTAAATGATGCAGTTTACAATATACTTCACATTTGGTGATTTCAGTATATTTCCTTAGTATCGTGGCAGAGAGTAATTTCATTTTGTTTAAGTCATCTTGATAGAGTTCACGAGCAAAAGCGAGAATGGTGAAATGTTTTGCTGCCAGGTACAACTCAAGTCCACCACTCCCCACTAATAGTTCCTCAAAAGAGTATTGAATGCCATCGACGACCAGGAAATCAAAAATTGCCTCAAATTTAAGAAAAATTTCGAGTTTCTAGAAAGAAAGTCAATTAAATTTATTGTCTAAAAGTTATGATCTTGTAATACTGACTTGAACAGCCTTGCCATCAAGTTTGTAGGTCAAACCAATCCAACGAATAGTAGGACGACCCTCGAAGAAGCTAAACTCATCTAATTTCTGATCAAACAACGCCGTAATTTGGGCAATTGTTTTGTGTTTGTGTCTCGCTTGAATGAAATCTTTCATTAAACCAAGAAGGATA
Organism: Rhizoglyphus robini; assembly: GCA_023373905.1. Taxonomy (NCBI): domain Eukaryota; kingdom Metazoa; phylum Arthropoda; class Arachnida; order Sarcoptiformes; family Acaridae; genus Rhizoglyphus; species Rhizoglyphus robini. The sequence goes on along the minus strand of JAKIJQ010000005.1, from coordinate 540,028 downwards.
ACAAATATGTCTGGAACAATTCCTTCTCCGATATCATGCATGGGGTCAAATGGTAGACAATTTGTGACATCGATTCCTGGAAGTCTTCTGAAAGCAAAAGGGCGAATCTGACCAGATCGCTTAGCGTCATTTTTGTCCTTGAAATCGTCTTGAGTCAACAACTTGAATTCATTAGAATTATTTTGAATCGATTGTTCAAATTGGTTAGTGCATTGTTGACAAACTTCAAGAGGTTCGCAATTGCTTGGTTGAACACCTTTTTTTCTTTTCACTGATGAATTGCCTTCATTGCATGTCTGCTCCTTCTCGTGAAAACATTTACCACATGCAGCACAAATCCGGCACTTGAAAGCGTTGTTGTTAAAATTTTGACTAAAGCCAGCAACTTCATATGTACCGAGGTTGTCGCCATTGATTGTAGTGAACGCAATAAAAAACCGCTGACCCTCGATTTCGATCCCATTCAACATTAATTCTTTAAGATCTTTTTTAAGTTTCTTAAACAAAAGAGGAAGTCGATACTTTTTGTCAATCAAGTCCAGAGTACTTCGTTTTACCATCATAACTAGTTCAACATCATTTTGGTGACAAAGATATTCAGTGGGAAGATCGACAAAACGAGCATAAAAATAGGCATATTTTTGTTTTTTTCCAATTCCGAGTCCATTTGAAGGAGATATTTGAGCATCATCAAAGAAAGACTCAATTTTCAACTTTTCCACGATACGATCTCTTTGTTGTGAGTCGAGAATTGAACAAAATTTTCCATTCGATGGAATATGACCTGCTTGTTGCTGGAGATGATTTCGAATTGAAGCATTTGATAAATATTTTCTCGCTAATTGTTTGATAGAAACATAAGAATATTGTCCAACTTGATTTCCAAATTGATCTTTTAATTTCCTAATTCGTGGCGGAATGTAATATTCTTCAGCTTCAATCTTTTGGTAACGCTTTCTCAAATGGTCACTAGAAGCCACCTTTCGATATAAATTCTTTACTTCAATTGTTTTTTTCTCAGGACTTAATTTGTCATATTCGTTCAAAAGATCGATTAAATAATCTCCAAGTTTGTTTTGCCTTTTTTGAGATATTTTCTCTACAATGTCAAACATTTCCATTATTCTCTGTAATAAAAATAATATTAATTTGCAAAGTTCATCCTAATTTCGTTGAAATGCCTCAAAAAATTTATCACCGATAACTTTGTGCACATCTGTTCTCCTTTTCTTCTTTTGAGTGACAATTTTTTCCGGAGTTACTTCATCGTCAGACTCGTCAGAATCATCACAACTTCCAATAGATGAATCGCTCATTTCCGAGTCTTCAATTTCATTTACGTCAACGTCCATGTCATCTTCCTGATCATATTCGTCTTCCATTTCTGAAAACAAATCATCATCAGAGTCACATGAATCGTCGCTTGAATAGACACAATTAGTATTCATTTCAAAGTTGCGCGGCAAAGATGCTTCGTTTCCAATGAATGAACTTTGCTCAATAAAGACATTTTCTCTCTCATTTTCTCGTCTCATATTTTCAATTTCTTCTTCTTTGGCATCTTGGTTTAGTTGTTTCAACTTGTTAATGCCTTCAATAAACATTCTATAAAGTTAACATTAGAAAAAATAAACAAAGAAAGCTTATCTTACGGAGTATGGCAAATTAAATCAAAATGGTGCTTTTCAACATGATTTTTGAACATATTTAAATCGTGGCAAATAGATGAACGAGGACATTGGGGACAGACAACACGGGTGATGTCTTTTTCTCTTTGAGCTTTGTAGAATATCTCAAAAATTTCCTTCCAATGTTTGCTCTTTCGGCTGCCATTTCTTATTTGGCTATTAATTCGGCGAAGATCTTCACTTTTAGTCATTGTAAAATAGAGGGAATTGTATATCAAAATTGTAAATCATGACAAATGACACATAAACCATTACAATTGTCAATGACAAAGTAAAATCACAGTTTATTTGTTGTGGTGAAGTTGTTGTTATGTTTTGATCAATCCTGAATCACGATTCGTGATCATCACGGTGATGCAACTAAAACGTTCATCTGTTGTTAGCAGACATAGTAGGAGTTTTGCAACTATATACACTCAGGATGCAAAGTTAGGTGTTTATAGAGGATTACTCCCACACACTTTGGCTTCGAACCGAATGCCATTCGCGCTCCTCATTCTTTGTTTGGACTCCACAAAGGAATCACCTCGCTGATTTCCTTGGTCCGTGCTTATTCTAACTGATTAATTACTTTTTTGTGTACTTCGATAATGTCTTCTAAAAAGACGCCACTCAACTCAGATAACTCTCTCTCAGAGTCTCGTACGTATTCATTAATAATTATTTTCCAAATTTGTAATTTTAAATTCTTTAGCCAAACGATCTCGTACTAGAAAACGACCTTATTCACCTCACAATGACATTTCAAGTCATAGAAATGAGCTAGCTAATTTAATTGGAAATAAGAATATCAAAGTTAACAAACAAAATTTAAAACAAAGTGAGAAGATTATTCAGCCAATTAAAGAAGTTGGTAATAAACAGAAGAAAATGGCAAATTCAAAACAATCGAAACAATCTAAAGTTCTACCTAGTGTATCTAATAATCGAATAGAAACAACTTCAGTCAAGCAAATAACGTTGGAAGAAAGAACAAACAAACTCGAGGATAAAATGTCTGGAATGGATAACAAATTAGATCTTTTGCTAAAACATTTTGTTTCTGGTATAATTTATTATATTTTTATGCATTGTTTTGATGTTTATTACTTTCTTTACAGACAAAACTGAAGATTTGCCATCAGTTCCTTCTGTTGATAATTCTGTTAGTCTTGGTAGCACTAATTTCGATCAACAGGCTTTGGTAGCTTATAGTGTGCCTCTCATCTTGCCAAATTACGATAAATCAAAAAGTTTGTCAAATGTTGATTTATTAGAATCGCCCATTGAATTGTTCGCTACTTGTGGAGCAAAAGCCCAAGATTATTTCTCTCCTCCTATGCACTCAAACCCATCTGATGAAATGCCAATGCAAGTCGTTTCTTTTAATTTGGGTCTGTCGCTTGATACAAGAGAAGCCGAAATAACTACTTCTCCACAAAGGATTGAAACTGAAAATGACAAGGAAAATGAAACTGGTGATTTTAATGACGAAATACTTTTTAATCAAAGCCCATCAATTTGTTCAACTTTGTTCCCTTACAATAGTGATTTATGGTTATCAAAAGATACTACCAAAGTTAAAGCTAAAGATTTAGCGAAAGGAATTGACTATCGTTTCATTATTTATTCTTCATCGTTTGATTTCGAAGCTGCAGCTAATTTGAGAATTCAATTGCCATTTAAAACACCTAAACTTATTTCGTTTGTTGCTTCGGATTTATTCTCAAGTTGGGCTCGTGCTGAAGTAAAATATTCGTTGGTTGAACTCGATGATGCAGCTCGTTATCTTGGTTATAAACTTGGCTGGATTTTGTGCGATAACTTAAAAAGGCCTCCATTTTTTGACACAATCAATATGCACGAATTTTGCAATTCTGTTGCCATGCATTTCTCTAAATTAAACCTTCGATATGAACACTTAAGACGAGAATGGTATTCAAAAGTGTATTTGAAAAAAAAAATTAGTACCCAAGATGAGAACGACCTCTGTGAAATCGAGTTGGTTGAGCCAACTTTTTCGGTATGTAATACTAATGATATCTAAGTTGTAAATTAACAATTTGTACTTTCTATTTAATAGTGTCGCATTTATAGAAAATTGTATAAGTGTCTGGATTTATTAAAGAAAAAATGGATTGAATTGAACCCATGTTCTGAACCAATTGTCAATCCTCTACCTGTAAAAAGGCAACGAAAGGCACCTATGTCTAATAAGGTCTAGTCAATTGTTCGTTTCTCAAGGAAGATTATAATGTTGGTTATTCGTTTATTTAATCTATTCGCTCGTTTCTTGGTTAAAGTTTCATTTTGGCGTTTTCAATATCTAATCTTTACAATCTCAACCTTTTCATTGCCGTGACTAGAAGCCTCGTATGACATCGAGTAACCTGTGAAGCAGACTCCATTAGTTGGTCTGGTCGAGCTCAAGTATCAGAAACTCACTTTCTGTAAATGGCAATTTCACTCGTTCAAGAACATTGATCGTTATAGTCACTCTAGTTAAATTTGTACTTTTTTATAATTTCTATTTATTGTGTTATCAATTATTGTTTATTTATTTTAATTTAAGGTAGAATAAATTATTTTCAAATGTACTGCATCTGCTTCACTATACACAAAATTAAACCAGTGTTACCAATTTATAAGTAAAGCCTGTTTCCGTTGATTTTGGAAAACACGTTTTCCAAAAAAGGATTCAGGTTTAATATCTTGAACGGGGATACCTGTTTCATACTCTTAGTTTGTTAGTGTGAATTAGGCAAAGTCACTTCTCCAGTTTAGTCTGAACAAAGTGCTCTTTGCTTTTTGTATTGAATTTTCTCTTGCACCCGAATCCACCAGCACCAGCTCACCATGGCTCACTTCACCACTCTGCCCGACGACTGTGTGCAACTAATCTTTGACCGAGTCCCAACTTGGCGTCTTTTCACGATTGGCCGTGTTTCCCGTTCTTGGCGACGACATCAATTGCTGAACTGTCGACGTCGCAAAACACTTATTATCCTACAAGGATTTAGTACTTCAAAAACTGTGCTCGAAAAAGCATCTTTCAACAAGCCATTCATGGATCACGACATTAACCAGGATGGCAGTGACAGGGACGGCAAATCATTTGAACACAACCGAATTTACATCTCAACCTACAAGAGTCTGAAAGTAAATGTAATTATTGAAACATTTCCCAATTTGTGCAATTTAATCGTGTCCACTGGCATCATATATGCAAACTATCTCCGATCATTTACCCAATTGATCACGAGTTATTCGTCCAAGCTGGTCTCATTACAACTTTATTTCGGTGATGAGCTCAGAAGCAGTACTCAGAAAAATTCGGTGGGCAACATAATTGGCAATTTGATTAATCAGCTCAATTCGTTCACGGCACTACAACATTTCTCCTTTCATTCAGGCTGGTCTGTGCATCCTGCGATTCAAGCTCCTGAATTTTTAACCCGCCTAAAGGAATTTTACTTTGTTTGTGATGGGCTAGCAGTAAACATTCGCAATTGGCTACGAAAATATGACCAGACTGGAAGATTGAACCAATTGTCTCGAATCTATCTGAAAAATTTTTCAGCGAAAACCGATCGAAGTTTGCCCAGCCAATTTGACAGTATCCCTGCTATCAAATGTTTCACCATTCTTCCGCTTTCTATATCTAATTACCACAATGAAATAAATGAAAAATATCTAAAGCGAATCGTTGCCAATTTTACATCTCTAACAACATTTACCTACAACCTCGGCAACATCAATTCACTCACTAAACTCGCAACTATTTTGTCTCCACTCACAAAGCTCGTTCATATTGGTTTGATTATCAAAATTGCCATCCCAACCGAACCACTGCACCCAAGTTGTACTCCTCAATTTAAATTCATCAAAGCACTGGATCTAGATTTTCCAACCAATTTTAAAGATCGCTCACTTTTTGAAAATTTTCTTCAATCCCAAGTCTCCACAATTGTGCACTTCTTTCCAGCCTTACAGTCGATTCGAATTATTCCTGATGTACGTTATTTTCATTATGACTTTGATGATGAAATGGACGGATTTGCTCAGAAGTTCTTTGAAAACCTCAAGGTTGCTTATGGGAGACGATCTTTGCGCACTAATTATTACCTTTAATCTTGTTATATAAGGATTGAAGTCTCGTTTGTTTTATTATTATTATTATTATTATTTCGAATCAAATTATAATTCAAACAATAAATTGTTTAAACAACTTACTTTTATTGAGCAATCTTTTCTTTCCAAAACTCGCAAACTTCTTTATAAGAATCACTGACCATTTTGTAATCATCAACTTTGAGGAACATAAATTTCGTTATTGGCTCCTCATTTGTGTTGTGGTCGAATGCTTCCTCCCACTGAACATTAATTCCCAACTTTCCAGGATTTCCATTTTTAGCAAAATGTGTAAACGTTCGAATTATCTCACTGGTCAATTGTAGATCTTCCTGACTGGTCACAAGTCTATTTCTGAAAAGATAATATGAATCTTGTGCGTGTGTTGTGCCCATCCACTTGGGAATTGGAAAAGTGGATAAGGATTGCATTAGTCGGAATGCATAATAATGATTGTTGGGCTTGTGTTTGGCGATTTGCTCGACAAACAGCAAAGTTGGGCAGATCAAGTGATAGTCGCCCCAAACGTTCGAGATTGTGATTCTGTAGAGAATAAAAAATCAAATACAAATCGATTTAAATAATCACAAAACATACTTTAAATCATCTTCAGTTGGTTTGACTAATTTGTCTGTGTAAAATGCGGCCACTTCATCTCCGTTTGTTTGTCTGTAGACTGTGTTCATCATATAAACGATATCCTCATTGATTGAATCGATGGTCAAATTATCAGATCCCACGACCAATTTAGGAAATATTTCAGCAGCAAAACCAGATCCTTCATTTTTGGTCACACCGTACATAATGTCCAGGCCTAGATTGAATTTTCCAGCTCTTAAGGCTTCATTTGGAGCAGTAGGCAACACTTGATCGCCATAAACTGGAGTAAAGAACTCATCTTTGACAAAATCGAAATTGATTTTGCTCACTAGTTCGTCCGTGGATTTACTTTTTAAACATTCAATTGAGTTTTTGATATCCTCAGTGGGACAGTTTAGTTTCAAAGCAAATTGTTTCGTTTTCTCGATTGCCACTTTTGAAGATGTTGCTCCAAAGTGCGAATTTGGAGTTCCACTTTGAAGAATGGCTCGTTTGAAGAGACCTTTAGTGAGTGGAGACAAAATTAAGGAACCAACCGATATTGATCCAGCAGATGCACCGAAAATGGTCACCTCGCTTGGATCGCCTCCAAATTGTTCAATATTTTCCTGCACCCACTCCAATCCCAAAACCTGATCGAGTAGACCCATATTGCCATGCACGTCACCTCCATGAAGAAATCCAAACGGTCCCAATCGATAGTTGACCGCAACCACAATCACATCACCTCCACTGGCAATGTACCGAGCATCGGTGAATGGACAAAATATAGTTCCAATAGCGAAAGCGCCTCCATGAATGAACACCATTACAGAGCGCTTTCGGTGAGGCTCTTCAGTCGGTCTCCATACATTCAAGTACAAACAATCTTCACTCATATTTTCATTCTGTGCTTCTTTTGCAAATTCATTTTGTAGCAATGGTTGTGGACAGGCAGATCTGCTAGTGAGTGCATAGTATACATCAGTCCAGGGCTCGACTGGTTTTGGTGCCTCGAATCGAGCAGCTTTACCTGAATTGAAATATAATGAATTGAAATTGATTTATCACTTATAAAATGCCATACCAAATCGAATTCCTTCATAGAAGAACAGTTTGTTACCATCTCCCACTTCAAGCACTCGTCCTCTCACTTTGCCATTATTCAACTGCACAATTGGAGCATAGTTGTTGTTTGCCGTTTCTTTGTTATCTAAGAACAAAAATTTCACCACTCCATACGATAGCAAAGCAACCAACAGTACGCAAACAATGTTGTTCATCTTTAGACGATGAACAACTTGTAAATGAAAGCGTGGCCTTCAATTCATTGCTTACATACACATTTAATTACTTTATTTTTAGCTAATCATTAGGTTGTTTTCAACCAACAATTTTCCACTGATGTCACTGATATTTTTCCAATGGATTTTCCAAAACAAAATTATAATCATTCATCATTTACTCAAACTGTCAGGATAATTATCAATAATGATGATTACACTTTGTAAGATGGTTTGTTGTCAAGCGCTCTTCTAAATTATCTAATGAGAGACTAACATAACGGTAAACTTTTTAATTATTAAATTAAATTAATTAAACTAAAAAATATTTAAATTGAATGATAGTGAAGACTAACAGCACAGATAAATAACGCAAAAATTTAATTTTATAGATTGACCCAGATAAATCGAATTATGTGGTCGTTTTAATGAAGCAACAAATACAGTTTAAATTTAAGAAATGCAAATCAAAATATATTAATGGTTTTATTCTAACCAAAAGTACATGATGCATTATGATGATTAAATGATTGTGTAATACATAAGTGATTTACTTAATGCTGTTGATGATTATTTGTGTTTATGATATTCAAACAGGAAGCTTAAAATAGAAATAAATATATTTATTCTATAGAACAAAACATGTTTTTATGAAATGAAATTATTTATTAAATTTAGATTTCAGGTAATGACATTTTGTGAATTTTATTCTACAAGAATAATATTGAGTTTTAATCTATTTAAACACAGTCAAAATCATTTTTGGAATACATTCTTCGACAGACTTTCAATAAAACCATCATGAATTTAATAAAAATTGTAGCTATTTCAATTTGCTTTATTTCATGTTCAATTTTCACTGATACATGTGACAATTCTTTCCTCTACAAAGGAAGAGAAACATTTGAAGATTATCTTCAAAATCTGTGCTCTCAATCTATTTCGAAATTAAAAATTATTTTCGTTGAAAATGTCAAGTTTAAAAGTTTTCATAATGAAATTTATTCTGAGAATGTCTTTGAACATCATTTTAAAAAATGTCCGAATCTTCTGATTTACTCAAACATTACTTTGATACAATTGAATCATTCGATTAATGTAAACAAACATTTTAAATATAAAAAATTGATTTTAATTTTTGATTTAACCAGTTATTCGGTGCTTAATCAAACTCAATTTAATTTAATTTTAAATGAATTTTCACAATTCTATCAAAAGCGCAATTCGTGTTTGCCATTGAACATTCTCTCAAGTTTAGATTATCGAGTTCTGCATCAATGGTCGCAATTGTTTTTGAATACAACCGAAAAGTTGAACCTTTCCGCAATTATAATTTCACCATCAAGTACAATCTATATTCGACCAATACTTAATGGCTGTCATCGTTATCCCGGAATATTTATTCCAAACTCAAAAGCAGATTTCGATAAATTACAACTTCCTTATAAATATTGCAATTTAAACAATACAAAGTTGAATGTTGGAATGCGTCCGGTAAGCATTTCTCAAATAATAATTTAAAAATAAAAATCAAGCTTATTTATTTTATTTAGTATCCTGGCTTGTGTGACTTTGAAATAAATTCTAAAACAGGAAAAATATATCCAACAAAAGGAATTGAAAGTGAATTGTTAAAATATTTGGAAATCAAATTCAAATTTAAATCAAACATTATCAACGTTACTGATTATGTTCAGCTAAGAGTTAGTGAAAACATTTCCGAATTTTGGTGGCCATTGGAAGTGATCGCAAATGGGGTTTGTATGATTTTGTTTGGAAATTGTTTGTTTTAAACTAATTTTATTCAAGACTGTCAATTTTGGAATATGTGCGGTCAATCATCGAATGGACAAAATGTCTCAAGTGGACTTTACCCGTGGAATTCTGTACAACGATGTCACTTTTATTTCGCACAATCGTGAACGTCTTCAACGCAATTGGATTGTGTTTCAAATTGTAATGAAATCATCGATCATTTTAATTATTTTTGTGTCGATGAACATTGCTTTGGGTGTGATCATTTACTTGGTATATAAGGTGAAATTTATTAACGATATGAAACGATCGTTTTGTTCTATATTCACCAAATTGTATGCGATAAATATAAACCAGTGTAAGTACTCTTTACGATAATGTTCATTTGTTCATTTGATTTATTTAATTTGCAGCCCAAGGTCTAGTTCATGACCGAGCGAATTCAATTCGGCTGATGTACGCATCAATCCTCTTAGCATCATTTGTAATTGTTCAACATTACAGTTCTGAATTTTTTTCAATGATCACAGTGCTCGAATATGACCCACCGATTGACACCATCGATGATTTGATGCATTTTGTCAATAGGCCCACAACTGAAGTAATGACAACCAGTCAAATGCCTTTCAATAGCAGACTGCAAACTTCAACTCCCGACAATGAATTGTTCTATCAAATTGGACTCAAACTTAACAAAAGTGTTCAAGAAGGCAAAATACTGGGCGTTTATGGACAAATTTTGGAAGTGGTCGAAAGCAATCCGAATGCTGTTGTGGTGGATATTAGAATTGTTTTGGATCATTTCATAAAATATCGTGTCCCACAAAGGTCGGATGTTCGAATCCATACTGCATCGGAAAACTTGTTGCAATACTATCAATCGTTTGCGGTCGAAAAGAATTCTCCTCTATTCAGCCCTTTTGATATGGCGTAAGAATTACACATTTTATTGGTTAGAGAAATAAACAATTAATTTCAATTTAGTATTCAAACAGCGTTTGAAAGTGGACTACTTAACCGATGGTGGGACAACTACGAATTCGATGAAGAATATGTTCGAACACACGAATATGTAGCAGAATATCACTTGAAGTATTGGAAACGAGACTACAAAGACAAAGAAATCAATGAACAATTCAAACCACTCAAATTGATCGATACGAGATCTATTTTCAATCTCCTTTTCTGTGGATATCTGGTGACGATAATTTTGTTTGTCGCTGAATTGGTTTTATTCTTTAGACTGTTGTTCAAACATGCAATTGTGAATTGTATTGATCTAATTGTTAGTTTTAATGATTTATTTGAATATTTTCAATATAATATTATATCGTCACATAAAAGATGTTTAGGTAACACAGAAATCAATAAAAGGTCTATGTTGCAGCAGTGAGATATTTTACGCGATTTTGAATTTGACGAAATTAAAAGGACATTATTTAAACTTTATAATTCGTTCACAAATAAAATGCTTTGAATATTACAATTCTGCTAATTTGTTCTCAATCAGAAAAGCCAATTCTTCGTGATGGTTTGATGAAAGAATTCTTTGAGAAGCTTCTTTCAACTTGTTCTTTAGTTCAATATTGGCTAAAAGTTTATCAATGCCATCAGTGAGTTCTTGTTCTGTGAAAGAATACGCATCGATCGATACGAGCACCAAAACCAGTCTCGTGCAGTCTCTGTGCATTGTCGTACTGGTCAGTGAACAATGGCAACACAATCATTGGCTTTCCAATGGCAAAAGATCCGGTGACACTGTTGTTGCCGCCATGAGTTATCACCAAATCTAGGTGCGGAATGATTGAAGTTTGAGGCAAAAATTCTTCACCCCACATGTTTGTTGCCAATTCATACTCCTCATGCCGAGGACCAGTTGAAACGATGTACTTGTGATTAGTTTTGGCAAGAGTTTATACTAATCGATTCATTAGATCTAGATCTACCGAACCCATTGACCCCATCGAGACATAAATTAGCTTTCCAGTAAACTTCTCTTCTAAATCAGGCTTGTTGTAACATTGCAATGAACGTGCTTTATGTGAATGAACTTTATGTGCTCGTTTTTACCTAGAAAACGAAGTGGTATATACATTGATGAATTGGGTCGGTAATGATTGGTTCGCGAATGCTTTTTAAACATTACAATTAATCTATATCTAAATTTAAAACAAAGCTTTAATTATAGGAACTCGAAAGTCAATGTCAATGTTAATTATACAGAAACGATTCCAGAAATATCTTTGAATCTCTCTATGCTTGGAAATTTATCATACCAACATATGTTCATTAGAATCTAATGATTAAATAGTTCAGTTCATTTTGTTATGGAAAATTAAATCAAATTGATTTTATATTGCAATCAACCAAATCGACATTTAGTGGTAGAAAATTACATTTGATTAATTCCATGGTGCATCGATGATGATTTGGCGCTTTTCCGATTTGCCGCTGAAATTATTTTGAAGTTCATTTGGAATTTAATGTAAAAATGATTTCGATGTTTGAGACAAACATATATACGAGTAGTAGTATTATCGTAGATGCTTGCTAAATATTATTTAATCATAAATCATAAATCAAATATTCATTATTTGCTTTTAATAATGCATATTTAATGGTTCAAACAATTAACGTTCGATTAAACGCTAAGACTTTTTCAATTTTAAGTATAGTTCACTGATAAAAATAAGACATTCTCTAACATTTTGTCTAAAATCAATATCCTCAAATAACCTATTTGACATATCATTAAATAATATGGAAACTGAACTCTGTCTACAAATATTACATAACATGTTTTAAACGAACATTGTTTTATATTTTAGAATTTGATATTTTTATTTGCAAGCAAACATTTCCAAAATTTATTATTTCCAATTGTTGATATAATTGTTTTCAGAATTTAATTATATTTTAGCGCATACATGACACCGTCCATATAAGGTCTACGTTTGGTTTGACAAAGTTCCACATATTCCTTGTATTTTCATTAATTCTAATCATAATGAATTTAAGTAAATTTAAAATTATATTCATTTGCTCATTTTCAAGTTTAATTCGCATCGACGCAAGTAAAAATTCCTTTCTCTTTAAAAGGAATGATACTTTTGAAAACTATTTTGAAACTTTGTGTTCAAATTCAATTTCAAATTTAGAAATTATTCATCTTAAAAATCTTCAGTTTCAAAGTTTCAAAAATGAAATATATTCTGAGAATGTGCTTTCAAAGAAATTTGCTTTACGTCGTTTTCAAAATTGTGCAAATCTTCGCGGTTTTACAAACATTACTTTGGAAAAATTAGAAAATTCAATCAATTCAAATAATAAATTGAAGTTTAATAAATTGCTATTATTTATTGATTTAGTCAATTACCCTGTGTTAAATCAGAATCAATTTAACTTGATTTTAATTGAATTGTCAAAGTTTTCTGGAAAATGCGATTTTTGTTTGCCATTGAATATTCTCTCTGATTTAGATAATCGAGTTCTGCATGAATGGTCACAATCATTTTTTAATTCAACCAAAATATTAAATTTATCTGCAACTATAATTTCATCCTCAAGCACAATCTACATTAGACCAATACTGAATGGGTGCTATCGCTATCCTGGAATATTTATTCCTAATTCAAAGTCAGATTTTAATAAATTAAAAATTACACATAAACATTGTAATTTGAACAATTCAACACTGAACGTTGGAGTACAACCGGTAAGTTGTCACATTCAGAATTTGTTTTGAATTATTTTAATAAACAATTTATCTTTTAAAATAATTGTAAAAATAATTGACTTTCTACATATTGTTAGACAAAACATTTAATAATTATTATTATCCAAATCTAATATTTAAAACTTATTGATTTATTAGTATATCGGCATGTGTGACGTTGAAGTGGATTCTAATACAGGAAAACTTAACCCTACTAAGGGATTCGTAAATGAATTGTTGAAATATTTAGAAATCAAATTTAAATTTCAGTCAAACATGATCAACATTTATCATTATGCAAAGTCAAGAGTTGGTAAGAAAACTTCAGACTTTCAGTGGCCATTGGAAATTATCGCAAATGGGGTTTGTATAGATTTATATGCATTTCAATCGATTTAAGCTTATTAATAACTTTTCTTTAAGACTGTAAACTTTGGAATATGTGCAATCTTTCATCACGGAGAGAATAGACCCCAAATTGACTTTACACGTGCAATTTTTTATCACGATGTCACTTTTATATCACACAACCATGAACGTGCTCAATCTGATTGGATAATGTTTCAAATTGTGACTAAATCATCGTCAGCTTTGACCATTTTTGTGCTGGCCAACATTGGCTTGGGGTTGATCATTTATGGCACTAACAAAGTTACATTTATCAATTGCCAAAAATCATTGTACTCCATTTTCACCAAATTGTATGCAATGAACATAAATCAATGTAAGTGTTTATTATTAAATTGTAATAAAACTATTTATTTACTGGTTTAAAATTACAGCACAAGATTTAGTACACCACGAACATGCGAGTTCAATTCGACTGATCTACTCGTCCATCTTGATTGCTTCTTTTGTAATTGTTCAATATTACGGTTCAGAATTTTTCTCGATGATCACCGTCCTTGAATATGACCCACCAATTGACACAATCGATGATTTGATACGTTTTATTAATTTACCCGAAACCGAAATATTGACATCCAAAATAATGACTTTTAATACCCGATTTCAAACTTCCACCCCTGAGAATGTATTGTTCTATCAAATTGGCCTCAAAATTAACCAAAGCATTCAACATGGCAAAATTTTGGGTAGCCAAGGCGAAATTATGAAAGCCGTGGAGAGCAATCCAAATGCGGTTGTTGTAGACCATAGAAACGTTATAAATTTTTTCAAGAAATATCGCATTCCAGAAAGAACTGATGTTCGAATTCACATTGCGTCCGACAAATTGATACAGTTTTATCAAAAGTTTGCCGTCGAAAAGCATTCTCCCTTGTTGAAGCCTTTCGACATGGCGTAAGAATTATTTTGTTTGTTATTTTATAATTAATTTATATTTCAATTTAGTATTGAAACAGCATTTGAAAATGGACTCATTAATCAATGGGCTTATAGCTACGAATTTAGCGAAAAATTTATTCGAGCACAAGCATTTAAAACTCGATATCATGCAAAGTATTGGCGCGAAAGTTTAGAAAATAAACAAATCAATCAACAATTCAATCCGTTCAAATTGATCAATGCAAAATCAACTTTCAATCTTCTTTTCTGTGGACTCATGTTATCAATGATTGCGTTTGTGTTTGAATTGATTTTATTCTTTAAACTTTTATTCAAAAATGCTTTTCAATGTATATTTTAAATTATACGCAAAAATATTTTCAAAATTATTAATTTCATATTTTCACAAAATACTTAAAATAGCATTTCGTATAAAAGCAACAAAATGGCCATTTCCAAGGTAACCAACTGCAGAGTGAGTGAGTCTATTCGCAACAAACTCAAACGGCAGCACCGAGGCAGGTGTTTTCCCCTCTGTGTGGCAACAATTTCTGTTTCTCCATGGCACATTAGTTTTGGTTTGTATACGAGAACGAATAAATTACTCACGGAAATGCCAAACCGCATGATTGATTGTCTTATCTCACAGAAGCAAACACAAAAAAGAAGAATACTGCTTTTTACAGTAAACTCGCAGTAAACTTTCAATTTGGTTAATGTTGCACTTAATTAATTACACATTATTTAAGTATAATTTTGATAAAGTTCACTTTTAAAATGTAGAGTTATATTTGTATTAAAATTGATTACTCAAAGTCGACTTTGCTTGACGTGATGGATGATCCTCGAACCTAGATCGGTCGATAAGAGGCACAATTGTGGTGTGCTGTCCGGTGAGTGAGTGGCCACTGGCCACGAGTGCACAGGTGCATGTGCACGTCCAGTTCGAGTCGTCATTTCGTGTCTGTGCCTGGGTCGCAAATCTCCTCCATCAGTTTGTAAGTTCTATTCGTCCAATCTAACAAAGCAAGCAAGCAACCACAAATGAAGTATGAACTCCGCCGTCTGTTTTGTAGTGTTCTTCACAGTGTTGATCGCCATTTCGGACCAATCGCACTCGTTCAAGTACCACATTAGTGTCAAGGTGGAGGAGTCCAGAACGGCGGCCATTTGCAAGGCCCAGATGCTCTACGACCAGTTCACCAGCAAAATGCGAGTGTGCAAGGACTGCCACACGGTGGATGAAAAGTTGAATCATATGTTCTCGAGAAGTCTCAAGCGTGGTCAGTTCAGACACTCATGCCCCGAGAATTGCTTCAACAACGAGGTGTTCCAGTATTGTGACGATTTGATCGGTGGCAAGGAGATAATCAAGTTTAAGCTCGAAAATTAAATTCACACAATTCGTGGCGATTCAATGCTACACGATAGATGTTGTAGTTAGTGATGATTAAAAGTAGTTGATTGTTTTAAATTTAATTAATAAATTATATTGTCGAGTTTTGATGTTGTTTTTCTGGTTTGCAAAATAATAACCAATGTCTTCCATAATCGGGTATGTGCTGTGGTTAATCACTTTGAATGAATATGAAAAGAATCTTCAAATACATTATGGTTCGTATACTAAACATATGCAGTGATATAAATGTTATTATTATAAGTGATTTGGACTCTTCGACAATTAGGATATAATTTGATGCACTCATTTTGAATGGGTTGGAAATGCATAAGTTATGACAATGAAGTATGAATCAATTAACCATTGTTAACTATGACATTTCCCAGATGTACACAACTAGACTGACCAATATTTGATATACCATTTGCCTCTTATGGTACTCATCACTGTGATGTCACTCGGGTGCCGTTTATATGTTTGTACAATTAGTAATTGTTTTTGAATAATAATCGTTTAATCGGCATTACAATCCTGTGAAATCAAAATCAGTGAATTTCTATCTCTCTACGATTGATTGTTCTGTCTCTGGTCAAAAGTTGAACAACCGGTTTGGTTTGCCATATAAAAGACTTTTTGCCAAAAATGTTTGATTAGTACTAGTAATTAGTGGATAGGAAAGAAGTTAAACATGACAGACAACCATAAAGGAAATTACAGTTCTGGTCATCGGACTTGATCCGGAATATTTGGATTCCATTTGTTTTGTTCAAGCTGCCTTGACCGCTCTGCTCGAGCAGGCCAACATACCCAAGTATGTGAACAATGAGTAATCATCATGTACTCTGTGAACAGGTCACTATGTAAGGTTTCGTGCAGTACCATGCTGCAGTCTTTCTTTCCTTTTCTTATTATTGTGTGTTTTGTACTTCTCTCGAACAGCACGCTCAAATCTTTACAAAGATAATTTTATCATCAAATTAAATTCAAATTACGTAATTTGTAGTTGTGTTCGAAACGAACGTTTTCTACTTTGACCAAAGCTGTGATTGCCTCCTAAAGAGTTTCTATTCGGGGTCATCTATTTGGCCACTATTCAAGTGAAAATGTACATCAATGACCTTAACGGCGACTGTCTCGACGCCATCTTCGCTCGTTTTGTATTGCAAGAACTACTGCCACTCCGAGCGGTGTGTCAACTATGGGACTGCTTGGTCGAGCAACGATGTGTCTCGCAAAAGTCTCTCAAGTTGTTTTCATGCCCTTATGATGTGATTTACTATGGAATGGATATTTTTGAAAACAATCTCGAGGACGACACCAAGTTGTGGTTGAAAAGTGTGGCCAAGCACAGCGATGACTTGATTGCTGGCAAAGCCAATGGAATATCGTCTATTCTAAATGCCCCAAGCCTCTTCCCAAATGTTCAAAATCTGGTCATTGATGGGACGTTGACAGACTCGTGGGACTGTGCATTTGGGAACTTGATGGACGGCAGACTGATCAGCTTTGTGCATCAATGGAGCCATTCGCTCACCTGTTTGAACTTGTATGATTTTAGCTTGTCAGACCTTTGCAAACAAACCCAAATTGGATTTTGGTCTGCACTAAGTGAAATTGCAACACTCGAAAGTCTCCATTTGTTGCAATCATACTTGACCTACGATGCCATACCTACTTTGCCTATTGTGGTGAATCGTTTAAAGCACTTCTCCATCAGATCCTGTCCCATTTCGGTGCTTGGCCATCTTGGACCAAACATTGAGCAACTTCGAGTACTTTTTCTTGATGTATTTTCATTTCGTCGCATGAATGAACTTTTTCCAAGTTTGAACGTCTTGAAAATCGCTCATTTGAGTCTACGCGATTTTTATCTTGATAAGATTCAGGAAAAAGAACAAATTATTCAACTAATTTGCCGCAAATTTGCATCTCTTCAAAGCTTGAACATGTCGCGTGTGAAGGTAATTTCACTCTTTCATAATTCTACAATTTGTGATATATTTGTTTCTCTTTTAGATTGAATCGGTGGACACTTTTGTGGCTTTACGTTCTCTCAAGCACCTAACCAAACTTTATTTGCAAGAATGGAATCTAAATTTTCCAAATAATCGAAACTTGCCTCGACTTCAGTCCGTTAAGTTGTTTCGACTGAATAATCATTACACGCAGCCAACATTGGATCACACAGACCAGCTCTGTGTACAATTGGCTCATTTGTTTCCGAATCTAGCCGAACTTCGCTTCGATACATGTCACCCCGAAAAGGTTGCACAAGTCGCCGAGTGCGTCACTGCTCGACTGGGCCCGACGGTCAAGTTTGTCCCTTATTACAAGCTGAAGCAAAGTTCGGATGATTTCTCTCGTTACGAGGCCAACATTGGACCAATCATTGGTCGACATCGACATTACTATGAGCAACAACAATGAATGTAATTAGTTGTAATGTTTTATTTTTTGCATTTCCTACTTAACCACATTTTCCTATTCGAGTCGCACTGTTTAATGTTTCAATAAACCAATTTTGTCAACGTGAGATATATTATAAGATTTTGAGTGTGCATTGCATCTATTAAAACTAAGGCCGCTGAATGAAGATGATCTTGAGGCAAACCAAATATGACTGATAACTAAAATGTACTGCCACTGTTGAGCTAATAACTAAACCATAAACGGTCACACAGTTTGTGCAGTGTCCGTGTCTATCTCTCAAGTCAAGCACGAGTCTGTGCCTGTACCTCTTTGATGAGTTCAATTTGGTCACACACTGCAATTGGCTCACGAGTTGACAGTTTATGGCTAAATGTTCTTTGAGTTGTAAAAATCAAATTCTACAAAGTGTACGGCACAAATCAAATTATATCTTACATGACAAACTACAGTTTGCACCACTCTGTACGACCTGGCAATTATGGATTGCCCAATTACTGGCACCAAATTACCAGTTTAATTTGGTTTGCACTGTGCCACCGTTCCAAAGTGTCACCAAATGTATTTTGGGTTGTGTCAAAAGGCCAATTAGATAAGACTTGTGTAGGTGTCGCATATAAATAAATGCAACTCTTTTTAAACATCAAATCATCACTCTTACGGATTTTGATTTTGAGTTTAAATAATTTTCTTTTAATAATTCTCACAATGACGAAACCGTAAGTGCATCTTATTGACTTATTAGTTTTATTCGTTAATTTATTTATTTAACAGAAATTACAATTTGGATGATAATCTTGAAAAGCGCTCTGATAAAATTAAATTGGACGATTCGGACAAGAATGAAAACACTAAAAGGCAAATATCAATTCTGGAAATTGTATGTTTGATTTGAAGGGACATTTTAGTAATTTATTAATTTACTAGTTGAAATACTCAAGCACAGTGGACTATGTCTACATCATCGTGGGCATATTGGGCGCCATTGTGGCTGGTTCTGGATGGCCTGGACTGAACATTCTGTTCGGCACAATTGTAAATGTGTTTGTCAAATTCGAAGTCGACTATCAACAGGCAGTGGATTCGGGCAAACCAACTGACCAGGTGGTGGCAGACTTCATGCACACCATCTATGTGATCAGTGGCTCGATGGCTGGTGTGACTGTTGTGTTCATTGCCGCCAATTATGTCACAATTCATTGCTTTCAAATGTTTGCACTCAGACAAATGCGCATAATCAAACAAAAGTATTTCAAGTCCATTTTGAAGCAAGAAATTGCTTGGTACGATCAACAGAGTTCGGGAGAGTTTGCTTCGAGGATTTCGAGGTTAGTTTTAGAGTTAGTGAAATGACAGTTTTATACTAAATATTATTTTGATTTAGCGATTTTAAAAAATTTGAATCAGGAATTAATGAAAATCTTGGTCTTTTGGTTTTCAATCTTTCAACCTCGTTCATAAGTCTCGTGGTTGGTTTGTTCTATGGCTGGAAACTATCTCTGGTTATTATATCGACATGTCCCATAATTATCATTGTGTCCTTCATTATCACTAAAGTAAGAAGCCGTTTCAATTGAATGTTTAATTTAACGAATTTTATTTGCAGCTTCAATCTCGTTACATGCAAAAAGAGTTGAAATCTTATTCGATTGCCACTTCAGTGGCAGAGGAAGCCATTTCAGCCATTCGAACAGTGTTTGCCTTTGGTGGACAGAGCAAAGAACGACAACGATACGAACAGACACTCAAGCCCGCAATGTTGAGTGGCTGCAAGAGGAATTTTGTGACTGCACTTGGCAATTCAATCAACTGGTGCACTCTGTATGCGAGCTTTGCTCTGGGAATTTGGTATGGAGTTCGCATGATTGTCAGTGAGACGGACAACTATGACATTGGCGATTTGGTGGTGGTCTTCTGGACCATCACTTGCACTGGCTTCTACATTGGCTATGCTGCTCCTTTTTTGGAGTCCTTCCAAATTGCTCGAACTGCTGCTTTGGGAATTTATCAAATAATCGATCGATGCTCGGCAATTGATTCGTCTTCGAAAGAAGGCACAAAACTTGACTCGAACTATCGAATTGACATTGAGTTAAAAAATGTTCACTTTAGCTATCCAACCAGGCCCGATGTGTCCATTTTGAATGGTCTTGATTTGAAGATCAATAACGGGGAAATAGTGGCACTGGTTGGCTCGTCTGGTTGTGGTAAAAGTACGATCATACAACTAATTCAACGTTTCTACGATCCTGATGTGGGCGAAGTGCTACTCGATGGAACCAATCTCAAAGATCTGAACATTGGATGGTTACGAGAACAAATTGGTGTGGTCGGGCAGGAGCCGGTGCTGTTTGATGCGTCCATTGAAGAGAACATTCGACTCGGTGCAGAATTGAGCAATCTGGTCAACAAAGAAGACATTGCCCACTCTGCGGAAGAAGCGAATGCACACGAATTCATTCGACAACTTCAAGAAGGCTACCAAACATATGTTGGCGATCGAGGAGCCCAACTGTCGGGAGGACAGAAGCAACGAATCGCCATTGCACGAGCACTCATTTCGAAACCTAAAATATTGTTACTCGATGAAGCAACTTCAGCGCTCGATCTGCAAAGTGAAACTGTGGTGCAAGCGGCATTGGATCGAGCCAGCAAAGGTCGGACCACCATCATCGTGGCACATCGACTCTCCACAATCATCAATGCTAATCGAATAATTTTCCTGGACAAAGGAAAAGTGCTTGAAATGGGCACTCACCAGGAGTTGATGAAGAAGAAGTGCGCTTATTATAATTTGGTCTTGGCACAACAAGTCGACGACACCAGTGACAAACCGAGAGAAGTGGCCAAATTAGCTGAACTCGAGAGGAAAGAGTCACACAGCTTCAGTCTTGTGCAGAGACAAACAAGTTCCATTGGAAGTATGCGCGCAAGTATGCGAATGGAAGGCTCAACGCTCAACGACAATGAAGATGCAATCTCGGTGAGCCAGGAAGAGTTGTCTCAGTCACAATTTCCCTACTCACGAGTGTTCAGTTTGATTTGGTCCGAGTCTGGTCTCTACTTTTTCATTGCACTTTTGTCGGCACTCGGTTACGGACTAGTCACACCAATTTATGCGCTCATTTTTGGCTCATTCGTTGATGAATTTACAGTGCCCGGGATTGAAGACGACCCGGAGTTGCTTCAATCGGAAACGTTGAAATATTCATTCTTTTATGCTGGCTTGGCGTTGGGCATTTTTGTGGTCAATACAACTCAGGTTAGAGACATTCTCATGATTGAACGATTATTTACATAATTTGCATTTAACTTTTAGATTACTTTGTTTGGACTAGTCGGAGAACGGTTGACGATGCGTCTTCGAATGATGGCATTCTCGGCCATTCTCAAACAAGAAGTGGCTTGGTTCGATGAACCAATCAACAGTGCCGGAGCACTGTGTTCACGATTGGCCAATGATGCAGCCAACATTCAGGGGGTGAGTTTGATTATTTAGTAGCACATTTTGAGCATTATAATATTCACGATCAACCACAACAGGCAACTGGTCTTCGAATTGCAATGATGTGCCAAGCACTGTCCACTTTGGTTTGCTCACTTCTGGTTGGCTTCCTCTACAACTGGCGAATGGCACTGGGAGGCTTGGCACTGATGCCCATTGTGGCCACATCTGCGGTGGTCAGTTCGAAGCTGTACTCTGGCCAGGCCAAACAGGATGGTCAAACTGCTCAAATTTCTAGTAAAATTATGATTGAAGTTATGAATGCAGTGAGGACAGTTGTGTCACTGCACAAACAAGAACATTTCTATGATAAATTTGCCAGTGCACTCAGTGAACATTATTTGTGAGTATAATTTACATTGAACGATTAATTCATTTGTTTCTATAATTCACACAGAGCAATCAAAGAAAAAATATTTGCCAAAGCCATTGTGCTCAGCATCTCTCTGGGAATACCTTTCTTTGCATATTCAATTGCATTTCTGTTTGGTGGCTTTTTGCTCTCGAGTCGACTCTTGACATCAGGTGACTTCTTCAGGTATTTTTTTATTTATCTAAGGTTAGTCAAACATCTAATTGCCAAAATTTTCAGAATCATTGAATCGATGGTGTTCGGTGCCGTGGTGGTTGGCCAAACGGCAATTTTGTCCTCTGATTTCACCAAAGCCAAAATAGCTGCAATTAGCATTTTCAATCTGATTGACCGAAGCCCTTCCAGAATTGCAAGTGACAGTGAAGAACTTGTGCAAATCGAGAAAACTGCCTCAGACCGATCACAAGGCAATGTATCATTCCGTGGTCTATACTTTAACTATCCCAGCCGACCTGGACAAAATATTCTCAATGGATTGTCGTTTAGTGCCAACAAAGGTGAAACGGTGGCACTGGTTGGCTCGAGTGGTTGTGGCAAATCAACTTCGATTCAACTGTTGGAACAATTCTATGAGAGTTCAAAGGGAAAAATTGTAAGTACTCGTTTGCATTGATTAATTGAGTGCTAACACTAAGTTCGTGCAGTATCTAGACGGAGAAAACATTGCCCAACTGAACACAGACTGGGTCCGTTCTCAGATGGCACTCGTCTCACAAGAGCCAATTCTGTTCAGTTACAGCATCAAAGACAACATTGCGTATGGAAACAATGCTCGCACAGTTCCACACGATGAAATAGTTCGAGCTGCTCAAATGGCCAACGTTCACGACTTTGTTCATCAACTTCCCCTGGGCTATGACACTCCTGTTGGGTCGAAGGGAACGCAACTGTCCGGTGGACAGAAGCAAAGAATTGCAATTGCACGAGCACTCATTCGTGATCCACCAATTCTACTGCTGGACGAGGCGACCTCGGCACTGGACACTGCCTCCGAGAAGGTGGTCCAAGACGCCCTCAATGAGGCTTCTAAAGGGAGAACATGCTTGGTCATTGCTCACCGGCTGAAAACAATCGTGAATGCACACAAAATTGTGGTCATCCATAAAGGTCAAAATGTGGAAGAAGGCACACATGAAGAGTTACTTGCGAGTAAAGGCTTCTATTGGAAATTATATAATAGTGCTGTCACAAATTAAATTACTTATTTTATATAATCAAATTAATAATGTAAATAAATAAACATCGACATTTTCGAGTAGACTACTATAAATACTACTGTAGATAAATTTAGTTGAAATTAATCAATTAATTAATTAATTAATGTAATGTGTAAATCAACATACGTCTTAGTATTCGTGTTTTCGCAGAAGGACAAGCATCGATTCATTGGAAATCACTCGAGTACACGAGCCAACATGTCATTGTTTGCTTCGATGTAAACGTTTGGATCTAAATCATTTGCGATGTTCAATTGTTGTATTTGTTTGACAACTATTGGAAGCTTGAAATGCTGGCCTCGAATATGCTTGATAGCAGTACCACGTTCAACAAAACGAAATCCACAGTTTGGCCAAGTGCAACGAAATGGTTTCATGTTGAGATGAATTCGTTCGTGCCTTTGTGCCTTTTCAAAAATGCGTCTTTATAGAATGACATTGAACAGCCGGATAATTTACAGACAAACCTTTTCGGTTTCTGATTGCCTGATCTATTTCTTGATTCTATTTGAACGTTGTACTTCTTGTCTTCGTTTAGCAGAGTTAAACAAAGTATAGGCTTCTAGGGACAATTCATATCGTTCGGCCAGATAATCATCCAAACTGGCCGTCACAACGTTCGGTCCATTGAAAAATTCGTTTGGTTGGTCAGTGCTGGGACATTCAACACGACCTGGCAACTCGTGCACATATTGTTTCACCAGGCCACAGTAACGATCGATTCCTCTAATGAGTTCACTTTTCAGTCGTTCGCACTCGAACTTCAACCGTTCTTCGAAACGATCGAGAAAAGAAACAAATCTGTTGCGACGTGCCATCATAAATTACCGTTGCTAACATTACATTTTAGTACATGTTTTAATGATAAAATAATAATTGACAACTATAATTATGAAAATATTTTTGATTTCCAAAAGTTGTTGCACGTTTGTTTGTAATAATCGGAGATCATTTTGTACTCACCCGAATGTAGTGCCATAAATCTGGTTGTACTCGAATGTGCTTTCTCCCCAAAAGCATCTTTCCATTCAGTTGAACCTATCGCTCCTGGTTGTCCAGTTTTGGCAAAATTGGTCCATGCCCTGACCATGTCCTTACTTAGACTGTACAATTCTGGCCTGACTTTGGTCATTGGAGTTAGGAACAGGTAGAAGACATCAATGCCGTGCATTACGCCCATCCAGGCAGGGTTGTTGGTCACTCCAGGAACGACCAATGGCTGCATTAGACGGTAGGAGTAGATGTGGCTGCTGTTGGTCACCAATTTGGAATATTCTTCACCGAATAGAATTGTGGGGCAGTCAATGTTCCGATCACCTGCTGATTTGGAAATGGCAATTCTGTAAGTGAAATATTAATATACATGAATGCTAATTGAATTTGCATACTTAAGATCGTCCTCACTGGGATGGTCAAGTGGGTCAATGTAGAAATGTGCTACCTCTTCGGCATTTAACTGGTTGTAACTTTGCATCAATTTGATAATGTCTTGAATGGCACTTTGTTTGGTCAAATTGGACTTGTCCAGCATCAGTTGAGGTATGACTTGCACCACAAAAGCGGAGCCCTCGTCTCGATTCACACCAAACATCAAATCAACGTTTCGATTGAATTTTCCATGTTTCAGTGCATCGACTGGCGACAATGGCATCAGTGCGTCTCCGTAGAGAGGCACAAACGTAGGCTTGCTGGCTAAAGCATTGAAAGTGGCATTTCGGATTTGATCGAGAGACTTGTTCCGAAGACATTTGATCATTTCTTCTGTTACTACTCTCAAACAATTCAGATTTTGAGCCAACGATTTGGTAGCTTGCAGTGCTTTGCTTTTAGGAATACTCAATAAAGGCGCACCCGATTGCATGATTGCTCGTTGAAAGAGACCATTGGTCAGAGGCGATAGAATCAATGCACCCACGGACATCGATCCAGCTGATTCACCAAAAATGGTCACACAATTTGGATCACCACCAAAGTGATGAATGTTTTGTCGCACCCAACGCAATGCCTCAATCTGATCGTATAGGCCCAAATTTCCAGGCGCATCTTCAGTATCGCCGTACAGAAAGCCAAATGGACCGAGTCGATAGTTGACAGTGACCAGTACGACATCGCCATGAAGTGCCATGTAAGCGCCATCAAACATGGAACTGAAAATGGTACCTATTTCGAAGCCACCACCATAAATCCAAAACATCACAGATCGGTTCACGGCATGTTCGGGCGCCCAAATGTTGACAAACAAGCAGTCTTCACTTTCGGTTTTGGTTTGAGACAACAATGGAGATGTTTCACCGGGGCCAAACTGAACACAGGCATCTCTCCAACCTGTCGCATTGTACACTTCACTCCATGGCTCCACTGGTTTAGGCTTACCAAATCGATTTGCCCTGCCTGTAATATAAAAAACATAATTGAAAGAAATAAATCACATTGACATTTACTTGCCATAACGAATTGCTTGAAAGTAATGAACTTGCTTGCCATCCACAGTTTGAACAATGCCTCTCACTTGACCGCCATTCAACTTAACAATTGGTGTGTACTGCTCACAAGCCGCAGAGCCAATTACAACCAGAACAAATATGAGCATGTTCATGTTCGCATAATACATTTTCCAAGTCATTTGCGTCACTTACACATTAATATCTGTATTTGTAATTTGTAATTAAAAGTCATCTCAACATGTCAAACTGTAGTGCATCTACATTGTCTCGTAACCAGGCACGTTGGATTGTGTCGGTCATACTGCGATTATTGGCGACCAAAGCATTTTTGTGATTAGATTGTAACCTTAAAGGGATTTTTTAAATATATTAAATTTGAGTCATGATGATACTAATAATAGTTTTCTTACCATGAATAGATCAATTGTCAGTTGAAAGCATGCTTTTGCAACACGTTATTATTTGACCGAGTTACAATTCTATGATTTCGGTGTTGACTTGGGCCATTGAGATGACGGCAAATGGAGCCGCATAAACAACCAAAATTAAAATCACAATCAAATATACCGGTAACGATCAAATGATTTGTTGTGTAAACAAAGTACAAATAAATTACTACTCACATATTGAATCAAAATTTCAAAGGAAGTGCCATCCAGATACGACGTTTTCGCTGTTGTGCATTGTATGACATACGGTGAGTGTGTGTGCCACTGTGCGGTTTGAGGTAAACATGCGTGCTGTTGCATCACAGTCACAGAAAGTCTCAGTTTGATTTGTTCAATTTTTCGCATCAACATAATCGAAATGAACCGAAAACGAGCTTACAAGGAAATTGACTTTGAAGAGATTTCTCTAAAAAATTTTCGTGATGCAATAAAAATGTATGCTCAAATACAAAAACGAGAATCTGACAATTTTCGGTATTGTCTGAGTCTCGGAATGGGATCGCTCAGTTCGGCTTCGAAACGTGGTATAACTCGGAAACCTGACTGCACTGCTCACACCAACACTGCTTGTACCAGTGGACGCCGTTCGGACAAGGCTTCTCTACTTCCTAAGCCTCCATTGGATAAGCCTCCACAGTCGTCCTCTTACGATTCCTCCGATTCAGATTCGTCCGATTCTGACTCATCCGCTTCAGATTCCTCCGATGACTTCGAGCCTAACTCTCACAGCCCAAATCCACTTCATTCAAAGTATATTGATGCTGGCGAACCAGAAAATATTATTGAAATTCCTCGCATTAACGAGAAAGCACTTTTTGTCAAGAATATGGCCTCACAAATTGAAACCGAACAACGGCCCCACTCGAAACGATACTTCCAGAATAAGAGATATCGAGAGAAAAAGCGTATTCAGGATTTGGAAAAGAATCAGCTATTTGAGCGTCTTAAGTATGAAGTCAACGAGAAGGACCAGATCATCGCCGAGAAGGACAAATTGATTGAAGAGCTGAAAATGGAAATCAAAATGTTACGTGAAGATATGTGAAAGCAAGCTCGTCACCGATAATGAGGTAATTGACAACTTTTATTTTCATTGTACTTAACTATTTTTTCGGTAATAAAATACATAATACATAATCCTGATGATAATTGATTTATGCCAGAACTGATAACTGCCAGAAAGTCACCTGATGCAATTAATAGTCATCATCATAATAACCATAATTGCGGTTCATTCCTTGAAAGAACGAACTCATAATTCGTGCCATCGGTTGGAAACTTGGATGGAATATTTCCACATTGAGTTGATGTTGCGTTTTGAGATATTGCTCGTTGACCGCTCGATCATCCGTTGAAATGACCTGTGTGTTCTGCAAAGTAATTTCATTCAAGAATGGACACTTCTCCTTCAACAATTGTGGCAATATTTCTCCACAATTTTGGCAAATGCTTTGTTCGGGTGCCTTGCCGAACATTTGATCAGTTGGTCTGCGCAAACACGAACAAGTGCTTGACAGCAAATTGATGTGAATTGACTCCATGTTTGGGAATAAACGTTGAAGTGTGCGAACGAGTTTGATCTCGAACACTGTCGATAGGTGAACACTTTTGATTGAGTAGAATGGCTTTATTCCGTCGGTCATGTGACGAGGATAGAAAAACAGTGACGAGTTCGAAATGAGCTTCAAGTGATTCAGTTGAGACAACTTTTGAAGTCGACTCAAAATGTGATGAACTTTGCACTTGAAAAATAATTAATTTAGTATCGCAAACTATAACAATTATTGAACTTACCGTTTCGTCAATTTTCAAATCGAGATAATTCAAATTTGCAAACATTGCGCAAATAAAGTCGAGAAGCGGCAAGTCAACTCCTCCAATGCCATCACGGTCCGAGTCAATTGTCAAGTGAGTGAGTGTTTGTCGGACAGGGAACAGTTCACCTAATGTTGCCTTGTTGCAGCACGACCCAATGATTGACAGATTGGCCAACTTGGATGAATTGCTCAACAGGTTGGTGTAAATATCAGAATGATAGTAATGTTCTATGTGAAATTTTAGAAGGTGCTTTAGAGAAAGTGATCCAGTGTCGAGAGGCAAATTGGTTGGATTCCAATGTTGTTGTAAAGCAGCCATTCGTGCCAGTCTTGCAGCTTGAGGATGGCTCGAAATTTCTTGGAAATCTAATGACGGGCAAAAACGATACAATTCCGCGTGTCTGTTGGTGAGCACCAATTGGGTGAACCACAACATATTGTCTGGGGCAGATTGATTATTGAAGAAATACAATTCCTGCACATTGGGAAACCACCGTTTGATGAGCAGAATCGAAGCTCCATTTAGTCCTCGAACCATCAAACCACAGAAAACATCTTGAGTGCGTAATTTTGCTTCCAATTGCAGGTCGTCATCTTTTCTTTTCACACCAAACACTTTGTAGCCGTACAGTTTGAGTATTAACATGGAGGCAAACAATTCGGTTTCGATTACACGTTGCCATTGTTTTGACACTCGCCTGAGTGGGACTAGTGTTTGCAGTGGAAGCAGAACCAGAATACGAGCTAAAAGAAGATCGTCCAGCGAAAAATCGGTATTTGGTGATTGGCGCGAAGAATTTGTTTGGCCATTTTGAGGGTTTGTCGTCTTTTTGGTTGAAGATGATTTCTTTTTTCGATGACGATTCTTTTGGTTTCGTGCCATTTTCCAAACACTGCCTTCCTTTGCTTTGTAAAGTTACGAAAGAGGCACAAAGTTATTACCAAAACCGTGGACTTATCTGCAAAAAGATAAATATATTAAGTAATGATAAAACTAATTAGAAATGTCAATTGTCAAAAGTGGATTGAATCACGTATGCAAATGACAAGTACCAAAACAAAATCCTTTTGTATGTCAAAGCGAGATTACAATGGCACTCAATTTATTGTATATCAACAGGATGGACTGTGTGCACAGTAATAATAAAAGTACTTATCAAGTAAATCGTGATTATAAGATTTGATAAAGTGATGCCAATGCAGTTTGCCATTGAAATGACATTGACAGACAGCTCAATCATAATCGTCTAGATCTGAATCTCTGAAATAATGTTCCGCGACCATAAAAGCAATGTCAACCAGAATGGGTTTCTTCAAATTGACAAACAAATCACCCAAATGTTGAGTCAAATGCTCATCTCGACATTCAGGACAGAGCCCAGCAGACATTGGACGTTCAAGCCAACCTTCACAGTCACACACGATGGCTCGTTGATTCACCAACAATTCTTCAATGTTTGGGAACATTCGAGCTATTTTCTCGAAAGCATCAAACTGAAATTGAATAAAGAGATGGAGCGTCTTTAGGTTTGGGAGTATGGCTAGTTTGTTGACTTTATCCGGTCCCTCTTGGTTTTCTTCTTCATCCGTTGAGTCATCCGAATCATATTGAAATGGTGCAAATATGTCATTGTTTGAACGAAGATGTAACTCTTTAAGGTTGGCTAGTCTGGCCAGCTTCGGAGCAATGTCTTTAATGTCAAGCTGCAAATAGAAAAAATAATATGATTAAATTTAAAATACAATAACAAATAAATAAATCATACCATTTCGTCAATCTGAATGTCCAAAAACTGAATTACGTCAAAATTGTTACAAATTAATTCAAGCAGCCCGGCGCTCACTCCACGAAATCCATCTTTGCTCAAGTTTAATGTCAAACGAACCAACGATTTGGACAATTGTGGACATGTGTCCAACATATTGTCAAATGTCGATTTAGAACAAATCGAATGCATTCCAATGGTCAATTCTTTCAATTCAGGCCCAATCAAAGTGACATAACTGTCCGATGTGAGAAAATGATTGACAGACAAACTTTCAAGTTGCTTCAACGGCAATGTTTCTTCGAAATCGTTGAGTTGAATCGCCTTGAGACGATCACAAACAAGAAAACCAGCGATGGTTAACTGTTTTACATTGACAAACCAACGAGTCAGCATGTGGAGTGATTCAAATCTTAAATCTTTCACAAGTAAAGATGCACACTCAGAATTATTCCAATTTAGACCAACATTTTCCTCTTCATCGAATCGTTTCAAACCAAACAATCGAAGTTGTGTAATAGAACCAAACGCATTCTGTTCAATCACAACTTGCCAATATTTACACACCAATCGAAGAGAAATCAAATGTTTCACTGAAATTTTGAAGAATATCTTCAGCAGAATTTGATCGTTTAATTTGATCTGTTCCATAGTTTACGACTGTTACGAGCTGACGATTGGTTTAGTGTTTTAGTTGGCAAGTTGGTGTTGATTTTCACGACCCAGCAGACTTATCAACTAAAAAGAGCTACTTTGAGATAAGATATGACTATCACAGATTGTTTGACAGGTAGATCACTTATGGAGAAACACATATGCGTCTTTACTTCAAGAAATGCAAAACATTTGTCCACAAAATTAAGAGTAACAATGGTTTAATAGTTTATTAAAATCTTATAATGGTAGGTAATAGGTACAGGTGATGGACAATATGAGTTGGATAAGAGTATATAGTAACAATGTTGCATAGAGATAATGATACACCTGATGGCGAGACAAATGAGAAATAAAACTAAAGATTTAAACGTCAAGTTATATGTATATAATCGTTGTATTGAGATAATCCTGATAATTCTTGGAAACAAAGACAAATTTGACATTTGTGTGATTATGGATAGGTTGTGGATAGTACCGAGAAACTGTGCGTTGTGTTGTCCTGTTGGTAACCTCACAAGTGGCCACGGCCACGACCACGGCCATGAAAGGGTGAAGTATCGCCACGAGAATGATTTCTTCTTCGATTCCAAGGGTTGCGGTTGGCTGCCTGACCAAGTAGGGGCAATTCCTGATAAAAACTCTGTTTAAATAATCGATTTGTTTCAAAGGGCATGCTCTGTGTAGGTGATGGTGCAGGTATGCTTCGAGCAGATTGATAAACTTCTTCAGAATAAGTGGTAGAGCTAGCAGCTAGCTTGCGATTTGGCTCGATCGATGTTTGATCATCATCGAATCTGATAAGAGGTATTTGTGGAGGTGCATCACTGACTGGACTGACTGCCGCCTTAGAAACAGCGACAACTTGAGCTGTGATTTGCTGACTTTCCGAATGTTTGTCGTTGACATGAATTTCGAAATCGTATAGAGAAGCAAAACCAATCTTCCGGCCACATTCTTGACGAGGACAAAAATCACAAAGAAAGTGCTCCTTTTCCAAGTGAACATTGAGCGATAGTTGATTGACGAAATATTTGGGATTAGCACCAGTAGCACCATTATCACAGTAGTGACACTTGACATGCTTCTCAGCCTGGTGCAGAGCCAAAGCCGCGTCGTCCCAGTGCCACTTTGACTGCCAATCGGGCACAGGAGGACAGAGCACACACTCTGAGTGTTTGATCAAACCATGGCCCAACACTTGAGAGCCTTCTCGCATGTGACTTTCTAATAGCTCATGGGTCATTTGTTCCAAGTTGATAGAGAAGGGCTTCAGTGTGAGAAAACAAAGTTCGCACATGTAGAGGTCGTGCTTGTTTTGGAGATGTTTTGATGCATAGTCAAAATCAAACTTGTTATATTCCATCACCTTCAAATTTCTAATTAAAGCCAAGTCAGTGCATGAGGAGCACTGAAAGTAGCTCAATAGCTTCAGCTTTTGGTTGATAGCTTCCCCATCCTCGATATCGTACCAAAGTTTTCCAACATAGAATTTTGATGGTCGGGCAAATTGGCCCAATTGAAGGAAACCATTCAACAAACTTCTAGCCTCGGCCGCATTAGGTTGACCTCGGGTCACGAAAACCTTGTTCAGCTGCACATGACAAATGGGACAGTTATCTTCGAGCGAACAAAACTCCCGTCGAGCGGCACATTCGTAGCAGTAGACGTGTGCACACGGTGAGGCAATTGCGGAGAAAAGTCTCAGAGTGGCTTGTGGCTGACGATGACCACATACGGCACAGGGATTCGGAAATTGTTCGTTATGGCTCATTGTGAGATAGATGCAGAACAGATGGGATAAAAACGTGATAAAAGTAAAATCGACCACCAAGATGAGCACTAAAAGAACATAACGAGAATTAAAAACAAATCCACATTCGGATAAAATGAGGTAATGTGACGAAAACGGAGACCCTCAAAGGTTCTCATGTTGAATAGCACAAGCCAGACCGCTTCACACTAACTAGCCAGACGGTGCCTCCATCATATGTGGAGATTGTCGCTGTAGTCGCTCAAGTGCCATATCACTGATGACTAATAACAATGACACACAGTTCGTTTTGCTAGTCATAGTCTGACTGTATAACTAGGCTAGGTAATCTGCCACTAGCTTGACCACTTGTTCACTTGGAATAGAGAGCGAAAATGACGGGAAAGTGATGCAGAAGTGATAAAGTGTCAGACAACTTCACATAAACTTATTATAAACACGAATGAGACTAACTAATTGTCAGAAAGATTAAATATGAACATCAGAATTAACAAACACCGAAGAAAATTAATAATCTAAGTATATAAATATGTTTGAGGCTCGAAATCACCGAGAGTAGATCGAGTCGGTGGTTGGGAATGCAGTCCAGGTGGAGACTGATCAAAGTAAGCCAGGTAATGCAACATAAAGTAACAAACCTTCCAGTGGCTCTCTACACAGACTAATATCAAAATGTGGTCTGAAAGATTCGTGATTGTAGGTCCATTCGTGGATTGGCACAACCACACAACAGAAAGGTAACAGCAAATAAAATTGAATAAGATAAAGAAAAATAAGATAAAATTAAAATAAACACAAACAAAATGTTTACTTACTCAACTAGAAAAATAGGACAAAATGGCTGACAAGCAAAGTGAGCACGCTTAGTGACTGAAAGAGAAAGCGACGCAGCCGAGCTGTCGTGCGAGGCCGTGACGGAATCGGAGCCAAGAGGAGGGAGGCAGTCCATGTTAATGCGCAGCAGAGAGAGGCAAAACTAATTCCGAGTGACGATTGAAAGGGGCTTTCACAACATACGTTACTTTCGAGACGGAACGACCACATGACGGTCTATTTGGCAATCACCATAAATCGTGGCGAATCTCCATAATTAATTAAATAATTAAATAACAATAATAGTTTAAATAACAAGTGTCCATTACTTAGTAATTTCATTTCTGTAATCACAATTATGTCGGATGTTTTATTTACGACCGTCGTTATTGTTTGAACAAAAATTGCTCTCGGTTATTAAAATTGCAGTATTACAATATGAATACTGCACTCGACTTGGTTATTTCGCATCATCAATGCACCAAACTGCAGTTCTCTCGATTTCATCCGTAGTGTATGACTTGACTTTCACGATTAAATCACTTCCCAATATTGGTCCAATTAATACGATAGTCTATTTAATTTTAATTCATTAGTTTATAATGAAAATATAGCAATATGAATTTAAAACTCAACAATAAAATCCCGTGCTAATATAAAACAATTGGCTAAACAAAGTGATTGCTGTGCGATATTGTAGTGTACTGCCAAAGTTTATAAATCCACAAACCAGTCAGTTCATTTCAATGTTCAGTCGAACTTGGCGGCCAAAAGCTCTTCTCAACGAATGCTCAACTCTTGTACGAATATAATCATTATTTGCCGGAGAGATAGATTCTTTTCTACAGAATTGCACCGCTTGGACATTGGGGAAGAGTGCACCAAAGTTGCGGTAATTGACATTAAAATTAATGTTACACGCAGTTATGGAAAGATGTATTAGTGAGTCCAATTTTCACCTCCGTCAAGCAGTCCAGATCTTTGAATCGAGATTCATCTTCGAGTGAGTGGATGCACATTTTTAGCGTTTCGAGATGCGTCAGTTTGGTAAGCTCGCGGAAAAATTGCTCCTCTTTCAACTGAAAAAACAAAAACAAAAATTTAATATTACGAATAGCCAAACATTCAAATGCAACTTACATCTTGTGCCTTGATTTTAAATGGCACACACGAAATGTCCAAATATGTCAGAGCCGTGAAATATGACAAAAATGTTTGAATCTTTTGAATATCAAAAGTGGACACAAATGTGAGGTGAGTTAAGGTTGAGGTCACTGTAGGATTTATGTCCGACAGAGCATTCTTATGGTCTATCCTGATCGGTGATCTTGAGCAGTGGGTTGTCCCCTAGTGCCACAGAGTCCATTTCGCATTGTAATCCTTCATAATTGTCCTTTTCAAAGAGTCGAAGGATTCGCTTTTCTGCACAAATACTTTCGATTGCATCTCGCCAATGGCGACACACAATACGAAGGCCAATGAGATGATGCAGTGGAAAGCGGACAAAAATGATACAGAAACAGTGGAAATTGAGATTGTCCGTGGTGGCGGGTGGGGAGGACATCTGATGGCACTAATTTGGTGAATTTGCGAACCAAAATGACTTTGGCCAGCACCAGACAAATAATGCTTTGCATTGGTCACATCGTAACAATGACTTCAGTGTGCCTTCACATTGAACAATAGCGGCGCTGTCTGTCTGTTTTACTGCCTTTGTGAGCAGCTCACTGACGTACGAGCATTGCTTTGATTTGCGTTGAGACATTGAGAGCACTCGTTTTGAGCCAATCGAGGTAAGTAATGTACCTTTCACTAATAAAGCAAATGTAATGTTTTACCCCACCAATTTAGATCGTATCAGTTTACATAATTTACTCAAAATGAGTATCACCGCCCTCTCGAACGAGCTTTTGATGAAGAACATCTTAGAACGTTTTGTCACTCAAGAACTAATTCCTCTTCGGCTTGTCTCGTCCCATTGGTGCTCCTGTATTGAACAAATTTGTGGACAGAAGAAAACTTTAAAGATATTTGACTGTCGTGACGATATCTCATGCTATTTGAGTCGACTCTTTCATGTTGCGCCCGAAAATGTCGACTATTGGTCTGTGAAAAGTGCCCAAAACGTGGATCACAAATCTGATTTGATCGTATTGAATGGCCGTTTCCAGGAACCGGTGTGTGCCTTTGTGCATCGTCTCTTTCCTAATGTTCATCATCTGATGATTTATTCTGAAGTTAATGCCGCTTTTCGTGGTTTGCCTAATTTATTGCGTCTCTATAATGGTACCCTCATTGGTCTATCTTTGATGGGTCGCTTTAAACCTATCGTATATAAATCAAATGGTAATTGGAAGAAGCCGTTGGAGTCTTCGAAGAGAAACTCTGTTCAAATGGACATTCTCAAGGCAATTGGCGAAATGGACTCGTTGAGACGTCTTCATTTATTGGTGAACGACCTTTTCTTTGACTTGTTCGAGAACGGCTATATAGAAGAGATAACTCTCACTGAATTCATCGAACGTCATCTCAGCAGAGTGCTTCCCCGTTTGGATCATTTTTCCCTTTCCAACCAATACAGATTTAAATATAACCCAAACCACGGAATCACTCCTCACTTACTAGGAGCAGGCGATTCTTACAATGCCATCAAGCTTGGTCCAAACCTGACTCATATCACACTGGTCAAGATTCCGTCAAGCTGTATTGCATGGAGCCGACTGGCCAATTTGCGTTCTCTCAACTTGCACTTTGTATTCCGGTCATGGGTAATATGGAAATTTTGTTTTATAAGAGGTTAATTGATTTTATAATTTATTTCAGGCTTCTCTCAAAGTTAGTGTTCAGTATCTAAACAAGCACATTCAACATTTGCCCAATTTGGCTGAACTCACTTTGCACAACATTGACCATAACTTGGACCTTTCTCGATTTCTAGCAACTGACCAGTTGAACCGTCCAATTGAATCTATCACTCATCTGAATTTATGCGAAGTGAACGTACTGTCACTAAATTCCAATTTGGATGGCAAGAACTTTTGTGCCCAATTGTCTACTTGCTTTCCAAATGTTCAACATCTTACAGTTAGCTATTATCTTTATATATTTGATGGAGATGACGATGAAAAGGACAATGTGGAAGCACTGATCAAGCCACATTTAGGCCTATTCCTGCATTTGCGTTCGTATAAATTCAATGAAATGCGCCAATGCTTTCATTCATTTGTTGCTCAGCACCTGGGCCGACTTGACTGGAAACGTTTTGCCAAGTAGTGCATCAATGTCTGTGTTAGCATGAGGCTTTTTGTTTGCTTTTTTATCGCTATTTTGTATTTAGACAGGCATATCAACGATTCATAATGACACATTAAACATTGTGTTTACTACTACTAATCGGTAATAAT
Source organism: Rhizoglyphus robini (assembly GCA_023373905.1). Taxonomy (NCBI): domain Eukaryota; kingdom Metazoa; phylum Arthropoda; class Arachnida; order Sarcoptiformes; family Acaridae; genus Rhizoglyphus; species Rhizoglyphus robini. The sequence goes on along the minus strand of JAKIJQ010000005.1, from coordinate 503,569 downwards.
AAAAATGTTTTATATAAGAAACGTAATTTATTCTTTCGACAAGCCAATCACTGAATCAATTGTTCAATCTTAATTGCCAACTCTTTGTGTTTGTCTGAGTGTTGAATTCGCTTAGCAGCAGTTTGCAGTTTGTCTTTCAGATGTTCATCGTTGAGCATTTGTTCGATAGTGTTGAACAGGTCACTTTCAGCGAAGTTGTACGGATCGATTCTCGCACCCAGTCCAGTCTCTTTCAATCGTTGTGCATTGTCAAATCCATCCGAGCACAATGGCAACACGATCATTGGTTTTCCCTCTGCAAATGTCTCTGTGACCGTGTTGTTGCCACCGTGCGTTATCACCAAATCGACGTGTGGTACAATCATCGTTTGGGACAAGTACCGATCGCCCCACATGTTCTCGGCAAGTTGCAGTTCGTCGGATCGAGGCCCTTTCGAGACAATGTACTTGTGGTGTGTCTTGCCCAAAATGGCAATCAATCGATTCATCAAATCTAAATTCACAGATCCAATGGTGCCCAACGAAACATAAATCAGCTTTCCTGTGAACTTTCCCTCAAGAGTGTTACTCAAAAAGTGTTCAGGCACCAATGTGTCCAGCTTGACTCGATCATTGAATGAAGTCTTATTGAACACCTCCAGATTGAACCAACCTTCTTGGCGGAATATTTCAAAGTTCAACTCCTCAGGGTAAGCATAAACAGTCATCACTTGTGTTTCGAGTTGCTTTCTGGTAATTTCAGGTCCAAATGGCTCCATGCCCATATTCTTCATGTCAATGTTGACCCACTGTAACCCAAGTAATTTTTGTCTAATTTCGTTGAATTGTGCCCACTCGCTTGGATCGTCACTTGGCAAACCTAAAAAAACAGAAAATATATTCTCATTTGGCCAATTACAATTTCCAAACCTGATCCACCTGGAGGATGTCCTTTTCTGTCGCACGCATACAAAGGAGCCACGCTGATGTGTTGAATCCAAGGAATGTCCGTGTGGAAGACTGACGGAAAGAAATTGCCATCCTGATAGATCAAATCAGGCTTGTACAGTTGGATTGCCTCTTTGATGGCGATGTTGTTTCGCAAAGTCGCCTCTCTTTTCGCTGGACTGTCACTCAATTTCGATAAATTCACCAACTTTTCCAGTGGAGTGCCATTGCCAAGGATTTTATGTTTCTCAAAGAATAAAGCCAAAGCCTTGCCAGGAATGTCTTTGTTGGCAATTTTATTGCCATTTGCCAGTTGTTCTTTCTTTGAAGGAATGAGGTATTCTTCATAACCGAGAGCTTTGAGTTTTCCGTCGAATTCTTCACTGACGACAAAGATCACTCGATGGCCACGGGCCAGTAGTTGAGAGAGTGCACCGGCACAGGCGTTAATGTGACCAATTCCATTAATAACGGCCACGACTATTATCAACTTTCGCATGTTTCATTGGTTGAACGATCAAATGTGAATATGGCCATATGTGAGAAATGGTCCACTATTTATATACAAATTATTACTAAAATAAATTTGACTTTGCCCGATTCACCAAACCCAACTCTAGAGTCCGATGCACAGCAACAACAAAATGCATTAGCATGGTGCCACTTTTAATCGACCGTAGACATCACCATTCATAAATACTAAACATAGAAACTACTTTACTTCACTGCGATGAAGAGTAATAAACCCTCGCTCATGTATGGCAAATGCAAATATGGAGGTAAACAAGTCGATATGAGAGACACCAACACATAACGTTAACGTTAATGTTGAACTATTGACCAAAGATCATATAAACCAAGACAAAGAGTATCTTGAGTCAGATTCGTGACAACAAAACAATACATTGATATTCTGGTGTTTAACTCTAATTAATAGAATTCGACCTAATGATCACTTTCTTGGGCCGCATCCGAATTAAGATGGTCGCATATGGGTTTTCCATACATCAGAAAACATAGATTGATCATCTAAATTAAATGATGCATTTGTCCAGTACTTGTAGCTATTCCCATTGCATTCGGGCACAAACGAAAGTGCATTATGCGTGCAACTCGAGTCTGAATTGGTGACCCTCAAATGAATATATCTTATCAACATCACACTTCATTTTCTTCCGCATTTGCTTCGTACAGAAAGTGTTACATCGTGCCCGTACTTACACATTGATGCGTTCGATTAGCAATAAACAATATATCGAAAAATGTTTATTATATTTGGACTAAAATATAAAGTTGGTAAGTAAAATGAAGAACAGGTAGAGATTTGTGAAATATAGCATGAAATATAACGAGGATACTAAGCACTAGACTCGAGTGCATATATGAAATATATAAACTATAATGATTAGTCAGAATTTAAAATATATTAATAAAAGCATGAAATCGCAAATAGCTCTTACGGGAAATCGTTCGCCCTAGGGAACTCAAATTATACTAACTTTCTCCACAAACTGACCTGCAACACGATCATCGACGATTTTCATTTTGCGTTGCATCTTTATAGTGGCGGGCAGTTGAAAATGATTGACACGAACATGGACAATGACATCATATTTCTTATTACGAACATATTGACAGCCTTGCCAGGCACATTTGTAGCGAATGCCCAAATGAAAAAAGTCTTGATGATTTTGAAGTGTCGTTTTAGAGCTGAACGACTTGCCACCACAAGGATCACATTTGAATCGGGCAGACTCCTCTTCGATCAGATCCTTTGAGATTAGTGATCGCAGCTGGCGCACTTTGAACGACATTTCGGGTTTTGCTTGCGTTATATTTGTTGGAGCTTTAATGATCATTTCCTTCGGCTCGAGTTTGAAAGAAACCGACTCAATTTGACTCAAGTCTCCAATCAGGTCCATCGATTCATCTCCTAAAGATTCCATCTGATTGATCAATTCCTTAGGCTCTGGTTTGATAGAAACCGACTCAATTTTATTCGAGTAACCAATCAGGTCCATTGATTCATCTCTTGAAGATTCCTTCTGAGTGGGGTCAATGGCCTTCAAGTGCAAACTAGAATCGATCGCATTCGATTTCTCCCCACTGTGCACAACTTGTTCATCCTCATCATCATCGTCCAAAGTAATCACTTCCACTGGGACAATGTCGGCTAACAGTTCACATTTACGATTAGCTTTGGGAATAAATGTGAAACATTTGGGTCGTCCGTCGACCAAACGATTCAGCTGCTTGAAAGTACTGTCCACCAGTGAGAAGAATCGTCGTTCTAGAAAATGTTCATTTCCAACAATAGCATACACCAAAGTATCCTTCACTTTGAGCAGTTCAGTAATGTAGGAAGCAAGCTGAGCATTGTCCGACTGGGCTGATTTCAACTGTGCCCTCAATGTTGCATTTTCACTCTCCAAATCAGTCGGTTCTTTCTTTATGTATATAGTTTCCATTCTGGTCGTGATAAAATCGATTATTGGGTTAAAAAAGATTCTTCGATTGAAGAGGAGCAAAAATAGAAACGATCGAGAAGCGAAAATAACCAAACAAACATGATTTGCACATGCTCTCCTCAACAATTCCCCTTCGTATAGTACGTTATGCTGAATATTTCTTTTTTGGCATGATAAATTTTTTTTCATCTCGATTGAGCAATTTCGTTGTATTTTATTACTGAATATTTAATTAGAACGTTATTATACATTTGTAGCAATTTTTTAAACAATTCCACATGATTGTAGTGAAAACTGAATACTAAATCGTTTTCTTAGTTTCTGCCTAAACGCATTTATCAAGGCTCTTTATCGCATCAACCTGTACAAATTCATCTTTCTTTGCAAATTAGCAATTTGAAAATTGCAATATTACTTTATAGTTTATACTCAGATTTCCTTTAGAAAAATAGAGCAAAAGAACAATCAAAGATTTAATATTGTTTTATACAATAATATCTGTTTGGGTTTTTAACTCTTTGTATCTGATGATTCAGTTTAATAAACACTGTCCCAGTTTTGTTCAATGTAGCTTTTGCAATCAATTCATTGCAGCAAATTAAACAATTCCTCATTTCAATGGGTTTTAAAAAATTCTTTTCAAATTTTGCGGTATTCATATTTGGCAATTGTACACACTTGTGTCATCGATGGTGAATATAGCCGGGTCAAGTTGTGCTCTGCTCTGAACTGTCAACTGTTCGCAAGTAAACAAATGCAGCAATCATTATTTGCCGTTTTATTTGCCTTTTCTCACTAATTTCACCAATCAACCATGAAACGCAACAAATCCTCAAAACAATATAAACAACAACTGTTATTCAAATATTTCAAACGCATTCACTTGGCCGAACATTTTCAGCCCCACACCCGAGGCATGCTCAACACACTACCAAATGAGTGCCTTGTGATGATTGTACAGAGAATATCTCTACAGGACCGATTCCGACTTCGTGCGGTGTCCAGCCGATGGTGTCAAGTGATAGAGAAAGAATTGAAACAAGCCAATACGAGCAGAAAATCATTGAAACTGTTTGGTTCACTCAAAGATGTGCAAATGTATGTGGATAAATTGTGCGATGTGTCTTCATCGGTGGACGTTAATTATTGGAGATTGAAAGAATCTGATCACGAGAGTGATGATTTGATCATCATCAATGCTGAACACTTTAATCAAAATGCTCTCGATTGTTTGGTTCGGATTTATCCCAATGTACATCACTTGATTGTATGCTTTACCAAGACATCTCTATTTACTCAATTACCTTTCCTGCTCCGTAACTGGTCGAAATGTCTATTAAGTTTATCCTTTTGTGGTGATTTCAACGAATACTCTGAAGATGTACGCAACCAAGTATTGTATCCAATCATGTCAATGACATCACTGAAACGACTCGATCTATTGGCCAAGAATATGTTCACTGAAGTTGTGTCAGATTTAATAAACAACAAAACACTTCCACTCGAACATATGTCACTGAATCACTGTGTGAATGGTGGAGACTATTATTATTACGAGGACTTTATTGGTCGCATGGATTCACAGAAGTGCACTTCATTTCATGTGGAGCTGAAAGAATTGGCCTGTGATTGTTGCCCTTCAGGATTTAAGCGAAGTTTACAGACTAATTTTACTCGTTTAAGTTTAATTGGCATTACTGATGTAGATTTTCATTTCCTTTCGCGTGAACATTTTGAAAATGTACAATATTTGAACATTCAACTAAAGGTTCGAACTATTGTGGTTATTTTTGTTGCGTTGCAAATAATATTTTAATTCCCTCGACAGGATCGCGATCGCTTCAATTGGTTCTATAACGTCAGATGCTTAAACAAATTGAAAAACTTGCATGAACTACGAATCTCTAAGCCCGATTACTACGGATACGATTTATCTTCCCCTGACAATAAACCTTTAGATAGTGTTAAAATTCTCACTGTATCGCAAATGAGTTTTAGTAATTATCTTGATTACTTTGAGGACCTTCATAGTTATCCTAATTATTATCCAGATAAAGTAGAATTTTCTCAATCTTTTGCTGCACTGTTTCCCAGTTTAAACGAATTGTCAGTTAGCGTTCTCAATTCCTGGGCTTTCAATCATTTAAAGCGCACATTTGTACATCGATTCGAACATTTGCCAAAAATGAGTTTTACCTGTGGCCTAGACGCAGAAAGGGGTCGATTTCTCGGTCGTTTCAAGGATAAATTGTAAGTTTTGTTTGTAATTTGAATTAAAATTTCGAGTACAAAGTTTAATATTTTCTGATTAAATTTTAATTTAATTTAACTTTTAAATTTCTAGGAATTGCAATTGACGCACTTGTCTTGACTTGATCGATTGAATTTATCGCACATTCGTTGTAACTATGATTACAATTGTACCAAGGGACTTGTATTTTGATTGTTTCCACGACACCTCAAGTGTGGCATATGATTAAATTCTATTAATAAAGCAAAGTTTTGCAACAATTCATGTCATATCAAAGATGGCTTAAGATTTAAGATCACCATTCAAGTGGTCAAGTGATTAGTAGTGCACAAAAGTGACTGATTGATTGTTTGGTGATTAAGATTTATCAATCGAACTTTGAGCATGCAAAATAGGTTCACCAGACACTTTCTCTAGACACACAACACCATATCAGTCCTGTACCAACTTTGTCCTCTTTTGATATTTACCAGTTGATTAGTCAAATCTAGATTGGCAAGTGATTTGTTTGTATCCTGTTGTTAAGAAATAGAATGATTCAAAACAAACTTAGGATACGATTTGAGAATGAGTGATATATTTAAATGAGAAAAATAAAGTAAACCAACGAGATAACTATGGATTTGTTAAGGACGAAAAAGTGTCGTGTTTGTGGTGATCAAGCATTTGGTAAGTGAGGATAAATGTGCCTAATCTATCATAACTTTTGTTTTACTTTCCTGTAGCATTCAATTACAATGGACTCACCTGTGAACCGTGCAAATCGTTCTTTCGTCGACATGCCTTCAAATACGAGGTAATTTGATAAACTAGAAATTATTTATCTTATTTTTTATTTATTTTGTCAGAGTCTATCATGCAAACGTAAGGACAATTGCAAGATTGATCTTTCCAATCGAAACAAGTGCTTGAAATGTCGCTTGAAAAAGTGTTTCGACATTGGCATGAAAAAGGTTTGTTGAAAAATTGTCGTTCGTTTGTGTAATTAAGTTTCTGTTTAACAAATAGGAATTGTTCAAAAGTATCGAAGCCAAAGGACCCAAAGAATCAGTTAGCCAAAAGAATGCCATCGAATTAGTGCGCACATACGAGCAGAATTGTTTGGAAGTAGTGAAGAAGGTCACTTTGCTATTCCACGAAAAACCCCTTGGAAATATCAATATTATTGGTTACGCGCCCGATATGAGTCGATTCTTTAGTAATGGTCGAGTTTTTCTCGGAAGATTGGTTCAATTTGCACAACATTTTGAAGGATTCTCCTGTTTGAAGCCACAGGATCAGATAATACTGATTGTGTCCTCACTGTCTGAATTGATGATGCTCAGGGCGGCATACTTTATAAATTTCGAAAAAGACGCTGTAATATTTCATTCGTTGTGTATGATGGTACGGAATCTTTATACTGATTTCAAAATGATTGACAATTTCTTTCCAATTAGGATCAACAGTACGACAAAGCAATCTATGTAAAGCTTGACACTTTGTATGGCGATAAGAACTGTCCACTCATTCCATTGCATCGAAACTTGTCACACTGGCTTCGACATTTGCTTGGAGAAGATCTCTTTCTGGTTCAATTGGTAAAATGTAATTTTGCAATCTTACTTTTAATAATTTCAGTTATATTCACATTAGATCATAATTTTGATAATATTCAAGGCCAAAAATCATCAAACCACAAGTGATCCCGAGTTGATCAAGTACCACTATAAGAAGTACGATTATCTATTGCAAAAGTATCTTCAAACAAAATATGGCGCCAATCCAAATGTGGTCAATGAGAAATATCGAAAAATATCACTAATTACTGGGGAGAATCAAATTGGACCACTGGATGAGCATATCGACAAAATAGGAGATCATCTCAATGGTCGCAGTCGTTTGATTGACGCGAAAACATTTTACAGTATCGAAGCATTGAAGCGATTGTTTGTCCCTTCGGACATGGTCAAGTTTCTGTTGGATTCGGCTGGGTGACAGTTGACAATTGAATTAAATTTAATGATTGGCATAACTCATTGTGGCTTTGATTTGGATTTTTCGAATGGTTTATAGCAATTCGGGCATTTGCAATGTTTGTGGCCTAAGGCAGATTTTTCTCTTCAAACTCTGAAGTTCAGTGATAGTTGCTAAAGTCTTACCCCCTGGCACTTTGCAACTTGCTGCTACCACAGATTAGACTTTGGCCTATATAGAGCAATCAACCTATAACCTTTCTGATGAGGCCTTCGCTGAGCTTGAACTCTTCAGTGCTGCTAGCTGTTTCTACTAGCATTTCACTATAACCATAAGTGAGTTTTCCTCGTCCACGTAGTTGTTGTGTGGACCACAACAACAAATTACAATTTACCCATTTCCAAACTAACCACGAAACGTAACAAATTACCAGTCAAACAGCAAGTGCTCGTTAAATGCTTCAAGACAATTTCTCCAAGTAAACCGATGGAGAGTGCCAAATTGAACACCTTACCAAACGAATGTCTGGCGATGATCTTTGATGGAGTGTTTATGCAAGATTTGATTCTACTCCGAGTCGTGTCCACCAGATGGTGTCGAGTGATCGAACAGGAACTGGCAAACACAACAAAATCATTGAAACTGTTTGGTTCGTTGGATGATTTGAAATATTATTGTGGCCGATTGTCTACGGTGGCTTTCAATGATGATGTCCACTATTGGAAATTGCACGAGTCTACGCGCGACAATGATGATTTACTTATGAACGCTCAACTATTTCGTCCACAAACACGCGATATGTTGCTTCGACTATTTCCTAATGTGCAACACTTGATCGTGTGTTTTGGCACTCCAACTGGTGTGGATATGTACGATTTAGCATCAATGAGCTTGTTTGAGTATCTGCCCAGTCTGCTCAACCATTGGGCAAACACTCTATCAAGTTTATCAATCTGTGGTCGTTTAGAGTTGCAAAATGTCGTAACCTTATCGAAGATGTATCAATCCATTTACATTCTAAAATCACTGAAACGGTTGGACTTTTTAGTGAAGATTCAAATTCCCTAAATATGATAGACCTGCCTGCTTTGCGTTTTAACACCGAAACTGTATTGCCCAAATTGGAACACTTTTCCTTAAATCTCAAACTAGACACTTTAATTCCTCTTCATGAAGATTTCCGTGATTTATCAAGCCCAGCGTGCACTCATTTGTACTTGGAATTGAATCATGACGAGTATGCTCGTGTATTCTCTGAACACATTGTCACTCATCTCACATTAAATGATTTTCGTTTTGGCTTACTCAACATAGGACATTTCAAATACTTTTGTGGCCGTTTCAAACAACTGCGCTATTTGAATGCTATTTTTCAAGATGTAAGTTTTAAATTAAATTTTAAAAATTGAATTACACTTATGCGTATTCTCTTTAGCCACAATCACTAGACGTCATCCTCAACTTGGTGCAAAAATCAAAGAATTTAACCGAACTCAGATTGACAAATGTGACTTTCCCTTTTCTTGTGCCAACTTTATTTGATCTAATTAGACCAATGGCACAAGTGAAAATATTGTCTATTTCGCAAATCAATTTTCTTTCCTACAATCTTGGAAAGAAGTTTGGCGGTCACATTTGTCGAATATTTCCCAACTTGGAACAAATCACTGTGCACTGTAGAGTGGAGTCTGGTTTCCATTATGCCAATGAATTCTATCATGACTTTCAGCATCTCAAGAAGAAAAAGATCTACTGGATTGGCACTGGCAGTAAATATGCTGGTCGTCATAAGGAGAGATTTTAATTTGTTTATTTAAATTAATATAAAGTTTATGTAGCAATATTAAATGGAATGGAGATGGATGATGGTTAATAAAACACATGTTGGACTAAAAGATTTAATTCTTTTAATAAATGCCAATAGAGTTTCAATGAAAACTCTCACAAATAGTTTAATTTGAACTGCAAACAGAGTTGCCAATTTGTTAAAGCAATTTTACAGCGAACAAATCAATCTGATCGTTGTCCCACGAGCCGAAGAATGTACAAGAATATTTGTACTATATCCAAGTACAACTGCAGACAGGCAAAGATGTAATCCTCGGGTGAGATTTCGTAACGTCCTCCGCCAATCATCGTTTGAGTGTCGATCGCCAGGAACTACAAACAACAAAAGACAATCAATCGATTATTTGCGAATTAATTATGACAAACTTACGATCATAAAGATGATAGCTCCAGCGACGGCATAGAAAGTGTGAGCCAAAGTGTATGGCATGAAACAGAGGCTTATGCTAGCAATGCAGAAGATGAGCAGGACGATGCACATGACACCGGTAAGTTTGGTAAAGTCAAACTGCAAAAAAATGTTTAAATTATGTGAATTGAACAATATTTGACTGAATTACCTTGGTGGTGCAGCTTAAGATGGACACTGTAAAGGTGCACATCATGGTGATGCCCAATGCAAGAAGCACTGACTCGGCCGTGTAGAAGGTGCACACCATTGCCACCATGAACGAAAGTGACATCGTCTGGGACAAGAGGCCCTAATTAGTACACAGACATGCCATTTGAGCACACTTACAAAGACCATTAGCAGAATGTAATTCCATGGCACGGTTCGCTGCAGCTGCTTGCAACAGATCAGAGGAATCGAAGTGAGGAAATACAAAACCCTGCAAAAAGAGTTGATTAGTCCAGAATCGAAATATATTTCGAGAAAAGAACTTACAATGACAGCCACAGCAACGACGAACTCTCACGAGCATACTCGTTGATTGGTTTGCTGTTGGATACAAAATTCCATGAGTGAACAAAATATTTAAGACAATCAACTTACACGAGCATAATCACGGCACAGAAGGTGAAAGTGACTCCCAACTGGCACGACAGAATGCCGTACACCTTCATGATGAACATCTTGCGCACCAAAATGTCCGAAAAGGGCTGGTACGGGTAGTCATCACTCTCCAGACCACTTTCCAGGTCGATTAAACGTTTACTTCCCATCGAGCAAGTCACTGGCAATTTGGTGGCGAAGGGTTGAAATCGATTCGTACAAATCACAGCAAGGCTCACTACTAAAACATTGATTCGCCAACACATGATTAAGCTTGTCTAAACATTCTATTTTAGTTCGAACAGTTTGTGACACGAACAAACAAAATGGCGCATTTATTGAGTAATTTGAGAATTTGAGTTTTGTGTTGTCTTGATGTTCGCTTCAATTTGTTAGCTAACTAAAGGGACCCACACTTGTGACCGTGCCCGATCATGCTTTCCATGGTTCATTCAATTTCTCGGTTGTCCCATCATTGACACAGATGGCTAGAATCGAACGACTTGACCAGCCTAGTAAATGTTTTACAGTTTATGACATTTATGTCATTTGACAATCTTTTCTCTCATTAGGAAGAGTGTCGCCAAATTCACGACAAAATCCAAATTCTGGCAATGAGATGTCGAGGATACCGAGATGGCCCGGCCAAGTTCTACCTACTTGCCTGCGGAGGTTACCTTTTTTGTAGTGCATTTGCAAACTTGTTAATCAATCCAAGACAAGTGCCATTGCCAAGTTTGTACAAGTTTGCCATTGGTAGCGAGTGTGTTCTGTGCAACTTCAATGTGCCAATAAATAATTTGATCAAATAGTAACAATTCTAGTTGGTTAATTTTGAAATTACAAATTTAATATATTGAGTGGTTTGAAAAATTGTGCAAAATATTCAAAATTCTCCAAATGCACCCAATAATGTGTATTGTTTGCATGTGGGAGAATGGCCTTGTGATTGGTATATACCAGCGGTGCCTTAACTGTGGCTATTTAGCCATTTTGGCTATTTTGAAAATCCAAATAGCCACAAATGGCTATTATGATTATGAGAAATAGTAAAATAATTTCCGTTAATTGTTTAGAAAGATTCAATTCCACGAATTATGACTCAGAAAGATTCTCTGATTAAGCTATGGACCTTATCCTCCAATTATGGGATAGTGAATCAATTGGACAGATTATGCACTGTCTTATGCATAGTAGCCAAATTTTTGTGGCTATTTTGCTCACTCACTAGCCATTTTTGTGGCTAGTGGTCAAAAAAGTTAAAACACCCCTGGTATATACTGAAACAATGTATTGACGTGACATGACAAGAGTGGCAAAGTGGATATTGAAGTGGCTAATGTTGATCGACCTTGGCACTGCATGTGTGTGTGTGTGTGTGTGTGTGTGTGTGTGTGTGTGTGTGTGTGTGTGTGTGTGTGTGTGTGTGTGTGTGTGTACATTGTACAATGCATTAACTGTGAATTGAATGGGTGTAGAGGTACAGGAAGGAAGCGGAGATGACTTTGCGTGTGCTTTCTTGCGTCATGTTGATTTTGATGACAGCTTAGCGTGCATTTATATAATAATTGAACAAAATCGAGTTTGTGCCTTATTTTGAGCATTTACCAAAAAAGACAAAATAACTCAAAATGGCAATCGATTTGTACATGTTCTTGCCAAGTCCACCATCTCGGGCCACCTTGATCACTGCCAAATATTTGGGTGTTGATGTGAACGTGAAAGTTATCAATTTGTTTGCCGGCGAAACGAGAACTCCTGAATTTTTGAAAGTAAAGTTTTAGTTTTATGAATATTAATTTTGATTATTGATTGTGTACATTTAGCTCAATCCGAGTCACACTGTTCCTGTGTTGGATGATAATGGTTTTGTCATCTCAGAGAGTCGTGCCATCATGGCCTACCTGGTCAACAAGTACTCTCCCAACAGCAGCATCTATCCAAGTGATGCTCAAGCACGAGCTCTAGTTGATAAAATTCTCTATTTTGACGCTTCCACTCTCTATCCTGCTCAGTTGGCCACTTTTGTAAGTGCATTCTAAAACCTTCACTTCAAAATTAATAAATGTAAAATTAAGTTACCAATAACTCGAGACAAAACCGAACCCACTCAAGAAGTAGTGGACAATCTAAAAGAAAAAGTACAAATCTTGGAGCAGCTTCTTGGAGAGCAGAAATTCTTCGCAGGCAACAACGCTACCCTTGCAGACATTTCAATGGCTGTTTCGGTGCCCATAATGCGATTACTGTTTGCCAACAATTGGACTCACAAATTGGACCAATGGTATGAACGTGTGTGTGTCGCTGTGCCAGAGGTCAAGGAGTACAACGATCAAATTGATTACAAACAATTCATTGAAAATCTGGAAAAGAAGTGAAATTAATTTGCAAATAAATAATTCAAATTGCACATTTTCGACTGACATTAAAGTAAATTAATTTGCACCAATTTGCACTGTGATTTTGTACTTTGATGTATGCAGTTTCGATGTAGCGGTACAATCATAGACAAACTGCAGTCGAGATAAAGCGTTCTAGCAATATGTTGTCAATATGTTTATACTTAAGCGTCGTTTGAGTGAGTTTTAGAATTTCATTTGATCTATTCATCAAAGCAAAGCTTTTTCCAAAAATGGCAATCGATCTGTACATGATTTGGGCTAGTCCTCCATGCCAAGCAGTTCTGATCACAGCTAAATATTTGGGCATTGATGTCAATGTAAAAATTGTTGATCTTCGAGGTGGCGAAACTAAAACTCCTGACTTTTTAAAAGTAAAAGTTTTATTATGCCAATCGCATTTTATTATTACTAATTTTTATTTGTAGCTCAACCCGAGTCACAAAGTACCAGTATTGGTCGACAATGGATTTGTCATCTCAGAAAGTCGTGCCATAATGGCTTACCTGGTGAACAAGTACGCTCCCAACAGTAAACTCTATCCAAGTGAGGCTCAGGCTCGTGCTCAAGTCGATATACTTCTATTCTTTGATGCGGCCACTTATTTTCCTGCTCAATTGAGAGCTTTTGTGAGTTTTTTCCTACTTCATCAATTCAACTTATTATTAATGATAACACTCAAATTAGTTGCCTTTGCGAAAGAAGCAAGAGCCATCTCAAGAAGCACTGGACGATCTCAAGGATAAAGTTGAAGTGCTGCACAAATTACTTGGCAATCAACAATATTTCACTGGTAATAATTTGACTATTGGTGACATTTCCTTGGCTGTGACTGTGCCTATTATGAAGCTACAGTTTGCCGACCATTGGACTGACCAACTCAATGCCTGGTATGAACGGGTGGTGGCCGCCATTCCACTGGTGAAACAGTTGAACGATCAAGTCGACTATAAACCACTTTTCGCTAAATAGTAAATTGATCAATCATTTATTATGCATTGGACTATAAACAAAAATAAATAAAACAATTTAATTGCAGCAAACTTGCGATTGTTGCTTCTTGAGGAAATAAATCTCTGCCATCACATCACTCGCATGACAGTAGTCGACATTGTTGAAGATGGAGTCGAGACAATTCTGCTTGACCACATCAATGTCCTGAACTATTTGCAGTAGTTTGAGATACTTCTCATTTGCCTTTCGTGAGTCGGGACCATACTTTTGTGCGAGATATTTTCTCAGTAAATGACAATAAGAGGTGTATTGATATCTACAAAAATAATATATATTTTTAAGATTCGCTAAAATCACCCATTTTTCGCGTTACCTCACATATTCCAGAGAGGAAATATTGTCCGTAGTCCGGAAAACCAAAAGCACCAAAATCATATCTCGAATGAAATCATCACTTTCCAACTCTTTCTGCACTCTGAAGGCAAACTTTCGCTGCACATAAATGGAGCTTATTTTGTCGGGTCGGTAGATGGTGTCCAGTCGGACATAGGCTGCTGTGTCGAATGTTTGATTCTGTCAATGTGAATTGATTATTAAGTTTATATTTGAAAATTAGCAAAACTTACAAGTGGAGTGAGAAATGCATTCTTTTCGAAATTGAAATAATACGCCGAACGGAGCAGCAACATGCACGGGAAAGACGCCTTGAACAGATTGAGTTGATCCTGCTTGTTCAGCAGGCGAAAGCCGGCAATTTGATTGATGAACGAAATGACCGTCTGCAGTCGGTACTCCTGATTGTTGAACACCTGAACCAGATCATTCGCATAGCCCACAATGTTCACATTCATTCGAGGTTGCTCGTGAAAGAGAACAGTCGCCTTCTTCAGTGTCTCCAAGCACTGCGAATCGTATGGTTTATGCTTGGGATAATTCTCGTCGGTCTTTTTATTAATACCAATAAAATCAAGTCGATCAATTGAATCATAATTCTCTGGTAAATCATGTGCAAATAAATCTTCAATCATCACATCACACAGTTGACTTGCAGACAGACTCTCGTCGTGCTTTTCTTTGATCACGATCAATTCCTTAAATTAGGTAATTCAAAATTATTAATTGCACAAATTGAAAAAGTCAATTGAACCTTTCTCATGCCAATGTCGAAACATTTGCTCAATCTACACGGTTGACAATTCTTTCGTGTTATTACGTTGATCGGACAATTGCCACCATAGCAACATTGAAACTCCTATGTTTTAGTTAATAAAATAATAAATATTTTTAAAACTCTAAATTTAAAAGTACAAAAGCACCCAGTGAAAGCACATGTGCTCATACCTCACATTTGCCTGCGTTTCGGCGGAAAAATATTTTGCACGACTTGCAACACAGTCCATCATAGTTGAATGCTGTAATTAAAGTAAAGTCAGTTTTAAAACCAATCCCAAAAGCAAACCCAAATGCACACTCACACAAAGCTTTATCGCCACAAACACGACATTTCTTGACGAATCGATCATCCATCTCTGAATGATGAATTTGGTACTTCACTCGTTCGTTTTGATGTATTGAATCACTGTCGGTAGTTTTCCACCACTTGTTTGGCAAGTGTTTTCCCTTGCTTCCTTCGCCGATCACTGTTCACTCGACTACTGTGTTACCTGAACAAATGAATGAGTAACAAAAGCCAAACTGACATACAAAAGTGAGTCTGTGTCTGTGTGTGCATGTGTGTGAATTTATGTTTCCACGGAAATAATAATGATTGAATGCAGCTGAATGCAAACAATTTGACATGAAACTATGTAACGAGACAAAACCAGTTTGCACTTAAAAGACAATTTATTCAATTAATTGCGATTAATTGATATTGATATTTGTTATTAATTTATATTTGACAATTAATTAATTGTCATTCTAAGTGCACCAAGAATATTTTATGTTTTTGTACCTACTATGCACCAATTGTTTTCTGTTTATTTGTTTGTGTTTCATAAGAATCAATAGTTTTGTACTACTGATAAATTAATTTACTAATTTGTTTGAGGAAAATTGTGTGAAAGTAATAAATTAAAAATATATCATTGGCTTTTGTTTGGCTTTTGTGCTTTGATAAAACTAGAATAAACATTAATTGAAAACATGCAATTAATTAATTAATTTAACCAAAGTCCAAATTCTCCAAATGACCTTGTTCCAAAAAATGTATGTTCTAAGTGTGTATATGTAAATGAATATTTGCAAACACATGTTTCGGGCAACAATCAAATTGTGACACTTCTGGTGCAACATGTGCAACTTGCTTTGAAGAGTGACATTTGTTATTTAATATTTGCGTTAGTTGCACGAATGGTTGCTAAGGTCGCATTGTGATGCGCATACGGCCAAGATGGCGAAATCACTTATCGAAACGATTCTTCTTCTCACAAGATTTCATTCAACAAGAATTTTCCAATTTGTGTGTAATTTTGAATGAAAATTACTTACAGTTAGAGTGGCAAATTAGAGCTGAACTGGACTGAGCTCAAGAGAGCAGATTCTAATTTGTTGTTAATTGGTAGTCAGTAACAGAAGTGCACACAATGGCGAATAATAAAATATACAATTTGTTAATTGAAGTTTATTGGTTAATTGATTGCTCTCATAAGACAGAGCACTTTAATAGGCAGAGTGCACTAGTGCGCAGCTGTAAGGGTGGGCCTAGCTCATTGAGGCAACATTCGTACTGCAGAGTCAATGTTCCAATTGGAACAGGAGAGAGCGTTCATTGCAGCGATACGGTCACTGGTGCGAGCGAGTGCCATCACACGACGGACTAGGTCTGTTGGGCAAAGATGTTAGCGAGTTAGTGTTGCACTGCAATGACACAGTCAGTGACTCACTTTCGAGTTGCTCGAACGAACGTGCCATCTCATCAGTCCTGACCTCAGTGGCAAACACATAGGTCCAGTAACGAGCCGTTTGAGTGTACATGGCGGGATTCTCTTTGTACTGACGAGCCACCACCGCGTCCTGTGGATCGTCCGGCTCGGCAGACGTGAGCAGTGCCTGCAGACTTAGCATCACCGTGCGCAAACTCAACGCAGGGGCCCAAGTGTCCTTCAGTATGTCCAAACAGATTGCACCAGTCTGAGAGGCTGTGTAGAAAGAACGAATTTGAGTTGTTCAAGTGGATTTACGTTTGCACAGTGCACTTACAAATGTTGGGATGCCAGACTCGAGTGGTGAACTTGACTTTGGGAGGCGTGAACGGATACGACTCGGGCACCTTCACCTCCATCTTGAATATTCCACCTTGGAAGGGCGATTCCAGTGGTCCAAAGAGGTATCCCTTCAGGTCGAGCAAGTTGCCATTCACGGTCTCGATGTAGTAGATGGCCCTGTCTTGAGCGTTCTTGTTGTACTCCATCAGTTCACGGCGAATGCGTTTATGGGCTGCTGCAGCAGCGTTCTTGGGAGGCATCGATCAAAGTGATCAACGTTTACAGTCAATTGAAAAGGCTAGCACAAGCACAAGGTCCAATTGGGCACTACTTCAAACTTCACTCTCAAACTACAAAACGCACGGCACTCGAGCTTTTATGATTGCGCAGTGGAACATTCGAAATTGTAATCAATCGGCTAATTTGGTATTTTGAAGTTTAATTAATAAAGTTGCTAATACACTTAGAAGCTAGTGTAAAACTTTGCTTTTGGAAATATTCGGCTAATTTCCGAATAGAGAGGATGCTCAGCAGTGGCGCCAACATTGCTCCAGTGCTTGGAAAAGTCACGAATGGAGTTGACTTTGAACCAGTTACGTCCTTCTTTGGTAACCAGTCGAACTGATTGGACCAATTCAAATTGGACTTGAAATTCGCTTAGACCCTTGCGGTGTTTCAACCAGATCTTTTCAGTCCATCCAACGTTTTGATAAGAATCATCGAAAAGTGAGAAGAAAATCTTGAGACGTCGAAGGCTGTGTCGAAGAGGCACAATCGCGGTCAGAACTTCTTTCATCGAGAAAGGGCCATAAATCTCCAAACTCAAGTAAGAAATGCTCGAGTAGAAGCGACAAATGTCAGCCAGTTCTTCCTCATAAAAAAACGGAGCAGACACAAGAGAAAGTCGCTTCAGTGGAATCCGTGATCCGAGAAGATCTGCTTGCTTGAGATTCTTATGAAAGACATCCAAGTGCCCTTCAGCCAAGCCGAGATGCTTTAAAGTCAAAGTAGCGGGGGCCACCTGATCGATGTGCTTTATCATTGCACAAAGACTTTGGTAACTATCACCAGCGATCAGTCAGATCGGCGATAGTCTTTTGGGTGGCCATCATTAGAATGCTTGCTTGTTGGTCGCTCATGACAGCAAAACACAATCACAAATCTAAAAGACTCAACTAAAACTCACTGTCGGCCAGTTTGTCACATTATATTAATAGCAAGATTTTTCGAACTTGAAAATTCTATTTGCTAAACTCTCTTGCAAATCTCATTGATTGTCTTTTGATTTTGCAACTCGACAGTGCGCCAATAAAACTCAAATGTACAAATCAACATGTCATCGAATTTATAATTTAACAAGCACGCGGGCGCATTCCCCTGTGAATATGTTCAATGAACATTGATGTTTGGCACCAAATCGAACAGCTTGAGACGGGTATGAGCAGTGTCATACATTTGTCAGAAATAGTGACAGCCATGCAAACATTCATTCAACTAGCGCTAAATGCATCTCGATTTGTTCGATTAGATATCAATTATATATCAGTTTACTTTACACTATCTACTCATGCGACTGTTTTCAATTGAAGTTTATTGACGTTAATTTGCACTTGCTCTGTACTTTATATATCTATTTCAAATTAATAACATCATTGTGGTAGATTTAAACTAATTTATGCAATCATCAACTTTCAAGAAGTACAAAATTTAATTCAACAATATTAAGACAACTTTAATTAAATTATCAAAAATGGTTCAATTCAGACACAATTAACAGACAATATTTGAAACACCTAAATAGAATTGAAGTTTCTAGAAGCAAACTGCATTATTATAATCTAATCTAAACCTAAACTGTCATCGACAAATAGCAAACAAATACGTGTACCATTACGATTATGTTGAGCAAAGCGAAAGTCAACAAGTCTAAACTCCTCTCGGTTAGCAATAAGTAAAGCATAATGTACAATGACTCAATAATCACCACAGATCAAAGTGAAAGTCAACGAGGACGATAAATATCGTTGTTGTCAAGTGGTGGTTGATTAAGTACGAGAGACAAATGCAGAGTGAAACAATTGTGCATAATGTTGTACATGTTGCCGGCAGTTAGCAGTTGGTCGAGTAATGTTGCGTTCGTTTGTGATTAATAGATGCAAAACAAGCTTGCAACGTGAGGCACACAAATGTACCTGGAGCGAACGAAAACGTCGATTAGTAGTTGCATTGGTAGTTTGGTATTTGCTTTGGGGTGCTTCACTGTACTGTGCTGATGTGTCTGTAGTTTAGTTAACAGTATATACTTTGTGTGCTTGTGTAAAGGTAAATACAAGGAAAGCTATTTAAAGCTATTTAACCAACCGTTCTCTAAGGTCACTCTTGAGTTGCAATTTCAATTTTGTTCAAGAAGCTCAAACACGTCAATCCCGAAAATGCCAATTGAACTGTACAGTCACTTTGTGAGTCCACCAGCACGAGCCTGTTTGATCACTGCCAAATATCTTGGCATTGATCTTCAGGTCAAGGATGTGGATCTGTTTGCCGGTGCAACTCGTGCTCCTGAGTATTTGAAGGTAAAGTTATTGCATCATTTGTGGTAATTTGGTTTGATTTGTTTGTTTTGAATTTACAGATCAACCCAAGTCACACTGTGCCAACATTGGTTGACGGTAGTCTTACTCTGTTTGAAAGTCGAGCCATAATTGCATACCTGGCCAACAAGTACGCTCCCACCAACAGCATCTACCCACAAGATGCCCAGGCTCGTGCTCAAGTTGACAAAATTTTGTACTACGATGCTTCTGGATTTTATCCTGCATTGAAAGACGCCTTCGTAAGTTTGCAATATTAATTGAAAATTTAATTAATCAATTCATTTCATAACAGATTCCAATTTTCCGCTTCAAACAAGACCCATCTCAAGAGGCAGTCGACCAACTGAAAGAAAAGACCGAAATCTTGGAAGCACTTCTCGGAGAGCAGAATTTCTTTGCCGGTGAAAAGCCAACTTTGGCTGACATTTCTCTGGGCGTGAGTGCACCAATTGTCAAACTGCTCTTTCCCAAACTGTGGAGTCCAAAGTTGGAAGCCTGGTACGAGCGACTGAGTAAAGCAGTTCCTCAGGTTCACGAGCTCAACAGTCAACTTGACATGAAGCCGTTCTTGAATAAAAATTAATTGGCAAACTTATCTTAATTTAATAAATAAAAATAAATCATAATTCAAAAATGAAATTAGAGTAAATTGATAACTTGATGTCTGTTGCTAACTTGTAGATTGTGTTTCATATTCGCTCAATAGTGAGTCACATCAGTGCACAACTCCTCTCATTGAGTTGACACAATCAAACTGTTTATTATCAAGGATTGGAATTTACTGTCATTAAAGCAGTTATCATCATCAGTTGATAACACAAAGTCAGACAGAGTTAGTCATTTGGAGCCAGGCACTAATCAAACTAATGGTTGGCATGACAGTTGAGGCGCATCATTGCATCGCTGTTACAGAGTGTTATGTGGCACAAACAGACAAATTGTAGATAAGTCGGTAATTGGTACTTCTACTTTGACAAGTGCTGATTAATGTACCAAGTGAACGAAAAGTGAGCATTCAAACAGATTTGGGTATGATTTTCGTACAAAATGGATAGGGATACTCCCTAGATGTTTTGGATATATAAACTGGTGACTTGAGGCATTTTTGGTCATTCACTAGAACTTTCACTTTTCGAAATACTTAACTCATCAACTCAAATCACTTGAAAATGCCAATCGATCTGTACAGCAACCCAATCAGTCCACCGGCTCGAGCCTGTGTGATCACTGCTCAATATCTCGGTGTTGAGGTCAACATTAAGGATGTTGATTTGTTCGGTGGTGCCACTCGTGAACCTGAATATTTGAAGGTAACGTACCGTAATTCATTACTATTCCTTTACTTATTGAATATTTGTACAAACCAAACAGATCAACCCAAGTCACACTGTGCCAACTTTGGTGGACAATGGTTTCTCGGTGTTTGAGAGTCGAGCAGTGATGACCTATCTGGCCAACAAGTATGCGCCCAATAACAATATTTACCCAAAGGATGCTCAAGCCCGTGCTCAAGTGGACAAAATTCTCTTCTTCGATGCTTCGGGTTATTTCCCATCTTTGAGAACTGCTTTCGTAAGTTATATTATTTACTGCATAAACAATAAGAATCAAATATAATATATTTTTTGTTAAATCTTAAAGCTCCCACTTTTGTTCCAAAAACAAGACCCAACCCAACAAGCCCTGGATGACTTGAAAGAAAAGATTCAAATTCTCGAGTCTTTACTTGGAGAACAAAAATTTTTCACCGGTGACAATGCCACATTGGGCGATATCTCAATCGGAGTGAGTGTGCCAATGGTCAAGCAAATATTTCCCACTTTGTGGACCGACAAATTGGAGGCCTGGTACCAGCGATTGGCAAAAGCAGTGCCACAGGTCGAAGAGCTCAACAGCAAGGTTGACTTGAAGCCTTTCTTGGAGAAGAATTAAATGTTAATCTGAAATCAATTTTTACTAAATTAAAATTAAATTAATTAAAATATACTTTACTTTATTTAACTCGTTCCACAAGAAGAAACAATTTTATTAAAAGTAATGAAAGCGATGGTTATGCAAAAGCAATTGCAGTACAAATACGAGTCGTAAAATACAATTTACATATTGAGACGATATGCACCTAATTCATATATTGATTAATATTACTTAATTACTTAATTAAAATTTATATACATAATTACCGGCAAATAAAGCTTTAGTTGTATTTGTTTAACTCTTGAAAAAATAGTTTTAAATTTCATAATGCATTGACAATCCTAAAAAATGGAAAAATGTTTGAGAAAAATTAATTATAAATTATTGAATATAATTATTCTATATCAATAGTTAACTTCCAAGATATATAAAAGTTGTCATTTGCATATTCAACAAAAGAACCCATTGTATTGTATTAATACTAAACAAACAGATCCAATAATAAGTGCTAAAAGCCATAGAAGGCAGTTTGCACTTAAGGTACAAAACCAACAAATACAGAGTTACTCAAAATAGTTACTTGAATGGAAATATCCTACTTAACCAAAATACAATGAGACAAAGGCCTTGAGACACTCTGTAGTGAGGTGATAACCGGTTTTGTGTGTTGATTGTATAATTGTCATTCAACGAACAACAAACGTATGGCGATTACTAGTGGAACTTTTGCGCTTTCAACTTGCACCCAAGGAGACAAATGAGCATCCAAAGTGACGATTGCATGTCGTTCATGGTTAGTTGGGTGGCTGTTGAGGACGAACAAATGACGTTCCTTTCCAGTGTGGCACATTATTGATTAATCAATCGGTTTCCATGTGAGTAGGGTGACTTTTGCCCAGTGACACTGTTCCACACTGTGAACAGCTATATATAAAAGCGATCACATTTTCGAAACACCAAACATCAAACCTGTTCATGCAAACTTCAATTGTTTTGATTTATTTTCGAAATACCTAACTCAAATCATTTGAAAATGACCATCGATTTGTACTGGCATCCATTGAGTGCACCATCTCGTTCAGCTGTGATCACTGCTCAATATCTCGGTGTTGATGTCAACATTAAGGAAGTGAATCTGTTTGCCGGTGCCACTCGTGCACCTGAATATTTGAAGGTATTGTGCACAGTAATTCATTAATATTGCTTTTCTTATCAATATCTTTACAAACCAAACAGATCAACCCAAGCCACACAGTACCAACTTTGGTGGACAATGGTTTCGCACTTTTTGAAAGCCGAGCCATCATCACTTACTTGGCCAACAAGTATTCACCCAAGAACAGCATTTACCCGCAAGATGCACAAGCACGTGCTCAAGTGGACAAAATCCTCTACTTTGATGCATCGGGTTATTTCCCTGCTTTGAGAGCCGCTTTCGTAAGTTACACTAATTAACATTAGCAATAACAACAAAATTAATCATGCTTTTTTAAAGCGTCCTAAATTGCAAAAACAAGAACCAACCCAACAAGTTCTGGATGAGTTGAAAGAAAAGTTTCAACTTCTTGAGACTTTGCTCGGAGAGCAAAAATTCTTTACCGGTGAGAATGTCACTTTGGCGGACATTTCTCTCGGAGTGAGTGTGCCAATGGTCAAGCAAATATTTCCCACCTTGTGGACCGACAAATTGGAAGCTTGGTACCAGCGATTGGCAAAGGCAGTGCCACAGGTCGAAGAGCTCAACAGCAAGTCTGATTTGAGTGTGTTCTTGAAGAAATGAATGTTACTAAGAACTTACTGTTTCTTAAAATCTAAAATCACTTTCAACACAAATAAAAAATTTAAAACGATAATTTGTCTTATCTATTTATAATTATGTTTAATTTATTTTTAAAATTTAAATTGTTAGACATTGAAATGACTATTGAAATGGCGCCACTATTAACTCCACAATACTCGATTCAATTCAAACAATTGACCAATTCAAAAGTAATTGCTATTTTTGTTTTATTTAATTGAAATTGAAAATGTAATGCTTTCAAGGTCAAAATAAATTCGGAAAACTCTCTACCAGACGATTGGTCATTTGCGTTCACTTGTCACTCAATATTATGATTAATATCCTGGCCAGTGAAAATTTGTGCATATTTTAGTTTATTTTTAGACTACTGTACGTGACATAATTTAGCCAGAAAATTATTAATTAATCCAAAAGCATGTAATGGCAAAGGGTCCAACAACAACAAAAAGCAAACAATGGAAAGTGGCATGACAATGAGATTGACAGTTTCAATTGTCATGGAAAGTGACAAAATTGTAATACATTGTGTGTATTACATGCCAATGCACATTTTAATATGTACAGTAGTTGTAAGAATTTATTAGAAGGAAAAAGGCGAGAAGAATTGCACAGAGTGTACAACATGGTGAAAGTACCATCTGTACGAACGATGTACCAATGCACGGGTGGTAGAGGTTGTGAGTGGGGTGGCACGACTGTGCCCATGTACAGGTAGAGTGCATCGGTGCTTATGCCGTACAGGAGCAATGCAGGGAAATTATGGCGGCACTCATATATAAAAGCACAAAGTAGCCATATTTTGGAATCACAATTATTTTGTGCTTATTCAAGCTTGAACAACAAATTGTTTCGAACAGTCAATCAATCGCACAAAATGGCAATCGATCTTTACATCTTCCGTCTGAGTGCTCCAGCCCGGGCCAGTCTGGTCACAGCCCAATATTTGGGTGTCAATGTGAACGTGAAGGAAGTGGACATTTTTGCTGGTGAAAATCGAACACCAGAATACTTGAAACTGAATCCTTCTCACACTGTGCCCACTTTGGTGGACAATGGATTCGTGTTGGGCGAGAGTCGTGCCATTATGGCCTATTTGGTGAACAAGTACTCGCCCAACAACAGTATCTATCCAGCCGATGCACAATCTCGAGCTCAAGTGGACAAAATACTGTACCTCGATGCATCTGGATACTTTCCCGCATTGAGAGGCGCTTTCGTAAGTCACATTTAAGAATACATTTTACATATTCAACAACAAATTATTTCATTTACAGGCTCCGGTGTTGCTCGAGAAGAAGCCAGCATCCCAACAGGCACTCGACGAATTGAAAGATAAATTGGACCTACTCGTAACGGTTCTCGGTGAACAGAAATTCTTCACCGGCGACAAGGTCACCTTGGGAGACATTTCCATTTCTACCTCAGTTCCATTTGTCAAGCAGCTCTTCCCCACTCTGTGGCCTGCTAAGCTCGAAGCCTGGTACGAGCGAGTGGTCAAGGCTGTGCCCCAGGTACAGCAGTCCAACAGTAAAGTTGTTCTTAAGTAAATGTTGAGTCAAATTGACCAATAAAAAGTTAGAAAATCAATCCAAAGTATTTAGTGGTAGTTTTTTAAATAATCAAATTTACTTTAAACACCCTTAAAATTATTAAATTATTTAAAAATTAATATACAAATAAAATTGTTAATTCTATAACTACGTGAATCTGTGCACTTTGTTCCAAATATGCTGGAAATTGTAAAATGTAGTAATTGAAAATAAAATTATTATTTAAAGCTTTCTTGCAACCATTCATAGTTTTCAACTGAAATCATTGAACCAAATAAAATAAAAATCATATTTAATAAGATAAAACATAATATAATACACAAATAATACAATTGAACATACGATATAATTCATAAAATGAATAATCACGAGTAAAAAAGTGAAAGTTACCATTTACGAAAGTAGACACAAGTCGTTTGAAAAAGGCAAGGTATAAGGCAACTCATCAATAGCATAAAAGACAGTAAAAGTTAATACATTTCGAAATTACAAAAATAATATTAAAGTGTGCAGTGTTGTTGTGCAAATGTGAAATATATTCAAGCACGTTCATTCAACTCTTTCTGCACCAGCTCAATGGTGGTGGACTGATTGGCCTGATTGAGTGCAAACACAGTTCGCAGATAATTCAAAACAATCGAGGATGACTTGAATTCGTTCATTTCGTAGAAGTTGGTCAGTCGGTCTGATGATCGCTCTTCTGCGAACCATTTCCTGATTTGTTGTTCGATCTGTTCGTTGGTCATGTTTCGCCTGTGGGCCAACATCCTGAAAATGTCCACAGAACAGAGAAAGTGCAGGTCTCGCAGTGAGCTGAAGCCATTCTGATTACGTCGAACCAGATTGCGATAGTGCGAGTGTTGCTTCACCGAATTCATTCGTCGCAGTGCACCGGATATTTCGTTGTCCTCGTTGGTGATCATACTGGTGAGTCGAATGAGGAACACCTGCAGACAGAAGGACTGCATCATCGACAGCGAATCGCCATCTTCTTCCTCGTCCGGATTTTCCTGTGTCAACTCTTTGGTTGGCAGCAGCAGTAGCACATCCACTATTTTGGCATCGTCGTCAGTGGCAAAGCCAACCATTGCCTCGTTTACATCGCCAACAGTTCGAGGACGAGTTTTGGAAGGACTTTTGCCGGTAGCGCCAAACTCGAACCTTGCCAGAATTGTGTGCAACTGCAGCACCAATGAGTCGACTAGAGAGGCACGTTGCTCGGCTGAACTGAAGATGGGCTGCTGTTGAGGATTGTTCAGGTATTGCTTGCAAAACGATGCGATGTCCACAAAACGAGACCATTTCCTTGGGACCAATCGACATGGATCGCCTTTGAATTGAGGCACTGAATAGACTTCCTGGTCAAAACATGTGGTCCACACAATTTTAGAACTCTATAATATAAATCAAAATTAATTATATCTCAAATTATCTCCAATAACTTACCAATAAATAGAAATCCTCTGCATCCGAGTCATCCTTTCGTTTGCATCTCAACATTTTGTACAACTTGCAATTGTCTGCATTGTCAACATCTTCCAGGACCGTGATCGAGTCAACAACCGAATCAGAACTGGTCAAGTCCGAGTCCGACAATACATTCAAATAGTTTTCGTAATCAACTTGTAAATGACTCAAAGTTGGTTGAACCAATGCTTTTGGCTTATGCTTGGGAGCCTGTGCCACTTTGATCTCTGGCTGATATGGCTCCAGTGATAGCTCAATCGATGAATCGACCTCCAATTCTGGTTTGGTTGGCTCAGAAATGAGTTGGTCGCGCTTTTTAGCCAATTTCTTTCTCCTGAGCGGTGCTTGAGGTGGCAGTTCGGGCAGTGGCGGTGGTGGTGGCTTTCCCGTTGGATGGTCGTTGATGTTTTTGATCACAGCTGATGGTTGGTCCATGTTGGGTGGAAGTGGTGGTGCTACTCGGTAATTCCTAGGTGGCAGTGGTGGCTTCAATATATTCGAATCACTTTGTGTGTTCAGCATTTGATTGCTTGTTTTGACCAACAGATTGGGTTCACTGTAGTTGGGCTCAATGGTCGAATCGAGTCGTTTGATCTTCAACAGTGCCGGACCATCGAGACTGCTCGGTTGAGCAGAGCCACCAAATGGGTCATTTGGTATCGAGTCTGCTTGAGAAGATGATTTCGACGATTTCATTTTGCCCTCAATGTTTTTGAAGGCATTCTTGAAACCGGCCAAACTGTAAACCTCGAAAGACTTTTTTCGTTTCTTGTCCTCTTTTGTCATTCCAACGCCCTCATGATTTGTCTCGTCCACTTGGTTTGGACTGAATGCCCACTTTGATTTATTCTTTTGTTCGGAGTACTCATCAGGATAGTAAAAATCACCATTACGAGTCTTCTCTCCTGCCTTCAACTTTTTCACCATGTCCGACGTATCATTGCCCAACTGTTTGGTAGTGTTCACAATGAATTTTGACGTTTTAGACAAATTCTTTTTCATCAATTTGGTGTACTTTTTAGTGTTTGAACTGTTGACCACATTTTTGAACAAACTCGACACAGATTTGTCCTTTTGTTGGCCCTTTCCGATAGAAGAAGTCGATGACTTTGATTCACTTTCCTTGGAAGCTCGTCGTTGATGTGCGTGTGGATGTTCCATATCCGAGTCTGACAGGTCCGAATCATCTGAAGCAATCTCATCCACGTCTGACTTGATCATATCTGGCAGTGGTTCACAGTCGGAATCGTCGTCACTCGAATCAGTAGACTGGTCCGAATCGTCATTACGACCTTTACCGAACAATTTCGATTTCTTTGATTTGCTTTTTATAAATTCATCACCATCCTCCTCAGTGCAATCCTGCAGGAACTGATTGATTGACTGTTGAGACATGTCGGCTCGAAATGTTGGACCAGATGGAGCTGGAATAGTCGAGACGGCATTGTTAGAAGTTGAATTCGATGAAAGTGAAGCAGAGGATGAGCGAATTGATCCGTTGGAGGACAAGTTGGACAACGATTCCGAACGATGTTGCTCGAGGTCCATTGCCAATCGAGCCAACATTTTATTTCGCTTCGAGCCACTGTCTGAGGAAGAAATCGAATCTGACTGGTACAGCTGTTGACTACTGCTCCGTCGATAACTAATGCTGATCATGGTCTTATTGTTCGGGTTGGGTTGTTGCGCTGCGGATTGTGCTGACTGGTCAGTTGAAATGCCTTGACTCGAGTTGCTTTTGACTAATTCTGCATGACTCGACAATTTTGGTTGCTCAATCGTTGACTTATTGTTCAATTCATCGTGTAATTTGATCGATTTGAACTCAAGTGGTGAATGATCGCCAGCCGAATCAGCTACGACAATATCGACATTGTTCGATGATGGTGCAAACTGATTGAGCGGTTCGGGTGGACTTTTGATCGCCGATTCTGATGACTTCTTACTCGGTTCGACTGAAAGTTTAGCTGAAAGGTCTGATGATGAATATTTCGGTGAGTGATTGAAGTCGGATGAAGATATTTTCGGAGATATTATTGGAGCTTCTATAATTGGAAAGTAAAAATTAATTAAAGGAGATTAATAAAATAAAATAATATTTACTGAATATATCTCGACGAAATATTGATGATGAATTTGCTGATGATAAAGATGTGGTTTCAGAAACCGGTGCTGGTGGGGGTGGTGGTGGAGGTGGTGGGTGAGATGGAGGTGGCACTGGCGATGGTCTGTTCGACTCGTCCGACTCTTCAGTTGATGACTTGACTGGGTCATATGAATCGGGTGAAGAGTCCAACGAATCAGGAGATGGAGAAGTTGAGCAGGAGGAGTTGGGAGTTGAGTCAATCAACTGTTGGGTTGGTGATGTCGATGGGGGCGAGTGAGCATGGTCCAGAGGAGTGCAACCTGAAGCGCCCGAATCAGAGCCAGAGTCGGACAAAGTGTCCTGGTCTTTCTCGGCTTTCTTCTTGTTCGCATTGACTTTGTTCGTGATCATGTACAGTCGCTCATCGTCGAGCACATCTTCATCTTTCAGTTCAATGGGCAATTTACGACTGTCCAGCGTCATAATCGATCCTTCCGAACTGTCCACATGTAAAATCACAGAATTTCTTTGCTCAGCATTTGGTGAGTTTTTGTCATTGATTTGTTCAATCGGTGCAATTGACTCCGTTTTAATCGGCTTCACGGGTTTCTCGGGTTTCTTGGCTAAAATTTGTGGTTTCTCATTGAGTGTTGGTTTCTCTAATATTGTGGGCTTAGGGACATTTGACTTTTTCTCAAATGGAGAAGGTGTGTTTGCTGATGCAGGCGGTGGAGAACGAT
Organism: Rhizoglyphus robini; assembly: GCA_023373905.1. NCBI lineage: Eukaryota > Metazoa > Arthropoda > Arachnida > Sarcoptiformes > Acaridae > Rhizoglyphus > Rhizoglyphus robini. Next base: position 474,414 of record JAKIJQ010000005.1, on the reverse strand, counting down.
TGTTCTTGTCTGTTTGAATTGTGGCTCGAGGAATGCGAATGGTGGGGATGGATGACAGTTCGGTTGGTTTGCTCGGTTTGGTGGTTGTCTGTTTGATTGGCTCAATTTTCGGTTCGGATTTCTTCTCCAATTTAGCACTGACACTCGACTCAGTATTACTCTTTGCTACAGTAACGTTATTTGAAGGTGTCACCGGTTGCTTTTTATTATCACAATTGTTGTTTGCATTAGTATTATTATTATTGTTTTCAAACAACTTTTTCACCATGGCTGCTGCGCCACTGTTCTTCCCATTGAACTTGGTGGGTGCCAGTGGCTGTTTGTATCCATCCTGAATCACAAATTTGATCGGTCCCGAGTCGGACGATGGCTTTGACCGACCCAGTCCCGTGCCCGAATCGTTCAATTTGAAATTGGCATAATTCGAGTTGAACAGAGTGTTAGACTCGGTCAGTTGACGCAACTTGATTCGATCTGGATCATTTTCGTCATCGAAATCCGTGTCAACTGGCGACTTTTCTGCCGAATCGGCATTGCTACTCGATTTGAGCGATAACTCTACAAAGTGTTCCTCCTCGTCCTCATCATCACTCGAGTCTCGATAGCCGATTACGTCAGGGTTACCTTCCGCAAATGTGATACCCCTCCTTGGCTGGGCAGTGGCGGAAGTTTTGGCCGAATTTGCTATTTTGCTTTTTCCAATCATCTCGCCTGATGATGATGATTTGATGTTCAATTGGGGCTTTAATATTCCTACAAGAAAATATAAAAAACAGTTAGCAAAGAAAAACATATAAAATGAAATAATTAATCAATAGTGATTGAGATTTATTTGGGTGGAGTTGAACATTTCGAATGTAATTGTACTGATTAAATCGGCGATCTTAAATCGTAAGGCATGCATAGCATCCATAAATTCAATAATAAATTTAAATTGATTTTTAATATTAAAAAATATGCTAATCTATAGGAAATTGTAATTAATAATCTAGAAACTCAGTAATAAAAATATATTTTGGTACCTGTCAACAAAAATGGACGATTTTAGAACGAGTTACTAGACAAAATAGTCAAATGCTCAATTTACTGTTCACACTTGAACTTGGCTCACTTGGTTAGTTTGAATTGCCTTTTACAGTGCTGAGTCATCAGATAAAGCAGACAAAATTGCAACTATCATGTTGTACTTGCAGAATGCAATCAATACACAGTAATGTATGCGCGCGTGTTCATGAATGTCTTGAATTGAAGGACAATATTGTCGTGTGCAGTTTCGATATTATCACAAACTCGTTGTCACTAGAAATAGCAAACCAATCGAATGGAAAATCTAGTTTTTGAATTTATAATTTTTTACCAGTAAAATTATTTGCCGAATGTGTGGTGCAATGCACAATAATGATGCCACATAAAAAGTAATTTACAAAAACAAACATTTAGCATCTAAAATTAATTAGAATCGCTAAAGTGTAATAACCTAACTGAACTAAATCCTGTGATTCACACAAATGTGTCCATTGTAGTGCATTGTGATTGCATCGATTGCGTCAATTGTCGTACACCTTTGTGATAATGAAGAATCACTTTCGAAGGCACAAAGCCCCACACAAAGACAAAGACAATATCGCTGGCCTTTTATGATAATAATAATCATATAGACAATAACAATAAAATATATATCGAAAGGAAGCATTGTATTATTATGCGGTTGCACAATGAAAGTGTAAAAATATCACCATTACAATGATGGGTCGGGATTCAAAGAGATGCAACAATCTGAGAAAGATACTCTTAATTACACTAAAGTACAGACAGACAGTTAGAAAGTGCAATTAAGTCAGCTTGAAACACAATAAATTAATGTATTAGTGCTCGAAGGATTAAGAGATGTGCTTGAGGTGTACGACATAATAATGTTGTAATATTATAATAGAAAAAAAACTTTTGACTAATCCTGAACTTATGAATCCAAATTATTATTATAAAATATTAAAATAAGCATAAATTCTATGACCATTTTCATTCGTGATCAAAAACGAAAAAATACAAGCCAAAATTAATTAATAAAATTCAATATTTGATATCTATATTTGGACAAGCAATCAATGCGTAATCGGATCAAAAGTATACCGAAACAAACAGATCATCAAGCTGGTCTTATCGCACTCGAAAGCAATCAAACCACACAACAAACTATATTTATCTGTGCAATTGGCTCGTCAATGAGTTTGTTTGTTGACTGACCGACACAAGTGTGTCCAACAACACTCTCTCCACCTCACTCCAATCACCTCAATATGCGCGAATTATCGAAAGTTTAATTAAATTATAAATAGAAATGTATCCGTCCATCGTATTGCCATCATCATCATCATCATCAATATATCTCTTGCATGTCAAGTGGCGCACAGTAACAGTCATCTTCTTCTTCTCAGTCAGTCAGTAACATCTCATTCAGCTTTCTCAGGACAGAAGTCAATCTTCAAAACGATATATTCGAGTGCAATCATAAATCATACTTCGTGATTATATAACTCAATGATCATTTCGATGTTGTTCTCACAAGAAAGAGACTTGTTCTATTGCGATAAGTGATTTTACCTGTCCAAATACTAAATACACAATGGCGGCATAATATAAAGCTTTAAAATTATTAAAATATCAAAGCAAATAAAATCAATTTCACCCTTTAAACAACAAGTACTTTGAAAAACAAATTAAAAAATGAAATATATGAATTTATGTATACAAAATTTTAACTTTAACCTTTGAATATAAACCGAATACCAATTGATGAGTAAAAAATACAAAGCTAAATCACGACTTTCTCCTTCTAAAACCTTTCGCAAAGTACTATTTTAAAAAATCTCTTTTTCTACCACAGAAAGAATGTCTAAATATAACGAATCAATCATCAATCCGGTAAATCACAGACAAACAGGCCAGACAGATCGAGTCGAGTTGGACAGTCGAATGGATAGTTTTGACAGAAAAGGGATTTCGAATTATGATGTCTGTATGTGCGACATGACACAACACAACTAAATACACATTCGCCAATATTTTCCCTTCACATTTTTTGGGGTGAAAGCAATAAAAGATGACGTATAAAGAAACTAACATTCAGATTCAGAAATTTATTATTAGGGGAAAATCGGATAAATAATGAGTTTAACCTAAAAACTGATAGATTTACCTTTGCTTTAACCAGAAAATTTCAAGAAGAAGCAATGAAAATAAATATCTAACAAATTATTTCAGGTATTTCAAAACGTTAAATTTACAATTTAGTAACCTTTTCAAAAAGTGTCTCAAAGATAATGAAATATCCACGAAAGGTGTCCCAATAAAACGAATTATCAAATATCAAAGTTTACCTTTTGACTGCATGAGTGAGTGAGAAGTTAATAAATAAAGTTGATAAATGTCAGAATCAATAGAACGCAGTTTTGGATGATCAATATCGAAAGATAAACACACAAAATAATGAATCACTTTAAAGATCTAGTTCAGTGGAATCAAAACATGACAAGCATTGCGTTATTTGACATTTGGGAAAATTTGTTCCGTCAGTAAATGCAATATATTGGACAGTTTTGGATGTAGTGTCATAATGATTCAAAGGAATTTAACCAACAGATGATGATGAGGCCAGGCGGACTGGTTTGCTTGTGCACACACACACAAACTGCAACACACCAGATTGGACACAATGTTTGTATGTTTGGGTATAGCTTTAATTGCTGTACACACCACGTACAACAAATGCAACAAATGAATAAACCGACAAAACAGATTGTGCACCACGTAGACTGACTGAAGGTGTGTGTTGTGTTGTGATGTTGTTGGATTGTGGACTCAATGGATTAGTCACACAGAGGTGATGATGTGTTCTGGCTGTGTTCTCCAGTGCCAGTGATGAGCACCAATGGCGAGTATTACTTCTGTTGCTTGGGTTACACCGCAATTGGTGCGATCAACCAAACTGATAGTGACACACACTGCACACTTCTTCTGACCGTTGAGCCACACAATGTTGTGTGCGAGGTTGTCCGAGCCAGATAAGCCAACCAAAGTAAGTGTCGAGTCGTGATGGTGACAAGTTGTCTTGTGCCTGTTGTACATAACAACTACATACGTTCTCTGTTCTAATGATGCTTGTTGTTGTCATCGATAAGGATTCTAAGGTTTCACTGGGCTTGTTAAATGGTACTAAATGGCACTCGTGTATTGAGAGTAGTACTGCACACAATGCTTCAGTACAAAACAATACAATAAAATGGTCTATATTTGTAGTGAGGCGAGCTGATGTGGAATCAACATTTGCATATATCCGGTGAGTTGTACAAGGAAATGCTCATGTGAGTGAGTGCCAGTCTGGTTGGCTTGGACTGTTGTGTTGTTTGCTTGGTTGCTTCCAATGTGCGATCGCTTCCGATGATCGCTTCCAACTGGTGTGTTGCTGTGTTCGATCATCAATGGCACTGTGCGTAGCAGGGACACCAAGTAAGTAAGTAAGTAAGTAGTAGATCAGTGTTGCTTTGTTCTTGTTACCCCCGCGAGCAACCTCAACCACCTCCACCATCACCAAACGAGCAGCATGAAATCATTCAAACTTTGTTCGCGCTTTGTTCTGCTTTCGAAGAATTACGTTACACGAACGTCGATCATGCGTGCATCAGACTAAGAACGTTAGACGAAGTAAGGAGTAAGTTGGTATTACTTAGTAAGAAGTGAACACACCAACGCCAAAGTGATTCAGTAGAGAGTGAGTGAACTGTGGTACGACTCGGAGTGACGAGTAATACACAGGAATTGTTTTAGGACGGTAGTGCTGATGGCACTTGGCACTGATGATCACTGTGGTGGTGGTCGTTACTGGCGGTTGTGGCTCGTACTCGAGAATGGCTCGTAGGCGACAAATAACTCGATCGCACACACAAAAGGAGGATCGTATAATGATGGACCAGTCAGGCCAATAACGCAATGATGATGATTGAGCATGCAAATATTATTACATGCAAACATTGGTCAATGCACTGACAACACAACACACCAACACTGGAGCATGTAAATTGTTGAACTAGATCGTTGTCCGGGTTGTACAACCAGCGAGTGAGTGAGTGAATGAGTGAGTGAATGAGTGAGCGGTGTGAGTGATAATAGCAAATTGGTCGACAAGGTTCCTGACAGAGGTTATTACCGTCCGGACTTGGCTTGTCGTCATGTCGATTTGATGCGGCTGCTGGTTGCTTACTCGGCTCATTCACTACAACTCAACCAATGTATCAATGCCAGTGGACAAACCAACCATTTAACGTCATGTGCCAGTGGCAGTGTGTGCAATGGTGTGCTGCTGGTGGTACTCAAGCCAATGTCGATTCAGTCGTATATCAAAGTTGGCATATCTCGTGACAAGAATCGAAACTAAACGAGTGGCGCAAATCGAAAGGCAAACACTTCAACATACACACAATGGCACAACACAACGATACAATACTGCAATACTGTCAAGATTATTAAATCAAAACACTGCCAAAGTATGTACTAATGGGATGACCCAAATCGAGGTGAGACGCTCCAGACAGTACAGAGACAGAGACGATGACTAACACATTGCTGTGCACTGTGTACAATAGAGTGCATCGTAAATCGTATACGAAGCATATAATGATGAACTAGATCTTGTGAGCCATTGCAAGTGTCAATTGGTGACACCGAACACACAACAGAGCGATGATGCCAATGATAGTCAACATTGAATTGCTATAATGGGACTGTGCCATTGTGGCAGTACACCAGTAATAATATATAAATAATGCACTATTAATGACCTATTCCAACCGAAACTTGTCGATTTGTTCAATGATAATTCGGACTTTTGTTCTTTCTTTGCGCGCTTGATCTATTGACCAGGTGGACACCATCACAACAACAATCATAACAGATGAGAAATGTATTTCGGTAATATATAAACACGGTTCGATAGACCTAACCCGAACGATGATGATCGGTGATAATAGAAGCCGAGGATGTACATGACCGGCATGACATCAAACGTATATGAGTACGTAAGTGAGTGTACCAGTTATAGAGATCGTTAATCACCTTTCATAAACGACGATGATTATCCATTAGGTATGATGCTATTAATAATATGCACAACAACGATGTACTAACAAGAACAGATGATGATGCACAACACCTTACTCTTGATGACAAACGAGATGATGACCAACCAGAGAGAGATAACTTATAGACTCAGATAAGAGAAAGGCCAACTGGGAAGTTAATCGCCGCATCGCCAAATTGTCCACTAAACCAATGAGTCAGTGAGCGAAGGCAAGGGGACACAGACCGAGTCACAGCACTGCAATGCATCACCATCAATGTCACAGAGGTCATTAATAATGATAAAACTTATTAAGACGTGGCACGAATTATCAAAACAAGCCAACACAACACATCTTGATCATCTCGTGCTGATATCTTCTCCAAAGACGGTCAGTCCAACACTCGAGCGAGTGAGTTCATGTGAAAACATGTCACTGTACACCTGTTGGATGATGCCGATGACCGTTGGTGACAACGAACACTAACTAACTTGTGTACTACTAGTGCACTTGATTAGTGAATACATCAAGCAAACACAGTTGTGTGTACTGTTGGGATATTATATAATGATGTGACCCAAACTTATGACTGCTCACCACTTTTAATGGTCCATTTCGCTGTATTGACTTTGACTTTCGGTTTGTTTGTTCGCTGTGTGCTCTGTTGTCTTCCTGTGTTTTCAAGTGTTTCGAGTCAAACACAATTGTGCCTGTATATGATTTCATAAGTATCGTTATGCTTGTGGTGCTCTTGTTTTCACCTGTTGACGGCTGTGGGCCATAAAGTGCTTCATTTATTAGCTGTTAGCTATTTGTTATATTTGTCCATTTCTCCTTACGCACTTTGTACAGTCGTGTGTGTGTGCTTGACTGGTCTGTTGGCGAGTTTGATGATGTCGGTGCTGGTCGGTCGTGGTCTTTGCCTGGTTGGATTGCCTTGGCTATCGTCTTGACAATAAAGACAACATCAGCAACATCAGCAGCATTAACAGCAACAACAAACAACAACAAAAGCACGAACGATAAATAAAGTGAACGACAATGACGACTAGAAAAGACAAAACTGTGTACTCTATGGAAGGACTGTGTGAAGTGAACAGACTTCTCAATTCACTCGATGGACATTTGGCGGGACACTGAGACACTGGCACAGGTTTGCTATGTGTTTAATGTTGCACTACCGCAAGGAGCCATTGATGGCGATGGTGATTGCTTCGATTGGCGACCAACTGTGACACAGCACTAAATGCGAGTACTGCAAAATGACAAGCAAACTTGTGACTGTCAACGAGCATGTGTTCTCTCTGTATTTGAAGAGATGACGATCGTCGATTGTTCTTTTCGATTGTCAGAGACCGCAATATACTGAACAGAACTGGACTGACAATCCAATCGAGAAAGGATATTGTCCACACTATGCACAAGTGTGCTCATGTGGTGTGCTGCCAATGTGAGCAATACAACACAACACAAGATGACAACTCAACAAGACAAGTTCCTGTACAGACAGACACTTATGATTGAACCATAACCAAACATAAATAGAAAATTGCTTATAATGATGCCGACTGAGTGACTTTGTTTGTGCACACAACAAGTGGATGAGACATTCACTTGATGCACAGTGACAGGATTAGTATAGTTCCAAGAACATATTGCTCGTAACAATAAACATTGACAAGCTTTGCAGGAAACATCTATAAATTAGAGCATTTCTCCTGAAAACACTGTGACACTAAATTATTATTGGATTAGTGTACTTTTTGTGAGCACTTTCAGACACACAAATAATTGCCTGAAATGACCGAAAATCCTGTTATAATTCAGCAGCAGTCATATCGAGACGACCTTTCAATAAATCAGTCTCGAAAGTGCATGCACAGTGCCCAGTTCAATCGCACAGTCCCACACTTTCAATCCCACTCTCACTCCAATTTTAATCTTCCAAATTGATCTTCTCTGTTTGTGTGCCTTCGCTCGTCAAAGGTCTCAATCACACAAATGTTCTTTTTGCGCTCCTTTCAACGAAATATAACAGTGAACAGACAGGTCCATAATCCATTTATCATAAAGCAGATTACGATTCGTTGACATCGATACACCTACACTACACTAACAGGGAACAGTGATGGATTGGACTCAACTTGTCAAAATGAGATTTAGACTCACCGACACTAGGGTTAAGTAAGGTAAGTGAAGTGAAGTTGTGAGTTGACAGTTAGTGTGCAGACTGCTATTACAAATTGAATTAGCAACAGGTAATACACCACTCACTATGCATGACCACAGTGCAACAGGTAAGCAGTGCAATAAAGTGAGCTACAGGGAAAAACACTTAAAGAAACAAAACTGTTCTTCGACTAAGTAGAAAGTAGAAAGTGCAAACGAGTGTAAATGAGTCTCACTAAATCAATAACCTTTACGGTCAATTATGCACACACACACACACACAGAGTGACAACTTAACTGGCCACAATTATGCGCTCAATTATTTTCAATTAATTAAAATGACACATGCCTAAGTTGGTATATAATGGCCAACAGGTGACTCGGTGCTTTGTGGCTCTGTGGTGTAATTGTGATTATTACGGTGAGTGTTCAAGGCATATTCCATCATATACAAACACAAAGTAAATACAAAGCATAATTTCAATTAAGAGTGCTGATTGCTAAATAATTGAACAGTAAGTCAATAACCAATAACGAACCAAAACGTCTACAAGTGCAACTCAACATTGCAACCAGAAACGGTTGCCAAACATCGTAATGAACATATTAATAATAATAATAATAATCATAGAAAACAAACATTGAAAGGGCATTGACTGAGGAAAGAAGAAGGTTTGCGCCTTTATATAAAGCTAAGCAGAAAAGTTAGCGACGGATCAATGATTCTTCACAGTAAAAGAAGCAGCCGCACACAACGCTCATAAGTGCAATAATAAGTGTCAGAAGAAGTGTAATTAACCTGAGAAATGAATTGAGAATACGTACGAGAAAGGGCAAAGCACTTAGAAGGAAACAAAACGCAATGAAATGAAGACAAATGAACGGATCAGTTATATTGTACGACGGACGACGACACTAATGGAGAATTGGATTTGCACATGTGGAACACTTTCAATGAAAGAAAAAGAAGAACTGATGAGTGAAGGCATACAGGGCAGATGGATTTACATTTGACAAATTGAACTCAACACACACAATTGGTCAATGTGCTGCTTAATCCGACATTTGGTGATTGTGAGATTTGTGTTGAGTTGAGAGAATAGTAAACACATGTCGCCGTAATTATAACCAGATGACCAGATGAGGCGAATCACAAAAGAGGACTTAGAAAGGGTTTATGAGCAAATGGCAAACACATTCGACAGCACTTGATGATGTTAATCACATTTGAGTGAAGCACGTGTTTGTGTTTATCACCTTTCATACATTGAATAGAGTCAGTCATTGAAAGAACACAACACTCAACACTCTCGGCACAACACAAACAACACTCTGTGCAATGTGCAACTGTCCAACTGACACACACATTCAGTCTGAGTCACTGAATCAGTCAGTGGCGAGTGTGTCGCGTCTCTGTCGGGTGAGCAAAGAAAACCGGGCGCTATCAATCGAATCCAGTGAGGCACATGCACAACAGAGACAGAAGACACAGAGTGCGCTCGAATGCAATTGCAATGGACTGTCGAGAGACTGTCGCCGGTGGCTTGTGACGCCTTTTGCCTTCTTCTTTCGCTCTTTCTTCAATGGCCAACCATCCATCAGTATTCGTGTGTTCCACTCTGTGTGTGTTTCATATGAAACGAGCAGCAGCACACGCTGAGAGTGTTACTACTACTAGTCACTAGTACTCCACTCTCAGTACTCCATTCAGTATCAATCGAATCGCTCACTCTTCATCGGAAAGTGTGTTGCTGTTGCTCGTGCTGCCTGCCGCTGTTGCTTCGATGATGATTCGAGTGATTCGAAAGCTTACTCACACACACTCAGGCCAGTATTAAACTTCTATTTTCATATTGGACAAGAGTAAAAGTAGGAGCAGTAAATGGAAGCCCAAAGGCAAATTGAACACACAACAGCAGGAGCTATCAAAGGCAAAGGTTTACTGGACTGAGCACACAACAAACAACAAGAACAGAACTGACCAAGATATTTAGTGAACGATCGAGCCAGCACCCGAACAGACAACAACAGCACAGACTGACAATCAATTGCAGAAATTGATAAGCACTCAAATGAGTTGTGAGCAGTAGAATGTGTGTGCATATGGAAAGAGGCAATTTGGGGAGAAAGACACAGATAGAGTTGCAATCATAATGCAGCAATAATATAACTGATATGAACTGAACAAAACAAGCACCAAAAAGAAAATGTGAAAATAAGTATGAAACGAAATGGAAAATAACTTTTATGTTCAACTCGTTTTGTGTGTCGTGTGTTGTGGTGGTCGTTCAAGAAGATTAAAGTTGCTTACCGATAAAGAAGTGCTTTTGTGTCGCAAATTATTGTGATGAATGTGAATGAACACTGGAAAGACTAGACTTTCCAAGAAGGGATATATTCGAGCTAGACGAGGAAAGTGGCAACACTTGAACACTTGTGTCATCAAAGTGCAATACAACACAAAAGTCTCTCAATAGATCAGAGCGTGATAAGAAAGTTCACTTTGAAATGATGATGTTGAAGCAATCCAAGTAAATCTTGTGATCCCGCACGGCGCATCGAAATATGTCAATCATCAATCGATTGGCACTGTTCAATCACTCACTCGGTGAGTCACTCACATTGTCACTCATCTTATTCGGCCAAGTAAAAGTAAGCAGAAAAGAAAGTTCAAATACACGCAAAAAGCACACACCAAAAAGAGATTAGCAAGTCAAATTGAAACTGAGCCGAGACGAGCAGATACTCCACAAGAAGACAAGAAGATAGCAAAGAAGTAAATGTAAGCAAAGTCGGTTTGCACCATTTGCACATTGAAATGCAGTCAATGCAGAATTGCTCTGTCTGGTGGTAGAGGCAAGGTTGAGCCAAACAAGCCAAAAACAGACTCAAACTCAAAGTGTGCGACATAATCAAAGGAAAGAGGCTTTGTGTGTGCATGTGAGAAATTGACTAGCACGGGGTGTAGTCTGTGTGCAAGGCTAGTGTACTCACTCACTAGACTGTGAGGGGTGTTTGTGGAGGGTAGATTGCCGTCTGTTTACGGATCAAAACAACCTCGACTAGTGCCACTAGCCTTCACTAATATTAAGGAGGGGGTGTGCGGTGTGTGTGTGTTGAGGGGTAATTACACTCTCCAACAGTGGAAGTGCATGTGAAGATATAAAGATGTACATTGTTTGTGCAATGTAATTCAAACATTGTTTGTGTTGCTTTCGTTATGGAATGAACCACATTGGCTCATGATGATCATACAGTTCGAGGCCGAGCGCGACCTTTCCTTTCGTGTGTAGAGTGCACAGTGTGTAGTAATGCTTGCTAATATTGTTTGCTCGCATTAAGTCGAATCAAACGATGAAGGCGCATCTTTATGTCGACTCTAAATTGAATTGAACGCACTTTACGGATCACTGCATCAATCAAACATTACATTACGGTGGCCTTGTGTGCTGTGCAATGCACTGTGCATGTGATGTGTGCATTAGATTGGTCAAAGGCAATGATAATAAACCCTTTTACGAGTGCAATTAGATTTGGTTGCACTGGATGGGACGACATACAAAGACATCAACTCGACCATTCAACAAAACCATCACATCCTTTCCGTCCCTGGCAAGGTGCAAGAACCTGGTTCGAATCTGTCTTTCATTCTCTGCAGAATCAAGTTCTCATTCGAGTGTCTGACAGAAGAACCCTCCGCGACAGGTGCAAATTTATGACTTGCGGGGCTGTCGATTCGACAAAAAGGTGGATAAACAAGCAGAAAAGAGGCGATTTTTTCGCTGTCGTCGACACTTTCCTCAATTAAACGCAACTCAAATCGATGCAAATATAGCCACAAAGTACAAAGGCCAAAGGTCATGCATGGCTTGGTTTGGCTTGTTGACTTGACAGCCTTTTTGGGCACTGCATGAGAAATAGTGTGTGCACTTGTTGAAGGACAAATGTAGTGTGATTCGGTGGGCACCATTCGACACCCCTCAGAAAGACACATCAAATGTACCGCGCCAATGCAACAAACTAGTTTCTTCTCCCAGCACGGTTGACCAAAGTTCCGAAAGTGAAGCAAACTCAACCAAATGCACACAGACAAATTAAACGATACAGACGAGATAATGCGCAAATGTGGCTCAACTGTGGCATTGTGCCAAGAGGTGAACTTGATCCTATGCATATTGTGAGTCGTGAGCAGTGCCGAGGTATTAGTGTCGCACTCAATTACGCCACTGACCAGATTGTAAGTGAGACAAGCCGAGTGGAATAGTATTCTTCCGGCTGAGACCACCACCCCAGACAAAGTGCACGACTGCGAATGCATTTTGTCAGGTCAAACGAGTGCTCAACGAGCGGACACAATCAATCTTACAGTTGGCCTGTCCCTTCCATCCATCCATCCATCCCTTACCTCTAAGGTTCTGCAAGCAAAGACACAAGCACACTATTAATTCTGATTAGTGCACACGGAAATTTTAAAGTTCTGTCTATGTCTCAAAACTGAGTGCTCAAGTTGTCCTCAATGGTTGTGCCTGTTGTTGTGTCTGCGGGTGGAAATCGTCGAACCATGACTTTTGATGATAACTCTTACAGCAACTAGACCTACATGTGCACTTGCACAAATTAGTCGAGGAGTGTACTGCCATGGACACAGTGTCTGCAGTGCACAGTAGAACAAAAGAGTCACGTTCGGTTCGGGCTCACTTAGGATCAGATAGATCTGAGCGATCTTTTTGTTTCTCACAAGATTGATTCTCAATTCATTTGTGACAACGGAATTGAGTGTGCTGGTGGTGATGCTGATGCTGCTAAATAGATTAGACTGATCTCGGTGTGTTCGATTCGAGTCTGTTTGATGATCGAACGCTCGATTCAGTCGGACAAACTGCAGTACACTGCTAATTTAAGGTTATGCTGGTGCACAACAGATAGGGAGACAGTGAACCAAGCAAAGAAAACAAACAAACAAAACAGAGTGAATCGAGTGGTGCACTTGAGCTTCACCTGAACGTTAGTTGAATGCACCACAAGACAATGCACACCTTCACCTGTGCCATCAGTGAGCGAGTGAGTGAGTCATTCAAATTTATAAGAGTGTGACTACATTTAGATTGTGTTCGATTCGATTGAGTCGAATGCACGGAATGAGGATGAATTCAATTGAATGCCAACACGAAGAATGCAATCGAACACTCAATGCACCTGAACGAGTCCAATGAACATTCAGGTCAAACACAGCAAAGGGAGCACAGTTGACGGTGGCCAGTGGGACACATCACCCACCGATTGGCTACATACTACATACATGATTGACTGAGAGGCATGCGGCGAAACGATTTATTGCAAATTATTGATTTGACAATTAATTTACAGTTGCCTTTGTATATGATTGAATTCGACGAAATTACTGTTCAAAATATTAAATAAAATAAAATGATTTGCAACCAATTTTAAAGCTTTCTATATTGAACGAATTACAAGCTAAAAATATCAATAAAACATTTCGATTTTCAAAATCCCAAATAGGCATACAATTTGACCACACACCAAACGGAAACTACTCGCCACAAATGGACTTGTGTGTGTGCAATTTAGCATGAAAATCAATTCCGCCGTCGGATGTTTTAGTTTGATTTTTCATTTCGATTTCTCAAACCTTCTGATCTAGATCTAAACAAGACAAATTAGAGGAAATTTAAAATCAACTCTTCATGTACGTACAGTGTAAAATAAATAGAAATAGAATTGAGTATAACCAAAGAAGCTAAGAGCTTTGAGTGCTGCATCCTGCAGCAATTTTGGCTTGCACAGTTACGCATACACAAGCACTGAAATAGTCCATGAAATAGTCCCAAAGCGAAATGGCAAAACATCGTCCAACAAAACAGTAGATTAGATAAGAACAATAATAATAGTCCAGAGATTAGTCGGTGTGATAGTGAACTGTGTTCTGTTCTGAATTGGCAAATCTGTGAGTGTGTGAGTGCGCACTCGAAATTAAGTGCACAACGAGTGGGGCGGGCTCGATTGGATCCGATTCGACTTGTCGCTAATCGGACAATATAAACCTACTACTACTTCTCACAGGGCATTAGCATAAACACTGGTTCAGTTGTGTAGAGTTGCTATTTAAACCTATTACTCAGGGATAAGGTTGAATTAATTAATTAAAAATCATACAAAAACTATAGCACTAAATCAGATTATTATTATTGCACATTTTAATCTGTGTTTGTATTCGCAATTAGTAACTTTTTCCTGCGGTAAAAACAATAAAAGCTTTACTTGTTGCAGATTTGAGCTTTCTGGGTGTGAGCGGATTGTAGTATTAATTATATGGTAATTAAGGCTTTATTGAAATATGGTAAGTTATGTACTATGTCTGTGTGAAATATAATACATTTGATATGGAAAGTCGATATGCATTGATTCAATTATTAATTGCACTCTATTAATGAACATTTTACTAGTTTCCTTATTGACAAATGTTTGTTCAATATTATTTTGGGATTACCGTTATTTCTGTTCCTTGTCGCAAAATCCCTCCGGAACTATTGGTTGTATAATTTATTTGGTAGAAATGAAATAATTATTGAATAAAATAGACAAATTTATGCTTTAAATTGAAAAACATAAGAAATAAAACCATTTCATTTTTAAAAGGTCACTGAGGAAGCAACTAAACCAAAATTACTTATTGAGAAATCAAAAACCAAACCAAAATGTAACAATACAGTTTCATTAATCATTCGATTAATACGAAAACAAACGAAAGAACTCATTTCGGTGGACAGCTAGCTTCCGCGATTGAGCGCGTCTTGACCGCTAAGACTCCGAGACTCGATAAGACAATTAAAATGTAATGCGGTAGGCACGCGTAGGCTATGGCGCACACAATGCAATTGGTCAAATGTCCGGGTAGACTAAACAAAACAAAACAAAACAACAAGAACGAGAACATAGTGGACCAATGACAATTGGCATCATCAATTGGGAGCGAAAAGGTTAATGATGTTACTCGATTCGATTCGACTATGCTGGCACAGATCGACAGAGAGACAGACCAACACAAAAACTAAATCTTCCCGCAGTAGTAGTTCAATTCAATTAGAATCTCAATCAAAAGCACAAATCAATTAAAAGTCATTCTCGGGTGATGATGTTCCAGTTCTTTTCGGTTCCGAGCAAATGGCGCACATTGTTGCACTGCACAATACATCGATCGCACATCACAAAGCGTAACACGAGTGTGCGAATCTATTTTCGGGTTATTAACAATACACAGCCTTAAACTAGAATACAATACCGAACAAGTAATTGCTTCATTTAGGCACACAATCAAATGGGAAAATACTACACTCAGGAAGATAACTAAAATGAAGGACAATTAATAATTGCTTAATATATTTTTAGGTTTTCGATAATCAATTGTCGATTTAATTTTTTATTAATAATTAATTTTGACCTGTTGCATAAAAGCCATAATTCTTCCTTTTCTAACTAAAGCATCAGTCAAATGAATAGTAAATAATTTATAAATTCCTTACACTTGCACTGAGACAATCAATTCATGCCAAAGTTCGATCGATTGCTATTTTTACGGCCGAATTATGTGTGTCCAATTGTGCTGTATACTGTGCACAGAGACTTTTTGATTTGGACGTGAATCAATCGATTGACAAGTGACACATTCGTAACGTGAACAATGAATGAAAAGGCAGTGGGAGAAGACGTATGCGATATAATAGATTGGCGAAGTGAAATAATAATAATAATAACATGGAGGCAAAACATTAATTCGATGTTGTGGCAGAACTCGATTTGGCATCGGAGCAATTTGAAGCAGTGCCAATTGGTTTATAAATGTAGATAACTTTAGTTTTGAAACCTTTATCAAAGCAAACTTTCACGAATTACCTTTGATACAAAAAATTGAAACTCAAATCAGCCAAACAAAAATACTAATATTATTATCGTCAAGACATTGAACTGTCGAATCGATTTATTCCAGCAGAAAACTTTACAGTTATGAATGGATTAGATATCCGATTTCATGGTTAATCAAACAAAAACATTATACAAACACACACAGACTGAAGGATTACACCAATGTGTTGTACAATCAAGTTGTTGTTGTGCTGTGCGCGCGCTCAATGTCGAGGGCAAATCAATTTCGTGATTAGCCTCCAATGCTTCTTTTTTTCTGTGCATCTGGCGATACTCACTTGCTTACACGAGTAAAGATAGATTTTATTATATCTACATAGTGCAAGGTGATAAACGATACCTTATTGGTTTACCGTTAATAGTGGCTAAAAGTGATAATAAATCTAACTTAGACGTTGTTAATTGGTGAATGATGCAAATATTGACTATTACGATGATTCAATGTTGATGGAGAAAGATCATTTAAAGTTATTGAAATTAAACCTAAGGCAAATGGGCGTTGTAGGCATTAAAAAATATGAAAATATCTATTTATTTACTTGATTTGTCTGATCATTTAATATTTTGCAATCTTTTATTTATAATTAATCTCAACAAACGTAATTTAAATAAAATGTAATATTTTTATGTAACATTTAAAAATAAGATTAAATAATACCTTTTAATAAAATTAACAACAAGCATTGCAAAAGTAAAAAATTTTCAAGGTACATCACGTGTGTCAAGTTGTAGTTCAAGCCATCTATTAATTATAAAGTCAAAACACTAGCATCCAATTTACGTAATTAATTTCATTATAATTCATACAATTGTATATGCTTTACAGTGAGTAATTAGATCAATTAGTGCGCGTTAATATCTTTCTCAAACACAATTAATTGCATTAATATATTACACTAATGTCGGTGCTCAGTTTGTTTGTTTGTTATCTGATCTTGCATTCAGCCAATGAACAATAACTTTCATAATAATAAACTAAGGTCTAAACAGAAGGACCTGAACGAATGCAAATTCAGCGCACGTATACGTCTACGAGTGTGCATTAAGATTCTAACAAGCAAACTTGAATTCCACACACAAGACACAACGAAAATGTGCTGCGTGATGATGGCAAATTAGACATTGACCAATTAGTAGTGCTCAAATGTGTGCATGATGATTTGTGATGCTGTGCTCAACTGTGAATGCAGAATGTACAACAACACAATAGACAATGGCTTATTAGGGAAAGTGATCATAATGAGACAGTGATAGGGCCTGGAGGTGAGCTGGTGATGCATACTCGACAGTGGCCAGTGGTCAGACAGTAGGCACTGATGCTCACTGTTAGACCGAACAGAGGTGACGGAATTAATGAATATTGTACTTTGTCTTGCTGAGAAACATTGTGTAGTTTGAGGTGACGATTGACAGATTGGAGATGTTGCAGATTAGTATAACAGAACACTTCGATTAATTAGTCTGGAGAAATTATGAATTACCAAAGCTAAACAATATAAAAACCGTTTCAAATATGAAAGATTCAGTATGAATCAAATAGTAAATGTAGTTCTGTAATTTAATTTAATTTATAGATAAGTAAATTAAATTTTATTAATAAAATATTTAGATTTAAAAAAGAACCGTTTTATTTATATTTTGTTATACTCTAACATGTCCGAAGAAAATACTAAACAAGTTCATAAATAGAATTTAAAATTCCATGTATCGTGAGAACAATTTTTTTTATATCAAATATGCCCCCGCACACAACTAGAGCAACTATCGTGTTATCATCTTTGCCCAATTTAGTAACAAACTGAACAATTGGATGACAATGTAAGTCGAGTATTATAATGATTGTCACTCCCAAAGCGGGCACTATCAATTGTGAACATTTCGTAAACACTAGGTTTAAATGCTTGTGGATTACATGTTTCGAGTTACATACGAGTACATACGAATACATTCTAATAGAAACTAGTTTATTACTAGATGACAAACGGTCTCAGGCGAATTAACAGTAACACAAAATGTGTCTCATTACTACTACAGGCAATAAAAAAGCAAAAGTTATGCTGTACAAGGTGCAATGGACAATTCAACAGGTTGACAAGTCGGTGAGAGAGTGAGAGTTATTCTCCCATGCACACTCAACACGGACTACATTCACAACTGTACCGTTACATTTGCAGTGAACCATTCTTTCAAATAGTTAAATTTCAATTGTCTTTCAAGACTAAACTTTTTATTAGTCGCATTCAAGATTAAGAATATGAACACAAATATGCAATTGTTGGGTTGTTGACCTTGTTGAAAACGCATTTTTTAATATAAAAAATAAATATTAAAATTAAATAATTTACCAATTTTTAAATTAAATAACGTTGAACTTAGTTCACTGAATCAAATAACAGTTTTATTTTCTTATAATTACAATTTCCACTGCCTTTTCATGAATTAATAAAATCAATTCTTAATTAAATCTTTAACGATTTTAAAATTACCGATTTTTTATAGTTCATAAAGAAAATGAAGCTGAATTTATGTAACTTTGTATTATCATTTAGCAATTTGAGTTCTATTTAAAACATAACTTCAGAAATGAATTATTACGCAATGCATATAGAAAGTATAAATATATACACACACACATCGACATACAATTGATTGCAATTAGAAAGGCGAAAAGCGACGGCTGCAGCAGCCAACAGAGCACAATTGAAGCTAATGTCTCACTATGTATGATATGTATTTAATGTGGCACTACTGAATGCTATTATTAGTGCAAATGAACAAATTAAAAGGAGAAATGGCGCTCGAAGCGAACACTCGACTGCAACATTATTAATGTGCGACCGAGTGAACCAACGGCTCACTGAGTACAGCTTTGTTTGAATGTATACTCGAATTGACTCATTTGAACACTTTGTCACTTGTGCGTTATATAATACGTAATGTGTATTATCATGTGAGCTATCAAATCGAGTTCAATTTGAATTACTTGGAATGAGACAATGAATGTATGCCGTCGAGAGACAGATTGAGAGTGAATGAAGTGCAATGAACAGAAGGGAGTATGTGCCAGGGTGAATGGTCACAAATGGCGCCCGGACGGTCATTATCGAGACCAGTCGAATGTGTAGCACAATGCATGTGTGCACCACATGACAACCAAACAGTGGCCCACCAGTGAGTGCAGCAGTGCAGGAGCACGGACCGGTTGTCCGTTATAATTAGCTCATCGAAATATCTCATTGGAAACACCTTGGGCAATTGCTAACCTAGACACTTTCGAGATCGGGGCCAGTCATCGACAATCAGTGTCATCATTATTAGATTGTACCAATTTGGCATTCAATACTGCCACCATGACAGCGTTATAAATACATTCAATCGATTAATGGTCAATAAATCACAATTCACTATGCATTTGCATTTGTTTGTGTGTTCTAATTGAAATTGAATTAATTAAATTAATCATTTTATAACCAGCAAAAAAGAAGCAAACGCTTTAAAACGTAACGAATTTATTATTATAACTTTAAATGAAAATACTTTTATTAGAAACCAATTTTATGATTGGGGATGATCAACAACTAATATTTTTTTAAATTTAAATACCAAGCTTGAAATTATCGATTGTGAATCATAGAAAAAGAAACAAAATAGACTAGACAAAGCCAATTAGATCTATCGATGAAGCGATTAATGATTAAAGATATAATTTGTACAGATTATTAGTAAATGATTTGTTTTCAACCTTTTAATTGGACAAACATTGGTTTGAATCAAGCCAATAAAAATAAAATTGAAACCTCAATTTGTATCTTGATGAATAAGCCATAAATAAATAATTTTTTCTTATTTTTAAAATATTGAAAATTACCGTGTATTGGAAATTGGTCTGTGTGCAATGAAAAGAATTAAAATCGATTTGAATTGAAAGAAACCTAATATAAAACCTAACATGTAATAATAAAATGCTTTGTCATGATGAAATTATAATTCAGTAATGTAGAACATGGCCAAATTTGTTTATGAATCTATTTTTGGAATGTAATATTATTGAAAACATTTGAATTTTATTGCACTACTCGAATTTAGTAAATATCAATGTAAATTTTTAAATGCGAAACTGAAAACTGAATTATTAACTAACTTTTAATAGTATTAGATATGATAGAGATAATAAAAATTAAAATAATTCCAATATTCAACTATTCAATTATCCATTTGTCTAACATCAATAGAAACTTTCGCTTGAAACAACGCACGCATAATTTGTTTATATTTGAAAGTATAATTAGCGAAAGTTCCCATCATCGAGTTTGGTTCGACAGCTAAGCATGACATGATCATTAGTTCGGTAACACACAAAATGTAAAGCCATTTGCCTAAACACACATCGGACACTTTCAGACATACGTCACGGAAAAGAATTTTCCGAATAGAAAATGACCGAGAATGAAGCAAACGAGCAAATGGAATGCCCAAAATAGAAAGCGTCAACACACACTCACCATTAGTCGGAATGGGAATTTTGGTCATTTTCGAATATTTCCTTTCGATTAATTCTTCTTCCTCTGAGCTCGTGTTGGACGTATTACGGTGCTGATGGTGATGCACTGGCTGGTGGCGATGTCGATGGCGACATTGAGCGATGATTAATTTGTGCTCGTTCATTGTGGAACAGTCGGATGAGTCACTTTCCACATGTTGGTCGCCATCTTCTGGCTCATCATCGTCCATTGATGAGGTGCTGCTGCATGCATTCTCATGCGTACAACACGAGTAATGATGATTACACACTGGATTGTTCACTTTCGGTTGGTTGTCTTTTGGTGTACAAACAAAAGAGCAACGAGAATGGTGATGCTGCTGCTGGTGGTAATGATGAGGACGATGTCGAGAATTGGGTCGATTGACTGAGGACGCACTTGGATGGTGAACAGTGAACTTATTAGATTTGTGGGAATTGCTTCGACTCAGACGGTGATGAGAATGCTGCCGAGAATAATGAACTCGGCCAGAATTGGTGCCAGGCCGAGCTGATGCAATCGAGTCATCTCGCTCATCGAGGCAATAATATGAAGAATGGCTACTGCTGCTGCTGTTGAGATTTGTGGAGGTGTTGCTTGCAGTGGACATGTTACTGACCAAATTATTACTGTTCATTAAGCCTTTTTGCTGTTGTAATCGAATCTCTCGTCGGCCAATCACTCGATGATTATGATTACCATTAATACCTCGATTTATGGACGATTGTCTGGCGCAACTGGACAAGCCACCGGCACTGCTGCTGCATTTGTTGCTGCTGTACACATTCGAACTGTGTCGGTGATTGGCTTTGGTGGTCGATGTTCGACGCCGTAACCGATTATGATGATGCGCTCTCGACCACGATGACTTGCTCACTGGCCGTGGCTGGTCATGTTGTGCTCGGCTCGATGGTTCAGCTGGTTGCTGCTGTGGTCTGTGCTTGACC
Organism: Rhizoglyphus robini; assembly: GCA_023373905.1. Lineage (NCBI taxonomy): Eukaryota > Metazoa > Arthropoda > Arachnida > Sarcoptiformes > Acaridae > Rhizoglyphus > Rhizoglyphus robini. Next base: position 452,724 of record JAKIJQ010000005.1, on the reverse strand, counting down.
AACCACAAATGTTCCACCTCGGGTCGTCGACAGGTGAAGCACACATCGCTGCACGTTTTGTCCATAACGAAGCTACGACAAGTGCTCATAATGAAGCCAATAGGATTGTAATGACCATTTATTGATGTGCGCCAGATTGAGTGCTCGTGGTGGTGATGGTGGTGGTGGTGGTGGTGATTGTGGTGAGAGTGTGAGATGATTATTATGCTAATTGAGATACGAGATCTTTCCTGAACAACATTTTGACACTAAACATCATGTTCCTTTCCTTCAGAATCGGGTTCTATTCCGGAATAACTAAATATAAACATTTATTAGCATTGCAATCAAACATTTACTAAAACAATAAATCAACAGACAAATTATATAAATAATATAAATAAACCTTTGATCAAATTCAACAATGCTTTTACTAATGTTTTCCAAACTAATTTTAATTTTTAAAATCACAACAAATCCTGCAAAAAAAAGTTGACCATTGTGAGCAATGTACCATAAATAATTTGTGAATTTGACATATTCAATTGTAAACTACAAGTAAATCAAGCAATATTATTTATTTCTAATAAAATCTAAAAATAAACTGAAAAATAATAATTTTATTTTTAAGTATTCTAAATTTAAAATTACCTTTGCAAAACCAAATTACCTCAACCAAAGTAGCTCAATTTGTTTGATAAATTAATATTAATTTCCACCTGATCTCGTAGTTCAAGTAGCACACGAAATCAATTACCCAGTCGACTCTCGCCAGTGGAGGCGATTAATTAATTCGATTAATTAATTTAAAGCTTTTTTCCCAACTACTACTGTCTTTGTGTGTTTGCTCAAAGTCGCTTCATATGAAAATCGTGCAAAGTATTTCGAACAATCAAAGTTGGTTATTTTAAATACAAATTAATCTTACTTTTTACTACAATAAAATTAATCAATGATAATATATTGTAAGTAATTGTGTAATTAATGATTCGATTGATTAGTGGAACAGACCAGAAAGCGATAAGTGAAATTAGCACAAATTTGTGAGGGGAAAGTGTGTGGTCGAAGCAGATTAATCGATTCGGTTTGGTTCGGTGCGATTGAACAATGCCGAACTGATTGAGTATTGAGCTTTGAGGAGAAAGTGTTCAACTTTATTCTAAGTCAACAGACAAATTGTCCTAATCACCAAATCCCACGACAATTAAATTGTGAGCACAAAATTAAACATTAAAATGATGATTAAGCTTTACTCCAAATAAAAAACAATATTTTAAAATCATTTATAACAAGCTAAAAACCAATGAATTAATTAATTTCAGACAGATGTTTTCTTTAATAAATTAATATTAATTGTACACTATTTTGTGATAATTAATGATTTAATTAATAAACCATTTTTAAAAAGAAATAAACAAGAAAGCAGAATTTAAGATTTTATTTTACTTTATATAAAAGAAAAAGGCATAAATTTCTTGTTAAAATGTTGATTTATGATCTACACATAAAAATGTTCACCAATTTCTCAGTTCGACACCGAAATGTCATTCTCCTGCTCAATCGGTAAATGATGACTCCCAACGAGGCGAGATATAATTAGGCAATAATTAACTTATACCGTTTGGTGAGTAAATAATAATAATAATATCGAGTTATATCACTGCAAACAATATTGTTGTGAGACAGTCAAACATACAGGACGTGATCTACATAATGATAGAGTGCAAATAGAGGAATAGAGTGTAGGTGAGTGAAATAGTACTACTCGACAAAGTGCACTGTAAATCATACATTTATTTTGGAATGGTCCAATGCTCGGAAGAGAAGAGAAATGACCGGCCAAGCATATCGCACAATCAGTCAATGAGTGAGTGAGTGAGTCAATAAAATATGCCACCGCTAAGTTGGGCAGATGAGTCACTAATTTGAGACATAATCAATCGGCAAATTATCAATAATCAGACAATCACAACAAACACAACATGCACACAGACAATTGCAATGGCAAACTGATTTGATTAAATTAACGAGACGAGACTGATTGACTCAATCGGGTGAGAGCAATAGAGAGACACTCCAGGGGACTGCTAGTTAGCGTTTCTATAAATACGTTCCAACTGGTCTCTGCCTAATGACTTTTGCATTGATGATTTATTCTAATTACTCGATCGAATGGCAAAGCCAATCGGAAGAGACTCTTCTTCGTTCGATCGATCAATTGGACGCCATTGAACGGATCGAAGCAATGAACGAATCGAATCGAAACGAAAGTGCTCACACATTCACATTCCAACGGATTGTTGTCTGCAAATGAGCAAATGTTAGCCAATGTAATCCTCTCGCCCAATTCGTGATCGAATCCCTCTACAGTGCACTCTACAGTGTACACGAAATTATATAGTAAAATAAATAAATAAAGGGTTTATTGTGGAGTGTGCCATTACACCACACTAGGAAATGAGCCAACTGGCTTTGTTTGTTTGTTTGTTCTTGTGTTGCTCGTGTTGTGCTGTTGTTTGCGCTTGTTGACTCCTCTTTTGTTCTGTCAGATTGCATAATTCAAATTCAAACAAACACAACTTTCACTTTTGATTATATAATTTTTCAGTACGTTCGTCCATTCATTGGTTGGTTTGGTTTGTTTGTTTATAAGTCAAAATTTGCATGCACGCATGAATGTCCATTCAACACTGATTTCAATTCTATTCGCACAACACTTATGCGGAAGGAAATAATTACAAATAAATAAAAAATCAATTATTTTTAATTTGATTCAATCAACAAGTGACAATCAATATGCAGACAGACAAATTAATTTTAAAACAAACACCTTTTATTTGATTGTGATCAAGCGGAAAATTTGATTTCAAACTAAATAATTTTGATAATATTCACAAAAGTCATAAACTGATTAAACTTTTTAAAATTAATGAATGAATAGATTAGATGAATTATTAAAATTAATCAAAATCATTAGGAAAATCAGTATGATCTAATTAATTACTATGCATTTAAAAACATTTAATTATTAAAATCATTATTTCAAAAATATTTGGAAAATTCAGGTTGAAATCAAAAGACTCAAGTTTGTCCGATTGGTTTGCTAACAAAATTACTAACTTGATCAACTTTTGTACCAAATGGATCAGTATCTAGATTCTTGTTAATTCAAACCAGCAATGGTCAATTATCCAGTGTAAATGTCTAATAACGCCTCTGATTTTACTCGAAGAAATAGTGATGCCAATCATTGTCGATTGTGGCCAATTAGTTGGTGTTAAATCACTTGTTCTTGTTGTTATACCTCAGAGGCACTTGTTGTATTGTAATGCAATTATCATCGAAAGGGAAGGGGAAAAGGAGTGAGAGAGGAACAAGGCATGCTGATTCACGATTGAAATCTCGTGAGTGTTGAGTCAAAAGTTAGGGTGCAATAAATTGCGATATCGCTCACACCATCTCACTGGTTGGCATTACAAAGTCGTCTCGACAAAGAGGCAATCAATCGGTGTGCTACAATCAGCTAATGCTCATCGTAGACAAATGCTACGACCAATAACCGTAAATCTACAATTCGTGGTCTATTCGAGCGGACTGTACAGCGCTGGATCAGTTGACGGACGTGCACAATCGGACAAATGCGTAGCCCAATCTCGAAGGTGATCTAATTTTAAATTGTTCAAATATGGCCTTTGCATGCTAATTCGATGCACTGTCCTACATATTAGGAATGCATTCCATGCTCGATGACCAACGGACACTCTCACACACACGACGACATCGACGACCATTGCGAAAAAGGCAATTAACGCGCAATGTATATTCACAACCAACAACAAGTGGAACAACAAGTGCACATGCCAAATTGTTAATGTCTTTAAAATCAAATTAGTCATCACCATTCAAAGGGCGGGTTACGGTCTGTGTGTGCTTTTGCCTGTGCTGACGGTGTGAGAGAGTTGCTGCACTTTAATGATCTTTTGATTGATGCGCAAAAACACAAATACATTCAAACTTGATCAAAATCTATCTATTTTGTGTAATTGTCGCATTTGTTAAACACATTTGTTACTAATCTAATCAAGTTTGCATGAGCGTGCTCTTGTTGCCACTTTAGAACGGTCAATTATTACATTCAGGCATTCGAATAAAATGAATTGGCATAACTTTTACTCGTGTCGACATCTGTTGATCAAAGTTACAATTACAACTGCCACATGATAAATCTTTAAAAATTATAATTATGCAGAAGTAAAAGTGATAAACATTTGAAATACATTTTTTGAACAATTATTATAATTTTAGCATAATACTGAACAAATTTTTAAAATATTGACCATTAAAAGGCTACATTACACAACGCATGAAAATAAATATAAATAACACATTTTATAAAAGCACTAAAATACCACTGACCGTCAATATTGAGTTAAAGTTTAATGTTAAATCCCAAGCCGCCTACTCATATAAATCTTCCCAAACCGACCATCCGATCTGACCACAAATTTGAGCTTAAGCAAACAAACATCTCAATCTGAGGCAACTTGATTTACTTTGACATGTTTAAATATAGAAAGATTTTAGACACTTTCTGCTAAAAACCTTAAATAGTTTTTGTTAATATAAAAATAAAATGCATGCGAAATACGATTAGATATGCTCAACAAATAAAAGCAATGCAATAATGTACAAATTGCACATATTAATTAAAAAATTAACCATTTAACAAGCCATAATAAAATGAGCGTAATTATGTACAGAAAATAATAATCCAAATTGGAATGATTAATACAAAATAAATGTCCATAAAATTTTAGTTTGATAATCGAATTGTCTGTGAAAACAAGTAAACATAATTTCAATACACCTTTTCATATAGAGCAAGCAATAGAGCGGCACTTTTAATTTCCATATTTAAATGTAAATGTGCATGTGAAAGCATACTAGTCCAATATTAGTAAAAGTACATATTTACAATCACACAAGCAGACTGACTATAGCTAACTGTCCACTTATGGTCAGTACTGTTGGATTGGGCTATTAAGTGTATGTAAATGTAGCTTTGAATAATCCATTACTGGCAAATGCACCACTACCGAAGGAGAGTTCAATCAAGTTCATCACTATCACCTGATCGTACAATCATTATCGCGTAACATTCGTCGAGCTAATGTATTCATGAGATATCTAAATCTCCCGAGCGATAACTGAGCATTTCATTTAGCTTTCATATCGAATTTGTATTATCGATCAATCTAACGTCCTGTCAGTAGGTACAATTGAGAGATATAGTGCAAATAGCTAAATCTACCATTTCATTAATATCACTTAGTGGTTGGCTTTCAGTTGGGATTAACCATTTATCAAAATGTGTCAATCAACTGTGTCAAATTGTGGTTGTGGGTCACATCATCACAAGATTGTCCACCACACACAACCACGCGCGTTCCAATCAAAATTCGCGATAATACGAGACTCAATAGTGAATAGATCAATGTGAAAATATATTCGCTCAATGACCATTCACACAAAGTCACACACACACAAAATGCATTGAAAGGCAGTAGTAATTTGTAGTGATAATATGACTGACACTGCACTCAAAAGAAGTGGGCGGAATTATCTCACATTGGATAAGCCTCATTATTCATCGACACTGTCATTAGACCTTAAATATTGAACACTGGACGATGGCAAATTACAGCTAAATATTTTGTACACAAAAGATATAAGGAAAGTGAAACCAATTCTTTGTGTCTCACAACACTACAATGCTGCAGTATTTCCTATTTGAGCGAACATTTGTTCAAAACAAAATTGAAATGAACTTTACTTTCACAAGGAAAATGCTTTGTAGTTATTTGCCTATTCTTATTACATTTTGAAGCACTAAAATTTGAACATTGAAAAATATCAAACTATTTAGTAAAATAAAATAAAATAAACCATTTTTAAACTTTGCAATTTCAAAACTCAATTTAAATTTATTATCAATAAAACAGAAAAATCAAATTAAATATTGACCGCTTAATATACGTTCTACGTACTACTCAATCGTTAATAACCAAAAGCTTTTTAGAATTAAATTGTTTTCATAATTTAAATAACAAATTTTATTTAATTAAAAATAATTTTAATAAAATTGATTGATCACTTACTTTTTTATTATTAAAACAAGAAATTTGAATTAAGTTTTTTCATCGATAATGTTTGTGGATCACTTGTCACTAGATCAAAATTAAATTATGTAAATGTTGATTATTAAAATTTTGATGTTTGAATTTATTAAAGTTACATGTTGGAATGTTTAGGTATTCAACCTTTAAAAATTAAACAGTTTAAGTCAAATTGTTAAATCAAAAATCACATAGTTTACATAAAACAATAATACACACAAGAAGATGTCATTGAGTGAAAGTGAAAAGTAAAACTGAAATCACAATTTAGTTTTATGATTGGAATCGATGATAGTTGTGCGGGATCGCAACTAAAATGACACGAGTAAAAGGTGAGAGCAAAATGAAGAAGAAACAAAAGGCACAAATGAGGTGAGATGAGATGATGATGATGACTGTGTGGTCAGAAGATTATTTTTGGTGGTGCTTTACTGGCCGATGAGTGGCTGCACTGAGGATGGACACAACATACCAACGTGAGAACAGTTTACAGAACGATTTGGTGCGCCATTGATGCGCATGTCAGTCGAAGGTAAAGGTACTGCACTATAAGGTACAATGGCGGTAAATGGCACTTGATGTGATGAGCCTTTTAGACGAGAGGTGAGAAATGAAAGTTAAACACGGGCCAATGAAGAACAATCAAAATGGCGCGCTAATTGTGCGATTATCAAGTGACGAGCTTGAGCTGTCTGTCAGTCTCAGTCGGTTAGTCGGCTAGTTGATTGAATCAAACTGTGTGACGTGATGATCACTATTGATCGTGAAAACAAAAGTGACCAGTAATCAGTGAGCACTGTAGTACTGCATCCACTGGCACAGTGCACTGTTGTGGTCAAATTATAGATTATTAGTCTAGTAGAAATACATAATTGCTATTTGTGCTTTACAAGAAAGTAAAGTGTACGAGAGAAAGTCCTTGCACTCTGAGTGAGACCGATCAAATGGCTAATGGCTACAAAACATATGGCCAACTGAATGCTCATAAATATCGATTGCATGAGAGCTATTTAGAGACACACTCGTGGTTGGATGACTTTATGACCAATGTGACTGTGTGTCTGTGTGATTTATATTGAGTGAAAAGAGTCATCTCGTTGAATGTGCAACTTAGCACTACACCGCAAAGGTGAAAGGCACTAATTATTACTGAAAATAGCCAATCACTACACTGCAATCGTCAATTATCGATATATCGAAAATTGATATGTGCGGTAATTAAAATATTTTCTACTGTCCATTCACTAATGAATGTGTGTCTGAGACGATCGAGACCAAATCGTGCATTACCGAGCAGTCGAGAAGACGTCTTCAGGGTGACTGTATGATTTATTATGTAGCAAAAGTAACACACTCCATGGCAATGTTATGTGATTAAGTGAGTGCAGTGAGTAGAAGAGGATATATTTAAGTTGAGGCATTTATATTACGTACTCTACTCTAATTGATGGAGACGATATACCTCGAAGGAGTTCACCTAGACGCGGCTCGAGAGATCGAATCGTGACTATAACTTCACAAATACATTTCGTACACCAGCGAAAGTTCACTTGCCTAATAATAACCCTATCATATATGATGCTGTGTATATATTCTCGAACCCGACCGAGCATGACTTCATTAACAAGTCGAGAGTAATCAGAATTTTAGAGTAAATGCAATAATTAGACTGTTGGGTTTCCCTTGCGCTGTGCTTTCCATTTGACCGTTAATTAATGGCATGAAAACATTGAACCACAAGTTGAACCTTGTTGTGGTCGTCAAACGACAACGAGAGTGTGATGCCTGCCATGGCCGATTTATGAGCATTTTGTGAATTTTCTTTTTTGGCTTAACTTTGCGATTGACGATGCCAAAAATAAAGAGATACAAACGAGTGGACACTAACTCGAATGGCCACATTAACAAATAGCCACAAGCAGTGACTTGAGTCGAGTGCACACTTGACCATATTTATTAGCTCAATAATTGAGTTTGTCCTAGTGGTGTTAGTCACTAGACTAAATGTGTTTGACTGTTTGCCTAATTAGGACAACAGTGATTGAAGACCACTCACTCGATCCACTCGGCGCACTACTCAATTGATCACCAACCTGCCTGACTCACTCAATCTCGCCGGTCAATGTTGAGTGTGATTAATCATTAATTCACTTTCGCAAATTATCACACAACCAATTTGCCGTTGATTGACTTGTGGCTAGTTAGCCCACAACTTGCACTTTCACACAAATGACACTTTGCCCAATTACACAAATAATCATTGTTTGACGTAATGATTCAAATGTTAATCAATTTGTCGTGCTTGATTTAATTAAATTTTACCAGTTCAACGAAGAAAACAATTTTTACTTCATTAGTATAAGAAAAAACAATTTAATGAAAATCTATTGTTTTATATTTCACATTTTGTATTTAGTTAAAATAAGACGTTGTAAATTAAATTGAAATGAAACAGAATCTTATATATAAATTGAGATATAGAACATACCGTATTAAAAAAGCACAAAATCAGTAGGTTTGATTGCTCAGATCATCGATAATTACTAAAGCTTCATTATGTTTGATGGACAATCGTTGGAATAGTTTGGCCAACAAATACGGCTTGAGGCAAATTCTTGTCCACCCTTGAGAAGCCATCACTTCGATGTTACGTTCGATGATGTATTCGATACATTTGGAGTACAACTTGGTCACTTGATGCATGTCTGCCAGTAGAAACAGATCGCACACCGATTCGGTGGTGATATTCGAGCAGAGGTACCGTTCGCATAGTGTCATGAGTTGATCCAATTGGTACTAAAATACAAATTTTATTAGTTGAGGTCACCAATTGGTAAATAATTACCTTGTCAGCGGCTACAAACAAATCGGCAGCATATCTATCCAATGTTTCGACCTTGCCAGTGTAAATGTACTTGAGTAGCAGTTCCATCACCTCCACATCGACATCCACAATTTCCACTCGATTCTCTCGGGCTTCCTTTGTAGTTGGGTGAGCAAACATGGCTGCAAAAACTGGAGATCGAGTGGAGAGAACCAATTTGTGGACTCGAAGTTCCTTTTCACCGACAACCAGAACGGCGTCTGACATATTTCCACTTTCCAGTATAAATTGATAATCTTCGGAAATCCTGTTCCAATGTGGAAACAAGCAGCTCATTTGATGTTCACCGACGATCTCTTCAACCTGAGATAATTCCATAAGAATACAAACACAATTTTACACTTCAATTACATTACCTCACAATAGACGGTAAGTTTGTTGTCCACCAATAATCCATTGGCAGGGTCAAATAGATAATCACTTTCTATTTGGCACAGTTCTCCACAACTTTTCTCTTTCATATTCCAACCAAAAAATCGCCCATCTGAATAACAAAATTATTGTTTAATGTAAAATAATAAAATAAAGCACAATACCTTGAGTGTGACACTTGTCTCCATCAGCGTTAAGAATAGATATTCGGTACTGAATAGAAACTTTTTCTTTAATACACGAATGAAGAAATAGGAAGATTTTTGTTTCATCCAAACTTATCAATGGATCACAATGGGCACAAGTTAACGATAATGTAATCTCCCCGTTTGGCAGAGAAAAGTCAACAAATTCATATGCAGTTTCATTTAAGACATTTTCAATTGTCAAAGTAATCCGCGCAGGATTGATAAAGTGTGAGTGTGTGGAATCGATAATTGGCAGTGCAGACATTTTGATACACGAGAAGTTAACTCAATTGGGTGGAAAGATAGTTTGGAATGAAACTAATGAAGAAATAATTAACGAGAAATGTCAAGCCGTAACAAACCATACTGCAACACAACAATCAGATGTGATTTATAGGTTGAACTTGCATGTGAGCAAAAAGTCCAATTTTATACGATGCAAAATATACCTAATGTTGTGACAAACTTGTGTTGTGTTTATACTTTTGCGACGAGAAATCTGCGTGTCTCGATTTTCACTTGTTTACTGAAGTATTGCAATGGCTCACTCGAACAGATTCTCGTCATTTTTGGGTCGATTCGAGGAACAGCTAGAAGTTGATTGCGAAAGATTAAAGCGCGAACTGGTTGACCGAGTGGATCGTCAATTCGGACTGATGCGAACAAAGGTGGCCGAATTGAAGAATCGTTTTGGTGCTTGTGTTGGCGATGTTCCTGCTCGCACTATTCGTGTCTGTCAATTGGTAGATGATCCAGAAGTAGTGTCTGTCTCACTGGAAGACTGGTTGAACCAAAAACAAACTGCTGATGAACAGCAACAAAACATGTCGGCATCGACATCATCTGGCCGCAAACGTGCATCTCAGTCCCAAGCTCGATCTACTACGAAGAAGCGCAAATCAAATCCGAGTAACAACCAGACAAAGAAGTTTGCCTGCAAATTCCGGGGATGTCAGCAATCATTTATGCAGGAAACTCATTTGGTGATGCACGAGCACATTCACCTCGGTATCAAGCCATACTCGTGCACTTGGCCCAACTGTCGTTATTCGTCCGAGAAACGATATAACATTGTTCTCCACGTTCGTAGCCAGCATTTCAAGTTGCCCGCATCACAGAAGGAACAGCAACGTCTCAACATTATCGATGATCGAAACCCGAACGAGTATGTTCAAGTGGACACTCAACTCGTCGATCGTCGACTTGAGTGAGGCATTTGAAATATTTTTATAATAATTTTTTTGAAATATATTTCCATTTTATGTAGTAAATACCATTTACAATTGATTCAATAAAAACTTTTTAATTAAGAAATTGTTATTACAAATTGTACAGATTATTATGAAAATTGCAATGGATGCATTATTGTAGTAATTTATCATGATCGAATACAAAAAGCATCTGGAATAAAAAATGGCGATTAGAGTCTTCGATTGGCCAAATCAGAATTCACTTGAACATAGACATTCGGATCTCGTTCGTCGACTACGTTGAGTCGTCGTTGTTCCTTCTGAAATTTAGGCAACTTGAAATGTTTCATACGAACGTGGACAACAACTTCGTTTACGGCCAGTAGAAGTGGATGCTGCTTCAGTAGCTAATTCACCCTGTCGTCGTCGTCGTTGTTCCTCCAAGAATTCCTCCAACGAAACTGTCTCCACTCCAGGTTCATCATCATGTACCTTAGCAGTGTGATGATTGCGAGGAGTGAATTGAGCCTTCAGCTGTCTCACCTCAGCCCGAACCAAACCAACTCGGTCATCGATCCATTTGTTGAGCTCACGTTTCAATTTAAAAGTTGATACTTCGAGTTGTTCATCGAATCTATCCAGAAATGATGAGAAACGATTGATTCGAGTCATTCTGAAAAGGTCAGCTCAAATATGGAGAAGGAAGGAATTTTGACTGTGAAGCACCAAGAAACAAAATCAAAGGAAGCAAAGCATGCCCGCAGCCAGACAGACCAACAGAAAGTGCGCCACTACTGCCATCTATGACACTCACTATTAGTGAGTACACAAGCATTGTTTGTTTTGATGAAAAGCACTTTTATTCAATAAGCAAACCCCAAAATGACTCGAACCAATCGATTTGTGTCATTCCTGGACCGATTCGAGGAACAATTGGTAGTGGATTGTGTAAATTTGAAACATGAACTGCTTGACCGAGTGGATCATCAATTCGGACTGATGCGAACAAAGGTGAGAGAATTGAAGAATCGCTTCGGTGCTCGTGGTGGTGATGTTGGTGCCCGCTCTGGTTACGCCGACAAATTGACTGATGATACAGCAGTTGAGACTGTCTCACTGGGAGAATGGTTGCGTGAACAACGAATTTCTATTGATGAACAGAAGGAAGACATGTCCTCAACATCATCAGGCCGCAAACGTGCTTCTCTATACCAGGCTCATTCTACTCCGAAGAAACGCAAATCAACTTCAAATAACATCAATCAGACCAAGAAATATGTTTGCAAATTCGAAGGATGCGGACTTTCGTTTGGGAAAGATTCCAAATTGAAAAGCCACGAATTCATCCATCTCGGCATTAAACCATTCAGTTGTACCTGGCCCAACTGTGAATATTCGTCTGAGACACGAGGTAATGTAGTCAGACATGTTCGTATGAAGCATTTCAATTTGCCAATGTCTCAGAAGGAACAACGACGACGCAACATCGTTGCTGACCGAGACCCGAACGAATTTGTGCAAGTGGACACTCAACTGGTCGAACGTCGACTCGAGTGAGATTCACTTGATGTGCTTTGTATTGCCTTTTTGGTATAATACTCAACATTTAAATTTATAAAGTAATTTGACAACTTTTCCCATCTATAATAAACTAACGCCAATCAGTTAATTTGGATAACATGTTCGAGGAACTTTCGTTTTCAAAAAATGTCTATAAAATCTAAAACCATTTCTCTAGAGAGGTTTTATTGGAGACCAAGATGGGTCAAGGTCTTTCTCATTTCGACCAGTCTCGACTCACTGATTGCCCTGAAGCTGATGTACTCGCCTCCTTTAAATGTCCTTTTAAGCAGCACCATTGGTCACTGGACACAACACCTCAATCCAAGTGGAACTGTCCTTTCGGCCACTGGGGCACACCAAACTCAAAAAAATTCGGTCTGATTCCTATTCCTCAACGTTTTTGCATTGACTTTCTACTAGGCAAATGTACTTCTGCCAAACTCGAACGACTCAATCCTGGTCAGATTGTCAAGTGTGAGTTCGGCTATCATCCAAGTCGACAAGATATCATCGACCCGGAACAGTTTGTCCCATTCATGACCGAGGCCATCCTTGGCAAGCTCATCGAGTTAGGAGTGGAAAAGTTGTTTCCAGAACTTCAGCAAGCTGACTGCGTCATCTGCCTCAGTCCAATTCCAACTTTATCATCACCAACCAATGGTAATTTAAACTCTCAACCCGTTAAATACTTAAATACTTATCATTATCCAGGTTGTGTGCTATATGGAATTCTCGAAAATTGTAGCCATAAGTTCTGCAGCAAATGCATTCTTGAGTGGCGAACTAATCGGCAAACTCTCGACCGAACCGGTCATCCGCTTGGTACTGAATTTTCCTGTCCAACCTGTCGCAGACTGTCATCACGGATAATGCTCTGGCCTGTGCATTTCGATTCTACGAGAAATCTACATTTCATGCAGAAAAAATTCTTCAAGCTTATTGTGAATCAAAAGAGTTCTGTTAGTATCAAGCAAGTTGAGGCACAAGATCATCTAGTTGAACTTAGGTTCAAAAACGATTTCTTCAAGTTTCTGATTAGTGAGTTTGGTCCAGTAAATGTCAAGCAAACTGTTCAACCAGACTTACCAATCCTAGCCCAACCAGAGGAACCGTTGGAGACCCGAAACGAAGACAGCACCTCAGTTCAAACTCAACTTCAAGTGCCACTCGACCCGAATGTGCTCACCAAGTTTCAATGTCTCTTGCAGCATCAAGACAGGCCTCCTTACTGTTCGCTTCAATCGACCTGTCCTTTTGGTCACCATGATCGAGAAATAGATGCCGCCAATGATCTTCGGCCACTTCTTCACTGTTTTTGTTTAGAATTTCTACTGAACAAGTGTGCCTCAACCAAACTCGAACGACTCAATCCTGGTGAAATTGTAAAGTGTGACTCCGGCTTTCATCCAAGCCCACAGGAATTGCTTGAACCAGAAAATTTTGCCCGACAGTTGGCTGCTGCTGTACAGGGATTCAGTGCCAATGCTCGTGATGAGCTGTTTAAGCAATTCGGATGTGGCCGTTGTCAAAAGCCAATTGCCACTGTGTGGTACTCACAAGATGGTATTTCAATTTATAGTTGTCTCAACCTTTAATTCACTCTATTCTTTCAATAGATTACAGTTTCGTTGGCCTTCTAGAAAACTGTGTCCACTGCTACTGTTATTACTGTATCATACATTATCAATATCTGGAATTTATAGATTCCAATCCTTTAAGCTATGACTTTGGCTGTGTCATGTGTGGCACTACTTCCTTTCGCATTATGCTTTGGCCCGCACCGGTGCATTCGCCCACCCTCAAGGCACACCTCTTCAAGCTACAAAAGGAGTGTTTTGGTCTTCTGGTTGGCCCGCACACCAAAGCCGTCATCAAGCAAGAAGAAATAGGCGATACCGTTGCGCGACTCTTGTTCGAGCTTAATGGACGCATCTGCCATCAAAGACTCACTAAAAACTAGTAATTTGTTAGATGAAAATGTTTATTATTATTACCAATTATTATATCTTTTGATTTGTGTCAATAAAGATGCATTAGAAAATTATTATATTTATTATATCAAATGTCTTAACAATCTTTAACCGATCAGTGCAATTTACAAATGATTTCAAAACATAAAACATAAAAATTAAGTAAATTAATATCAAATTAATACTCGAGAGAAAGAGACAAAAAGTGCGACATCAAATGTGCGTTAATCAACAGAAGAAACATTACAAAACATTACACAAATGGAGTTTTACAAAATGTACAAAGTTGAAATATACAAAATGGTGGATTGGGAGAGAGGGCGACATCTGTGGAGGGAAATGTTAGATTGTACAAAAATGGCACAAACAAATACAAGTTATTTTAGTTATTTCACAGTTATTAATAAGTTACATCGGTTACGAATGAGGCGATGAGACTGGACTGTTTGGTTATAGTTCAGTTGTTTCCAGATTCATCAGTGTTGACTCGTGGTTGTGGTGATAATGGTGACCAGCTGGACCAGGATGGGGTGCATTGGCTGCTGTGTAGAAGTGGTGTCCACCCGGTCCAGGGCCTGATGTTGGATGGTGATGGTGATAGTGAGCGTGGTGATAGTGCGCGTGCTGGTTGTGGTTTGGTCCATTGGGCACATTTGCTGGCGCGTAATGTGCGTGCGCGTGACCGTTCGCTTGTGGCACTGCACTGATGCCACTTTGGGAACTCTTTGTGTTGGTTATGTTTGGATTGCTTTTGTGGTGATTCGAGAAGGTCTCGATGTAGATGTTGTTGACGCACGGCGATTTGGCTGTGGATGCGGTGCTCGAGAAAGTGTTGTGCTGGTGAGCGTGACCATTGTGGTAGTGTTGACTATTCTTTGGGTTGTTGCGTTGTAGAGTGCCCGACAGGGAATTGTCCACTTTGGTGGTCGAGCCCGCATTACTGATCACCACAATGTTCGGTGGCTTGGGTGCCATTGGCTTCTTGGGTGGTGGTGGTGGATTGGCTGGCAGTGGAGGTGGCTGCGAGGTTGGTCGACGACTCGCATTGTTGAGTGTGCCAAAGTTGGGACCGCCATTCACCACTCGGTTTTGACTGGTCAGTGTGCCAAGTCCACCTCGCATCAGAACAGATCGTTCGTTTGTGGTCGATGAGGAACTATTGCCCGATGACTCACTCCTGATGGCGATGTGCTCGTTCGGGTCGACATTGTCGAGTGTGTCCAGTGATGAAAAGTTCAAGTGTTCGTCTGCATCGATGGCATTGGTGAGTGCATTCTCGTCGAGTGAGTTACTGCTACTGCTGCTACTGCTTGATTCACTATAGAAAGTTAATTATACAATGCAACATTAACCATCTGTCCACTCACACACACCTTAACTGTTCCTCATCTTTGTACCATTGATTGTCGTAGCCGGTCATCCACATTGGATTCGAACCCTCGGTGGCGTGCTGATTCGTGTTGGGCACATTGCTTCGGGTCAGTTGAGGCTCGTGGCCAAAGATGGGCACTGTGGCTGCCTTCAGTTGACGTTCAAATCTTAAAGGGAAGAATGATCAAATTAGTCAAAGTTGTGATGCATTTGATGCCAAACGAACCTATTCTTCTGATTCATGCACAATGCCACCACCAGAATGAGGAGAAGAAAGAGGAAAGCGGATGTGCCAGCCAGTCCTGCCTTCAGTTGGTCCTCCCACTCCATGAATGGCTCGGCGAGTGTGGTCGGCTCACTGACCAGCACATTGAACTCCTTGTAGAGGTCATCGAGGTAATCAATGTTCTTGTCAATCAGCAGTAGAACATTGTTCACTTCCATTATGCTGTTGTCGGCTCGATTCACGAAATGCAAATACAAGTCAGTCCTACGAGTGATACATTCAAGGTATGTTAGTACTTTAGTTTATTGCACAATTTGAAAAATTATTACTTTTTCTGATCAACCAAACCATCGTCCGATTCGTGGAATCGATAACTGTCGATATTGACCAGAGCACCAGTGATATTGGCCAGAACACTGCAAAGTTAATTTAGTACAACATTTGTCAAATTAATCAAACAAACTCACTCTGAGAATTTATCCAACTTTTCCCGCAACTCTTGAGGCGTCAATCTCAACACAAACCTAACTCGTTGGTCATCTCTCAGCAGATAAATCTAAAATGAATTTCATAATTAGAAATATTCAATTTTCTACAAACGTCAACTCACGAAAACTTTGGCCGTATCAAAGAGTCCATCAGTGTCATTAGCCTTGATGTCAAACTCAAAGTATCCTTTCATGCCTTTCTGTGGATCGAACGCCAAACTGATTTCACCGTTTCGTTTGTTGAGTGTGAATGGTCGTGTTGGAATGCTCTCGAGTCCTTCTGAGAGTGACCGACGAACATCGGACACGATGTAATAGTTGACCAGACTGTTCGCCCCAAGATCGACATCGACTGCCTTCACAGACATGAAAATGGTGCCATAGTCAGTGTCAGTGGTGATACCACCGGAGAAGACTCGTTTCGCAAATCGAGGCGCATTATCGTTCACATCACGAACTCCCACCAGAACTTGCAGTAGAGAATTGTCCTTTGCATCGAACTTGTCCACTCGAGGTGGCACTTTGAAGCAATCGTTTGTGGCCTGCACAATCAAAGTGTAATTGGACTTCTTCTCTCGATCGAGTGGTCGAGTTGCTGTGAGTTCATGTGTGAATGTGTCCAGTTTGAACAATTCCTCTCCTTCCGCAGTCAATCCATCACCACCAACAATAAAGTAACAAGGAATGGACTTGAAGGCAGCATTTGGATCGTTCATGTCGTAATCATCCTTATCAATTGTGGGCAACAGTTTATATCTTTCAATTCCTGGTTCCTGATTTTCAGTAAACACCACTTGGAATATGTCTTGAGTAAATTCCGGTTCGAAATCATCAACATTTGTAACTAAAATGGTAACGTCCATATCAGTGGACAAAGATGTGGGCGTTCCAAGATCGTAAGCCTGAACACGCAGTTCATGGACTCGCAGTGTTTCTCGGTCCAATTCTTTAGCAAGCGAAATCACACCCGAAATAGGATCAATTGAGAACGATCGCCAATGTCCGTTTGGTAGTTCTCGCAATCGATATCGCACATCAGCATTAGCGCCACTGTCCGAATCGAGTGCCAGCACGTCCACCACTTTAGTGCCAATGGTCGCATTCTCAGCAATGCGAATTGTCATGTTCGATGGTGGTTTCACAAAGATTGGATTGTGATCGTTCACATCGGTCACACAAATGCGCACTGGTGAGTTGGATGAGCGAGGTGGTTGACCACCATCGGTAACTCTAACCAGCAGAGTGTAATTGCCCACACGACCACGCAGAGAATTACGTGTTCGAAGTGTTGCACTGTTCGAGGCTTGATCGGTGGAGGAGGACTCAAAGTCAAACAATTTGTCATCGTTGCCGTTGACAATTTCAAAGGAGACTTGGCCATTTGAAAGTTTTGCTAAATCAAAAATGCATTAGATCATAAAATTAAACCCAAACAAATATTAAAACTCACGATCATCAGCATCGAAAGCTTTAACGGTGGTCACTGGATCATTGACCGAATGGAACTCAGTTATGGCAGTACATTCCGCATCGGGCAAAGGTGACACAATGATGGGCGTCTCATCATTGACGTCGGTGATCACAATTGTGAGTGTCTTGAATGCTTTACGACTTTCACCAGTGCTAAAGCCATATTCGTAGTTGTCCCAAGCCTGTACCAACAATTTGTAAGTGGACATTTGTTCACGATCCAATTTGTCAGCCACAATTATCGCTCCCTGAAATTCAATAAATAATTAAAATAATTAAAATAAATAAATTATATTTACCGTTTCACGATCAATTTTGAATTTGCCCAGTGACGAACTCGAGTCCAGCAAATAAGTCAACTTTCCGAATGCGCCAATGTCTGCATCCGATGCGGACACCTTCACAACCAGTGAGCCAATTTGTGCATCCTCAGGAATGGTCACTTTATGCAAATTTTCATCATCAAACGTTGGATTGTTATCGTTTTCGTCCAACACCTGAATGGCCAACTCTGCTGTGCCGTGCAGTGGTCGTTCACTGCTGTCCGCTGCTCGTACAGTCATATTGATCCATTGATATTGTTCTCGGTCAATTCGACCCAGCACTGAAATTTCTCCAGTGGTTTGGTTGATTCGTAACAGTTTGAGTAATTCAGATTGGTTTGGACTTTCGAGTGAATAGCTCAGTGATTTGTTTGTGTCTCGATCTTCAGCTGTAACGGTAATGACCGATGTGCCAGGAATTGAATTCTCAGGCACAACAGCTCGATAAAGTCGTTGAGTAAATTGTGGCCGGTTATCGTTGACATCTGTGATGTGCACAGTGAAGGTTGCCTTTGCTTTTTGTCCTTTAGTGACCGCGGCAATGTCTTCCACAACAACTTGTAGCTTCAGCTCAGACCACAATTCTCGATCTAATGGTTTCGCCACTCGCACAACACCGTCCACTGGTCCAATGGAGAAGCATTCAGTGAAAGAAGCCAAATCCACTGCCACACCAAATTCATTTCTCGCCTCGGACCGAGAGTAGTCGAATGAATATCGCAGAATTGGTTTGTCATCAGGATCGAATGCGACTATTTTGGTTACGTATGCATTGAGCTGTGCATCTTCTGGCACATAGACTTCGGACAAATCATTGGGAAATTCGGGTGGTTTGTTGTTGACATCAACAATGGACACATTCACAGTGGCAATACTCGACAACTGTTCAGTGGCACCGAAGCTCGAATCAATGGCCATCACTTTGAGTAAATACCAAAGTCGTTTTGACATTTTCGATGTGCCAATTGAGAGTGACTTGTCCGGATCGAGTGTGGCACCTTTTGCCACTGAAATAATTCCTGTATTGGTGTCGATCACAAATTTATCAACTCCACCAGAGATCAATCGATAGTAGACTCGAGAGTTTGCTGGCGATTGGTCCTCATCGGTGGCACTGACTTGAATCACCATCGATCCGTCTCGAACATCCTCAGGAATTGATTTGGTGTAAAGTGTTTTGGAGAACACTGGGGCGTTGTCGTTTTGGTCTATGATCACAACTGTCACTGGCACTTCGGCGTGAAGTGATGGTGAACCGTGGTCTTGTGCTCGGATTTTGAATGAAATATTACGAGTGTCACCTAGTGAATAATTCAAATTAATATTTAGTTACAAAATGCAAACAAATCAACATACCAACTGGTCCGGGAATAGTCTCAAAGTCGAGTGGTCTCTTCACGAGCACCTTGCCACTGTGTCTGTCCACATCAAAGTGCGTCGCATACTGCGAAGTGCCATTCACAATTGAGTAGACAATCCTCGAATTGGCACTTCCACTTTCATCGTCATCCACAGCTTGAACATAAAAGTCTGGTTCAAATTTGTGTGCATTCTCAGGCAGTCTGACTTCATATGAATTTTGCAGAAATCTCGGCTGTTGGTCATTGACATCGGTGATGTTCACCACCAGTTGCACTGTGTTGCGATTACCGAAACCAGCTGCATCACGTGCCTCGACTATTAAGAAGTGCTGAGTGTGCCGTTCTCGGTCGAAGTAGTAGATTGACGAGTTGAGTGCACCATTCTTGACACTGATCACACCAGTCACCGGGTTGAGTGACAGTGCTGGTGCAATTTCGCCCCTCAGTGCCGTGTACCTGATTCCCTCAGTGCCATACAGTCCCTCGTCAATGTCGGTTGCGTTGACTCTGGCCACGACTGTGCCTGGTGAAGCATTCTCCGACACAGATCCATAGTAGACTTCATCACTGAAGTGTGGTGTGTTATCATTGGCGTCCTTTATGCTCACAATCAGCTCAGCAGTACTAAATCTCAACTGATTTCCCGCTGAAGGAGTCCTCTCCTTAGCAATCAGTCTCAACTTAACTTTCCTCAACTTTTCATAATCCAGTGCTTGAGGATTACGCACTCGAACACTCAACGTAGCCTCGTTGGTACTTTGCAGTGGAGTCACGTAGAACGCATCGGCCAGTTGTGACTTCACTTCCGAGCTCAAAGTGTCGTCTTCGTCCAGCTCGAGATGCAATGTAAAGGTGCCATTGTTGCCCTGGTCTAGATCGTACACTTGGGGAGAAAGGAAATTTCCACCATTGCCTGCTGCGGAATCACTCTTCGACATTCTGCCTGTGAATGTCACTGGCATGTCGGCTGGAGAATTTTCCACAATCTCCGCAGTGTAACTACTTGCACGGAATCGAGGTATTTCGTCGTTCACATCGGTCAGAATGATGGTCACCTCAGTGGTGGTCGATGGAGGTGGATAAATGCTCTGCGTCACTTCGGTGGCCTCAATCTCCAAAATGTACGATGAACCCGATGAACCCGACGATGCAGCACCAGAGTTTGGTTCTCCAGCTGGTGCTTCACGGTCCAACTTGCCAGCCACTGTGACCATTCCAGTCTGAGAATTGATGGTGAACAGTCCCGAGCCACCTTTCACAATTCGATAAGTGATTGGATTGTTCACTCCTCGGTCACCATCAATGGCAGTAATGTGCAGTACTGAACCACCGATTGGTGTGTCCTCTGCAATTCGAGTGACAGATGGAACCGAAGTGAAGATTGGTGGTTGATCATCAACATCCTCAACTTGGACTACAATGGCGGCAGTTGAAGTCTTGCGTGCACCTTCCATTGCTCGATCCATTGCTAATACTCGAATTTGGTACAGAGATTTACGTTCATAATCCAAATGACCAGACAGACGAATGATTCCTTTTCCTAGTTAGATTATAAAAAATTATTAATATTAAAAATCAAAATCAACAAATATCAAACCATCGACTGTGTGAATTTGGAATACTTGATTTGTTCCAAGTGAATTCGGTTCTTGATTCTCCTCTTCGAGTTGATACAACACTTGACCAAATCTTCCCTCATCTGAATCGAATGCCTCAACAGTCTCAATCAGAGTTCCCGGTTTGGCATCCTCTCTCACTGAGACCGCTGTTCGGAAAGGTCTAAATATTGGTGCATTGTCGTTGATATCCTCAACGATCAATAGTAGTGACTTCGTAATCTAGATTCAAGTAAATGGTATAATTATCTGGAGCAAGACTCATTAAAGTGCCAACTTACATAATTTCCCTTTCCCAACTTTCCATCGGTGAGTGTCAGCACCAGTGTATAGGAGTCCTGTATCTCTCGATCAAGTTCCTTTTTGAGGTAAACTCGTGCTTCAGTCGATGAAATCGATTCAATTCTGAGCAAGTCCTTGCCCAGCGTGCCCAACACTCCAAACTGTAGCGGATCGCCATCCGGGTCCTCGCCATAGAGGTGATAGATTTCTTTATTTAGCGAGGAAGCTCCTTCCTTGACTCGGACCACAATTTCCGATTGGAGATCAAAATCATTGGTCGACTCGTCGTTTGACTTGAATCGCGGCGGTGAGTTGGCTCGATTGTTGTTCATACTGTTCAACTGTGTGTTCGCTTCGATGGTGATTGGCAGTGATAGTGCGATCAGCACATTGATAACGAGAAGAATCGAAATAAATATAGATGACGAGTGATGCTGTCGATGAGGTGATGATAAGATGCCTGATGATGATGATTGGAGTGCAATGAGGCTCGATGCTCTATTTCTCATTCTTTTCCTCCAGCCCAGCCATCGACTGTCATCCTCGCGTTCCCCAAAACGGGATTTTGGCATTTTTAACTCTGATGAAACCTGATGCAGTATCATCATGACTATGACTAATGGTTTGCTTATTACTTGTAATAAGTAAAAGTGATCTCACTCAGTTTCACATGAAGACAAGCGGTTCAATTGTGCACTTCAATTACTGAGACTACTTCGATATACTTTAAACAAATGATTTAGTACAACAAAATCGTGGCGGTGGTCCAACTAGCAATGGTAATAATAATAATATTGGCGCAAAGTCGATTTTCACACATAAAACATTCATAATACATCTTCCGGCAATTATACATTCGTGCCAGTTGTGATTGTTTGCTGGGAAAGTGTATAACTCAACTCAACTCAACCAACAGCACTCGGGTGGCCTAAGTGGTGCGATGATGCTGCCGTGAGTCAGTGCAGGAATCCTTAAAAGGTAAAATGCAGTTCAGCATTAACCGAGCCGACAAAAGTTGGGATAAATGCTGCATCGTTGACGGATGTGTTGCAGTGCTGAGGCAGTGATGAACTTATCTAGAGAAGATGACAGGAAGGAGAGAAGGGAGAGACAAAAAGACAAAGAACAATTAAAATATAAATCACAATTAGCAGGAATTATAAAGAAACACTTTCTTTGAAAAAAATAACCGATAAATTCAACGAAAGGAAAAAGCTGGTAAAAATAAATTTCTCATTTCACTCTATGGATTACATTTCCGTAAATATCAATTTTAATAATCTCAATATTTAATTGAAATAAATCTTATTGCAAAGTGGCAAACCGGCACTCGAAATGTGCATGCAAATGTCAATCAAAACGCTCACACACACAACACACAAAGAATAGGATCGCTCGATATATTTCGTTTTCTCTACTTCTTCATTCATTCATTCGTTGAACGCTTGAGTTGTGCAATTTGGCCAAAGTTGATTTGATTTTTAATTTTAAAGAAATCAACTCACGAGTCACACTTTTGACAACAACACATGTGTACAGTCAATCTCACTCAGCTCTAGGTGGTAAAGTTCAATCAGAGAAACCGCAAACATTTCAAAGTGCACGCGCGCGACACAAACACAAACACAGTAGACATAACTGTT
This sequence comes from Rhizoglyphus robini, assembly GCA_023373905.1. Classification (NCBI taxonomy): domain Eukaryota; kingdom Metazoa; phylum Arthropoda; class Arachnida; order Sarcoptiformes; family Acaridae; genus Rhizoglyphus; species Rhizoglyphus robini. The sequence goes on along the minus strand of JAKIJQ010000005.1, from coordinate 429,622 downwards.
CGTATATAACTGATTTCTCAAACAAGTCAGTGAGCTGTTTGCTTGCAATTGCTTGCTGCAGCTGGAAAGACAAATTGCGTTGCTTTGTGAATTGTTGTTGTTTGCCTGTTTGGCTGTGCTCGCTCAAAAACGCAATGAAAATGTGAATATGTCTTCATTCAATAATGATGACAGTTGATGCATTTTACAGGAAGTGTACTCAATTGTGTGTGTGTGTTTGTGTGTTTGTGTGGTGATGATAATGTGCACTGATGGGTCTAACTACTGTTGAGATGAGCTAACAATTGTGTGGTTAGTTGTTGTGTTTGTTTGTTGTTGATTGGACACACAAAGTAAAACAATACACATTCGAATGCACTAATGATGGCAATCATTGGCTCATTCATTTGCTGCTCTGCTTTACATTCAACAAATAATCAACATTCATAATTACATCATTCACGCAATCATTCTATAATTAGTCAAAGTCATATTATACAAAATGAAAATAATAACTTTAATATTTCAATATTGACCGTTAGAAATATTGGCAGAAACCAATGAAGTAAAATATGCACCAATAAAAATATCGAAAACTACATTATTTTTAAAAATAAAATCAAATAATAATAATAAAACTACAAACTATCAACCAATTTTATAGCAATCGGAAGTGTCACACAAACAAAGCAAAAGTCCCACACGTTCAATGCACTCGTAAATGTCAAGTTTAATGAAAATAAAATAAAATCAAACTAAACTTTTTAAGTGAAAATTAACTTTGTAAATTGCGTCTCTTTTTTTGTTCGCATACGAATGAAACGTTTAATTGCTTTGGGAACTGAAACGAAATTTTGATTTAGAAGTTCGAGTCGAAATCAATCGGCTGATTTAGTGACCTTTGCAAAAAAGTTACAATTTGAACGTATAATTAAAATGTGTAATTTTTGCAACATTTAAATTTCTTTTAATTTAAATTAAGTATTCTACAGCAGATTAGACCAGTAATAATTAAAAGTCAATTGTTCGTATGTGTTGAACCACCTGTTGAAAGAGTTTAATCAACAGGTGAGAAAGTGAGCATATAAATGGTTTAGCATGTGAACTTGGAACACTCTCAATGTAATGACAGGAGACATGTGACTGTGTGAACTGATCTCTACCTTGCACCACTGTCAACACGTACGTGAATTCAAATTGGGATTGTCTTTCGAATAGGAAAATTGACCATTTTATAATGAATTTCAATGTTTTTTGTAACCGATTTTCATTGAACATTGACAATGAAACACAATTCTTAAATCAAATCAATCTACATTCTATAAAATTAAAACAAAAATTCGATACCTTTTACATCTTACTGTTTATAGTTTCTCATCAAAATAAAATAATGCCTAAAACATGGCCAGACTTCAAAAAATATCTAAAATTCAACTCATTCATTTGTTGTCTCGATTGAGTTTCACTTTACAATTTGACCTAAATCGTGTTTCAAGGATATTATCGATCGTTTTAAAATTAAAACAAATGCTAAGAATATAACTGTGTTTTCTCTTAATTTACTTTTTATGTATATTAAAGCTGATTTAAAATTAAACAAAGGATATTTTTAAACATTTTGAAACAAAATAAAATTCTAATGTAACTAAAGTTTGTAAAGTCGATGTTTGTGGAAGACTATTTGAAAGTTATTTTAAAAACATTTTCTTTTTTCGCTGACGCAACAATAAACTTAATTAAATTTGATGAAATATACAAAATATTTGAATTAACAATTAATAATTTTGACCTTTTTAAATATTCAACTGAAAAAGAACTATGCACAAGACCCAGCCGTTCACCTCCCTTTTCTGCATTGCACAACACATGGAAACAATCAATTTGATTATCAAAGCCAAAGGCCATCGCCATAATAATCACTTGTTGGACATGACATTGTGTGCCATGTTATCGTCATTATTAAATATTAATCATTGAATCACTCACATTCATTCTTCTTTATATGCCTGAACTTGAAATGCGCATTAGAAACATAAACCCAAAACTATAATTCCAAAGCATAAGCTTGCCTGCATGTGCACATTAGTCAGTGGCAAAGTACAATGGATTGGAGTAGCGGACTGGGCAGTACACAATGTCATCCAGGTATTAATCATCTGTTTGTGCTCACTTAACACCTTCTGGCGCAACAATGGCGACAACAAAGCAAATGAATTCACTTGGACTTGCCAATGCGGCAGTAGGAGCTAGTGCACAGCACGGCAGTAAATGTTCTCCGTCCGAACGACAATCTCTCTCATTCAATATAGTACAACACACACTAATATGACATCTAATGATATTTTTATTAAGCCTGGTCGTTGTTGTTGTCATCGTCGTTTGGTTCAACTCTCCAACACAATGTTCTTGTAATAATAGGATCGAATGCTGTGCATTGGTTGTATATATTCAATAATATATAAAATCGTTCGGGAAGGACAGTTTCCTATTATGTTGATTGAATTGTTGGCTCCTTGTTGCATCCAACATCCCTGACCTAAAATCGATCCAATCCGATCCGTGTTCTGTCCGTATCAAAACCAATCGATGGTAGAATCAATCTACTACACTGGAAAGCACCAAGGAAAAAAGTAAAACTCGAACATCTTGCCAATAATTGACCAATCAAACGTTGATTTACATCATCATTACACTACCAGCAGCATCATCGCATACACACAATACTCGAAATATATTCAAGAGATAATATCTGCATCGAATCGTAGATTTTATCACACAAACACGAACAAACACTTGCACGGACACTTATAGACACACAGGAGAAAACGTGCATATGCACAGAAACAGAGCTCGATCAGGTGCACAACACTAACAGGTAATTAACACTATTTTTAGAGGTCAATTGTGCCCTTATTATGAAATATTATGAGTGTAATATTAGACGTGTTTGAGTTACTGCTAGAAAAATCGTTATTTGTAAGAATTTTCCACACATTATAAACCGTTGATTACAAAGAAAGAGAGATGATATTATAATTTTATGCAATCAAGGTAAACAAATATAATATTATGTTAATAGTAAATTTGAAATATGATTTTACCATTTAAAACAATCATTCTTACTTTTGTCATTCTAACAGCAAATTGACCAATTATTGTTTATAATATAAAATGCATTAAGAAATTAGAATGTAAAATCTTTTTGAATTTGATTTTTGTTAAACTAAGATGTTGTAACTAGGAAATTGTAATATGTGTTGCTACATAGCTTTATTGCTCACAAACCAAAACAAAAGAGAAACCCGTAAATTGGCATGCAAATGGACAGTGTCGAATTGCACCGGACAGTTTGTGTTTTGGTTACATTCAAGGGAGTGCTGCAGCACTGTCTTCTCCTCCAATTAAATTGATTTTCACTTTGATGATTTCAAATTGAGATTATCACTCATCCCTCTCCTCTTTCTGTTCGTTTTGATTTAATCTTTTACGCGTCTTTCTCTCTTTTGTCTGACCAATGTATACGGACCAGCGAGAGGTGCCTCGTTATATATTTGTTGTTCAAATGAGTCAATTGTATTGAATGCAAACCAAAAGCAAAAGAAAGAACGCGAGCAGAAACAAATGAAATTGTAACAAGCGAAACGCGCACTAAACACAAAGAGGGAAGCGCGCGCGAGCACTCGACAGAAAATAAAACTGTTGGACAATTACTAGATCGATTGTCCGAATACAACCGAACAGATGATAAAGAAATCAGACCGACCGATGCAAATTGAACTCGTCTGACGGATCGACTACGACCGACAATGGTACTACTCAACTGCGGCAGTACAGCCGGACCAATCTCGATCAGAGTAGTACAGCAATAATTTGCATATAAATCCGAGACAATTGTCAATTCCTCCCCACCAAGCGAACACTAACGATCGAGCCTAAATGACACTCAACACACACAGACAATCGATCGCATTGCAATTGGAGATCGAACTGCCGAACCTAGTGCGCGCGGCAAGTCATTATGATTAATGATCAAATATAATCATAATCGTAAAATGTGGTGCAACACAACACAACACACACATAACTGTGCACTGCACAACATCCCAATCACACACCTGACAATAAAAATCGTCTGTCAATCGGTTTGGTCAATGTTTTACGATTTTACGATTGGTACAACAAGCACTTGCTGCTGTTGATTCATAACTACACTTGCTTGTTGGTGCACAGAACACAGAAATATTGCAAAATATTATATAAAATATGTTGATGCTCAAACAATAATCAATGCTTAAATTTATGACCAACAAGACAATGATATAAATATTATGTCATTAGTCAACAATTATTATTTCATACAAGCCGATTCACAAAGACCTTGCACTAATTTTTATTACCTTCGAGTACAGGGGAAACATTTAAATAGCGACACCCAATCAAACAATCACAATTGCCATTAATGAGAAATGTATTCAAGTTTTAAGAATTAAAATACAATTCAAAAGTATTGCTCAAATAAGAAATTGTTAATAAAAAATATAATAAAATATTGACTGTTAATTTGGGATTTCTTTTTTTTCAAAAAATAACCCACAAGTTTAAATATAGATTAATAATTTCGCAAGTGTTTGATAGAATGTTTCAAAATTCTTCTAAAAAAGTGACCTTTAAATCTTGCAACAAGCGAAGTAATTTCACAGTAAATTATCACACTAACCAATCTCGGTAATTCGCAATCGTCGTCATCAATCATCATCTTGTGTGGGTGCGCGCGCGCGACTTTGCCACAAGCAAAAAAGCTCAGAAATGTTCAGAATTGCGTTACACTTCAATGGCTTTTGGACTAATTTTTTGGACTCGAGTTTTTTGAGTGGAAACACAAGGACTTTATTACAAGATCGAATTTAGGCTATGGAATTAAGTCCATTTGAGTCAGAAAATGCAACAAAAAAAGTGTGATTGGCTCGATAGAAGAAAGTGTGAAATTGTGTGTCGTGTGTGTTCTTGTTGTTATTGTGTTGGATACTTTTCGAGGGAAAATTTAAATTTAGAGCAAAATCAAATATAAGAAGAGGGCAATAAAAACTAAATAACACCACTCAAACGAATGTTAGTTTTTAGGCTTAAAGTGTCCGTCTGTGTGTGCCTGTGTGAGTACTACTCGACATAAGCCAAACTGAATGGCAATAAATTAGATTGCCAATTCGATCCGATCATCAATCGATCTTCGATCTGTCACTTTTGATCTAGTTTTGTACTGAGAAATGAAATGAGGTGAAGGAGAAGACGAGTTGATACACACACACACACACAAGGATGGAAGTGGTAGCAAGGGAGGCATGTGGAAGATTAGTTTGAAATTAAAATAGATCTAAAGTGTGGCCGTTTTGTCAACTCTTTCACTACCGCAGAAAAGATTGGTCAAATGAGTTACGTAAATAAACGTTTGACACAGTTTGGCCAATTGACGTCAATTAAATCTATGTAATAATCAAGTTAGTTTATTTATTCAATTTGGCTTATTTGGAAGACATTAAATTGGACAAATTTGTTGTTGTACACCTTTTATTGAAGTAGCCAAACAGAAACCTTTTATTACATCAAACATCTCCCCAAGCACAATGATGAAATTAATTAGTAAACCAATTAATCATTAATCGAACATATAGCGAACATATTTTGCCAAGTCGCATTGAACTGTCAAACGGCAAGTGCGCATCGAGAATGTTAATTACTCAACTCAAAATCAAATCAAACATTCGATTCTGTGTGCGAGTCAATCAACCTGTCAACGGGCTAAGGTTAAATGATTAGTTTGAGTCTCATCATTGAATGTGTATTGCTAACTGGCGTTATTGCCTCTGTATTGGACTGTATTGCCCGTTTGCCAATCAACAAGTCGACAGTGCTCAACTGTGAACAGACACACAAAAACGAGAAAGTGGAACCAACAAACAACAAGAAGAAAAGATTCAGACATTCTCAACCAGGGAGGTTGACGGTGATGACGATGGGAGGCGAGTCTCGCTTCACTGACCACCGGCGAACGTGATGATTAAAAACAAAGAATTACCAGAGAAGACGAAGATGGACATGCACTGACGAGACGAGACCAATTTACGGAACACTGATTCACAGACGGGACTCGGCTTCCGAGTGAGACACAACGAGACAAATCAACAAACGAACAAACGAGGAATTCATAATTCCGTGAAGGTTCGCGGAGTACTGGACAAACGTTACATCAAGCGGACACATCTCTGGTGCGGCCAAATCTAATTTGAACAGCTTGTCAACGACAAAGCCCACATCAAACACTGCCTGTGTCTCGTGTGATTCCCAAAGCTATTCTAATCTTGTCACTTCTTTCCCTCTCATTCGATTTTCTCATAGACCTTCTCTCACCTCGAAAGTCGTTATACCTACCATCGACTTTCACCAAGCCAAGCCAATTAATTGTCTTTATTATTTGATGGTCACTCAAGTGAATATGTCCACATTTATTCAAATGGATAATCAAATTTGAATGATTATTTCCTCACCCTCAGCCTTGCATTAACGTTAACATTAGAATACACAACAACACGAATGAATCATGCTCACAGAAGCATAAAGTTTGTGGACAGTTTGAGTGTGTTATTGTGTGTCAGTTGAGTAATCAGTCATCAAATACTAATTCTGATTGTCCGAATATTGATGGGAAAATAAGACACAATTCAATGACCTTTAGATTAAAAAGTTAAAGTTGAAGTGTTTGTGGATCTTCAAATTTAATTATTAAAATTTCTAATTCACCGATATTATGTCAATCGATTAAGTTGTTCATAATTTTATTAAAATCATTGACTTTGTATTATTAATAAAAAATAAAATTAAGAAATGAAAATTAATTTTTAAATTATAAAACCTTTTTCACAGATTCGAAGGCAGAACAGAATATCCGAACCGAATGAATGCAAAACTAATAAATCCACAAAACAATAAATTTTACCAGAATTATATAAATAATGAATTTAAATGAAACTATAAGTGTTATCAGCGTATGACTACTGAAACATGAAAACTTTTATTTTCACTCACTTTCCTGTGGGATTGTTTGCATACCGTGAAATTATATATAGAAACACACATCTTTAATTACTAGTAGAATTATTATTATGCAAAGCGAAAATATTTGAGGCGAAACCAAAACAAATATTCACATAGTTAAATGAATTATTTACCTTTTATTTATGGACCACTTCAACAGATCTATAGCAATATTGTGTCTATTTAAAATTTAAAATTATTAACAAATGAGCAAAATTTAATTGTAAACATTAATTATGATTATGATTAGACCCAAATGATAATTAAAAATTAATGATTATTGTGGATTTGTGTATATGAGCTGTGATAAAGCGGGCAGTTGAGAATGGTAGAAATGAATCACCAGGAAACGAGTGTCATGAGTCATAATGTGAAGAAGCGACTAATCACACGGCAATAAGACTCGCTCATAAAACATGTAGAATGTATGGAAAGGTATGGTTCAGGTGAGGGGAGACTCAACCAAGCGAGACCAAACAGTCTGTAGTGTAGTGCTCAAGGTCTAACCAAAGGTCAGCCCGAGGCATGCAATGTCTCTGACCGTCATGTGGAACCATACCATCGCAAACTGTCAAGATGTTTGTCTATTATTACATTGGATTGTTGCAATTGCAGTATAAAACGCAGTGTGAAATCAGCTGCGCGGCTCAAATGCTCACTTTCCTCAACTTCCCCCTGGGCCATGTGACAGATGTCAAGCGACTTGTAATTGAGCCGTAAATTGAGGCATGAAAGAAGCTAAAACATATATAAAAGAATGCGTATAATTGGTGGAATATTCGCGCGCCAACAAACAATTGCACCTCATCAGAGTGACTGTGGGGGGCAGAGTGAGTGCGATATCTAGGTCTATGTGGCGCGAGTGTCATCTTCAAGTTAGACAACAACGTGTAAATAACAAAACAAAGTCAAACAATCGAATCAACAATTGCACTATAAATAGACCTCGTTCCATCAAATTAACGCACAGCAGAACACACAGCACACGGCACACAAAGCGTCTCGTGTGCCAAACCTTATTCGCTCGCATTCGCAAATAATCAACTTCAATTCAAATCACTTGCAATCAGCGAAGACAACAGATTGAACAGGACAGACACCGAACACACAACGCAAACAAGACAATCAACAATGAACAAGGAGGCAAGAGGGAGACAAGACCGAATTTGGCCTTGATTCAAACTATCTCAATCAATTCAATTGACTATCTATCGCCAAATTAAGACTGTACCAGGGGGACAGGTGTTTCCAGTGAGGTGCAAGTGAAGGTGCACTGGGGGAAGAAGACGAACAGACCATTTGAGTACTATGAAATGTTTCCATATGGAGTATATAGACACATCCAGTGACACACAGACACAACAACACAACAGCCGTGCTCTAATCGGTAAATGTTAGATCAACAGGTGCAAGAGGTTCATCAACGCACTCAGACACAACAACAAACAGTACTGAGTCAACACGGTTGCAAGTGTTCCTTCCTCTCGAGTTCATCAGTAACATCTCTCTCGCTCATCATTGAACGAGTGGTGTGAAATTAATGTTCAAAGAGAAGAAGGTTCATCAAAGAATGATCAAAATCGTCCCTAATCAACTTCCTTCGAGATATAATGTGCAATGAGATGAATTATGAAATAATCCTCAAATGGGATAATTCACACAGGAAAGTTGAAGATGAGAATTAATACACTTTCACCTGATGATGGTCTAATCGATTGAATACATCTTTTCCTGTGCACACTCACTCACACACAGCTCACATCACAAGCAGACAATACCGTTGAGCACATAATCATCTCGTTTATTGTAAAATCGTGTGGCACACTTCACCCGTATGGCACCTGGACTGAGTGAGTGGACCAGTACGTACGAGCAGTTCGTATGGGCGCGATTCTTCATTAAGATAATGACACTCAAACGGACAGGCTCAAATCAAGACAAAAGACTGACAAGAAAATGCTAATTAAGAGAAAGTGGTACTAACACTCACTCACTCACTCACATACAACGATACTATCGATTGGATAAATGTTATGGGGGCCAAAAAGGAGAGTAGGAGTTGCATGCATAATGATTAGATGTACATAGTACGATTCTTGTATAACGTAAGTAGATGTGCTCGCACTATTTGAATATCTACGATCATCGCACTTTGACTCACTCACTTTCACCATCCCACCATTGATTGAGATTTACGATCGCACATGATGATAATAATGGACAACGATGGTGCTGTGTGTGTGTGTGCATTGTAAAGTTGAAAATTGAGATTGGAAATTAGTGATTAAAAAGTGAACAACAAAGTGCAAAGTGAGAGTGAAAATAATAATAATAATAAATTAAATTACCAAATAAGAATAAAAATGACTAATCAACAAGTTGGGCAATTAAAAGAAGGCAAAGGAAATCAAGAAAAGAAAAAGCTAGCTAATGCCCTACTGACCAACTAAAAGAAGGTGGGCGTGAGAAACCTTTTTAGAAAACAATTATATTTAATAATAACGGAAAAAGTATGAATCACAAAATGACAAATAAATTGATTTTAGCCACAATTTTAAACGTCATACTAATCCAATTGCTTTATTTAGACTAGTCAAAAAATATCAAAATCTGATCAAATAAAAATGAAACACATTTTTACTGTAAAAATCGGTCAAATCTACTCGATCTAACTGAATTATTGGCACTATTAAGTGCACACAGTAATAATAATAATAACAATAATCAATGTAATGGCGCCATTTTTCGATTGACCTTACCACACAATCAGAATCCTGTTGGGATTGATATTAATAAATAATAAATAAAATATCTTTCAATGGCGGTGTGTGTTCCTTTGATTCGAACGTCAAGCAAGAGAGTCTCGTCCTTTGATCGACAATTTATCAATAAAAAGGCTTTAATTCAATGGACATTTCAATTGGAATCATAATAATAACACACACACAGTGAGCAATGACAGTCAAATGGATAAGTGTGTGACCTAATAATAGACCAATAGATAAGTGAATGAATGAATGGATGACGATGAACATGAGAGTACATTCACTCACTGGGCCAGTAGTGGGAAAGCAATTCAATTTACAGTTCTGTGTGAGAGGTAGAGTTGTGTTGTCTGTGTGCACATGTGATTTCACTTGAGGTTAGGACAAGATTGGAGAGTATTAACGGGAAATTGGTGGTTGAGCTGATAGATGCACAAACAAGATTGAGATAATGCGTGCTTAGCGAGATTGGGCCCAATTAGGCACACATACAGAAGCTGTGTACTTTGGGCTATAAAGACAGATGTTGTTTGATAATATAAATTGTGAATTAAATTATTCTTTCAATTATAATTTACCTATTTCCTAGTCTAGAGGTTCAACAAACTGAATTTGAATTTAAATTAGTTAGTAAGTAAAATTATAAATTTGTAACCAATTTTGCATTATCAAAGATACAAACAAAATTAATTATTAAGTTAGCTAGCTAATTATAATTATCGTTAAATTAAAAACCGGAATTAATCTTTCACCTATATCGAAAGTTAATTTGACAATTAAAATTGTATGAAAAATAAAAATGAAATTAATTTAATTAAATACAAAAACATTTAGTATATCGGAAGTTATTTAAATTTAAAATCTGAATAATAGTGACATAATTCCTGAAAGAGTAGACCAATTTAAGTAATTCAACAAAATGTTTAATAATTTCAAAATAGACTGTGAAACATTTAGCATACAATAAAAAGAGATTTCACACTTGATTTTGGTTGTTTTGTTGTTCATTTATCATTTTGTTGTCATATGAAAGAGAAGATATAATAAAATAAGTGCGCACAAAATTTCCTGGTTTAAACTAAATAAAAGGTTTTTTCCATTCGTGCTCGTTCGTTCTTGCTCGTTCTCGGTGATTTTGAACTACAGAGAAAAGGACTAATCGTTTCGATTGTGTGTTCTGTGTCTTGTGACACACTAAACAGACTTTATTGAGAGTTAACTTCAATTTTGAAGTTTAAAGCAGCTAAATGACATACGAGACTCAAAATCGGTGTGATCGATAAAAAGAGAAATAATAATAATGATTTGTTGTAGTACTTTTTCTTACCATTCGATCAATTGGAGTCGATTGAAAAGTCGAGTGTGTGATGATGTCGCAACGATGGTGGTGACCTTTTAGTGGTGGTGTTATTATATCCAAACACAAACACACACAAAACGGGAAAGCTCTTAGTTCCTCGTTACGAATATTTTCGTTGTCGGCAGCAGTTGATGAAGAATAATAGGAGGCTTTGCCCTTAAAACTGGCCAAGATGACATCCGGGCGTATGTCGAGGTGAGTGGCTGTGTTTGGCTGTGTTTAGGCAGTGTAACGATATCAAACCGTGTGGAGGTGGTTGTGCTGTTGTGCTGTGTTGATGAGATGTCCGTTCAGATGCTGTTTCGTAGCAACGCGCGGGTAACCAGTGGACTGTTTAAATTGAAGCAAATTGACCGTAAATGAATGGCCCAATGGAGCAATGCGGCACAGCACAGCACAGCACACACGGACAGGCCATACGGCACAGTGAACTGATGTGGGGAAGTAGTAGAAAGAAGAAGAAAAGGAAGATCTCGTTGGCCAAGGCAAAGGAGCACACCGCACACCGAGACACACAACAATTATATTCTTCTGTTTGAAGATGATCACAGTGGAGAGTTTGTGTGTTGCGTTGGCGAGTGAGTACTACTCAGAGTACACTATGGCTTGTCTAATTGCCCCACGACCAAAACTAGTAGACTACCCCGAAAAGGTGAATGAAAGGTGAACCATACGATGACACACACAACTCACTGTTGGTAATGATGATTGCGGAACAAAATAATAATCAAAACTCTAAAACGATATAACACAACAACTGATTGAGATAGGCCAGACGGTCAAACGATTGACGGTGCACTTTGGAGAGAGATGGTTTCACGATTTGGGACTCAACGAGTGAAAGAAGACGATACCATACTAATGACACCGAAAATTGTCGACTTAAATGACACTTTTCGGGGAGTAGTACAAGAACGAACGAACAAGAACAAGAAGAAAACGAAGACGTTTCGACGAATTTAGAAAGACGGAAAATATGTTGAGAACAATTATCATTACATAATTACTACGAAGAGAGGGGGAGAGAGAGAGGATTGGTACTAAGAAGCGAGAGATTATCTGTCAGATGACTTATTAGAAACAGCTTTTTGGTGTGTCCCCACTTGAGCGGTAAGATATATTGGAAATGTATTGCAAGTGACAGTTCGAGGCAATGTGCCGGTCTGTGGCAACGGTGCAGTGGACGGTCATCAATTTTGATGATACCGAAAGGGAACAAAAAGAAGAACAGTAATTCATCAGACTTAGATCACACCACTTAGCATGAGGACCACATGTGGAAATGTGTGTTTGTCCAGTGGATCGATCGATCGAATGTTGAGAGTGCACGTGATTGATTGATCAGCAGACCTGCTCGCTTTGGCCGCTGCCATCATTGGTCAGTTCAGTTAGTTGTACAAATGTAGTCTCAATGTCCGAGGCAATTAAATCAAATATCGAACGATGATTTAATCAATAATGAAGACAAACAACACTCACACAGACAGACAGGCAGACAGACACAATGTATCAATTATTTGGCATTAATTGAATTTAGTAAAAGGGAAAATATTTATTTTGGAGAGCAATAAATTGAAAAGAAGAATTGAAACGATGAATTGAAGAAATGAGAAATTCAAGTGTTACGATGTGACTGACTTAGTGACACACAAAACAAGGTAATGGAGGCAGCTCGAACTGTATGGAATGGCACTCGAGCACACAAAGATGAACATGTCTGTGTGTGTGTGAGAAAACGTCAGGTTCATTGAGTGCATCGATTCTTTACTATGACAACAAACATTCAACAAACGTACAACACACAAACATAGACACAATCGCAGTTGAAGGCTTTATTGATTCCCCGACTTAGGACAGAGAGTGCAGAGAGGGAGAAGATGGCAAAAGTCGTATACGATGATGCAAATGATAATTGATTTGATGTGAACACATCAATGGGTCACTGCTTGTGCCTGTGTGTTGAGTTCGGACTGCCTGGCACGACGACAGACTTGAATGTTGTAAAATGTAAATTTAGATTCAATCGATTCACTCGGCCAGTGGAGGGCAGTGATGATAATTCAGAGAATTAACGGGACGATGCCCAACCGAAGATGAACAAGAAGAAATGCCGAATGTGTTCACTAATGTCACATTGTTTCGATCGAAAGAGAATTTGCAATATATTGTTTGTTGAATTGAAAATGGAAATTATTATGTAAAGTAGAAGTAACAAAATGACGAGAGATCACTCAAAAGAAACAAAACTGAATATATTATCACATGCAAATAATGTAAGGTAAGTGAGTGGAGAATTTGGTTACTTCTTCGGTTTCCGAGAGGAAATTATAATCCGTGTGTGTTCAAGTGCGGTCAGTCAAAATATTCCAGAATTGAGTTGAGAATGACTAAATTGACAGGTGAAATTGAAATAACACACAAGACGGGTCACCGCGTGTTTCCTTACACGTTAATGACACACAGCGGGGAGGACAGACAAAGTGGTTATTAGACCAACGGTGTGTGATGATCAACTAGAGAAGATGAAGATGAAGAAGAGCGTTAGTCGGACTTGGTCGGGCAGTGTATTAGGCCAAGTCGAGCACGCACTGCACAGACATCTGCTTTCGCCGGCTGAGGCAAACACAGGTAAGAACGGTTGACCGACAGTGACGGTGTGTGTCGCGTGCAGGTCGACGGCAGACTGGCACTCACTGATCGGAGCATCGGTCTGCAGACTGCATCGTCCCGTGTAGGTGGCACTCGAGTGCTCTCGCACACCGCGCAAGAGAACTCACTCACTCACTCACTGCACAGGTAAGTCAGAGGGCACGCACACCACACTGCGGATCGTGCTTTGTGGCGCGAGATTGAGTTTGCGTTCGAAACGTTCGAAAAGTCTAAGCGCGCTCGGTTCAGGTTCGTTTACGGCAAACAATGGAACTATGACGGGCGAACTCAAACGGAATGCTACGTGAAATGCAATGCATGCGAGATGCTGATGCTGGTGCAACTGGTGGTGGTGGTGGTGGTGATGTTTGATGCTATGGCTACATGGACAGGCTGTGGTGTGACTATGACTGAGTGGTTACATATTCAAATACTGGACGGATGGATGCATGTGGACAGAGATGGATGCTTGAAACAATGAATTGTGCTCTGCCACAGGAAACAGGGTGACACAGCCGAGAGTGATTGCTTTGGCTCGGACATTAGGCACTACCGACACAACCAATCACCGATTGGGCATACTCACTCAGTTACACTTTAGACAGAAGTTGATTTCACGTGGTGCGTTCCAGTGTCCGAATTGAACTGATTTGGGCACGCGTTTCAATTGAGTGGATTGTTCCTTTCGCAAAGTATGCAAATTAAAATTAAATTTATTTAAAATTGATAATAACATTTTTATAATTGTTGCTATTTGTAACACAACCAATAAATTTAGTTTATTTTAAGATTTTGTACACAAATTAATAAATATTTTAACAATTTCAGGTGTTGGATTAAAACTAACAAAGCAATTAACAAAATGACGCAATTTTTAATGAAACAAAAATAATAAATTCAATTAGCTAAATTAGTTGAATGTGACAATTGCCTCAACAATGAATTAATTGTTTCACATAATAGAAAGAAGTGTTTTAAATTGAATTCATCTCAACTCATCACATCTGACTCAACCGGAACTAGCAGAGGAATCACAGTGGCAATCTGGCTATCTGTTTGTGCTAGAACGATTCTCTTTATGAACATGACCAAACAAAGAACTGTTTCTGTATTTGTTTGTGTCGAGTGAGTGCCTTTCGAGTGAGACAGTCGCGGACAGACAAACAAACAACAGGCAGAGGAGAGAGGGTAACAGGTAACAGGTTGATAATTTATGTGTTGCCTGTGAATGTGTGCCTACCGGCAGTACACACACAACACGCAACACCTGCTACGGTAGTCGAGTAGTAGTATTGGGACATAATACCCGTAATCAGAACTATATTATTCCG
Organism: Rhizoglyphus robini; assembly: GCA_023373905.1. Taxonomy (NCBI): domain Eukaryota; kingdom Metazoa; phylum Arthropoda; class Arachnida; order Sarcoptiformes; family Acaridae; genus Rhizoglyphus; species Rhizoglyphus robini. Next base: position 414,449 of record JAKIJQ010000005.1, on the reverse strand, counting down.
AGTGAGGGCGAATCAGATGGAGAGAGAGGACACAATGATGAAAGGATACATAACATTCGGATGGTAGTGCTCGAGATCGAGAGAGGAAACAGAGAGGGCAGAGAAGGGCACAGGGCACACAAGGAATGAAACGATGAGCACAATAGAGCAATTGATTGGCACAATAGCCGTGTAAAGGCATAGACAAACAGTACACTGCTGAACATATGAACAGAATCACATGCATGGCATAGTTCAATCAACTACCTCTCTCACTCACACGCCACTAACAGATGGTCTATTGAGTGTAGAGCAGAGCAGCCAGATTGGAGCATTAAAATGTCCAATCAAATGGGCGTGTGAGCACTGATCGAATTGTGATCCTCATCATCACTCAACCATACTGTACACCACGTAAAAACAAATATTGAGGCACGGAGTGGTGCTACTCTCAAGACGATTGTAAAGGGGTATACGATTTAGTGGTGGAGGTGACCTTGCACTGAGTTTACTTTGTGGGAGGTTGTGTGTGTCGAGGTCTGCTGTTTGTCTCTCTGTGTTTGACTGATCGACTCTAGACCATTTCTCAAGTGCAACACAAAAAGCACACCAGACATGTGCATAATAATAATAACAATAAATAATCGAGTTAGGCACAAGACGCAAACACACACAAACACACACCAGTCGGCATCTTTTCTTTCTTCCTCATCTCATCTGGACGATAATTGAATTTTCATTTCAATTCCCGATTGGAATCTTATTATTATGCAATTATACCGTCCTGTGGTTATTTATGAACATTACATAATACACAGAAAAATAGAAACAACAACAACAACAACAACGGAACGCGATATGCATCTGATATACATTTTAATATGATAATAAGGACGAGACATTCGATATATGAGTAGAGTTGAGAGGTGGTGGGTAGTAACGAGAAGTGAAGAAATTCGGCAAAAAAAAAACAATCCAACTAGGAGGTAGATTTACGTATTCTAAGGTGGGTTAATTGTTTTCTGATGTATGAACACCAATGGGTTTGAACCTGTGTGTAGATGTGAATATGTAGATGATTTAGTGACTGTAATACGAGCATTACTCGACCATAATTGATTCGATCTTATCGTATGGACTAATTGAATATATTATGGATTGTTTGTGTGTGCTTGTGCGAATGGGCTCAATTCGATGCAATGTGATGCAATGTGAGACATATAATGAGTTTATTAAATATTATTTAAATACAACCTGTAACATTAAGTCAACGAGCAAATATTGCTAATATTATTTTGACGCATAGAAATTTTGTTTTTAAAATTAGAATTATTTATAAATGGATAAAGCTTGTCATGAAATATAACATTTCTATGGATTGCTTTACTTTAAACTTGAAGATTTGTTTTTACCTGTTAGAAAGTTCAAACTATAGTTGTAATTTATTTTGGTTGATAATTCTTTAACAGAAAAAATAACCGAAACAAATTGTATCGAAATTGGACACAAATGTAAAGATAATCGATTGCATCGACTGCTCAAGTAGTGCCTAATCCCAAATGGCAAATAATAATTTCAATCTTTAAATTGAGTCAATTTTGTTGTGGAATTGTTCGGTGCACTTGAAAGAATCATTTTCTGTTTTTGAAAGCGGATGCTTTTGATTGGAGAGTTGTTCATTTTGTGCTCTTAGCAAACTACCCTCAGACAGAATTTATTCCCTCAAATGACTGCTTAATTTACCCATCACCGCAAGCTTTTATATTCATCGATTGGTTTGTTCGTCATCATCATATATACGCAGGACTATGAATATAAATTGTCGATTTTGAATGGACCAAAAAGAAGAAGACGAAGGCAGAGAAAGATTGAGATTGAAAGCATATAAGAAGGTGAGTACTTGAGTGCTGCTGCCGAAATTGTTGTGCGTTGTGATGAATGAATGCGTTCGGTGGAGATGTATAATGGCCAATCAGCACTACAAACAACCCAAACCGGTCGCATGCAAATGGATGACCAATGTGGATGCGTTCGGACTCGATCAATAAATAATAATCGATGAGTCGAGCACTACCCTTTGGACCACTCTATACTGCACACAAGCACAGCACAATTATCTCTAACCTTTGACTCGACCAAAACACATCAATAACACAACCATCGTTCCAATAGAGCAACTCAATTCCATAGTTGATTAACTATGAAAGTTCAAGTTTATATGCAGCATCTCGTTCTATGGTCTAAAATTGTCCTCACTTGTGAGTGTTTGTGCAGTGTAGTGTCTTCTCCTAATGGACCATAAGCATGGAACTATTACAAACATATGGAGACATAGGGGACAAGTTAATGATAGCCGATCGATCAGGCCAAATGTGCATGTAATTGATCAATTGAAGATCGAACTCAAATTGCTCGCGACCGCTCGCCACTGTCGATTGCTTTGATCTTTGACCACAGGCTTGACCACAACGTCAAGTTCAATCAATCACCAACCTTTCCCCCTTGCCTTGTGCCAAGTATATTAAAATGTACGATCAATTCGATTCGATTGCCAAACAAAACTGCCCAATGATATGATTGTCCACAAGTGTGCACACATAAACACAAACTGATCAATTGTAATTGTGCTCATTGGGAGTATCATTAAAATCACGATTAACCATTTAAGATTAGGACAAACATTTCTAATTCGATGAAGTGATACAAAAGAAGCAATCAAAATGAATCAAAATGATGCTTTCTTAATAGGCATTAGTCAATTCAAGTTATTATTGATCTTATTATTGACCGTTAAATCGCACTTTTCCTCACCCAACATCATCAAATAAGTCTAATCTTTCACAAATCTACATTGTCCAATGTGTCTAAATCATAAATATTGACAAGTCATTAGGCCAACAAGTATTTAGGTTACACAACAAATAAGAGAAAATGTGTTTAAAAAATTGTTAATTTAATATTTTAACATTTTGTGAATAACAAATAAATATTTTTAAAATTAGAAACCATTTTTGAATCACAATTCAGGACAAGATTCAAAGCATTTGTAATGGATTAGCCATTGGTTGTTGTACCAGTAAATAGAAGACTTTATAATTATACATTTAATACTTAACTAGGCTAGTGCGGAATGAATCGATTTATTAGTACTTCTCTTGTAAAGCGACTAACGATGTTACCCCACTAACCGACAAGTTTCGAGTAAATATGATTTACTATTGACTTGACTCAGTGCCAATGTCAAGTGGAATGTGTGTGTTGGTCGGTAATTAAGGTCAAAGCCGTGTAAATTGCCTTGGCAATTCAATTCTCATTGTAAATTCATAGTGAAGCCACTCGAGACCGAATCAGTTTTGCGTTAAGACCAATCACTCCACATCAAATCAGTGGTTGGTCATCAGGATCATCTGGTGGTGGTGGTGCTGGTGGCCAACCAGTCATTAGAGACATTGTCCCGAATCAAGTCTCCTTGTGATTCATCAAGCTCACCCGAAGCTCACAACTCCTCGAGAGTCCTTGAGAGTCTCATCTTGCCTGTTGTTCTCACTTTGTTGGAATAATATATTTTCAGTGCCGGCATACAATTTTTTCGGCAAATGTGCGTGTGTGCAATTAGTGGAGCATTAATTAGCGAAGATGACTTTACACGGCAATATGGTCTGGGCCTGTAGGCTCGCGTGCCACTTGCCTGTGTCTGTGTGTGTCATGTGCTTTGCGCGCCATTTGCAAATTGCCGCTAAATAATTGGACACGTAATTCAAAGTGGTAAACAGTGGAGAATATGTGCGCCCGAGATGAGTCAACCGAGAGAGTGAGACGCACCATTTGAGCAATAGTCTCACTCAGTCTTGAGCACATTACAATGAGCCCAATTATAACACAAAGTGCACTCTTTGGTTCATCATAATTTTGTTCATTAGCTTCATCATCATCGCCATAATTCAAACAATAAACTTTTGTGCCGTGCGATAGATCATTTATTATCTTTAAAATTTGCAACTCTATGCAAAGGCCAATTTAGCATAATCAACAGCTTTTTGTGAACGTTATAAGGAAAAGTGAACATTGTGTGACGTTGCTGTCGTTGTATACGTTTTACTAAACATTGCCTAAAAGTCGAAGAGGACAAAAGTGTATCGAATGGCGACTATGGCACACAGATAGTCAGACAGACAACAAGAGAACAAAAATATTGTGTCAGACACAGACAACAAAATACAATTTACATTTAAATGGTCCGATTAAAGCTTTATTATTATGCAAAAGTAAATCACGAATTTTGGATGTTTTGTTTGGCAATAATAATAGAAATAAAATGTGCCTTCAACCAAATTGACTTTGGCAGAAGTGAATCGAACAATCGTTTTATTAATATTGCAATAAATTATATTTATTGAATAGAAAAGAAATCAATTTATAATTAAAAACATTTTTCAGCCAATCTATCAAAAAAGAAACAAAGTTCCATCTGGAATTCATAAACAAGAATTAAGTAAAATAAATTTTTAATATAAATTGCCAAACTTTAAAAACTACTAATTGACTTTAGTTTTTATTAATTAAATTACATGTTTAAATAATTAATTTAAAAATACCGTTTCTTTGAGAACGATTACTGGAAATTTGAATACACAAATTATTAATAAACTAAAAAATGCTTCGAAAAATTTAAAACAAAATTCCATTGCGTAAAAATAGAAAGTAGCTCACTTTCCTAGTTGATCATACATTTTGGTTGCACATTTGAAACCTTTCATTTAGCTGTCATATGGCGAGACAGTCTACTTTCATCCTTACACACAGCCAAAACCATTAAGTAAGACAAGTCCAAAATAAAACAATGCACTCGTATGGTATACCAATTAATTATTTGTTCGTATGCGGCACAAAACAAAATTCCTGATCAGATCAGAAGGGGAAAGTCCACTGCATTCGTTTACCCTAGATTCTCTGGGTTGTCAGTCAAGGCGCCAATCCTGTCTATCCCAAAGATAACTAAGTGACTATCCGATTAGATAACAATAATAATAACAAACTTCAAGAAAGTAAAATTGAATTTGCTTTTGAATAAATTTTCAATTTGCACGCTGTCGAGAGGAAGAAAAAAATAGACAAACAAGCAGATCTAATTTTAAAGTCAACTTTAAATTGAGCCGAGCTCGAGCCTATCTGTGCTAATCATGATGGCTGTGTGGACACTTGCACACAGCACACAGACTGAGACAATAATTAAATTATAACGTCATATTATCATTATCTTGTTTATACAGATGCGGATGATAAGGACAAGTGAGGATTGAAGAATGATGAAAGTGAATAATTTGAAGCCTTACAGACGCAAACTCAAATGAGTGGCTATAAATAAAGGATACTGTGCACATGTGAGTGAATGACTTTCATATGGCGCGCTCAGTGAGATGACGAATAAGTGGAGATATAGAAGGCACAGAAGGGGATTGAACGGGCAATGAGAAGGAAGGATGCTAATGATGTGTTCACTGTGTGGACGGATAATGATGCGACCTGCACAACACTCACTGCCATGGTTGCAACCAGTCGGTGAGTGTTGAGCACAGATTAAAATAGAACGAATTAGGTGTGAACCGTAAATTTGAGCAGAGGGACCGAATTGAAAAGGTAAATGAGAGGATGAATATATGTACGAATATACGCATACGAATGTATGAATTATTAATGTTCTTTTACCGGGCTGAACGGAGAGCAACAAGTGCAAGAGCATGCTCGGGCTTGAACTATGATGCTTTTATGAGTGTTGCATCCTAGGATGAAGCTCATTCGTGATGCTATTGTATTCGGTGTGTGTTTGGTGTATGCTTAGTGAGTGCACTGTTTGGTGTGATAGCAAGATCACGGGAGCAGGTTAAATCAAACGAGATTATGACTTTTCCCCTTTTTGACCGTCATGTTTGTGTGTTCTTGTTGTGCCGTGTGTTGTGTGCTCATCCGTTCTGTGATGAAACCGAAATGTGTTGCAAAAGGCAAACTATCTTTTACCGAGATGAAAGCAGAGATCAAGAACAAAAGAGAGCGGCAAACAGTGAAATTCAGCTTTACTAGATCATCAAAAAAGTCATTAAGCAGCCACACACAACTCGGAATCATGAGATGGAGATTTAAATCACAAATATATGAAATATAATATAACAGAAAAAAACTATTATTAAGCAAAGATTAGCACAATTGAATCACAACGGGGAAAGGATTTATTATTGAATTAAACCAAAGGTAGGGACAACAGAGTGAGACTGACAAAACGAGGGGAACTCCATTCATAACAAAAAGGTACAGATAATTGTCTTTTGTCCCGCTGTGGCTGTGCCTAGGGTGGTTGCACTACTGCTCGAGTACGTGATTCAATTGGTTTGCCTTTTTGCTTAGCCTCTCTTTTGTGTTTGTGTTTTGACAGATAATGTAATAATTACCTTTTGGCAAATATTCCCTCAAAAGATAAAGCCACACAGAGCCAAATGATATTCAGTCAACACAGACACACACACAAACAGTCATTAATGCACACATTTGTATGTCTACCTCAAGTGTGACTATCCCTCACAGATCATTTTGTTTTTTCCATTATGCACACAAAATCATATACGTAATAGATTTGTTGGCGATTTAGCACATTTCGTGTACACAACTAAATGAATGTATTTCGTATTATGTTTGTGTGCAAGTCGATTCGATTCGAAAGTAACAAATATATTGTATTTATTAGACTTAAATGATGTTCACACTATTTAATCTTATCACATTCCAAGTGTATTTATTTCATATTCAAAATGATGTATTACATAATAATAAACAAACAAACAAAATATATAATTAAAAATTAAATTGAATTCAAAAATAGACAAACATTTTAATACCATTTTAGTTCCTACATTAAGTTTGGTGATAAAGCAGCATTTAAATATTTTAATGTCTAAAGCTTATTTTTATATTTACCTAATGCAAAAGATTTTCAAATTCAAAAATGTTTTAGTAAATTTAAATAAAACATCTTTCCGGCATGCAAATGTGCATCACTTATCTACTCAATTTTGATCGAGTTGGCGAAGCGAATAAAAATGTTTTAAAGCTTTTAAAGTAATTTTCAATAAAACAATGGCTTGTAAATTTAGTAATATAAAAAATTAAAATGAATATAAAATAATTTTTAAAAAATATTTGTATTAATTATTGACCTTTTAAAATCCTATAGTTGAATGTATTCAATAAGTTGAATGTCTAGACAATTTGTGTCTAAACATTAGCATAGTCAGATCAGAAAATACTGAATCGAGACACATCTATGATCTAATTTAGTCTTGGTTACCTCAATATAAAACTTCTCCTTCAATGTTATTAAACAAGTCTAGATTCGATCAAGGTCCAACATTCGTACCGAAACGTAATCGATGCTGCATTTGTGTTGTCGGAACAATTTATCATAACAATCGATTGTTCGCTTGTGAGTGGTACATTCTTGACCAGAACAGTTCGTGTGAGAGACATCGAACAGACACACAGACACACCGGTAAGTATTACTAAGTAATGATCATAATAAACGGTATCGACTGATTGCAATCAAGGTCAATGGAATGTCATCAATGCAATCGAGTCGAGCTGTACGAGTAGTTGTGCCTTTCACATTGATTCTTCCCAATGCCACCAATGTTGCTTGTTCTCACAAGCGGAATGATGTCTGCCAACAACAAATGTCAATCACGACCCACAATATGCTGATAAGAGGAAGAAAGCGATGATGACAGTCACCAAAGCAGAATACCTCCAACGTCGATCAAATCTATTTAATATATTGGTTAACTCGATTTGGACGATTGATTGATGCAAAGATTATTATTTAAAATATATTAAAATGACTGTTGAATTTAGTTAAAAATAGTTACCTTTCTCACAAAAGAATACATCAATGATTCAATTTTAAAATGAATTGCAAAATTTTTGTAAAAACAAAACAAAACACGATTAGTCCTTATCGCACAAAAAACGATACAAAGAATCAAGGAAATAACGCAAATGTAAAAAGTGAAAAGTCCGGAACACACAAAGCAAAGAATACATTTCCTTGAGGTGTAATCTAACTCGCATTAGAAATGTCATTGACAAATGTCGATCATTACAAGGTGCTTAGATTGGAATCGGTAACAAAGTGGCTTTTACTTGAAATAATGAACAAATTCTGTATAACTCAAACGAAGAATGGCACTTAGAGATAAATTACATTACTGAGCCAAGGCGTGAATGAATAGAAAAGTGCGTTACGCAATGGTACAACTCGAGAATATGCTCGACATTGGGACACTGATTCACAATTCGACAAACAAAAGGGTGTGGAGAGTGCTGAGGAATAATAAAGTAAAGTGTTGAATTATTAAACAATATTGTTGCATTCTATCATAATGTTCTCGAGTGTCATTGAGAAAGTGATGCATTGTGTGATGCGGTTTAGAAATATGAAATATAATTCAACCTAACAGCTTCAATTACTCAAAACTATTAAATGTTAGCTGTCAGATGATAAGAATTATTGTTCGGAAAGCTATGCTCAATTGGTAATATCGTGTTTAATTATAATTGGTAAATTAAACGTTTGCTAAATTACGAAAATGATAAATTTTAATTTTGTAAGAATTGACCTTTTACTACTCGACCAGTTTTTAACGCAGCTTAATTTAAATGTTACAATAAATTTTAAAACTACTAAATCAATTCAAAATCCCAAAACAGTGAAATCAAGCTAATTGCATGCAAACAATTTGTTGTGTTGATTTATGTAATATTGAGTAAAAGTCTTTTGTCTTCAGAAAAGTGTAACAAAACAAAGATAAACGAAGAACAAAGGAATTAACATTTGTGAGGAATGTCGGGACAAAGTGATGCAGATCAACTGGACACACAAAGTGACACACAGGACAAGTGGACAAGTGCAAGTGTTGAGGAATGGAGACTAATTGAGAGTGAGCTTTGTGGCAGGAGACACTTAGACTTACACTTAGGTCAGTTAGACAGACACACATCGAGCTGTGCAGTGCAGTGCATTCGAAATGAGATGTCGAGCAAGTTGTGATTACTTTCTATTATTACTATTAATCGTGCTCATCAAGGTTGTCCCCAGTGTATTTCCCCTCTGTCTCCTTCACAACCATTGCACTACTAACTGTCTACTGTGCACTGTGACACTAACGAGGTGTCTGATGATGCTTGTACACGATGCCTGCGGACAACGGAACGGACTTGTGAGGCGACATTTTAAAGTACATTTCTACTACTTGTTGCATTACAGTCTCCTCTTCCATCACATCATCATCATTCGTCTCTTCTCTAAATGATACAATATAATTATTATTAATTATTATAATTGTGCTTTAACATGTTTAGCCATTGGGCCAATGATGATAATGATGCATGCGGCTATGATGATGAATTAGAACAATTGTTTCTTGGCTTGAAGCAGCACACAATGAACAGACAGATGGAATTTGTCAATGAAACATTTCCGCAATCAACATAATAAACTAGAGCACAAACATTTTAGCTTTTTAAAGTATTATTAATTGATAAGGGTTTGACCTTTTCAACTATAAGATATGACAACTATTAGAAAAACTAAAAATTAGCATTAAGTTATGAATAATTTGGTTAATATTTTAAAGCAAACCAACAATAGAACACTTAAACACTATTATGACATTGACAGTACTTTAGCAATACATTATATGTTACTTAAACTTAATAATAAAAAGTAAAATAAATCAAAGTATATTTAAAAGTTTATGACAGCGTCGAACATCTAACGAGCATCGCCCACATTGGGACACAATCACGGACATTAATCATGCAGCTTACCTATATTTGAACCAATCGGGCAATTAATCATATTCAATGTGGGTGACACATTTTGCATGTTGTCGATGCTGTAAAGTGGACTGTGTGACACATTTGCACATTGGTCAATTGAGTGAATCGAGTGAATCGAGTGAGCCTTATCAGTTGGTCAGTGAGTGAGTGAGAATGTCTCGAGCATAATTCACCACCCAAGGGGGCACTGTCTTATCGAGTGTCACTGGCCATCAATCCACCCACCCACCCACAGTCGCGCCATTCTTCACTTATCCAATTAATGAAGTACGACCCAATTGACCTAGACATCTACGGACATTTGAATGTAATCAAATTGGACCATTGCGAGATAACCAAAATAGAACACACAGCACAGCATCATGCCACATCACATCACACCAGCGCATCCATCTCCATCCAGACCAATTGAATTCATTCATAATGACACACAACACAACAGCACTACACAACTTGACCAATAAATCAACATTCGTCTCATTCTCAGAACAATTCAGTTGCGTGCTCGAACCAACCAACATTGAACGAATTGATCGATTCGAACTGATAATGTCGATCATTAGGGTTGGGTACATTCAACAGGGTTGAACGCAAGTTCAAGTCAATTGCCATTAAACAGAACATTTTCCGTTGCTTTAAAACTACCAATTAGACGAAATGAATTACTTAGCCGTTTGAATGAAATTCTTAATAACAAATTTGTTGAATTTGTTAACTGAGCATTGTTCTTCTCACTCTTGCATAGTCAATCAGATCACTGTATACATTTATTCATTTATATTACACAAATCAGTTAACTGCAAACATCATTATTTTATTGTTTTATTTTACTTAGAGAAAGAGTTAGAAGAAGAAGAAGAAGATAAACGACCTCGATTTATAAAACAATCTTATATTTACGAAATTCGGCTCCTCTTTGTGTGATTTTGGTGTGAAAACAAAATTCCCGTAAAATTAGAGGCATAATAAAGGACTAATAGATTTATACGAATAGTAGAAAAAGAAGGAGAAGAGGCTGGGTCTTTGATCTAACTTTGAAACAAAACAAAACGAAGAAGAACACATACACCAACGTATATAAAAGTACGAGAGATAATAACCGATGGAGAATGGAAATAACACACAGAAAACGGTTACTTTGTGAGCTATAGCCCAAACGAGCACTGTTGTGTTAAGTGTTGGCGCTAATAAACAAGCTTGGTTCTGGCAGGTTAGGGTGTAAGTGGGTCAGTGGCTCCCTTCTGGGATGCATTCAGCCACTTGGCTCAGTAGTGAAACTACTCATGTTGCTAAATGCCTATGATAAAGATGCTAATTTAAGGCCAATTGCATCGGACAGGCATATCCTCTCCTTTACCCGCAGGCCAATGTTCATATATCTTTGCACTGGCATTTTCCATCATGCCTACGTTACTTTCCACTTTTGTTTTAAAAATAAAGACAAGAACAAAAAAAATATTTTTGAAAAAATAGTCAAGCTGTGAGACAATTAAACAAACATTTGTGGCTATTTTGGAGTTTGAAAAAAAATTAAAAGAACACACAAAGATTATTAATCAAAAAATAAATAAGTATTTTTAATATTAGAAGATTTGCCATTTTAAATGGACCATTTACAAAAAAATCCAAGACGATTAAGAAACCAACACTCAATAAAATCGAACCATTTCCGCACAAAATAAAGTCTGATGTAAATGGGTGTAATTGATGTATTGCAATTGATTGATTTTATTTCGACTAACGGATCGAAAGTGATCGATCGAGTGGTGGTCGAAGGAAGAAGTCAAGAAGATAAGTCACGATTTGTCCATTGCACCAATCACTACTATTCCCACCCAAAAATAAATTCAAACACGAAATCTTTTCGCCCTCAACTCAAATAATGAACATCTCAATTGCATGACATGTGTCTACAAGTGGTTTTACGTAGAGCGCGCGAAAGGCTTGTGAAATAACGAAGACAAGTTGTGCAAAAATCAAATTAAAATCGAGATAATAATAATAATAATAAATCAGGCGAAAGTATAGAAAGCTTTAATTTTACCATTTAAAAAAATTAAACAAAAAGAATCGACTCTAACGAAAATAAGTTTTATGTTTGGTGAATTACGAAAAAAGTTAATTTTAAAAATCGTTGAAAATTTACCTTTTACAGACCTGCAATTTAAATTTAAATTTTATAACGCATAAATAATGTTCCATATTCCAAACACGTATGAAATGTTTCATTAAAATTTGAATAGCAAACAATATCAACCAGGGAATTAGGGTTGAATTGATACAATACATTAATGTTACATTTCCAAAGTGACTTTATTTAAAATTCAAATGTATTCAGATAAAAGAGAAGGATATACCCAAAGAAAGCATAAGCTTCGATTGTAAACAGAAGATCGTTTTAAAGTCTAAATAAGCGAAAACATTAGCATAATGGCACATAAAGTGCATTTGTGTGTTTAGTGGCAGTAAAGTGAAGTCTCGAATGTGCCGAGGCAATGTGTCCACCAACTCGAATATGCAAAAACGTAATGAAATTAATGCACAAGCTGCTGCTGTTGCTGCTTGGTGACTGACTGTCCTCCTCCGTTCGAAATGCATTTCACTGCATTACATTAGACAATTAATTAAATGGACATTCATTTGGCCATTGTGGACAAATGGAGTGAACATTCGAGATGGACCAAACTGAAAAGGCATAAAGTGCAAGGTCACAGTGGCCAGACACACTGTCCAGGTATAGTCATCAATGGCCATACAATACATTCAACCCGTGCACCAATTAGCATTCATGCACGCGTGTACGCAGTAAAGCGAGTAGCGCTAACCTCACACATCTCATTCGCACCATTACAATACTAAACTCAATCTGTTATCATCAAATACGTGTGTTCCAATTGTAATGCGAACGCTTGCACACTCACCAGGCCTACATTAGACATCAAATCAAACAAAACATTTTCTCATTGTTAGTAACAAGTTTGTGTAAACTTGATCTACTTTACATGAGAAAATAATAATTATAATTTTGTATAAATAATTAATCTTTGGGAAAAGTTGATAAACAAAGTTATTATATATTCAAAAAAATATTAATTAAAATCACCTTTTTGAAAAAATAATTTTAACAATGAATCAAACAATAATAATAAAACAATAAAACTGTTCATTTGTTGCATCCCAAAGCAAGATAATAATACGATTTTCTCGAAAAGGCTAAAAATAAAAATATATAAATAAAATACCTCACAACAATGAACTAGAACCGAGAGAATTGAGAATAACAGAACCGGAGAATATCTCAACAGGAGTATAATAATAATGCCGTAATAAGTAACAAGAAGAGGAGCACTTACTAATTAATGAATGACGCAGCAAACCAAAGTGATTTATTGTGTGACAAGTTTAACAAGAAGAATTACACCACACAGAACAATGGTCGAGTCATAGAAGAAACAGTTAGAACAATAAGAATGTTGTCACGATTCGAGTAGAATTATCATGTTGATTTATTTAATTAAAAAAAGAATGAAGATTCCAAATTAATTCAATTATAGCATTATTTATTGTGTGCCAAATTGGAGCCAATTTAGCACTGCTCGTAAATCATACTCAATTAATTTGAATAAAGAAATTTATTTTATAACTAATTTAAATTTTAGAAACAAAAATCTTTTGTGAGACAATCTTGGATAATACGAAAACTCCTATTTCTTAACAATAAAAGTACACATTAATTAGTGAATTAACAAATGGTGCATTAATTAATAAATGCCTAATAGAAAATCTAAATATATGCACAGATATTAATTAGCTGCAAATTGGTTGGTAGTTAATAAGAAAGCAAGGTCAGGACTGGTCAAGTGGTATAATTAGAAATGCGTCAGCTTTGACGCCATTAGAGCAACTGTAATCATTTAGTGCACAAAATCATGTTATGGATTATTCAATAATTACGTCTATTACGCTATTTATAGTAGATGAGATTAACATTGCTCGAATATGTATGAACATTAACATTAAAGTTCAACATTTGTTGAGTGAGAAGAATGAGAAATGGGATGAGATGGAGTGAATAGATAATCTTGAAAGTATTGAAATGAGTGCCAATTGAATTAATAGTTCAGTTGGATCACGAATCGATTTAGTCGGATCAATTGAATCAATTTGAATGGGAAAAACTCTTCCAAGGAAATGGAAACTCTAATTTGAATTTAATTAAAAAGTAAAAACAAACAATTGAATCCACAATGCATTCACCTCAAACTTGTTTTGATGAAAGTTGATGTTCTGAAATCGACAGCTTGGAATTGTATTTTAATCTGTGTCCGATAGCACCTCACTCGACTCATCTCGGTTCGGCGAGTCACGAAATGCACTGTGGCATCAATTGTTGACTCGATCGATCGAATTGATCTACAATTGCAATCATTGAACGATCTGAACAGACCCGAGACCGTACAGACAACTAGTTCAATTCAATCAATCCACACTTGAGCACTATCTAGTTTGCCATCTTCACAACAATTCTACAGATAAAGTCACACAAACAATGCAGTGTGTGGTGTATCATCATCATTATTGGGATAAGGTTAGGCACTGTTGAATTGGCGTTTGAAAGTGGTTCAATATCGTGACTGTGCTAATCTGTGTTCGTTCAATGTTTGATTTGTTTGCTTTCTTCATCAGTTCGACCACCAAATCATCCTCCGACCGATGTCGAACATAAATCACGACCACAAGACCCATTTCGTTGCCTCTGCCTCGCACTTCACCTCAATCAGTAATTCTTCTTAGAAGCAACCAAACCAACCTGTCTCGGTCAAGTCGTATATTCATATTTGGCGAACACTCAGTCGCACACAACCATATTGGCGTAAATCCCACTAAATCCTTCTAAACAAGACGCCCAATTTTACAACACTCGTTTTCATTTTCTCAGTAAAAGTCATCATCTGACTTTACGTGATAACGCCCGAACGGGATTAACTCAAAGTCAGCCAAAATTCACTCACCCGCAGGAAACAAAGTGATTATCAATCAAATAGAGTTTGATCACAGCTGGTTTACTTAGTAATACTGGTTTAATTACAATAAAAAAAAAGTCCAATCTATTTTTGAGTTTGATTTTAAAATCATAATTTTATTTTAAAAATAAATATAAATTTTGACAGTGTCAGAAAAATAACAAAAAATGTACTTTAAAAAATTCGCAAACAATCAACAAGTTAGTACTGCAAGCAGCCATTGACTGACAAGTTGATGAGTGTGTAGTGTGAATGCATCGGACGGCATCGAATCAATCAATCACCTGTGAGAAGTCAGCATTATTACCTCTCTAAAAGCTCAATTACCACTCGACCAGCACTCATCACCAACCTTCAAGTCCCGATCGCTAATCTCACACAGACACACACAAAATCAAAGAAGTAACATTTGGACTCTTCTCAGCCAAGCAAATCCTTTCCGTGTCATGATTGCCACATGGAAAAAATGGCAGCAATTCCTGTAATAGCACCAAACCGACAATAATAAGTAAAAAATGCTTAAATCGATAATAAACGGAAAACGGACAAACTCGAAAGTTATGTAACGATCGGTTATTAGTGGGAGAGAGAGGTTTTATATAAAAACGTTATAAGAAGAATGTACCATTTCCTTCAGTCGGTGTTTAATGTTGCTTGACATCGATGTGAGTTGGTCACTAATTTGTGCAAGTTCACCACCTGTCGGACAGTAATGACCGAGTCGGACAGACCATAAATCCAATTAACACCAATCGCAACATGCCAGCTAATGACAACCTTACCATCTAATTAACACGAGTACACCAAAATGAGCTAAAAATGGTTTGCTTTCTTCACTGTTTGGCTATATAATTTAGACTTGCAATATATCACTTCTTGTGAAAGTGGATATTTTCCGGTAAAAATAAAATCAAGGAAAAAGTGAATTAATTTAACGTTACGTTTAATTTTAGATATATAATCGAACGCACTCAATGTAAGTTTCATCAACTAGAGAGAAAATTCGTTGGCTTGAAGATAAAGATTAGATTTGACAAATAAAATGTTGTATCAGTTACTTTGAAAAACTGCAAAGTGTACGAATAATCGTAATCACTCAATTAATGTTCAGAAGTGTAATGAGCAGTGAATTGAGTGTCGCGAGTGTCTTCCTGCTCGCCATCAGTCCGTCTTAATGACCTTTATTACCTTTATTAGCTCACTGTCCGAACATGTCATTAATTACACATTCGAGTACATTAAAACATCCAACAGTGTCGAGTTAGGGTAATGCTTCCATCGGGCGTTTGATCAAAGAAAGTCTCGAGTCTTCAAATAGTCGATCGGTCGTAAATTAAAAGGAGTGAGTGCACATTGACTGAATCGATGCCTCGAACAGACTGAGACTAAGGCAAGTTGCCCATTGACCGACTTTAAATGTGATCCGACAAGCAGTGAGGAGATATCGGAACTGTCGATGAAGTGCCAATAGACCGACGGACGACCGTACGAGTTGAGTAATAATAGGGACAGAGTATGCTAATTAGACATTGAGCGGGAAACAAACTGAAGTTACTAGTAAGAACAAGGGGCGAGCACAAAGAGAGCAATCGATAGTGCCAATGCCACTAGAACACAATCGATACTCTTCCACTATCTGATCTATATTTAGAGTCTTTGTCGGAAACGACATCAGACTTGCTGATGCTCAGTACATTTGTATAGCAGACTAATAAATAAATAAATAAAAGATGCAATAAACTAGCAAACAATAAAACCATCTAAAGCATTTAAAAAGGAAAAAATATATTAATAAATTTATTGAGTCAAAATTTGATTGATTGATCTGATTTGTATGTGATCTAGTTCAGTTGCATTTAATTTTAAATTTAGAATTTATTGATATTTAATTTATTTGACCATTTTTAAAGGAAAAGCAATTCAGAAATTAATCATGTGCCCTAAAATATCTTGAAGCATTTGCCTACTTAATCATAATCAAATTAACATGAAAATTGAGCATGACTCATCATTAACACGAGCCACTGTATCAATTTGCAATTTAGATTATCCAAAGATGTAAAAAATATTAAATCAATAAAATAGAGTTGCACTAAATATAGTTCACCCAACGACCTCTGACTGACATTCTCCGCCAGTCTAATTGCGTTACTATGAAAATTACCTTGCAGAACGGTGCACTTGAGCACCAACGGTTAAATGGTGATGAAAATCTGTTTAGACATACAACCAAAGCTTCATTGAACAAATAAATCAGATCTAAGCATCCGTGTGTTGGGTTTACTGAACATAATGACGAACATTTGATTTGCTAATATAGATTACATTTGCATATAGATGTGCATGCTGATTGGATTGACATTGAAAGGTTGTAAATCAATTGGATGATTGGGCTTATTCGGTGGGCAAATATATATCAATCGGCAAATTATGTAATTTGGACAATTTTGATATTATGTTAATGTCTTTGTGGATAAGTGACCTTTTAAATAGCATAGTTTTGTTCTCAAGAAATTTGAATACTAAATATTTTTGATGAATTAAAGCAAATGTCTGCATTATCAAATGAAATAGACAGATAGTAATATTTGTGGATAACCTACAATCGTGCCACTCAACCAAGTTCAAGTGGAAAGATATCTTTTTATATGTTTTTTGCAAATCTTCTACCTATTCACTCAACATTTTGCATCAATTTGTGTCGCTTGTCTTGAATGCACTACAAAAACACCTAAAGTAAGTACGCTTTGTGCATGCACTCTGTGTTCAAAGCCTAGAATTTATACGATCAATTACTGAGTGTATTGAGAAAGAAGTTGCTTCAAAGAAGTTCCTTTTTGTGCTGTACTTAATGATAGACAATGAAAAGACAGTGCATGACAGTGTGTGTGCTCAAAGTGGTACAAAAAGTACAAACTGGCGCCAAAAAAATTGTGAATAGCAACATTGAATGGCCAAGTGTTTTGTGTTGAAAAGGATAATAAGGCGAAAAGGTGGGTAATTTCGGTATAAATAGTGATGAAAAGCGTAACGATCACCTGTGAGTGCCCAGGAAGAAGTTGGCAGTGAACACATTTGTGACATTGAACAGGGAACATGACCGAGAAGATACACAACAAAACTATGAAACTGTGTCAAGTTCAGAAGTAAACACGAATTAGACATTATAAAGCTGGAGTTACTTCAATTGGATAACTATTTCTTATATTATTTAAAATGGATTTATTTTACCTTTAAATTTTGATCAAAAAACGAAAACGACTTAAAATATTCTCCCACTTGACATATGACCTAAAGGTAATTTGTAAAGCATTGTTAAATGTACATCAACATCATTTCGTAATATATCAAATGAATTGTTTGATTCTTTGAACTCATTTGTTAGCGTCAAACAAAATTGATTTCGCTTTTGACTTTCTATTTTTTGCACCACACAGCAATCAGCAATAGCTGTCTCAACTCTCAACAACATACGAGCAAGTAATCACATCATTAGCAACACAACAAATCATAATGCTAATTATGCGTTTGCACTTGTTGTTGCAGTGGACCTCGCTGCTGGACTTGCTCCAAGCACAGAACATTAGTTGATGACCATTGATATCGTTCCATGGATGTAGATAACGAGTGGTCGTGTTTGTATATTTAGACTGGCCAGGGAGAGAGTAATTCGGTGATCTGAATGATGGGAAGAAGACAATTCCAAAGAGAAAGACTACACACACACACACAAACTCATAAATGGCAAACAAGAACATCTCCTTGTTCGGCTCAACAACAATTGAACTTCAACACCGAATTACCTTGTGAGATGAGTAGAAAAGATAATGTCGTTGCTACTTAAAGTGATGTTTCCTTCAGATTTGATAAAAACTTGTAATTATTTTTGTGAGAATATAAAAAAATATTTTCAGGATTCAATTTGAATCAAATTGACCAGTTAACAAATATCCAAATCTATTCAACAAAAAATCTTTAAAAACAGTAATTGTACAATGTACAATGTACATTCAACCGAAATTAGAAACACTGTATCATTCTTCAATATTATTTGTTTCATTCTTAATTTTAAATTCTACTATCTCTAAGTAATCACTCAATTAATGAGTTGGTTTAATGAGCAGTGAATTGACTGTGTGTCTTCCTGCTTGTAATGAGTCTGCATGCCTTAATGACCTTTATTACTGTCTGAATTTATAATTAATTACACACATTCGAACACACATTAATAGTACATCCAACGATGGTGTGTCTTGTTAGGGGTAAGAAAGGGGCTTCGAGCGAGGGACTGATCAAAGAAAGTTTCTTCTTTCGACTTCCAAAATAGCCGATCGATCGTAAATTAAATGGAGGAGTGAGTGCAGATTGACTCAATCGATCGATGCACTATGGCTTAGTGCTTATTGCCCATTGACCGACTTTAAATGCATCTGATAGGGGCAAGGGAATCATGAGATATGGCAACTGTTGATGAAGTGGCAATAGACAACCAGAAACGAGAAACGGTAATAACAGTGATCAGTACGGTAATTAGTAATCGGAGATATTTATTACTGAGATGATAGATGAGAGAGAAATAAACAATGCCAATGCGAGAGACAATCGATACTTGCAAATAATGCAATATAAAGTCTATATTTAGTTTGGGTATTCATTTATGCCGAAAAAAGTGCTCTACATATGAGATATAATAAATAAAGTAAGCCAATTAATAAATGTAAAACGTCAAAATAAATGAGAATTGATTGCATTAATGATTCATTCTGTTTGTTGTACTGTGATGATCATCCTTTGATGAACCAAATATGATCGATTGTGAGTGCTGAGGAGTATAAAGATGAACTCGAAGAAGAAGGTAGGTGTCTGTGGTAATCTCTTCTCAGGTTGGCAAATAAATCAAACAACACGACGCGATATTTAGATGGATTGGACAAACACAACGAGACAGCTCGGTGTTGTTGTTGTTGTGAGTTGGTGGTGGTTGGTGCTTGTGGTTTGGATTTAATGCTCGAGATTAGGTGATGCTTAGCTCGGGTAATTGTGCCCACAGAGGTACTGCTTTGTTGTGCTTTGACTGATGCTGATACACTCGAGTTGGACAAACATCAAGAGAGAACTGATGAATGTGTTTGTGATGATATAGTGGGTCGAGATGAGCATGTTGATGAGGCGATGATCGAGGCTTGAACAACCATCCAAATGGACATGAGAATCAATGAAGACGATTGTGCTCTGCTCGAGGATAAAGTGTTTAGCAAATGTTAAGCCACTTTAGACACTTGCTAATACATTGCATTAATCTTTAGTCAAATAAATATTAAATTCCACAAAGATTAGAAACAAAAATAAATGAAATTCATTAATAAAAAGTATCTTATTTTAATTTTATAAAACTGTTAAACCTGTAATAAAACAAATAATTCAATTTTAAAAAATTAAATTTAAATTAATTTTTAAAGCCAATTTACCGTTAGTTAAACCAATTTGTGACGCTTGTCCTTACTATTATTACTATGTAAACAAAAACAACAATTTCAAGTACGGTGTCGGTGTGCACCAAACTTATTTATTCTAAAAATGACCTTTTAAACAGTCAAATCACATAAACTGGCTTGTTGTTGTTGTTATCGACGATGATACAGAACAAAAACACTTGATAGTAAAGAATTGAGAAAAATAGCACAGAAACTAAACAATAAATCCAGTAAATTGTGTTTAACATTGAAAAGACGTTCTGTTTTGTGTTGTTCTGATTGAAAAGCAAAAAGAAGGTAACCGTTACTAAATGGAGTCGATTCGTGCAGTTGCTCTTTCAGCGCCCAGGAAGAAGTTGCCAACTGAGAGAGCGCTTCAATTGACCAAAACAAATCAAAGATTAACGAAATTGTGTCAAGTTCACTAGAGAATTTCATTGAAAAAAGTTAGGTTTAATTCACCAAAATAAAATTATTTTTCAAGACCTTTTTTTACTGAAGCACACATTGAATAATCTCATTTGTTCAAACCAAATTTGGATAACGATAATTGATTCTTGTCATTTTCTATTTATATGCAGTAATTATCCAATCGCACACTTAACCCAGAACGTGAACGAGCAATCACATCACACGCAACAAATCATAATGCTAATTATGCGTTTGCACTTGTGCACTCGCGAGTTGTGTGCTGCCGGACTTGCTTACACAGCAACAGCAGCAACACCAACGTGAACATCATTCCTTGATGACGATTGATATCGTTCCATATAAAGTGTATAACGAGACTGTCGTGTTTGTATATTTAGACTCAACCGGCGACTGGAGTAATTCGGTGATCTGAATGATGGGAAGAGGACAATTCCAACGAGAAAGAGTACACACACTCTGATGGCTAACAAGAAGAACATCTCCTTGTTCTGCTCAACAATTGAACTTCATCACCGAATTACCTTGTGAGATGAGTGGAAAAGATAATGTCCAAGCTACTAAAAGCATTTTCCTTTGGGAATTTGAAGAAATACGAAAGACTTTCCAGAGAAAATTGTTACGATTTGGACGGAATTGGTAGTAAAATTTTGGCAAAATTTATAAAAATAACCCTTTCAAGACTACCTTCACTTCATCAACTCATTTAGGGAAATATTGAAATATCCATATAAAATAACCAATAAAATAAGAAGCTTTCAAAAGTGCATCAAGCCATGTTCAAGGTCGTTGTCCTTGGCACAATGAGATGCATCGTCAGCGAGTTTGTCAGGTCAAATGAAGCATGTCAGATGGCAGAGACAAGATAGGACACATTCGAACAATCGACATATTTGCATCGTGTTTCGTTGTCTACTTGTCTACTCTTCTCTTCTGTCATTCTAATAATTTCCTTCATTCAATTAATTTGTCTTCAATTCAATCACTCTCATTCATAAAGTCAATCAAGCAAATCCATTTTGAATAGATAACAAAATAACAAATAAAAAAGTTTATTCATAACATCAAGTAGTGTTTTTAAATTTTATTCATTTTAAAATTATTTTACCGGTCAAATTGAAATATTTTACTATTAGATCACTACAATTAAATTTTAAAATCGAGTTTGAACAAAATTCAAATAAATAAAAATGCAACTTGTTTGCTTTAGGCACCACCGAGATTCGAACTCGGGATCTCCTGTTTACTAGACAGGCGCTTTAACCAACTAAGCCATGGCGCCACTCGATGATCCAACAAAGGTGATTGAGACACTTATCAAGTGACACTTGTAATTGCACTTACGTTGCACGAGATCAGCAGATTTGTAATAATAAATTCAGATAAATTTTATGAGTGTGGATGATGATGAGCAGATTAAACACTTAAAACTGTACACACCTGTCAATAAACAGTCCTTACACCAATCAACTCTAAAAGAAATGTCGGCTAGTTAAACAAATTGGCCAAAATTAACTTAACAAATCTAATTGTGTAATTAATAATTAAATTATTATTATTATCTAAATTAAAAAACAACAACCCGAAATTCTAGGTCAACAATTTTCATGGTACATGATTAATTAATTAACTAATTAACATTGCATCAATTTGTGCACAAATTAATTAGGCAACATTCCTGTTTGCATTAATTAGTCAATTGGACACGGCTGGTCAGACGAGTTTTGCTAGTTTGTAAATCAACTTCTGATTTAAAAAAGAAGAAGTGTGATGATTTCGGCATTTTAATAATCAAATTTAAACAGATAATTTTGATTTAGATGAATTTTACCTTTAGATTACGATCAAATAGCAGATATAATATTGATCAAATTAATCACACAATGAATCAAATCAATCGACAATTGATCAATTCTATATCATTCAAAATATGTACCATAAAAAATAAACACTTTGATCATTTCTACAGAAAAACAGTCCATTTCGTGACTGTACTAAACTTGTTGAAGTGCACTCGTATTTAGGCTTTCAACCCTTCGATTGGACACACGGAAATAAGTCACGAGTTGAGCATCAGGTTTTATGATATTTTATAAAGTTTGTCTGAATGTTTTATATATTTGGAAAGTGGTAAACTTAAAGATCAGTCCATAAAAATTTGCTCAAGTTAAATGCACATATTTCAAATTGTATTTATTAGAGAAATTGTTAAAAATAACCTAATAATTTTTAAACAATGATAACTAGGTGTTGTGTTTCGATAATTGGACGAATTGATGGTTTTGCGAAGTGTGCAAAGAAACCTTTGGCGCATTGTTTCACTAACGAGTGGTGTCTGTGTGTCTGTGTGAGGGCGTCATCGAAGACAATCAATCGATAGCTCGTTGGTGCTGTGCCAAGTGCTATATTTAGATTTACACTAGACACTAGATCGTAATGGATTTAACCGTTGCCGGTTGTTGGTTGTCCTGTGAAATAAATAGTGCAATTTGAGTTAAAGGTGAACCAGTTGCTGAAATAAATAGTAAAGAAATGTGCACAATTAAATGTGAATAGATCAAAGTGAGTTAATGAAGTGACCAGTTGGGAGATAAACATGTGAATTGAATGCTATCGCACTTGGATCTAACCTCGTTCAATAACAAACAAACTAATCTTGTTAGGAGACATTAGCCAAATGGGACTTCACTCGTGTTGTGTTGTGTTGTGTCTAGTGTTCTTGTCCACTCAGTCCAACTGAGACAAACAAGGAAACCTCAACTGTAACAATCGAGTGTAACACGGTCAGGAGGATTGTTCGAATGGAGATGACAGATCTGATCGACAGTGGACAGACGAACGAGGACGAGTTTGGTCAGGCAAAAACGACGATGAGTGACATTGACACTCGAACCAATCGATAATAAGCTGAGACAAATCAAATGACCAAGAATTACAGTCGGAAAATATAATTTTCTTACGAGAACGGAAGAGGTTTATGTGAAAATAATAATAATTTGAGAATTTCAATAAGATTTTTTTCTTGATTTGATTTTCACATGCCATGGTACAATTCAGCCATTATTTGATATAGCGCCATCTTGTGAATTAATCAAAATTATTAAAACAAAAAATTACCTAACATAATGTAGTATATTTATAAATCAGATTAACTACCAACTAAGGAGGCACTTGAATGCATCTACAATGCGATCGAGACACACACAAGGCCAAGAGTTGAGCGATCAAGTGAATCAATGTGAGTTCATCTCATTTGGCTGCATCAAATCAAACAGTGAAATATTGCAGTCATTAGGCTATCGGTTGGTCAGTGCGCCCCCAGGCCTAATCCATCTCGGTTCACTATATTTAGATCAACTCGCCACTTTCCAGTTCACTTTGCTCATTACGCCATAATTGTGATGGGCTACTGCACTGAGCCAATGCAAATTGCATCCACAAACAGATCAAACTGTCCAACTGTCGAACGGTTGGGTAAAAACAAACGTTCAATCAGAGAGTCAAATGAGTCTAAAGAAATTTGAAAATATATTTCTAGTGCACAGAAAGTAAAACAGTTCGCACAATTTGGCTTTTTTCCAAAATTGATTATT
This sequence comes from Rhizoglyphus robini, assembly GCA_023373905.1. Classification (NCBI taxonomy): domain Eukaryota; kingdom Metazoa; phylum Arthropoda; class Arachnida; order Sarcoptiformes; family Acaridae; genus Rhizoglyphus; species Rhizoglyphus robini. The sequence continues at coordinate 390,067 of JAKIJQ010000005.1, read as the reverse complement.
TGTTTGCTTAAAATATATAAATTGAATATTTCATGGACTAAATGGTTAATCGATGGTAATAAATTAAACAAAACGTTCATGTGGTGAAATTATGAAAGTGATTTTTTCGCAATTTAATATTTTGTGGTTTCAGTAATATTGAGAAACTCAATATGATTGATAGTATTATTATTAATATGTTTTCATTTATTGCATATTGAATAAAAGATGATGAAATATACAAATTGAGTTTTAGAAATAGAAAACAAATTTTGAAATGTGGCTACAGGTGATCCTTTACTAAAAGACTACTATTTTTGTAAATATATTAAACTGAAAGATAATGAAATGATACATGACATTCGAATTTACTTTAGGGTCGATTGAGGAAAGAGGAAACGACAAACAGATAAGGCAAACAATGATCAACACAATGGAGCAACTGATTCAATGTTCAATACAATAAATTCCATATATGAACAGAATTGTGCGGGTCAATCAACTCCGAACAGATGGTTTATTGGAGAAATGGAAAAAGATTGAAACATAAAAATTGTCCAATCGAATCGTCAACTCACTCAACCATTAAACATACTACACACATAAAGAACAAACATTATGGTTCTGCTTGCTACTCATCAAAAGGCACTTTTCTTGGTTAATTTATACGACCCATCGAAATTGCTTGTTCTCTAATGACTGCTAATTCACTCATCACCGGAAGGTTTTATTCATCGATTGGTTGGTCGTCACAAGTACGAATGAAGCTATGAATATAAATTGGCGATTTTGAATAATAATGAAGGAAGAAGGGTTGAGATTGAAGGGGGATTAACAATTGAGTGTTACTTACTATTGTGAACATAAAGTGAAAATAAATAATTATGAGTATGAAACTTTAATTAAACGGTTTAAAATTCAAAAATAAACAGGAAATTAATAATTTGAAACTATAAAAGATAATCCTAAATATTAGTAATTGATTACCTATTTAATGTTGGTTTTAAAGAGTTTATAATTATTATTACTTATTTATTAGTACTCTTGTAAAGCGACTAACGATGTTACCCCACAAACCAACAAGTTTCGAGTAAATCATACAGACTGAATTCAGTGCCATGTTAAGTGGAATGTGTGTTTGGTGATAATTAAGGTCAAAGCCGTGTAAATTGCCTTGGCAATTCAATTCTCATTGTAAATTCATAGTCAAGCCACTCGAGACCGAATTAGTTTTGCGTTAAGACCAATCACTCCACATCAAATCAGTGGTTAATCATCAGAAGTAGATTATCTGGTGGTGGTGGTTGCCAACCAGTCATTAAAGACTTTGTCCTTGATTCATCAAGCTCGAAAGAAAAATATTTATTTTGGCTAAATGAATTAAAGATACCGGTAAACAGTGGTTAATGATTGATTTTCCTAGAACTTGTTGTTTTTGAAAATAATTATTTTATTTTTATTATCCAATGACTTTTAACTAATTTTCCTGGCGTCATGTTCGATAAACTTTAGTTTTCGAAAATTGTCTACAAAACCTAAAATTTCTATCTGAAATGTGTCATTGGAGGCCAAAATGGGACCACTTCTTTCTTATTACCAGTCAACATACGATGAGCCAGTTGAGATGCCAGTCACCACTGCTGATCCACCGGATGCGCCAGTCCCCACTGGTGATCCACCTGATACGCAAGTCCCCACTGGTGATCTGCCTGATGCGCCAGTTGTGATGCCAGTCACTCCTCCTGATGCGGCCGTGCTCGCAACTTTTCTGTGTCCTTTTCAAGAACACCAAAGACTGCCTCCATCGAAGTGCCCTTTCAGTCACGGGTTCCCTCCACCCTCACTTAATCGTCATCTGCGCCCAATTCCTCTGCGTTTCTGCATCGACTTTCTACTGAGCAAATGTACTTCAGGCAAACTCGAACGACTTTATCCTGGTCAGATTGTCAAGTGTGAGTTTGGGTTTCATCCAAGCCAACAAGATTTCATTGATCCAGAACAGTTTGTGCCATTTATGACCGAAGCCATCCTTGGCAAGTCCATCGAGTACCGAAACGAGTTGGTTCAACCACATGAGAATGTGGAATGTGCCATTTGCATCAATCCTATTCCCACCTTGTCATCACCAACCAATGGTAATCTATTTGATCAATTCTCTAAATTCACACTTAATTTTGTCCAGGTTGTGCTCTACATGGACTACTCGAAAACTGTAGCCACAAGTTCTGCAGCAAATGCATTCTTGACTGGCGAACTAATCAGCAAACTCTGGATGGTCCTCCCCATGGTACTAAATTTTTTTGTCCCAACTGTCGTGAACCATCCTCGCGGATAATGCTTTGGCCTGTGCATTGCCAGTCTGTCTACGGCTATTGGCTGCAGAAAAAATTATTCAAGATTTATTTGCGTTCATGTACTGCAGTCTGTGTCAAAGAGATTCAGGAGGCAACAGAAACTCACTTGATTGAGCTTAGGTTCGAAAACCGTTTCGAAAGAATTTCACGCAGTTCATTCAGACCTGTAAATGACAACCAAACTGTCCCACCGATAAAGACCCCAAACCCAGGCAGCAGCTCTGCTCAATCTCAACTTCAAGTCCCACTGGACCCGAATGTGCTCACAAAGTTTCGATGCCTTTTCCAGCATCAAGACAGACCTCCTTACTGTTCGCTTCAATCGACCTGTCCTTTTGGTCATCATGATCCTGATATAGATGCCACCAATGTTCTTAGGTCACTTCTGCAGTGTTTTTGTTTAGAATTTCTACTGAACAAGTGTGTCTCAACCAAACTCGAACGATTCAATCGGGGCGAAATGGTCAAGTGTGACTCCGGCTTCCATCCCAGTCCAAAGGAATTGCTTGAACCAGAAAATTTTGCCCGACAAGTGGCCTCTGCTGTACATGGATTCGGTGCTCTTAATTATCTGTTCAAACATCTTGGCTGTGCCGGATGTTCAAAACGAATTCCCACTATGTGGTATGAAATGCAATCAAGAAATGGTATTTCAATTTATATTTGTCTCAACCTTTAATTCACTTTATTCCTCCAACAGATGACAGTCAAGTGGGCCTTCTCGAAAACTGTGTCCACTGCATCTGTTTTGACTGCATCTGGAAGTGGAACACCAGAATAACATCTCTAAATAAACATTTCGATGACTTTCACTGTGCCATGTGTGACACTACTTCCAGTCGTATTATGCTGTGGCCAGCCCCGGTGCAATCGCCTTCCTTCAGGGCACATCTCTTCAAGCTACAAAAGGAGTGTTTTGGTCTTCTGGTCGGCCCTCGCACCAAAGTTGTCATCAAGCAGGTCAATGACGATGACGTTCATGATGACGAGAACATTATGCAATACATGGAATATATGATCGAGATTAATGGTCTCACCTGTCGTGGAAACATACTGAACGCCGAATAACTTGCTAAATTAATATTTGATTATTAAATACTTCTTGTTAATTTTAGTTTATTTTTCCATGTAATATGCACAATCACAGTGATGTGTAATGAAAAACAGTTCATAAGTTATTGTTCAGCCAATGTGCAAATTCAAAATTTAAAACAGACCGGATTTCAATCTCTTTAATTTACTTATTATTTCAGTTGTTCGCCTCACCAAGATAATGATTGTCTTATTTTATTAACATTTAATTTATTGTATTTCAAAAAGATAATTAACAATTTTTAATGATCATAAAATTTAATTTCAGTTTCAAGAATTCAATTATTCCACCATAAAAATATTGAGCCAAACATTTTAATTTAATTTAATATATTTCAATTCAAACTCCCAACTATTGTTAAGATCAGGTAAGAATTTTAATAAAACGCATTTATTTTGACCTTTTTGAAAACTTTAGCTTTGAAAATCATCAAGACCATGCATCGAATAATAAAATCAATCATCAAATTCATGCCAACTCTTCTGCTCTCGTATGTGTCACTGTGTTATAATCACTTTGATGCCATTTGGGATTGTCCACCTCCAATTCAATCAATATCTTCACTATCAAAATATCGCAAAAAGCTAACAATTTCAAACAAAAGCAAACACAAATATTATCTGTTTGGATTGTTTGTGGTTTTGTGGTATTTCGTGGATAATGTCTATGCGTTACACACGAACAATTACCAGTACTTTACACAACCAATGCCCGAAATGTTGACTCACAAAATGTATCCACGTTCATTTTGGTATAAAAGTGACTTTCTCTGCACGATTTTGGTAGCTTGCTCGGTGGTCATTTATTACTCTTTGCTCGGGGAAGATTGGCTCGACGACAAATATCAAATGTATTTGATTCAAAGTTTCAAAAGTACGAAATCATATAAATTAATTATTGATAGTAAAGTTTGAAACAAAAATAATTCAAGAAAAATTATAGAGACCAGGAAAATGAATAAAAAGGCATTGAAATACTTTATGCTCTCAACAATTGTATTCTTCGAGCCATATTTTCTGTTTCAATTTTGGTGTAAACCAGAGCGCAATGTCCGTCATTACTATTTGGCTCTTTATGTCATTGCTTTAGTTCTTCATTGTGCTTTCGGTAAGCAAAATCATCAAATGCATAAAAACAAACAATTAACTTTGCCATTATTCACAGCAATAATGTTCTTAATGTTTCACTTTTACGCTGCGACCCAATATATAATAATTAAACAGAATTACTTAATTGAAAGAATGACAAATCTATCGAATCGAATCAAACAAAACAATTATTCAATTAAAAATAGAACTAATTTTTTAAAAAGAGTTAATCAACGGTTTGTGCAAATCAACACTAAGTTGGCTTTTCATTGCGGCGAAATTGGAGCGTACAATCACTTTTGGAGCATTCATGTGACTTGTCAACTTGTTTGTTGTATCATTTGTGTTGCTTATTTGGCGTACTGTTACATTTTTATCAATGGAACATTCGATCAAACTGTTTACTATATTTTCCTGTCATTGGAGATGGGTGGAATTGTGCTCGCATTGACTGGTCAGGGCTCGAGAGTGGACAGTAATAACAAAATGTTGCATCGAAAAAATGTGGACATTTGTGTTCAGTTGCAGTTGAGGCATCGGACTCGATTGCAACCTCTCAGATTGTTATATGTAAGTAGAGTCAAATTAAAAATTTATGATTACAATTTATTATTTGATTAATACAAAAGATCGAAACCATTGCAACGAATCCAAATTTATCGAAATGTTGCTTTAGATTAAAGAACAATTATCGTTTAGATTCAAGTGCATTTCAAATGGTAATTAAAGCGATAAATTAATAATTGAAATATTTAATTTTATTATTATAATTTAGGCACTTTTCATTTTCACTTCATTATTTTTGGAAATTTGTGAAAGAAAATGAATCATTTGTAAAAAGAAACGATTGTCTGTGTTTGTATTTGCTTATCATTAAAAATATTAAAAATGCCGACAATCTTAAATTTACTCTTCAAATTGCAAGCAAACAATCCACATTGTGTGTCGATTTATCAGACAGCGAGTAAACTGTTAGGACAATTGGAAAGTGCAAAAACAATGATAAAGGAAGAATAGTATGAATATTTTAATGGGCAGTGTTCTGGACAAAGTGTCGGTGCAAACTGACTGGACACATTATGTATTACTGGACAAGTGCAAGTGTTGAGGAATGGAGACTAATTGAAAATAAGCTTTGTAAAATCGAGACACTTAGGTCAGTTACTGAGAAGTGCAGTGCATTCGAAATGAGATGTCGAGCAAGTTGTGATTATTACTTTCTATTATTACTATTAATCGTCCTCATCAAGGTTGTCTCCAATGCATTTGCCCACCACTGGTCATTCACAACCATTCGAGTAATGCTCCAACTGTGCTTTAATATAAAAAAATATAGTGCTCTGACAGTCGAGGGATAATACGTTGTTGAGATACCTCAAGACAACGGAAAAGATGTGTGGCGACATTTTAAAGAAATTATATATTTCAACAAACACACAAATTGCTTCAAGTCCAGAACATTATACAATGATTATTATAATTATGTTTAGCTATTCGGCTTAACTAGAATGACCACTCAGATTAATGTGATAAGATTGTGGGTTAGAACAATTGCTCAGTAGCCATTAACACAATGAGCACCGGTTAAAATGTTACAATTCCTTAAAGAGAGAAATTGGAGTAGAGGAAAATGAAGTTATCAACCATTTTAAACGAAGCAATTAACAAATATAAAGAAAAATTGACCGTTAAGAAACCGTAAACAAAAAATATATTCAACGTTGACCATCATTTAAAATTTTAATAATAAATGTAAACTTAATAAAAACTAGAATAAATCACGCAAACATTAAAGTTTATGACAGCACGAACATCTATCCACCCACGCCCACATTGGGACACAAACGGACATTAATCATACAAAGTATTAGAACGAATGTAGCAATGAATCATAATATTAAATGTAGGTGACACTTAGTGTGACACATTTGTTGATGGATGTGTAATGTACTGAGTGCTCTCAATTGAACCATCAATGTGACAACATGCACATTTGCATATTGCACAATCTAATTTACTGTCCGTGATAAGTTCAATTTGAGATAGAATCTGTCTGTCTGTGAATTCATAATTCACCACCCAATTGGTCGTGTCTTATCGGACTGTCACTGCACTCGCCATCATTACACCCTCCAGTCACTTAGGCCACTTGTCAAATGAAGTGCAAACTCAATTGACCTAGACATTTGAATGCAATCAGATTGGTAGATAAGCAAAACTGCAGTGTCGCACCGTATCATATCATACATGATTCATACTTTGTAAATTAAATCACCGAATTAATTTCAATTGAATTCGCTTAAAGTTGTTGAAATAGTGCTTTGTAGTACTGTCTTTTGTGGACGGCGCACCGATCGAAGCGTGTTGTGTGGTGTAGTTTTCCTGTTCCGTTTCACTTGAGGTGAGAGCTTTTGTGCAAGCAAGTCGCTTAGTGTTTTCTTTGTGTCAATTAAATATCTTTGTGAGTCGAATCACTTTGTGCTCGACTATCTGGTCTGTGTGTCTCAGTGCAACACGTTATCAGGCACGATTCAAAATGGAGCTGGTAAATTCTGCGATGAATCTGGGTTTTGGATGGATCTCGCCTATTCTGTCTACCCCAAACTTGGTGTCTGGCTGTGTGCTTGGTGGACTGATTGTGGCCTGTACGATGAATGTCCGTTCGTGGCTTGAAAAGAAGCGTACTTCCCGGATGATGATGATGTCACGTGGTGCTTCAGGTCAAATAACGTCTGAAAATACTGTGCCGAAGTATCACCTAAAAATGAAAGAACGAGAGGTCCCGCTTCTTTCAGAGATGAATTTTAAGTTGTGGTATTACTGTTTGGAAAGTGCCCTGATTCAGGGTGGCTCGGTGGAGGCTATCCGACGACCGCTGGCCACAGACGATCCTCGAAACCAGGCAGCAAAGAACAAGATCTTTGATTCGGTGAAACAAGCCTACAAATATGAACTGATGTCGGTGACGACTGCGTTTGAAGCAATTGAGCGCCTCAGAGCCAAACTGGACAATGACGACGAGGAGAAGCGTCGCCAAATCGAATACCAAATAAAAGGAATGAAGCTGACCAGTGCCAGCAAAATCGAAGAACATTTAGAAGAAATGGAACTAAAGGTTCAACAATATCGGCAATTAGGTGGTCAGATAAGTGAAAAATCCCATATTCACTACGTGGTGGACACTTTGTCTGGAGATCTGGCATATTTGCGCGACATTCTACTTACCTATGAATCGGTGGAAAAGGTGAAGACTCACCTCCGAATGAAAATTACTGAACTTAGCCAGAACAAAAGTGAGCAGGTGTATGCAGTGCAGGACAAGAGCAGGAAGAAGAGATTTGGACCACACAATCGAAAATGTTATCGCTGTGGTGCCTCGGGAGTCAACTTCCATATTGCGGCTGTCTGTACAGCTGATCAACCACAAAATGTAATTCCCTCTGCCCCGTTTTTGAATGTCAATAAAGATGTTTCTCGCGCTTACTCAGTGAATAACGTTAAGGTTTGGCTTATTGACTCTGGGACCGGGAAAAACTACACCAACGACCAGTCAGAAATCGTGTGGACAGACAAGTCCGAAACATCTTTTGTGTCTCTGGCAGATGGTTCTGTGTGTCGGGTGTACGGATTTGGAAATGTCACGCTACCTTCCGGACTGAAGTTGGAAAAGGTTCGTTTTGCTCCTGAGTTTGATGCCAAACTTATATCGGTTAGCCAGTTGACATCGCAAGGCTACCAGGTCCATTTCGACGACAAGCAAGCCACCGTGTACAAAAACGGTAAAGTGTTCCTCATCGCGAACCGAATAGACGACCTGTACAGATATATCCAACCGTGTGATGCAGTCCTGAGTGTGAAGAAGCCCGATTGGCACAGCAAATTCGGTCACCCTGGCGCTGATAAATTGGCGGATCTGAGAAAGTTGTTTCCTGAACTTGAGATGAAACACCCGGAAAACTGCGAGACCTGCTTGCGAACGAAACTACACCAGCTGCCTTACCGTTCAACCGAGAACCGTGGTTCTGAACCTCTGGAACTTGTCCACACCGATCTATGTGGACAGATGAGAAAAATTGGATTTGATGGAAGTCGATACTTTGTCATATTCGTGGATGACTACTCCAAGTACGTCGAAGTCTTCGTTCTAAAGGGAAAATCATCGGCTGAAGTGGTCGATGCATTCAAAAAATTTAAGACCCGATTTGAGAACGAACTGGAGAGGAGAATCAAGAGTGTCCGCAGCGACAACGGCGGAGAATTTGGTGGTTGTTTCTGGGCGTTCCTGTCTGAAGAGGGAATTCAACTCCAGCATTCCGTGCCCTACTGCCACCAACAAAATGGCACTGCTGAGCGAACAATTCAAAAGGTGGTCACCATTGCTAGGGCTTTGATGTTCGACAGTTGTATGCCGGCACGTTACTGGCCATTAGCCCTGAAGACTGCAGTGTACCTTGCTAATCGGTGGCCTCATGATTCGTTGGATGGCCAGATCCCATTCAAAGTGCTCTACCCTCGAAAGGATGATGGCATCAAGAAGTTGCACGTGTTTGGATCAGCAGCCTATCGCTGGATTCACCACGAGAAGAATTTGAGAGACAAGTTTGATCCAACTTCGGAGAAGATGGTCTTTGTGGGCTATGCACCCAATGCCGATGCCTATTTGCTGTTGAATCCAGAAACGGGAGACATCATTCCGGAGCGAAATGTGAAGATCATCGATGGAGTGTTCCCGTTCTGTGAGAGAATGGAACGAAATGATGATTGCCAATGCAAAGAGGTTGAAGAATGCAGATCAACATGTGTCTTCCCGGAGGAGTTGTTCACCGAAATTGAGGTAACCATTCCCCAGTCAGGGGGTGAAATGTCTTTATCTGCCCTACCTACGGCATCATCTGGTGGTCATCCAAGCGGTGGAAACGAAGGTGGTGGAAGTGTCCCATCTAGAGACAACAACAAGGCGGACAGTAAAAAGGGCTCCTCTAATGACGACGATGACGACGATGACAATCAAGGTGGTGGATCAAGCGTCTCCACGTCTACTGTCGAGCCTCCGTTAGTCCCACAACCAGTTGTAAATGTACCAAGAGATGAAGAGGTTTCAGTTGGACACACAAAACCGAAGACTGTGTGGTCCCTAGTTGGGAGTGAATTTCAAGAGGAAGTTGTGATACCTACTGAACCACCCGAGGTGGTAGTAAACCCTATCCAGAATGAACCAATCGAGGTGGTAGAAGACCCGGTTCTGAATGATCCACCCGAAGTGGTAATGGACTCAATTCTGAATGATCCTCTCGAGGTGGTAGGGAACCCAATTGAACAACCTGCCGCGTTGCGGAGGTCAGCTCGAAGTAACATCGGAGTCCCACCCGAACGATTCGGAGACTGGGACTATTCTGGACTGGTTGCCGAATTGAAGCATCTTAACGCCAAGGAGGTAAAAGTTCCAGCCACTTATGATGAAGCAATGAGCGACCCGAACTATGCTCACTACTGGCAAGGTGCCACTAATGATGAAATCAAGTCACTGATGGAGCATCAGGTGTTTGATGTAGTCGACGAAGACCCAGTGAAGAAACCAATCACCACCAAGTGGGTGTTTGATATCAAGAAGAAGGCGAATGGTGTGATTGACCGATTCAAGGCTCGACTTGTGGCACGGGGGTTTTGCCAGAAACAAGGCATCGACTACGAACAAACCTTCTCGCCGGTGGTCTCTTTTGCGTCAATTCGATTACTATTGACTATCGCCGGTTTACTCAAACTCCATGTCCATCAAGTGGACATCAAAACGGCTTTTCTCAATGGAGACATCGACAAGGAGATTTATGTTAAGCCACCACCTGGATATGCTGAGCCTGGCAAAGTGTGGAAATTGTGGAAATCTCTGTATGGTCTGAAGCAGGCGCCTAAGTGTTGGTTCGAGAAGATGAACTCTTTCCTCGGCAAAATGGGCTTCTATCCTACCAAGTCAGAGCGATGCATTTACGTGCGAAGAGAAGGCTCGAAGGTCAGCTACATCCTTGTCTACGTGGATGACATTCTGATTCTCACGGAAGATCTCGAAACGATGGAAGAAATCAAGAATCAGCTAAAGAAACTACTGGAGGTACGAGATCTGGGACAAATCGGACGGTTTCTCGGCGTCGATTTTGAAAGAAGTCAAGATTGGGAACATCTATCTCTGTCACAGGAGATGTACATCGAGGATTTGACTGAACGGTTTGGCATTTCGGATGCGAAGCTGACCAACTCATTGCCATCACTCGACAACATCGACTTGACCCAGGACCCAGTTGACGAGTCAGTACCAGTGAGAAGCATCATCGGTGGGCTTCTGTTCATTGCGAACATGACTAGACCTGACATCTCATCAGTGGTCAGTTTACTATCAAGACACCTGCATCGCCCAAGCCATAGGTTATTCAAGTTCTGTAAGAAGGTACTAAACTACGTTCGATCGACCAAACACAAGCATCTTCATCTCGGGAGGATGGATGGATCTAACCTATTGGCTTATGTCGATGCTAACTTTGCGCCAAATGGAGACCGGAAATCTCAGTCAGGAGCACTGTTTCGACTGGGTGGCAGCTCAGTGCACTGGTTTAGCAAAAAGCAGAAGACGGTGAGCACCTCGACCACCGAGGCCGAGTATATCGCACTGGCGGCAGCAACCAACGAGGTCTTGTGGTTGCAGAATTTAATGGAGGAATTGTCCATTCCGGTGTCGTATCCAACGGTGATCTACGAGGACAACCAACCGACCATGCAAGTTGCCACGAATCAAAAGAACAATTCTATGGCAAAACACATAGACACGAAGCTACACGCGTTGAAGGACTATATCCTGAAAGGTTACGTCGATGTGAACTGGACTGGAACCGAATCTCAACTCGCGGATGGTTTGACAAAGACGAAGAGCGCCTCCCGAGATGCGGACAAACTTCTGGGACTTCCTAATCTGACAGTACCAAAGCAGGGGGTGTGTTGAAATAGTGCTTTGTAGTACTGTCTTTTGTGGACGGCGCACCGATCGAAGCGTGTTGTGTGGTGTAGTTTTCCTGTTCCGTTTCACTTGATGTGAGAGCTTTGTGCAAGCAAGTCGCTTAGTGTTTTCTTTGTGTCAATAAAATATCTTTGTGAGTCGAATCACTTTGTGCTCGACTATCTGGTCTGTGTGTCTCAGTGCAACAAAAGTGACATAAATGCTTCTGTTAATCTAATTTGTCCTGCCTTACGACTTTTATCTTTAATTAAAAGATACTATTAAACTAATCGTTCAGTTACATCAATTGAAATTGTAGCAAAATCAGTCAAACCGAAATCTGCATTTCCGTACAAGCAGCACACAGTTTGATTAGTTGTAATTGATGTATTGAAATTGATTGATTTTGTCCAAATCGAAAGTGATCGATCGATGGAAGGAAGCCAACATGCAGAGAGATAAGTCACGACTTGCATTAATCTACATTCATTCCCATCGCCCTTCCAAAAATAAATTCAAACACATTCAAACTTCTGCCCTCAACAAATATAACATCTCAATTAAGACATGCAAACAAGTTGTCTTGTGAAAATTATGAAAATTTAAATATAGTTTTGTTTGTTTAATATAGAGAAAGCGTTCCTATGTTTTTAGAAATAGTGTTGCCATTTTAACATGAAAATGTGAGGTAAAAAGCTTATTAAAAATATTAAAAATGTAAAGATTTAGCCATCTAAAAATGGTAGAAGCGTAAGATCTGTAAAGAGACATATGATAAATTAGACGTGTGTTTAGACAGTAAAGTGAGTCTGAATGTGTCCACCAACTCGAATATGCAAACGAAATGAAATGAATGTACAGTTGCTGGTGTCTGACTGTCCTCCTCCTCCTACTTCGTTCAAAAGGCACATTGCACTACATTGGACAATTAATAAAATGAACATTCCATTGTGGACAAATGGAGTGAACATTCGAATGTGGACCGAACAAGCAAGGTGCAAGGCCACACAGTCCAGGTATAGACATCAATAACGGAACAATGCGTACATTAACGGACAGGACAATTAACATTGAGCAATATGCAAAATCGAGTAGTTAACCTCACAGTCTTATTTGCATTAATAATAACAATAATAATAGACTCCATCTATTATCAAATGTTGCGTGTTACAATTTTTGTTTTGTTTAATTTTTATAATACATTTATGAACTTACACTTTCACAATTTAATAATATCCATAAGTTTTGCATAACTTGTTGATTGTAAGAAAAGTCCAATTTATCGTTTAAAACTTGATAGACATATTAAAACGAGTTAGTTAACTAAAACGCAGTTTTACTAATAAAATTTCCCTTTTAAAGATGACAAAAAATAGTTATTTCAATTACAAAAATATGAAAATAATGATTAATTAGTTAATTAACGAATATTATTAATTAACAAATGCGCAACATCTAAATATATGCACAGATTAATTAGCTGCAAATTGTTCATACTTAATAATAGAAATAAGAAAGCAAGGTCGAGTGTGGTATAATTAGAAATGCGTCAGCTTTGACGCCATTAGACGAGCACTAATCATTTAGTGCACAAAAATCATGTTATGGATTATTCAATCATTACATCTATTAGGCTATTTATAGTAGATGGGATTCAAAGAAAAATAAAAGTGGCTAAGATGGAATTAATTGATAAGTTTGTAAACATTGAATTTATTAATTGAATTATTTAAAGAATCGATTTAGTAAATTAAATTGAATTTTTAACCTTTTGAAAGTGTGTTGCTTAATCTGGAATTGCAATTATCTTAAACTTTATAAAATTAAATTAAATAATAATTAAATAGAATTAAAAAATTAAATTAAATAGTAATTAAACAAACAAAAGTAAACCAAAAAGTCAATTAGAAAGTTGATTCTTCAAATTGATTGCACCTCATCTGCTTTGGTCTAGTCACGAAATGCACTGTGGCATCAATTGTTGACTCGATCGATCGAATTGATGTACAATCATTGAATGATCAGTGTGAACAGACCAGAGACCGTACAGACAACTAGTTCAATTCAATCAATCCACACTTGAGCACTATCTAGTTTACCATCTTCACAACAATTCTACAGATCAAGTCACACACACAGTACAGTGTGGTGTAGTGTCATCATCATTATTTGGATAAGGTTAGGAACTGTTGATTGCTTCCCAGTCCGAAAGTGGTTCAATTTCGTGACTGTGCTAATCTTGTTGGTCCAATGTTTGATTTGTCTGCTTTCATCACCACTCGACCACCAAATCAAACTGCAGTCGAACATAAATCACGACCAATCAAGACCCATTTCATTGCCTGTACTCACTTCAGCTCAATCACTTCTTCTCGAAACCAAACATACGTTCGAATGTACCAACCTGTCATATTCATAATCCAAGTTTATGCCATTTTCATATTAGGCAATTCATTCATTTACAATAGTTACACTTCAAATCTTCCAAATCCTACCAAACAATATGCCCAATTTGACAACACTTGTTTCTACCATAATAATATTTCCAATTTAACAGGAAATATGAGAGAACGCTCAAACGGGATTCAGTAAAAATAATACAATAAAACAAAGTGATCAAACAAGCAATTTATAATTTATTAATTTAAATACGCGTGCAATAATGTTTAGATTTTATATTAAAAAATAAAAGTGTATGCATATTTTACAATCAATTTAATATCAAAAATTATAATTAAAAATTTAATAGCAAAATTACAAAAATATTGACCTTTAACAAAGAAGAGAAATAATTATTCAAATAAACCTCCAAAATGATTGCAAACTCCAATTTAAGATTAAGTTTTATTAATATTCATAATTACAAAATAAAGCAAATGTGAACATGGGAATGTTTGACATTAGATAATCGTAATCCGTGAATATTGAAAGGTTAATTATTACAAAAAGAATGTGACAGTACTGTAATGCTGTTATGTGACACAAGTGTAATGCATGACTGATTTCAAACCAATCACAAATCACCTACGACAATGTTGATGAAACAGATGTTGCCAATGTTCATGTAAGTTGTACTGTACTAATGTACGGAAGATGTGTTGACAAATTGTGTGTTGAGTTAGTTGTGTATTGTGTTTAATGTTCGTGTACAAATGTAGAATAACGGCCATGCTTCCACGTGTTATTCAAGTTAATGTCAAACAACTAATTCAAGTACAACAAACCACCGAGTCATCGGGTTCGAAAAATCATAGTAACAAGAACAAGAAGGAATTCATATTAAGCAAGGGAAAATGTCTGTTTTTCAAATCAGATATGTTCTTGTTAATATGTTATTAATCTAATCTAATCTAATAAAAAGTAAAATAAAGCCTGTCTGTCTGTAATCGATCTAAAGTAAAATTGGTAGTGACGAAATATCATTGTGATAATAAATAGGCAACGTGTTGATCTATTTAGGGTGTGTGTGTGCATGTTTGCCTATACTAAATATATTCTGGTGTGCATAACTAATGTATAACTAAATGTGGTAATGTTAGGAAATACGTAAACAGAGAAATAATTACTTTTACAAATCAAAAAGATTTTCACCATCGTAGAAGTTGATGAGGGGCTGCTTGGGGTCAGGAGTGGGCTTTGTGGTCGAATCACCCGGATCGACCATTTGAATAGGCAACAAGGCCTGTTCTTCCTTCTTCGGTTGAACATCCTGAGGACCATTTTCGATTTGAAGAATGTGCTTGTGATAATTGGCTCCATTAGTGGCGGGCGGGGCAGCGATCGCTTTTAGATCAGGAGTTCGTACATTGTAGACCCATCCATAGGGCTTGTGGAAGATGAAGTCGTAATGGCGGTCTCCACATGTCTCACAACTGATGTTGTGGGTACACTCATTAGCAGTGTGTCCAGTTTCGAGACATTTGTTGCATAGGCCCAACTCGTTGATGCGTTTTATCTTGTGTGGTGGTGCTTGCATACAGTACTCAATGGAATGGTCTTCTGTGTGGCAAACAACACAATAAGGCAGAGGAGGTAGCGTGTGGGGGGTAGCAACTAGGTTAACATAGTGTTCAGTTTTCAAGAATTGTTCTGATTCTGGATTACTGAAGGCCCAAGCAGTTTCGAATGGCATTTCTTGTCGAACTTTAATTCGCGAAGAAACCACCGGCTGTTCTTCCTTCTTATTTACCATCATTACTTCAATATTGTCCCCGGTGTTTTTTGGGACAATGATTGAGCCAGTTCCACTAAGCCTCATTCCTCCTTGCTTATGTCTTGATTTTGACGAGCGTTTCTGTTCCATACTTTGGCGGTATAGAAGCGGTTCGTTTCTGTAAAAAATAGAAAGAAAATAAAGCATATAAAAAAAATACAAATTCTAACCTTTTTAATAAGTAAAATTTCCCAAATTCCAAAGAAGAATACTCTGGAAACAACTGTTGCCAAAACTTAGAATGTAGATATCCAAAAGTAGATCGCCTTGTGTGAATCAGCTAAGGATTGTGCTTCAAAACGGTTGGCAGTTGTTCAGCCTTGCCAAGGTTAAGTTATCAAATGACATGACACGAGTTCCTAGGTTGAAAATAAAGACTGTAAATGACAGAATGTCTGCGTGGGGTTGAATGTACAGGATAGTAGAGAATTTAGTAGAAGTAGAAAATAAAATACAAATAGTAAAATATACAAATTCTAACCTTTTTTTAATAAATTAAATTTCGAAAATACAAAAAAATATGCAACCACAGTTGTTTGAAGACACAGTGAATATACTTGCGAAAATAATACTGATTTTCAAATGATTTGGTGAGCTTGAGGTTTGAATTGGGTTCCCGACCACGGTTGTGATCAGTGGAGGCGGCGGCGGCGGCGGAAGCGGAGCCAAATCGGGCAAAAGATCGGGCGAATGCTGAAACCAACAATTTTCCTTGGGTAAAACAGCGGCTATATGTCAGAAGTCAGGTATAATTTTGAAATATTCGGCAGAATAAAGATAAGAAAGCCAAACCACACCACAAAGTGGCAAGTCGAAATCGAAAATAAAGTGGAGACCGACACAGCGTGAACACGCAGAAAACTGCTTTATCAAAACAGCAAAACCAACAGCTGATCTTGTCTGAATGTCCATTCACATAAGACGTACTTACAAAAAGGCGGCTATTTGAACAGTTTAACTTGATTTATGGCACAAATTAAAGATAATTACGTTAAAATTTAAATAAATAAAAACATATTTTCAAAACCCTCAACGAGTTATCACTCAACAGTAACAACAGTTTGTCATGTTGATGGGTGAGTGTGAAACGACCAATCAATCACCTGTAAGCACTGAAAGGTTACAATTATTATTATTATTACTTCTCTAAAAGCTCAATTACCACTCAACCACCACCAATCATCGACAACCTTCAAAGTGCTCTTAAAAAGAAGATATACATTCGATTCTTCTCCAACCAAAACTCTTTCCGCGTCATTATGGCCAACACGAGGTGTGAGCACAATTCCTGTAATAGCCACCAAATCGACAATAACAAACAAAAAATGTCTAAATCGATATTAAACGGAGTAACAGAGGAAATAGTTGCCGCAACTGGTTTAGTTGTTGACGAAAGAAGAAGAGATTTGATTTGTGCTTAATCTGGCTTGACATCGATGTGAGTTGGTCACTAATTTGTGCAAGTTCACCACCTGTCGGACAGTAATGACCGAGTCGGACAGACCATAAATCCAATTAACACCAATCGCAACATTCGTCGATAATGACAGCATTACCACCTTCTAATTAATACACTAAATTAAATTTAAAAGGCAAAGGTTGATTTTGAAATGGATTTTTCAAAAATGTTGATTCAGTAAATTGTAAAACTGCAAAGTAATCACTCAATTACTGTTCAGCAGTGTAATGAGCAGTGAATTGAGTGTCGCGAGTGTCTTCCTGCTCGCCATCAGTCCGTCTTAATGACCTTTATTACCTTTATTAGCTCACTGTCCGAACATGTCATTAATTACACATTCGAGCACATTAAAACATCCAACAGTGTCGAGTTAGGGTAATGCTTCCATCGGGCGTTTGATCAAAGAAAGTCTCGAGTCTTCGAATAGTCGATCGGTCGTAAATTAAAAGAAGGAGTGAGTGCACATTGACTAAATCGATGCCCCGAACAGACTGAGACTAAGGCAAGTTGCCCATTGACCGACTTTAAATGTGATCCGACAAGCAGTGAGGAGATATCGGAACTGTCGATGAAGTGCCAATAGACCGACGGACGACCGTACGATTTGGGTAATAATAGAGACCGAGTATGCTAATTAGACATTGAGAAGAGATCACAGAGAACAAAATTGAACGAGCACAAAGAGAGCGATCGATATTGTCAATAGTGCCACTAGAAAACAATTCGATACTCTTGCAACTTACTGATCTATATTTAGAGTCTTTGTCGGAAACGACATCAGACTTGCTTATTCTCAGTACACATTTGTAAAGCAGACTAATAAATAAATAAATAAAAGATGCAATAAACTAGCAAACAATAAAACCATCAAAAACATTTAAAAAGGAAATAAACATAAGTCAAAATTTGATTGATCGACTTGATCTGATTTAGATGTGATCTCGTTTAGTTAATGTTGATTTTAACTTTATCAATCGGCGATCTAATTGACCATTTAAATGAAATAAAAACTATTCAAGATAATAAAAAAAATCAGTAAAATAACAATTTACCAAAATTGTGAAATGAAATAACCAATTTTTAGTTCACCTTAGGTCGACCTCTGACTGACATTCTCCGCCAGTCTAATTGCGTTAATATGAAAATTACCTTGCAAGGTGCACTTTCAGCACCAACGGTTAAATAGTGATGGTAAACTAGTTAGACATACAACCAAAGCTTCATTGAACAAATAAATCAGATCTAAGCATCCGTGTGTTGACTTTGGTCTCTACATATTGATGAACATTTGATTTGCTAATATAGATTACATTTGCATATAGATGTGCAGTATATATTGACATTGAACTTTAAATCAATTCGATGAATGAAGTTGGGTTTGCATAATGTTGTTAAAAAGAAAAGAAACGCTTAATACATTCAAGATTATGCATACAATGTTAACGACTTTATACAATATATGTACATTGATTGAATAAAATTGAATTTTTAATTATTTAATATTTGGAAATGGTGCAACAAGGCGAATTTGATATTTAGTTGGTTGATGGATTGCTCATTGCATGAATGCTCAAGTACAACAAGACTGGTCCTAAAGGAAACAAAGTGTTATTGCAACAATTATGAGTTGATGGTTTGCATTTAATGATCGAGATTAGACAATGCTTAACTCTCTGATAATTGTATTACACAGTGATTTTGTTAAACATTTGTAAACTTTATTTATGTTATTTAAACAATTTAAAAATAACAAAATCATCTTTGGAATGCAATGGAGAAATACAGAGAACTAGCCCTTCAGTTTCTTGTTTTTGATAAATACTAAAAGTTAATTTAAAAATGAAGCCATTGAAATGCTTCACAATGTCTATAACGAATTAATATTTAAATGTGAAAAATAAATAAAAATATTAATAAAAATAAAAATGTTAAACCAAATGTTTAAGGCACCACCGAGATTCGAACTCGGGATCTCCTGTTTACTAGACAGGCGCTTTAACCAACTAAGCCATGGCGCCACTCGATGATGACACAGTGATGAGATGAGCACTTATGAAATGGTCTTCGTAATGCAAGTGGCTGATGCTGTACAAATTGCGATTAATTTTAAGTGTCTCTCTTTATTATGCACAAACACACAGCTATATACTCAATAGTGTGACAACTGGCATGAAAGCTCTAAACTGCGTAATGTAAGCCAGAGAAAAGAAACGAAAGTGGTAATACGTTTGGAATTTTCAAGGTTTTAAAATTAATTCACAATCAAATCAAAAAAGTACAGTTAGTTAAAAAAATAGTGAAATGAAGAAAGGTTAATTAAAACGAGTTAGTTTTGGTTCAGTTAAATTCAAATGATTAATTTATTTAAAAATAACCTATTAGTAATCCAAGTCAAAACCAATTATTTAAATAAGAATAAATTCCATGGCTTAGAAGTAATTCTACATAATAAAATATTAATTTACTTTTAAAAATTCACTTTTAATAAAGATGTAATCTTTTAGAATTTAATAAAATGGAAACTTAAGAATACAATAAGTTTTTTAAATTAAAATAATGAAACTGAGCAATTAAGTAATAAAACAGAGATGAACTTAAAATAATCGATATTGCCCAATGTCGTATGTTGAAAGTGAGTTTCGAAAGAGAGTCGACCCACTGGCATATCACTTCTTTGTATGGCGCTCATGCAAAGTTTCCGTTCTCGTGCAACGGTTCAAATGTAGAGGTACAGTCAAAATGGTATTTTGTGGAATAAGACATTAGTATAAGATGCAAAGCAAATATTGTTTGCTTCATTTGGCAATTCACTTTGACTTGGGCTTGTCTCAGCGCTGGTTATTGTGGCGCCTTTCTCAATAATTCCCCAATCAAAGAATCAACATGAATTCGACCAACAAACACAATCATGCAATGTCATCAGATTTCAACGATATTCCACCCATTACTGAAGAGTCAAGAATATTGGCAAAAATCAAACAAAGTCCAATCCTCCCAGTAGGTCAGTATGGCAACTTGTATATTAGTGTAAACAAACATAAAAATATTTAATGATTTTACTAATTTATCATTTAACATTTCCTCACACTTGATTATCTTTGCATACAGCTACATTGGGTTTTCTTGGCATTGGTGGCTATCGAATTTATCATGCCCAACAACGTGGAGGAATGAAACTTTCAATGTTTCTCATTCACACTCGTCTGGCTGCACAGGGCTTCGGTGTGGCTGTACTGGGAACAATGGTGCTCTACTCGATGGCACAACGAATTTATGATCATGTGATGCACATTGAGAGAGATGAAGATGATTATCATCATCATTATTAAATGCGAATAAAAGCAATCTTACTAGTTAGCAATTGTAATTACTATTAATATAAATGAATAATTAAAATACAATTTCAGTTATTAAAAGTCATAATTAACTCAAAACAGCTTACTAACAAGCTTTTCTTATTAAGGAAATCAAGTTTGGAGATGTGAAAGTAATTATATGACACAATGGAGAATTTTGTACATTTTAATTTAATTAAAGTAGAGTTGCACAATATTGCAATAATAAATTTGCTTTCGTATGCAAAGATTGCACGTGAATTCAAAGCCGAATTCTAAGATTTGCGAGATTTAGCTGAAGATGATCCAGAACTTCCACTAGGGGAACTTGGTTCTTGTGGACCGCGAGGGGAGTTACTTGAAGACCGCGAAGAAGCAGGACTGGAATTCTGCGACTGGTTTGAACCAGAGGTTTGACCACCTCGGTTCTGCTTTGAAGGACTGCCTTGCTCACGAGCCACACCCGTTCCACTATTTACAGGTCCAAGGGCTGAACCATAAGTGGTGACCACAGAAGTGCTGGAGGATGCGCCAGAGGCAGTTCCACGGCCTTGACTGGAGGTGTTGCTAGAGCTCGAAATGGAACGCACAGTGACGCTCGATGATTTGGACAAATTGCCTTTGCCAAACGGTGAAGGTGAAATAGACTGTCGTGCGCTAGGTTGAGATTTCAAAGATTTAAGCTTTAATAGTGCTGTTTCGAGTTGAGATGGTGAGACATGAGGTTGCCATTTCGAATCTCGAGACTGTGGAGCAGCTCGAGAGTTTTGCTTCGAGGCTTGAGTTTGAGTGCCTGGGACTCGAGCTTGAGATGGTGAGATCTGAGGTCGAGATTTTGGGTTTCGAGACTTTGGAGCTCGAGAGTCTTGCTTTGAGACTTGAGTTTGAGTGCCAGAGACTCGAGATTGAGATGATGCAATTGGAGAATGCGATTTCGGATAAACAGGTTGAGATTGTAAAGCATGAGCTCGAGGTTGAAATGGTTGGGCTTGTGAATTCATACCTAAAGACTGCATAAATCGTAGTTTAGCCTGAATAGCTTGAAGTATATTTTCAGGCAGAAGAGACGGACGTCGAGGTCGAGACTGTGATGCTTCAGTTGGACTACCTAATCCTGGACTTTGACTTTCTCGATCATCACGACCATTGCTTTGTCCTTGAGGAGAGTATTGCTCAGGTCCGCCACGAACTTGAATCACAATCGCATCCTCCTCCTCGTGATCGTCGTCGTCCTCATCGTCGTCATAATCGTCTTCAAACTCATCGTACAATGTGCGATATATCGTTGAACCAGTGCCAAGGCTTTCGCTGTCAGATCCACGGCTGCTACTCGAAGGATTCGACGATCCCGGATTTGATTGTCTTCCGCGAAACTGAAGCATGAGCTGAGCATATGTCTCGGGTTCATATTCTGGACTTCTACTGCGACTAGTGGTTTGAGTGCCAATCGTTCTCTGAGATGGGGCACTCGAGCTCGGCAGAAGTCTCCCTTCTCGGAAGCCAGTTCGATTGAGATAAGCCCTCAATAGTCGATGGTCTTGGAACATTTGATAAGCCGCTGGATGGTGGTCCCAGTTGAATGGTGGCCAGGCGAGCAGAAATGAGAACGGGTCTTCAGTACGAGAATTGCCTCCTGATGGAGTGCTCGGAGTTGCCGAATTAACTGGAGAACTGCGTGGGCTCGGAAATGCACTGCTCACACTTGACATGCTTGGACCGACAGAAGTGGTGGAAGAAACATTGCTAGGTGGAGGTACCACCGGACTCATGCTAGTCGATGCTTGTGGCTGTGAATTTGAGTTGCTTCCAGGGGATGGTTGTTGAGCATTGCTCGATGGCCGGCCGGTGGACGGCGATGGACTAAGAGACAATCGATTAGAGACAAATGATACATAAACACAAGACTTACCTGTTGGTTGGTGGATTTTGTGAACCACGTCCAGGAGGGCTTTCAGGGAGACCTGGATTGTCGTCATCGTTGGGATCGTTGCTCATTTCGTTGCCCATTCACGAGTGAGCTCAAATAGAAAATAACTTACTAACAAACTCAAACCAATGACTCATTTTGTTTTCGTGTTAGAGCACAGTGACACGACATTGTTTGGCGTTCGAATTATTGACTGTAGCAACTATTCGACTATTTCAATTCTAATTGTCACCTTAAGCTCAAACTAAATTATTTTTATCTATCTTGGAAAAGAATCTTCACATAAATGTAAAATAAAACTGAACTTAAAACGCCTTATTTACACGGCTTTATTAAATGAGAATGAAAGCAACTTTCAACATAATAATTGTGATTTTTTAAAATGTAGTTTTAATTATTAAAATCAAAATAAACTCAAAACAGCTCGCTAAGCTTTGCTTATTACAAATTTGAAACGAAGAGTCACCTCACTAACAGAGTTTGAATCTGCATAAATTTGTGAACGCTGATCAAAGGATGAACTGCCAGTGGGAATTACATTATGTGAATAATGACCATTTATAATTGAATATATATTTTCGTTGCTTTCACCAATTGCCTCGTCTTTAAAATTCCAAAGCATAGTCATTAATGTACTGTTCTCAGTAAGTCGACCCATTTTGCTGCAATGAATATTCCAATGCATCAAGCCTTTCATTGCTTCATTGGGTGTCTTGCAAAATGAAGTACAACCAGTATATTTTAAATCCTAGTTTATCACAACAATTTATGTAATAAAAAAATATTAACTTGCACTACAAATTTACTTACAGGAGAATCGCAGAAAAATAATTCAAATTGAACAGAATGCCCATTTGATTGATAACTACCAGTTAAAATTCCGATCTCTAAATCAGCAATTGTCAAAGGTGCTTTCGTTGATACTGGAATTGTTGGAATCGTAGCAAGAGGAGTTGTAACTTTTGGAGTCGTAATTGTAGGTAAAGTGACTTTGGGGGTTGTAACCAAGTGGGTTGTAGCAAGGGGAGTTGTCACACTTGATGTTTCGTCAATGAAACATTTGCCTTTGCGACATATCTGCAAATAAAGCAGTTATCATGTAAATTTAGTTAATCATTAAAATCATTTCTTACGCCATTAATTTTTGTGGGACATTGTAATCCCTCGTTAATCACATTGATCGATATGGCATAGTCATCAATGACACAATTGAGTGTGCACAAATTGTTTGCATAAGATGTCCCATTGCTTTTGATTTTGTGAAAATCCAGGTTGTGCAGTTTAGAACATTCATGTAGGGCCTCTTCTTTGCTGCCAACACATTGACCATTGATACAAATCTAAAACAAATTTGCGATTAACCACTTTGCGAAATGTGAACAAAAGTACTTACTCCAGTAGTATCGAAAGGACATGCGAGTCCTTGATTGATAGCGTCAGTAGATAAATTCTTATTGCCAACAAAGCATCGAAGCAGACATTTGCTATTTTCAAACAAAGCACTTGCATTGGGTATGTTTTGAATCTCAATGTTATGCAAATCACCACATTCACGCAGCGCTTCGTCACTATCTTCTGCTGCATGAGCATAACTCAAAACGATTAACAATATTCCAAGTTGAAAATTCATTTTGTAAAACAAAATTTAAATGCCAAATAGAAACTCCAAAAACCTGTGGAAAGTAACGTCTAAACACTTAACAAATGATCTTTCCCATCAAATTATTGATAAAACACTTGATCAAAGGTCGCTTGATTGGCTCAACCGAGTGGCAATCGATTTATCTTTTAACATTCTTTGGCAGACTTTCATTTTATTTCTTTGTGCTAAATTTGAATTTCAAGTTTAACTTAACAAAGCCAACGTTTGTATTGTGAGACAAAATTGGAAACTCTTTCTCAAATGAAAGAACACCCAGTGAGTGTTGTTGGTTAATGCTTTGATTGAATAAATCAAATAAATTTTGCTTATTTTCTCCAACATTGACATTGTGATTGAGCATCGCCATAAAGAGAGTGCTTCGATCACTGAAGCCCTCGTTCATTGTAAAACATTTGATAGTCCAATTTTTAAATCCACCACTAAATATTAGTGGGCTGATGCAAAATTGGTTGCATTCGCTCCATAGAAATGTCTAAATTAATAAATAATAATAAATTATTATTTAAAACGTTTTGTAAGACTTACATGATCAGCCGAATTGTACACACAGACATCGACTTCAAACTTGAGATTCTCGTTATCACTTGAATAATTGCTCGACAATATTTCGAGCTCAAATTCGTTAATTTGATATTTGAATAGAGCAGATGATGGAATTGTTGTTGGTGGACTTGATGTGGTTGTGGCTTTAGTTTGAGTTGCTTTTGATTGAGTAGTTGATTTTGTCGGTTGAGGAACAGTAGTAGTTGTCGGTTTTGAGGTACTAGAATTGTGATTGATAAGCACACAAATTCCATTTTGACATATCTGGATAATTCATAATTGCAAATTAGATATTAGATAATGACTATGCAATTAAATGTAATTTAAGGCTGAATTACCGCATTACGATTTGACGGACACGGAGAACCTTCATTCTTGGTACTGGTCGACATTACATTGCCATCTATCATACAGCTGAGTGCACATGAACTGTTCAAATAAGCAGTGCCTTCATTATTGACTTTATGAAAATCCATTTTGTGTAATTCTCCACACGATCGCAAAGCGTCATCTTGACTTCCAATACATTTTCCATTGCGGCAAATCTTAGAAAATTATTTCAATTCACAAATCAACAAATCAAACAAAAAACCTTCTTACCCCACTAGAATCAAGTGGACAAACAGATCCTTCATTGAGTGCATCTGAAGCCAACGTTTTGTCACCAACAAAACAGTGAAGCAAACATTTACTGTTTTCAAAGTGAGCATTCGAATTGGGAATGTTGTGAATCTCGATCCGATGCAGACTTGCACATTGGCTCAATGCTTCCTCATTATTAGCTGCACGAATCAAATTCAAGTTCAAGAAAATCAAATTGATCAAAACAAACACAAAGTATTTATTCATTTTGTAAAATATCAAACAGACAACATTGTACGCACGCATTTGTTGTAACTCCCAACGCTTTCGAAACTTTCCAATTAATCAAAGGCTTATAGATAAGATAAGATATGTTTGGTTGTTGCTATACGGTGATTTGTGCAGGTTTTTACTCCGATTTACCTAATCTTATATTAAATTCAATTGAACCACTAGACTGAATGCGAATCTATTCTCGTTTGTTATCGATCGAATTCATCACAATCGAATTGATTGGTTTCAATTGCACAATCATTTGCCGATTCAATCGAATCAATCTGAAAATGTGATCGACGAATTGACTTTGTTAAGCATACACTTGAGTATGGAAACTATTGAAGGAAAGTGGTTCATTTTCGTGACTGTGCTAATCCTATTTGCGAGCACTCATAATATAGACTTGCTTGTCCCATCCCTCCATTCAGTGCACTCACTCACACACAGACACTTAAATCGATGCGGTCACAAAATAAGTCACGAGTTAAGCATCAGGTTTTAACCGTTCGAACGAAGCTTCTTCTTTTGCGTGCCAACTTGCCGCAATTGGTTTGTTTGAATATTTCCTATTTGGAAAGTGTTCTCACTTCACAAGTGTGCTCATATATGTGCACACTGTCCAAATGATTGCCTAATCCTAAATGTTCTTACTTGACGCCCGACATTTTGTCTCCCATTGAATACACACACACATACGAATACGGGAACATTTTTGCGGGATAACGCCCGACCGACAGAAAAGCGCTAAAGAAAATAAGCATTCATATGAAAACAAAGTGATTAGTGATGAAAAAGTGTGCTCTTCGTATTCATTGGATTAGTGATATTACTGTTACCTTTAACATCAACAGGATGTGATTTCATGCCATTTGGGTGCTTGAGAGTTCATGTGATCAAATGTACTTCACAACATGAAAAATCATCGATCCAGTTACTCACTTTTGCTAAAAGCATCATTACCGGTAATCATAAAACCAACCAGGCGAATCATAATTGAGATTTTTAAATTGTACTAACTTTGAAACAAACTATCCAAAGTTTGAAAGCTTTCCTCACATTAAACTCCTTAAAACATTTGTCGAACAATCATTGAGCTGTGCAAAAGGTGTTGCACTGATGAAACAATTTATTTCCTGACGCGCACTTTAATGTTTTAGGTTTGCACTTTGGTTAATTGAAAGCGTTCGTTTGCACCATAAGTACTCGTGATAATTGTTGTATATTATTAAGATAAGAAGAGGTACAATGTACCTGGTACACACTTCAAGGAGAATGACCTTACAAATGTTGCTTTCGATATTATTCAATTGTGACTTGTGAGTTTAAGAAGTTAATTTTAAAAATTACATTTTGAGAAGATTCGAATTTAATGAAAGGTGTTGTGTAACGATAATTAGGTGATTCGATGGTTTAGTAAATTGTGCAAAGGAAGGAAAGCCTTTGGTGCATTGTTTCACTAACGAGTGGTGTCTGTGTGAGGGCGTCATCGAAGACAATCAATCGATAGCTCGTTGGTGCTGTGCCAAGTTCTATATTTAGATTCACACTAGACTCGACACTAGATCGTAATGGATTTAACCGTTGCCGGTTGTTGGGGTTGGGAAATAGTGCACTTGGCACTGACTAGAAAAATCTGCTGTAGAAATGTGCCCAATTAAATGTGAATAGATCAAAGTGAGTTAATGAAGTGACCAGTTGGGAGATAAATTGAGAGACATGTGAATTGAATGCTATCGCACTTGGATCTAACCTCGTTCAAACAAACTTAATCTTATTAGGAGACATTAGGCAAATGGGACTTCACTCGTTGTGTTGTCTCTTGTTCTTGTTCAATTCAGACAAACAAGGAAACCTCGATTGTAACCATCGAGTGTAACACGGTCAGGAGGACTGTGTGTCTGTTCGGATGACAGGACAGACAGTGGACAGACGAACAGGGACAAGTTTGATCAAGCAAGTGATGACTCATTGATGAGTGACATTGACACTCGAACCAATCGATAATGAGGTTATTAAATCCACATAAAATTCTCATGCATAATAAAATGAAGTAAATTTCTTAAGAGAAATATATTATTTTAAGGGCTTGAAGGAAATTTCGAATGATTTTTTCTTGCTACGGGCATCTTATAGTTATTTGGCAACATACTTCAAATGGCATTTTCATTATTTTGTATTTAATTTTGTAGCGCCATCTTGTGTGATACCATGGTATTATGAAACTTCTAAGACAGACATGGAAAACAGCTAGTTGAGCGATCAAGTAAATCAATGTGAGTTCATCTCATTTGGCTGCATCAAATCAAACAGTGAAATATTGCAGTCATTAGGCTATCGGTTGGTCAGTGCGCCCCCAGGCCTAATTCATCTCTGTTCACTATATTTAGATCAACTCGCCACTTTCCAGTTCACTTTGCTCATTACGCCATAATTGTGATGGGCTACTGCACTGAGCCAATGCAAATTGCATCCACAAACAGATCAAACTGTCGGACTGTGAGGACAAATTTGCTACTGTTTTGCAAAACAAACTGTTCAATCAGAGGCCAAATGTCGAACGTCGATTTGTGGGAAATAAATCAAAGTGCACCTGAACTAAAACATTGGTGGTGTGTATGTTTTGATGAAATGATATTATTTATTCATGAAAAGTCCTGAATTAGCACTTTCCGTTTCATCCAACAAGCAGTCAAGCAATTTCCATTGTTTATTATTTACTGGAATGTTTTGAGTTCAAATACAGTTCCTCCACACTTTCCCTTTAAACCAAACTTGATGCCAAGTTTTATGTTTTCCATGTGATAATGAAAATTAGTGATATTTCCAACAAAATGTGTGTGACGAAATATTCAATGTTGACAAATTGCCAATGATTACAGTTTGGTATATAATGACAATGTCAATTTTGTTTTTTATGTTTCAAAATGATTCAAATCACTCATTTGTTGTTTTACCCTTTGAAGGTTGCACTCATATCAATTGTGTTTTATTTTGTCTATAAATTATTAGCGAGAGCAATCAATGAATGTTACATTTCCTATCGATATAACCAATTGCCACAATTTCCTCGTGTAGGACTGGCTGGTTATGCAGTGGGAATAGCCGAACTTATTTACTATGGCATGCAACATCTCAGTTGGGAAACTTGTGAGACAATTTGGTGATTTATTGACAATTTGCTAATTTATCTATTTTATTCTAGCTGCTGCCCAAATTATCTCAGGATTAAATTCGTTTGAAACTTCTAGTAAAATGGGTTTTGTTGGATTTTCGATGGGATTTCATCGAATGATTGCTTTCTACAGTGCGGATACGGTCGAGAGCTTGGTGACCAGTACGACCAACTTGACCAAAGCGGATCAATACTTGTACCTGAAACCATGGCTCGGTTCAGGACTGTTGACGAGGTATAATCTACTTTTTAATTTGTTTGAAATCATTAAATGATCTTTCACAGCACTGGAAATCACTGGAAAAATCATCGCAAACTATTGACTCCGGCATTTCACTTTAAAATATTGGAGTCATTCTTTCCTATTATGAATCAAAATGTTCAAGTGATGATTGACAAGATTGACACGATTGATCAGACAAAAGGAATTGACATTCGTTCGCTAATAGCCAACATGTCACTGGACACTATTTGTGAGACCGCAATGGGCACCACTGTTGGGGCACAACTGGATTCTGTTGACAAGCGAGACTACATCAATCCAATCAACTCAGCTCTGGTACAATTCATGGTTCGGGCCATTAATCCATTGTTTCACAGTGATTTAATCTATAATCTATCGCCGTCTGGTCAAGAGCACAATCGAAATATTAACAAAATACATTCGTTTGTGCGTAAAGTGATCGAGGACAGAAGGGAAGAGATGCAAAACATAATTGTGAGTAAAAATCTGGACATAGACAAACTTGAAGCAGACAACACAAAAATGTTCACCAAGAAACGATATGCATTTCTCGATTTGTTGTTGGTTACTCATTTGCAGAGACCAAAAGAGTTGACCGAGACAGATATACTCGATGAAGTGAACACTTTCATGTTCGAAGGACATGACACCACTTCGGTGGGCCTGATCTTTGCGTTGATGCTCATTGCTGGTGATGAACGAGTGCAGGTAATTTTGTGATAATGGAGCCCGATAAATTAATTTTTAAATAATAATTAGAATAAAATCTATGAAGAATTAATAGAAATATTTGGAAACTCTAACCCCGACATTGAAATCAACATGGAACACTGTCGTCAGATGAAGTATCTCGAAATGTGCATCAAAGAATGTCTCCGTCTCTATCCACCAGTTCCAACGTATGCTCGTAAGATCGAACACGACTTCACCGTTCGAGGTCACCAAATCCCAGCTGGTTGCATTGGTCACATCTTTGTGTACAATCTCCACCGAGACCCTGAGGTGTTTCCACAGCCTGAACGATTCATTCCGGAACGATTCGAACACGATTCACCTGTACACAAGAAGCCTTATGCCTTCATGCCCTTTAGTGCTGGACCTAGGAATTGCATTGGACAAAAGTTTGCTATGTTTGAGATTAAAATTGTGATTGCCTCCATTCTGAGGAGATATCGATTGATTGGGTTGACCAAGCGAGATCAAGTGGAGCTGGCCATTGCTGTGTTGATTAAAGCGCGATCTCCGGTGGTGATTCGGTTTGAGAAAAGAAGATTCGACACTGAATGATATTAACAGTTGGATAATTTCAATTTGTAAAATTTGACAAATACGGGTTTACTATAAATTGTACAAAATGTACTAAATTGAAATAACAATAAATCTTAATTTGGCACAACTCTCAATGTCCTTCTGAAGCTCTTTTGGCAGCATCCACAGTGTTACTGATCAACATGGCCACTGTCATTGGACCCACTCCACCGGGAACTAAATACACAAATGTCACAATTTTCAATAAAAATAATTAACTGTATGACTGACAATGTACTGACCTGGAGTGATATAACCTGCCACTTCTTTGGCGCCATCAAAGTCAACATCCCCAACAAGCCTTTGACCAGACTTTTTGGTTGCATCAGCAATTGAGTTAATGCCAACATCAATGACCACTGCCCCTGGTTTGATCCAATCTTTCTTCACATAAAGTGGCTTGCCAATAGCCACAACCAAAATGTCCGCTTCACGACATATTTCTGGTAGATTCACTGTTTTCGAGTGACAAACAGTGACAGTGGCATTGTTCCAAATCAACAGTTGAGCCATTGGTGCGCCGACAATGTGCGATCGACCAATGACCACTGCTCGGGCACCGCTGATTGGCACTCCTGTCTTTTTGATCAACTCCAAACAGCCATAAGGAGTGCAGGGAAGGTGACGACGATCGAGTTTGCCTTCGAGAAGATAGCCCGAATTGATTACAGTCAATCTAAATATATTTAATCAATTAGATATCCAATGATAATTCAACAAACAACAAACCCATCGACATCTTTATGTGAAGCAATCAAGTTGGTGACAACATGTTCATCGATTGGTTCGATTGAGTCCAGTGGCAGTTGAACCAGAATTCCATGAATGGTGTCATCTTGGTTGAGCTTCTCGATTTGTCGTTCCAACTAGACAAATAAACACTAAGTGAGACTTAGCCAAAACAAATCAACTGAACAAACCTCAGTCTGCGTCACTGTATTGGGCAGTTTAATATGAACCGACTTGACACCAACTGAATCGGCAAAATTAGACTTCATCCGAATGTAAACATTGGAATCATCTCGTGAGCCTACTTGAACGATGGCCAATTGTGGTGTCACCGATAATTGTGATATTGTTTCTCGAAGTCGGACACGAATTTCGTCGGCAACTTCTTTGCCACTGATCAGTTGGGCCTGAGACGGCATTTTGAGGTGGATTGATGCAGAAAAACGATGATTGCACTGTTGACTAGAATGTGAACAAAACTAAACTGAAAACGTGGTGATGATGCTACACTAGGTCAGCTTGTGTTATGATTAAACAGGTTTCTACCTAGTGCTGAAATCGCACACTCGATCGTATCGCTGATCTTCACTGACCGAACAAGTGGCAAACAGCAACTGGTTTACAGTGAGACATTGGGCGATAAGAAGAGATAGTCAATGCTCCACTAAATCGAAAGCAAATGCTATGTTTAAAGCTATATGGCAATGTGCAATAAAATTAAAATAAGAAAATAATATTTAAAAAATCAATTTTTGTATAAATACGAATTAGTCGTTAATCAACTCAAATCAATGGCAACAGTATTAATATTAATCCATTCGACATGTTCCTGTAGTTGAATAGTCATTCGATTCGAGCTCATATCGCACGATGTGCATCTAAGTATTTTGAAGTAAAACAAAATGATGAAACTATCAGTTAGAAGAATCTTATCATAAGATTGAACGAACATTTTATTACTGTCAACCATGGAAATAGTCGAATGTAAATGATCAATGCAATACTCACCAGACGATTGTCCAAAAAACAAATACATTACTTTAGGATCACAAAATTATCTCCAATTGAAAACATATTGCCAAGTGACCTTCTTAATAAGATAACGCATTTGGTTGCTACGGAAACTTTGATCACATCCGCTTAATCCAATCAACCAAAAGTAATTTTGAGACCAGAGGCGCTACACTCTTCCTTTGAGTTAGCAACAACTTCCAGATCAAATAGTTAAATGAGAATTTTTAAAATAAAAGTGAAAATAAAAGCAATTTGAAAGAATAAAAGTGAAAACGAATTAAGTAAATAATTTACTTTAATAATTCAGTAAAGTTTTGAATTTATTTTTAAACCACCAAATAAATTATCAATTAATAAACAAAACGTTAACCTTATTATATCGAATCGATAATAAGTTTTATTTATAAAATCATTATGTTAATCAATATACAATCAATTACCATTTGGCAGCACTCGAACACACGTGTGAGCCAGCGATCAGTGATCGAGTTGAATGTACGAGATAATAAATATGCAAAAAAGCTCAAATTATCAAATTATTTATTTTTTCTGAATCTGGTTCAAAGTGGTCTTGTTCCGTTGTTAGTTGGTTTGACTTTGTTTAATAATTTTTTAGTGACTTTTAGTTACCATTGGACTAAGTACTCAATTAAGTAATGGATATTGTGTAACATAATTAATGTCTGTACTAAGTAATAAAATTTTTTTTGTAATGCTCACCAAGTCAGGAAGTTATAATTAGACCAATTGATATCACTTGTCAATTAGTACAATTTATAAGTAAATTAATTAATGTTAACAATCGAGACTTAATAAATTGAAATGCCTCAATGAGAGTCATTGATTTTGCATGTGTCAGCAAAGAATTTCCTGTTTATGATTCATTTTGTGTTAGAACTTTGATCACAAAACTCAAGGCTAGCGCCACTTTAATTTAAACATGCAAAATTGGTTATAAACAAGTACACAAGTGCTTGCCACATAGGAATACAGTTTGATTGTTAATATTTAATTAATGATTAATTAATGAAATGAACATTACAAATGGCACTGAGTTTGAGTTCATTTCGAATCGCCTTGTACTGATAATGTTGAATATTACTGCTTATCAGGATCGGTATTTTACCAATGTTGACTGGTTAGTGATCGCGTCTTGTCTTGTATTGATAAACATGTGTGGACATGCTTCAGAACTGTCTTCACGTGTATGAGTCTCTCCAGTGCAATCAGTAATATTTTGTTGTATCATTTGTGTGCTATAATGTTGACAAATAATTATTCAATATTATATTCAATTTGGAGTCCATTTTTTACTGTCTCAACACTGTCTCACAGTTCTCGTACTTGGTTTGTTGGTCGTTTGGTTGGTTATCGCACTGCCAATGCCACCCAATCACCACTAGACACTGACCATCTCACAAACCGTTCCTAATATAGATTGTTGTTGTCGAGTCGAAATTATTTAATAATCAATTAGTATTATTATTACTTGCAGTTGAATGCAGTTGCCAAGTGCGTCAATTTGGAAACCAACGAATTGGAGATATTTTGGATATAAAAGCTGGAATGTTTGCCCACAGAAGACTCACAATTCAAGTTGATTTCACTTGACTCAACACGATTTGTTTGTAACGACAAAACGCCAAAGCCACCCACTTTGTACTATCATCACGATGGAATTGCACCGAACTCCTCTGTACCGACTGCCGAAACATGTCATCCCGGTCCAGTACAAGATTTGCTTGAAGCCCTGCTTTGACACTTTCAAAAAGTTTGATGGCAACCTCGAGTGCCGCATCAAAATTGACGAGAAGTGCAATGAGATTTTGATGCATTGTGTCAAATTGAATCTCAAGGATGTCGAGTTCAAGACTGACAGTGGCAAAAGTAAGTCATTTTGTGTTTTATTTGAAGATTCAATTTCTAATTTGCATTTGTAGTTATCAAAGTCGAGAAAGTTCTGCACGATGAAGAGAAGGAAATTGTGAAACTGTTCTTTGGTCAGAAGGATGCTCTTCCAACTGGAATGGGAACTCTGATCATCAAGTACGAAGGAGAAATCAGTGACCGAGAACTGAAAGGCATTTACTGTAACCGATGGAACGAGACCGAACGTGACATGAAGGACAAGAGCTGGATCATGACCAAACTGGACGGATGTCAGGCTCGACTTGCCCTCCCTTGCTTTGACGAGCCTGAGTTTAAGGCTACTTTCAAGATGGAATTGGACATTCCTAACGAAATGGATTGCTTGTTCAACTCGATCAAGGAGAAGGAGGAATCGATTATTCAGGGCAATCGCAAGAAAATCCATTTCAAGGAGACTCCAATGATGTCCACATCGTCACTGGCTTTCTGCATTGGAAAATTTGATCGAGCATTTGAACAGGACATTGACGGAACAAAACTGCGAATTTGTTTGCCCAAGAGTAAGGATGAGTTCAAGCGTAAGAAGGAATGGGCCATTTGGACCGTGGATATTGCTGGCAAGTTGTTGAAATTCTTCAAAGACAACTTTGGCCGTGAGCAATGTCGATACCCATTGGACAAGTTGGACTTGCTGGTGGTGCCGAACTATGCCGTTCGTGGCACTGGTCACTTTGGACTGATTGGCATTCGTGAAGATCGATTCTGGGCCAATGAGAATAGCTCTCCTTGCACAAAGAAACAACGAGTCGCCTTGCTGCTGGCCAAGTTGATTGCTAAACAATGGTTTGGTAATATGGTCAATATCAAGGAATGGAAACGTAAGTCTGCTTATTATTTGTGAGTGATTCATAAATAACGTTATGTGTTTTATAGAAATTTGGTTGGAAGAAAGTTTGTGCAAATTCCTGAAATACTACGCAGTGGACAAATTGCGACCAGAATGGTTTGTTTGGGAACAGGAATTCACTCGAGAAGAGTTGATGCCTGCAATGCGATTCGACATGTTGTCCACCACCGATCCAATGGAGATCACTGATGATATGGTGAAAACATGGCTGGGCAAGACCAGTTTGGAGTGTCTCGAACATCTCAAGGCTGGTGACTGGGACTATCTTGAAAAGTTTGTTCGATTTAGCAAAGGTGCTGCTGTTTTGAGGATGCTGAAGGATCATGTTGGAGAACAGGTTTGTTAGACAGGACATGAATTGAGTGTTGTTTTATTGATATCATTTGTAAAAAAATAGAATTTCAACAAAGCACTGTTCAAATTCCTGAACAAGAACTGCTTCAAGCATGCCGCTCCTGAAGATCTTTGGAACGAAATGGAATTGGAAGGCAAAAAGCCAATCAAACAAATGATGAAGACATGGAGCGAAAAGAAAGCTTTCCCGATCATTCATGTATGAATATTGTTATGAAAATTGTTTGGATTAATTCATTTTAATTTCATTTTTAGGTTACCGGCAAATTGGACCCTACTGGAAATTTCACAATCACCATGAAACAGGAATCTGTTTTGAAGCATCTGAAAGACCTTCCAGCCACTTATGGCAAAATGGAAACTCATCATCGATTCGACGAACGTGACGAGCCAAAGTTCTGGGCCATTCCACTGACCATCACAACCGACCCAAGTGGAATGCAACCAAAGATGGAAGTCATGATGGACAAGGAGATGATCAGTTTGATGGTACCCGCGGCTGAGTACAGAAACGCAAACGGATACTTCAAGATTGATCCTCGACACACATGCTACACCACTGTGTGCTATCCTGAGGATTATATGCGCAAAGTAATGATGCCCATGATTGAGCGGAGAGAGATGCGTGACCCGATGGATCGATTTGGACTGTTGTTCGATGTGAAGAAATTGTGCAAAATTAATCTGCACTCGACTTCTCTACTGCTTGACTTGATCAAAACTATTTGCGATGGCGGACGAGAGGACAATTTTACTGTGTGGCGAATGGTCACCGAGTGCATGTGGGAATTGAGACAAATGTGTCTCGACTATGATCACTACAAGGGCAGAGACGAATTCAGAACCAAACTGAACCGATTTGCTCAGAACTTGATCAAGGACAGGAAAGGATTGATTGGAGATGATCGATGGTGGGCTCAGAGCAAGATGGACAAAATGACTTCGACCAATGAGATGCTCATTGGACTGTTGGCTCACTTTGCGGTGGTGTTCAAGGACGAGGACATTGAACGTAAAGCTGTGGACACCTTCTGGAAGTGGTACCGTCATGAGCACGAACAGGGCAACAAAATTGTGATGGGTGACATGCAGAAGGCTTTGTTTGCTGCTGCTGCACAGACCAATGACATGAAGGCGTGCGATGCTTTCATGAAGGTATGACTTGCTTTGTAAAATATTTTCCTAAACTAACTTTTATTTACGCAGATCTACAAAGAATACAAGTTCGAGGAGGCCCGCGAGTTTGTTCTCCACGGAATTGGCTTCTTCACCGACAAAATGATCATCGACAAATTGACCGAGTTTGCCTTGTCGGACATGGTCGCCTCAGAGGACACACTCCGAATGTTGAAGTCGATGTCTCGTCGTTTCCCACTTACTCGAGACATGATGTGGAAGTTGCTTCAGGACAAGCACGACTTCTTCATGAAGAACTATGATCGATGCCGATTTGGAACTGACTTCTTCGAGGTAATGCTCACATTGCAATTAAAACAACTTTGTAACTTATGTACTTTATATATAACAGGAATTTGTGACCAACTTTTGCGATGACAAAATGGCTATGGACATTTGCAAGTTTGCACAGAGCAAAATTCAAATGAAGCACTGCACTCGAATGTTGCAACAGTCGATGGAGTATGTGCAACTCAAGTCTAACTGGTTCAAGCGAGATGGTGAAATCATTAAGAAGTGCTTGGACAAAATCTAAATGCAAATTACAAATTGTCTTGCAAATCATGCAAACAATTGTATTTCATTTTTTACTTATTTTATTAATTCGATATAACTTAATCTTTATAATAATCTATCTCTATCTCTATATCTTAATCAGAATAAATATAAATATACTTTAACATTACTAAATTCATAAATATTTACAAAAATTAGTTTTCCTACAAATATCACAAGTAGAATTTGGATGAATTTCTCCTGCAATGCACAACTCTTTTGTCGTGTATAATCCAAGTCCAAACAGAGCCCATCAGTAGCACACTCGACACTGAGAAGGCAAAACAAATGTAGAACAGAATGAGTGGAGTTGATTCGAGTGATTGTGACAGACTGAGTGGCACTGTCACTGCAAAGCATCCATTCGCGAGTGTGATGATTGAGTTGACTCGATCGGTCAGGTTGAGATGTTGGTGCACAAAGGAAAGCATCGATGAGTACATTGCAGAGAAGCCATACCCGAGGATGGCCGTGCCAATGATTATCCAGTTGAGGCTGAATTGGCCAATGTAGATCACTCCAAGACCGACAAAGATGATTACGTAGTGATAACAGATGATTATCTCTTGACTTATCCATAGGGACACGAATGATGAGACAAATCGACCAATGGAAACGGTCAGGTAGAGCACAAATATCACAAATGAGGATTTTCTGGCACTCAATTTGATGTCCAATTGCTGGAATATTGTTGGGGAAAACTCAAAGTAGGCCACTTCGGTTTGTGCAAACAGTGATGTGCCTAATATGCAAAGCAATAATTTCACATTTCGGAATTGAACCAAAACATTTGCACTCTTTTCGTCTTTATCGTCAATCTTTTTCTCATTCATTTCTGTATGAGGCAAATATCTACTGCGATTATCGTAGCGTGCAAACATGAATAGTGTTAAATATGAAATAGGACCTAGAAAAATTAGTAAATTTGTGAACATAAGATAATTGTCAAGTACGAACCAATAGCCAATAGCACAGAAGTGATGCCAAAAGGCAGTGTCAAGTCGGCGATTCGTTGTGCCACTGTGACATTGGTTTCGTTGGTTGCATCAATCTTTCCATGCACAAACGGAGCAACCAAAATTGGCGCAACAATTTGACCGAGGCTTTGTGTGAGTTGACTTGCTTGCAGAAAGAATGGATACCCAACTGGCCACATGTCCACAATCCACATTGCAGAGGCACTTTCAAAGGTGGCCTCACCAAAGCCGAGCAGTATCAATGCGAGTAAAGCCATTGTGAAATTGTCATAGTACGGCAGTAGAGACAGAGTCAATGCTAACAGCAGACCAGCAAACGATATCAACAATTGACGATTGAACCAGTTGTACAGAAAGCCAGCTACGTTTGGACAGAATTAGTCCATTCCCAACAACATTTCGGACACTTACTAAACGAACCAAACACATAACCAATGTTTGCTGTGAGCACCAGATACGACACCTGGTCAATGGACACATTGTAAATGTAACTCAAGTCCACCAAAGTTGAACCAAAAATTGATAGTTGAATTCCCTTAAAAGAGTATGTAATTTGACATTTTAAATTAAACTTGGAAATGAAAAACAAAACTTACATAAGCAAATTGATTTATGCACAGCAGAATTGTGTAAAGGAAATTAAGTTTATGTCTACAAATTATGTTTTGTAATTGTGCAAACGTTAGTGAGGTCGATTCTAGATGAGACATTTTATGAGCAAAATGAGTAAAATGAACAAAATTGACAAACAACAATTCGCGTGGACAAACGAACACAATTTTTCTACTTAAATCAAATTAAACATTAAATCATTCATTTACTGCTGCTTCCGAAATGCATTGATGAAGATAACCTTCAAATTGCATCAATGCACATTAGTCAGAATTGAATGATAAAAATTATTTCTCTTTTCAAATTCATTTTGCGGCATATTGAGCAGTTTAATGTTTTTTTATTGTTGGCATTACAAATGTTGACTGTGCACATGTGGCCAATACTTTTACGTGGAGATGCATTTCACATACAACTCATTTTGATTGAATGTTGACATTCACTGATTTTGTATGCCAAACAATTGATGTGCATTGATGGTAGCAATGGTAATGTACTTTTGTATAAAAACGAAAACTGTTGGATTAATTTGTAATTAATCAATTTTTTAATAAGTTAATTTGTTTATATATAAATTAATTAATATTTTGTATTCTACTTTTTTGCCTAACCACAGTCGTATTCCGAATCCAGACACGCACCACCACAAAGAGCATCAAACTGATTGTGATGAAGATGGCCTCCATGACCAGCAGGACCGAGGGATATCGCTCAAACAATTGACCAAGCACAAATGGAATGATCAGTGAGGTGAAACCAAACAAGAAGGTGAAACACGAACAGACTCGATCCGTCAGACGGAGATATCGCTCGGTGAAGGCAAACAGTGCAGGCCACATAGCGGAAAACCCATAGCCGAGTGCAGCGGTGGCCGCGTAGATTACGGTGAGATTATTTCGGCCAATGTAAAGCACTGTCACTGAGGCCATCAATATTGCGTAGTGATAGGAGATGATGTGGTCGGGCTGCAGTTTGATTGAAATGAGCGCCGTGATAAGTCGACCGAGTGTGAATGTGGTCGATAAGATTGACATTACTATCGCGGAATCAGTGGCGGACAGACCGATTTCCAAATACTGGAACATGGCCGTCGAAAAGGAAAAGTATCCCAATTCGGCGGTGGCATACGTCGCCAGACACAGACCACACAGCAACAGTTTCGCAGTTCGGTTCGGGATGGTGGCAACCGAGTCCGAACAGTCGTCTGACACGAGGTCTGACGTGCCTGAGGAACTTTTAGTGAGGGACGATT
This sequence comes from Rhizoglyphus robini, assembly GCA_023373905.1. Taxonomy (NCBI): domain Eukaryota; kingdom Metazoa; phylum Arthropoda; class Arachnida; order Sarcoptiformes; family Acaridae; genus Rhizoglyphus; species Rhizoglyphus robini. The sequence continues at coordinate 350,404 of JAKIJQ010000005.1, read as the reverse complement.
GATTCTTGTATGGACGAATGCAGAATAAAATTAGCATCAAAATTGGAACTGTCGGGAATTCAAAAACATTATATGAATAAATGTCACAAAACAAGCAACACTCACCAATTCCCTGAAAGATGCCATTCACTTGAAAGGGCAACGTCAAATCTCGAACGCGATCCTGCACAGTCAATGTTCGATTATCACTGGTGACATTGACCTCTCCATAGACGTACGGTGCGACCAAGATGGGCGCCACAATCGCTCCCAAGCCGTACATGAACTGACTTGCTTGTAGGAAAATTGAATTGCCCACTGGCCACATGTCAACCAGCCAAACCGAACTCGCCGCATCATAACCACCATCGCCAAGTCCGTTGAGTGACAGACAAACGAGTGCCACCCAAAACTGTCCATAGTGTGGCACGAGTGTGACCGTGATTGCCAGGAAAAAGACAAACATGATCATCATCAGTTGACGATTGAGCCATTTGTACAGCCAACCAGCTAAATCACATTCAAATAAATTCAAACAATATCTTTAAGTCTACTTTATAATTCGCCGAACATTGTGTGTACAAACCTAGCGAGCCAATGAGGTAACCAATGGACACTGCTACGGGCACATAGGCGATCGTGTCCAGGGACACATTGTAAATGAAACGAAGGTCCACAAGAGTGGCTCCGAGGATATTTACCGTGACTCCCTATAAAAAACAATCATTAATAAGTTTGGCGGAACTTGTTATAAAAAAAATTATATAAGTGAAATTACATTTTAATATAATTACATTATGTCAATACAAAGTTTGGAAACACATTTTGTGAACACAAATTCTGAGTGGCTTCTCGATGGTTAGTAAGTCAAAATGTGGTTTGATTGGTTATATATGTTTGAAAAGTGACTTACATAGGCAAAATGATTAAGAAACAAGAGAAGAGTATAGCACAGATTGATTTTGTTGGATATTAGAATTTTCCACAATTTACAAAGACTCAGTGACTGGTTGTGATCGTTGGCACAACTGTTCATTGACATCTTCACATCGGTCGGGCCTTTGGGTTTGACCATGTTTGAGTTAGTGTTGAGTATTATTCGAATGTGATCACGAGAAGGGTGAGACACTTGGTTGAAATACTGACTGGGTTGAGAGTGAGAGAGTTGATGGTGATCGAGAGACGAGCGATGACGGATGGATGGATGGATGCAGATGGATGGATCTGACTGGTGCGACCGCTGGTAAATCGATACATCTCACCAGTCATATCGTGGCATATTTATACCATATTCAACCATACATTTGCAATACATCAGGACTACTCTTGACGAGTGTGAATGTGTGCTGGTGATACAGAGTGGTTGATAAGTGAAGACAGTCAACTGGTCACAAGAGATGTTCGTTTGCATAATTCGAGATTAGGACAATTTGAGTACTATGTCTGTACGATTTGATATATTTGACAATCTCAATCCACTTTGATTTCGGTTGCACTCGGGTTAGGTGGTAGAAAAGAATAGAAAGTGAAATCAAAAGTTACTTTCCTATACCACTCTGTACTATTTACACTAGTGTGCTTGCATCGATTGAATAAGTGAACATGTACTTTGTATTTAGTATTATTGATGAAGTAGTATAGACTTGCACTTTAATCGATATGATCACATGTATTATACAATGACTAAATTTAGTAAACCAAGACATTCGATCTCGATTACAAAGTGACAAGCATTGCATCGCTCAATATTCAATACAATCAACAGATTGAACAAAGTTTGTCCACAAGTTTCAAAGTTTAAGGTGACAAATGTTTCGATAGTTCGACTGTTTGATCAAAATGCTGAATGAACCAACTCAAACTGTTGATCATGCAGTTGGGTAGTGCAAAGTAGTGTCGACTTTGTGATGTTTCAAATATTCCGTCAATGGGATTTATCCATGTATTAGTTTGTAAACATGAGACATAATATTTTCATTTGGTAAAGTAAACATTTTTACTCATTTGGCCAATATTAACCAAATGTATATTTCATTAGTTTATTATTACAATTTGTTTAAATCAAATCAAATTTATAATTGTTAATTGTGATAATTTACTTGTTGTAATTCGCCAGTATATAGAAAAAGGGTTCATTGTATTTTGTGCATTTCATTCCATCGATCAATCAAAAATAACCGAAATTCATTTTGGAAAATGACAAATCAAAGATTAGTTTCGTTCAATGTACTGGATTTCCCTCTTAAATTATCGATAAACAAAATCGATTTGCGATAAAAAGGGTTCTATAAATTATAAAAGTTTGCTTTGAGGTCTCAAATTGGTAATAATAATAATAATAATAATAATAATTGTCTAAAAGTTATCAGAGAAAATAGTTATTTTGAGTTTTGAAATGTGACGTCAATTTGATGGAGATAAAGTAACTTGCGTGCATTGCAAATTGGACACATTGACTTGCTTGCAATCGTTCAGTCATTTCGAAATCAATTTTCAACGGTCATTTTTTGGGTTTAGTTTATTAAACTTGTTCTTATAAAAATAATGTGCAAGAATAAAGCAATATGATTACAACATTCCGATTGTTATTGAATTCAGTATGTTGTTATTTGAGTGAAATCGACCATGTGATAAATCATTCGGTTTCGATTGAAATGATAAAGAGCACTAAAGCTATAGTGCCGAGTTGTAGAGCTGTCAGTGAAATGGACAAGTTGGCAAGAGAAGTGTGTCTTTTGCCGGCAAAACACATCCTGGCTGGTAATAACCGCTTTCGGTAAGCTGCGAAACCAAACACGCGACACATTCAATAAGTTGGCCAATCAATGCCCACGATGAATTGCGGCATGCAAAGTTGAGTTACTTTCGAAACGATTATTCAATCACACAGAGTGATATATTGTCAAATGATAATGATTTGTCACTTAATCAAGCAAAATCAAACCTAAACCTTGAGATGCTTGATTCGCTTGATGAAAGAGGATACACCAGTGCGTTTGTGCGCTATCGTGTATTGGTCATTTCCGCTGGGTTTCCAACCCATTTATTGTGATATAAAGTGCTCGTGTGATTGATTGATAGATTCATTCATGTTTTGGCATGATTTTAAGAATTGAAACGCACTTTTGTAAACATATTGATTCGAAGCTAACGTGTTGTCACGTTTCACTTAATCATTGGCTTTATTTGGTTAATTTAATATACATTAACATATTATATTTCATTGATTTCGAATGAATCTATCCGTAATTTTAGGCGCCATTTTATTGATTCCATGTTGTCATAATATTCCTATGAGTCATAGATTATAACTTTTCCATAAACTGAATTCAAATTGAAATGCACTAGAAATTGCCAATTTCGAGTGTTTTTCACGAAATGCATTTCTTTCCATGACGTAATTGGTATTCACGTGTTATCACGAGTATATGGTGAATCGCACCAACCAGTGACACTACCAATACACTGGTTCGGCCTTTTTCTTGACTTCATGGATGTACTGCTTGCAAGCATGTGTATATGTGAACATTGGTTTCATGTCGACCGATCGAGACAATATATCAATGGTTCAATCACACACACACACATACACCGAACATGTATCACATTACCCAATACTAATAAAACTGTCTCAAAATACACTCGAAAAGCACATTCGATAGTGCACAAGTAAGTGCGCAAGTGATCGATTTGATTTGATAACGTGATGAATGATGCAGCTGCCCTCTTCTGTACTTGAATGCAGATGTATGTTGTGTCTAATGTCAAAGTGACATTATTATCAGTGACATTGTGCCTAAAGTTCAATAGCTATTTTGAGTTTGCCAAAAACGCACAAATGTCAATGATCCATCAAAATTTCCATTCAAATTGAATTCACTTAAATCCATCGGTAAGTGGCCACAATCTTGCAGTGCACCACCTAAGACCAATGACCGGGGAAATCGTCTTAGCAAATACGACAACAAGAATAATAGTTCAATTAGCATTTTATGAATTTATGAGCTTTTATTGAGCTAAACACACAAACACTTCCTACCAAACATATGTTGTTCATTAGGTAAAGTGAATGACTGATTAGCAATGTAGACACAATTGGCCTGTTTGTGTTTACAAATTGTAATGTTTATGACTTTAATTCGTTCTGGTGACTTACAGAACATAAATTAAATTACTTTGATTTATTGCGACATTTTTAAATGTTTTAATTGTTTAATTAATAATTTAATTAAACTGTTTGTAATGTGTATGTCGATTGATTTTAATTTGTACGCAGGTTGACTCATACCTTTCTCGAGTTGTACTGAGAAAATCGATAATTGAGAACATCTGGACTCGATTGTACTTCATTGAAGTGTACTTAAACTGATATTAGCATTTAGTAATATCGCAAATGCAAGTTGAAGTGGATCAATCCAATTAGTACACAGTTTTAACTTTTGCATTTCGCTCGAAGATAAGTGGCATTACTTTGGATTGTCAATTCCAATTTGACACGACAATGATGACACAAACAGTTAATTTGTTCCTTATTGGGACAATTGTTGGTGTATTTGTCCAGTTTGGCGCAATCGCCACTGCTACGGTGACCAATGGATGTTCATTCCGAGGCAGTTGTGGTTCAATGACCAATTCGTATGGAATCAATCTTCCCATTCCGTGCGTTTTCACTGGAGCGCCACAACATTTGAACAAGACCAGTTTGGACATTCTCAAGGTGTACTTGCCTGAATATATGACAAATGGAGATCAGTCAGCCTTTTGCTGTGAAGACGATCAAGTTGAACAGATTTTGAATCAAATTTCGATTCCACGCAAAATGCTTGCCAAGTGTTCATCGTGTTATTACAATTTTGCTCGATTGTTTTTCCTGATGACTTGCGCGCCCAACCAGCACCAATTTGTGCGAGTGGTCCAATCGAACCAAAGCACCAAAGCCATTGACCAGCTCGAGTACTATCTCACCAAACAGCACGCACACGGACTGTACGACTCGTGCAGTGAAGTTGCACTTGATGGTGGAATTAAAGTGTTGCCAACATTGATGTGTCAACCATTGAAACAGAATGAAACCTGTAATGCAGAGAAGTTCTTGAGTTCAATTGGCGCAAAAGGAATTTCGCCAATGGAGATTCACTTCAAGACAGAGGCAAATTCAAGCGAAATTGTGCCAAATGACCACTCGATCACAAGCTGTGCTAAGGCTCCGACTCTTTACAGTCAGAGTGCCTGTTCGTGTAGTGACTGCAAAGCGAGTTGTCATGCTTAAATCTAAAATAATTTGATTCAAATTGATAAAACAATGTCAATAAAGATATAAAACAATTTTATTAAATAAACTAATTTGGCAATAATTTTTGTTTCATATCTACAATCGTGTAATGATCCTCATTATTAACAGTTTCATTCAAAGAATTTACAGAATGTGCAAAACCTAAATTATGATGATGATTGCTCAATTTAGCTAAATGATCAAGAATATTCTGTGAATATCTTGACAATTGTTGATTTGAATATTTTTGTTGCTTATTGATTTTGTTGAAATAATAATTGAGATAAAATTTGATGCAAATTATTGTGCAAGTGAATATGGTGGAGATGATCAAAAATGGAATGACCAGAGATAGAATTTGATTCGATTGAGTTTGAGTGAGATGAATGTCAAAATCGAATTGATTGAGAACGCAACGCTGAGTTGTTTCGTCCAGTTGATAGCCATACGAACAGATGCAGTGCTTGGTGAAGAAATCGCAACGAGAATTGACGAATTGAGATTGACAGTCTAGTGTGGTTGATTGACACACTTTGGGAATGCAATTTTGAGTATCATTTAGAGAAGAAGTGTTTGGGACATAACCAAATTGACATTGGCGAGATGCTGCCGAAATGATACAAATCGATGAAATTACTATGAACAGAAATAGTGCGTTTTGAGACATTTTTGTGTCTTAGAAATGATTACTTTTATTATTTCGAATCAATTTGTCTATTGAAAGTAAGACTTCATGGGGGAGACTTTCGATTGGTCTTTTATATACTACTACGGATGTAGACGAAATATGCAAACGAATACCAAAAGAGAGGAAAAGTTGGGCCACAGTTATTATCAGTGAATTACACTGCACGACACACGACTGAGCTGTAAAGCAATAAAGTAAAGTGTCATAAAAGTGAATGGTTAGTTAGTTAGTTGACACTTGCCAACTGACAGATCAAATACACTTATCAATGCTAAAGTCGTTGTCACTAATCTTATGTACACACTCTACTAATGGGTCAATGTATTTTTGTGGCAATCTGAGCAAATAAGTTACGAATGACAATTCCTGCCCAGAGATGAATCATTTTTACAACTTCATTGTAAATGCTGTCTAAGAACAAAGTCATTTCACTAAATCTCATTGGAAATTGTATAAATGTGTACCAAAACAATTTTGGGTTGCTGTGTTCAAAAGACTTTGGTCTTGGTCAGTGATGACGCATTATGCAACTATAATTATTTGACGTCTTTTCGTCTAGAAAGGAAATCTTTGTGAGAATGAACAAGTGCAATGGAAAATTTTCATTCTATAGAGATTCAATGCAGTTAACATTTCGATTGACGATTGTGAATTCAGCATTACTAATTATTCAATTTATATAACAGATTTTCTGTTTTGATTTACATAAACCATTTTTACAAGACTATCAAACCTAGATTAGCCATTCATAATATTCTCTACGGTATAAACCAAGATGAGTCATTGAGAGCAGTGACTCATTGAATGATAAAATGCAATAACGAAATACCAGACAAACAAAACAATTGTGCACAACAACTTTCAGATTGCCGTAGTCGTGCCGGGCAAACAAGTGCCGACAAGTATTAAAATTTAATCATTAAATAACACCACAATTTCTCAACGTAAACGATAGGTTTGTTTCTCAAATGATAGTCTGATTGCCCCATCTTGCACCTGCTCAAGCCCATTGTAAAAGTGTCATGTTAGCGTCAATTTGAATGCAATAAATGACCTAAATGCGATCAATCGTTCATCAATTAATTTAATTTGAAAAAACATACCTGATTATTCTGATGAACGTTCATTTGTTTATGATTCTGCAGATTCAAATTTTTGAGAGCTGAACGAAAGCGAATTCACTTTGGTGACATTAAAGTCCTACAGTACAAACAGGCCTGTTTGTATTACTTTGGTCTTGTTACCGAATATAAAACTGTTTTAAATAAAATAATTAATGTATTATATAGCACACAATGGCCATTACCTGAATTTCTGAAATTGGCTGGAATTGTGAGAGCAGATTATGCTATCAAAAAATCCTAATGTGACGGGTTTAGGATGAGTTTCTGAAAGAATCATTCAGAATGAACATTGAAGCGGAATGTCTTATGTGAAAGGGCAACTTAATGTGTTTGCGTAATTCAGGCTAACAGTTTGCTTTGTTAAACATTTCAAATGCTGTTTGCTTTGGTTGAAATTCCACTTGAATATTTTGTGAACAATTTTGTTTGGTCGCTTGACGGTCACTATGAATCGATTAATTGGTTACAGAACTCTGATTACTCGACTGGAGCACAAGAAGATGCAAGTGAAGAGTCAACTGCCGACCGAGCAGTCTCACCTAGTTGATGAATGGTTTGATTTTGCGCTGGACCAATTCAACGAATGTTTTGGAGTGCTTACTACTGCTGATGCGGCTACCGATACAGTACAATATCACCACTGGTTGGGTACAAATGGATCAGTGGCACAAGTGCATGCAAATGAAATTCAAATCGATCAAACCGAACCTGTGAATCCACAGGCAACATTGGGCCTTGATGGTATTCATTAGTTTATACGTTACGTCACAGTAATAATTCATTTTTTCCGTGTGACCCAGAAACATTGGGATCTGTTTCAAACGAACAAACTTTGTCACCAGTACAACTGCCGCCTATATCACCTACCGCAGCTCATATGAACTTCGAAGTTAAAGTTGAAGGTAATGAGTGTCGCTGTGTACATTCACATAATCTTAGTGTATTTTGTTTTTTAGATGCAACAAGCCAACAATCTGTTCAGATATGTAAACGTATTAAGAAAGAAGAAGAGGATGATGGAGAGTACAAGTTGAACTGGGATGTTGTAGACTGTGGTAACGACAAGTGCCTGTTTCGAGTGAAACAAGAGGTGAATGATAAAATAACTGACGATTCGGAATTTGATAATGGTCATTCAGTTCAACGTTGCATTGAATTTAAGAAAGAGGATGATGTCTGTAATGCGTGCACATTGAAGATTAAAGTGGAGGCGGAGAACGATGGAGAGATGGAAAGACCCAAAAAGAGACAACGAATGGGTCGAATGGATTTAGTGAATGGTCATGTTTCATTTGATACATCTTCACCCACCACTGTTCCATCCTCGAATATCATATCCATAAAACTCAAATGTTCCGATGATCAGGTGACAACTTCACCCACAGCCCCAAACCAAATGACTATCAGAGGTAATCAAATTTGGCTATTTTATTGTAACTTACACATTTTATTTCCAATCAGACCACCAAATATCGTCTACCGGCACAGCCAAACCTCAACCAGTCGCTTCTCCTCAGCCTATCGCGGTCGTCACACATTCAAATCATTCTTCATCAGCAGTGCGACATGCCAATGACATTCAAATTCTACGAGAGGAATTGTTGAATGAAAAACAGACGGACGATGAGCAATTGGGTAGAGAGGAGCAGTTGATGGAAGATGCCGAAAGTTCTATGAATGCTCAACGAGTGAAGACCACTTCCCGATAAGAAAGTGCCTGAAGATACTTACGCACGCCTCCTATAGACAAGTGAGATACCAAATAAAAGCTTATGGTTTGTAGATTCATTTGAGTTTCAGATCAAGGTTCCAGATTGATCCGAGCAGATATACCGGAAATATAAACAAAAGAAATTCAGCACATTTCAGTAGAGTAACGTCGTATGTGGATGGTCCATGTGATGCGCATGTAATGCATTTCTATGTATTTCTATGACTTGAGATAGAGACCTCGGATCAATCTGGAATTTTTTCCAATAGATTCTAAAAGTGATTATCTTTAATTTGATATCTTATATGTCTATGGGGCAAATGCGTAAGATATTCCTCGCAGTGGGGCACTTTTTGGTCTTCACTTATGATGAAATGAACGAACAGGAATATGTTCGAGAACAAGTTGACAGTGATGATAATGACAACTCAACAACGAATCAAATGGATCAGATTGTTCATGATTACGAAGGAACAGAAATGGTGGATGACCAGACAAATGCTATTGAACATCGAGAAGTAATTCGTACTAGTACAAGTCAACAAGTTCAATTGTGTGCAGATGACTTTGTGAAGAAAATTGGGCCTAAGGTGTACGAGTGTACCTACCAACAATGTGGAAAACGATTCAAACTAAGGACTGATTTAATTCGTCACATTCGAATGCATACCGGAGAGAGGCCTTTCAACTGTACCGCTGGTGGCTGTGACCGAGCATTTGTTAACATTTCACATTTGAAACAACATTCTGTCACTCACACAGGTGAACGATCATTTGAATGTGGTCAATGTGGTGCCAAATTTACTAGAAATTATTCGTTGACAGACCATTTTCGCATTCACTCCGGCGAACGTCCATTTCAATGTAGTTGGCCTGATTGCGGTCAGACATTTCCTATTTCAACTTATTTGAAACGACATTCTCTGGTTCATTCAGATGAGCGTCCGTTTGCTTGTGATTGGCATGGCTGCTCGAAAGCGTTCAAGAGAAAGAAAGATTTGCGGAAACATCAAAATGGAAAGCAACATCAGAGTCGTCCACAGTGAGCAACTGTTCTCACAAGCTTCACTTAGATTTTTCCAATCACTTCAAAACCATTCCCTCAATGATGTCTGATAATGTCTTATCAGATCTTTTACTCTTGTATTCCAATTTCTCTACTTTATGCTCTGTAAGCTTTTACAGAAACCTTACATTTGTATCCTCTTATAATCCACATCGTGTTTTTTTTCATTATGAAGCACATCCGTTTGAAATTGTAAATAGCAACTATCAATACTATTTGACTGGACAGAAAGAAATAATACACTATCGCGGTTGGCTTTTCCATTTAGAATAAATCATTTGCAAATTATAATTTTCGATTGACTCGTTACATTGTCGAATAGCAAATGTCACGTTTGAAACGTTCGTGTGACAACTTTGTTCTCAATTCATTCGAATGTTTGCATGCTACTAAGGCCTATATAAAAGGAAGCAGTCAACTTGAGCCGGGCATTTGTTGAGTGAGTCCTCAATCTCAAGTTCTATTCTCGAGAGAGCTACTTCTACGTGTCCTCAAGTGACTACTTTGCTCAGCAATGAAGCTTCTATCAAAGTCAACCCTCACCAAGCTTCATCATCCACTGCTTGGTATTTTTGTCCTACTTTTGGGTGGCACGGTGGCGAGTGCCTTCAAATTGGCCCATCGACAGAATGACAACTGGCCGGACGATTCGGAACAAGTGCACGACCGGGCCGCGATTCATGATGACGAGCCCATGCTGCTGTGGTCTACCAAAACGGACATATTCAAAATCTCGACTGGGAACATACAAACCATAACCGCCCCGACTCAGCTTGACAAGGTGGTCACGAAGAACGACTACGCCATCGAAATGTTCGATGTGTCACTCAAAGACAGACTCGCCCTGTACGGCATCAACAAGATCACTGCTTACCCCATAGCAGGGTAAGTCCACTTCTGTTCATGGTTGACCTTTGACTAATCGGTACTTTATTTGACCACACAGAGGTGACAACTATATGAGCATCAACACCGAACAAAGTCTGCCCATCAAGTTCGACCCGAAGGCTTTCGCGGTGGACTGGGTCGACTACAATGTGTACGCCTACTACGAGAAGAAGTTGTACATCTACAAGTTGAGCAGTGCAACCACATCGGCTCTCATCTACAATGGCACCCAAACATTGCGCAACATTATGGTCGAACACAGGCATCACTTTATTGCCTGGATTGGCAACGATCACAACATTGTCAAGGCGAACAAGGACGGCTCGGGTGTGGCCACTGTGCACACCACCAAGGACAAGATCGAGTGCATGGCCATCGACTCGAGCAGTAGCCGGTTCTTCTTCTTCGTCATGCAAAAGGTCGCTCAGACTTATCGAAGTGCTTACGACGATTACGGGGGAGATGGTGACGCTAATGACGTGAGTAGTGACACTTTCCGCTGTGTCTGTGCTATTTGACCAATTTGGCTTTGACTTTAGGGCTCGAATGAGTATGACAATTCGTACGGAGAGGGCAACAAGTATGCGGTGCTCTACTCGATTGACTTCAAGGCTGAGTCACCTCTGGTCAATGAAATGCAAGTGCGCATGGACAAGAAGGGCGCCGTCCCGGTGCAGATGGCTCGTTACAAAGGTTCAACCTACATGATCCGAGAGTACGAGATCGCGGCACATGGCAAGAAGAACGAGCTGGGCGTCCCCGATAAAAATAACAAATTCAAGAAAATATATGCCGAACAGAATTGGCAAATCAACAATGTGCAGGTGGTTGGCCCCATTAATGTGGCTAAGGACCTTTGCAACAAGAGCAACAACTGTGGCTATGCCATCTGTGTGCACATGACCGACGATCAGGCCAACTGCATCGACTCGAATGGACAGGTGCTACCGATGACCACCGCCACCACCAAGAAGAACACCGACTCCACTACGCAACTGCAAGGACTCATCTTTGGCAGTGGCCAATGGAAAACCTGGGCGATTGTGGTTGTGTTTGTGGTCATCTCGATTGTGCTGGTCTACTTCGTTTACACTTACTACATTGCCGAGCCAAAAGTGGAGGATAACTTGGCCAATCAGACTGGCGAAGGTGGCCAAGAAGGCACACAAGGTGCTGGTGGCGTGACTGGCTCTAAAATTGAGGGTTCACTCAAGTCGGGACAACTACCAGCTGCTGCTGCTGCTGCTCCCAAGGAGAAAGGCTTTTATCAGATGATCATGAGCTGGCTTGGCTTTGGAAGCGAAGAAGATGAACAACAGCAAGAGATGACCGAGCAGACAGGACTTGAGAAGACCGGCATGTCTCAGTTGGGCCAGAAGTCGAACAAGCTGCCGAGTTTAGTCCGTGCTCCGTCAAATGCACCAAAGTCTCAAGCGGGTGAAATGGCCGCCAAAGCGATTGGGTCCAAAGGTGGACTGAAGGAAGAAGGACGAGGCGACCAGACTGAGAAGAAGAAACTTTCTGTGAAGCAGAGACAGCGAAGCAAGGACCGCAAAAGCCTGTACGAGACATTGGAGAAGACGCTCGACACTGATCAGGAGGAGGACAAACGGGCCAAGTCAGCGAACAAGCGCAAAAAGGCACCGACTAGTGCTGCAGCCATTTTGCCGTCCACTGAGTCAACTACCGGCGACAGTTCGACCCCCAAGTCCGCCATCAAGAAGGAATCCTCCTTCAGGAAGACCAAGTCGAGAAGTGCTTCAAAGACTGGCCGCAAGTCGAAGACCACTCCCGACGAGGAGTCAACCCAAACGAGCAAGTCCAAATCAGTTACTGGCTCGAAAAATGCCAAAAGCAAAAAGTCAAAGAAGCGACAGAACAAGATTGGATCACTTGTGATGGCTCCTTTGTGCAGCTCGGGCAGTGAACACGACTCTTCATCGAATGGAGGAAGCAAATTGGAACCGAAAGCCAGTCGAGCCAAGTCAAAGGCCAAGTCCAGGACTAGTTCGATCTCGTCTCAGACTGGCGGTTCGAGAAAGTCCAAAGCCGACAAAGACCCTAGTGGTGATGTGAGCACAGGCTCAAAGTCAACCTCTGATTCGTCGAGCATGGCCACCAAGGCAATGACTGGACTCAAGTCGATGGCCTCGTCTCTCTTTGGCTCAACCATCGACAGCACTGGCTCGTCAGCCATGGATGGAACCAAAAACTACAAGTGGTACGATCCACTGGGATGCTGCACTTGAATGCACCCAACTATACTTTAATATTTAATGTGCCATTTCATTCAGTCACAATGAGCACCAATTAAAACTGTTATAATTATTAAAGCTCTAAAACTTCAATTTTTATGACGTTGTGTATCTTAATAATTCGATGCATTTCGAAGCCATAAAGTACTACTTAGTTGATTGTGAGCCACCTATTTTCGTGTGTCATTCGATCGTTGACTACCCTCGTGGGAGAAAAGTACTTAAGCTTTAAACGGGTACCTTATAAGCAACTTATAAGAACTCTTAAACACTGAAATTCTACTTACTTTGTACTTGGCACTTAAATTTTACTTATTGGCCACTTAAACTCTTAAAATTCTCTTAAACAACATTTAAAATAGTAATAATTTGAATTCAAATCATTTTATATCAAAATAATCATAAAATACAAAATTCGGTTTAAACAAAGTCATGATTTAATCGATAAAGATCTACAAATGTATATTAAAAATATCGAATACATAACGAATATTATTTACTGTAGTATAAGTTGCTAATTCGTATATTTGAGATAATTCAATTTTTGTTAAGTTCGAGGAAACGCCAGAATATGTAGAAATATAAGGAAAATTCAATTTGCATCTGTCATCGTCGGGTCTCAAAGGAAGCTTCTTACAATTTACTAATTCATACCCTAAAATATTAATTATAGGGCAGTCTGCAATCTCTTTGTTGGAGATCTCAATAATCTTCGAAACAATAAAATATTGACCTTTCTCAGTCTTCAAACAATGATTGTTTGTCGATTTGGCATCTGTTTTGTTGTAATCTTCGGTGCAGATCAGTTTGCCATTGACTCGATATCGTTGCAATGATTTATATGTCATATTTGGACCAGTTTGGGAAAGTATTCGAGTCACATCGTCAGTGGGAATGAAAGTAGAGCCAAATGTTTTGATTTTTCTTACCACCTTTTCACACAATTTAGGAATAAATAGAAATAAGTTTTTGAGGAACTTTTGGGACGAATTTTGAATATTACTACTGCAAGCCGATACAACAGATTGATACGCGTTGCACTTTTTCATTGTTTGTTCCGAGACTTTAGTCCCTGTTTGAACTTTCCTTGCGATGAGCCCAAAAATGTGCTCGGTGAAGTAGGCGGTTTGAACAGGAAGAGGACCAAAAGCTTGGACCATTTCACACAAATGGCTGATAAAGTGAACATTTATTTTCCACATGAACGCTTCGTGCTTTGAATAGATATTGCGGAATTGTTCGTAGAATACTTTGATTTGCGTTTCCAAACTTCTTGTGTCACTTTTCGAGACAAAACGCATTGATAAAGAAGACAATATAAAAGCTAATTGCTTAAAATTAGTAAATCTTTCATTTTCGAGGATGCCATCGAAGCAACACCAACCAAAGAAAATGGTTAATTCGTACTCCAGGCTCTTGAAAGATGCATTTCGGCTAAATTGAGGCATTGCTCGGTGGACATTCTCGGGAAACTTAATCGATGCAAGCCTCCGGTCAAGCTCAGAAACTTGGTCCAATGAAAGTTTATGTTGATTAATAGCACACTTTTCATCTTTTGTGAGCTTTCCAAACCATTTAGTGGAACAGTCTTTGCCTAACCATCTATTGATAAGACTCTTTACAGTACCTAGAAGAAGCAGAATAGTTATCACTAATTGAACAAGTTCCGCAAGCCATGGAAATCGTACCTAAATACTGTGCGTGCATCGGTTCGGGTGGACAAATTGTTGGTAAATCAACATAAGGAAGTCTCATAAGTTGGCAAGGTCCTTTAATGCCTTTAATTTGTTTCTCCTTATTCTTCTTGTTATCCTTATCCTTGGCCAACTTCAAGGCAATTCTTCGCCATTCTTGATTGGCACGAGGAGAAGCTTTGAATGTCAAAGTTGGAGGGAAAGTCATCTTAAAAAAATCGTCGTTCGTACACGCCTTTTTAACAAGCAGCTATGACATGCTGCAAAAAATTAGCAATAAAAATAGTTAAATAAATAAAAATAACACAAATGTTTGAATTTACCGTAGTACGAATTATGTTGATTACAGTTCAGAATCATAGCTCGAGCCGGGCAATCAGCAATTACCAAATACAATCTGACTTTAAAAAAATGCATCTTTTCGCCAATCATTACTGAAAGTGGCTCATCTTCAAACTTGAGTAACTCGTCGACCAGGGGACGCAACATAATATCAGATTCTGGTTTAGTTTCTCCAGAATGTAAGGCAATGAGCATTGGATTGTTGATTCTATCTGTGAATGGTAGCTCATTCAAAAAAGCCACGAGAGGCCACATACTTTTCTGATTCTTGTTATATGCGACACCATCCCAGGTCAAGGTGATCGTGAGAATCGTTACGGAATCATCTTTAGTGGCGGTTAGTGATTGGTATTTATCACTGCAGTGAAGATCGTGAAAATATTTTGTTTTTCTGCCACGGCGATTAATTAATAACTTATCATGTATAACTGGAATTTGGTGAAGCAGCCAGTCACCAAATGAAACATAACAAAAAATACTTGGAACAATCGGTTTCACTAGTCTTTTGATTCGGAGTGATTTGACAAGAAGGGTGACCGTATTTGCAAGTTGCACTCTTGCTCATGTCCAAAACAGGGCCAATTAATTCACCACAGTTTGAGTAAAAATATTTGCTAATATCAGGACAGAAAGAATTTGGAACTCGTTTAGTCAAAGTGTCCCAGTCAGTAGTAGAGAACATTTTTGTCCCAAAATCATTGATAACTTTACACGATATTTCGGTACAATTGTTAGGCGTATCGAATCTTCCTTGAAGTAATAACATGATCATAATTCTTTCTGACTCATTCATTTGAACTCTTCTGTAGTCTTTATCATCTACTTCGTCGAAGGGGTTTATGCACGTAACATCTTTACCGTCGTCGTCTTCAAAGGTGCGCAAATCGTTGTCTTCGTTGTCTTCTGTTTCGCTGCCTACTTCGACAAAATCCTCCTGATCGGATAAGTCAAAATCGCTTTCAGCAAATAACTCGCGGGTCGAGGCCAGATTGACTTGAGCAGCCGAGAACTCGTGATTTTCGGAGAAACGAGATTTGGACTTTGCAAGAACATTGGCCATAAAGTCGTTCACATGTTGTTCACTGGTTCTCCTCTTTTTGGCAAACAAGTTAACTTTTTCGTCCGTCTTACGTTTGAATGAGGAACGAATTTGGTCCATTCTTGATTTGTTGTGGTTAAAAAGATATCAGTCAAATGACAGTAGTGAATCGACGTTGACTGTCAACAGTATTGATGAATGGCCCAACACGTGTGACCATAACATAACAGTCGTGTGCGGAGGCTGTGTACACAGTGTGTAGTAATAGCTCGGAGCGCGCGCGCAAATTATCGCGCCATTCGACCTCATGACTGTGCAGTGCACTGTGAGTGTGCAGCGAACTGTGCTCTCCCTCTCACTGCCACTGCCAGTCATTCAACCAAACGCACGTGTTTGCCTCATATGTGATTTCGCCTTTCGGCTATAGCCTTGTCTGCCTTCGTTTTGTCTGTAGTATTGACTTAATAGATAAAATCTTATCTATGCCATGGAGTTTGTCAACAACCCAATGTTGTCGTTTTGTTGTGAAAATGCAGACTTTTCTCAGTGCAATTTATTTTTTGAAGGTAATTTTTCTGTATATCCATTCCAACCTTATTAAATTTATTTTTTTCAGATAATTTATTTACTAGTATTGGCGAGTTTTTAGCTGACAGCAAAGCTAAATGTCTATTTGCAGACACTTTCCCAGACTTAGCTGTTGGTAGGTTTTGTAAAAGTCTCGAAGCGTTTGAGAAGGCACAGGAAGAAGCACTGTTGGCTGCAGCAGAACTTGAGCGGCATCAAGAAGAACTTGCCTTTTCTAGTCCAAACCGAACTGGCCTTATTACTCCCGAAATTGTGATGAACTGTAGCAGCCTCGAGGACTGTAAGGCGATCATTTCTGAGCTACTTGGTCAAGTGAAAAAACAAGATGACGAAATTTTCATTCTTCGTGAACGGCAGACACAAATCGAAGACTACTTTCGACATGAATTTTCTAAGATAATTCCCGAAGCTGAGAAGGAAAAGACCAAGCGTAATGAAGATACTTGGCTTTGTAACAAGTGGAAAGTATCCAACAAGGCACTGTACTTTGCAGCTAACGACCATGGGACCATGGGCGCAAAGAAGCTCTTTGACAAAGTATTTACCCAAAAGCTTCTTCGAAAATATCCTTCCGAGAAAAAATTGCCAAATCGACTTGATTTTAAACTTAGAGATGCATACAGCGACCTGCTCGGTATGTTAATTCAATCTGAATATATTAATTGAGTTAACATAATTATTTTATTATTTAGACATTTTAGCTCAGGCAAAAGAAGATGCCGGTACCTCACCAGACTACACTTCGGCTCGCAAGCAAGACAAATACTTGCTGGATACTCGATTCAACAACTGGAATCATCAGGCTAAACTCAAAGCTATAAAGTAAACTTGACTATTTTTTACAACATACAATGTTTCTAAATGTTAATTCTATTTCCATTAGGGAGTTGACTAAGAAATCTTCGGCTGAGCAAAATTCGATTGACAGAATGGAGAATCCTGGTGATCAAGAAGACATTCATATTCAAGAAGAAGAATAGGCCGCGATCTGATTTATACAAAATTCGGCTATTCGAATGGCGAAGAAGCCACAAGATTTTCATTCGTATTTTTTTCGATTATTGAATTTGTTATTCCTACTGTATTATTTTGATACATATGTATAGTATTTTTATTATTAAAGTATTTTTATGACTGTATATCATATAGTAAATAGGGCCATTTTGAAAAAGCCAGATTTCGGGAGCAACCTAAAAGCACATCGGGAAATTTCCCAAAATGAGAAACTTCCCATAAACCTACAGCAGCAGAAAGTAAGGCTACTTATAAGTGACTTATCAGTACTCTTACTTAAGAGATTGATAAGTCACTTTTAGTACTCTTACGTAAGAGTACTAATAAGTTACTTATAAGTACAATTTTTCCCACGAGGGTAGCTAATAGGACACTTGTGCCTTGATGGCTCGCCAAATGGACGTTCCTTCCACTCCTCCGTATCTGTGTGTGCTCGGTTATCAACTGAAGAGTGCACTTTCCAGTGGCACGTCTGCCACCATTCTTTTGGCCTCCTCCAAGAAGCACGAGTCTGGTGTGGCATGCAAGTGGTTTCGCTTCACGGATGATGTGCAACATCGCTCAAAGTCCGTTTCGGTGGCGAACTGTTTCCGTGGCGAGAAGCCACTGATGGAACGTTTCCGAGTGGCGCCCCATCCGAATCTCATGTTTGCCTATGATGTGTTCGAGTCTGCAGCGGAGGCCTTCATTTTTATGCCATACATGTCAAATGGAACGGTGGCACAAGCCATTGCCAAGTTCAAGGCCGATCCACCGAATGATCTTGAAGATCGAGCCAAGATCTGGTTCAAGGACATTGTCTGTGGCCTGCACTGGTTGCATCTCAACGAAATTGTCCACAGGGATTTGAAGCTACAAAACTGCCTTTTGGGACCGATGGGACGAGTGGTCATCACCGACTATGGCTTTGCTGCTTTCCGCGAGGATGCTCAAAGGGCTGATTCGAACCCATTCTACGTGAAGACTGTGTGTGGCTCACTGGGTAACATGGCCCCCGAACTGTTGGCTCTAATTCTACGGCAGTATTCAATGTCACAAGACTCGGATGACAAGCCCAAGTGCTACTCCCCTAAACCGGTGGACGTGTACGCAGCAGGAGTTTGTCTCTTCTAACTGCTCTATCTGGAGCCTCCATTTAGTCCACCAAGCCTGGATTATGCTGCACTAAGTCACGATTCGGACATTGTTCAAACCATCGCTACCGATCTGCACCAGAAGCAAATGAACCGACAGTACAGATTTGACCGAGAATCGATGCTTTCTTTCGAATCGATGCTACTGATGCACGAATGTCTCCATCCCTATCCAGATCAACGCTTCACTACTGGACAGATTCGTGAAAGCACTTGGCTAAGCAAAGATTATTGTGCACATAAAGTTGACATATAAACATTTAAGCCTATTTATTTGCTGTACGCCATTTTATTAATAAAATTGTTATTCGTACTTTAACAACTCAGTGATTTTCTATTTCTTGTTCAATTTACTTTCTTGCTCTAGTAAATTTGAGACAGAATTTGAGACAATATTACAAAATGTACCTTTTTGCTACATGTAATATAGAAATATACCACAGATAAATATTGCCACACAAGTAAAGTAAATTAAATGAAAATTAAATCTCACATTGTTTTTGCACCGACATAGATATAACGTGCGTTCAAATAATTAATTAAAATTGCTCAACGTAATTTCAATTGAGCATAATAAAATGAATTACACAAAACACAGTCCAACATTTCCAATCTAATCAACAAGTACAATCAAACACACATTTGAGTCATCAGTTTGAGTATTGCACACGTTTAATTTTGTTGATTGCTAAATTAATGAATGATGATAATACTCAAATCAAATCTTGACTTTCTAGTGTAATTTGAAATAAAAAGAAACACTTACTGTCTTATTTCCCTATTTATTTAACATTGATTTGAAAGTACTGAGAATTGACTTTTGCGATTGTGACAAAATGACCAAATCAAATGATAATGATCGATTGATTAAACGATGTCGAGTTTGTGGTGATATAGCTTCAGGTAATATTTATTTATTTATTTATATTTGTGCTAATTGTTTTTATTTATTTAATTGTTTTAAAATGAAGCATTCAACTTCAATGGACTTTCCTGTGAGAGTTGTAAAGCTTTCTTTCGTAGGCACGCTCAAAGACTTGAGGTAAGAGCAATTTGAACAAATTTACTAATAAACTGAAAACAAATATTATTGACTTATCCTAAGCAGAGATTGTTATGTCACAACAAAAATAAATGTAAAGTTGATTTTGACAATAGAAGAAATTGCAAACGATGTCGCCTCAAAAAGTGTTTTGATATTGGAATGCAAAAGGTTTGTTAAATCTTGAATTGATATTGAAATTGAATTATTTGAATTGTATTCAACAGGATTTACTTTCAATCAAACAAAGAAATGATTCTAAAGTCAATCAGGAAACTTCTTATAATAAAGTCTCTAGAGAATCATCCAACATTAACGAAGGAACTCAAGATTCGACAGTTTTACCTATCAATTTCGTCATGAGACTTTACGAACAGAATTGCATTGAGATAGTCAAGAAATTGCCAGGCATATTCAATGAAAAGCCACGAAACGCTCCAAAAGTAGTTGGTTATGCTCACCATCGCAGTCTAGTGTTCAATGCACAGGAATTCTTCATCAAAGGTTTCATCGAATTTGGTCATCTACTCACACCTTTTCACAATCTCTCAAAACATGATCAATTGATTGTGCTGAAACAGTCTTTTCCGGAGATTATGATGCTTCGGACTGGATTTTATTATGTCTTTGAAAAAGATGCGTTTCGCTGTCGAATTGTGAGTTTTGTAAAAATAGAAAAATGTTAAATTAGCAATTTCTTCTAAATACAGGACCAAGAATGTAACGAAGTGGTTTTGGTGGATTTGAAACTTTTCTATGGAGACAAAATGAAACATCTAATTGAGAAACATCGAAAGATGGCTCAACTTATTCGAGATCAACTTGATTTTGACACTGTGATTCGAGATTTTGTATGTATTGTTTGCGTTTTTTTTCTAAGATACTAATTCACAATTTACTTTGTATTTAGCTTTCACTATTATTAATGTTTAAGGCTAAAGAGAATATCACAAATCCAGAATTTTTAAGGTAATTTGAAATTAAAATTAAATAATTTTTTAAAGCTTTTTTAATTTCCAGGTACAATTACTGTAAATATTGTCATTTATTAAGAAACTATCTCGAATTAAAGTATCAAGATTCGGTGAAGGCTTCCTACAGTTATGTAAAAATGATGAAAATAATCGATCAAGTTTGTAGATTGAAAATTGTACTCTTTGAAATCTACAATCTGTTAGACACCTTTGCTGTCAGTCAAACATTGGTGGAAATTTATGAAGTTTGTTATTGATTTGAATGATGTGAATAATTTCATTGATTTTCTGATAATTAAGTGATTAAAAATGTTGATTATTAGTTGTTTATAAAACTAACGTTACATCGTTGACCCTAAATATTGCAAAAAAATGTTAAAAACACCGAAAAATACATTTGATAATAACGAGTCTGAAATATGTGTAATCTGGCACAGTTATACAATGTGTACCTACTTGAGGATATAAATACACCAAACCACATTGCCTAATCTCACCTCCCTAAATTACACATCTAACAGAGAAAGCTAATGATAACAATACCAAGGACAATTGTAATATGCATTTTGAGGCTCACAAACATTAGACAACGACACGTTCAAATAGTCGACTCAAAATGATTTGAACATTTACCATCGCGTGCTAGTAAATAACTTGTTGAACACAGTCAAATATATCGAAGCAATCTAATCTAGATTTAACATTGTCACTTTAATCAAACATCTTGAGTCATCACACTATTGCACTTTTTGTTTTGTTGATTGCAAGAAATCAAATGTTGACTTTCAAGTGAACACTATCATTTGTAATATAAAGAAACCACGCTCAAATCATTCTCAATTATTTGCACTTCAAAATGACCAAACAAAACAATGACGATCGAATGATCAAACGATGTCGAATCTGTGGCGATAAAGCTTTCGGTAAGTTATTATTTTATTATTTTATTTAACAATTTAATTTAATTTTAATTAATTTGTTTTTAGGATTCAATTTCAATGGACTTTCATGCGAAAGCTGTAAAGCGTTCTTTCGTCGACACGCTCATAGAATTGAGGTTGGTGTAATTCATAATTTAAATAATTAATTAATTAAAATTGTTTTACTAGAGATTAATATGTATCAATGAAAACAAATGTAAAATTGATTATGGAAATAGAAGATATTGCAAACGATGTCGACTCAAAAAATGCTTTGCTATTGGAATGGATAAAGTGAGTTTTTGCTTTGACTTTTGATTATTTAAAAATAATAATTAATTTTCCTTTTCTTTAGGAATTGCTTTTAAACAAAAGAAGAAATAAATCTTCACAAAAACTTGAAAATTCCAATAAACCAGCAAAAATTATCGAAGAAACAAATTTATTTCAATCACAAAACTATTCATTGATTTCAAGTAATTCCATTTTAAATATATACGAACAGAATTGTCTTGAGATAATCAAGAAATTACCAAAAATATTCAACGAGAAGCCCCGAAACGTCCCAAAGATAGTTGGCTTTGCACAACACCTTGGTCAAGTGTTCAGTGCACAAGAATTTTTTGTTAAAGGTTTCATCGAATTTGGCCATTTACTCACGCCTTTTCACAATCTGTCCAGCCATGATCAACTGATTGTGCTGAAGCAGTCATTTCCCGAAATTATGATGCTTCGTTCTGGGTTTTATTATGTCTTTGAGAAAGATGCTTTTCTCTGTCGAGTTGTGAGTTTTCAAATTACAATGTTATTTATTGTATTTAGAATTTAATATAACTTTAACAATAGGACGAATATTGTAATGAAGCGGTTTTTGTCGACTTGAAACATTTTTATGGTGAAAAGATGTCACACTTTGTGGAAAAGCATCGAAAGATGGCCAAACTAATTCGAGAGCAACTAGAATTTGATACGATGATTCGAGATTTTGTATGAATTGTTTATGAAATGAAAAAGACACTAATTTCTCCTTTAATACTTTAGATTTCGCTATTGTTAATGTTTAAAGCTAAAGATAATCTTTCAAATCCAGAATATTTAAGGTAATTTTACATTTTCAAATGTACAAATTTCTTCAATCACTTACAATCCCTTACAGGTACAATTATTATAAATATTGTCATTTACTGAAGAACTACCTCAAATTGAAACATCAAGATGCAGAGAAGGCTGCTTTTAGTTATGCGAAAATGTTGAAAATTATTGATCAAATTGGTCCGTTGAAAATGGCATTCTATGAAATCTTCAATCTGCTTGATACTTGTTCTGTTAGTCAAACACTGATGGAGATTTATGGAATGTGCTAATATAAAAATTGATTTTTAAAACAAATAATTTTTGACTAATTCAGAATTTGAATCGAATAAATTATTTTAACTACCATATATGGTATATATTTGACGATCAATCAATTTGGTGATGCAACACAGTGAATGGCTCAATTGATCAATAATGTCTATTAAGTTTGATTGTACTCAAAACCCTTACAAATAAAGTTTATTATTAGTAAACTGATTTATTATGAAAAATTCCAAGAAATTCCTACAAAAATAAACAAATAAATTATCATTTGATAATTTTTGACAAATATTCTTTTTATAAAAAATTATTCGAGTGCATTTGGCATGTTTAACATTTTCATGTGTTATAAATCATTTAATAATAATTGTCGATATAATTTATTGGCTACGTGCAAATAAAGTTTTGACGATTTAAAAACTTATGTTTAAGGATTTTATATTTGTACGTTAGAAATTCTAGAAACTATTTTTATGAAATATTTTACCAAAAAATCATCATAAAAAATGTTCAAAGTATTTCAATCGTTGAAAGATGTGATCGTGGAACTAAGTGTCAATGATGTATCCAAAATGCGCAATGTGCATATTGTTGCATATATACTTGTAGTAGTAGGATTTCAATATTTAGTCAGAATCATCATGAATGCCTGTTTAATCAATGAAGACATTTCGCAAGTGTACCATCGATATGACATGCTTTTTCGTTTGTTCAACATTTTAGGAGCCAAGGATAGTTTTATGTACCTCTCAGCAGCACCTTTATGTTTGCTGATCATTGTCATCAATTATTGGATTTATTTTCTGCCCAATCATCGCATTTGGAACTCATTAGTCGAACTTGTGGCAAATTTCTTTGATTTAAATCAAAATTTATTCAACAAAATATCTGTGCACAATTTTGTTCGCAAACCACTGAAATGCACTCTTGAGATCATACGAATATTTCAAATAATTTGGAATGGAAGTCAAATTAAATTTAATGTCCCAGTCAATGAAACACCTTGGAGCGCTTTGAGTACCAAAATTCGCTCTCGATTGATTCTGGTTTGGATTTCATTTGAATTTGTTGTGAAAATTGTTACTTATTCGAGTGAGTAATTGGTAAAATTTATTAATTAATTAAATAATTTTAATATTCTCTCCAAAAGTTATATTTATGCTTTTGGTTGTTTTTCACAAGTTTTATTTTCCAATATTAGTTCATCACACAACGAATTCCGTTTTGATTATTATTCTAGCAATTTGTGATTATCTCATATTTGGCTTGTCTATTTTGGTTGCTTTCCGAAGTATACTCTTTTACTTTTCACTTATGATCATCATTTGTGTTGCATCAAATCGTGAATATGCAGCTCTCAACAAATTTATGCATCAAAATGTTCACTTCATAACGAATCGATCGATTGCTCAATGCCGAATTTTGTCCATCTTCCGTCACTGGCACAGTCAAATCACTTTATTTGTGACACATTTCAATCGGCGAATCGCATCTCGATTCTTTTCCATGTACATTCTGTGTGATCTATCATTCAACACTTATGTTTTCATCTTTATTTATTTTTATGAAATATCACAATTTTTGAAATACTCATTGATATTTGCACTGTGCACCCAGATAATGGCGCCAGTTTTGGTTGCATTACTGCTTATATCAGTCAACCAGAACATGTACAAGTCAGACCCGTTTTTGGCTTCACTTTTGGTGAGATTTACTTTTGTGAATGGTCAAGAAAGAATGTTGCGAGAGCACTGGAAATCAATGACATACTATGAAATGATGCATCGATTCAACAGGGCACCGATGGCACTTGACGCTGGAATGTTCGGTTCGTTTAAACGAAAATCATTGCTTGAGGTAGATTTTATTCAATCCCAAATTATCTTAATTATTTTTAATTTATATTATTTACAGTTTTTCTTAATCTACGTTGCATTTATGATGCACTTTGCATCGATTTTCATGAATAAAAGTCCCATAATTTAATTTTATTAAACACATTGTATTAATATCATTTGTGATATACCATCATCAATCAAATTAATTATTTGAGCAATACACGGATGTAGAAATGTACCTGTTTGCAACTCTAGTTTATTGACTTAATTTTGTAAAATTAGTGAGTCGCTTCACATGTTTGATTATTTGAAAATATTGAATCAATAAAAATGAATGACCAATTTAATAAACGACTTACCAAGAAATGTCATGTATGTGGTGATAGAGCCACAGGTAAGCAAATACATTTTGTAATGTCACAATTCTCATAAAAGACAAACATAATTACCAAAATACCAATAAAAAGGATTTAATTTCAACGGACTAACTTGTGAAGCATGCAAAGGATTTTTTCGAAGAACTGCAACCAGAATTGATGTAAGTTATTTTTTATAAGTTATAATTCAACTTTAAATTACTAATTTCAATAATTACAGAAATTAATCTGTTACAACGATGAAAAGTGTCCAATCGATATTGTGAAACGAAAGTTTTGTATGAAATGTCGATTAAATCGATGCTTCGAAATTGGAATGCAAAAAGTAATATTTTTATAAATATTATTTCTAAATTTTCTTTAATAGGAATTGCTTTTGAAATGCAAAGAAAATTCAATCGAAATTAATACCAAGAATGAAGCCAATTTAACTGAAGAATTTTCAAGTGAAAATCAAATATTAATTTCAAACAAATATTTAGAAAATTGCATTACAACAATCAAGAAATTGCCTGGAATCTTTCACGAGAAACCCAAATTGCCTCCAAACGTTGTTGGTTATGCTCAAAATGTAGCTCAAGTATTTGCCACACAAGAACCCTTCATTCAAGGCATTATCCAATTCAGTCATCTTTTACCGTTTTTTCATAATTTGAATCAACACGACCAATTGATTGTACTGAAGGAAGCATTTCCTGAGATTATGACATTGAGAGCGGCTTTCTATTTCAACTTTGAAAAAGACTCTTTTTTGGTTCGAATTGTAATAATATTAAGAAATGATTTTATATATTATTAAATCAATTATAATTTAGGACGACGAATGTATGAAGGTAATATTTGTCAAATTGGAAATGTTCTATGGACCAAAAAATGGCGCATTTGATTGATTTGCATCGTAAAGTTGCCCATTTAGTGAGAGAAGAAATTCAACTCGACACAGTCATTCGAGATTTAGTAATAAAATATTTGTTAAATAAATTTTTAATGTGAAGTTTTATTTTTTAGCTTTCCTTGCTACTAATGTTCAAACCAAAGAAAAACATTGCTATTCCAGAATATCTTAGGTACTAAAAAATAAAATTAAAAGCTTAGATTAATTAATTAATTGAATTTCCTTTACACAGATTTCATTACATCCGTTACTGTCACTTTCTCCAAAATTATTTACTTTTCAAGTACAATCATTCAAAAATGATTGAAAAATTTGAAATACTTTTAAATATCATCGAAATCATGCTGCCAATGAAGGAAAACATTTATGAAATATATCACTGCATCGAGCACTCGTTACAGGTGACTGTTAGTCAGACTTTGTCAGAGATATATGAAATTTAAAAATAATAATGCACAATAAAAATTTGCTTAATTTTACCAAAAATATCTTTTAAATGTGTATCCTGAGATACAATGCGCCACTTACTTTGCTAATCTCATAGACTTTGATCCTTTGGACTTGAGAATATTGCTGCTCTAAGTTTGTATCTTTCCTAATCTTTGAGTATTGCTCCCTGGTTTTAGTGGTTCATATATGAAAAGAAGGACATTCTTGTGTCATTTTACATGTGCGTTGTAATTGTTTGCCGCGAAGCTCAAAGTGCCGTTATCGGGTGCACAAGGTCATTGCATGAAATGTACAAAGAAACTTAAATTTCACAATGCTTAGTCCACAATGACACTTGTGTTTTCTGCCTGTCACTCAATCGAGTTTTATTTATTATCACTAATATCATTTGTTCTGTCCATAATGTTTAATTTACTTAGGATAATAACGGATGATGCATTCATCTGGCAAAATGTTTTACGAATGAAAGTAAGTTGTATAATTCTACATAATTAACCAATACTAAATTTGTTATAGAATTTGACATTTGGAATTCATAGCATTACTATGGTTGCCATCTATTGCAGAAATGTCTCTTGGTATTGCAACGGCAAAATGAAAATTGTGGACAAATTCGAGAAATGTTTACAAATCATTCCTCTTGTTTTCCCATTCAAATATAATTTATTTGATATCTATGACAATTTGGATAGTTCACTTATGCCGGTCAGTCAAACAATGATTAAAATCAATGAACAAAGATCGAGTAATTTGTACATACAACTGGAAATGCAATTTGAGCCTTTGGGTTTTTGTAAATAAAATATTCTGAAAGCCATATTATTGCCTTACAACCGCATAAAACATATGCAAAACAACTCATGTGATTGTGCATATCTTTGTATCGCTGAGATTATATTGTGTTTTGCTGTTTTATGTTTTTATATCCTAAAACTACACGTATGCTTAAGAATTGGATAAATCTAGAAACTGTACAGCTGTGCTTTATATCTAACTGTTGTTGATTTGTTTGTTTGCATTTTGTGTTTGTGCTCAAATAACACGCATCACACAAAATGGCTTCATTCGAAAACTTGGAAGATCATTGTTTGATTGCCATCTTTCTGCAATTGTCAATCTGCGATTTACTCAACATTTCATATGTCTGTCATCGATGGAATGATCTTTGTTCAAAAGTATTTCCACAAAAGCATTCTCTTGCTGTTCGTGGGGAGAATGGAGGGCTCGTGAATAACCAACTGCAATGCCATGAACTTGGATTTGCTGGAATTGATCGATTTGATTTGGTCAAAGCTGCTGACAAACGCTCGTTCATTGTACAAAGTTTATCAAATCTTTTTGCTGGAGATAATAAAATGACGAGTCTTTCAATTTTGTCAAAGAAATTTCCTAACATTCGACAATTTGCCTATTGTGGCAATGTCACCCAAGAAGAGCTGAAAGAAGCGTTCAACACATGGGATCTGACTGACATTCGTTTGGTCGCCAACGACGACTTCTTGTGGAGCAATACTTTCTGGAAGAACATTTGGCTCAGTTCACTCAAACATCTTTCGGTGATTGTCAACAGTGAAGTGGGTGCAATTGAAGATCGACCTAGAAAATTGCTTTCGCAACTTCATGAATTAAATATTGGAATGGTTGGCACAAGCAACACGGACATGCTGTTTGAGACATTGAATTTGTTGGATGATAAAGTTTGTCGCAAAATTGGAATCGGACTGTTTTTGGGCTTTCGGGAATATCACAAGTTGTGTGAGTGCAAGACTACTTTGAAGATATTGCACAAAGTCAAACCATGGATCTCAACAAGAGTCACTCGCCTGTCTTATCATAATGTCTATCTAAGGGATAGAGATTTTTTGAATTTCACACTACAAAGTTATCGTTCACTCGAATATTTAAATTTATCATTATCATATCTATTCAAACTAAGCTATTTGAGTCATCTCGACAATCTTTCTACTCTTATCATCTATTCAATGGTGGAGACAGAAGATTTGACAGATGATAATTTTGTTGAATCTATTCAAAATCAGTTTGACTTTGAACAGAAAAAACATTCAAAATTGCCCAGATTTAAAAACTTGAAAACTTTGACTCTTACCGGATTCATTATTGAACCTGATACGAAAGCTCGATTGTTTGGTGAATTGTTTCCAAACATTGAGAACATCACACTCGACTATCCAGAAAAGTATTGTTTGCATATGACCGAATTGTTAGATTCCCGAAAACGTTGTCAAATATGTATTGGCAAGACTTTCTCTACTTTGGCTCAACTCGATTCGGTACAATCGTTGATCATTAAAATCCATGGACAAATTTTCTATAAAGTTGAAAAAGATGATAAGAAACGAGTTACCAGGGCCGGCGGGAGGTCATTTTTTTCTGCCATCGGGCAAGGGCGGCAAGCTCCTAAGGGCGGCAAATGGTCCGAGCGGCATATGGCCGAAAGGGCGGCAGAGTGGTTGGTGTAGGGAAATGGAAGTGGTGGAAGGATGGGCGGTTGTGGATTGGAAGGTGGGCGTTGGTTGAGGGAAGAATGAAGAAAAAACCAATCAGTTTTTAACAACTCGATTTCTTTTGCCACATATGACACAGACAACCTAAGTTCGTGGCCTTAAAAAATTGATGATATTGTCGCGGAACTATACAGTCCACGAGGAAGGAGATAGGGTTCTTGAGATCCATCAGGGCGTTTATTGTCGCAGTAAACACAAGACAAACATAAAGCAGTCACATCTCGTAACCTGCTTGTTTAGTACATCAATACTGTCTGTTCTGCAGTCGACCAGCACAGTTATATATATATACACACAAATGACATGTCTGAGGCATCAACATAGACATTGAACTATGACAATCGGTGAACTGTTGTCTTCACTTGAACTTGCTCGTCTGTTGCCAACTTGACCTGTCCTAGGTGCCATTAGCGCCATCGTCCGGAGCGTGGTTACGCGACATCCTCCCGCCCACGAGCTGGCTGAGAGAGACAATCGTAGGAAAGGCCACTTTAACGTTGGGTTCTTGGGCCATCAATATCCGATCGTTCGGAACTCGTTCCATCTTGAACTCGTTAAACTTCACCCAATTTGAATGAACGCAGCGCATGAAAGGTCTTTTCTTGAAGACCACCGAGTTCCACATGTTGAATAGTTTGATCTCTGTCGTCACTCGCTATCTGTCTGAAAGAAATATTATAGAAACATAGTTCTTTACCTTTGTTCATAAAGAATGATAATCCATCACAATTAAGCGTGAGCATGGATATGCGCTCGGCATATCCATGCTCGGATTGTCTCGCAGGATAAAAACTCATTGGTCTGAGTCTGCGGAGTTCTACAAGGGTAAAGCGTAATCTTTTTTGTTGCTAAACTTTTCCTAACTAGTTGCGTTCGAAATTAACCCTCGTCTCACCGAGACAATCCGTGCCTTTTTTATGGTACAAACATGGCATACTACTAGCAACTGAAGTCCATAGACTCATCTTTGTTGAAAAGGTAAAATGTTACCTTGGTCCCCCAAGGTAACATTTTTAGGGGCGGCAGCTTGGTCCTGGGCAAGGGCGGCAAAAACACCGCACCGGCCCTGCGAGTTACAGATTATTTTATGGAAAAATTGAATTAATAATTAATAATTTCTTAATTTAACTTTTTTGTATATTTTCTTATCGATCAAAATAATTAAATTTTTAAATAAACAAAACAACAAAAGTAATAATTTAAAAATATAATCTTGATTGAAAAATAGGTAAACTTACCACTTGTGATTGTTTCGCTTCACTGATGATCGATTTTTAATTGCATTCAAAAATAAATATTTGCACACATATAAATGCTAGCGCTATGTTCTGAATTTCTATTGAAAATTCTGCCAGTTGCCAAGTCGTACAAAAATGAAGCTGTCATTTCGATTAATAAATTCAAACATTATTATTTGTTCAATCGTGGTTCAAATGTGCTTAAACTTTATCGTTTGTTATCCGTTTGCCGATACGTTCGATGTGGAACTCGATGACACTCCCGAAATTTTTACATCCGAATCAGAACATTTTCCAATGTTTACACCAGCAAACATGTTCCATCATGCAGATCACTTTGATCCACAAATGGAATCAAACAATGAGCACCGACACTCAGAAAGGGAACAATACTCACCGGAGCATCATCGCGAATCCCAACACATGATGCTACAAAGTGTAATGAAGCCAATCTTCAAAGAACTACACGAAAGCATCACTCCATTTCACCAGATGATGAGTCACGAAGTGGAACCAATTCGAAATGAATTTGCACGAATGGCTGAAATGGGCTTTGGTCGGAACAGCATGAATCGACAAACGAGGCACAAAAAGACATTCAAAGACATGTATCGAAGGGATATGGAAAAATCACTCTCTTTTGATCAATCTCTGCTTGAGGATGTCATGGATAAATAAAGGCTCATACTTTAATTTCGTGATTTAAAAATTTTTAAAAAACAATGTTTTTGACTTCTCTTTTCTCATTATGAAGTTAGTTTTCCTCAACAATTGGGGTCACATCAGCTTGCAGGCCGGTGAAAAGTCGGCTTCTCTGCGCCTCTGTGGGTTATCCACGCGGGTAAACCCGCTCAGCCGGGCAATTTGAATGGACCAACTTTGCATAGAAAATAGTTAAGTGTTGATCCCGCCAAAATGCCCTTCGTAACTCACCCTAACCTAAGTTACGAAGGGCATTTTGGCGGGACCAGTTGATTTCCCCAAATAATATCAAAATAGTGCTTACCCCCGGCCTAGGGCAAATTTAGTGGATCTATTGCATCATAAGATCCTCCAATTTTGCCCCATACATCTTCGGGCATTTTAGAGGGATCAGTTTTCATGCAACAACATTTGGTCCAGCAGATTTGCCCTAAGGGCATTTTAAAAGGATCAATTTAAATGTGACATTTGGTCCTGCAGATTTGCCCTAAGGGCATTTTAAAAGGATCAATTTAAATGAGAATATATTTGGTCCTTCAGATTTGCCCTAAATAACAGAGGGCAATTTTGAGGGATCACCGCCAGGCAGCAGCAGGGTATGAATGTAGCAGAAGGGCATTTTAAAAGGAACGCTGGGACTCCATGATCCTTGGATTAAGATACTAATAACCTCGAACAAATTCAGAAAAAAGCCACAAATTTTGCAATTGCGATCGGCCGAGGAACGAGGCCCGATCGCAATCTGCAAAATTTGTGGTACGGTGTGGGGTATGTTGGAGCGTGTTAAAGAGATAACAGTGATCTAGTAGATTTGCCCTAAGGGCAATTTAGAGGGATCAAAGTTGAGTAAGAGATGACAAATGGTGTGTGAGAGACCATCACGTAAAATGTTTGATCCCTCTAAATTGCCCGAAATAACAGAGGACAATTTAGAGGGATCAGATAACATATGATCTAGTAGATTTGCCCTAAGGGCAATTTAGAGGGATCAAAGTTGAGTAAGAGATGAACAAACGATCCCGCCAAAATGCCCTTCGTAACATCCAGCAAATTTGTCCTACGAATTGGGCCAACACAAACGCCAGTGCAAGTTCTAGTCAGCGTTATATTGAGAGTCGGCTATATCGACTTACGCTACCGGCCTTCTGGCTGATCTCGCCCAACAATTGTAGGTCCGTTCAGATTTTCGTCAACAATTTTTCAATAAAATTACTTTGCGAATTACTTTATTAACGAGTTAATTATTGACATTAATTTATTAATGTAAATAAGGTGAAATACACATAATGATGAGAGCAAAGGCTGCAAATTTATTTTGGCGCTAATTATTAGCCTAAACATACAAATGAATGTTACGTCTTCTAAGGGCAGCGGCGTGTCTGTTCAGCTGCAGCCTGCAGTGCAGAGACAGTCAGGTTGGCAATAATTGTCATTGTTGTAACAGACAGGCTGGCGTGCGTGCCACTGGCTTTGTGACTGAGTTTCAATCATTGAGAGTTGTGACTTTGAGTAACTTGAATATTTCTCTCAAACTAACCGAATATTCGAAACAATGTCCGAAACAACAATTTCCGCACTGCCCGACATACCTCTACTGAACATCTTCAAGCGTCTGCCCTTGAACGATCTAATCAACGGGGCTAGACTTGTGTGTGTTGGTTGGCGTGCCTTACTACCAACCGAATTGAATCGTCGTCGTCATTTGCTGCTCACCACTGCTGCTATTGCTGATAATGACGATGAACCAGTTCTAGAGGATACTTTGAGTGTACTCCGAGAAGACAGGTGCCACAGTCAGTATTGGCTGGAGCACGTTCGACACGACGATGGATCTCAGATGGTTCGCCTTCCGACACTGGACCAGCTCAAGTATCATTTTGTACAGCTCAATGGCACTTTTCATTCGATTCGAGGACCAGCAGTGATGAATGCACTTCCCGGAATCACTCATTTAACCGTGAAGAATTATCCCGTTCATAGTTCAATCTTGAGTGCGATCATTCGTATGCTCAATCACTGGTCTGGCACTTTGATCTCGTTGACACTCGATCTAGACAAAATGCTCGATTCTTTCGATGATAATGTGACAATTTGTGATCTATTTGAGGCTATCAATCGACTTGAATCACTACGTCATCTCAAGCTGAATTTAACTACAAGTAAAGGCAAGTAACATTAATTATAATTTGTGTTAATCATTTGTTTATATTGACAGAAGCTTGTAGTTTGGAAGACATTGTTTATCCCAATCTAAAGATCCTGGCTCGCTTGACCACATTTTGCCTAACTGGGAATTACAAAATCAAATGGTTTTTCAAGCAATTGGTGCAATATGGCAATAGAAATGCAAAGTTACGTCAAGTTTGTTTTCACACTCCTGAAGCACGTATTATTCACCGATTGGCTCGTTTTGGTCTGGAGTATCCTCGTTTGGCTTCTCTGTTTACTGGTGTCTTCTCTTGTCATTTCCGTCATTGGAATCAAAAGGACCAACAAACAATGCAACGATTTTGTACTCACTTCAAAACACTTTCTGAACTCAAACTCTGCTTGATACCGGTGCTTATGAACGATTTGCCTCAATATTTGAGTCGTTGGCAACATTTGGTTACACTGAAGTTGACTATTAGTGCTCACCATAATTGGGCCCTTTTGGATCAAAACAAAGAAGCTTTCAAAGTGCGCTCTGTTCGACTGCTCCATCTCACTGTAGAGCCTACTGTATCTCATGAAAACATCGATTCGCTTCAAATTGCGAACATCTTTCCCAACCTTCAAGTGCTTTGTTTGATTCATCAAAGTCTTAAATGTTCTACTTGTGAATATGATTTTGACGCCAGGCCTATTGACCAATTAGACAATGAGACGCAAACGAAGATCTACGAATGCGCTCGTTTGGCGAGACAATCGCTTCGAAGCTGTGCCAACTTGCATACCATCGAGTACAATCACAATCCATTTTGTTATCCAGATCAATCAATGCGGCTGGTTTCTCCTCAACAATTGTTTTACTGATTTTGTGTGTGAACAATTTGGATAGATTTTAATATAATAGAATTACATTTTTAATTAATCATCTTCGTCATTTAATGCTGCTATTAATATAGTATTAGCTTTGGCTATATTCATGTTGAGTTCGTGGGGGAACAAACTCGATGTTACTTTAATTGCATACTTTTCTTGACCAAATGTACGTTAATATCTATAGATACAAATTTGTATACAAATTGAATAAAATATTTAGACTGAAAATGAGGCTGTTTTGCCTGTTGAGATTATAATGTTAAACTGTTGTAAATCACAATTGTGTCCCATACTTTCCTTTACACAAACTATATATAGACAATATTGAACCAAACATCTTCATTATTATTAAATAGTCAATCATTAATCACCAAAAAATGGTGCAAGTAAAGCAACAAACAGTTTACGTGTTGAACGAAGATCACATTAAACAAGTGGAAACGATGCCTGATGAATCGGATAATGACCCAAAGCGTGCCAAAGTATACAAATGGCAAATTGTGTGGCGAATGGTGATCATCGTCAGTGTGGTTCACATTCTCGGAATGTATGGACTGTTTCTGCTTTCAAGAGCGCACATTGCAACAATCTACTTCATGTTTGCTTGCATCACTTTGGCGCGCAGGCTGGTGCCCATCGGTTTTGGTCACATCGAAGCTTCAAGGCCAATTATGGAGTGAGATGGTTCTTGTCCATTTGCCATGTGATGACTTTTCAGAAGGACGCATTTGAGTAAGCTCGTGATCATCGGGTGCATCACAAATATGCTGAAACAGACGCTGATCCGCACAATTCGACTTGAGGCTTCTTTTATGCGCACATTGGTTGGACAATTCTGAGGAAGCAGCCATTGCTGATTGAGAAGGGCAAATTGCTCGATTTGACTTATCTTTACGAGGATTCGGTGTTGATGTTCCAACATAGACATTATGTCAAGATGGGAATGCTTTTCCATTTTCTACTGCCTACAATAATTCCTGTATACTTTTTGGGCGAGAATTGGTGGTTGGCATTGATGCTGTGTGTAATGACTCGTCATGCCTACACCATCCAAATGACAATGCTCATCAATTCGTGGGCTCACATGTTTGGCAGTAGACCGTACGACAAGCAAATTGCTCCAGTAGAGTGCTCCATTCGTCACTATCTCTTTGGAGAGAGCTTCCACAATTTTCACCATTCATTTCCGTGGGACTATTCCGCGAGTGAACTTGGCTCACTCGATGTGTTCAATCCGGCAACTGCGGCAATCGACTTTTTCCACTTGATGGGCTGGGCATGGTACTTGAAGAAGGTGAAAACGTCGATGGTGCTCACTATGGCAAACAGAACTGGAGATGTGCATTTGTGCCTTAAAAAGAATGGAAGTTTGTATGAGTGGTTCACAGGTCTGTTTGTCGTGTTTGGACCATTCTTCATTATTAGATATGCTCTCATGTATTTTGGTAATTAATAAATATATCAAAGATATCCGTGATTCATCCATTGACCCTAAATTTGTTCTCAATGATGTCCTCTTCTATCCAAAGTACATCTTTTCTATCTAAATGAAATTGACCTGATAAATGCAATGTAATTCAGATATTGTTTCTATTTATTATTGTGCCTGCACATTTGCTTAATTATTTATTAATTAATGTGCCCAAATTAATCTAAATTAATTGACCTCTCATTACTATGACTCAATTACAATCGCAAATTGGCGCCAAAATGAGTGCTCTTCTTTGAAAAATGTCTGTAACCAGCACAAGTGCACAATTTGTATGCGTAACTTTGAAGTGTGCAAGTGAACATTGATGATGCATGTAGAGTTGGTGTAACTGTACCTCTGCCAATAGAATATATTGTTGTTGATTACAAGCCAAAATCAATGTCAACTAATAATGCCCGATCTGGTGAGATAGTACGATACCACTGTACGGTGTCATCAATGCATGTCTTGATTATCACCAAGGAAATGAATGCATGCTGTGCTGTACGGCTTGCAACAAACATGCATTCGATCTGTTGTGTGTTGTGTTGTGACGAGCCACATTTGAGTGAGCCTCTAAACATTGAGACACCACTTGAACACTTCAATTAGAACACCTTCAATTTGCAAGTTCATCAAACACTGCTCTTTCTAGCACATATCGCACCAATTGGTTCCATCATAAATGACCACACTTTAATAAAAATAAAAATTCTTTAAGACAATGAATCGTTCCAAAATTGATGCGAAACGATGTCACGTCTGTGGTGACCAAGCTTATGGTTGGTACAAATATAATAAATACACAAAATTAATAACGATAATATTCATTAAATGTAGCCTTCAACTACAATGGTCTCACATGCGAGTCGTGCAAATCATTTTTCCGCAGAAATGCATTCAATTTTGAGGTATGAACATTTTGGATAATTAATTGGTGTACATGCAAAGTATGTTTTGGTGTATTCAATGAAAGTGAACCAAACAAAATACATTGAGTACTTTTGTACTCAATCAAATGAAAGATAGTGGACAATTTGAGCCAAGGCAAGAGGGGACAGAAATAATTGAAAGCAAGTCAAGAACAAAAACAAATTAATACGATAATTGAATAGATTCAGTAACAATTTGGCTCAAGACAAATTATTTTCGTTGATTTGACAGATCATTTGACAAATGACTTTTGTGCATATTATTTCAAACACTTTCCTCCATAATACTTTATTTGTACTTTTCTGACTTGCTACATTCCTCTATTTTTGTTTTTGTCACAATCAGTCACGCTTTTCTTTTGGTTAGCAACACATTTCCAGACTGGCAAAATCGCTTCAATTCAGACTCAATTTTCCTTTAGCAAAAGTTTAAAAATAGTTTGCGAAATATTTAAATTTAAATTTATTAAATATAAGAGTTTAAATAATAAATTTTAAGTATTTCTATTGATAAACAATTACAATCAATGTAGCAATCAATATTGATCAACACTTGTATCGGGAATTTAATTAGCAACTCGTGTGCTCATTAACGTCAGCTTGAAGGGAATTTATTACATGCAAAATGATCAATTAACGGCTCGAGTGTAAACAAGCTTGACATTTCAAAATTATTAATTGAATTTTGATTTAATTGGGAAATTTATTTAGCACACAGCATGAATTATGGCTTTTCTCAGAATTCGAAATTAATCAATCACAATTTATGTTCACTTTAACATTGTTACAAATTTAGTGCAATTATTATTCATAATTTCTGTCTTAATTCAGCTAAACTCTAAATCATCACCTAACATTATGTCAATTGTTGAGCTATTTGTCTCATTACATCAAAGCAAAGAAACAAAAACATTTTAATTGTGGTGACGTGTGGACCCCTTGTTCAAGGCCAATTTACGTGAATCGCATACGCATACGACTTGGTGTTTTTGTTATGTCAGTTTGATGGAGAAATTTACTTAGCGCGCCATTTGTTCATATGACAGTTTGAATGTAAACTACTAACCGGGGAAGTATTGTTCATTTCTAGTTTAATTTACATTTTATGAGATATCATACGTATACAACAAGTATGTGAACAAGAGTATTTAAGCGCAATTCGGTTGAAATTCAACTGTATTAACGCATTCAGTCAATTTTTGATATTTCAAAATGGTAGTTCAGACTTGTGAAAATAGTTTTAATTCAGCCTTCACAAGCGAACATGAACATTCGAACGGGAAAGCACATCAACCAGTTCAACAGTTAATCCTCGCATTGAATGAAGACGACAAAGAAGAAGTGGTCAATTTGACTGATGAAAATGGCAATCCGATCACGTCTACTGTTCCAAAGGTGTACAAGTGGGACATTGTGTGGAGGAATGTGGTGATGGCGTCGGTGATTCACATTCTCGGAATTTATGGTCTATTTCTGCTTCCAAGTGCGCACATTGCCACAATCTACTTCATGTTTGTGTGCATCACTTTGGCTCAAATTGGCGCACAGGCTGGTGCTCATCGATTTTGGTCACATCGAAGCTTTAAGGCCAATCATGGGGTGAGATGGTTCCTGTCCATTTGTCACGTAATGGCTTTTCAGAAGGACGCATTTGAGTGGGCTCGTGACCATCGGGTGCATCACAAGTTTGCGGAGACCGATGCCGATCCACACAACTCAACGCGAGGTTTCTTCTTTTCTCACATTGGCTGGGCACTGGTGAGGAAGCAGCCTGAGTTGATTCAAAAAGGCAAACAGTTGGATTTGAAGGATTTGTACGAAGACCCAGTGTTGATGTTCCATCATCGACATTACGTCAAGTTGGGATTGCTCTTTCACATATTACTGCCCACACTTATTCCTGTTTACCTTTGGGGCGAGAATTGGTGGGTGGCACTGGTGCTGTGCGTGATGACTCGTCACGCCTACACTCTCAACATGACCTTTCTCATCAATTCATGGGCTCACATGTTTGGTGACAAGCCATACGACACTCGAATTGCTCCAGTGGAATGCTCCATTCGGCACTATCTCTTCGGAGAAGGCTTCCACAACTTTCATCATGCTTTTCCGTGGGACTATTCTGCCAGTGAACTTGGCTCACTTGATGTGTTCAATCCGGCAACTGCAGCAATTGACTTTTTCCATTTAATGGGCTGGGCTTGGGACTTGAAGAAGGTGAAACCATCCATGGTGGAAAGTAGACGGAACAAAACTGGCGATCTCAAATTGGGCTACAAGGCCAATAGAAGTTTGTTTGAATGGGGCACTGGACTGTTCTCTGTGTTTGGACCATTCTTGATTATTCGATATGTTTCTATTTATTTTGGTTATTGATGTTAACAAATATTTAAAATAAAAATTTATTTATTCACTAAACAGGATTTTATTTGCAAACGAGGCGAAAATTGCATGATGGACATAAAGTCTCGTAGATTTTGTCAAAAGTGCAGATTGAAGAAATGTTTCGATATTGGCATGAGAAAAGTAAATGTTTTAATTTAGTTTGGTATAATAATTTTGTAAATAATCTTATAAATCAATAGGAATTACTAAAGAAACCCGAAAGTGATTCAAACGATGACATTGACAGTGGCGAAGATAATAAATTGGTTCAACTGTACTCATATGAACACAACTGCATTGAGATAGTCAAGAAGGTGACCACTATTTTCTATGAGAAACCAATTTGCAAATTAAACGTGCTCGGCTACGCACATGACATTGGTCAAGTGTTTAGCAATCGTGAGAATTTCATCAAACGAATGGTCAAATTCGGCCAGAACATTGAGGGATTCAAGTGTTTGAGCACAGCTGACCAGATGGTCATGATTGGGGCCTCATTTTCCGAGATGGTCATGCTTCGGTCGGCGTTTTATTTCAATTTTGAAAAGGATTCGTTGATTATTCGATTGGTAAGTTTGTTTTAATAAACCAAAACTATTATTTATTAAAACTTTCATTAGGATCATCAAGGCAACAGATCAGTCTACGTCAAATTGGATCAGTTCTATGGTTGTGAAACCAATTATCTAATCAGTCTGCACCGAACATTGGCTTACATCATTCGAGACCTAATAGAAGAAGATGTATTTCTACTTGAATTGGTATGATTTGCGATTGATATCAAAAGATCTAAAAATATATTCAAATAGATTGTCCTATTGCTAATGTTTAAGAACACTGCTCAAATTGACCGGCCAGAATTGGTTAAGTAAGTGAAATTGTTTGATCATAATTGTAAAATAATTGTTGTTATTCAATTAATCTCAGATATCACTACACAAAATATGGCCATTTAATGGAGAAATACTTGACAGTAAAACTGCAAAGTAAAGAAAAGGCAAAAGAAAAATTGAATAAATTGAAACAATTCATCGACGATGTTGGACCGTTGAAGAAGGGCGTCAATCAAATTGCGAAACATCTCGACCAGCCGAACATCAGTGAGGGACTGCGCAAATACATGCACAGTCTGGTCACTTGACGATTGATTGATTTGGTGATTAGTAAAGTTAACAAATTGAGCTTTGCGGTATTTGGATTTATTGAGTAAAAGTGGTTTTGGATTTGAGTAACTATTTGTGTTAGTACGATAGTAATCAGTTCCAGGAAAAATTAGGGAAGAGGTTCCTCCAATCGTTATATTCGTCATATTGCGTTCCACTGAAATTGTATTCCAAATGAGGCCCCACATTGAACGGGTCATTGACGTAGCTGTATGAAGTCTTGGGAACGATCCAGTTGGGTCCATATTCTTAATTTGAAAAAAAATGATATTTAGTCATTTAAATGAAAATGTCTCGATAATACTCACCAGCTTTGACTATCTTCAATGGATCACACGGAGCGAGCAACTTGTAGCCAATCAATTCGACTGAACACAACGTGTGCTGTGGATAGATTGAGTATGCGTATTTGGGCATCAGGTGAAATGGCATCAAAAAGTGAGTTCCATTCGGGTACATGAAGAAGAGGTCTGCTCTTTCTTCGGCGATGGGCTCTATGAGAGTGTACTCCATTGTGGCGGTTGGTTCACCAAAACGTCTCACAAGAGACAGACCGAATTGAGGTGCCACTGAACGCAAATAGGCAGTGAACTCTTTCTCGGTATATATGAGATATCTGGACCAGGTCACAATGTCGACGTCGTCTGTGTGGGCAAAAAAGCCACATTCTCGTTTCCAAGCTGTAATTTAAACATTTTTTAAATATTTGAAAGCTTAAAAACCAAGCCTTACCCAAAAGTGTTCCACAGACAATCCAAAACTCCATTTGCAATCTCTGCATCAGTCCTTTAATTCCAACAATCGTTCTTTCAATCGATTGTGCCTGGTGAGAATTGACTTTGACCGTCTCCTTCAAGGCCGGTTCACAGTGTAAATAGCGTGCAGTATTCAATTGTCCCAAAAAGTGACCAATATCATCAGGCACTTGAATTCCATCAATATACACAAGCGAGAATTGGTCGTATATTTGTTCGTACGTGTGATTGAAGTATCTCGATTCACTACTTGCAAAGGGGCTCGAACCAATCCAGAGAAAATGTTGCTTTCGTTGAAATATGACCAAATGGAGGCTCAAGGAAGGAAGGTAAATGTGCGAATGACAAATTAACGAATTGTTGCATGAATTCAAAATTGGTACAATCTCGCTAGATTCGTTCAAAAACCCCTGTAAGTTTAAGAAAATAATAATTTAGTTTACGATTAAGGCCAAACATGAAGACATTACCTGAGTGACATAATCAGCAAACACGCCCACACTCAGCACATTTGATTTCCATTCGAACTGAGAGTCTTTTGAGTGCTCTCCATGAGGCAGCCCGAAACGCCATCTAAACTCATTCCACTTCAGCTCGCCCTCTTCTTCATCTTTGGTTCCATTGAGTCGAAACAGTTTACTCAAGAAATATGGTTCGATCAAAAATAGTTTCGGGTTGTTCTTGAGAATGCTCATAAATTGTGGCGAAAGAGTTTCATTCCAGAATTCTGAGGGCACATTTATGATTGAAGGAGATGAACCAGAGAAAATGATAAATATTAAAACGGATAGAAAAACTATAGCCAGCAAAAGTAGAAGAGGCACCCAAAGTGACCACTTCTTGACCTTTTTAAGTGGTCTTTGCTCGGTTGAATTGGCTGGTGATGAATACTTTTGCGCATTATTAGTTGAATCAACAGGAAGAGATACATTCGGGTTCTCAGAAGTATTGAAGGCACTAGATAAAGTCGTCACTGAAGTCGGTGACGATCGATTGGTTGAGGTGTTAGTCGTAGTTTGAACATTGCAATTTGATACACCTTGACTTGGTTGTCTTGCTCGTTTGCGAGTATAAAAGGAACCACAGGGACTTCTCTTTTGCTTGCGCTTTTTTGTTGATTTGGGAGAAGATCTTGGTCGAGATGTTATCTGGTCAGCACAAGGACTTGCAGGCATGTTGCACGATTTGAGTGTGGCGAACGTTCACTGGTTTGAAATGGAGACGTTCCAGAGAAGTGAACACGTGAAATGCAGCAAACTAAAACATTTATAAATAAAATCAAATGATCGAACTAAACTCATTTCGAGGATGACTGCAGAGAGTCAATTGAAATTGTCAAAGTTCGATCAGTGCCAGAGGCCGACTCGAGACAAGTCCAAGCTAAAATTAAATTTACTACATACGACGTCTCGAGGCAACGATCGTGCTAGGACAGTCCATAGAGAATGTTACATCAAAAGAACTAGAAAAGTCAAAGATGGCGCTGGCACCAACAGTGCCATTCCTTTTTACGTGAAAATTGATCAAATTGAAATATTTTGATAATTTAACAGGAACTCACCTGGATTAGAGCTATAATTTTTTGGCTCGTTTTGGCCCCCAAAACTTTTGGGTACTAGACAATTTTGACTACCGCTATAATTGTTATGTGGATTTTTTTTGCATGAGAATGATTTTAATTTCGCTCAAGTTTACAGATGGCACAGACATGAGATTTGGTACATTGTGTTGGACATTAGTTGAATTTTTTGTTTGTATAAAATAATCTTTGATCTATTTTACCAGAAAAATGCAAATCACAATACAACTGCAATGGTGTGTTATTCATTTTCTTTCCGAGAACTTCAAAAAATCCACCCAATAAATCACTCAGAGTGTTTGTTTTCTCAGTATTAAGAACCATTAACCAATAATTATGACATCTGCTGCTCTTTTTACATTGAACCTCGCCCTCACTGACATCATCGTACATGTTTGTCATCGCCT
Organism: Rhizoglyphus robini; assembly: GCA_023373905.1. NCBI lineage: Eukaryota > Metazoa > Arthropoda > Arachnida > Sarcoptiformes > Acaridae > Rhizoglyphus > Rhizoglyphus robini. The sequence goes on along the minus strand of JAKIJQ010000005.1, from coordinate 307,578 downwards.
GTTCACCGAATTCTCTACAGTTCAGCACTTGATTGCAATTCATAGTTGTGTTCTTTTCTTTTTCTGCCTAATTGATTGCACATTCACTCGACATTGTGCTGTTGCATGAAGTTGATCGCGAATTATCGTTTTTTGACAGCTCACAATACTTTCAGACATAGTGCTCTACAAAGGCAAATATGAAATTCTTCATTTTGGGTTTTATCTTGCTACTTCAATTTGTAGTGCATTCCTACGGGCAAGTGCTTCCATTTTTGTTTAAACAAACGAAATTTAATTCTGTTGTTTTAGAAATGGAAATGAAACCAGAGGTGGAAAATTAGAAGATAAAGGTTTAAATAATTAATTTATGTAAACTTTTGTAACTCAATCTTTTTATTTTAAATGGTGTCAATTAGACTTTGATTTTCGAAAGCAACTGGACTCGCCTGAACACATGCGACGGAAAGCGATCATGTCAGAAGAATTGTCGTTTGTGGCTGGAATTTATCGAAGCACCAACGATGAATACATTGCAGTTTGTAAAGCTATTATTTTGTCGCGGAATCAAGTTTTGGCTTATGATGAGAATTGCTTGTAAGTAATATCGCTACAAAAGGCTCTCAATAAATGACCAATTAATAAAACACAAACTTTATCCCACAGAAATTTCTTAAAGAAATTTTTTAAAGAAGAAAATCACGGTGGACTGATTGTTCTGTACAAGTGTCACATTCGAGACCAAAACAACAAAGCAACCAACGAGTTCACATTTATATTTGCAATTGTCAAGAAAGTGATTTCAATCGACCTAGGCCACGCCGCATTTCTCTTGATAACCACAGACCCGCCTGAGGACTGTGTCATCTTTACTGGTTATGAAGCAATGAATGGAAAGCTACCGCCCAATTCTAACTATTTTTGGGACAAAACTGATGAAAATCATGCCGAATTGTGACTGGATAACAGGCAATCGTAACTCAGATTTTAGTTTCCAAACTTGAATTTTAAATTTTATGGATATTTTATTATATCCAAATTAATTTAAAACGAACCAAAAAGTGTCAGACATTTTATTCCAATGATTTCACTTTCAATTTCTCTGCTTGACTAAAACTAATCTTTGCTGTATAATTCAAAATTAGGTCAGTTAATTTTCATTTCATCCGAGTTGACGATTTCATGTTCGATTACCCAAATTGATTTGTATAACTCAATATATTTTCAAATACAATAATTTCTCAAATAAAAATATGCACTTACAAAAAAAGTGCAGAGATTATAAAGTGATTAGTCACCGAAATCATATAATCCCTCAAAAATACTAAACTTGAAAGCAACTCATGCAATTGACTACTGGTTGTAGATTGCGTTCAGGTTGTACAGTTTGGGCCCACACTGATAATCACATTTATCGACACTTTCTCTCTGTGTTTGTCCCTCAACTGTCCGACCAACAAATAGCATTGCCATAAATGAAGCCAAATTTGTGATATTAGCTGTGTGTTGTGTATGACGTTTGGGTAGATGTTAGTGTAATGAATGTTAGTGTAATAAAGATTTCCATTTGCAACAAATATCATTAAACTGTACATCTGTATGCTTTTGTACTAATAAACTTTTGTACAGTGAAACAGTGTACAGTTACAAACAAGCTTACATATGAAGTCTCAATATGACCATGGTTATTGATGTGATAATATGCTTTATCAATCTTTTCGTATGTATAAAATGGTGTAGCACGAGGTGTGTGTGCAATGTGACTTCGAACATTACACAAAATGTTGTCCACAATATCAACATTTCTTCTGTCCTACATTTGGTGGATCACATTTGCATCCATTCCACTGTTTTATTTGTAATTTGTTTTTAATATTTATTGAATCAATATTAATATATTCATTTACTCTTCAGATATGCAACTCGTAATCATGATTATTGGCGCAAACGAGGCATCAACGGACCACCGACCATTCCAATCATTGGCAACTTTTTCAGTCTCACCACACCGATTTCGTTGCTTTACGGACAGTTCATGAGAAAATATGGCAAAATATATGGAATATTTCAAGGTCAAACACCGGTTCTGGTTGTGGCTGAACCTGAAGTGATTAAGCGAATTCTCGTAAAAGACTTTCATCTATTTCGAAATCGAACACCATTCGGTCAGGAACCACGAACCGGTGAGAGCTCCAACCTGGTGGATGCTCGTGATGAACAGTGGAAACGTGTTCGATCGATAGTCACTCCAATGTTCACAACATCTAAATTGAGAAAGATGGAGTCACAGATGAATCAATGCACCGACGCAATGATCGACACATTGGATCGACTTGCCAAGAATGGCGAACCAATAATCGCTCATGCGGCAATGGGCAAATTCACAATGGACGTCATTGGAAAGTGTGCCTTTGCCACTGATACCAATGCCAGTGAGGACAATGTGTTTCTGCGTAATGCTCGAGAAATTCTCAAATTCAAAATGATCACATTCTTGATATCGCAAGTGATTCCATTTCAATTGTACAAATTGTTGGCCAAAGTGCCGCCTTTCAAAATTGGTGGTGCAGATTTTTTCGTTTACCTTGCACATCATTTGATCGGAAAACGTAAAGTGGAAAAGGAGAAAGGACTCAAATCGCCTGAAGATCTGTTTCAATTGATGATCAATGCTCAACACGAGGACAATGAAGCTGAGGTAGAGCAGGATGATCTACTCGAGGCACATCATGTCAATACGAGTGAGTTCATGTATTCTGAGTTTGTTTTGTCTAACAATTTGTCTCATGAAATTTACAGCAAACGAAGAATTGGAACAAGAGAAAAATTATTTCAAAGAAATCATCGGAACCAAATATTTGGTTGAACCCGAAATCATTGCTCAATCGATTGTGTTCTTCATTGCTGGCTACGAAACGACTGCCTCCACCTTGTCATACTGTCTCTTTGAATTGGCAAGTAATCTAGACATTCAAACAAAACTTTACGAAGAAATCCAAGAAGCCAAATCGAAAGATCCTAAACTGACACATCAAACCCTGCAAGGTCTGCCATACCTCGATGCAGTCATCTCCGAAACACTGCGCAAATATCCTCCTGCCGTGATTGTGATCAATCGAGAGTGCACCACCGATGGGTACTCAATTCCAGAAGCTAATTTGACCCTCAAAAAGGGTGACACTGTTCTCTTTCCAGTGTATGCAATTCACCACTGTGAGGAGTTCCATCCCGAACCGGAGCGATTTAATCCAGATCGATTTTTACCCGAAAATCGTGATCAAATCATTCCGTACAGTTATTTGCCTTTTGGCGGTGGACCACGAAACTGTGTGGGAATGCGTTTTGCACTGAAGGAAGCCAAGTTGGGACTGGCCAACATTGTGGACAGATTCGAAATATTGCCAACAGCTCAAACACCAAAACAATTGAAGCAAGAACTTTGTACGAGCATTCTCAAAACAGAACCAATCTATTTGAAGGTTAACAAACGAAGCTAAGATCGAGCTTATTTATTATTAGAAAATGAAATTAAAGTCTTATTGAGTCCATTAAGTTGATTAGTTCATCTGTTGTCACTACTTTTGCCCCACCAAATAGTCAACAGGTAGAGAAGTCCGATGATGAGTCCTGCACTGCCGAGGACAATGCAACAAATGCTGAGGCAGGCACCAAAGTCTAGGTCTTTCTCGATTTGAGCTCCTCGAAGGTTTCGCCCTCTGACCGATGATTGCTGTCGGGCTCTTGGCCTGAGAGTCGGCGGACTGGCTTGTTCCACCAATGCACTATCGCCAGACGTGTTTGTGGTCGAGCTGGTGGTGGTGACCAGTCCATCTTCTTCCCTTACCGTGACAGTGGTCACAGTCGGTGGAGTGTCCGAGTGCTTGGTCCAACTAATGCTTTTAATCGATCGTCTTGGAGGAGTCAAACTGATGGTACACATGGGACAGTTGGGTTGATTGGCCGAGTAGCACGAGGCACAGTACAGGTGGGTGCAGTGTGGGTGGCTTGCACCAAAGTGACAGATTGTGAATTGGATTCGGTTGGCGCACTGAGTACAGTCGGGTGCGCCCAGTCCGCCCACAGAATTCGGTGGCAGTGGTTGGCCCAACAGGTGACATATCTGCTGTAGGTACTCTTCCAGGTGATACAGCTGCACCACAGTGGGATGGAAGCCATAGGCACAGCGGTTTAAGGATGGTGGCAACATTCCCTGGGTCTCGCTTGGATCTGCGCCCACGAGATAAGCTTGATTGTGACACTCGTTGCGTAGATAATCGACACAAATGTACTGGGGGAAGGGCGTGAGGCTAGACTCGGGTGCTTGAGCTTGTTGGACATCAGTGCAACTTGATGGAGGCAGCAGTGGCTCGTGGTGACCAAATGGACATTTCACCGAGGAGGGAGGATCGACACCTGGGATTATCAGTTGAGGAGTGTTCTGCTGGTACCAACAGATGGCGGACTCGGCTGACTGCAGAGGACACTGAAAAGAAGCGAGCAATTCGGGAGGAAAGTGGTTTGGTGTCTCAAAACAGGGCGAGTCACTGGCACTGTGACTCATTGATACATCGAGACTGGGAGGTGGTGAGAAGGGACACTTGAAAAATCACACAGAGACAAGTTGGCTGGAGTTGGGTATTATGTAGGCTTTGAAGATTTTTTGCCAATTGAAAATGGAAAAAGAACATTGCACAAATGTTCGAATATCTCCCAGTACATTTTTGGTTTATTCGCATGTTCTCTTCAGTGTAAAGTCATTTCTATTGAGTGTTTGGTAGCTGTAGTTTCGACTTCTCAATTTTCAAGTTACGCCCACCTCCGAGTCCCCAAGTAATCTCTCTGTACATTTCGGTCGAGCATCAAGTCATGGCCGGCCTGAGATCTGTCGCCTCACTACTTTTGCTGGTAGTTTGTTTCTTGGCTTTCCAACTTGTGACAGGAGATGTGGCAAGCAAAGTCAACAATGCCTTCGCCAAGTACCAAAAGCTTCTCAAACAAAATGGCAATCAACCTCAGTTAGCCAAGCGATTCAACTGGATAGTCATGTACAGTCTTGCGGGCAAAGCTAAAACGGCGACCAAGTTTGTGCCTACTGAAGATCAATGGAAACAAGCGAATGACTGGTTTGGTGACAAGTGTCTTTCGCTGGTCTCTAGTCCTATGACCGGAGATCCATCTAAACCACTTGAAGAGATGGAATCCCACCATAAGTTTGCATTCAAAATTTATGATTTGGGACCAAGTAATTATGAAGTGAAGCAGTGGTACCATGAGGACTTAAAGGAATACTGGGATGTGATGAAAAAATTCAAGGAAAAGATGACAACAAATGCATGTCCCGTTGGAGAAGACTTGATCAAACGCAAGGTAGAACTACTGGTCAGTTTGCTGCCAGCCTTTAAGAACTTTTACAACATTTGGGATAAATATGGTGAGACTTGTTGTTTTAATTGCATGTTCTAATCGATTTGTTTTGTCCTCCAGTTCTCGAGACACTTCCCACCTCAATGGAGCTATTCTGTGGCAAGGATGGCTTGCTCACCAAATTGCCAAATAAATTCATTGAACATCTGATCACGAGTATGTCCAACGAAAATGCCAATGGATTTCCAGAAGAATTTGCCAGTCCGGACAAACCGGACAAAACCCTAAAGACATACTTGGCCAACATTTGTTCACACGTGCCAGACGTACTTTCAGCCAAGCCTGAGTGGCTAAAGCCAGAACAATTCCCGAATTACAATACGACGATTATTACAGTGCCAAGAGAAATGAAATGGTTTGTCAAGAACGTTTTCAATTATGATTCAATGAACAATGAAATCGATGTAAAATTGCGTATGGACGGCACGGTTACTGTCGGCTATAGATTTGTGATCGATTGGCTTATCAATGATTTCAAGGAATATCGCAATGGCAACGACAAAGGCCCATATCACCTTGTCCTCCAAAAGACTTGTCTCTTGCTGTCTATTCTGGACCTTAAACCTTCTGACTGTACGAGCAATACGAAAGGTATGATCTACTATGTCTTTACGATATTTCATTGATTTATTGTATTTTGACAGAATGCATAAAAGACACGTATCATGATGTCAAGAGTTATGCTGCTCACATGAATTTGTGGGACGTGGGCATTGGTAGTGCCATTGGCTTAATTGTGGGTGGATTAGCGGGCTGGTTTATCCGTGGCGGACCTGGTCTTTCTGCTGCCCCTCCAACTGGCAACTCTACCAACAAGCCACAAATCCACATTTTCTCCACTGACAATCCTGCCTTTGTCCTGTATGTCATCATCGCAGTGCTGGTCATCCTTGTCCTCAGCCTCACCGTGGTCATCGTTGTGTTGTATCGTCGATCGAATCGAGAAAAGTCTAAAAAAGATCTAGAGAAGAGCAAGCGAGATAGATCGAGTGGCAACAAGACCTCGTTGGCCCAGACCTCGACCAAGTCGTCTAATAAGTCGAGGAAGCAATTGACCCCAACCTCTGCCACAAGCACCAAATCGCCTTACCTGCAATCGGTCCAACAAGGTGGCAAAACGCCCAACAAGACAAATGCGAATGCGACCGATGCGTCAAAGAGTCAATCGACTAACTCTGCTGGCAATGAGATTTCCTTTAGGTTCTCCTCTACTAAGTCACCAATCACTTCCAAAGCAGCGCCAACCTCAAAGAGAGCTGGCAGTAATCGATGAATGAGAACGAGGCAAAGTCATTCCATCTATTAGATCTATTACTAGTCATTAAAATTGTATTAATGCAAAAATGTGTGTTTAAACAATTGTTTGTCTTAAATTGTCTTTCAAATTGTCAACTGTAAAATAGTTAGTCAAATAATGAATGAATATGATAAAGAAAATGTATTAAAATGCATTAAAATGGTGCAAATATAGTAAAAGGGACGCATACAAAGCAATACTGTCAGTAAAGTGTGTTTGTGTGTGTTTGTGATGTAATACCATCAGTGATCAGTGTGAACCCTGTCGAGTCGAGTCGAGTCGAATCTAAATAGAATCATCAGTGAGATATCAATAAAAATGGACAATTACAGTCATAATTGGTTAAGTAAATTCACAACGACAACCTTTCAACAGGTTAAAGTTACAAACAAAATCGTATATGGACAACAACAGCAATAGTAGTAATAGTAATTAGTATTAGTAGTATTATCACCAGACTTTACACTTGGTTTTGGGGTGCATTGGCGACCCGAGTGGACATTTGAAGTCTTTCGCAAAATCGTACGAGTTGGACACGACACCGTTCAGTCGGAAGTGATTGGGCGTGTGTGGGTCCAGTTGGAAGTTGAGTTTGAGCATTTCGTTGCTGACCTTCTCACAGTTGACAATGCCATAGCTCATCCAGAACAACTGTTGAGCGGTAAAGTTGAGTACAGGCAACAGTGCCTCCTCATGGTAGGCCCTTGCCTTCTTGTAGGCCTCATAGGCCAGACTGACGCCACCATTGTCGGCAATGTTCTCGTCCTGAGTGTTCACACCATTCACGTGCATGTCAATCTCCTTTGAGTAGTACTGACTGTACTGGTCCACCATGCACGACGATTTGCGCTCAAACATTCGAGCCGTGGCATGGTTCCACCAGTTCTTCAGTTGACCAATCTTGTCAAACTGTCGACCGTAGCCATCGTAACCGTGAGTGATCTCGTGACCAATTATTTCACCAATCGCACCGTAGTTTAAGTAGCTTTAAGTAGATAATTTAATTAATAAACCAATTCGTTCATTTCTAATATCAAAAACTTACTCAGGCCGATTTGAATTAAAGAACATTCCCTGTAGTATTCCTGCATTTAAGGTGAATGTATTTTCCTGGTGAAAGTAGAAAGCATTTGCTTCAACGACTTCAGCAAATTTTCTCCAACTATAAAATATTATAAGAAAATTAATTTTAAATGCAATCAAAATATAATTAGACTCACTCATCACGTGAATTCGGTTCTCTCAATAGATGATAAGTGTTGTCTGAGGAGAATCGTCCAATTTTCAAAATATTTTCAAAATAATTATCATCAAGTTGAAGCTAAAATATTGATTATTAATTTTATTTTAACTTTTAAGTCCTCATAATTACCTCATGATAATATTGTGAGATCAAATCATCAATGAGAATCTCGTCAGGATAGCCAACCCTGAATTCCATGACCCTCAACTTTTCAATAGCATTTTGTCTCGTTTTACGGTCCATCCAGTCAGTCTTTTGCAATGTCTGATGAAATTGGTCTTTGATTTCGAGTACAATTTTGCTGATCTAAAAGTGTCAATAGTGTGTCATAAATAGTTGAATGTGTGAAAAGTGTCAAGCAAAGTGTATTTACCACTTCTTTGTCGCCGCTAGTCAATTGATTTCTCACGTACACATTCGACAACGCTGCACCCAGATTCGCCTGTACCTGTGCCACGCACTGCGTCCAACGAGGCTCAGGCTTGGAATTGCCCAAGTTTGCCGAGTTGTATTGCTCCTTCAGGGTTTGGTAAACCGAGTCGATGGTGCCAATCTTGGTCTTTGCAATACGCCATATAATGTAGTTGTTTATTATGCTGCAAATAATAATAATAATATTTTAAAATTAAATTCATTATTATTTAAAATTTAAGTTTATTACCGCATTGACGTATTTGACAAGAAATTGTCAAGAAATTTAACGTAATTCACATCGATCACCACGACTTCTTCGGACTTGGTCAAATTGCTACGACTTAGGACATTGATGAGATCGAGCCATGGGATCTGTAAATATTGAACGTTTATTAGTTAGTTCGAATTATATTGATGCAATAAAATCAAAACTCACATTTGGTGACATTTCTTCGAGACCGGCAATAGTCATGTTGTTGAACAGTAGAGTCAAGTTACGATTCTCTTCTTTTTTCATTGAATTCTATTTAATTTGAATTGTTATTAGTTTAATGCAATCAAATCAGTTTGTGCTTACATTAGCCAAAATCTGTTCAAACTCGAGTGTGATTAGCATTTCTTCTTTCATCTTTTGGTCCAACTCAATGTCTGCGTCCAGTTCCACTTCGTCGTAATCAAAGAAATCAAAGTTTGCTTCTTTCTTGTTTTGTTCGTAGAATTTCTTGTCAGACAGCAGTTTCACAGTGTACAGCATCAGTCGGTAGTATCGCTGAATGGACGAGTCATTGTACAAGTCACGAACCATAAAATCACGATCTAGTAGACCGAAACTTGGCGGTGTAATCTATAGAAAATATAAAATTAAAAGAATTAATAATGTTCAGCCAAAATCACTTTATTTGAAATTACCGAAATAATATTTTTGCTATTATTGCGATCGTCCGCGGAAACGGAAACGGAAACAATCATGTCATCAATGAGACCAATCTTTCTGAGTCGTTTATGTATTTCCACTATGGTCGCATTCTCCTCATTCCACTCGGGATCGAGCACTGGCCAGTTGCCAAGCTCGTCGATGAGATTGCGCAGTGGTTGGTCCACTTTCTGGTTGATTTGAGCTGTTTTCGCAATTTGAATATTAATTTTATAATTAACAAAAACGAATCAATAAAACTTACTGAGATTGAGACAACTGTGGTAGAAATGTTTCATCTTTTGAAGAAAGTCTGGGTCTTGAGATTTATTGATTGGTGCTTGGATTATGTCTGAAAGGGATAATCGTTTTATTTTTGATCGTTTTTGCAACTATAGACTCACCTCGCACTTCTTGTTTCACTTTGTCTTGCAGTGAATCAAAGTGCGATATCATTGGCTTGTGATCGGGTATCTGTGCATTGTTGATCCACTTGCCGCACACAAACTTGTAAAAGTCATCACAAGGCGACACTGACCGGTCAATGGAACTCTCGAATCGTCTCACCTCTTCCCAGCACGCATTTGTGTTACAAATCTCACGCTGGTTGTGTGCCACAATTGCGGTGAACAGCAGAGCAATGATCAGTATTATGCAAATAATGAACGAGATCAAACATTTCTTCGATGATCGAAGCATTTCCAGGAAGGTTATTCTGCCCGACGAAGTGGTGGACGATGGCTTGTGGGGCAGCTGCTCTACGCCTGCACTGAACACTACTTCCGGATGGGGATGCACTAGGCCCCCATTGACAGATCCGTTCGAGGTTGTGGTCACCACAGAACCGTTGATTTTGCCGAATGTGGTCGACAGGCTTGGGGGAGACTGGTGCTGGTAGTAGGGCTTGAGTGGAGATGCGTTAAGGGAGGGAACAGTGGACGAGTACAGCAGAGTGCTACTTGCTGGGTCGATGCTCGAAAATTGAGAGTGGCCACTGGGCGAGTGAGGAGTACGCGATGGTGGACGATTCGCGTACAGATTTGGGTGATCAGAGATTCTGCAAAGAGTTGTTGGTTTGAGTTAGTCATTGTGAAATTAATTTCGCGCATTTTGTAAATTTGAATATGACCACATTTATGAAGAGTCAAAGCATGCCACATTTGCACATGTACTGATAATTTTTGTTTGTTTTTGGTTGTTATAAATGCTATGTGATATGAATGATAAGCTACTGATAACTTTGACGGTCAAAGGCTGGCCCTTGTCCACTGTCTACAACTGACCGCAACCTCGATGGTAAATACATTTTCGCCACTAATTTTGTTTTGCCTTACGAAAGCACACTTTTATTTTTATATTTTATATTTATTTTATTTAAAACCCTCAAACTACCAACAAATTCTGTTGTGTGACTCATTGTGCCTCATTGTCCCTCCACATTCTCGATCGGTCACTATCCTCCAAATCCTGCTTACCATCACCAATTCCTCTCCCGTGAATCATCAACATCCTAATCCAAAGTCCTCGAGCGTGTACCCTGATTGCCCTCAATAATCGTTGCAACCACTTATCATCCAAATATTCCTTTATTTTCGCCACACAATTTTGAATTAGCACATTTTGCATAACAGTGCTGCAACACTTGACCAATACCAAACTAGGCAAAAGCATCACCGCAACCCACCAACAAGCACCAGCCGCACATCGATTGATCGTCATCTCCTCGGTGATAATAACCTCAGAGATTTCCAGTGAACAGTGTAAACATGAACTTTAAAACAGATGTTTGACGCATTCGGTCTGTGTCTATCTGTCTGTGTCTATTGCCGCATGCAAACCTAATCATCATTATCAAGCACTGTCAAAGTGATTTCGTTTATGAGTCATTAGCGGCTTTGGTAAAGTGCATCGATCGTAGGCGGCAAGCATTATTATTCATCATCATCATCGTCACCGTCACCAGGCACTAAAAAGTCATTATGTCAATCAACAATAATAACGAATTAATCAAATCGGAAATATGGACTCGAATATTCGCGGCCTTACACTTGACCTTACAAGAAATGCTTCAACTGCGACTGGTTTGCCCAAGCTGGAAGCAACTAATCGAACAAGAATTCTGTCATAAAGCTCAATGTCTGAAGCTATTCAACTCAACGAATGCAATGGCCGATTATTGGGATGACTTAATTCGATTTGGTTTGGAAGAAGACAAATACTTGAACTCAACAAACGACATGATGCTCATTAGTTGTGCAGATAATTTCGATTGCCGGGCAATGGTTAATTTATTCCCAAACATCACAAATCTGGTCATCCATTTCGATGATGTCATTTGTCGTCAAAAGGACAACAACAACAACAGCAACAGCAGCAACCACCTGCGTGCACTCGACCGCCACTTGTCGACCTTGTTGAGCCAATGGCCTCATTTAAATTCCATTTCACTGTTTGGCTCGACCATTCCAGTTTCGGACACTTTCTCCAGTGGAATCATCAGCGCAATAAACTCATTAATCTCAGTACGTCGACTCGACTTATTCCTCACCAGCTTTAATCAGCTCTCACTGGTGCGTCTGTCGTTGTGCCTATCTCGCCTCACCCAGCTGTCACTGTTCGCATATCCAGGCGACATTGGCCTAGCGCTCACTCGTCTAACCGGATCGAATATTAGCCGGATCAGAATTGATTACATCTTTCCGCTTAAAATTTACTTTATACTAGAAGAACTTTGCACCTCACTCATCGCTAATCCTGGTATCGCAGGCAAGATTGCCGGACTTAGATTGGCCTCGGTGGGTGACGCCAAGATTGTTCCATTTATTTGTGGACACTTTACGCAATTACAGGATCTAGATCTAGAATTTGATGCGCGTATCAAGGTATACTACTCAATCAGTTCAATTAGTTCATTAATTAAAATCAATTGTATCTTTATCACCAATATAGTTTAAAATAGACTCAAAGTTAATAATGAACCTAAACTGGCTCACTAATCTCACTCATCTCACCCTAACCAACGTCTACGTCGATTTGAACGAACATTTTGTACCTAAAGTTACATCGAACATATTATTTCTCAATGTAAGAAAAGTCCGGCTCATAGGAAATGGCGGCAATAATAGCAAGAAAATGCTGAACAAAATTCTCGAGCAAAATTTTCCATTCGTACACGAATTTAAGGTGGACGTCGAAAACGGCTGATGGACGGTTGTTCTCATTTCAAACGTGAGATCGATCGATAGGTTGAGTGTGAAATTATTTATTTGTAAAACTACTGTACATGTCATTACAATTTAGTGATAGTCTAAAAAGATTTGTTGAACCCGATAACAGTTCTTGGAAGCAGTAATTTGAGTGAGTCAATAAATCTTTACCCCACTTTGTCGATTGCACTTGATTCCGCCCAATGTGTTCACCCTATCGATGACTCACATATATCCTCTGACCTGTTTACATTGTGTGCTCTATACATGACACACTACCCAACAGGTTATTTACGATCGACAGGCACACACTTCCCACCTCTCTCACTCCATCCCCGTGACCTTACCTTGTATGTCTGTAATATTAGTCGTAATTGCAACCTCTGATGCAACAACTTTCGAACCCCGACATTATCACTTGTAATTTACTGTACACCGTTGCATTACATCAGGCGCATCATTACACAGACTGATCAACGAGGAAGAAGAAGAAAAATAAAAAATAAATCTATTTATAACCAAACTTATTATTGCCTTTACCGGGATATATTTACATGTGTAAATAATACGAAGAACGATCCATCCGAAACCATTCAATGCATGCAGACTGACTGAAAGTAAATATATCAATTAGGCACTCATTTGCCTCTCGCTTGTCAGTTTGTTGCACAAAATCTTCAAATCCTGTAACCTAATTCTTAAGGATTTCCCCCAATGTCTGTGTTTGGAAGAAAAGAAGAAGTTTACATAACAAAACAAGTAGGACACTAGAACACAACAAAACCAACAAGCACCACCCTTGTTGAGTCTTTATAACCGATATATTACCGCTCGTTGTACACAATGAACACAACACGAATAGCAATAATAAATCTCTAGCTAATAAAATCAAACTCAAATCGCTTAATTGTGTGATGTAGTTGGCCAAGCCCAGGTCGTTAACTTAATTTAACGAAAAGAAAGAAAAAGAAAAGCAAAAGCGCGCCTTTATGCACTCGAAAGCGAAATTCTTTATGTACACAACAAACAACAAATCAAAATTCGCACTCACAAATTATCCAAACAACCCAATTCTAAATATAAATGTTCATTTATATTTACTCATTTAAGAATTACGATAATTCACAAAAATATTTTAAAGGACTAGTTTGATTTCTCTGAGTAATAAAATAATTTATATTTAAAAATAAAATCGTGTGAGAGTTGTACAATACAATAAAATTTATTACATTTCCATCAGTGTTGGGTGCACTAAAACATAAATATTCATGAACGGTCAAAGATAATTTCCATAAACCAACTTTTTACTACTTTTAAATTGAGTTGTCGTATTTCAAATATAATTTTATATAAACGGGACAATTAAATTTATTTATAAATCAATTAATTTCATTATATCTTTTTATGTTTTGCCATTTTAACACTTTCAATTGAACATTAAAGTGAAGTGAATTAAACATTGCCAAATATAGAATCTGTCAATGAATTGAAAAGTTTGTTTGAAGTGTTTCGAGTATTTCATTTTTTATTTTTCAATTAACCGCGATACAGTTAATCTAGTGTTTAGTGTTTACTTGTCAATAGCGCTATTTCAGGCCTCTTCAATTTAATTTATTATTGAGGATCAATTGAAGTGAGTAAACATTTTCGATGATGATTTGTGATGTGATTCAATGTGTGTTGTGTGTTGTTTCGAATTGCTATAAATTTACTATAAATAGTTTAATCGCTCATTTTGGTTCATCCACAGTACTAAACAATTACCCGCTTCAATTGCTGCAACAATATTGTTTCTTCTTTCTGTAACTAACTGACAAGTAAGTGAGTATAGCCAAAAAATGATGTCCTCAGTGTACTCAGTAGCAAGTAAAGCAGTACCTCAATGGGCTAATTTGGTGTTGAGTGAGTTAATTAATAGTCGAACTGAACGAAACGTGACGCTCTCATCATCACTCATCTCATCTCGATCACATCAATGTCGTGTGTCAATCTATTTCTTCCTCTTAAAGACTCTTTCATCGTGTACTCGTCTCCGAACTCTAATTGCACTCAATTTGTACAAATTCTTAAATGTACAAAACTTTTATTTTTAGAAATAAAATCTATCAATTTATTCATTAATGAATTATTAATTTTGATTTGTATTAATTGTTAGTGATAGATATAATTTTAATAATCAAATAGAGAATTAGTAGCAATTTCAACAAGAGCATACGTTCCTGGACCACCCCCGTTCGAATTTAACTAATCATAATTTTCCATTATGTCTGGTTCCTCTTTCTCTCTCTCAGTTTGGCTTCCTTATAATTAGCGTTGACAATTAATATTACGTTCATATATTAATGATAATTTAATTGTTGAAAATTTTTCCTGCCCCGCGTGGACTCATATATACTTTGACTGAGTCCGAGACCGGTCATGGCACACTCACGAATTATTATTGTCAATATATAAAGTAACCAGTAGTACATTTCCACGCACGTTTTCGAGTAGATGGTTTGGTCTCACTCACTCACCGACTAACTTACTGACTCACTAAATTCAATGTCGTAAAATTCGTTCATTGGTGTGCACTCAAAGACTCGAAATGAACATTTTCGAATGTGAATTGTCACGTTAACGATCGTTATCGCGTCAAGTTATGTATTGCGCCATTCAGGTGAAGAGCACACACAAGACTTTCTACATTATAAATTAACCAATAACTGTTCAATAAATGTCTCCTCAGGTGTAATTATCCGTCTACAGACAGGTGCACAGGTGTACACTAACATTTTCCTGGTATTGTCATCGACTTCTTTTGGGGTCAATTCATACAAAATTATGTCTGTCTGTTAGTCTTGTTTGTTGTTGTTGTTCATCATTTAAAAATAAGAAGAAAATACTAAAGTATACAGGTAAAGTGGTATTATAAAGTCATTTCAAATTGAACAACAACAAAAACTTTTTAAAAAACTCACGATAAAATAACACACTCAAGTTAAGATGCCTAAAGTCGCGGACTCTCTGAGGTGTTAAATGAGTCTTCTTCTTTTTTCTGTACGCTCGTTCGTTTATATTATCCGAAAGTAATCACCATTAATGTGATGATTTACGAGTGGCTATTGTGTGTTGTGGTGTACATTGAGTTGTAGTTTCTTTTAAAAGCGAACAAAATAAATGCTCAAAAAAGTTGGGATAAAGGAAATTGTGTGATGCTTTATAAATATAAACGACTAATGTAAAGCTTAACTATAGGAAGAAGAAGTCTAAACTAAATACGATAGAACAACTGCACAAAAATGTTTCCATTTTATTTTTAATATTTAGGGCGGAAAATTGAAATCGGTTATTACTCGGTGCAAGGAAACATTACAATGAACGCTCGTTTGCACCACCTGAGGTGACTTTTGATGGAATTTTCCTGTTTAGTGCACAAAAAATTGTTAAACGAAAATCTGGATTTTGTGTTCTGTGAGTTTGGTTTAAAGCATGAAATTGTCTCGATTTGTCTCGCGCAATGGCCAAACTGTACAATTTAGTTCTCCAACTGAGATGTTTTGACATTTAAATTTGCCTCGTCTGTCTGACTGCAGTCTGAGTCTGTGAGTGTCACTCAAGTGCACTGTGCAATTGAGTCATATAATTTAGTAGTGTCTCTGTGCTGTTGTCATTTCTTGGTATTAAACGAAATACGAAATAGTCATTTGAATAAGCAAGCAAGAAAATAATATCTAGTATCCACAAAATTTATGAATACTTGGAATCGTTGTCGGCTAATTAAACTCGTTCATATAGCGAGCATTCGAAATTATGCAATTGTCATTCGTCGTCGTCTGCTTTCCATTCAATTTTGTTGTTTTGTTTTGTACATATTGACGCACGCAATGATCAGTTGAAATCGTTCATTTTATGAGCACTCATCATTGAGTCTGAGTCAAAGTGAGTGAGTTCACTCAATTCTCCAAAGGACAATATGAGACAATCATCAATGGTGCACACACAATTGCATAACATTAATTGAAATTATAAATAAAATTAAATATCAATGTCAAAATGGCGATTTAGAAATATAAATAATGATAATGTCAGGTTAATTTAAAGTTAGTTAGTTTTGGGTTTTTGTTTCAAGCGAATGAATAAATTCAAATGAATAAATCAAAAATACAAACTTACAGTCTCTGATCGGAGGAAGTGTTTTCCTCTATCGAATGTTTTCTTCCGTTTGAATCCATCTTTGTTTGTTTGTTGTTTTGTTTGTTCTAGATTGGTTTCGGTTATTGACTTTGATTGTGTGTGTGGATGGTTCAATGAAAACCAAACACTGAGAGTGAGTAGAGTAGCGCACTTGTCAGAGAAGATCTATAAGTAACGTTGTTAAGTAAGTTGTGTAAAGTAAAGTACAAGATTTGTCTGCAGCCGTAAATATATATGCTAAATTAATAATAACAATTTCCTCTCGCGGGCTGGTTAATCTGTTTTATCGTATATGTACGATGTGTGCGATTTGATGGTGATGCGCCCGAAGATGATCAACGGTGATTGACACACATGTTTGATTGATTGATAATGACGGTTGGAGATGAGTAGACTTGAGGAGAGAGGAGAGAGACGAGAGGATAACTCGATCCACTGCCACCTGATACAGCTGCAGTGTAAGGTTAACGTAACACTTGTTGGGTGACGTAACGAATCGATGTTGTAGCAGTTGGATAATCGATCGATTGGTCTGTTCAATTTGTGCCTTTACGATCGAACCATTTACCGACAAATGTGCAATGCTCAATTGAGATTGAGAGTCGCCTTACACACACACAGTCTCGCACTAAACAACAAAGTTGGTGCACATTTTTACATAATGCAAGGGGCAACCGGTGTGTGGTATATATCTTGTTGATTGTTCATATGTTCACCAAAAGACAAAACGGTCAGTCGGTGCGGTTAGATGCGGGACATTGATGTAACGGTTGTGTGTGTGCAATGGTGGCCAATGTTTGATGCCAACTTGGATGATGCTGAATTGATGTTTCGCTTGAATTGATGTTGCCCTACGCTCTGACACGCAACAAATCAATGAACACAATCGTTTTAACGGTGCCAAGTCTTAATCTACTTTCGTCTCACCATACGAGCAGAAGATCTTATTTCCGACGATTGTGAGTGAGTGTCAGTGTGAGTGTCTATTCGTGTTTCGCATTCAAATTGTCCAACATCTTCAACTTTAATTTTGGTCTTTCTCACATTCAATCAAGCAGTGCAGTGCAGTCCAGTACAATCAAACCAAAGTTGACAAGTCGATACACAAACGTGGTTTGATTTTTATTAAATCAGGAAGCAATATGCAAAGAGCAACAGTGACAGCAACGGCACCGAGAAGCGATCTTTAATCTTTAATCTCTCAGTAGGCTTTATTGCCTTCGATCTTTATCCTTTGAGTCGGTTTGATAAGCTTCTTATCAGATTTGATCGATCATAAAATTCTTTTTGTGTTTCTTTTGCGTAATTTGGCACGGCGATATCACGTGAGTGAGTTGAGTTGCGATGTGGTAACAGAAATGTCTATTTTTGAATGCAGAATGCGATGTAATGCAGATGTACTTGTCCGAAGGCTTTATATATTAATATATGATTATTATACTAAACTTTGGTCAATTGGTTGCGTTGATGGTTGTCATGGTGGCCACATGTCAAACTGGCCAAAATGATGCAAGTCATATATTATACAAAGAAACCAAACGATGTCACTTGTGTGCTGCACTTGTGCTGGTAATGGTGGCGCTTGACTTTGAGACTTTGGTAGATAAAAATCAGTGTAAAGGTAGGTTCAATGATGGACAAGTGTTCGAATGTTCACTCAAACTCGATGATGGCTTCGTTTTTGATGTATCGTTCGATGGTGATGGTCATATGATGAATTGGCGCTATCGATTACAATTTGTATTATCAATTACTCATCGATTGGTGATAGTGACGATGACGATTGTTGTTCGGAAGACATTGGCGGCATTGGCGGCACACAAATGTTGGCAAGAATTGTGTGACAGTGCAGAATGAGGTACTGGCTGGAGATGGTTGGACAACCTTCGGTTATTGATCGAAATGATTGGCTCAATTGAAGTAAGGAAGATATTTAGGTTACATCAATTGTTATTGGTTCGGCAATGACTCAAATATTCAAATGACGAGTTGGCCGATGATAAAATACCATTGAAACCAAACACCAGACTGAACGAGTGCTTGGCCCACCAAGGATGGTTTACGTTATGATCGAACGGAGATATATTTGGCTGTGTTTGAATTATGGTGGAAAATATGCCAAATGTGCCACTTGACGATTGCATCAATAAAACAATAAAATTGTCAATAAATAAGCAATGATGCACTAAAGTTGAAGAAGAAGGAGAACAAAATATTCCATTCACTTGATCGATTTCATCTCATTTCGTTGTGCATTTGAAATAAAAATGTGGTCGTTAAGATTATTGGACAATTAGGTTTGTGTGAGTGTGTGTGTGTGCAGTGGACAGTTGGACAAATTATCGATTGAATAGGCTAAATTAATAATTTCTAATTTGGCAAATGTTTGACAAATAGTCATTCTATCAACGAAAATGTGAATGAATGTTTGAATGCGAGAGAGCGCGCGCCGTTGCGTTTTGAAATGTTGTCGTATCGGTCATTGAAGCTTGCGCGACCAAGTTGCATATATTGCATAGTTGCTCTTCATCCAATTGGCTCGTCTAGACAGTCTCCTCTCCTCTCTCGGTCAGATGGTCGTGTGTGTGTGTGAGTGTGTGTGTCGGAGCTCGAGGCATGCACTCCGTTTGTCAGTTCACTTGTGAGAGCAACATTTTGCACATTTTAAATACAAATTCAGAGACAAACAGACAAATGTTCTCTTCTCCGGCTGACTTAACTCTTCTTGAGTGTAAAGTCAAGTGTGACTGTGTGGAGTGTAGTAACAGCAACTGGAGCCATTTCGCCTTTAGGTATTTCAAACGTTCACATCAGAGCCATCAGAGTGCCGCCATTACGGGCAGCAGCACACACAGTGCAGTACTGTACTCGGACAGTGCACTGTGAACACTGCCTAACCCCAGCCTAACCAACCAAACCACCATGCCCACCATCATCCACAACCACCACCAGCAGCCTCACTCACTCACTCACTCATACAGTCACAATTAACAATTAACAATCCTCACACATGCCCTGGAAAACCGGTGTGTCTCACCGGAGTGACTCTACATACACTCTACATACTCTACCGAATGTATGGGACACACAGATGGTCCTCTCAATGTCTCATCAACAGGAATCCTCATAAGTTAACAGTCACACAGCACACAAATCCATCATACCACATCAAAGCACAAATGAATAGGACAAACTTATGAAAAGATAAAAGTAATATGTACAGGCAGTACTGATGATATGATGATATGACTCTGTATGGAAATGTATATCAAGAATATTATTACTTTTTGTTCAATTGGCTATACACAAAACGATATTGTTGCATACAAAGCATTAATACTGATAATAATACTATTAGCACATATACACTGTGATTTAAAGTGGTGCCTATCAGTCTGCCGACAGTACTACGGCATACTTCATTGCACAGGAAAGGTAAATGCACAGTAACAGCTTCGATCGTATATACAAAGCAATCTGTTCAAGTGCTTCTCAATATATAAAAATTGTGCCCAGATATCGCACTGCACCATCAAATCACACACACAACCGCAAACCCCTTTCTGCTTCCTTCTCTTGTTCTTGTAGATACCAGAAAAAACAAATCGACACAAGCGAGAGTTATTTTTTCCAGTCTCGTCTGTACTTTCTTGGTCGTTCTAATGCTAAATTGTACGATAACACACACACATGCCCAAGTATCCTTGGTTTTACCGATATGGAATGCTATTTTATGAAATAAAAATAGTTTTGGCACCGTAACGCATTACGCAACACACCTCAATTAACATCACGCGATCACACACATCCAACCCAAAAGGTCAAAACATTAATTTCATTTCAATTTCAATTTCAATCAAAATAAACATTATTTTCGAAAAGGCAAAAGTCAAGACACTTTTTACATGCACACACACACACAAATTGCCAATTCCAGGGTAGATTTATTGCCAATGACCTAAAGTCACTTTAGCACTAAACCAACATGCGTTTAGTTCGTGTTCAAAATTTACTAAATTAAATTAATTAAACTGACAACAAAATTCATTAAAAATATACGACAATTCCATATTTTTAAAATGTCTATTTACTTAATGAACAAAGTTCTTCTGTAACGCTGTAACGCTTCCCTTTTGCATTACCAAAGCATACCAAATGTATTAAAATTCCACACATTATAATCCCAGGCAATAAAAGAAATAATATAAATAAAAAACGAGATTTTATGGTTGTCACTTTGACTTTCGGGTTGCTTTTACGGACTTCTCGAGAAGTGCAAGAAATTGTTATATGATTTTTCCGTTTAATTACCATTTTTGAGCAATCAAACGAAATCAACGTTCGTTTAAGTTGATTATTGAAATATTTCTCAAGTGTTGTCCGGACACGTCTTCTTCTTTGTTGGACATTGTTGTTATGCAAATAAATTTAAGTGGAAGTTGTAACATATTGGATAATATTCTTCACTTTACCAGATGTAATGCATTGCACGGAAACATTGAAGGTCAGTTAAGGAGTATACCAAACAGTGGTACAGTTGAGTGCAGAGTACTCAAGAACATTTCTGTCTAGTGCAACTTGATTGAAGCACTCAAGGACGAGTGCACAAGCAAAACATTTTGTGATTGACAGTTAGAGTTGGGTGTTGGGCGAAAGTGAAAATGTTTAAGAAAATATTATTATTAAGTTTTAAATGTCAAAACAAACACTTTACTATACTACTTTGATTGTACTATTAGAGGTCGTAATTGGTTGCTATGATTGGACAATTGACAATTCATTATTATTGAACATTGAGAAGCTACGTGAGAATCTTTGGTGCACAAATGTGATTAATGGTGGACAGCTAGCTCACTTGCACTTGATTCGAACCCAATGATTGATTGCCCCATGTAATTGTTCTGAGAAGGGCAGCATTTTTTTGTTTTATTGATAATTGATTTATTGCTTTGTTTTTGAAATCAAATATTCAACAACAAACCAATTATGTTTGTTGCTTTTAGGGTTATCAATAAACAATTTGTGATTCTTCAAATTAACAGATTGAAATTTTCGATTGTTTCGGTTGAAATGAACTTTAACATGGTTAAACATTTAAATTAGTTGATTAGCAAAATCGAATTAATTTGATTAATCCACATTCGGCGAATAAGCCCGAAAGCATTTAATTTAATCTTTACTATTAATTATTTTAATTCTATGATTAATTGATCAATCTTTTTTTTATTGGACGAAACTAGTTTTTATTTTTAGCTCATTTACAAGCGCGCGCGATTTACTACTCCTCATTCATTCACTCTCATTGGTCTCATGCTAATTAGGTCAATATTTGTCCGTAATCGGAAGAGTTCCATCAACACCATTAACCCAGAATAAACAGATTGGTATATTTATAATTCAATCATAAAGTTCATTCAAGAACACATTTTATAAATAGAACTGTGTGCATTCTGTGTTCGCGTGTTTGTTAGTCACTGAGTCTCTCGGAGTGTAATTCTGCTTTTCTCTCTCCCTCTCTTTTTGATAGCGCGGACAAACATGCACCGGGGAATATTCTGTGCCTTGTTCCCTCGTGGTTGATTACACCACAATCAGTCAACCTCAAATGAATTGAGGTGGGTCTGATTTAGTACGAATATATTTCCACTCTGTTCAATTTTGTATGATTTGTCCTGTGAGTGTAGCAGTGACTTCTTCTTCAAAGGCGTTCAATTAGCCGCTCAGGGGACCACAGTGAGTGCCACTGTGTTATCGGATCGAGTTGAATAATTAATTACTGGACGGGTTCTTGGTTGGTTCGAGTCATTCAATCAAACCTCACTCAGACCCAGACACACACTCACACACTCACAAGTGGACCAATAATATTGCTCTTTTGTGTGTTCGCTCGTTTGGAATGTAATGTTTGGTTCGTTAGTCGCATGGTTGACTATGTACAATATTGTTGTTGTATAAAGCACACGGCTGCGAGACACTATCTTTTGATTAACTCATTCGAACCAGCTGTTTGTTCATTTCCCTAAAGTGCTGTTATGACTGCTTCACTGGAGTGAGTGTGTGTTGCTGTTTTGTTGTTGTGTTGCAATATGCTTATCGTAATAATATCTCATATATATGAAATCATTACTAAATGTCCTCAAACGTTTCTGTGTGTGTCCCAGACGAACTACCAAAAGGGGAAGGCTTGTTAAATAATTCATTAAACTTTTAATTGCCATAAGCCATTCCGGTATTACACATACAGCACTAAAACGTCATTCAAGTGTTACCACCTAGTAACTAAAACTAAAACCGAAACATTCCAAATTGTGCTCAACAATTAAAATAAGAATTGATTGACCACACACAATTCCCAATAGAACGTGAAACAGTGTGCATTTGACCATTTGATTCAATTAGTTAATTAATCAAATATGCTAATTTATATTTCACTAATTAACTATACTAAGGTTTGATTGCGAGTTTTAAATTTGAGTTTTAAATTCAAAATAAAAAAACGACATTCCATTAATGAGAATGAAATCAAGTGCAAATACAACACAAAAACAAGTGCAAATGTTATCGTTGCCATCATCATCATCTTTACCTTAAACCTTAACACTTTGCAAAACGCACAAATATTTTTGTCACATTTGCGTCACAAGTTCGTCGTGACTTGTTCATCATCATGTGGATTACACATGTTGGCATCACGTGAACGCTATTTAATATAATTATTGAGATAATAGATAATTACATTGATAATTAGTGTGTTTTCAATTGATTGGATTTATTAACTGCTATTTTGTTGTTGCCTTTAATGATGACAATATATAGTGCACTAGTGCAATAGTAATTAATTTTGTTTTTGGCTACCCATCAAATGTAATGATGAACATTTTGTGGTAACTTAACATCGAAGCTATTTGTTGTTAATTTAGAAGGATAATTAGTAATGGTAATTATTAAACTATTAAATAATTTTAAATGTTGAAAACGAATATTGATATTTATTTGATAAAATATTGTCGCGTTTAATTAGTAATCTATTGGAATTTTAATTTTGCAAACATTTAGATTAACTAATTGACAATCACTTGACACACCATTATTATTTTTTCTCAAGCATCTTATTTAATAATGACACTACTAGTAAGCATCGTGGAAAATTAAATATTGTATTATCTCACTTGTGATTATCGTATATGAGAGCGTGAGAAATCGTATGTAGGGAAAAATCGCTATACTCGATTTGAACTATATTTTATGACATATTTCAATCATTAGACTATTTTACATACTTAGGAAGCACTTGAATCTATTTTTGAGCTTTTGTTCAAGTCATATGAGAATTACCACTCTCATATTGATCAAAACTTAATTGAACATATTTCCCGGAAATCTCTGACTGATTACATTTTTGGTGGGTTTTGTAGCTTGAAAGCTTTAATCGAATACAAAGCACGGGCACGCCCACCTTTGATGGATTACTATATGATTTATTGTCAAAATCCCATCAAAGTTTCATTTGATTTGAAATATAATGAAAATCATAGTTTTTTGTTGTAGAAATAAAAAATATAATAAAAATATATCAAACTGGTCAACTATTGCAAAATCTGATAATTTATGTTCAAGACTAGACGTACCTTGGAAATTTTCCAATTGGCAATCTCGAGTTTCACTGAATTGAATCGATGATTACAGGCACACGTGGATTCGGATTTCGAGATTACACAATCGATGAATGGTTATTTTCTTGAATATATTGAAGATTCGTAACCACAGGTTTGTGCTTTGTGAAATCGTTAATCACATATAGAGAAATTATCACATTTAAAATGACAATTGGAAAATTATTATGTATAGGATTGTATATATGATTGTTAGTTATCACGGGAAATGTATTGCAAAACAGAGTCTTTTCTTCTTACTATTTCCGTAATTATCACAGTTTGACAAATGGAAAATTTGAATATTTCAATGTATAATTAGTGAAGCACACACTTGTTGGACTTTGTATGTTGTTGGACGTTGTCTCAGAGGGTTACATCTGTCAGTGGAAACGTTTGATTTATTCGTTTTTGGTTAATTGAATTTGTCAATTAATTGAGGCGACAATTGAAATGGTGGGGGAGGACAATACAATACACGAGGCACAAAACAAACAAATTCACAGAATAACAAAACAACAAAGCAATCGATTATTGAACGTAAACGAAATTAAATTAGCAAAAAAATCAAATCGAGTCCAAATTAATTGTCATTACGATTAATATTGCAATTAGGCGCAACGTTGGTCACAATCGCATAATTGCACGTTGATTGATGTGTCGCTTGTCGCACAATTATTCGAGAGCATAATTCACTTTATTGGGTCGTCACACGCACACTTGAACAATCTCGATACAAAAGTACCCGAGCATGGACTAGAGCAGTTGGCAACGAATCTCGGTGAGCCATGACCAAAAGGTGCGACACAAAAGAATTTAATATAAATTTGAGATACAAAAACAATAATTAATTATTACCCATCAGGACAGTAATGATGGCTTTAAATTGATTTCAACTGAATACACCATAATTGCCATTTGGCATGGCCACATTATGATGGCATGACGAGCTCGAATCGAATCGAAGGCACAGACAAAGTTTAATTGGACAATGGCGTTTTAGTGTCGCATGCCGCACCAACTGATGGTTCACCTTTGCTGTTATTGTTAATTATCTCATTCTTCTTCTTCTACTCCTTCGACTGTGCACATTCACTTTCACTCTTTTGCCTTGATTAATCAAGTTTGAGGTTATAATGACAATTTGATCATAATGACGATGGTGGTGCACTATGGTACAGACAGTATAGACAAACTTGAAACAGCTGAACTTGAACTTACAACGAAGAGACAATAATTGACACTAGATTTATGTGCGCTTTATTGATTCAGGTGCATTGATTGTTTCGATTTATTAAATATTAATGTTAATTAAACAGATTGTGTTGTTGGTGTAACTGTATGAAAGTGTGTTATGTGATCCGTTATGTAAATATTAACAAACACTTTATGCTGATTTTGAATGTGAGAGAAATTTTATTGTTACTTGTTGTATCTTGAATTGGTCAATTTATTTCATATTCTATTTTTCTATTAGCAAAGCTTTTATTTTAAATAATTTATTTAGATTCTGTAATTTTTCCGTTTTATTTTAAAAATATTTTGGAATACATAAAATGTTTTGTTTTATATATTTTAAAATCAATCGACAGTGTCCCCTTCTTTTGATGGAGAATGAAAGCAAAACAATTTTAATGTACCAAATCAATTTTGTTTTCCATTGACAATTTGAGGGTTGAAGTCAGACTTTGTGGAATCTAAAAATTTCTGTCCATACAATTCCAATCTTTGTGTCATCTAAAATCAATTTAAATGTTTTAATTAATCTTAATTTTTTAAAATCTTAATTACCTTGTAACCGGTCGAATCTTGAGTTTGTCGAGTTCGATTAAGATCCAATTCAGTCACGAGTAGCCCTTCCATAACTCTGGACAATCCTGGTGTTCGAGAACCATTTGGTGCCACAGCATAACTTGCACCATGAAAGTATCCAAAGTCTTTCAGAGTTCCATCTTTTAATGGAATCAATTCCTGTAAATATATTTCTGTAAATGAATTGTTTTAAAATGTTTTCGTTAACATACCGTCCCAACTCTATTGACCGCAAAAGTGTAATAGCAATTAGCAATTGCAGCCACTCTAGCTTCCAAGTACCATTGTGATTCACTTGGATCGTCTCCAGTGTTGGCAGTTGGATTGAAGACCATCTCAGCACCGTTCAGTCCGTACATCATCCAATTCTGTGGGTGATGTCTGCCATAACAAATGACCACACCAATTTTGCCAAACTTGGTATCAAACACAGGATGGCCAAGAGTGCTCTCGGAGAAGTATGCAGTTTCGTTAAAATCTTTAACTCGAGGAATGTGATTTTTTCGAGTTTTCCCAATCACTTGACCAGTTTCAGAAATGACCACCGCCGTGTTCCACACTAAATTGGTCACTTCATCTCGCTCTAAAATGTGCGACACAATCACCATTCCATGCTTGGCAGCAATTGGTTTCAAGAATTCACTTGTAGGACCATGCTCAGCGCTCTCAGCAAACTCAATCCAAGGATATCGGTCTTGAGTGCTGAAGGGATAAGGCATACTCCATATTTCTGTAAAACAGATCACATTCACCTTAGCCTCGGCAGCAATTTCGAGTATCTGTTTGGCTCGTTCAAATATTGCTTCACGTTGTTCTGCAATTGGCGCTGTGGCTGGTTTGACAATTTTGTTTTGCACAATTCCAACACGAACAATTCGTGGTGCACGAGTCTGTTCGGGTGGACATTCGAATTTGTATCCCTTTAATTCAATTTGGTTTGATTCTGCTAATTTGGATAGTTCAGCAGAAAATTGAAGTGATCTATAAATTAAATTGTTAAAGATTTTAAAAGTATGATGACGATAAAATACTTACTCAACTTGTTCGCCATATAAAAGTTGTTTCACTTTAGCCAATTCATGATCAGGGATATACTTCTCCAAAGTATCCTCCAAACTGTAGATTGTATTGCCGTTCAAAGTCATCCTTGGAGACTATCGTCATACTGAACACAGACTTCAATGCTTTTTATTTCTTAACAAAATAAATCAGATTGGCTGACAATCAACTTATTGGCATATAACTTTAGTTTGATTAGTACGTTTGAATGAAATGCATTCATTTGTCGCAATTTCTATTGCAATAGATTTGCAGTGTATTGCAATGAAAAAATCATCATATTGATTTCATATGTTTGCAACAATAATTTGAGATTAAATTAAATTAAGGTCAAATCAATTCATAAAATATATTCAAAAATAAAAAAAATGTCAATTAAATATGAATATGAATATTGATTGATGAAATATGAATCATCAATTGAACTAGTGACATTAGTGACATTAGTGACATTAGTGACATTAGTGATGATAAGCGACTAATTGCAAATTGATCAACATTGACTCGTCATCCTTGAACTTGGCCTGTAATCAGACTGCTCGGGGCTCGGCCAAGTCCACCAGAAATGGTGGTTGCGTACTTCGATAATGAATGAATGAAATGAAATGACTCGTCATTTTAGTAATGAATTTTACATTTTAGCAATTGTCAATTGAGCAACAAAACAAAATCTCATTATCAACAAAATCTAATCCAACAAAATATCTTATCAAAGGTCGCAGTATGCGATCAAGTACGCTCAAAACAATAAAACGCGATAACTTAATAATTTTCCACTTAAGAAAGTATCCACTCAAATTGTTCCATTGGAGTTACTGCTCAGTATGGGAGATTATTGAGTCTTCTGTGTAAGATATTTTGGTTATAAATCAAGCAAAAGTACATTCAATTTATTTGCATATTTTTCGATTATTTAAATATCAAGTAATAAAAATGTTCAAGATTGTTACTTTGTTTGCATTGTTTTCGTTGATGCACTTATCAAGTGCTTGTCGATGCATCCCCGACAAGACTCATTTAACGCCCAACTATTGTCGAACTCAATTTTTGGCTATCGTCAAGATTACCCGTAAGATTATTTGATTGATTAATGTTTGCATTATTAATTATTATTATTTTTAAAATCAAGATTCTGATGTGGATCACAACACTGGCACTCAGCACAACCACTTTGAACTGATCCAGGATGTGACTGATTTTGGTGAAGTGAAACGAACCAGCCTGAAGGGTCTGACACAATCGATCGATGACACCACTTCGTCGTGTGGTCACTTCTTGACCGTCAACCAAACCTACCTCATTGGCGCCAGTATCAATGGCCAACAACCGTTCCTCACTGCATGTGGCAGTTACATTGAGGGATGGAATCTGGATGCGGCACAGGCCACCGCTAGATTGGCTGACCACAAGAAACACTGTGGCATTCCAACTCAAACTAATTGATGCAATGTGGTCTAATGGTCAATAAACTTTCTTATAAAGCAAATCATTCTTTTTGTTGCTCATCCGCAACAGTTCAGTTTATTTGAACTCGAAAAGCGTTCAATTTGACATATGCAAACAGAAAGACGAGTTTGTTACCCTCTTCTAACATTCTTTTGCTCTTCTTGTTCACTTTCCCTCACTTTCAGTTTGTCATTTACGCCTCTCATTCGATTAATCCCAATTATCGCGTTACTTTAAAAGTCACGTAGGATGTTGTGTGTTTGCTTTTCCATTTAGAAAGTTCACATTACTGTGACTGTGTGAGAGTGAGTGAGTGAACTTCTTTTTATGGTCATTCACACCGAAATGTCAAGTTTTGTTTGATATCATCTGAACGGCCAGTCCGGTTTCTTACTGTTTTTACTTTTATTCAACGTATCACTTCGTATGCTTCGATTACTTTTGGTTTTCAAACGTTTGCACTATTTTACGCTTTTAAAACTTACTGTACATCTTTCAATTGGAGAATTGAAAAGAAACTAATTTGATTATCAATTTGTGTTCGTCAACCAGAAGGATCTCAAGTATTTACCTCCTTGTCTCCTAATCTCTCCACAGAAGATTATTATTCCATCCTTGAGATTATGAGACATTTTGTGTGCAGTATCACAAGAAATCGAACAACTTTGGTACATCTCAAACTGGACTTTATTTGACATTTGATTTGACTGATAAGCAAACTCAAAAATGTTCATTCAAATAATTTCTCCTATTGTTTTTGTGATCACATTGTCTGAGTATTTAGTCTCTGTGAAAGGATGCAGTTGCTTTCCTGATGAAGCAAAAACACCACTTTACTGTCGGACACCTTTTTTGGCTTTGGTTAAGTTGACAGGTAAAATTTGTACTATTTTCGAATTTAAACTCACAATTTTCACTAGGTTCCCAAATTGTGCAACATCGTCAAAACTATCACTTTGATCTACTTCAAGATGTGCTGGATTTTGGCGAAGTTCAACGAACAAGTTTAAAAGGATTTCAGTGCATCAGTGACTCAGTGTCATCTTGTGGTCATTTTTTGTCCGCCAAAAATGAAACCTATTTAATTGGAGGATTCTTTGACACGAGCACTGCACATCAGCCAAAACTGTCTGCCTGTACCAGTTGGATTGAGGTGTGGCAGTACGATGCAGAACAGACCGAGGCACGACTCGCAGAATACAAAAGTCATTGTGAAAATGTTGTTCAAAATCATGAAACTGAAAATTCCTATTATAATTACTATTATTGATTGAATTGTACATTGATTAATTTGTTTTAATTAACTAGAGTAGTAGTGTTCAAGTATCGTATCGAAATCATTATAATGATTCACCAGCTGGAAAGTCACATGACCTTGGTGAGAGAGTGATTGCGCTCAGGTGGAGTTGCTCTCGATTGATTTTGATAAATAAAACTGTTTAAAAGTAATGTTTTTGTTTCGATTTAGAGTGATATTGTTGCTTACACGTACAGAATGGCACAACAAATTATTACGATCTTTCTGGGTTTGGTGTTGATTTGCACTCAGTACCTGACAATTGTGAACGCATGCAGCTGTATGCCACATCCCGAGAAGACTTCTCCCAACTACTGTCGAACAGCCTTTTTGGCTTTGGTTAAATTGACTCGTATGTTTTTATTTTATTTTATTTTATATTTTGATCAATTAACTCGAAAATTTCCAATCTAGATTCGGTGCTTGACAACGCTCATGGCCAACAGCACAACTACTTTGAACTGATTCGAGATGTTTCTGATTTTGGTGAAGTGAAACGATCCACACTGAAGGGTTCGGTCGCAATCGATGATTCGACCTCATCGTGTGGCCACTTCCTGCAAGGAAAGGGTGACACCTACCTGATTGGTGGATTCTTGGATGCCAATGGACAGCACCCACACTTGACTCCGTGCAATAGTTGGATTGAGAAGTGGGACTACACTGCCGAACAGACCACCGCTAGATTGGCTGAGTACAAGGCCAAATGTGGACCAGTGGCATTGATAATACATTAAGATTGTTATCATGAGCAATCTCAATTTGGATTTGCTCTCATGTAATGAGATATCTCCAAGTTGAGACAGACCATTGCAATGATTGATTAATAAAATTTGCTTAAAAGTAGTGTTCTGTGTGTGTTGAAAGTGGTCACTGTGCAATATTCAAAATGTCACGACAAATTATCACACTCTTTCTAGGCTTGGTGTTGATTTCCACTCAATACCTCGCCACTGTGGACGCCTGCAGTTGCGCTCGAATTCAGCCCTTTCCCACTACTCCCGAATATTGTCGAACTGGCTTTTTGGCTTTGGTTAAGCTAACTCGTATGTTATATACTCTATTTTACCATTGGATTTTAATTTTCAATTTTTAATCTAGATTCGGTGGTTGATAGTACTAGCGGAGTTCAGCACAACTACTTTGAATTGATTCAAGAGGTTTCCGATTTTGGTGAAGTGAAACGAACAAGTATTAAGGCTTTCAAGTCAATCGACGATACCATGTATTCTACGTCGTGTAGTCATTTCTTGGAGGCAAAGGGAGAGACTTACCTGATTGGTGGATTCGCTGGTGGAAATGGAAATCCAGGACTGGCTGCTTGTGGTGGTTGGATTGAGAAGTGGAACTTTACTGCTGAACAGACTGCAGCAAGATTGGCTGAGTACAAGGCCAAATGTGGACCTTTGTTGAGTTAAATTGTTTTTTTTATTCAAATAAAATGTGTCTTGGATAATATGCTTTGAGGTATTGATGATTTAAAGTTCGCTGAAACCAGGATTCTTATGATTTGAAGATATTAAACATATAACCTTGTAGAATGTACATTTGCATTAATTATTAGCACTATCACAAGAGTCTTATCTAGCGGACCAATTGAATTGTGCCAATCTGCAGTAAACAATCTTAACATGGGGTTTGGGTGACACTCAAGTGGCCAAACCAAGCCGTGACGAGATATCTCCCTGTGTCAGACCTACAGACCAACTCTACACTATTGCGTCAACTGTTGATTTGCTTATAAATATAATCAGACCATTTATTAATGTAGTAAATTTAAATGTAAATTTAAATGTAAATTAAATTTAAATTGAATTGAGAATTTTTCAAAATGTCGATTAAAGTTTTGATTGTGTTCGTTAGTTTGGCTGTGTTTGTGCAAAACACGCCATCAGTGAACGCCATTTGCACTTGCTTTGTTCCTGACACTATTCCAACTCCTCGATACTGCAGAAGTGGCTTCTTGGCTATTGTCAAGATTACTCGTAAGATTATTCAATTCAAAAAACATTTTAATAATTATTTTTTAAATTCCAAAGGTGTTGTCATTGATAAAGATCAAGAGACTCAACACAATCACTTTGAACTGCTCACCGATTTGACTGATTACACCAGAACTGGTGGTTTTGCTGCTCGAACCTCGCTGAGAGGATTCCAGACTATCGACGACACTACTGATGGATGTGGTCACCAGTTGAAGGCAAATCAAACCTATTTGATTGGTTCACAGTTCACTGGAGAGGGAGACAAACGAAAGCCAGGTTTGTTCCCATGCAGCAGTTGGGCTGAGCCTTGGGATTATACTTTGGAGAAGTCTAATGCTCGATTGGAAGAATATAGCCAACACTGTGCTATTCCGTTTAGCGAAAAGTAAAATGGTTTTGTAAAATCGATTTTTATTGATTTCAATAAAGAGTAAAGCGATTTAGTTAGAAAGTATTTCTTATTATTAACTTAAACGAGTCGTTCTAATTGAAAACTCAGTAAAATACAAATACAAATTGCAGTTAAATCTATATATTCATCTAAAAACCTTTAGATTGTTTTGGGTTTTTAGAGATAATTTCATCTTCTAAGTCGATCAAATTGATAAGGTTAAAATTAAGATTAAGACCAAAGACCATTATTTAAGTGGATTGGAAAGTAAGCATTTTTGCATCCAATTTAAAAATGTTGAAAATGCTTTCTTACTTTGTTGTTGTGGCAATTTTGTTTGCGCAACAATTCTCCATTGGAAGGGCATGCTCAATGTGTGCTCCAGATCCGAGATTTAAAACACCAACTTATTGTCGAAGTGAATTCTTGGCTTTGGTTAAACTTACTGGTAAATGTTTTTCTTTTGTATTCAAGGAATTGATAAATTGTGTAATTATTTATTTTATTAGAAAATAGCCAACATCGATATCGATTTGAGTTACTGAAAGATGTGGCCAATATTGGTGACGTCAAACGAACAAGTTTGAATGGTTTTGGCTTTATCGATGACTTGCCTGGAACGTGCAGTTTCTTTTTGGCAAGTAAAAATGTGACATACTTGATTGGTGGTCGGTTCCATCAGGTTGGTGACATTGAGTCCCCCACTTTGGACATGTGCAATGGATGGGTGGAGAAGTGGGACTTCACTGCAGAACAGACCACTGCTAGATTGGCAGAGTACAAGAGCAAGTGTGAACCTTTGTTGAGCTAAATTATTCAAATAAAATATTTTTGTTCAACAAGTTATTTGTGATTTAAAGTTCACTCGAACCAGGATTCTTCTGATTTGAACATTTAACTTATAACCTTGAGCAAGGTACCTTAACTCAATCGTTTACATTATCCCAGACAGAATCTTATCTACCGGACCAATTGAATTGTGCCAAGAATATCTGCAACAAACAATCTCAACCTGTGGCTTGGGTGACACTCAAGTGGCCAAACCAAGTCGTAACGAGATATCTCCCTGTGTGGATACCAACTCAACACTATTGCATCGTGTGTTGATTTGCTTATAAATCAACAGATTTCGTTTATTAAATGTAAATTTAATTATTAATAATTTTGTCAAAATGTCGATTAAAGTCCTGATTGTATTCGTTAGTTTGGCTGTGTTTGTGCAAAACACTCCATCAGTAAACGCCATTTGCACTTGCTTTGTTCCTGACACTATTCCAACTCCTCGGATTTGCAGAAGTGGCTTCTTGGCTATTGTCAAGATTACTCGTAAGATTATTTATGTTAATTCAAAAAACATTTTAATAATTAATTTTTAAATTCCAAAGGTGTGGTCATTGATAAAGAGATGCAATACTACCACTTTGAACTGATCACCGATTTGACCGATTACACCAGAACCGTTGGCTTTCCTGCTCGTGCCTCCTTGAGAGGATTCCAGACTATCGAAGACTCTACTGGTGGATGTGGTCATCACTTGAAGGCAAATCAAACCTATTTGATTGGTTCACAGTTCACTGGAGAAGGCGACAAACGACAGCCTGGCTTGTTTCCCTGCAGTAGTATGACTGAGCCTTGGGATTATACTGCGGAACAGGCCAATGCTCGATTGACAGAATATGGTCAACATTGTGCTATTAGTAACAAGTAAATTTGTAAAGTCGATTTCAATTGATTTCAATAAAACGGAACAAGATTTAACTAGAAAGTACACGATTGCAATGCATTTGCGATTGCAATTTTGCCTAATTCAATTATCATTTTTAATCTTTTAAACTTTTTATATTAAATTCCACGATTGCTCATGTATTTTGCAATATCGAAAATTGATTTGTATTATTAATTAAGTCTCTAATTAAGAGTAACTTAATACCAAGATTGACAATAACAAACAACAAACTCCTCGTGATCCATCGGCATTTTCAAGTGGCCAAAGCAAAGCTCGATGAGATATAACCAAGTTGACAGATCATCTCTAAACTATTGCTTCAAAGTGTTGATGCCTATGTACCATGTACAAAACTACTACTTTGAACTTGTGACCGACTTGACCCAAGAGGTGCTTCCAAGAGCACAGAATGGCCCAAGAACCTCATTGAAAGGTTTCCAAGCTATAAATGAGCCAATTGGCGAATGTGTGAAGCATTTGAAAGTTAATCAGACATACTTGATTGGATCGTACTTTGAAGGAGATGACCAAAAACGACAACCAATGTTGTACCGATGCAGTGGTTGGGTTGAGTCTTGGGATTATCATTTGAAAAAGTCCAATACTAGATTGGATGAATATAATGAAGAATGCAATATCGTAGTACCACACGAGCAACCCTATCAAAACAACACGGCTCACTTTAAAAATCCTGGCAAATGAATACAAACTCTATTTCTAATATTATTACTCATAATTGAAAATTGCGGAATCAGGGTATAATTAGCGAGCTACTTTAATAAAGCCGTTTTCAATATTTCAATTTTAATAATTTGCCATGTTTTTATTGAATTGAGTAAATATGCTTATATTATAGACACACTCACAAGTTATGTGCATAACTTTAAACTATACCAAACACATTTAAATTGAAATAAAATCAATCTAATCAAAGACCAATGCACTTGGAATATCTACAACAAACAACTTTCCCTCGCAATTTAATTTGATTCATTTTGGTTTAGTTCTCAAGTGGCTAAACCAAAACGGACAAAAGATAAGTCCAATTTGTCAAACCAACTTTAAACAATTGCTTCGAGATCTTATATAATCAGCGATTTAATTAATCCTTAAAATCAATTTGTTTGCAAATAAATTTGAAATTACGGCCTGAAAATGTCTATCAAAGTATTGATTTTATTCTTCTGTTTGGTTGGATTTTCTCAACACATAGCTACAGTAGAGGCGAACTGCACCTGCACTGGCAGTGCAAATCGAACACCCGAGTATTGCACAAGTGAATTTTTGAGTATTGTCAAAATTACTCGTGAGTATTGAGGTAAATTATTTTAAGATCATATTAATTATTCGTTTAAAGGTGTGATCATTGATAAAACGCAAAAGAAACAGCACAACTACTTTGAACTTGTGACCGATTTGACCTATCAGGTGGACAGATCGTCTGTCGCGTTGTTAGGCTTAATAGGCTTATCTAACCAACGAACCCCGTTGAAAGATTTCCAAACTATCGACGAGTCCATCGACGAATGTGCACATCAGTTGAAAGTTAACCAGACATACTTGATTGGATCAGATTTCAAAGGCGAAGGCGACAAACGACAACCAACCTTGATTCCATGCATAAGTTGGGTTGAGCCATGGGACTATGCCTCGGAAAAGTCTAATGCCAGATTGGCTCAATATAATTCAGAATGTACCATAAATGAAGGAACTGAACCAACTGTACCCGATGACAACCACAGCTTGAAAAATCCTGGTAAATGAGAGAATGATCCAAACGTTAGTATTGGTTCTAATAAAGAATAACGAGGTTCTCATAATGAGAAACATTCTCGACAAAGTTATATTCTTTGATTTAAAATCAATTTTGTATGATACAGTAATTCAGTAATACACGCGTCAATGAGGATGCTAAATGCGTAACCTTAAACTCTACCAAAAATAGATTTAGTTTTAAATTTTCCCAATCATTAAAATCTTTTAAAGACTAACACAAATGCACTTGAAATATCTGCAACAAACAACGTTATTTCCACATAATTTGGTTTGGTTTATTTTGGTTTAGTTCTCAAGTGGTTAAAACCAAGATGAGCTAAAGATAACTAAAACTTGACAGACCAACACTATTGTCACGAATGCTTATAATAAATAATCATCATATTTAACTCTTAAAATTAATTTATTTGTAAATAATTATAATTTTAAAATTAAGACCAGAAAATGTCAATCAAAGTATTGATTTTATTCTTCTATTTGGTTGGATTTTCTCAACAGAGGCCTGCCAAAGAGGCGCACTGCACCTGCGGCTTATTGGGGAGTACAAATCCAATCCCCGAGTATTGCACAAGTGAATTTTTAGGCATTGTGAAGATTACTCGTGAGTATTGATACAAATTTTTTGAGGAACGTATTAACTATTCTTTGAAAGGTGTGGTAATGGAGAAGACGCAAGCGAAAGAACACAACTACTTTGAACTTGTGACCGATTTGACCGATAAAGTGCACCAAATTTTAATTTCAGGCATACTTAAGCAGGCTAACCCACGAACCTCGTTGAAAGGTTTCCAAACTATCGAGTCCATCGACGAATGTGCGAATGTGCATTATTTGGAGGTTAATCAGACATACTTGATTGGATCAGATTTCAAAGGTGAAGGCGACAAACGACAACCAACCTTGTTTCCATGCAGAAGTTGGGTTGAGCCCTGGGATTATTCCTTGGAAAAGTCCAATGCCAGATTGGATGAATACATTCGAGAATGTACCACAGCTGAACCAAATCAACCAATCCCAGACAACATCCATAGCCTCAGAAATCCTGGTAAATGAGAGAATGATTCGATGATTATTATTGATTCTAATAAATAACGAAATTCTCATAATGAGACACATTCTCGGCAAAATTAATTTCTGTTTTTTTTTGTTCAATTTATATTATATCCATTTTGTAATATCCAGTAATTCAGTACATACATGCATAAAGATGTTAATCTTAAAGTCTACCAAAAATAGATTTAACTTAAAATTGTCCTAGTCATTAAGAAGTCTTATCAAAGACCAACACAAATGCACTTGGAATATCTACAACAAACAAATTTGCTCATAATTTGGTTTGGTTCATTTTGGTTTATTTCTCAAGTGGTTAAACCAAACTAAACCAAAGATAAGCTCAACTTGATACTATTGTAGAACTATTGCTTCTGGTGCATATAAACTGTCTGTAAATCAATTTGAATTTACTACTTTTCCGGTTTTAAAATGTCAATTAAATTATTGAATATATTTTTCTGTTTTGTTGTGTTTTGTCATACTGCATTTGCAGTAAACACAAATTGTTCCAGCCTTGTACCTTGTAAGAGTCAGTCGCCTGTGTATTGCAGTGGACAATTTTTGGCTATTGTGAAAATTACTCGTAAGTACAAAAGTAGATTAATTCAGATACATGTTAACTATTATTTTTTAATTCCAAGGTGTTGTCTTCGACAATTCACAAAAGAAACAACACAACTACTTTGCACTTGTGTCAGATTTGAATAAGGATTTGATGACACCTAAACCACTTACTGGTTTGATTGGTGCTTTTAGAGGTATGTATGAATATCTTGGCAACGTCCTCTCGTTGCAAAGTTTTCAGACTATCGATGACACTACTGATGGATGTGGTCATCACTTGAAGGTAAATCAAACCTACTTGATTGTGTCACTGTTCGAAGGTGATGGCGTCAAACGCCAACCAATTCTGTCCAAGTGTAACAGTTGGGTGGAGCCATGGGATTATTCTGTGGAAGAGTCCAATGCCCGGCTGGCACAGTACAATTCCCAATGTTGTAAGCTGAAGCATGCAAATGACGAAGACACTCCTAACAAATCAATTAAAAATCCAGGAGGTAATCACTGCTAATCTGTTTGATATAACAAATAAACGACACTTATTCGGTCACTTACTTGAATCAATAAAACAAAATTTACCGTATACGGTATTTTATTGGTAATTTAGACTAAAGAAATTTTAATTTGTGTAAGATTATTAGAAAGTTTATAAAAACTAATTATCAATGACAATTTGATTGTTGTCTCTATTTTGTTTTGTGCATTAATAACTATGCGATTTGTCAAGAATATTCAAATATTCATTTGAAAATAAATGCAATCCCCGTAATTGTGCCAAAATTGGAATATGCCTACACGAATTCGATTGCGTATGTCAATCGTTAATTGATGCAGTGATGGCGAAAGCAGTTTGTGGATTTGTTTGATTAAATGTAACAACCGACTGCAAGTGTATAAAAGCAATCCCTGGTAATACGAATTCGCAAAATCATTCAATATCAGTTTCAAAATATTTTCATTAATTATATCAGTTTTATTTAAAAAGTGTTTTCTACAATATTTTGAGGTATTTTGAAATATTTATTTCTATATCTCAAAGGCAGTATTTAAAATTGCGAACCAGACAAAATGTCGTCAGAATATCACATGAACTCCTACTATAAAATTCTGTTGAGAGACTTGACCGAACTGAATTCAAATTGAGATGCTCATAGAAGGAGATCGCTTTAGGGCTATCGATGACATCTCACGCACCGGACAGTGACACTGTCACTTCCTCAAGGCCAATCGAATTTGATTATTTTCTCGATTTGATTATTTAAAATCATTAAAATAATCACCTTAATTTAATATCCTAGAGCTTGAATTTAAATTAAATTACAAAAAACAACAACTCAATTGCATAGAGAGAAGTTTTCGAAAAAAGGTTCATTATCTCACTTGAGCAGTCAATCGCCTTTGAAGGTCACGAAAGGTGTTTATTCTCACGTTTGCCCCATCAGTTGCTAATCAGTTCCTATGAAGTGCGACTTACATTAGATAAAACATTCTAATTGAACGTCCTGAT
Source organism: Rhizoglyphus robini (assembly GCA_023373905.1). Lineage (NCBI taxonomy): Eukaryota > Metazoa > Arthropoda > Arachnida > Sarcoptiformes > Acaridae > Rhizoglyphus > Rhizoglyphus robini. The sequence goes on along the minus strand of JAKIJQ010000005.1, from coordinate 268,661 downwards.
GGAGGAGAGTGATTGGATGATTGCATTATTGATTGACTGATTGACTTGCAATTGAGATATTATCTCAAGTAGGCAACAATCAATGTACCACCAACCGGGACCAATAGACCATTACAGACTGGGGAGAGGTCTGCTTTAATTGATTTAAACATTTTAATAAGTTCATTAAGTTTAAATTTAGTGGACTTTGATCACTCAAAATGGCTTTCAAATTATTATTGACTTTGGTTGCTTGTTTGGCACTGGTGGGTCAATTGACCCATGTCCAGGCTTGTCGATGTGTTCCATCACAGGACACCATTTGTAAGACTGATTTCTTGGCACTTTTAAAAATAACTCGTAAGTGAAATTTGTTTTGAAATTCTATAATTTGACCAAATGTTCTCGCAGGCACCCAAGTGGAAAGTCCCAACACGAAGCAGCACTACATCATTGACCTGATCGAGGATGTTGCGATTGGAACTCACAAACGACGATCACTCAAAGGACTCGCCTCAATTGAGGACACCATGGACTCGTGTGGATTCTTCTTGCAGCCAAATCAAACTTATCTCATTGGTGGTTGGTTTGATGGCGACAATCACACACCTCGAGTTGGTGCATGCAATTCCATTGTAGAGAATTGGCAACAATATTTGGTGAGCAAAGAAAAGTCAAATGCTAGACTTGCTGAATTGAAAGCCACTTGTGCGCCGGTAATTCCCACAGAATAGGAAACTAATTAATTAAATCTGCTTAATTAATTAAAATAATTAAAACCAATTAACCACATTTGAAAATAAAACATTGAGTTGTTCTCTGCTTGTGAGACACAACCCCACTTGGTGACAAATTGATAAATCTATTTACTAACGACAATTAAATTAATTAAACTAATATTGTACTTTGAGTTGTTTTCATATTTATGTGACCTAACCACCTTAAAGTCTGTCCTTAGTTGGAGATTTGGAAATAATAATAAACATGATATGGTCGATCTATGAGAAACATTGCATTTAAAATAAGCAGAAATATTACAGTGAATTGTACTGCAAAATTGATAATTGGTTAATTGGTTCAAAACAGTCGTTGCTTTATATAAACTTGCAATGATTGTTTGAAAATTAATAAAGTGATTTATTTTTAATTAATTAATAAATAAATTTTTAAAAATGCCTAAGATTTTAGCATTAATTTTAAGTTTGGCTGTGCTGTACTCAGTGAATGCCTTCTGTCCGTGTCCAGTTCGATTCACTGGATATCCACGTTACTGCAATGTCGATCGACCGAATCAGTTTTTTGCTTTGGTTAAAGTGACTGGTGAGTTGTTGTACATCTGTGATTATTTAATGTTTTCAATTTGTATTTCAATTAGGAGTGGTCGTCCATCAGCAAAACCATCAGCAACAAATCTACTTTGAATTGCTGCAAGACTTGACCCTGATCGACAGTCGAATCCACCGAACCTCCCTCGTGGGTCATCCATCGATCAACCTGACCACAACTGCTTTCTGTACTTTTACTTTGAACATCAACCACGATTATTTGATGGTTGGTGATTTCGATGCTCAAACTGAGAAGCCACAAATGACCCCTTGCTTTAGTCACATTGAGGACTGGAACTATACCCCTGAGAAGAGTGCACAGACATTGGCCGAGTACAAAGTGAACTGTAACAAGCCTGATCCATTGAAGCCACATGTCGATAATTAGCTAATGACTAATTGAAATACTCGATGCAATCGAGTCAATAAACAACTCAATAAACTGCTCGTATCGGCATCGCGTTGTCCTCAATCTGATCGAACTAGTCCAGTTGGTTCAATCGGTTATCAGATGTGCACCGTGCACACACAGTGAGCACCTTGTGCAGAACTAATTCCTCGATTGCAATTAATTCTGTCATTTAAGTCTGTCCATTTGCATAGGAACATAATATTTCCCTGCAGCAAACAAGCAGGAAATCAATGCTTTGCGGGCAATGGTGGCGGTCGATACCGATGGCGATTGTCGCCCTCCATTCCTCCAATGCACAACACAACAAACACTTTTCAAGTTTTCTCTTTGACATATAAAAAATCTATAACTTTTTGTGTCGAATCAAATTCTTTTCCTCTTGTTGTTCGGAAGTGAGAATTGTATTTGTATGCGAGTAAAGCGAGTGATCTTGATAAGAAAAATTAGACACAGAAAATTAGAGTATACGTGCTCGGGTGATTAGTGGACAGAGGCGAAAACGATTTCTGTATAAATACGATTCGATGGCCGAGAAGAACAGTATCACAGCTTCAGCTTCCAATCCATTCAGCTTCATCAATTCCATTTGTTTCATTTAGTCATTTTGGATTTGTTATTTATTTATTTATTTGACCAAATCATTTCATAAATAATGGCACAGGTAATACATGCATTTTGTTTTGAATGTTTTCACTATTTTTTGGTTTCATAGAAAATCTGTACTGTCCTCGCAGTGGCCATGTTTGGCTATGTTTCCGCTGGTGGCATTGGCCTTGGTGGCGGCCTTGGCGGCGGTCTCGGCGGCGGTTTGGGCTTGGGTGGTGGTGCCCTAGGAATTGGTGGTGGTCTTGGTGGCGGTTATGGTGATGAGGGTGGATATGGTGGTGGACTTGGCGGTGGACTTGGTGGTGGTATTGGCCTCGGAGGTGGTCTCGGTGGAGGTCTTGGCCTGGGTGGCGGTTTGGGTGGTGGATTGGGTGGTGGTTTGGGTGGTGGTATTGGTCTTGGTGGTCTTGGCGGCGGCATTGGCGGCGGTCTTGGCGGCGGTCTTGGCGGCGGTCTTGGAGGCGGCCTTGGTGGTGGAATCGGTCTCGGTGGTGGTGGCGGCGGCGGTGGCATTGTGCCAGCTGCCATCCTGTCCAACCACATCGTCAACACCATCGATGTGCCCTCGACTGGCTTCATCCAACCAACCACCATCGATGTGCCAGCCAACATTCTTCCAGTGAACTTCATCTTCCGATCTGCCTCTTCTCTGATCAACGTTGCCCACAACCACGAGGGTGCCAAGGGTAGCTTCAAGGAAACCGCTTCTCAAGATGAGCCACACAAATTGGTGCACACAGTCACCAAGCCAATCATCCAAGAAGTGCGCGAAATCATCTCGCCATTCCGAAAGATTGTCCAAGAGGTTGAGCCAGTCCGTGAAGAGATCAAGACTTTGGTTGCTCGTGGTGTGTCCCACGGCAAGTCAGTGGTTGGCGGTTTGGGTCTCGGTCTTGAAGGCGGCATTGGCGGCGGTCTCGGCGGCGGTCTCGGCGGCGGTCTTGGTGGTGGACTCGGCGGTGGAATCGGTGGTGGCCTTGGAGGCGGCTACGGCAAGGGCATCCAACCAGCTGTCTACAAGACCAGTTTGGGTGGCGGTTACGGAAAGGGCCAAGGCATTCTGCCCGCCACCTACAAAACTGGTCTTCTCAAGGGAGGATACTAAACTAACCAAGTGATATCACATCATCCCATGCACATTACCCATAACATTATTCATGTAACACATGTATGCACATTCACATTACTTTTATATATTTTTACATTTGTTTTAACATTTTAACATTTTATTAAATATTTTTTTATTGATTAATCTCAATTTGCATATATTGATTCTCAACAGATACTTGGCAACAGTTAATTGATATATTTAGTTAGTTAATTGGGATATTGATTGACATTTACATATGCGAAGAGTTTTGCTTTTTATTGAATACATTCTAGCATATGGCTATAGAGATAAGTTTGAAATAAAATGCTAACTAATTAATTCACATATTGTTTTGTCAACTAAAAACCATTAATAGCGTGTTCACAAGTGCGTCCAAATGAATTGTGAATCATGTGATTCGGGACAGATGCCAGATGGAGTCCAACTTTCTTTCCAACAGATCAATTGATAATATTGCCTGTTTTGGTCAATTAATGATTTGCTATGAAACACAATCGACGAAATAATTCTACGATAATTTGTGATCAATCATGAGAATATTCAAAAAATAAAAACCAGTTTAGGTCTATAATCAAAATAAATATTTAAAAATAAATTAATTAATTTGACAGTTAATTTAAGATTCAACCAATTAATTATTAAAATAATTGATTGTTTGCATATGTAAAAGTATAAATAAATAGTAGTCTGTTTTATGGAAATACTTATTTTGTTAATTATTTTTTTCTCAACTATTATCAAGCCAGGAAATAGATTAAACAGTAGATTGTATGCGAAGCAAAGTTATTTTCAACATTCGATTTATCTCGCACAGTTTCGCTTTCACTACTTGACACAGACAGACTCGTGTGTTGTGTCAATTAATTCGTACTAATCAGTTGTGATTTGGAGGAAGCTTACCACTAATCACCGTACAACAAGTGATTAACACAACGAGTTCGCTCAATGAGTGCGAGTGCGGAATAAGTCAAAGAGAAAATTTGTCACAATTTAAGAGAATTTAGAGTTAATAATTTTAAGTATAAATACTTAATGAATATTAGAAGGATGATCGTATAGTTAATTCTGCTACTGAGCTTATGCACCTAATTTGACATCACTTTCAAAATGATTTATGTAAGTGGTTTTGGTTTTGTTTTTTTGTAATTTACAATTTTGTTTTTCCTCAGAATCTGTTTGTATTCGTTTCAATACTCAGCAGCACCATCAATGGCTTTTCATTGGACTTTGCCAATTTGGCCAGTGGCTCGTCCCCAATGTTGGCAGCAATGGCCACACCAGTCATTGCAACGCCAGCTTTCGTGCCACTGATCGCAGCAGGATCGAATCAATTTCAAAGTGTTCAAAGTACATCGCAATCTGCCAATCCAATGGTGGTAAGTCGATCATATTCCGGAATTCCACTTCAAATGAGCCAAAACACAGCCAACTTGGCACAAGCTCAAGCCCAAGCACAAGTCCAGGCTCAGGCGCAGGCTCAAGCACAGGCCCAAGCACAGGCCCAGGCCCAGAACATTGCCCAAGTACAAGCACAAGCACAAGCTCAGGCACAAGCGAATGCCCAAGCTCAGCAGAACTATGCAAATGCACTAGCTCAATCTAGTTCAGCAGCCACTGCCCAATTGATCGCCAATCAAATATCTCAAAACCAAATGTTCACCAACCCATCTCAGCCACAGTACGCCACAGCTCAAAGTCAATCAATTCCAACTCAACGTTTTGTGAATCCCAACTTGCCCACCGTCACCGCTCCAACCTATGTCAATTTGCCTCAATTTCAAAATCAAAACTATGCCCAAATGGGAGTTGCGTCCAGCCTTTTGCCATTCTCTCAAAATTCCAATTCCAACGTAGACCCAATGATTGCCTCAGCAACCCAGTCCCAGTCCATCACCTCCGGGCCTCACTTTTTCACAGCTGACCAAGCAGCTCTACTCAAATTGCTCGGAGCAGCCACTGAGTCAATGCCCGCCTTTATGGACCAAACAATCGGATCGGCCAATTTGGCCAATCCAGCCAATTCAGTAGTGCAGAGCATTGGCTCTCCACTGGCCTCTCCCGCAGTGTCCAATCTTGCCAACATTCCAGGTATTTCTGGCCCATTCCCGAATTCTCAAACATTCATGCTATAATTCCGAAGTGAATCCATCACATCTCATCCCGGGACCCGCAACTACAGGGACCGTTCTTCAAGCTGCACAAATAATTCCCGTCCAAAGCATTCCATCACTGCAATCATTGCTCACCACCAACAATCTCCTACCAGCACTCACCGCAATTACCGTTCCAACAATGCAAAGCGAAATTGTCCGACCACCAACAGCAAATATAATCATAAGTTCAGGAGACATTCGTCAAGCCAAAAAATCCGCCGGCTGTAAAGCATCGGTCATAAAGTTCAATCCAATCAAATCGTCATTAGTTGCTAATAAAAACCATCATTTAAACAACATTGAAATAGTGAACATCAAGCCATCCACACCAATCAAATATTCGCACAATCTCAATAAGAACATTGCATATCAAAATCACATTGCCCAATCGACGATATGTTCGACATTGTTGAAGCAAATGTTGACCTGTGGGGGACAAGACAAAGAACTTGTCGTCAACGATAATCATCACAACAACAACAAGAAATATCTAATGAAATATCCCAAATATCACCATCATTTGGATCATATTCACGGAACGCCTCTGCACAAGCAGCCATACAAATATGGTGGACAACATAGCAATAATAATAATAACCACAATAAGAACAAGCACAACACATTGGAATACATAAGCAGCGAGAAGCAACAAGAACTGCCCAACCTGTGGTCCAACAAGTATTACTCTCTCATCAAACTCATTCCCAAATTCCTCATTCCTTACTATCACTCATAGTCTCATTCGTGTAATCTCATCTCAAATAATATAATAAAAATATACTTTACATTATCGCTTGTGCAATTGTCCTAATTTTGCATTCGATGCACATTACAATTTAGTCTACTACTGTGACAACCTTTGTACGTACGACTACCTCATGTGACGATATCATTGCCAAGGAGCCAGTTACGTATACGGTGCCAATAAGTATGATTTAATTAAAATAAATTAGTGGACCAACTTCATACAAAAACACCCAAGGTACAACTTGGTGGCGAACTACAAATGTCCGGGTTTTAACTTCGAGTATAAAAATTGGCGTAAATTCTAGATTTGATCATCAATTTGCATCTTCGAAACAAACAGCAAAATCATGTTGAACAAAGCAATCATTCTCACCATTGGTTTGGTGGTCTTGTCTGGCCAACTGTCGGAAGCATGCAAATGCATTCCACTGCCAGCAATGGCTTACTGTCGAACTGACTTTTTGTCCTTGGTTAAGATTAACAGTAAGTGATCGTTATTTTAATATGAATTTTGTTAATTAAATTATTTTCAGGTGTCACCGTTGACGAGGCAAGCTTCAAGAAATTGTACGCCTTCGAAGTTGTGTCCGACATTAGTCGATCGGTTGCCAATGGAACTTTGTTGCGTGGCGCTCAGGTAATCCAAACTGCTGTTCAGTCGGCAACTTGTGGTGTGGACTTGCAGACCAATGCCTACTATGTGATTGGTGGTCACTTTAACGCCAATACTCATCAACCAACCATCAATTCGTGTAGTGCTTTTGTTGAGCAATGGAGTTTGACTGGTGAAAAGTCCACCGCTAAATTGGCACAGTACAAATTGGACTGTGAGTCAACTATGCACATCAACAGCCAATAATAAGTCAAATTGTGTGATCCACAAATGGCGTTGTCTTTAATTTTAATAATTTACTTAGTTTAATTATCAATAAAACAACCAGGAAATGTTCAAACCTTTGCTAAACATAATTTTCTTTGGTCATTTTGTATGATATTATCACAATTTTGCCATACAACATGAGATACTGAAAGTTTTAAAGCCATAAATCATTAATTTCCTGCTTTTGTCATATTGTAACATTACCTTTGCAAATGAAGCCATGGAGACGAGACCAAAGTTGCCATATGTAAAGCCATATCGATTTTTGGTGCCAAACGCAAACAAATCCAACGCCAGCCGTAGTCTCGCTTTTCTTCCACTCAAATTTTGATTGCCCTCTTCTCCTCTGGCCATTATACCAAAGTAATAATTTGTCATTGGCTGGTGAATGTGCTTGGAGCAGTAGGCCATTGCAAGGTGAATGACAAACAGAAAGAAAGCCAAATAGAACACATAGAATGCAATGAAGACATTGTTCTCCTGGTTGGCATAGCCCTGGGTGAGGTACAGTGCCATTATGACTTGAATTGGACAAAAGCCGATCAAACAGGCCAGGAACAGTCGACCGTACATTTTGTTGGTCGAAAAGAAAAACGATAAAACCGAGATAAACTGACGGCGCTGGTAGAAATAACCTAATGAAGAGAATTTGGGCTTTCGCGCGAGATCTCTCAAAAACAGATTGATTTGACTCAATTTGATGTAGAACATCAACAAAAGGCTTGAACCAACCGAAAATGCAATTGCAAAGACGTGCGCAAAATTTAAGTAGAAAACCCAATAGGCGAAAGAGAAGAAAATGTGAATCAAACCAATTTGGATCATTTCATAAAACGAATAATTCTCAAGGAAATAATGCCGATTCTGGTAAATATTGTACCAACAGATAAGTTGAATGTAGGGTAGGACTAATTCTGTTTACAAAATAAATAAATAATATAATTAATTAATTAATTTTTAAATTCATTGAAAGAAATATAAAACAATTTACCTCCAAACAATATTGCAGCATGAAAGCCTCTGATAACAATTTTCAAGAAATTTCGAATTCTTTCACAAACAAATTTGTTTTTAAACATTTTGTCAGTAAAGAATGTGTGATCATTGCACAGGACAACATTTCTCAATTGCACAATCAACGAATAATCAGGTTGTACAAATAGAACGATATTGTAGTAGATGTTCAACGAATTGACCATGAGAACGTACAGATTGAATTTGGGCTGTGAGATCAACATGTACGGAAGGTCATAGTGGATTCGATGTTCCAGTTGACTCAGACCAACAAACGAGAGATAGATGAAGTGAACATTTTTTAGCATTAAAATTATGTTTATTAATAAAACATATTTCTTAATTCGTTGGTTTGATGTATTTTTCGCTTGTTCGATCACTGAAAAATATCCAACAAAATAATCAATTCCTTTGAGCGGATTAAATATAAAGGCAAACATTTTCAAATATTTTCCCATTTTTGGGCGAATTGATTTGAAATTCATTTTCGAATGTTATTCAAGATAGTACACTTTATATTATTCGAGAAATAATAAAATAATAATACGGCCACAACGAATATATTTAAGATTTAGGCACAAAATCAATACATTAATTTACAAATATAAGAATTATTTTTACGACTTTTTTGACATAATCACCAAAATGGCGTTTGACTTTCGAAACTTCTGCTTATTTCCATAATTCATTTCGTCATTTGCCTATTGAAACATGACAATTTCAAATTTGACATTGAAACTTTGGTTTCGCTAATGTCAACGCACTTGAGCTTACTGGCAACAACAAGTTTACTTTTAGTGCTTTTTGATTTATTTAATTCGTCTCAACACCTGTACCTGTACCATCCGGAAAGTTTATTTGCCTTAAATTATGACTATTTAAGAATATAAATTACAAATTAAAATGACAATTAGTGAATTGGATTAGCGGTCTTGTGGAAAGTTTCACACGCGCTTTTGTATTCGGCCAACTTTGAAGTAGACTTCTCGCCAGTCAATTTCCATTCCTCAATGAACGCATGACAAGTGTTGATGAACGGGCGACGTTCTTGGTATGTACCACCAATCACGTACACAGTGTTCAGTTCCAGTTGGGCTCCACAAGTTGCCGATTGTAGTGCAGTCTCAAGGGTTTGAGCGCCCTTCAAGGTGCCATTCACCATCGAGTACGAAATGTCAGAGATGATTTCGAACGAGTAGAAACGTTTGTAGTTTTCCTCGTCAACAGTCGCACCTTAATGACAAAACAATTTTAATTTCAAAGGTCACATTATTAAATAAAATTTATTTTTAAAAATTAAGTAAAATATATTACCAGTAATTTTCATCAAAGCCAAATAGTCAGTTCGACAGAATCGAGGCTCCGCCATCATGACACATCTGCATGCGTTGGAAAACTGTCCAGCTGACATTACAATTGCAAGAAGAATCAAATATCGAGACATTTTGAATGATTTGCTGTAGTTTTAGATTTGAAATTCAGTGATTTTATACAGCTTAATTAGACTATTAATATTGTGACGTTTGTCTGTCCGTACCACAAATACAAATCCTGGTTTGAGTTGGTACCACTATTTGTGTTTGTAGTACTGTAAATAAACTTGTATTACTGGGTGGCATTCTTCGGACACTATTTATGCATTGATAAGATATATCTACATATTGCTAATTAAGGATCATGTGCTATTTTTAATTAAATTAATTAATTAACTAAATCACTAAGTTCAATTGAACTTAAGTTTGAACGTTGGACTTTGTGTAAACGATCAAGTTGACATTGAATTTGTGTTGGGTTGTAATATGAAAACGGCGAAAAGTCCCAATATTATTACCATGAACACCAATAATAAATCATCACATGTACATTAGTATGCATATGCACAAATCATAATCAACTCAATCCTATCACATTATTATCGAGTCCTTCAATTACCAACACTCATGCTTATACACCAATTTGTTGATAAACATTATAAGATGGTTACGAAAGTATTGGGTTTTTTGCATACAGAAATAGTCACTTTATTAGAGCACACCTTGTACAACCTTAGCAGCATTCAATCTCCCATCACGGTCGATATGCCAACACACACAATGCCACTGCAAACAATTTGCCCAACGTTGACGTTATTTTGCTAATTCCCCAGATGGACAGATCGTCAAGTGTGGCACTGTTTGCATTACATAAATAGTCCATTTGCTCACTTTGACAAATTATCCAGCTCTCAATCCAATTCTCATTTGAAAATAATTCAAAACCACAAATTCAACAACAAAATGTCTTTCAAGCTTTTGACTTTGTTTGCCACTTTGGCCATTGTCTCGCAGCATTTGTCGCTGGTCAGTGCGTGCAAGTGTCGAGTCCTGGCAGATCCTGGTTATTGTCGAACTGAGTTTGTCGCAGTGATCAAGGTTACAGGTAAGCTCAATTTGGAAATTTAAAAGATTTGATTAATTATTGAATTATTTTTTTAAGGTGTTGTCGATGATGAAATCAGCCACCGAAAGCGATACACTTACGAAATTGTGTCCGACCTGACCACCGGTGCAAGAGCAAACACATTGAAAACATTCCACGACATTGAAACCAATCGAGACAGTGCAGCCTGTGGCGTGTATCTGGAGAATGGCAAGACATATTTGTTGGGTGGTTCGTTTGCCGAGACAACCAAACAACCAACTTTGAACTCGTGCAGCGCTTACTGGCGATTGTGGGAATTCTCTGGCGCCAAGTCTACTGAGCAAATTGAAGTGATCCGAAACGAATGTGCCGCTTTCCACAAAGCAAATCCAATTGCTTAACTTTATACTCACAGAATGAACCAGTCAAATTATATTTGTTAATATTTTGAAAATATTAATTCCAGTTATTTAAATAAAAATTAAGTTTTATTATTCTACATTTAAAGTTCTTGAGAACTCATAAAGAAATTATTATAATAATTGACAAACTAAAATTATCAACATAATTAATCGTAACTTACGTAGTTAGGTAGATGAAGTCATAAATAATCATCTAAAGTTGTGACCACTTGTGAGTGTTGATAAACGAGACTTGCAAACTGGTAAATACTCGAGCATCTGTCAATTAGTTTTCATTCTTAGTCGCGTTGCATTGTCGTATACGTGATATATTTCCAAACATGTACTTTGCCATTTCTCTAATTCTTTCCATTGTGGCACTGCATGCGCCCATCAGTGAAGCATGCAGATGTGTACAATTGGCCGAACCAGGCTATTGTCGAACTGATTTTGTGGCTTTGGTTAAGGTTACTGGTATGCTGTTTTGTTTGTTGGATATTATTTATGCGATTTACAATAATAAAACATTCTATTTTAGCTTCATCTGAGCGGAGCGCAAACTCTGGTCTTCATTATCAGATTGAAGTGCTCTCCGATTTGTCCTATGGAAAGAATGCTGGACTTTTGAGTGGCTTCAAAGAGATTACCACTCCTAACTTTGGCGCTTGTGGAGTCTTCTTGGAAGCACACAAGACCTATCTACTCGGTGGTACACTCGATGAAGGCACTCACCAGCCATCGCTCAATTCGTGTCGAGCTTATTGGCAAGAATGGGAATACACGGGCGAGAAATCAGTTGTCCACTTGGAGGACATCAGAAAGGAGTGTGATGCTTTCCATAGAAACGCTACCAAAATTGTGCTTAATTAGAATTGATTGACTTGTTGTACTTTATTTGAACAATTAAAAGAATATATTTTATCAAATAGCATTTGTGTCATTGTCAATGAATCACCCACATCTGGCACACTTTTGATATATTCGATATATTCGATTGATAACAAAATTTAAAAGGTACGCTCATCAGTCATGTTCAGTACTTTTGAATGTGAATTTTGTGGTATAAAAGGGTGTGAAATGACTCGAACAAAATATATCTAATACATTCATTCATATTTGAATATTGAAACAAATCAAACGACTAATTCAAAATGTTGTTTACTGTCATTTTAGTGGTTGGACTTGCTGCATCTTGGTCCCCGATTGCCGATGCCTGCAGATGCGTTGCCCTGGCCGATCCTGCCTATTGTCGAACTGAATTCCTGGCTTTGGTCAAGATTACTGGTAATATGATGTAGTAATTCAAAGTCAAAACATAACTAACGGGCGTCCATGTAGGTTCAACCGTAAACCCAACTGATGGCCAATTGGATTATTCCTTCGTACTTGTGCAGGACATCTCCTATGGCACTGCATTGGGCGCTTTGGCGACATTCAGCGTTATCAAGACTGCAGAATCTACAGCCGCTTGTGGTGTCTACCTGGAGGTGGGCAAGACTTATCTGCTTGGTGGTGCACTTGATGATGCCACTAATCAACCGACGCTGAACTCATGTCAAGCTTATTGGCAAGAGTGGCCCTACACTGGTCTCAAATCAACAGTTCGGGCAGAGAAAATCCGGGCAGAATGTCTTGCTTTTCATCTCACCAGCAGCGGATAAAATATCATAGATATATCCCGCAAACTAGAATGTTGTCATTGAAATTAAGAATTTAAAACGACAATAAAATTTATTTAATATTGCATCCGTGTACATTAATTAACATACAATCAGTAGATAATCTCATCTCCATTGAATCGCAATCAAATATTGTCTCTCAAATGCCACTTAAAATTATTATCAATATTTAATCCAGAAGATGGGGCGCAATCCCTGGATGTGCGCACTTGGCGATAATAATTCAATGTTGGAGTCTATTGCCAGGCACTCGTACCATTCAAGTGGTCATTTGTGTGTTATAAACTAGTACGCTTTCGTTTAGTTGGTACATTACATTGAAATCATGATTTTTGCCGTAACAATCGTTCTTGGATTGGCTGCTTTGTCCTCGGTCAGTGACGCATGCAGATGCATTGGCCTGGCCGAGCCTCGATACTGTCGAACTGACTATTTGGCATTGGTTAAGATTACTGGTAATTATTAGCGAGTTTTTATTTAAATAAAACTTATTTATATTGGATACTTTTTAGGCGTTACTGAGAATGAGGAACATCACCGCAAGAATTATCAATTCGAACTGATCAATGACCTCACTCCAACACTGATGCCCAAGGCTCTGGGTTCGTTGAAAACAGCCAAGACCCTGGAAACTGGTTTCTCCACTGCTGAGTGTGCTCCAGAACTCGAGATTGGACAATCCTATTTGATTGGTGGACAATTCAAGAGCGATGCCACTCACCAACCACACATCTTCACCTGTCACGCATTTGTCGAACAATGGACACTCACTGGTGAGAAGTCAACTCTCAAGTTGGACGAGTACAAAAAAGTGTGCACTGATCTCAATGCTAAGAGTCCTGTGCCACTGTGAGCTATTAAATAATTTCGAGATTATTTTGGTATTTTATTTTACCATTTTATAATACGAAAACTGTAATTGTAAAATCATTAAATATTCAAATAAGATTGTTTTTGCAAATATTTGTTATCATTTTTACTACTATTTTGTACATCGACAACGATAATATGGAGTAGAACGAGTTTGGCGCAAAACTTGAATTAACAAGTTGACACAGTATTTCTGGTTTCGTCATGTACCACAAGTGCGACTATCAGACATTGACTTGTGATCGTATTAAGATGCGTCTATTGCTTTACAGTTCACCTTTTATGGAGGGTTGTTAAGGTAAAATTGACTAAATCTAGATTGATCGAGCTCGATGAGGAAATGTGTTTTTGTGTTTTGAGATTCAATTTCGAAATACACAGAGCAATGATTTTGCAATGAAATTAATTTTGATTAAAAATAAATTTCACAATATAAAATAAAGTAGAATTAATATTAATTAATAACACAATTAATTAACTTTGTAAATTTGCATTAATGTCATTGACTATGAGAATTATTTAAAAATAAATATTCGCCAAATATATCTTTTGTTACAATCATTTCCCTATTTTAACTCGTTTCCAACTCGTTTTATGCGATCAAACAGATTTTAAATTGAAAAAAATATTCCATTCTCCAACCAGTTTAAGTTGTTGTTGGCTATTTGTCTGATCATTTTTTAATATACAGAGTGAATTATTAAAATGGCAAAAAATGCTACACGAAAAAGGTTATTTTAGTCATCCTGTTGAATATTTCAAGTTTGGGGTCAGGGCATTTTAAGGCTATAAAAGGTTAAGATGGATCTACTCGAAGTACAACTGTTACCAAGTTTCTTCGTTTGACCTTTAATTTTAAAACTTGTGCAAAATGTCTCGAATCACTTTGGCTGTAACTTTAGCAGTGTCGTTGATTGTCTTGGCCGACCAATGGACATCTGTTTCTGCATGCAAATGTCTTCCTCTGCCCAAACCAGCTTACTGTCGTACCAAGTTCTTGGCTTTGCTTAAGATTACAGGTAATTTTGAATTTGGGTTTTAAAATTTGATATATAAAAACAACATTTTTTCAGGTCAAAGCGAAGACTTGATAACTCGCAGCCGAAATTATTCCTTCCAATTGCTGACCGATTTAACTCCACTGCGAAAGTCCGAGGGCAAAACCCTTGCCGGATTCAGTTCAATGTCCTCTCCACTCATGTCGGCAAACTGTGCTGTCAAACTGGAGACAAATCAAACCTATCTGATTGGTGGCAATTTTCATCACAAAACCGACGAACCATTCCTCTTCTCGTGCCATTCGTACAATGAAAAGTGGAACTTTGATGTCGAACGGGAAAGTCAGGAGAAGTTGAATCTTTACATGGCAGAGTGCGAAAGCTATGACAAACAGCTCAAGGAACAAATGGAACAGAATGCTTAATTGACGAGTCACTAATTGGTTTGTTGACTGTTTGCTTTACTTGCAAGTGCTCATGAGCATGTGAATCCATCATTAATTGGGCTATTAAATTATTAACATTCTATTGTGTCTATTTCGTTTATTTAAAATTAAAAGCATGTGATGAACTTATTGCAAGACACCATGCTCATGAAGCAATGTCTATGACATCAAGTTCATATTTGACTTGCACTAATAGTCTAAATTCAAAAATTTTAAAATTACTTTATATTGCAAAACCAAAAGAACTAATTATTCAAACTTATAAAAGTTTTGCAAGTTTGTTCCGAAATGTAAATAAAAGTTGAAATTAAATTTTAATTACAATTTCTCGTTTAACCAGATATTACTAGATTTATTTTTAGAATTACAAAAAATGCTTTTGCATTCATTTTCTAAAATAAACGTTTAAATAATTTAAAGTTATAAATTTATAACTTCAGAAGAATTTTTCGCTATTTATTTATTACTTGAACGTCAGTTTAATTTTTTTTTGCAATTTAGTTATGTTTTTAAACAGACAATTATTCAAGATGAAATTCTTTGCAAAATTTCAAAGTGGTCAAACTCTTGACATTCACAATCCTCACCGCAATCCAAAGTCCTTCCGTCGTTGGTATTGGTTTTATTTGTTTGTTTGTCTTTCTGTGAATGCACGATTTCTGATTGCGGGAATTTCGCTCTACTTTGAGAGTGAACACTACTTTCAGTTTGACATTTTCTTGAATTTGATTCGAAAGTTCCAAATAAGCAATTGGCTATTTTTCCTGTCAATCAGCAGTGTCACTTCGTCCATCACTGGTCTGCACTTTCATTTGTATCACAAACCAAACTATCAAACATCCACTCAAAACGATTCAGTTATTGATTGATCGAATAAATCAAATCTACAAAGGCGAAATTGTTAAATTCAGTAGCAATTGTTATGTGGTTCCAAATGTTAACAAGAAAACGCGATCAAACATTGTTTTGATGACACTTTGGTTTCAGATATGTCAATTTGTAGTGGTTGGTTTTATTTGTAAGTTTTTGACAAACAAATTCAAATTATTAATAAGTTTTGTAGGTTTGGAAACGCCAATTGCAGAAGCAATCTATTTGTATTTGCTTTCACGAGCAGGCACAAATTGGTTGTCAATTGCAATATTGAGCATTGACATTCTATTGCTGTTTGGTTATGTTAGCTACCAATTGATACAGACAAATATGTTTTTAATCTTCTATTTGCTTGTGCTCACATTTGCGTATTGCACTCAACTGTCCAATCTGAACAGTGCTATTCGACGAATGATATTCAAAATGTGTTACTGCACTAATCTTCGATTGAATATCTTTGGCACATCCATTAAATTGTTGAGATATTCAAAATCAATTGTGCAATTGTTGGATTTCTACAGAGTGGAACACACTCGAGTGCTGGTCTACTTGACTCGGATTGATCGCGAATTTATATCGAATGCATATTTCATGTTTTTCCTGTGTTGCAGTTTGGGCAACATTTACATGACTTCTCTGGTCATTTATGGCCATGTCGAATCGAATGGACTGCTCATACTGTTGGCAATCATAGTGTTTCAAGTGGGCTCAGTTTTTGTGTCCATTTCAGTGTTCATCCGAACGACCAATTGCATTCACGCGGGTGCGAGACATTTGTACGGATTGCAACAATTCATTTTCGGTCAAAGTTGGGTGACTCACAAAATAAAGTTGCAAAGTTATTACGAACGAATTCACTCGAATCGACGTTTTGGCACTACCATCGGCCCACTGGGGGTCATCTCGAAGAAAGCTTTCGGAGAGGTATTTGCCAAACTTTATTTGATATATTATTGATTAAAGCTTACAATTTTACAGTTTTTGCTGTTGTACATTGCTTATGTTATGATGATAGGCAAACACGTGTTCATTTGATTTGGCTAAATAAATGACAAACAAATGCTAAATGCACTAGAGAGAGGATTAGAGACATAGTCATCACAATACAATTTAAAAAAGTTTAATATTATTGAAATTATGTTCACATTAGACTAATGATGAGACAGTTCTTTCACATCAACTCGTCTACCACCTCGAGATAGTCTTTGAGATCACCCAGCCGAGTTGCAACTTCATTTGGGGACAAAGTTGAGTTGTGGGCAAAGTGACGACGAATGTGCTCAACTGCGCTGTCTTTTCGTGCCGCGGCAAAGTCACAACCTGACCATTTGCACAGGTAGGGCCTGAAGCCAGAGTGGGTTCGTTGGTGTCTCCTGAGATGAGCTGCACTCGATGTCCGATACCGACAACCAGCATGTTCACAGTTCAATAATTGCTTGTGTTGCTCGTAATGATTGTGCATTTTTCTTTTGTATACTCCGGTGAATGTGCATGAGGGAAATGAACATTGAAAGTGGCCCAACTGGTGATACTGACTGTTGTGCATGTACAATAGATCATAGCTAGTAAAATGCTTGGGGCATTTTCCACAGTGCCATTGAGTGATGTGCTGGTGAGTCTGCTTGATGTGATAACCTAGATGACGACTAAAAGAAATGATTAGTTACTTTTATAGGGCATAAGAGAAGCAAACTCACTTGTTGTCAAATGACTGGACACAATCTTTGAGTAGACATCGATTCGGACCAATAGAATGTTTCCTCCACATGTGTCGATTGAGTTGCTCTTCAGGGAACGTATCCAAACAGTCCGAATTGGGACATCGAAGATGGACAGTGATGAATTGCTTGTCCTGATTGTTTACTGGTGCTTCAGCAGTTGGTTCTCTCAAAGACTCGCCGATGACCTCTGGCTGTGTATGTTTTGATTGAGTTGTGTTCAGCCTTGGTTTCTTTGCAGGTGAAGATGATTCTTCGTCACCTTTGTCATCTTCAACCCTGTCATCATCATCTTCATTAGTAATATCAACACCATAGACACACTCGACACAGTCACATGCCACTTCTTCATCCAAATGGTCCAAGCTGTCATTCGATTGTCCATACAAAGATTGTGGAAAATGACCTTCATCCATAGGTTTAGTTGTAGTTGAAACTTCTTCAATCTCCTTTTTGATTGACACTGGGCGATATTTGGCATTGGTGATGGACACTGGCGGGGGTTGAACTAGAGACGCGGTAGAAGAAGATTGACTGAGAGAAGAGATGAAAGAAGCTGATGTTTGGACATTGAAAGTGGCTGATTGATTGACAAAACTTTGATCCACCATCTGTCCACAGTCACCACCATCGCCGGATTGATTTTGGTCCATCGTTCCGTTGGTCAATTTAGTTTCGAGTCTATAGAAAAGCGAATCGACAAGTGGGTCCACGAGTCTATCCATCTCGGCTCTCAACCACCTCTTCGCCTCAATCTTCTCACTTGCAAGCAATTCACACAACACATGAGGCGATCGAGATACAGCAGATGATGACATGATAAGCGAAATGGGGAATTAAATGGAACAAAACGAGTGTTTAGGCAATAACTTGTGACAACTACAGCACACTGCAGCATGTCTGCATTGTCTAGTAACAAAGGAGACTACCAAAGTTGTAAGCAAAGTGTCCATAGATGGCGCTACACGCACTTTAATGTTGGCGCCAAAAGTTGTTTTTGTCTCCATTGATCAATATGGCACAATACAACAAAATGACAAAACCATTTTATTAAACCACATTTTTTAAGGCTTACGATTAACAAATGTGGTTTGAATTGTGGACAACGACAAAAATGTATACCATTAATGGTCCAATATTGTCATTGATTTTGTACATTGTTTTGTTTCTCTTCAAAACACTTTCGACAGTTTCCCAACACGTGTGCACAGTTGAGACAGAATTTTAGATGGTCACAACATTCGAAGCGAA
This sequence comes from Rhizoglyphus robini, assembly GCA_023373905.1. Taxonomy (NCBI): domain Eukaryota; kingdom Metazoa; phylum Arthropoda; class Arachnida; order Sarcoptiformes; family Acaridae; genus Rhizoglyphus; species Rhizoglyphus robini. The sequence goes on along the minus strand of JAKIJQ010000005.1, from coordinate 249,798 downwards.
GTCGCATTGTGGACTGTGGCTGCTGACATATGTCACACAGAGTTACTGAACTAGAACATTCGAGACCGATTGAAAGTGGAATAGAATGACTGTCATTGTTGGGAGATGAAGAAGGTTGAAAATTGTGCTCAATTGTGATATCCTTGCTGGTGACTTGGGAATCGACGATGAACTGCGAACTAGTGACGGTTACATTGTGTAAAGAGAAAGAAGCTTTGGGTGGTGTGAGTGCTTTTTGAGGATGCAGACAAAAGTCTCGAAAGTCAATTCGTTTTGGTGGGTTCTTGAAGGAGCTTTGGCCCAAGTTGAAGTAAACTTGCTGGTGAGGAGACAGACTGACACATGCGTGGTACGGAAGTGATGAGAAGTAGATGTTTGCCGGTAGTGGCAAGGGGTGACCGTTCTGGTAGAAGGCAAACTGATTGGCAGTTTTATTGAGCAAACAACCAATCACATCTCCTGCTTTCCATCGAGGCATAGTTGTGAGTGGATGTTCTTTGTTGTCATGCCAAATAGCACGGTTGTGTCCGTTGAAGCCAATCGAGAATTCATCTCCTCCAACCACAAATTTGGCCAACTCGGTCCTTTGAGTGGCCCAGCCAATGGTCATCGGTCCAGCTGTGAGCAGCACCGCTTCGAAGTAGTAGATGTGAGCACTGACTTGGCACACGGACCGAACACTTTGCCAGTGCCAATCACTTCGGGCGGAGAGGTGACAGGCAGAGAGCGAAAGGTGGGCGGTGTGGTCGTGCACATTCAGAATGGCTGTGTGACTGGGTTGAGGTATTGTGTCGCGCTTGGTGAGTGACATGAACAAATTGTGGGAACAGAGATAAAGTTGATGGTGCATTCTATGTTTGTGTTCTGAGGTTAGCAATTGAATGACATTCTTCCCATCAAATTTGTTTCTCCATTTGTCCACCATTTGTCCAATCTTCCCACAAACAACGATCTCCCTCTTCTCTGCCTCACTCATCTCCAAGTCTGTGAGTGCAAGCAACACAAACAATTGTGTCCACTCGTCACTTGTGGAGGTGAGGGTGCGGGTTAGGTAATTGATGACTGACTTGTGAATTAGTTTGATGATGTCGTATGGATAGTGTCGAACACATTTGATGAGATGCAGTAGAACCATGCAGATGGATCGGTGTTGGGTGACGGTGGACTGAGTGGCTTCGAGATGCAGGTAGGGATAGAGCAATTCGAGCAGTTTGTCTTTATGAACTTTATCAACAATCTGTTCAATCACTTGTGCCACCCACTGAGCCAGCACATCCACCTTGTCCCCTTTGGCCACTTTTCCCATCACTTCAATGATCGCTTGAATATGTCGAACCCCTGTCCACCCTTCTTCCATTTGGCCCCTCCTCCATTGGCCAATTTCTCGATCATTTTCGATTGCACCCACCACTCTTCTCACCTCTCTGTCAAATTCATTTTGCATTTCATCACAAAAGAACAAACTCACCTGGTTGTCCACTGGTGTGTGCTTGAACCAGAATCCACTCAAAGTAGCACCATAACTTTCCGTTTCCACCAATCGATATTTGCTTGCATCTCTTTCACTTTGTTCGTCAAAATTAGTGAATCGAGTATTTCCTGGAGGATACTTGAAGGGTGACTGACCGAAATTGAAGTGACACTGCTGGTGAGGTGAGAGGCGTACAGTGGCAAAATAGGCTTGCGCGGAGAAATGTGCTGCTGTTGGACACTCGAGCGATCGGCCGTTGAGGTAAAATTCAAATCGGCGATTGTCCATATCGAGCAGACAACCAACCACATTGAGTGGACCAAGGGGAGTTGGGCTGAGGACGGTGTGACGTTGATCGTTGTGATGAACGAAACATTGCTCACCAACTTGCAACATAATCGAGTGGTTATCATGAATACCAATGACACCGAACCTTGTCTCTCTTCGGCTCCATCCAAACTCCATCACTCCATTAGTCACACAAATCACTTCGTAAAAATAAATATTTGATTTGACAGGAAATGGACAACGAACTGGAGAGAACAATTTAAACTGATAGCCAAGAATGAAGCGAGTGTCATCTTTGTCACATCTCGCTTCGAATCGATTGCGTGACAGTTTGATCAATGGTATCTTCTCCACCAAATTGGCCATCAAGTTGTCCTCACACCAGCTGGCACACCACCTCGTCTGGTACCTTTCCACATTGGTCAAGTCAAAGTCAAGTGTCCCCGTGTGTGAGTGAGCGAGTGCGTGTGGAGTGAGAGCTGTGTGCACTCGACCTCTTCTTTCCCAACTCAAATGCATTTTCATCTCCATCCAGCACCTCTCCATGGTCAGTACAGTCAACTTCACCATTTGCATCTCTTCACATTCGATCAGTTTCGTCCAGTAATCTATCACACAGTCAATAGTTTCACCACTCCACTCAATTTGACACATCTCCACGAGCAAGCCTAATACCCAGCAAATCACTCGATGGCCATTCCACCGGTGCCTCCCCACTCGAGCACTCACCGATGTGCACAGTCGAACCAGTGAGCATTGCACTGCACGAGATGACACTGAGGATGACCAGATGAAATCACGAAATATGCGCCAAACTTCATCTTCACCTTTGTCCACCATCAAATCCATTACCTCTTCAGTCAACAATATGACCAAACCTTCTCTCTCAATCCATTCTTTATTATATCTTTTCTTATATTCCTCCCAGTCATCGTCACTTCTAATCTCTAATATTCTCCATTCAATCAGCATATTCTTCAACTCCGCCAATTGGTCTACTTCACTTCTTTCGTTCATCTTCGTAATTCAAATCAACACAAAACAATTAACAAAACAAACAGGCAAACAAGTGCGTCTTATGCATTTGTGTTTGTTTGCCAATCAAGTGACGTTGTCCTCTCTCCCATTGTGAGTCTGGTCATGCATGACATAAGTCGACTAATAAAACTAATAGCACCAATTGGTTGCTAAAAAGCCTAACATGTACATTATACATTTAGGAATATTTAATACACAGGTTAGATATATTTCCGTATTATGTGGACTAAAGAAATGGTTAATACGGGAGAAACATTTACCTTTACTTTAACTAATCACACTATAATCTCTTTTCTTTTACCCACGATATATGATGACTACAGAAGAAGAAAACTTTATGGCCAACTAAGTTTGGACAAACAGATTAAACATATTCCGTCATTCGTTTCACTTCAATTCAATTTTATTTGTCAATCAATTTGAAAGGTTTGAAAAAATTAGGAAAATGTAAGCAACATATAGCAGATAAAACTGCAAAACAACATATTAATCAATTAATTCATCAACTAAGTCATCCAAACCTCGAACAAATTTTGTTTGGAATTTCTCCCAGCGCACCCGAAGTGAAATAATATTGAGAATGCACAATTTGATGGTACGAATAGAGTTTCATCTTTTCCAATGTCCATTTTGGTCCAATGAGTGACTGTAGTTTGAACAAGAGTCCATCTGTGCTGTGTAGATGTTCGCTTATGAGAAAACAAAATTTGACATTATAGTTTATGGCGAAAACGACTGTGCACAAGTAGAACAAAACGACAAAATATTCTCCAGTTCGTAGATTGCCTTCCATTGCAATACAGCACACATAGACTGTGAAGGGAAAGAGTGCCATGAGAGATGCAGCGAACAAGTTGGACACATAATAACTGTCAATGGCCATTGCATGAAGCTGTGCCCACGAGTGATGTCTCATGTAATTGTACAAGTATTGATGCAAGTTGGTGAATTTAGCCGCTCTGTGTCGCACATTCAATTTATCAATATTTTTACGCACATAGACATTCAATCGTTTCAAGTGCTCAATCATGACCAAACATTGTACCAACTCAAAGTAAGCAAAGAAAACGAGAGTATTCATCGATTTCAATACTCCGAACAACAGCAAGAACATATCAAATGGAACATGCCAACACTGTGACAATGGATAGCTTTGCCATACTATCAACATTGCCTCTACATATATACTTCCGAAGTAGAAAGCTTTCAAATATAAAATGTTAGTATTATCAAAATGAAATTCATTAAATATATACTTGATGTAAAGAAATTGTTGACAAAATGCTGTTCAGCTAAGAAACACAAGAGCACAGCTCGAACTCTGGTCTGAACAGATATTGCATCTCCATAATAGTGCAATGCTGAATAGAATTTAACATTAGTCCAATTTGTTAAAACCCAAATTTGATGTATCTGCTTTATGACCAATTTGGCCGACTCAATTGGCCGCCTCGAATTGAACATGCTCACAGTGAGTCTCAAGTGTGGATTTAAAGTCCAGAAATGTTTACAATTGAGATGCATTATTTGGTATGTTGGTTCAATGAGTGGATTGTTGGTTCGCACATAGAGGTAGTAGTCGAGATAGAGCATCAACAGGGGACAGGTAGACATGCACAGACAGAGCATTGGCGCCTTGGTAATGAATCGCATTATACAAATTGAAGTCAATTCGTACTGTACAAAGGTTTCAGGTAGATTGACCGAAGTGAGACTGACTAAATAAAGTCTCAGTTCTCAAGCTGAGCACAGAATTAAATAGAAATAGTACAACAATCGCCATACTGATAATCGGTGGTGATTCAAATACTTCATGATGGAGCCATCATTGGTAGCACTGTCTTGAAATTTCTTCTGCATCACATCTTTGGCGATGTTGGAAATTGGTGTTTGGTTTGCGAGTTTGAGAATTAGACTTTCAAAGATCGACATTGTTTGAAGTGGAGTGAACCAGGTCTGTAATGACAGCTAAAAGTCACTAATATTAAACAAACATATTTAGAAAAATATTAAATTATTCGTGAATAACTATTTTAATTTAAAAATTTTCCATTTTAATGGACCATTAATTGGCATTTTAATGACAAATAAAAATAATATGGTTACTTTAAAATGAATATTTTATAATTGCGTGTTTAAATATGATTTTGTTTTATTTTTTTGAATTCCAAAACTGAAATTTCGTAGAAAAATCGATTTACAGTTAAAATGAGAATTTCAAAAATATTCTTAAACGGAGTTATAACATATATGATACTCATTGCAAAGGCAAATCACTGTGCGCACTTAGCAGTCCTATTAAAATGACAAAATAATTCAATAGCAAGTTATTTATTTCAATTTATTAATTATACACGAAAGACGAATAATCGAATCCGATTATACATTTAACAAAATTAGCAATTAATCAGTATTTAAATGTACGGTAAATAAAAATAGGCTTAAATATTAAAAATTGAGCAAACGAAATGTTGTTGCATTACAAACTTGAGCTAAATCTCTCTCTGAATAGTCAACTTGATGTGAGCAAAGTTTACATTGAAATGTTGAGTGATTCGAGTAGTCACTGCTTTGGCTCGAAGATTTGACGAATAAAAGCGAATGCATAATGATTTCAAAGATGGGAACATCAGTGACACGGCTCGATTTAGAATGTATAGTTGGTTTAAGAAAAAATCATAATCAGGTATCTCGGTCAAGTGCAAATGCTCAACCGAATTCAAGTGTGCCATCCGAGTTGTGATGAATGTATTCAATTCAACTTCCTTTCCGACACTTGAGTTGAAAATTAAATAGGCCAAAAGGCGAGCAGCCCGCATCTTTAGTTCCTTCAATGTAGTTCTGTGAGCCAATTGAGCAAAAAATTCGTTCACTTGATAGGCCCATTTATTGTGTGTCACATCGAGATAGGCAATGGCTGAAAGATTGGCGTAAGTGAACAAGTAAAAAAATTTTACTTTATACAAAGTGAGATGAGAAAGGCTGGACGCAAGCTCGTGGTTGCGCTCAAATAGATTGTAACAATCTATGTTTTGCAAACGTAAATGCTTCATCTGAGTGGCATCGAGTCGAGCAACCACTGGGCGAACATCGTTTTCGTAATCGCAAAGAGTTAATTCCTCGAGACGAGACAATACGCCCATTCGGTCAGCAGGAATGGTCCATTCGCAGAGGCATAGCAAGTGTAACTGCTTCAGCGAGACCAACGAGTCCATCGAAATGCAAATAAAATGAAATGTATTCTCGAGTGTCTTGTTTTCTTTGTTATCTGGCCGAAATAAAGTGAGACTGACCAAGCTGATTGACCAGTGAGGCAGCAGATCGACTGAGTTGGCCGAAATAATAGACACAAGCTGGCGAACAGTGGGAAAATGGGCGGACACTTGAGAATTGGTGATAGTTTTCAAGGCTGAGCGAGTTTTCATGTTACGACTTGGGAAAGTGTAGATGACATCTTTGCCATCACAAGACCCAAACAATTGAAGCACCTTCAAGCGATAATTGTCAAACTGAAGATGAAAATTGAAAAGTTTGAGTGAACTTTTCGAGCGAAGAGCAATTTCGATGATCGCAGCAAAACGAGGACAAACCGAACGGAGACAAAGCAATTCGGCCAGTGTAAATGGCTTGAAGATTATAAGAAGACAATCATCGGGCAACAAGAGGAAATGCATTGTGCAAGGTGGTCAAACAAATTGAGAATGATAATTTGAAGGTTTGTTCAACCAATCGATTCCAAATCAACGTGAACACAGGATGCATCTAAACACAAAGGCTTTGTGACAAAGCTGTTGTAGTGAGCGGCGCACTGTGAGCCAAAAGACATGGTCACCATTGGTCAGGTCAATCAAAATATGACGTTACAAGCCTAATTGATTGAGTGCCTTAAATAAAATTTTCTGTCTTATTGAATATTTCCGCAACTAATTGACCAATGATCTTAATGTATAATTGATTGATTGACAAAGGAACAAAATACATTTCGAACAGATTTACTTAAAAGTCACATTGAATTGATTGGACTTGTGTAAAGTTTTTTCTTTGTTGCCTCTCGTGTGCACTCTCGCCTTCGATGGACACCAGTTCGAGTTCGTCCGATGGTTTCGATTCAGCAGAAGGCAGCCCAGCCAAGTCTCGACCCAAGTCTGCCAAATCGATGAGAGTCAAGATCAAAGTGAAGCGTCATCGTTCGCTGTCAAAGACCAGCCTGCGCTCTTCGTCAACGTCTTCGGCCACCTCCCTGACCGACGACGAGCAAGTAGTGAAGCAGTATTACCGGGTGAAGAGCCAGGAGCAGCCACACAAGCAGAAGATCAAAATGAAACGGCGCCGAAATCTTACAATTGCTAGTGACGTGTCCATTGAGAGCAATGGCAAACGGACTCAAGCAGAAACTATTGCTCCAGAAGGTCAACAGGAAGAGAAGGAACCGGCTGACAGGGACAAGTCCGTGGTGGATGGTGCTACTCCGAAAGGCGAAGGTGTACTTCAGGAAGAAGTCAAATCTGGCAGTGCCAACACTTCTTCCACTCCAGGCCTGACCGAGGCAATTGGCACACGAAACTCCCACTCGCACATTGATCGAGCCAACCATCAAACTGAAGGACTGATGGACAAATTTGGCATTCTCCTCGCTGTGCTCTTGGTGGCCGTGATTGGGATCGCTCTCACTGCCTTCATGCGTGCTTAGTTAGCAGGGACACATCACGCCAGTGCAAATCTATGTCACATTTTGATTTGTGCTTCACTCTGGCGCTTATTAAAAGTCATCATTGACAATGAGCTTTTACTATTTGGTGTTTTATTGCGAGCGAATAGCCTATAAAAGTTCACCCTGAAATATCTTGTAGATAGTAAACAATTTGGCTTGTTCGACAAACTTGTCTCTAATTTGAAGGTTAACCTTATCCCCAAAGTGGTGCACCGTGTTTGATAGATCGATGGCAATGGATCGAACAATGATCGAATTGTGCGCGACCAACATAGAACGGTGCACCAACTAGATCGAAATGTGTCGATGTGGCCTTTGTGCGACCAATTTGTTCGAATTCCAATTGAGCGAACTAACGCGGGATAGCGTGTGTTCTACTTTTCGACTTGTGATTTGTAGATTAAAGACTGAGTGCACTTATCGAGTGAACCACTTTGTGATTGTTTAACGCCTAAGGCACTCCTCCTCAAATGTCGAGCACCGCTTTCAGCACCGTGTCCCAGACTGTCACTTGTCCTCAGTGCCGCAAGTCTGTCACCACTCAAGTGACCTATGTCCCGGGCATTCTCACCTGGGTCTTGGCAATCGTCCTCTTCCCTTTGTAAGACTATCTGTTTGCTGTGGCACGTAATTCTAACTGTTGTGTAACTTTTTCTACTTTACAGCTGCTGCATTCCTTTCTGTTCTGTCTGCGAGTGCGTACAAGATGCTGAACACCGTTGCCCAAGCTGTAACGCTTGTGTCGGCAAGGCCTCTCGATGCGGATAAATGTGCGTCATGATGAGCATCACTCTGGTGGCTCTCTCGCCCAACATATCAATGACCAATTGGTCATTTCGATGATTTTACAATTATTCTTATTATTACTATTTCTATTATTATTATTAAAGTCATCACTTTGATGCAGCCTTACTACTACTATTTGTTGTTGCTTTATTATTACTAACCAATCTCCAGTTGATCTCTCAATTGGAATATATAGTTTGTAGATATTACAAGCAAATTGGTTTGTTTGACAAACTTTGTCCACGAAATTCTGAACTGAGTGGCCGAGCAATGATCGAACAAAATGTTGCGAGTCACGATTTGGGAACAATCAGCAGCGCACCAATTTGATCGAATTGCCTAGGCGGGCGTTTGTCCAAATTCCAATTGACAATTGTGACTCACAATTTGTGAGTGAACTAATTTACGTTCTACTTTCGATTTGTGATTTCCAGCTTAACCACTGGCTAAGTTTATTGAGTTAATCATTCAGTCTGGCGCCCTTCTCCTGAAAAGAAAAGCAAAAAAGCAAGTTCTTGTGGATCGTCAAGACAAAGTGGCTCGTCGAGCACCACTTTCAGCACCGAGCCACAGAGAGCCACTTGTCTTCAGTGCAAGAAGAGTGTCACCACTCAAGTGACCTATGTCAATGGCCTTCTCACTTGGGTCCTGTGCATTGTCCTGTTGCCTTGGTAAGACTGACCCCATTGGTGCGGTACTTGAATTTTGACTATTCTTTTCGACTTTCAGGTGCTGCTGCCTTCCTTTCTGTTTCGACTACGCAAAAGATGCTGAACAACGTTGCCCAAGCTGTGACGTTGTGAACGGCAAGGCCTCTCGATGCGGATGAATGTGGCACGATGAGCGTCAATCTGGTGGCTCTCTCACCCAATAGATCAATGACCAATTGGTCATTTCAATTTTACAATTATTCTTATTATTAAAGCCTTTCATCTTTAATTTTGCTAAATCTTCTTGCCTTCTTTTTTCGCTTTTTTACTGGAGATTCTATTTTTGCAGCATCGGGTCAATGTCATGTCAGATGTAATCACATCATTCGACTATCACTATTGATCGAACTTGATGGTAGTAGCAAAATAATCCGTCAAATGCTCTTTTCCATAAAATAAAAGCCCAAAAATCATCATCGAACATGTCATCGAATGGACATTCCACACTAAGTCGAGCACAAATATTTATTGGCTATTGAAACTGTAGTTTTATTGCAACACAAGTTTATTTGTAATTAGATCAATTGACACATACATTGTGCACAACATTGATATGATGCAGAGCAAACAAAATAATGGTAAACTACAATTTAGTCACTAATCTCCAGTTCGATTGGCTGCATAAGATCTTGTTTGGTTATGGGACTTTTGATGGCTTTGAACGGATCAGCAACAAAGTCAGTGATGGTGTGCAAATGGGCACATTGACGTAGGTGAATTTGAATGTGTGACAGAATTTGCTCGTAACAGTGCTTCAAACGGTCCAAAGGAATCTCAACGTTCTCATCGCGGTCAAACATACAAATGTCACAACTGTGTACTTCATTTAAAATAGATAGACACATGACCTGAACATTGGGAAAGGTCCATGGAATGTTCAATTCGGAAATGTTCTCGTGGTTGGTTGGACAAATGGATAGCTCCAGTGACTTGACAGAAGGCAATTGGCGATAAATGTCATTGCTCGACTCGTCGGTCAACACATCAGGAAACCAGACATTTAGGTCTACATGCACCAATTGAGTTAGTTGAGCCATACTTTTGATGAAATGACGAATTGTGATGTTATCCACAGAGACCGCAATACAAGTGAGCGACCCAAAGCGAGAGCAAATACTTTCAAACTCTGTCAAATCATGTTCGGTCGAAATGTAAGCAGAATCATAAGACACAAGAAGAGTGAAACGGTGACAAAATTGTGGACCAAGCTGAACGAGTTTTGATACACGGCTGGCATGATCGTAATAGCCGTATTGAATTTTCAATGGTCGTTGGCTGTGTTGGGCATAGCGTCGAAACGAGTCAAACATCAAATCGGCACGTTCGTCATCAGGCGTAAAAAAGTTGAATTCGTCCAGCTGTGAAATGATTGGCAAATCAACAGAAGTGGTCTCGACATTGTCATCGTAAGGGCGACCACGAGCGCGCGCAATGTCAATACTACTGAGTGCAAAGTTAGTGCTGAATTCGAGTGTCAAATGCTTGAGAGACGACAACGAGTTGACACAGCTGAACAAGTGTTGAGAACAGGGCTTAGGAAAACAACGGTCAAAATCCGCCAAATTACAATATATTTTCAAAGTGGTCAACTTAGGAGCATTAAGCTGACACAAATTGGCCGCATACATGAGTTGCTTCACATTGACTTTGTCTAGAGCAAACTTGAGTGTACGAATATTGCGAAACATAAACACCAGACCATACAAATTTTCAGCATTGAAAGATTCAAACTTCAACGAATTCCATTTGGACAGCTTCTCAGTCTTGAGCATATTAGTGCCGTCATCGTTGCGTACATGATACAAAAGAGAAGGAGGATTAAATTCAGACTTCAACACCAGGCTTTCGGCTTTCGGTCCAACAAAAATAGACAAGGAACGAACTTGGAAAGCGGTAACAGACCGAAGCCATCTCCATCTGCTACAAACTTGCCCAGCACGGATACGATCGCGAAGTGGCACTCGGCAGAAGATGGTGACCAGACAGAGATCGGGCATAACGTGGATGCTCATGGTGAGAAGGGTCACTTGTGGATTGACGGACTATAAGGCTGACTATAAAGGAGCAGTTGATTTTACCACAACAGACACGAGCAAAAGTTGTTTCAAAACAATCGAGGCTTTGCAGTGAGCAGCATGCCATGTGCGTGTGATGGGAAAGCACCTTTGAAGGCGTGACTTGTACCATACAAGATGTACGTTCTCTTTGATACTTTGCCTTGTACTTGTCATTGTAAATGTATTTCATTTTGTATGAGACAAATTGTCAATTATCAAATAATTCAAAATTGGTCCAATTTCAATTTTGCATTTATTTTAAAAACGATTTATGTAGAGTAAATTCAGAATAGATTTAATTTAATTTAGGCAAATGTTTGCTTTATTATTATTAGATAATGTTGTAATACAAAATTGAACAAGTGTAGGTGTACATGTTAGTGTGAAACAAATAATCTTAATTTAAAATTTCCATTAGCTCACTCAATTCAAATTTGTCTTCTTCTTTGTAAATGGGATCAGCAAGTGACCAAAATACCAACTTCCATTCTAGCTCTTCAATCTGGACTTCAATAACCAAATTGGCGATGGTGTGCAATTGCGAACATTTGTTGAGGTGATTGTGAATTTGAGACAAAATTTGCTTGCAACACTGCTTGAAACGATCCAAAGGAATTGTGTTCTCTTCTATTGATAGGTCATAGTCACAAATGTCACACTGACCGCCTTCGAAGATCCTTATACTTATGACTTGCACATTGGGAAATGACCATGGAATGTTGAACTGAGAGAGATTGTCGTGGTTAGTTGTGCGATATGCAATGTCGAATGTCTTCACTGAAGGCAATTGACAATAAATTTCATTATTCGGTTCATCGGGCAAAATGTCAGTAAACCAAACGGACATTTTGAGATGAGCCAAATTGGTGAGTTTAGCGATGGTTTTGAGGAAAGTGCACATTGAGATCTGCTCCACCTGTATCCAGATGCGAGTGATTGAGGTAAAACGAGCGCAAACAAAGAAAAGAGACGGATTCTCGATTGGAGAAATTGGAGTATCACTGTAACAATATAAAAGATAAGTAAAACGACGACATAATTGAGCATTCAACTGAGCGAGTTTTGTGACATTGTCGAATCCTTCGACACCGAATTGAATACGTAACGGCTTTTGACTGTGCTGGGCATAGCGTCGAAACGAGTCAAACATCACATCACCACGGTCATCATCTAGCGAATAAAAGTTAAATTCGTCCAATTGGGAAATGATTGGCAAATCAACAGAAGTGGTTTCGAGAGTGACATCATAATCTTCAAGCAATTCAATAAAATTAGTAGACAATGCAAAACTACTGTCAAATTCGAGTGTCAAATGCTTCAGTGACGACAGTGAGTTGATTGCTTTGAACAAATGTTGAGAAACAAATTGAGGAATATATCGTTTTTGCGTCAATTTACAGTACACTTTCAAAGTGACCAACTTGGGACCATAAAGAAGAAGCAACATGCCCGCCATTGCGAGTTCCATCAATGAGGCTGAACCCAAAGCAATTTTCAATGTGTCAATGTTTGGGAACATACGATTTAGACAATACAAAGTTTCAGGTCCGTCCCCGAGTGACTTCAATTTCAACGAATTCCACTTGGAAAATTCACTTGGCATGTCAGAGCCATCATCGTCGAGGTGTTCCGATAGGGAATCAGGGCCAAATTTAGAATAATTAATCAGAGTGGAAGCCATTGGACCAACCAGAATGGTCAAGGAACGATGCATGGGCGTGACAACCGAAGACCGAAGCCATCTCCATCTCGAGCACACTTGGCCCGCGCGAATACGATAACGTAGTGGAATACGAAAGAAAATGTTGACCATACAGTTGTCGGGAATGATGTGGATGTTCATGGTGAGTCACTGGTGACCATTGGTGAGGCGAGAAATGAGTGACGAAAGGAAAGATTCAAATTTTGCGATCAAGATCGAGCAAAATGCGATCACGCTGCCATGTACAGTCTGCTGCAAACAGCTTTCCACAAAAGCATGCTTGATTTACAACTTGTAAATTACAAGCCTTGAAAACAAATGAGATATTGCTATGTTTTCCCTAGATGGCGTTAGTGAAATTAAATTTAAAGGCTTTTAATGTAAAATAATAAGAATAATTATAAATGGCTCAATAGAGCAATAATAAAGGTTAAGATGCTCTCAGATGGACCATTGAATGCATAGATGCAGTTGAGCAACGAAAGTGTTAGTGTCCTTTTTTGCCATGGGCAGAGTGACCTTTCCTGGCACTACTGTGGCGAGTCGCACTTGTGCCTCCCTTGAGCTTCAACTTGCTTGCCGAGGAGTGGTCCATTTTCTTGTTCGATGCTTGTTTCACTGGTAACACCTTTTTGATCATTTGTGTATGGATCGGCCAACCCTTTCCAGTGAATGGATGATGGCCAGCCTGTGGGATGGCTCCTTTCGATCCTTGACTGTGACCACGTAGTTTGGAGTGCGATCGATCTTTGCTTCCTCTGTGACCTTTCGCCATTGAGCATTTGCCTCCTTTCACAAGAGTGAGCTTGCTGTTGCCCGTGTTTTTGGTTCGCATGGATCTTCTGGTCTTTATGGTCTTTAAGGTCTTTTTGCTCTTCAGACTCTTTCGGCTCTTCAAACTTTTGCGGCTTTTTAAGCTTCCTTTGCTTTTAAGCGTTTTGCCAAAACTTTTGGAGGATTTGCCAGTGACCTTAATTGAAGAGCCTTTGTTGTGCTTCTTATTCTTTTTGTGCGCTGCCCGATCGTACTTTTCCTCAAAGAAGCAAACAAAGATGGCGACCAAACCGCTGGCAATTCCCAAAAAAGTCACCGCCACTGCGAGCCTAGCCTTCCAAGCAAAGTCTGGGTCACAGGTCTGCTTCAGGTCTGGAGAGTCACTTGCCCAGGGCTGACAGTCATTTTGGGTCATCTTTCTAAGCAGAGGATCGGTTCGCAGATAAAAGGCCATAAATCCAGTCCAGTTGCAGTTACTGCAGGCTGTCTCGCCCAGACAGATCGCATACGCATACGCGAACTTGCACACTCTTTCCTTGCTGCAATTGATTTGTAAGTTATTAGTTAGCTTGTCATTGAAACATAGCCTCACATACCTGTAGCTCTCACTCGAACCAATGTATTTCTTCTTAGCCTCATCTCTGCATTTGTTCTTAGCGTCACTTGTCTGCTTGAGCCACCTGCTGCACTGATCATTGTTACAGTCCAAGTTGGGTCGAAGCTTTGCGTACGCTTGGCAGTAGTAACCGATCTTTGAGTCGAGCACCTTGTTGCCATATTCAATCAACTTGTCCGCTTGATCCGGGTCGCAGTACTCACAGGCGAGTTCAACACGACAGGTAAAGTACAAATACCACCAGTGACATTTGAACTCGAACGCGTCCGTGTACACTGCGGCTTGAGCGTTGGCCACGTACTCACAGTTGTGATACACATTGGTGATCGAGTGACACTTGGCCACTTCGTCGGGAATTGCAATGTCCGGTGGAATGACACCAAGGCTGAAGTTCAATAGACAGAGGAGAAGTGGCACTGCTCGGGTTAAAAGATGAAGCATGCTTGGGGGATGAACTTGTGACTAAGCGGTAGAATGGAGTCTTTGAGACAACTGACCTTGGTGAGGGAAGAACTAACTAGCAAACACAAATGACCGAGAACGAATGGACTAACTTATTATATAGACCTTGGATGGACTGACTAGTTCGATGCAGGCATCATTAAGACCAAGCTAAGCCGAACGAACGAACGAACAAACGAGAAAGTACTCGTGTCAAATGGGACAAGTCAAACACATCAATGTTGAAGCGCAAGTGACTTGAGCTGACCGAACAAGTCAAAATTCAATATTCAAAGTGCTAACTCATGCAAGCCAACTCGAACAGACTGATTTGTTCTATAAATGTGTTCAATTTGTCCTTCAATTGGTTGGAACACACCGATCAGAGTAAATCAAGCCAAACAGAGTGTCCCACTATTAGGCTTTATTTAATCTCAAATGGCTCAATCACCACCCACCATTTCATTGCTTTTGGCTGGCGATGGCGAAAGCCAATCTTCGCCAAAGGCTTTGCTATCCACTCGTGTAGAAGGGTCTCGTGCAGAGTGATTCGAGTGCTCTCGTTTGGTTCCCTTTGTCGAATGGCCCGATCAATCAATGATACAACAGTGTTGTAACACAATCAAGTTGATTCAATCAACGCGATCGTGGCGACATCTGGTGAGCCACAATGCAACTATAATGTTTGAAATACATTATGCGCTATATCTAGCAATAATATGTTAAATATAAATTACAAAACAAATAGAAAACAATTTGCCAAAGGTTTTAATGTGGTTAAATTAACATGCTTTGGGTAGTTCTACTTCTTTGCAAAGCTTCGTTTGACCACCTTTCCATACGATCCAGCTCTCTTGGAGGTGATGACCTTCTTCTTCTGGCTTGGGAAAGAAGCCTTCCTCTTGGTCTGTGGCGTAGAAAGTTTGTGCATGGGCGAAGCCTGACGAGCCATCTTGGCGAGTTTGCCCTTCGACAGCTTATGAATGTTATGGATGGAGTTGCCTTTGGACAGGGCACGATGCTTGCTCATGGATGCGCCTCGTGATGGTCCACCAACTCGGGATGCTTTGCGGCTTTTGGCGCTCTTACGGGATTTCTTACTTTTGAGGGATCGTTTACTCTTGCCACTCTTTTTGCTCTTTAAAGATTGTTTGCTTTTGCCAGTACCTTTCAGCCGATTTGAGCTTGACTTTTGCTTAGAAGACCTCTGAGGCCCATCAGGTTTCTTTGGTCCATCATGACCAGCGCCATGTGTGAGCCACCAGAAAACGAGTGTACCCACTAACCATCCAATTGGTATAGTGCCCAGTACCACCGGGACAAAGGGAAACGGTGCGCTCACTTTTGCCGCTTCTGGTACAGGGTCGTTGTCCGAGGTTTGGTTTGATGGAGGAGATTCGGATTCTGAGGACGGATCGGTCACAGACGCACCCGAGACCATCGATTCTTGGGCCCAGGAGGAGAGGAGGAGCAGGAGTAGGGAGGCCCATTCGACCAGCTGAACGACACGGAAACGCTTGAGTGAATGTGGAGTCATACTCGGCATACGCGCAAAACAAACCAGTTCAATGATATTGAACAAGCAACATCATGCACTTTAATAGACCTTCAATATGGCATTGTTGAATACATTCGATCTGCTGAGTGTAAGCGATAGCTTCCAACCAATTGGCCGTGTGTTCTAAGTTGGTATGTCATGTTTCACATCGAAGCCACCTCAGACCAGCTTGAATAGACAATGACTGGACGACCGATAACCATGCCACCACCGAACGATGTCAACTTGGGTTCAAACCGTAGTCATGCTGACTAACTTCATTGCCATGCTTTACTTACAAGTATAAATAGACTCCTCATCGAATCAGTCCTCGCAGTCTTTTGTCACCTCGCCAACGATTAGTTACCCTCTCCTCTCGCTCAATAAACGCATTCACCAGTCTTTTACCTTGTGTCCCTTTATTCATCGCCCTTCCCTTCGAACCCAAACACGACATTGGCGCCCAACGTGGGGCAAGGGCAATTCTCAACTCAAATCCAATACGCCGAATGGTACCCCGTCGCAAGTCTCTGCTCTCCCAAGACAAGTTGACTCTGCCGTTCATGTCAGCTGCTCAATAAACCTATCCGATTTCGAAGGCAAAATGTCGTGTTTGGGTTCGAAGGGAAGGGCGATGAATAAAGGGATCCGATCGTCTGGTGTCTTGGAGATGGTGCGATTCGTGGGAGTCTCGCTCAACAATAGAGTTTGGGAGACCGATGTTCGGTTGTATCATCTGTTTCTGGAACGATTATCTGATGCGTTCGATCAGTGAAAGAAGACAGATGAGTGGTTGGGTACGGGCCAGGAAAGATTTCAGTGGTGGTTAGATTGTACGAGACTGCGCCAAGGCACAAGCAAACAAAGAGTCGTGGTCGTTGGAGTATTGTACCTCAAGCAGTCGTCAGTGGTTGGCCAGAGAAAAGATAGTCTGCTGTAAGGGATCCAGCATCCTAATGGAAGCGTCTGCCGGATAAATTCTTCCTTCCCATCGTGCGCGACAATGATTCCTTTTGGAAAGTTGAGACGAAGGAATTCTTCCCGGGGCGAGCGATGCGAGGAGTCTTGTTTGGATGTTGGGTCAAAGCAATTCTGATTAAGCCATTGAGCTGTAGTATTCACTCCAAAAAGCCCGATTGTGGTTCATGATTAAAACCTAAGGTGGAAGATAACAGAGTGGTAAACGATTCTTACCTATTTGAGTCGACCGAGTTGTTTGAAGAGGGCAAATGGATCGGTGTGGTAATTTCAGCAGAATAGGCTTTGGCTTTATCCAATCTTACGATCCCGATGTAGAGTAAAGTCGTCTTGATGATGGAGGCGATATAGGTTGCAGATCTGTAGCATTCGAAACTCATTGATTTCGTTTGCAGTACCTTCTTTATTCGGGATGATTGAGCGAAGTTAACGAGCTCCGATGGATGAAATGGTACCGGATGGCCGAGGACGTATTGTTCGAGAACTGGTGCGATCGCCTCTGAACGAGTTCTTCGAAAGTCTTGGTTTAATGATGGTCGTTTTACGGGCGGAATTCGCAAATGTAGAGCAAGCTTGGAAGGACAGGAGAGTGTAGGCCAATTGGCCTAATAAGTCGGGAACCAGTTCTAATTTCAAGATGCTCGAAGGGTTTCTGTTTAGATGATGCTTTTGCCGAGCGTTTGTGTTGATTATGTAGCCGCTCTCTTCCACTGAGCACTAACTTGTCAACGTGGAACGAGGCGTGTCGGCTTTGGCTGGTCCTTAGTTTGATTTGGCAGGAGGCGAGTCTTGTTAAACGAAAGATGCGGTGAGTTGTACAATTCAGCCATGATAGCTCGGTATTGAAGAACGACCACGGTGCAGTTTGGATTCCCAAAGGCGAGGGAAGTTAGTAAAGGTAACTTGACTTGTGAGGACTTTCACCGTCGATGGTGCGATCTTCTTGTCAAGGAAACAGCATACGCTTACAAGGGCACCATGGCTCAGATCGTGATGGGCACGTAACAATAGGTACCGAAAAGAGGGATAAAAATTAGTATGTTGAAATGTAATTGATGTTGTGGATGTGCGTCTGTATGGAAGGCGAGGGGACTGGTACATGTCGGTTGCGCGGAACGCGACAGTGTGACCGAGTCCCGCGGAACCCGTTGGTGTCGCAGGTGTCCGCACTAACGGTGGTTGGGAAGGCGAGGGGACTGGTACATGTCGGTTGCGCGGTACACGACAGTGTGACCAAGTCCCGCGGAACCCGTGGGTGTCGCAGGTGTCCGCACTAACGTGTGTGTAGGAAAGCGAAGGGATCGGTACATGTCGGTGGGGCTGGCACCGACAGTGTGACCGAGTCCCGCGGAACCCGTTGGTGTCGCAGGTGTCCGCAATAACGTGAGCCGAGTGGTCGGCAGCGAGTGGTGCCGACAAGTTGTCGGGCACAGCGGGATGCCTGACCGGTGTGAGTGGTCTAGGGCAAACCAGCAAGAGGCTAACAAGTGGTCGTGGAGACCACTGGTCTGGGAACGATTACCTGAAGGGGGGGCCAGATGGTAAAGCGAGATGCATGAGGTATGGTCGAACCAGATGACGGAGGGGTAACGTTGACTTGCAATTGAGATCGGTTAGGCTTGCATAGACGGCTTATTGACTTGTTAAAAAGGTGGATTGAACAGCAAGGATAACTTGTCTTTGGCGAGCAGAGACCAGCGTAGGAGTACCGTTCGGAGAATTTGATATGAGTTGAGTGGACTTTGAATGATCTTAGTTGGACATGGTAGGAGGTGAATTTTGACACATGAAAGACGAGAGGTGAGTTGCAATGCTCGGCTAATCCTAGAACGGGATTGAAGAAACCGGAGAGACGATCATGGTGGAGCTTGAATTTCCATAAAGTGAGGGAAGGCGGTAAAGGTAACTTGGCTTGTGAGGTCTTTCACGGTCGAATGGTGTGATCTTCTTAGCTACAAAGCTGCTTACGTTTGAAGGGCACCATTACTCGGATCGTGATGGACGCGTTACAGTTGGTACCGAAAGAAGGATAAAATTAGTACGTTGAAATGGAGTTGGCATTGTGGGTGTGCGTCTGTAAGGAAGGCGAGGGGATTGGTACATGCTGGTTGCGCGGTACGCAGCAGTGTGACCGAATCCCGCGGAAACCCGTGGGTGTCTCAGGAATCCGCACTAACAGTGGTTGGGAAGGCGAGGGGGACTGGTACATGTCGGTTGCGCGGTACGCGACAGTGTAACCGAGTCCCGCGGAACCCGTGGGTGTCTCAGGTGTCCGCACTAACGTGTGTGTATAGTGAGCGAAAGGATCGGTACATGCCGGTGTGGCTGGCACCGGCAGTGTGACCGAGTCCTGCGGAGCATCCGTGGTGTGAGATGTCCGAACGTGAGCCGAGTGGTCGGCAACGAGTAGTGCCGACAAGGTGTCGAGCATAGTCAGCTGGCTTGACCGGTGTAAGTGGTCTTAGGCGAACCAGCAAGAGACTGACCAGTGGTCGTGGAGACCACTGGTATGGGAACGATTACCTGTAGAGGGGCGAGATGACAGAGCGAGATGCATGAGGTGACGGAGGTACGAAAATCAATTTGCCATCGAAATCGGATAGGTTTGTCGAGAAGATGACCTGAACGGCAGAGTTAACTTGTCTTGGGAGAGCAGAGACCAGCGAGGGAGTACCGTTCGGAGCATTTGATATGAGTTGAGGATTGCCCTCCGCCCCACGTTGGGCGCCAATGTCGTGTTTGGGTTCGAAGGGAAGGGCGATGAATAAAGGGACACAAGGTAAAAGACTGGAGAAAGCGTTTATTGAGCGAGAGGAGAGGTTAACTAGTCGTTGGTGAGGTGACAAAAGGACTGTGAGGACTGACTCAATGAGGAGTCTATTTATACTTGTAAGTAAAGCATGGCAATGAAGTTAGTCAGCATGACTACGGTTTGAACCCAAGTTGACATCGTTCGGTGGTGGCGTGGTTATCGGTCGTCCAGTCATTGTCCATTCACGCTGGTCTGAGGTGGCTTCGATGTGAAACATGACATTGGTAGTTGATTGATCTGATGACTGGTCACACAGAAATCAACTTTACTTGCAATGAATCAGACGATTTCAAATATTAAGTCAAATTAACGCCAAGTGCAAATGGTCAGTAAACTCTAAATCGAAGATAAAAAAATGTAATCGTGACAAGTCTAATGAAAAGTACCAAATTCTCAGTCTCTTAGAACGAACCAAATTAAACAGGAACAACAAACTTTCGAATAGCTCAACACATCAACAAAAACAGACATTCATCTGTCCCATCCTAATTGTCTGCATCAAACACCGATTTATATTTTATTTATATTCGCAATTCAATTAATTTTTAAACTTTCACTGTATATTTATTTTTTTTATTAAATAATGACCAATTAGTGGCATTTTACAACCACGAGCAAATCAAAGTGTTCGAGTGTAAAGTGACATTATGTGCCAAGTTGATTGCCGTTAATACATTAATTACACGATTTTAAAAGTTTAGAAAACAAATTTTATTTATTTATAATTATTATGAGATTATAATGAGATAAGGTTAAAAAGAGAAATATGACAAAGCAGACAAAAGATTCATTTCAGTATTTCAGTCAGTTCAATTTTGTTCATTAGATTCTGTTTGGTTATGGGAGTATTGATGGCTTCCAACGGATCAGCAGAAACTCGAGCGATGGTGTGCAAGTGAGAACATTTGCTTAGATGAATTTGAATTTGAGACAAAATTTGCTCGAAACAGCATTTCAAACGATCCACAGGAATGTCGTTCGGTCTGTCTAGTACAACACGTTCATATCCACAAATGTCACATCGACCATCGTCGAACATGTGTAGACATATGGCCTGAACATTGGGAAATGTCCAGGGAATGTTGAACTGGCAAATGTTATCGTGATTGGTGGGTCTAAATAACAGTTCAAGTGTCTTGACAGAAGGTGACTGTGAAATAATTTCGTCATTCGATTCATCAGGCAAAATGTCGGTGCACCAAATGCTCAGTGTAAGATGAAACAAATTAGTGATTTTAGATATATTTCTGAGAAAATTGCGAATTGTGGTGTCCTGTACTTCAATCCAAACACGAGTGACAGAGGTGAAATTTCTGCAAAAAGTAAACAAATCATGCTCGCTAGAAAGAGGATCAGAGTCATAAGACACAAGACGAGTGAAACGTTTACAAAATTGAGGACCAAGCTGAGCGAGTTTTGATATACTTCTGTGATCATTATTTCCGTACTGAATTCGCAGTGGTCGTTGACTGTGCTGGGCATACTGTCGAAACGAGTCAAACATTACTTCTCCACGATCATCATCTTTTGAGTAGAAATCGAACTGGTCCAATTGGGCAATGACCGGCAGATCGACAGTAGTCGTTTCGATATTGACATCATAATTTAAATTGAAAATGTCAAAACGAGAGATTGCAAAGTTGTTGTTAAATTCCAGTGTGAGATGCTTTAGGGACGATAACGAATTGATTGAGTCAAATAAATGTTGAGAAACGAACTTTGGAACACATCTCTTTTCTGCCAGTCTGCAGAACATTTCCAATTTGACCAACTTTGAAACATAAAATTCAAAAAACATGCCCGCTAAACAAAGCTCTTTAAAATCGATTTCATCTAGAGCAATCTTCAATTTGCAAATGTTTGGAAACAAATTCGCCAGACCAGCCACAGTTTTTGTATCGAGTAACTCAAATTCCAGCAAATTCCACTCGGAGGGTTCTCTTGAATTGAACATTCGAGTGCCATCCTCATTGAGAATGTGATCAAAAGTGTAACTGGTATTATTGAATTTTGAAGATACAATCAGATCGTAAGCATTTGGGCCAACCAGAATGGTCAAAGAACGAACATTTGAATTGACAACAGACCGAACATATCTCCATCTGCTGCACACTTGTCCAGCGCGAATCCGATCGAAAAGAGGCACTCGCGAGAAGATTGTCACCAAACAGAGGTCGGGCATGGTGTGGATGCTCATGGTGAGGCGAGAAACGGGCGATCACTTGATGATGACAGTGGACATTTGCGAGAAAATGAGATTAAAGTCGACCACGCTGTTCGTTTCAAAAGAATGCAGCCTAACGTAAACAAAAGCATGCTTCTTACTGCAGTACTTCTCGTATAACATGTTTTCCTAGATGGCGTTAGTGAATTTTGATTATTTCATTTTAAATTCTATCAATTTGAAATTTTCAGGTTCATTTTATTTTAGGCTGTATATTAAAATTCATAAACAAATAATACTTCTCAGTAATGTCAAATTCGCGACGTATTACAATCAATATATTCAACTGGTTTGATCAGCAACAAATCAAAGTATTTTAGAGTAAAAACCAAGTTGATTTATAATTCAATTGTCAAATTAAATTAAAACGAAATTGACTCAAACTATAGTAGCATTTTTTTAATCTCGATCAATGCAGAGGTTTAGAAAACAAATTCTAGTTTGTTTATTATTATGAGATAAAGCTGTGTTACAATGTGAATGTATGAGTAAAAATAAAAGAGGAAATAAAATAAACTATACAAATATAAAAGCTTCACATCGGTATTTCAGTTAATTCGATTTTGTTCATTAGATTCTGTTTGGTTATGGGAGTATTGACGGCTTCCAACAGATCAGCAGTGACTTCAGTGATGGTGTGCAAGTGAGAACATTTGCTTAAATGAATTTTAATTTGAGACAAAATTTGCTCGAAACATGACTTCAAACGATCCACAGGAATTTTGTTCCTTTCTAGGTCATATTCACAAATGTCACATCGACCATCATCGAAAATGTGTAGACTTATGGCCTGAACATTGGGAAATGTCCACGGAATGTTGAACTGGCAAATGTTATCGTGATTAGTTGGTCTAAATGACAGATCGAGTGCTTTGACAGAAGGCAATTGTAACATTATTTCGTTATTTGGTTCATCAGGCAAAATGACGGAGCACCAAATGCTCAGTGTAAGATGGACCAAATTGATGAGTTTAGCGATGATTTTGATGAAGTTGTGGATTGTGATGTTATGCACACTGATCAAAAGGCGAGTGACCGAGGTGAAACGGCTGCAAAAAGTAATCAAATCACCATTAGAAGAAATAGAATTATCATAATCATAAGACACAAGTCGAGTGAAACGACGACAAAACTCAGGATCAAGCTGAGCGAGTTTTGATATTTCAGTGTTTCCGTACTGGATTCGCAGTGGTCTTTGACTGTGCTGGGCATAACGTCGAAACGAGTCATACATCACAGCACCACGGTCATCGTCGGTTGAGTAGAAATTGAATTGGTCCAATTGGCCGATGACCGGCAGATCGACAGAAGTGGTTTCCATATTGACAGCGTAATAGATTTCATTCATGCGATAATTATAATTAGAAAGTGCAAAGTTGGTGTCAAATTCCAGTGTGAGATGCTTCAGTGAGGACAACGAGTTGATTGCGTCAAAGAAATTCTTCGATACGAATTGAGGAACATATCGCTCTTCTTTCAATTTGCAGAACATTTCCAATGTGACCAACTTGAGAGCGTTAAAAACAAATAACATGGCAGCAGATAAAAGTGTACCACAATCGATTTCATTTAGAGCAATTTTCAATTTGCAAATGTTTGGAAACAAATTCGCAAGACCAAGCACAGTTTTAGTATCGAGTGATGCAAATTGCAACAAATTCCAGTTGGAGAGTACTTTTGGTTTGAACATCTGCGTGCCATCGTCATTGAGAATGCGATCACATGTGCAACTGGTATGACTGAATATGGATGTTTCAATCAGATCGTAAGCCTTGGGGCCAACCAGGATCGTCAAAGAATTGAGCTTGCCAGTGACAATAGACCGAAGCCATCTCCATCTCGTGCACACTTGCCCAGTGCGGACACGAGAACGTAGTGGAACACGCAAAAAGATGTTGACCATACAGTTGTCGGGTATGGTGTGGATGCTCATGGTGACCATTGGTGAGGCGAGAAATGAGTAATGGAAGGCAAGATGTTCGGTTTGATTCTAACTTTGAAACAGACTCAACTCGAATGCCACTCCAGCCCGACCGCGTTGTAGTGCACAATATTTATTGTAAACACAAACGGTTTTATTAAGTTTCCATAGATGACGTTCATAACAAAAATTAAACTAATTTTTTAAATCACTCAAAATGAATTTGCCTAAATGATAATCTCAATTTGTGTTTGGTATATAGCAATTAGTAATCGGATGTATGTTCTTTATTTTCAGAGTGCACTAGCATGTGACATTTGGAAAACATTAATAAACCGAACAGTGAATGCTTTCCACGTTCAATGAATACTTTCCACATCACACACAAATAGCAAAAATAAAGGTTTAAGTTTAATAATTATATATTTTTCTCTTTGATTTGTTTGGAGAGAGTGAACGTGAGAACGAGAATACGAGTCATACCGATTGAGCGGTTACATTGTAAACCTTACAATTGAAAAGCGCGCCGATGTGGTACGTCCGCTGTGATTGGCAATCTGCGCAGTGATTGTTTGTGTTGTTGTTTGCAGTGGGGCGCTCTTATGCCTCTTATAAAAGTGATTTGCTTTCCCTGGTTGGCTTCTCATTAGTGTTTGTGTCTCCGTCTTCGCCACTTACCTCACTTTACTCGACTCGCAATGGCCCGAACCAAGCAAACCGCTCGTAAGTCAACTGGTGGCAAAGCCCCACGAAAGCAACTGGCCACCAAGGCTGCCCGCAAGTCTGCTCCAGCAACCGGTGGTGTGAAGAAGCCTCATCGTTACCGTCCCGGTACTGTCGCTCTCCGAGAGATCCGTCGTTACCAGAAGTCGACCGAACTGTTGATCCGCAAGTTGCCCTTCCAACGGTTGGTCCGTGAAATCGCTCAGGACTTCAAGACTGACCTCCGATTCCAATCGTCCGCCGTGATGGCTCTCCAGGAAGCTTCCGAGGCTTATTTGGTTGGTCTGTTTGAGGACACCAACTTGTGTGCCATCCACGCCAAGCGAGTGACCATCATGCCCAAGGACATTCAACTCGCTCGACGAATCCGAGGAGAACGTGCCTAAGCACTCACTTTTGAATCTACAAACGACGCCTTTCAGGTCCACTTTTTGTGACGAACACGAGCGTTTTATCATATTTTGACACTTGTAAATAACCTTCCATATCAATAAAGTCATTTTCGAGTATTTTATTTGTCTATATTGATTGCCTTTCTAGTGCCATTGACAATGGCCCATTGTTCATTGGTAGTGTTAAGTTTGAACATATATCAGACAATCAACTGATGATATCAAAAGGCGATTTGTTAGCTTTGTTTTGAACTGTTCTGCATTGTCAAAGTAAATTTAATGAAATCTAATTTGCGATATAGGTTATCCTGTAGTAATGGTATCGGTGAAAATATTTAGGAAAACCAGATTTGGGTATTTGGGAAAAGCAAATCCGACTATTATGACTCAATTTATTAAACCTAGCGGAGACTGTCTCAGTGACCAATGACGGTTGCGCGTTAAGGCACAGGCCCAACCCTCCTCGTTGAGTTCGTCTGCGGTTGAGCAGTGGCATATAAAAGCTCACCTCACCGCAGTGCCAGTCATTTCTCGTTTGTGTTTTGACTCGTTCACTTCACTCGCAACTCAATCTCATCATGTCCGGTCGTGGTAAAGGAGGCAAGGGACTCGGCAAAGGAGGCGCCAAGCGTCATCGAAAAGTACTTCGTGACAACATCCAAGGCATCACCAAGCCCGCAATCCGTCGTCTGGCTCGTCGAGGTGGTGTGAAACGTATTTCTGGTCTCATCTACGAAGAAACCCGAGGTGTCCTCAAGGTCTTCCTGGAGAACGTGATCCGCGATGCTGTCACCTACACCGAGCACGCCAAACGAAAGACCGTCACCGCCATGGACGTTGTCTATGCTTTGAAACGCCAAGGCCGTACTTTGTATGGTTTCGGTGGTTAAGCCATTTCCATCAAATCAAAAGGCCCTTTTCAGGGCCACTAACTTTGTTGATCAAAGAGCGTTTGTCATTTTGAATTGATTTATGTGCTTGTGTGATTTTGATAACATTATAAATAAATTTATTTTTTAAAATTGCATTTTGCTTTTATTAAAATGACATGTTTACATGTGCAATTAGACTCGTATCGATTAATTAACAATTAGATTAGTAATTGATTAGACAAATCTCATGTTTTGAGTAAGTGCATCAGTAAATCACCGCTCCTACATCGATGCAATATGCCAGCCAACTCAATATCTTTGCAGTCTATTCATCTGCCGGAAAACGGATTTGCCCATTGTGCTGATCTATTGTACTCAATTTCCGGCCCACGAATTTCCCATCTGTCCGCCATTATTTCAATTTGCCTCGAATGTGATTGGCTAGGTCAAATAGACTCCTCCCCACATGTTTGTGATTTGCGTGCTGCATATAAATAGTTCGGCTCACTGCGGTCTCACTTCATTTGCACTCGTGCTCTCGCTCAACTCGCATCACCATGACTGAAACCGCCACTGCCCCAGCTGCTGCTCCCGTCACCCCGAAGAAGGCTGCCAAGTCTCCTAAGGCCCCGAAAGCATCCAAGCCAAAGACCGCACCAACCCATCCACCGGTTGCCTCGTTGGTCAAGACTGCCATCGGTGCTCTCAACGAGAAGGGAGGCTCGTCACTGATTGCCATCAAGAAGCACATCGCTGCCAACAACAAAGTCGAAATCGATCGTCTCAATCCGTTCATTCGTCGATTCCTCAAGTCCGCCGTGACCAAAGGTCTGTTGGTGCAAGTGAAAGGCAAAGGTGCCTCTGGTTCGTTCAAGCTGAACAAGGCCGTGAAGGAAGCCAAGCCGAAAGTTGCCAAGCCCAAGGCCGTCAAACCGAAGAAGGCAGCCAGTGCCAAGAAAGTGGCCAAGAAGGCGACCACTCCGAAGAAGCCCAAGGCCGCACCAAAGAAGGCAGCAGCTAAGCCGAAAGCAGCCAAACCCGCCAAAGCTCCAGCCGCCAAGAAGCCCAAGGCAGCAGCCAAACCAAAGCCCGCAAAGTCACCGAAAAAGGCCGCTCCCAAGAAAGCAGCACCTAAGAAGGCTCCCGCCAAGAAGTGAACGCTCACTTAACCCGATTGTAATCGCCCGCATGTAACTATTCCAAAACGGCTCTTTTCAGAGCCACTAATCTGATGAAACGAGCATTTGTTGTTTTCTTTGTTCATTCTGTGTCCGTTGATGTTGCACTTTATATTAACGCGCGTACACTGGTAACCAGTGACTAGTTCGCATACATGTACATCGAGTTAGATTGTTGCCTTGCAAACTATATGATCAATGAGCGTTGATACATTTTTGTTTACCTAGTCAATAATTTTTTTTAAATTGTCATTTAAGTGCATTTTTCTAATCAGTTGGCGATCATTAAAGTTATTAAAAGATAGAAAGCTTAAAATGCTCTAATTGATCATTCAATATAGTAATCTAAACCATTGACAATGTAAATACCATTCGGACACTGATAAGAAAAGATGGCTGACCGATCAATGATCAAGGACTCGTTTGTTCGTTTCACTGCTGCGGCATTATCGATTAGCACAAATCACGCATGCAAGTCAGTGGCAAGGTCCAACTGGGATATGGTGTACTCAAATGAATGGCAATAACTCAGTAGGTCCAACAGCTAATTTATAACTGTATCGTTTTTCGGCTAGTTATCAATAAACATCAAATAAACAAATCGAATTAAGTGCTTTTATTAGTCTATCGGAACATCACAAACAAATGAGTATCAACATTGAGTAAACAAAATCAAATCAAAAATGCTCAATTTGGTCAAAATGAGTGGCCCTGAAAAGGGCCGTTTGAGTTGACATTGAAGTCAGTAGATTTACTTGCTGGAAGTGTACTTGGTGACAGCCTTGGTTCCTTCGGAAACGGCGTGCTTGGCCAATTCACCGGGCAAGAGAAGTCGGACAGCGGTTTGCACCTCGCGGGAAGTGATGGTGGTTCGCTTGTTGTAGTGCGACAGACGGGAAGACTCGGCGGCGATTCGCTCGAAGATGTCGTTGACGAACGAGTTCATGATGGACATGGCCTTCGAGGACACTCCAGTGTCGGGGTGAACCTGCTTCAACACTTTGTAGATGTAGATGGCGAAGGATTCCTTGCGCTTGCGGTTACGGCGCTTCTTCTTGTCGGTGGCTCGGACAGCTTTCTGGGCCTTGCCAGTCTTCTTCACGGCTTTTCCGGTGCTTGGTGGGGCCATTGTGAGTTGAGTGAGTTTGGTTTGGTGATTCAAACTTAGAGACAACAGTGAACTTTAACGCGCGACTCACTCACCTTATATACCCCAACTAAACTGTGCATGAGCGGTTAGCCAATCAGTGCGCTTCCCGCCAAAACGTGCTCGCTTCTGATTGGCTAACCGCACATGCACAGTTTTGTAGGCTATATAAGCAACAGCCCCAGTTGTTGGTTTACTCACTTTAACTATTTTTCGCGCTTTTCGCAAACTCCCAACAAACCTCAAGTAATCATGTCTGGTCGTGGTAAAGGTGGCAAGGTTAAGGCCAAGGCAAAGTCCCGCTCGTCCCGTGCCGGTCTCCAATTTCCCGTTGGTCGAATCCACCGATTGTTGCGCAAAGGCAACTACGCCGAGCGAGTCGGTGCTGGTGCTCCAGTCTACTTGGCCGCTGTCCTCGAATATCTCGCCGCCGAAGTGCTCGAGTTGGCCGGCAATGCTGCCCGAGACAACAAGAAGACTCGCATCATTCCTCGTCACTTGCAGTTGGCCATCCGAAACGACGAAGAGTTGAACAAGCTCTTGAACGGTGTCACCATTGCCCAAGGTGGTGTCCTGCCCAACATCCAGGCTGTTCTCCTTCCCAAGAAGACCGAAAAGACCGCTTAAATCTGCTTTCGAATCTTATTTACAAACGGCCCTTTTCAG
Organism: Rhizoglyphus robini; assembly: GCA_023373905.1. Lineage (NCBI taxonomy): Eukaryota > Metazoa > Arthropoda > Arachnida > Sarcoptiformes > Acaridae > Rhizoglyphus > Rhizoglyphus robini. The sequence goes on along the minus strand of JAKIJQ010000005.1, from coordinate 220,754 downwards.
GGCCACTTATTTTGAACCAAAACGAGCATTTTTCAATTGTACTTTTATTGTGTAAATATAACTTTCTATACAATCATGCATTTGGTTAATTCGTTTGAAGCAATTTTTATTTGATTATCATATCTAGTCTATTAGAGGCAGTTTATTAATAGTAGGCAGCATTATCGAGAGAATCAGTGGCACGGTGATGAAACGAGAGTGGCTTGTTCCATGAGTGTAACTTTGCAGGTCAGTTACATTCACAGTGCATTGTCATGTTTGTTCTTATCTGAAAGCAAACAAAACCCATGAAACTACGTTTTTGAGTTAGGCAAATCTCGATAATCTATTCCAATTTGATCATAATTTTAGTATTTGGCTATATTTTGGAGTTATAACTTGACTGAGCGGGCAACTCGAATGGGCGAAAGTGAAATTTGTGCATTTGATTTGGTATTTCGTTTGTACCAAACATTAGGACTAATTGATAAATATGTTTTGATTGATAATATAAAGATCGTACGTCTGAAATTGTCATTTTTCTTTTTGGCGGTTAAAATTTGGCGCTAAATTGCAATGCGCGCCAGTGTGGTAGCTCTCGATGGTAGCCCTACAGAGCGAGCCTTGCTCTGATTGGCGGACAGGCCATGCGTGTTCGCCCATTTGTCCCTCACAGTATAAAAGCATGCAGCTGTGTTGTGTTACTTTCTCATTCGCTCTTTGGTTATCGTCTCGATCACCTCGCTCTCTCTCTAACTCAACTCGCAATGGCACGAACCAAGCAAACCGCTCGTAAGTCAACTGGTGGCAAAGCCCCACGAAAGCAACTGGCCACCAAGGCTGCCCGCAAGTCTGCTCCAGCAACCGGTGGTGTGAAGAAGCCTCATCGTTACCGTCCCGGTACTGTCGCTCTCCGTGAGATCCGTCGTTACCAGAAGTCGACCGAACTGTTGATCCGCAAATTGCCCTTCCAACGGTTGGTTCGTGAAATCGCTCAGGACTTCAAGACTGACCTCCGATTCCAATCGTCCGCCGTGATGGCTCTTCAGGAAGCTTCCGAGGCTTATTTGGTTGGTCTGTTTGAGGACACCAACTTGTGTGCCATCCACGCCAAGCGTGTCACTATCATGCCCAAGGACATCCAACTCGCTCGACGAATCCGAGGAGAACGTGCCTAAGCACTCACTTAAATCTACACTCAAACGGCCCTTTTCAGGGCCACATTTTATGACGAACACGAGCATTTTATCTTTTTTGACATTGTAAATATGCCTGCACCAGTTTAGTTACAATAAATCATTTTTAAAGTTTTTGATCTACTCTTGATAATATTGCAATAAATGCTATTACTACTGTGACTCATCCTAAAATTTAGGACCTAAATGCTATTTGGTGACCAAATTAGTGCAATGTGATGTTTTTGATATTCTCAAAGTTAATCTAACTAACTTGGTTGTGCTAAGCACCTATTTGGAGTGTAGTATCCAACTAGGATCAAGATTTGAGTTTCAATTTAAGTACTTTGAAAGCAAAACAGTTGGTTACTAATGTGACTCGTTCGTCTCTATTTCTTGAGAGCTTTTGGCAACATTATTATTGATTGCTACTTTACTATTAGTTTGTTTTGGGTTTGCTGTGAACCGAAGAATTGTCTGATTATTTATTTGCTATTTTATAATTCAGTTGCCGTCATGTCGATTGAATAGATCAACAATTTAAAGATATCCTACCAAATCTTGTCTTTTTCGGCAAAACATTTTAATTCAACGGATTTTTGTTTGTTTGTATTGAGAATATAATTCATTTTGAGAACATTCATTATTTTATGCATTATTGTCAATGCAATCCTGGTTGTGATTAGCTAATTTTTGGTTCCATAATATCAAAATAACCAGAAAATCTTAAATAATTTGCTTTGTTTTTAACTCTAACGGAAAAAGTCCCAGTCACCAATGACGGTTGCGCGTTGAGGCACAGGCCCAACCCTCCTCGTTGAGTTCATCTGCGGTTGAGCAGTGGCATATAAAAGCTCACCTCACCGCAGTGGCAATCATTTCTCGTTTGTGTTTTGACTCGTTCACTTCACTCGCAACTCAATCTCATCATGTCTGGTCGTGGTAAAGGAGGCAAGGGACTCGGCAAAGGAGGCGCCAAGCGTCATCGAAAAGTTCTTCGTGACAACATCCAAGGCATCACCAAGCCCGCAATCCGTCGTCTGGCCCGTCGAGGTGGTGTGAAGCGAATCTCTGGTCTGATCTACGAAGAAACCCGAGGTGTCCTCAAGGTCTTCCTCGAAAACGTCATCCGCGATGCTGTCACCTACACCGAGCACGCCAAGCGAAAGACCGTCACTGCCATGGACGTTGTCTATGCTTTGAAACGCCAAGGCCGTACTTTGTATGGTTTCGGTGGTTAAGCCATTTCCTTCAAAATCAAAAGGCCCTTTTCAGGGCCACTAGATTTGTTGATCAAAGAGCTTATTTATTTTGATTATTTTTTTTAATAATAAAAGTATTTCATTTTCTATTTGTTAGATTTATTCCTTTTGGACAATAACATTTGCGTCCGAATTGGGTATAGCTGGAAACATTAGGTGTTTGCTCTGCAAACACTGATCGACGAGTGTTGAATTCTTTTTTTGAGTCTTTCTTTTTGAACTGTATTGCCAAGTTCGTTTGAAAATGTAAAACTACAAAATGTAGTTGGACTTGTAAAATGTGAATTTGCAAATGCCATTTGGTATGCCTGAATTTAGCATTAATGCATATAACCACCTTAATTATGCCGATCAATCCTAATTTAGCTATAATCGTCAAAACTTAAATGGAACAAATTCAATGATAACGGTTTATTTATAAAAGCTCAATTTGGTCAAAATGAGTGGCCCTGAAAAGGGCCGTTTGAGTTGACATTGAAGCCAGTAGATCTACTTGCTGGAAGTGTACTTGGTCACGGCCTTGGTACCTTCGGAGACGGCGTGCTTGGCCAATTCACCGGGCAAGAGAAGTCGGACAGCGGTCTGCACCTCGCGGGAAGTGATGGTGGTTCGCTTGTTGTAGTGCGACAGACGGGAAGACTCGGCGGCAATTCGCTCGAAGATGTCGTTGACGAACGAGTTCATGATGGACATGGCCTTCGAGGACACTCCAGTGTCGGGGTGAACTTGCTTCAACACCTTGTAGATGTAGATGGCGAAAGATTCCTTGCGCTTACGGTTACGTCGCTTCTTCTTGTCCGTGGCTCGGACAGCTTTCTGGGCCTTGCCAGTCTTCTTCACGGCTTTACCGGTGCTTGGTGGGGCCATTTTGAGGAAATTTGAAACTTTACTGAAAGAGCGAGTCAAACAGAATGTAAAGCAACAGTTGCTTGTTCGCGCTTATGTACTCGGCCAAACTGTTCATGGTGCATTAGCCAATCAGCGCACAGGGCCAAACTAAGCACGCACGCTGATTGGTCGAACCCTCAAACACACTTTTGACGAGTATATAAGCAGTGACGGCAGCATTGCAGTCGTCACTCTGTTGTCGGTTTATTTTGCTGTTTGCTCTCTCTCCCAACTCAACTCCAATCATCATGTCTGGTCGTGGTAAAGGTGGCAAAGTTAAGGCCAAGGCAAAGTCCCGCTCGTCCCGTGCCGGTCTCCAGTTTCCCGTTGGTCGAATCCACCGATTGTTGCGCAAAGGTAACTACGCCGAACGAGTCGGTGCTGGTGCTCCAGTCTACCTGGCCGCTGTCCTCGAATATCTCGCTGCTGAAGTGCTCGAGTTGGCCGGCAATGCTGCCCGAGACAACAAGAAAACCCGAATCATTCCCCGTCACTTGCAGTTGGCCATCCGAAACGACGAAGAGTTGAACAAGCTCTTGAACGGTGTGACCATCGCCCAAGGTGGTGTCCTGCCCAACATCCAGGCTGTTCTCCTTCCCAAGAAGACCGAAAAGACTGCTTAAATGTTGTGCTTTCGAATCATTTACAAACGACCCTTTTCAGGGCCACTTATTTTGGACAAAACGAGCATTTGACTGTATTGTACTTTAGTGTAAATAAATGTAAACAAACCAATGCAAAATGGTCAATATTATTTCGAACAAGTCAATTACAAAGTTCGTATAACCTAAAAGTATTTGTGTTTCGTCTAGTTCGACAAATACTTCATTTGCCACTCGATCTTTGACAACTTAGCCATCTCCTTCGATGTCGAACTACAACTACGCCACCCACAACTGTTCCTCACTGGTGAGCACTATTCGTGCCAATGCCCGAGCCTTGCAAGCCGAGATGGACAAGTTCCGAGTGGAACGTGCCGCACTGCATCGTGAAACACTCGACCTGGTGGGTAAAGAGTTCGCCGAATTGGGCAAGCAACTGCAACAGTTGAACCTCAAAATTGGACTCATTCCCCAACAGGAGCCTGCTGGCACTGCTGTGCAAACTGTTCAGGCTCAAGTGGCCTCTGTGCCCGCACTGACTCTCAACCCAATGGCCAAGCAAACTGTGCCCCAGGCTGATGTCATTGCTGTCGAACCCGATGAACTAGACGATGAGCAAGATGAACTCGGTGAACTCGACAATTTCTATTGAGGCACAAACTGACTGAGTTCGATGTCATTATTAATACTTTCCCATTGAAAGTACATTTATTAAAGCATTTATTGTCATCTACTTTATTTGTGTCATTTTTTTCCATGAATGAATCAGTGAATATCTCAAAACTGATGAAATCATTTCGAAACGAGCATTGTACTTTGCACATAATAAACCTATTGAAAAGCCACTTAACTAATATCTCATTTGCCTCCGTGGCGCAATCGGTTAGCGCGTTCGGCTGTTAACCGAAAGGTTGGTGGTTCGAGTCCACCCGGGGGCGAATTAATTTTTTGTTCATATTTTTAATCGATCTTTCATTTACCACTCAAATTAGTCAATGAACATGAAAGTCTAATTGAAAAGCATTCGAATTAAGTCATCACTCCATTGAGTCACTAAATTGAGACTAATAGAACATTCGATTGAGCCTTCCACTTTGACTTTTGGAATAGTGATCCCAACAATGGACCATGATCCATTACAATAGATGTGCATTTTGTGAGTGTTTGTCCAGTAGAAGTAGAAGTTAGTTTTGTTAAGTGCCCTCTCTCCTGTGCCCTTATCAATAAAGTTCTATCAAGTTTCGTCTATTGCAAGTCTTCCTCCCCAAGCAAGCGCGAAAGGATGCCTCGTCGAACTCGTCGTACCGATCGTGTGCCGACCAACACCGTTGCCAACAACAATCGGCACCGACAGGGCACGCTGGATGCAATGCGCTCAAGGACTCCGAGCACTGCCTCGCCTCGTCCAGCCACGCCACAAGTGACCATTCCCTTTCTGTTCCCCAAGTTGGTGGCCAACCAGACAGTCACGCCGTCCATTCCTCAGCAGGAACTTCTCGGTCAGAAGCTACGAGATCACCTCGATGTGGCACTGAAAGCCAATTCGACTGCAGGCAATCCGGCAGCAAGGTCGTCCTATGCTGAGTTCTACGATTTGATTCATCGAATGGTGAAAGTCAAGACACGACCCTCGGTTCATGCCGTTGCCTCTCAAACCATTGGCCACTGGTTCGAATGTTTTGCCTCAAAGCTCGCACTGCAGTTCGCTTGTCAAAGTCCGTCAGCTTCGTCGGTGGCACCGCAGCAGAACCTGATGCCGGCTCGTGCACTGATCGAGTTTCATGAAGCATTCTTTGGCGAAACCATTCGGTACCTGTCCGCAGCATACATGCCCGCAGAGCAACGTCAACTCCGAAGTGGCCGCTCGATGTTGCTGTACGAACTGTGCTGTCACCAGTTTGTGGAAGTCATCCTCGCCAAGCCAGCCATTCGACAGTACCTGAGCAACATTTCGGTGGTGTTCTTCAGTCGAGCCCGCCAACGATTGCACGAGGAGTTTCTCTGCCAGCTCAAAGCAATCCCCAAGGACTGGCCAAGTTTCAACCAACAGCTCTCCACATTCTACCAGCAAAGCTTCCTGTGCAACCCCACTCAAGCCGAAAGCTGTGCACTGGTGCGCTCGTTGATCTCGCTCATGGTCAATCTGGACACGAAGAATCTGAGCATTTTTGCCTCTTTCTTGCAAATGCCACTGATCAAGCGAAGCCTAAAGCACGCCCAGCAGCTGTCTCAGGATCAAATGCGCCGAGCATGTGCCAAGCAGGACTTTGCCTCGATGACCAATTACCTGCACTGGGTGAGCATGTATCTGCAGATGGATCACTTCCTTCTGGTGGACCAGTTTGGACTGCCTGTCAGTGCGGCACAGAACATGACCCAAATATTCAGTCACTGGATGGTGGCCAGGCAGATGGACTCGGCCATTGTCGCCAATGGTTTCGCCAAGCTGCTCAAGCAGTGCAAGTATGATCAACTGCGACTCATGTACGAACAGATCCAGTGGCTGTACGAACGAACAAAACAAGGCGCAATGCTGACCGCACTGGAGCGACACATCGAGGCACAGTTTGCCGAACTGCAGGCCCAGCTCTGTTCAAAGTATCACTTCAAAAGACGCACAGAAATGCTCGACTATGTGCGCGAGATGTTGGCACTGAAGGCTCGCTGGGACTATTTGCTGTGCGAGGTGTTCCAAACTGGTGCGACCAGGATTGAGCAGTTGGTGTTTCGCTTCTTCTACGAGTCACTGCTAATCCACGAGGGCGTCCACCAAGCCTTGGCCTATTACCTGCATCATCAAGTGCACAAAAGTTCTCCAGTGCCAGTCAGCTCGGAGCAACCAACAAACAGAAGATCGCCAAAACCGTCAGACCTGAGCCGACAATTCACACGGACGCTCACCAAACTGGAACGACTTCATTTCACGGAGCGCTGCAAGTTTTCCTCTAACCAAATGGCTCGTTTCGCTGAGATGTACCGCTTCCTGAGCCTGATCCAGTACATCAAGGATGTGAACACCTTCTACGACTACACACGACACTACTTTTGCACCCGTCTGCTCACTGCAAGCTCGGCATTCTCGCCCGAACAGGAGCTCGACTACCTTGACCTGCTAACCGCCGAGATCAAGCGTGTCTTCGTGGACGACCCAGTGCTGGTGAACAGTACCGCTTCGGTCTCACAGGCCTCTGCACTGGTGCACAAACACTTCACCCAGTCCCTGAATGACTTCAAGTGGATCAAGACCGACTGGAAGACGAGCGAAGCATTCCTCAACGAGTCGCTCACGCGAACTGACCAGGTCTTGGCAAGTGGATTCATCGAGTCATTTCGAATTCTGCACGCAGGAATATGGAAATTGATCGACTATGACCGATGTCGCATTCCGGAGCCGATAGCCTCTTCCTTCAAGTGCATGGAACTGCTGCATCAGTCCAAATGGAAGAACAAACGTCTCCTCCTCAACACCAAGTACAGCAAAGCTATCGTCAACGCTCGACTGTGGACCACCCAACCGAAGCCTCTCTCCCTGTGTGTGTCACTGCACCAGTTGGCAATTCTAAATCTATTCAATCAGGAGCCAGAATCCCCACAAGCGCCACTGTTCACCTACGAACAGATCATTCAAAGAGCAGCCTTCCTGAAGGAAAGCAATGCTCGTCAGGCTCTTCTGTCTCTGGTGTACGCAGGACTACTGAATGCTCATCCTGCCGATAACGTGACAGGCTCCACGATACTATTCGAACTAAACCGACGATTCTACGAGGCAAACCAAGCAATTGCTGGAACCAGAGATTTGTCAGTACTGGAGGAGCACAACTTCTGGTGTGACAAGTCGGTGGACATGAAGACGGCGGATCTGGTTCGGTTGCTTGGTGCAGAGGAGGACATTCAACTCACCTCAAGTACAGCCTCGGTGGAAGATGTCGCTCAGAATTGTTCGCTCATTCTACGAATGGACACTGCACCTAACACCGAAGCGGGTGAACGAGCCTCTGGCACGATTGGTGGCACCAATGAAGCCTCGGAAGATCCGCCAAGTGAGACTCCCTCAACAGCATCGCTTCAAGGATCCCATCAATTGCGAGCAAACTCTACAAGTGGCACATCCACCAGTACCACGCCCACTGGTTCTCCGGTGGTTCGACACCAAGCCATCGAGCGGGTGTTCAAGATCGAGGCCGCAATTGTGCGTGTGCTGAAGCGAGCCAAGCGACTGTCCTCGGTGCACGAGATACTACAACACACCAAGCAGGCCCTCTTCTCTGGTCGAGCTCCCTTTGACCCCAGCGAGGTGATCACCTTCGAAGAGGTGAGCAAGGCGTTGCTGAAGCTGGTGGATAAGAAGCTCATCAAGCGCAATCAAACTGGCGGATTCGAATTCCTGGTTGATTAGGCTGGCTCGATGGCACCGGCTCACACGCCCCTCCCCCACCGGACCAAATCATGTCCAATACAAATCTCATCACCCTCATACACACAAGGGTCCAAATTAACCATTTAATATTATAATAAACTTTATTATAATAAATTACTATCAATTAGATCATTTACCTGATAGACTGACTGTCCATAGCTTTGCAATCGATGTAGAAATGTAGTGCGAGGCACTTGTGGTCAGATGATTGTTGCGATAGGCAGAGTATATTATTTCATATTTAGAAAAGAAAGTCAAACTAATATTGGGCAGTTTGCGAGTCAGCCATTTACATTGTGTAGCGTTGTCGATTGTTTTGCCAAAGTGGTACAAACTAGAACGATCATCGAGTGCATTCTTGTGATAGTTTGGATAGTAGTGCAGCGTCTTAAAAAGACATCCATTGAAACTGTTGAGAAATCTGCGAAGTCATAGGGAAAACAAGAGTGTGAGCGAAGTAATTCGTGCCAAAACATACTCCTCCAGTGATACCCATCGACGACAGACAAACTCGAGATGCAATGACTCGGTCAGGGACAATTGCTTGGCCAACATTTCCTCTGGTAAACGGATAATATAATCGCTCATGGTGTCATGATCTATAAAAAAAGAAACTATTGGTTAGTTGTGACTAAACTTATGGGTGCAAATGTACCAATAAAGGAGAAACGACAAAACAAATATAGACAGACTGAAAAGTGATTTGTTTACGAGCCAATCAAATCAGTGCAAACGGCGGTCGAAAGTGCGGATAAGTTCAACGGTGCAAAGTAATGATTCGAGATTATGGTCCCTGTGATGGTGATTCAATAATGGTGCTTTGAGATCATTGGGGCTGTATTCAAGTGGAGAAAGTACAAAGTGGCCCAATATTGGGCCAAATATTTGCAATAAACAGCTCGTAAGTACTACAACATATTAACATACAAGAAAGCAATTGCTTTAGTTTGCAAACATTTAGTCACTAGATTTTAGTGGCCAAAATGCATTTGCCTGCAGCGCTACTCCATTCGTCGATGAGGTTACAAGCCTAATCTGAACAAGATTGAATGAAATACAAAACCAGTAAAATGCATTAAGAATGCACTTACACCACTAAAAGATTTTCTTCGTTGTTGTCAATCAGTTTAAAATCAATTTATTTGAAACTATACGGTTTATAAATACAATTAGTAGAACATTAAATACAATAAATCCGTTATTAAATCGTGAAAACTATAAAACGCAATAGACATTCTACATTGGTACACGAGTATCGCTTTGATACAAAGAGAATGCACTCTTTTAAGCACATCTCTGAACAGTGAAATTAATGTGATTGAAATGGGGATTAAAAAATTCAGTAATACGATTAGTCATATCATCAGGTCGAGTTGATTTAGGCAAATTGAACAAAGCACAAAACGATTTGAGAGAAGGAAACAAGCGAGATAGTGTCCGAGGCAGATGTCCTGCCAATGGATTCGGTGGATGATACATAATAGTCTCACAATAAGTCAATTGGAAACACTCAACTGAACTCAATGGTTTCATTCGGGTAGTGATAAATGTGTTCAATTGGTCTACATTTCTATTCGAGTTAAAACACAAATAATTCAAAATTTGATAACATCCCAATTTGAGTTCTTTCAGTGTAGTCATCTGGGCAAGTTGGACAAGCAGATCATTAAAATGTCGAGTAGAGCAGGTTAGTTCGAGATAGGTCAGCGTCTTAAGATTACTTAGAGTGAAGGAGCGACTTTGATAGGTGTGAACAGTGAAATGGGTCAGACTTGAAGCAAGTTGAGGGTTGGACTCGAATGGACTTTCAGACAGCATATTTCGAGTCAAACGCAAATGCTTCATCCGAGAGGCATCAAGTTGAGCAACCACTGGGCGAACGTCGCTTTGGTAATCGTATAATGATAATTCCTCGAGACGAGACAGTACGGCCATTCGGTCGGCAGGGATGGTCCAATTTAAAAGTCCAAACAAATGCAACTGATTCAGTGATACAAGCGAGTCCATTGAAATACAAATTTGGTGAAATATATTCACAAATGTATTTTCTTTATAGCTGTCTGGCCGAAAGAGAGTGAGACTGACCAAGCAGGCAGACCAGTGTGGCAGTACATTGACCAAATCGATTCCAGATGAGTCGGGACTAACTGGAATGATAGACACAACTTGGCGAACATTGAGCAGTTGGATGGGCAAGAAAGATTTGGTGAAAATCGAAAGTTTACGTGCTGAGCGAGTAATCAAATGGCGATTTTCGTGAATGCAGATGACATCTTCAAGATCAAAAGACCCAAACACGCGTAAAGCTTTCCGACGATAATTACTCAACTGATTTTGATCGTTGAAAAGTTTGAGTGAATATTTCGACAAGAAGACAGTCTCGATGACTGCACCGAAACGAACACAGACCAAACGGAGACGAAACAATTCGGTCAGTGCAAATGGCTGCAGGATAGTGAGAAGACAATCGTCGGGCAGTGCGAGGAAATGCATTGTGAGATGACGTTCGAGGAATTGGACAATGAAAATTATTTCTCAGAGATGTTTCGGTGAAATAGAAAGTGAAACAAATTATACTTGCAAACAGCAACCTGCTGAACCGAAATGAAAGCCGAAAAGCTAACTTGAGCCGAAGACTGTTCAAAGGCGTATTCAGAAAATAATGTTTCAGGTGCACCACCGCACACTTTTGGACAAACCTGTGAACATAATAATAATAATAAATCTAATTGAAGTCAGCTGAATTTGGTGCACACTGCCCCAACGCCACTGCAGCACTGCCCCACCTGCCATATGACCTAAATGACAATGTCATCAGTTTGTTTTCTTCAAGTTAAACTTCAACTTGCCTTCCCGAAAAAAGAAAGATTTGACACAACGTATTTTGGTATGAATAGTTCAATCGTAAATGTCGCCTATTTCTCATTTCTTCTACTCAACCACCATCACCACCATCACCACCACCACCACCAATACCCAAATAAACCACTGACCCAGTGCCAACTGTTTAATTTAATTTTGCAAAAGAAAAATTGAAATAATAGAAAAAATTGATTATTTGCCTAAAGCCGGCCGCTAGTTAGCTTGTGGATCAATAAGGTCATTAAGGAAAGTTGCTATGGATTTCGAAACAATAAATGTAAATTTCCAGTGCCACATAAACCAGAAGCATACAAAAGTAGAGTCCAACCTGGCAATCTGGTGAATAATTCAATTTGCCTTCAACTTGGTCGTGTGTTTGTGTGTGTCTTAGTTTTTAGTTTAGTCGTAGTTGCACTTGTCGAGTATGCCTCCAAACAGAACGCACTTTTCTCGGCTCAAGATCTCCAAATTGAAACTGATCGAACTGCAACTGTTGTGGCATTTCATTTCGCTCTACAAAAACATGGTACAAACAAATCGTGAATTGATTCAACGAATCGCAAGTCGATTCGTAAATGGAAAACTCAAGCTAATGTCACTCAAATGGTCTTTGATTTTTGGACTTTTGATTCTGTTTGCCAATGGATTTGTGTACATTTTCTGGGATATCATTCTGGATGCAAGTAAATATACAAAATGTAATATGTTCTTTTTAAATTATATAGATTTTTGTTAATTCCCGCAAAAGTACTCGCATGGCAACTGCAACTGAAAGAAGGCAAATTTATATTCTCCGCCTGGCGTGAGCTTCCATTTCCTATTCGAATCAAAGTTCATCTCTTCCAAGTTGACAATGCCAAGGCGTTTCAGGATGGTCGTGCCTGGCCACTGGTCTCCGATGTTGGACCGTTCTATTTCAAGTTTGTTGTTATTTATCAAGGTTTTATTATATTTTTAAATATCTTTTGGATATAGAGAATACAGAAAACGGGACATTACTTCATGGTCCAAAGAAAATGGCGTCGTTCGTTACTACGAACACATTAGATTTGAATTTGACGAGAGCAAAAGCATTGGTCCACTGAGTCAACGAATTACTGTGGTCAATACTCCACTCTTTGTAAGTGTTGTTGATTGTTTTAATGTTCAAAATATTTAATTTTCACCATTTAGTTGGTTCTCGGATTTATGGAAAACAAAGTCAAAGAATTCTACCTGTCAATGTTCTCTCCAATAATAAACAACGTTATTGTGATGATCAATCAAATGTACAACGAAACTCTGTTGGAAGTCCGAACCGTGGAAGAGGTGCTCAACGGTCGTCAGGTTGGCATTATGGGTCTGTTGAAGCTGCTTACTTCACTATTCAAAGAATTTGGCATTATCATTCCTGAACTCAGTGCTGGGCTTTATAAATTTAAAGACACTTCTTTGGGCTTTCTCCAAATGCGAAACAATCAAGTGTTTGGCCCGGCCGAGGTGTACACTGGCCAAACATCGCTTGGACGGTTCAATTATTTCCGGACAATTGAGGACAGGTCAGAGTTGCCATTCTACCGATCCAGTTGCAACAAGATCAAAGGCACCGAAGGACTGTCCTTTGGCACTCATCCACCTGCCGGACCAAATGCCTCGATCTATTTGTTGAATCAACATTTGTGTCGACCATTGCGATTTAACTTTGTTTGCGAGTCCAAAGTGAAACAGATCAACACAAATCGCTACGTAATGGACCACACTCAATTCTCGATTCTGTCTGATCCTTCGAATTGGTGCTTTTGTCCTCAAGATGAGACCATTTCGAGATGTGAAGGCGTCCTCTTTATGCGTCAGTGTTTGAATGGTGCTTCGTTTGTGTTGAGCAATCCTCACTTTTATGCATCGACACGACTGTTGGCCAGGGTTCAAGGTTTAAAGCCTGATGCAGACAAACATTTGGGTTATTTCGAAGTGGAAAAGACTATTGGAACGACAGTTGATGCCGCTTTGAGGGTTCAGATCAATTTGGACATGAAACCATCGAGTGCAGTGAACGAATTCAGTAATTTCAGACCAGTCATCATGCCTTATCTCTGGTTTGAAGAGGTGAGTACTGTTTAATAATACTTAATCACTAAAATGAATGTTTCCTTTTAGGGTGGAACCATTGAAGGATATCTCAAATACATAACAATTGCCTCATCAATTGGAATCGAAATGGCGGACGAGAGTTTTGTGATGATGGGCGCAGTGGGCGCTATGATGATTGGCAAGACATTGCTCGTGATTGTTTGGAGGAAAGTTAGAGGAAATCGTAAAATTGAACCACAAAATGAAGAACATGAGATAGATAAAATTGAGGAAATTAAAAAATGAAATAACATTTGCTCACATTTTCATAATAAACAAATATGAGATAATCGTTTTAAAAATAAAAATCGTGTTTTATAAAACAATTTAGTATTTAATTTATATCGATTTTTTAGGTTCCTAACCTTCAAAACAATTCTTTTATACTAATTTAAAGTAATGAAACTAATTAAAAAAGTTAACTTTAGAACCATTATTTATAAATAATTTATTATCATTTCTTATTTCTGCGGAAACGAAAAGCAACCTTGAATTGAACTTTAATCTGAACTATCGATTAATTAGACTTGTCGCACTAATTCACGCATTCGTTACTTTGCAATTAGTAAACTTTAATTTAGCAAAATAAAAATAGAGTTTAAATTAACGATTCGCACTGCAAAAGAACGAATCAACCTGTCAAAAGTTTGTGTTGGCCAATCAAATATTTCATCATGATTAGCATTGAAAACAAAGCGTAAAACAATGCCACCAGGTTCATTTGTCATTTTTGTCCAAATTTGAAATGCATTCGACTGCACGCCAACATTGTCAAGTAATCGATTTGTTTGTCAAGGTTTCTCGGAGGGTTTCTCGAAAAAATGCAAGTCGGCAAAAACAACTGACGGAATAACAATATTTGCGTGACTCGAACGCATTCGAATTTGTGGGACGGGGAGAGAATGTTGAGAACGACAGTTGCAATGTACAGAGGTGGCAGGTGACTTACTTGTGCCATTAGTTCGTATTGAAGTGCAATTTAAGAAGATCATCTACATTCACACGAGTTCATGTTCATCGATTAACCATTAATCCACTTTATCACTATAATTAGTTAATATACTTTAAGAATGGCTTTAAATTACCGAACAGTTGCACTTCGTGTTATGCAACGATTTGTGGGCGAAAGCCGAAAGATGATGTCCATCAGATGGTCACTCGTTTTGGGTTTGGTCATTATGCTCTCAAGTGGATTTCTCTATGTGTTTTGGGATGGCATTCTCGATACGAGTAAGTTAATATTTATTTAATGATTTAATTTACTTATTTATTTAACTAATTTAAATATTAGTTTTGGACTGGCAAATGCAACTGAAGGAAGGCAAACTGTTGTTCAATGCCTGGCTCGAACTGCCCTTTCCTTTGCGAATCAAAGTGCACGTGTTTCAAATAAAAAATGGACGCGACTTTCAGGAAGGACGAGCTTGGCCACAGGTCTCTGAAGTTGGACCGTTCTATTTTCAGTAATTAATTTTTGATTTAATTAATTAACTAATTTATTATTTTTTTGACAGTGAATATCGTAAACGCGAAGTTCATTCCTGGTAGGAAGTATTTGAGGAAGTATTGAATGAATCAATAATTATTGTTTTACTTTATATTTTCAAAGGTCAATGGCGAGTGGCGTTGTGCGGTATTATGAACATTTGAAGTTTCAATTTGATGAAAGCAAAAGTGTTGCTCCTTTGAGTCGTCGAGTCACTGTGGTTAACACTCCATTGTTTGTATGTTTGAATATTTATTATCTTTTTTATATTAAATATTATTAATATTATATCAACCAATTTGTAACCAACAGCTCATTCTTGGATTTGTCGAGGCCAAAGTGAAAGATTTCTACTTGACCATGTTTGCCCCGGTTGTGAACAACATAATCGTGTTGATATTTCGAATGTTCAATGAAAATCTGGTTGAGGATCGAACGGTGGAGGATGTGCTCAATGGACGGGAGGTTGGCATATTGAGAATTCTGAACACGGTCACTTCGCCTTTGAAGGAACTCGGAATTGCAGTACCGTCACTCAATGTTGGACTGTACAAGTTGAGTGAAAGTTCATTTGGGTTCATTCAACTGCGGGACAATCAAGTGTTTGGTCCGTCTGAGGTCTACACTGGACAGACATCGATTGGCAAGTTCAATTACTTCAAGACTATTGATGACAAACGAGAGTTTAAGTTCTACCGATCGTACTGCAACCATATCAAGGGCACTGATGGCACCTTCTTCGGTACATATCCTCCGTCGGGTCCTAATTCGTCAATCTACTTGTTCAATCAGCACTTGTGTCGACCGTTGCGATTCAACTTTGAGAAAGAGTCCATTGTGCAACAGATTTACACTCATCGCTATCAGATGGATTATACTCAATTCTCCATTTTGTCCGATCCACGAAATTGGTGTTTCTGTCCCAAGGATGAAACCGTGTCACGGTGTGAAGGTGTTCTCTTTATGCGACAATGTCTCGATGGTGCCCCGCTCGTGTTGAGTCTTCCACATTTTTATAAATCATCACGATTGTTGGCCAAAGTGAAAGGTCTAAATCCTGACCCAGAGAAGCATTTGGGCTATTTGGAGATTGAACGAACATTGGGCACAACCACTGAGGCCTCGTTGAGGGTGCAATTGAACTTGGACATGAAGCCCTACTCGGCAGTTCCAAGGTTGAGCAACTTTAGACCTGTCATTATGCCATATGTTTGGATTGATGAGGTAAGTTTTGATATATCAACAAAATTGCCAATTAATAAATAAATTGAATACTTAAAGGGAGCCGTCATTGAGGGATATCTCAAATACTTGATAAGCGCATCGTCAATTGGAATGCAAATGGCCGAAGAAGGCTTCATCATTGTGGGCGCAATTGGGGCACTGTTGATTATGAAGGGCTTGGCAAACATTGCCTGGAGCCAATTTAGAGAAAGTACAAAGGTTAAACCAAAACAAAGTGATGATGATGAAGATTTCAAGAAAAATAACCGTGAACCTAATGTGATTGTGACTAGTGAGAATAACACTAATGGTAACGGTAATGACCGAATTGAAGCTCGTAGAACGAGTATAGTCAGTGTACATCCACAACAGCTTCAACAACTACAGCTAGTGCCAGTCCTAGCTCCAAACAGACGATACAGTCAAGCCACTCAAATAGTTCGCGTTCAACGGCCAAATATGAGACGGAGCAGTAATGCTAGTCAAATGTTGTATGTTCACACACAACAACCTCGAATGCCAGCTCAAAGCCGAAGGTACAGTAATGCTGGTCCAATCATGTACGCCCAACAAGACGTACCGACTGGTCAAAGGATACAATATCCGCGAATTGATTTGGCAGATGAATGAAATTATGATTTTACATTGACAGTTTGAACAACTTTAACCGTACCGCTCAATCACAACGAAACCTCAGTTTCATCACACTGAAATTCTTATCATTGTAATTTTAATCATTTCACCATAAAATTATTTTATTCAAAGTTGACATTTTGGTTGAGATAAATTAAATATAATAATAAATACATGTTAATGTTTACGATTCGAATTACTAAATAAGCTTGGATCGAAATGACTCGATCCACTAGATTGAAATTTATTTAGGAGGCAAATTTAAAATTTTTCTGACAATTTTGTGCCATTTGTCTGGTAATTCTTTCTTTAATGTTCCTTGATTGACCATTTCTAATGAAAATAATATTTAATTATTTTACTCACTCAAAA
The DNA here is from genome assembly GCA_023373905.1 of Rhizoglyphus robini. Classification (NCBI taxonomy): domain Eukaryota; kingdom Metazoa; phylum Arthropoda; class Arachnida; order Sarcoptiformes; family Acaridae; genus Rhizoglyphus; species Rhizoglyphus robini. The sequence continues at coordinate 203,745 of JAKIJQ010000005.1, read as the reverse complement.
CAATATTGCCAATTCTAACCTGTGAATATTTGAATTCTGTCCTGGTAAACATCCTTCAATCGTTTGTATTCTTTGTCTAAATTCAAGAATTTCTCTGGCACTGTATTTGGATTGAGAGGTTTGAGATTGCCGTTTTCTTCCACAATCGATTGGTCAGTCTCGCTGTCTTTGCCCATTTGAACAAATTCCTCCACCATTGTGATGTTGTTCTCATGTGGTGAAGAACCTTTCAGTTTGGTGTACGCAAAAAGGTGACACAAGGTGGTGAATCGGTGAATGGTCATGCCTGAAACAAAATTGATTTGAATGGCTATGGCTACAAACAAAAATACGAACCTATAAGTTGAAATGAGAGAATAATGGCAAAGCATGTCAGCAGAAATAATCCAGCAGGGTCAATTGTGCACTTTTTGTTAAGAATTTTGAATTCGATACTGAGAATATTTCTATGTAACTCGCACATGTACACAAACAAAACAAGCATCACATTGACCATGCCAAAGGAAAACACTGACTTGTTACGCAATGATTTTAACTTTTGTTTAGTTTGGCTGATTTTGGTTCGAACTTCTTTTCGCACTTTTTCATCAGTGATTTCGTTAATATTTTTGTCTTCATTCAAAGGTGAAAGATATTTGGCAATTAGATGATTCCAAAATTGTATCTCATTCTCTGTCAAGGGAACATTATGGTCGAATTTGCTAAGTTTGCCTTGATCGGTGAACCAGAAAGGAATTTCTTTTGATTCGATGTTTTCTATTGGTTCTGAAGAATTTTGTACTGTTTCTTGTGTTTGACTTGATTCTTCGTTTGTTGCTTCATTGTTCGGATTGGTTTGTTTTAGAATTGTATTCTTTAAATCCTCAAATTTAGAGTTCATTTCTCTCATCATTCTGTCAATATTGCTCGAAGAAGAATCTTCGTAACCTTTAGTGAAGCAACACAGCCCACAGGAAAGTCGATCTTTTAGATTGGTCGTCATGTCAACCAAGAAATTGTCTGAATTACTTTTCGCTGTGTCGGAATTTTGTTGATTCGAATTTGTTTCACCATTGTTTTTTGGTTGTTGGCCAGTTTCTGGTTCTGTTTCCTGTTTATCTCGAGTCCCCCACGACATTTCGTTCATATTTGTGGCAGAGTAAATGATCAAGAATAGATACATGCTTGGAATGAAAAGGACATATATGGGAAACAACAGAACACAGATAAATTCTTGTTAATGCAAAACTGCTGCAAATAGAAAACTGGCCAAAATTCCTATGAACAAAATTGCATCAGGCGAAAATATTCCAGCATCAGCGCTGAAAATGTTGATGACTGAATTATCGAAATTAAAATTAAAATATTAATAACAAAAAGATTTGTAAACAATTACCATTTCCAAGCAGCGCTACCAGCATTAATAGACCCGAAAGTGTCGAAAGAACAAATGCAAAATTCAATTTCAAATTGGCATTTTCAAATTTTAAGCAAACGAAAGTAAACACTGCCGTCGGCGCAAATACTGACCAAAACGAGGTGGCAAATTTAAACTGAAGTCCAGTGGTCATCCCCGAGACCATAATCAGGAAAACGATAGCTGGAGACAGAATTGTGCTGATGAGCAGTAATATTTGGTAGACAATGTACATCCAGGAAATATTCTGATTAATTGATACCGTTTCAAAACAGTTGGAAATCAACTCCCAGATGTTTGCCATGGTGGACGGAGTCCACCTACGTCGTTGATTGAAGAATTCCTTAAAGTCTTCCGGTGCATTAGTGTACGAATCTGATGCGGCACAGTACTCAATCCGCCAGCCTCGTTGAATCAATAGATTGCACAACCATCGATCCTCTCCTTGGTCAAACTGAACGTAGTGAGAAGCTTTCGACGACTTGGTAGTGTACTTGTTCATCACCGACTTGTCCTTGAGAGCGCTGGCTCGAAGCAATGAAAAACATCCTGGACTGCACAGAACAGAGCCGAACTTGTGTTCTGTTGACTTTTGAAACCAATGACCAATGGCATATTCGAATTTCTGATACAGCACCATCAGTCCACTCCCGACTGGATGGATTCGACCACAAGCTGCCCCCAAATTATTATTTTTGATCATCAAATCTAGCACCATCTCAACCGCTGATGGTCGAAAATCGATATCTCCGTCCAATGCCAAAATGTACGAATTCTTTGCAATAGTCTCAACTCGTTTTGGATTGTTCTTCAGATCGTCCCGATCCATCAATCTATATTTGAGGAAGTAATACATGTACATGCACTGATGCATTCAAAATGTTAGAATATCTGAATAAATAAATCTAAAACGTACCTGACTCCATCGTTTTCGTCTGCGAATTTTGGTTTCATCCTTGAGATGAACAACCAATTTGTTTCCACTAGGCAATTTCCAAATAAGTCTTCCTCCATAAGGAGTAATCACAACTACTGGTGTATCAAATTTCATGTTAATATTCCACGAATCATAAACTTGACTGGCTGCTTCGTTCAGTTTAAGCAGAAACTTTTCAACAAACAAATTAATTTCCCATCGTTTTTCATTGTTCAACGATTTAATCGGTCTCCATTCCATTGCATTGTCGAACAAAATGTGTACTTCCATTTGGTAATATCCATGCAGGCTGATGTCATAGTGTTCTCTCGCAGTACTTCTACAGAATTGATCAAAATCGAGCAACAGAACAGATTTCAATGTTTTCATCATTTCACTGCCCTTTTCGTGCCACATTGTGACACATACATAAATTCTGGCAATGTTGTCATTTTTGTCATTGCACGGCAATGGGTCTATATCGTCCATTTCAATTGCAAATTTTTGTCTAATAATATTTGCCGTGTCAGGGGTTTGCTTGAATTTCATTTGGAATATCGTTGTTTGTTTCTTTTGGTTTGTGTTTATCCTTTGTAATTTTGTTATACTCTAAGAACAAATACACTTCATAAAAAGTCAAATGTCAAATCATATTTACCTTCGGTGTATTCGTCTAATCTCATCGCTCGTTTATTCATCATTAACGACAAATCAATGAGCATTGGATTGCAAACTGGATTGACAAATAGTTTCTTTCCATACGCCATCACTTCTTTAATTGGCCTCCAAATGTGCGAAGTATTTTCAAATAGACACACTAAACTGATGAACCAAGCTATCGGGAGTATAATGAGTTGTATTGTCTCGTAGGGTGTGTTAATATTCCAGTAAATGTACGGCAACTTGATGAACCAAAACACAATACGATACACAAAGTGATCCACATTGCATGGGTCAATGAAACTGATTCCAAACAAAGTGGGCGCAGTGATCAGCGCAGCAAAACAAACCGGAAGTGAGAAACACATTTCTGGAATATGAACAAGAGTTACGCAATTCGATTCAACATTGAATCAAACTTACTGTGAATGCGAATTTTACAAGCATAACGAGCTAAAAAGAAGCTAACACTACTGCACAAGAAATGTGCAACCAAAATAAACCACGGCCAGTTAGAATCGATTTCCAAATTAAGCTTATGATGCACAAGTTCGGTCGAGTTCGTAGTTGAGTTTGAAACAATGCTAATGTGCAATAAAATGGTACCATTCTGAGTTGATTGGTTTTTGCCAAACAGTCCTTCTGTCTTGTTGACTAGTAACTCGCTCACAAGCAGGACTACGAAAGATGCACCCATTTTACTTAATGAAGCGGCAAGACTAATTGGATAACGGCAAACTGTTAGATCTTTTCGAGCATTGTCCAGCCAATTCAGAGGTCCAGATTGTGGGAGAGTGCAGTCTCTATGCGTCTTCATATAGTTTTCCCACCATTCAAGTGAAACTGTTAACCAAAAGAATGAAAAAAGTATAAATTACAATTCAATGAATATAAAGTTAATGTTTTCATATCTTACCATAAATCAAGCACAATGGAACAATCAAAATGTACCAATTGTTTGCCAATTGCCGTTGAACGACAAACGTACAGAGTGTGATGCTTCCAATTTGCAGAAACAAAATAACTACTGAAAACCATCTTTGAGTCACACTTTTGGGAACAAGACATTTCAAAATAATTGGCACCAAGCAAACATTGTTGAGAATTATTGCACTCTGAATTTCGTCCAATTTGGGCAAAACAACAAACATAAGGATTGACAAACCGATGCTTTGTATTGTCTCAAGTATTATTACCTAAACGATAAAAGGGGTCAAATTGAAAACATGTCTTTCAAATTCTTACGATGAACCACGTTGACAATGCAGAATTAATTAACTTTTTCGTAATGCAATTCCAAAAATACTTTATTACACCTACAATGTATTGGGAAATTGTAGCGAGAAACAGTACCCAAACCCATTTTATTCGTTGCAGGTTGTCTACTTCGTATTTGAGGTTTGTCCAATAATCCAATGGAGGATCGATTAGACCAGGTTTGATGTTTTGTGCACAAATTGGAATCAGTCGATTCGGTTGCGCCATAGAGGCCATCAGGAGGGTCAAACCTTTAGACCAGATCAATAGTAGAATCATCAAAAAATAAAGTGACTGGAATGTAGAAAGCAAATTTAAGTATCCAAAGAATGACACGAACATATCTTGGCGTGATTGTGTAATCGATTGAGGGTGGAATTGTCTCAAAACAATCCCAATCATCCAGCTCATTGTTTGTCGGTACATTTGGACCGTTCTCTGACTGGGAGGTTGATGGTTTTGAATTGACGTGGAATGTCTTGGATTTATTAAAAGTTGAAGCCATACTCTTGCAAAAAAGCCATACGACTTGTCTTACTCAATAAACCAAACCAAATCTGGCATTTAAGTAGCTAAATGCTTAATTTAAGAAGGAATGAACTAACCAAACTAATCGATAAACCAATACCAGGCAACAAAAAGGGCCTCTTTTTGTTAATATTTACAATGCATTCGAAAGTGCTTTATTACTTTATGGTACTTGGTATGTGAACTGACTACCCCTAAGACAAATATGTGATAAATTAATTTTGTCAGATTGATGTGTTTTGTAATCAATTCTATCGAGAGTCTAAAGCAACCGGAATTGTAACACTTTATGAGGATAGATTGATTGATAAGGCTTTCCATCGAATGCACGATCGTATGGTTGAGCAAATATAATTCTATTTTATGCTCACACCTTTTCATGCATGCAAGTGCCTCTAAACACTTGGATCTGATTTTACTCTCAAGGTTATGCAACAAATTTACAATCTATACAAAGTAGGTCATATTAATACTCATTTGGCACGTTGTCAATCCATATCAGTGGCCATCGCTTTCTCAGTTGGGAGAAAAACTTGCTTTACTAAAACTATAGTATTCCGTTCTTGACTTTCCTTCGCACTCGCTTCGTTTGACACTTTTCTGTGGTTCAGTGGTGAAAGCAAAACTTTGCCCCAATCCATCGTCATGACTCATCAACGTTTGGTCAGCGATAATCTGATTTGTACCTATTTAGTCAATAAATGTTGGATATAAAATACAGATTCTCTTGATTTAACAAAATATTATGCCTTACATGACAGACGAATTTAAATTTATCGCATAAATGATGAAATTTCGCAATGCTGGCAGCATAAATGCAAAGTACCTTCTTTATAGGCCCTATAATGTTGTATGTTCACACACAACAACCTCGAATGCCAGCTCAAAGCCGAAGGTATAGTAATGCTGGTCCAATCATGTACGCCCAACAAGACGTACCGACTGGTCAAAGGATACAATATCCGCGAATTGATTTGGCAGATGAATGAAATTATGGGTCTACACTTTTTGGACAACTTTGAACAAACACAGCTCAATCACAACAAAATTATGCATCATTTGAATAAAATAATTGATTTGACCTGGTGATACGTGATTTACGGATTACATCATTTTACATGGCAGACAAACGCTTTTCGTGTGAAATTCGCGGCGAATCGCAGCCTCTGATTAGCATGCTAATAGCATGACAGCAAGCAATGTAAGTTTGTCTAGTTACCGCCTTGATGTGAGTGTTTGTGGTAGGGGCACACGCAAATGTGCTGTTTGGTTTGGTGGTGTCTGTGTGAGTGCATGTTGTCCATGTGAGAGAGTGCAGTGCACTGTGAGAGTTCGCGTGCTTTCGTTTGTATGTTTATCTACCTGTTTTGGCTTGTATTCCACTCGTGTTTTGTACTGTTGTGATTTCGATTTTACTCTAATTCTGGAACTTATCACCTTCACCGCTCATTTACTAACATCATCATCGTCATCATCATGCAAAATGCGGATGCACTACTCGAAGTGTTACGTGAATTTGAGGCCGAATTCAAACAAGAGAAGCAAGAATTTAAGGACAAGTTACATGAGGACATGACCACCGAGATGAAGTCAATGTCTGCTAAGGACAAGGGCCCGTACATGCATCGACAAATGGATGTACAGCTGAATATGTGGTCCAGTAAGATGATGGTTAAATTCAAATTTGCATTGTATCGAATCCTGCTTTCTTTTGTCAACAACAACGAGGACGTAAATGGTTACGCTGTGGTGCCTGTCGAACCAGACGTAAACATCCTCTGTCGAACATTCACCCACCGTGTAACTGACAACAATCCATCGTAATGATCTGTACGTGCCTTAACGACAGCTTCCCACGATCTGGATTTAACCAGCGCATTCCGATCTCACCGGAACGCATCCAGTTCACTAACTCACTAACTATCAACACACACACATCCTATGTAATGGCCAGTTGCTCATTGCAACCTGCCAGTTGGATTTGATCAGTCGAGCGAACAACACCTCGACTTCATGTATCAATATCACTTGATGATTCAATAAACTCGTTCGTTCCAAAACACTACACTGGTGACCCGAACTACGAACACGCGGTTATCCATCCAAATGGAACCAGTAACACACTGGTGACCGACTACAAACACGCCAAAATCATCAAACCAACGCGCCAACTCATCATCGTTGCAACTAACAACGAATGTCCAGCAAATCATCGGACGACGAAAACAACGACGCAAACAACGACAACCAACTCGACCTATCCACAGAATTTGTCTCAGCCTGGGCCAGTACTCTACCAAAAGTACCGTCTCCACCCCCTCTTCACAGACCATTTGTCCCAATCGCTTCTCCAAGTAAGTCAACTCAACAAATTGTCATTCCATCCAAAATGGCAGAAGCCGCAGCACTTAAAGCCCTTCATGATGCTATGATTGCCGCAGTGGCAGTCAAGGGACCGCCGTGGTATCCTGAGGATCCAGCCATGTGGTTCAATCAGAAAACATTCACCATTCAAACGCAAAACGGACCAAGCAATGTCAACATCACCAGACTCAAACCAGCAAATGTTGACAAGAAAACAGTTACATTCAACATACCAAGACCTCGAGGTCGGCCTCGAAAGGCCTAAACCTCTGGCAGGGAGACGTGTGGTGCCTGTCGAACCAGACGTAAACATCCTCTGTCGAACATTCACCCACCGTGTAACTGACAACAATCCATCGTAATGATCTGTACGTGCCTTAACGACAGCTTCCCACGATCTGGATTTAACCAGCGCATTCCGATCTCACCGGAACGCATCCAGTTCACTAACTCACTAACTATCAACACACACACATCCTATGTAATGGCCAGTTGCTCATTGCAACCTGCCAGTTGGAGTTGATCAGTCGAGCGAACAACACCTCGACTTCATGTATCAATATCACTTGATGATTCAATAAACTCGTTCGTTCCAAAACACTACACTGGTGACCCGAACTCAAAACACTACAACGCAAATGATGCTTGCAATATACTAATGAACAATGTTGTGACCAATCCAGAGGACAATCTCACCATTCAATTAACGGGTGATGGTCACTTGCCCGATGAAGACAATTTTGATATGAATGTCCAACCGACAACTCAAGATATTAGTCAAGAATCATTTCAAGTGACGAGTGGCGATTTTCTTACCTTACAACCGTCAATATTATCTTGGCCAAAGGCCAAAGCACAAATTCGAACGAAGAAATTGAGGGCGGAAAAACTTTTTTTCCCCGATATTGAACAAAATGGCGAACTTTTCGTAGGGCCTTACTCCACTTTAAGTGCTAAAGGACAATCTAGTTCGTCTGTGAAGAAACCCAAATTAGACGCATCTCAACAAGGCATTGGACAACAACAGACCAGCCATACTCAATATTATGCTAAATAGTAAGTATATTTGTGTTGACCCTAAATGACTTTTCACATTTACTAACACGCATAACTACCACATTAGTTCTAATGATCTCGGCAAAATAAAACATCCTCCAAGTGAGAGGTCCATATTGAAGTTTAGCAACCGAACTGCAGTTTCACCCGATTTGTTAAGAGATGAGGAAATTGATTATATTGACTTGTCCGATGAATTGGCCGATTGTAAAGAGGAAAATCAAATATTGAATCTGGACTCAACTCAGACCGTTCCTGTATTGCCTCTAGTAAATAATAAACCGCCAACTTCAGCTCGACGTAGCAGTAAAACGAAAACCCCCGCAAAGAAACCCAAGAAAGAAGCCAAACAAGGGACTAATAAGGCTAAGAAATCTAATGAATGGGACATGAACCTCATGTGGCAGAGGTATTATGGTCTCTGTAGAGCTAAATGTATGGTCAAGGATTGTGACAAGACATACAACGGCACGTAAGTTTGATTATTCTTGAGTTATTCAGTAAACTAATAATAATATTGTTATTTTAGAAACATTACAGACAAGATCGAGTATCATATCAAGATAGATCACCAGAGCACAAGTGAGTGGTCCTGTGCAAAATGTCCTCTCTATTTCCTTAAATACGATGATTTGGCCATTCACTATCTTATGCAACATCTCGGCATCTATCAATGCTCATATGACAATTGTGGATTTACGAGCGATATTAGATCAAATGTCAATGATCATTCCAAAGTACATGACAGTGACGAGGAAGGTCATATGTCTGAAGATTCGGTCGAGTTTGTAGAGGAAGTCCAATCAAGCATTCAACAATCAACCGATGAGCTTCAAGTGAGAAACAATAAGGATCTCCGATTGCAATCCTCGATTTCTTCTCGTACAAAGGATAAAGCACAAATTGGAACGGAGAAATTGTCTCAAGACATTCGACACTCAAACGATCTCGTGCATCAAGATGAACTTTTCACTCATCATGTTAACCTAGCTGCTTATGGACAAGCAAGAGACAGTCCTGCCCAAGTACAACAACAACAACAAGTGATCAGCAGAAATGAAATGGCCATCAGTCTCGGTCTGAAATGTTACCAATTGGACTGTCAACAAACGTTCAATACTGAGAAAGCTCTCATGGATCACATGTGGATGAAGCATCGCATTCAGGAGTTTCCTTGTTTGGTCAAAGATTGTCGCCAATCGTTTGCTTCCTCGTGAGTATATTTACTATTTTTAAATGTCTCAACAAACTAACGCTGTTGTTCTTCTTGTTAGACTCATTCTTAAGGATCACATCGAGAAGGACCACAAGGACACCCGTGAGTGGCGCTGTGGCAAATGTCTTTCTCGTTTCATTCAATATGGATCATTATCCTTTCACTACGCCTCAATCCACAGCCGTAAATATCAATGTGCATTTGTCGATTGTTTATTTACCAGCGAAAGCATAGGCAATGTCAATAATCACTACATACGAGTGCACAAAATTGCTTCTAGACACGGCGGCCTTCAATTCAACAATTTCACAAGTCTGGCTCGACACGAACAAGTCCATCAAAACCAGAACGCCACGTATCAACCGCACCGTGTCTAGTATTGTCACAATTTGATTTCGCATATCAAATAATAATATACAAATTGTGAGTTTCTTAAACCTCATTTGTCATATTTCACTCAAGTCAAGTCAGTTTGATTACACATATGTCATGTTAATCATATATTTGTATGCTTTGTAAAACGTTTAGACAAAATTCTTTCTTTTTGTGTTAATTGAATAATCCTTGTTTCTGAGAAATGGATTACTATTTACTAGTCAACTGTATCACGTAAGCAATCTTATAAAGAGTGCCAACAAATGTATCACGCACATGCAAATGTGTACATACACTACCGTAAAGTGTTAAACACAAAGCAAACAAACAGTAAATCACCAAACAAAAAGTGATAATGTTCCGTTTTCTTACTAATCAGTAAAGAACACCGACATTTAGGGCAATGAGATGTTGCTACTAGACCCGTACTAAGTGTAGCACAAAAGCAATCGATTTTGCATAAGAACAACGTAGAAACAAAAACAAAAGCACCTTGTATTTAATTGGCCTAATTGACATGTTTATAAGTAATAATTGCAGTTTATCTATGAAATTGCTATAAATCAATTACACCCTTCTTTAAGGTCAAGCCATCAATTCCTGTTATCGGTCCGGGTTGAGGAATTGCTGATGATAATATAAATATGTCGTTCTATTTTGGCTAAAAGTTGCACTTTTCTATTTATTTGTTGCACTGTGTGTTGTGACGCTATGAATAATCAAAATAATCCATCAAATAGAAATTCATACTCAAATGTCGCTTTCGAATCGGAAGAAAACGAAGGAGATGATGAACATGGCGATTTGTGTCAAGTTGAACCGCTGAGAGATGAAGATGATCTTTCTAGCAGAAAAAGTAAGAAACCCAAATGGGACCCTTTCACCACGATACCACCCAATTGCGATGACGAGTCAATCACCTCAGAATGGATCAAAATTGTCATTCAAATACTGAAAATATTGACCTATGTGATAACTTTCGGCTTAATTTTGTGTCTCACTGTAACGTCAAAGACAATCACACTGCTGATGAGTTCAATGATTCAACCTAATCGAAGTGCTGAAGTTTGTCTGGATGGGAACGAAACGTATTTCATCAGATATGAATTGAACAGTGTGCATCAGATTTCGTGGATTTGGTGTTTGTACTTTGCCATTGTGGCGCCGTATGTTTTGGCATTTGTCAAAAGCTTATGGAAATGTCTGTTCAAAAACTGTAAAACTGCTTCTTTGGAAGCGATTGCGATTGTAAGTCATAACTACTATTGATTTAAATATTAAATTTTGTATAAACCTAGGTATTCTGCATGGAAACTCTACACTCAATTGGCTTATGCATTCTAATGTTCATAATCTTTCCAAGTCTTGATGTGATAAAATGTGCAATGCTCATGAATTCGGTTTGCATAATTCCTGCCTTGTTGAGACTGTTGGTTGATTATTCTCAAAATGAACATTCGAATGCAAAGAGCACTGCACTCTTCCAAATTGTTTCAAACAACAAGCAAATCATCTTTTGGGCAACATTTGCCATTCAGTTCGCTTCGATCATCGTTTGGACTGTCATTTGTGGACTGGAAAATGTCACAGGGTTTTATCTTGTGCCAATTTGTTTGATTTTGGGTATGTTTTTGTTGTGTTGAAGTTTGTTGCGTAATTTGATTTTTGTGTTAGTTTCTTTGGAGTGTTGGGAAAATTATATTGTGCCCGATAAGATGAAGCCTTGGATGTGCTGGTTTGAGAAAGCCACTAAAGACCTAATTGACTGTCGTCAAGTTGTGCTGTGCTTTGTAATGCCATGGAAAGTGGTGCTCATGTTTGGAGTAATGTTGTGCTGTGTAACTGTTCAACATGACACTGACTTTACTAGGTCAATGTTTAATAATTTCACTGATGCATTTCATACAAATGTGACAATGGTCTCGCCGAATAACACTGCGAGTGGTGAAACTGTTGAGTATACGTTCGAAAACACTTGGTGGCCTTTGTACTTACTGATTGCTCATGTTTTGATAAATTATTTTTGCTTTTTCATGGCCAAGTTTGCTAACAAAATTTGTATTCAAAGTAAGTTCCCATCTATTGGATATTTAAATCTTAACAATTTTGTTTTACACAGAAATAAGTTTTGCTATTCCAATTTGTCTAACTGTCCCGGTGGCCATTTTGGTACTGTGGATATTTAGTTTTCAAACTGCGTGCAAACTAAAATCGTCCATTTTGCCTAATGAAATTTATTGGTACTTTGCATCCAATTCCGAATATGCCTGGATCAACTATCTATCCCTGGTAATATGGCTGTTGAGTTGGCTTAGTCAACTTGCCAGTACAACTCAACTCTGGAACAACATCACCAAACGACTCAAGCCCACTGCATTACTCTTTGTGAATCCATTCTACACTTCAGTGCTAATCGATCAGTCACTGGCAATGAATCGACGACGTGTTCGAATTGATTTGGACAAAGAAACATTGAGCAAAGAGGCTGAACATGAAGAAGCCGAAAAGAGTTGGGCTGAAATATGTGCAAGTGAAGGCATTGAAGAGGATGGAATCGATCCAAAGTCAGACCCAGAAAGCGATGAGACTACTCGGATCTATGTTTGTGCCACAATGTGGCATGAAGACAGAAATGAAATGTTGCAAATGTTGAAGGCTGTCATGAGACTCGACTTCGATCAAGGCACAAGGCGCATTGCGAGACATTTGTCTGATGACAAATCTCAATACTACGAATTGGAAGGTATTACTGACACAAATACACTATAGCAAATATCTCTTAATCTCTTTTCGCAACAATGCAGTAAACATTTTCTTTGACGACGCCTTTGAGCAGGGCAAATCGCGCGATGACGATCAAGACCGAGTCGTAAATTGTTTTGTGGAGCAGTTGATTGATGTGATGAACGAAGCCGCCAGTCAGGTACTCGCCACCTGGAATGTGACCATTCAGTACCCGAAAGTGGTCTCCACACCGTATGGAGGAAAGTTTATTTGGAATATGCCAAGTGGTAATCGTTTGATTGCTCATGTCAAGGATAAAAACTTGATACGCCATCGAAAGCGATGGAGTCAGGTATGTGGCGACAAATTCCTCATGCCAGAATATATCAATCACATTAATCGCTACTAATCCCCACCAGTGTATGTACATGTACTATTTGCTTGGATACCGATTGGCTGGTCGGCAAGATCTCACCAAAGCTCGTAAACGCACCATTGCCAAGAATACTTTCGTTCTGGCACTAGATGGCGATATCAACTTTCAACCATCAGCTGTGCACATGGTGGTCGATTTGATGCGCAAAGATCCAAAACTCGGAGCCGCTTGTGGACGAATTCATCCAATTGGCAGCTTCAACCCAATTGTGCTGTACCAGAAGTTTGAATATGCCATTGGCCACTGGTTTCAGAAGTCGACGGAACATGTGTTCGGTTGTGTGCTCTGCAGTCCTGGTTGTTTCTCACTGTTTCGAGCGAGTGCCTTGATGGACAAATCGGTCATTCACAAATACACCACCAAACCATCTGAAGCGTTGCATTATGTTCAGTACGATCAGGGCGAGGATCGATGGCTTTGTACGTTGCTGCTTCAGCAGGGATGGAGGATTGAGTATTCGGCAGCATCTGATTCGTACACTCATTGTCCCGAAAGTAAGCAATTTATTTAAATATCAAAAACTGACAAAATAATATTTCTCAATAGGTTTCCGCGATTTCTTCATTCAACGTCGCCGATGGGCACCGTCCACTATGGCAAACATCATCGATCTAATCTGGAATTTCCGTCAAACAGTACAAAAGAACGAGAACATCTCCTTGCTGTACATCATCTACCAATTAGTCTTACAGCTTTGCACCATAGTCACTCCTGGAATCATATTTCTAATGGTGGTTGCAGGCATGACCACAGGAGCACATTTCCAATTTGAAACTTCATTCTACGCCAATTTGATTCCGATTTTGATGTTTGTGTTAGTTTGTTTGATGTGTGACGGTGACAATGTCAAGATTATGTTTGCCTTTGTGCTGTCCACAATTTATGCATTGTTGATGTTGGCGGTGCTCGTTGGAACAGGTGAGTTTTTGTTGTTATTTCTTTAGCTAAATTAACCAAGTTAATATTTATTTTGTCAGCAATCGACTTAATATCCAACGCTGTTCTATCTCCAAACGCAATTCTTTTCATCGGAATGATGGCAAGTTTCGCACTGGCAGCAATTCTTCATCCACAAGAAGCCCACTGTGTTCTGTGTCTGCCAATCTACATGTTGTTCATTCCGAGTATGTATCTCTTACTGTCGATCTATTCGGTCACAAACATGCACATTGTTACCTGGGGAACGCGTGAAGTAAAGTCAAATCTAAGCGAAAAAGAGCTGGAAGCACTAAAAGCGGAACAGGAAGCCAAAGTTAAAGCTAAGCCGAGTAATTTCATTTTGGACTCCATTTCAAAGTATTTCGGCAATAGCAAAAATGCACTTTTCAATTGTTCGTGCTGTTCCACTGAAGTGAAACAAGACCAACAGAACAATGAATTGATCATTGAGATGAATGACAATATCAACGATCTGAGGGCAGTGATCAATCAGATCAAAGGCCAATTGCCCGCAATGCGACGGCCAAGTGTCATTCAAGTGCCTTCTAACCTTGGCTCAATCAGTGAAAATGATTCGACCAATTTGCACGAACCATTGCAAAGGCAACACTCGATCAATTCATTTGACTCAATTGATTCGTTGGACGATCGTCCCAAATGGATTCGAAATAATAAAAAGTTGAAGACATTCGAGTATGACACACTGCCAGAGCGAGAGGAACAATTTTGGAAATACATGATCCAAGAGTATCTGTATCCATTGGTGGAAAATCCGGACGAGAAGCAAAAGATTCAAAATGATCTCGAAGAATTGCGTAACAAGACTGTGTTCACTTTTGGATTCGCGAATGTGATGGTGGTGCTGTTGGTCTATTTGTTGGAAAAGCACACAGATCCAAACAATTCAGACAAGAAAGTGTTCAACTTGCAGTTTTACATTGGAAGTTTGCACGTCAACATGGACCCAATTGGACTGAGCTTGGTGGTTTGCTTTGGTGTCATCTTGGCGCTTCAGATTTTAGGTTTGTTTTTGGCAATTCATAATTCAAATTCATAATATATTTTTTCCTGTTGACAGGAATGATTTGGCATCGATTTGGCACATTTGTCCATCTGATGGCGTACACCGAGTTGGACTTTTTCCGTAAGGAGAAAAACGAAACAATGGCCAACTTTGTGAAGACAACCTTCCGAATGAATAAGAACAAGAATCTTGACCGAAATTCCATTGCTACAGTTTTGTCCGATGAAAGTAGAGATAACATGTCAAATCGAACCTCACCTAGGACTTATCATCGATTGGACGATGTGTTCGATGTTAACATGAAGAATCTTGAGACTGGTAAGATGGATGTATTAAAGCAAAGATAAATACAATTTGAAATTAATTATAATTTACAGACGAAACGCAGCTCAGTCAATTGCCATCACAAATTCGCGGCATAGCAGGCCAAGCCATTCGGCGTCGATCTGTGTTTGTGGCATCGCCCTCAAATGAATCGCCTTCCACATCGTCGAGTACAAATCGTCGTCATGTTTTACTCCGGCCATCAAGCTATTATGGACAGAGAAAAGAGAAGAGTCCTCTTCAGGAAAGTCATTCACTCGGAACACCGTTGAAGCCACCTCGAAGAATGTCTAAACACACAAACCAATCCAACAATCGACAACGTTCATCTCAACAATTTTCTAGTCAACCACCAGTTCAGTCGGAGCAAATCAACAATTTGGTCAATGATGAAAGTGATGAAGAAACTGAAAGACCTAAACTTTAGGTCCTAAAGGAAATGGTCATTTTGTTTAGATGTGATTTCAAGCTAAATGCTAAAAGCGATGCAAAAATGTCAATAATAACAATTATAATAACAATAAAACGCAATTGACAAGTGTGCAAACAATTTTTATTTACGAGTACACCATGGTCTGATGGTCTTTGGCACGATTTGCACGATTAACCTTGAGAGACGTTGCCTTGGTTCGTTTGTTGATTTTGTTCAACTTGGTGGCACAGTGTTTCATCTTTCCGCGTATGTACACTGGTACTGGCACTTTGGTAGGGATTGCGAGCTTTTCGTTGGATTGTTTCGCAATTGTCAAACACTCAATTGAGCCACTTTCTTTCAGCATATTCCAATCAATTAATCGAGCAAATGTAGCTTTATTCGATGGTCATATTCGACTCGAGAAGAGTCACCTTTCTTGTCTGCGACAGCCTCCAAGTTGTGGGTTTAGACTTTCGACTAGCCTGCCACTGGCAGTTGCTTGTAGAAGTGGCCACCAACTGCCAACCTCATTATGTACAACATGAGCACAATGAGCCCTATAATCAGTCTTGTATTGGAAAAGAAAGCATTCGTGTGCATGTGTGTGTGCCTAAATGTTTCATCTCAATATTATTGCTTAAGAAGCTATAAATTGTGTCTGCAATACTGCAGTACTGCAGTGAACCGTGCATGGTTGTGGTCATTGTGCAAATCGTTATTTATTGGCTTTCTATTTGAACATTGCTTTTGGCGCACTTCGAATTTAATTGAAATATTAGTACTACGTTCTTATTCTGAAGGTGGTCCAGAACACGTTCAGTGCCATTGGGCACATGTTGACCACCGAATCTACAAATTTACCAAACCACTTTCAGTTGACAAACTCAAACTCTGCCAACAACCAAACAAGCCACTGGCTAAAGGAGTAAATGCGAACATTAAAACATTCGAATTGATTGGCCTAACATTAATGTTGCACTACATAATAAATGTTTGCATCTGTTTGGTTCAACAACAACAAGTTCTTTCCTTGAAAGTTTCAATGAATTCTATTGGTAAAACTGGTCAACTCTTATCACAACAGGCCCAGAGCTCGGTGCTCATGTCCTTGACTTCAGTGTCCAGTAAAGCGGGTGATCAGGTGGAATTAAAAGAAAAGTCATCATCCCTTCAGTCGGCGGCACAAGTTCCACCAAACCAACTGGATGCCCATCTCAAGTTTTACTACCACCAAGAGGCGAATCTTCGCTTACTGCAAACCTGTTACGGAAATGAAATCAGTACAGGCAGAACCGCCGAGCAGATTCGATAAAGTCCGAAAGCGAATTGATAGCTCGACTGGAAATTCTCATGCATGAAATTGATGCCTTTCTGGAGCAAGTAAAGAATGCACCTGCTAGCGTTTCGATTACTGCAGCCTTTCCAAGTGGTCAAATGGCCAGTATCATTCAAGCCCAACCAGCTCAGGCCATCGGTTCAAAAGTTAAGGTCTTGATAGCGATGGCAGCAGTGGCAATCCTCTTCATTGCTGCGTATGTAGTCAACATTATTTGATCGACCACCAATTATTATAATTTGAAAGTTTAAAACTAACAATTGTAAATTACTATTTATTTTGAAAATTGTTTATTAATTCTGTCCATTTGAGCAACTCACACAAACAAAATTACCAGCACTCATTTGTGCTGGACAAGAAAAAGATCGATTAATCGGGCAATCGTTGAGACTTGTAATCAATGAGCCAATGCACTAATTGGTCTATGGTGACGATCGCCACATGGCCGCCTGTCAATTACCGCTGCTGAGTGGCATAATGCAGTGCACCGAGTACTCTGGACTGACAATGTCTTGTCTGATCATCTTGTCAGAGTACTAAATTTTAAGTCAGTTGATTCATGTGATTACAATTCAGTCTACTGTATCCATTCGAATGTAGATGCCATTTGGGAAATGTTTTTTGATGTTTCATTTAATGAATTTATTTATTAATTATTTATGTTACAAAACTATCAATTAAATTATTATCTAGCATACTATATACAATAAAAAATATATCTACAATTTAATCAATAAATTTCTCAAAATACTTTCATCGCCATTCTCAGTATCTTCAGTCTTGTTTTGCTTGGTTTGAGTATCGTCTGAATTGTTTATATTTCTTGATTCAAACTTTCCACTAAAATGTTCACATTTCATTGATTCATTTTGCAGTTTTCTTTGAATTTGTTCATGATTAAACATTTTGTTAATATTCGAATTGTATTTCCATTTGTGCACTTTTGCTTTGTGCTTTTGAGACTTTTCCCGCAAAAGAAAGCGTGGGACACCAACTTCAGGATTGTTGAGTATCGAACCGAGCCACAATTCGATCAAGCCTTCAGTTTTGGTGTTTGTACTGAAATGAGTGAGTGTAATCATTTTGTTGCTGGAGAGAATGTTGTTGTAGTAGATGTTGCACAAATCAATTGCCCACTAATAAAGAAACTTTATTATGCAAGTACGAGTATATGTTCAATTATTGTAGTGATGATAACAGAACAGTCAAATTAATTCTTGCTGGTGGTCCACCCGATAAGTCACTCTTCGTGTGGGGTCATGCGAGATAAGCTAATTTACGTAACCCTCATATCACCTTTTTCCTGTGACTTTAAACTTTGAAAATAAACACCGCATTTGTCCTAAAAGTATCTCCAATGTTTTGTATTATTGACTACAAATGTAAAGTCTTATATACAATAAATTTATTTGAATTGCTCCACTTTCCTTAGGCGGCTCTTATTAGTGATTGTTTGCAAATGAACGCTGTTTACTCGTTTGCATAATCATAAGCGATTGATGAAAACATATTGTGCCAAGTCTTATGCATGCCCACATGACACGCACATGTGATCCTGACTGACAAAAGGTAAGGTACATTTCCATTGCGGCACTCAACTGTACTTACAATATATACCTCTTTTGGCATGAGACCTCATGGTGGGCTTTGAAGTGTCATACATGTAGTAACTGGTACTGATATTTATCATGACTACCACCGGAGAATGTATCTGCATATCGCATGCGGTCGCATTACGGTCGTTGTGACAAAATTTGTACAATTTAGAGCGTAAAGGTAAAATAAGCAAACTTTCAAACAATTCAATTTAATTCACAGATGCAATTCAAATCTTGTTGAGTATGGCACTTATTTGAATATTATCTGCATGCATGTTATTATATTTACTTTGACATTAATCTCACAAAAAAAATTCTTATTTGAATTATGCCATTTTCATATTATTAATAATTATTATTTTTGCAGCATTGAACAAATGTGTCACAAAAGTTATGGTCAACGATAAACAGTTTGTGTGTGCAATGCCACTTACTGTGACAATGTGGAACCATTTGTGAAAAGTGCTTCAGGTGTTGTGAGTCAGTTTGTGACGAGTCAAGATGGCGATCGAATGGCCAAGAATGTGTTGCACTTTGTGAAGGACCAACCAGCCCATGATGCACACACAATTTCGGTTTCGATTGATCACACCAAAAGACGTCAAACCATTGTTGGCTTTGGAGGTGCGTTCAAGGATGCAGCTGGAATCAATATTGCCAAAATGACCAAACCAATTCGCGAACGAATAATTCGAGATTACTTTGCCACCGATGGAATTGAGTACAATCTGAATCGAGTGCCTATTGCAAGTGCTGATTTCTCCATTCGACCCTACACTTATGACGATGATGACGAGTCACTGGACAAGTTTGCACTTCAATTTGAAGATAATTTGTTTAAGGTTTCTCTTTTTGTTGATTGAAGCAAAATTGTTTTGTTTAATAGTTTTGTTTGTCAATCAACAGATTCCATACATGAAACTGGCTCAACATGTGAGTCCACACAAGCAGAAACACTTTGGCAGCAACTGGGGCCCACCGGCGTGGATGAAGACAAACAACAAAATCAACAATGGTGGCCATTTGAGAGGCGAAGCGGGCGGGAAGTACTACAAACTGTATGCCAAGTATATGATCAAGTTTGTGCAGGAGTATGCCAAGGAGAGTGTTCCCATTTGGGGACTGACTGTGGAGAATGAACCTGCACAGAACAGTCCTACCTTTGCGTGGGGCAGTCTTTTCTTCAACAGCACCATGAAACAAGACTTTGTCAAACTCGACTTGGGACCAGAGTTGCATGCCGCTGGACTGACAGAGGACAAGTTGAAAGTGATCCTCTATGATGACAGTTTGATGATGATTAAAAATTTTGTTTCGACCATACTCAACTATAAGGATGCGGCTAAATATGTTTCTGCCAGTGCTTTCCATTGGTATGAAAACACAAAGTCAAACTATAGCGATCTCGACTACGAACATTATCCGGGTAAATTGCTTCTGTCTACAGAGAGCTGTCTTGGCTTAGGCAGAGGCGACTATGGCGTGGAATGGCAATTCTTCAAATACGCCTCTGACATTA
This sequence comes from Rhizoglyphus robini, assembly GCA_023373905.1. NCBI lineage: Eukaryota > Metazoa > Arthropoda > Arachnida > Sarcoptiformes > Acaridae > Rhizoglyphus > Rhizoglyphus robini. The sequence goes on along the minus strand of JAKIJQ010000005.1, from coordinate 183,662 downwards.
TTATGGCAGTGAAGCACCACGTGTCTGGTTACACTGATTGGAACTTGGTGGTGGACTTCAACGGTGGACCAAACTGGGCCAACTTTACCGCGAACGCTCCAATTGTGGTGAACCCAATGAGACACGAGTACTACAAACAACCATTCTTCTATGCAATGGGTCACTTTAGTAAATTTGTAGTGCCCGATTCGGTGTGCATTGGACACAGTGCCCAATCTACCTAAAGGCATCATGATGACCGCTTTTGAGAGACCAGACACTGGCACAGTGCTCACTGTGATGAACGAGAATTGGGGTGCTCCAGTCGAGGTTCAGGTGCACGATCCGAGACGAGGCTATTTCAATGTGAAGGTTAAACCTGAATCATTGGAGACATTTGTTTGGTACTGGTGAGTGAGTCTGATGATGAAGTTTACTACATTTATTGGTTTGTTTGTTGATTTGAGAAATAAATTTAAATAAATAATTAACTTCATTCATTACACAAATACTAGGCAAATCATTGAGCGCGCTAAAAAAACTTTCTGCAATTATGCGAAAATGGGAAAATATTGCTGCAAGACCATTACACAACTGTTGGTCGCCGCATGTTGTTATGAGCGCTGCCAGCAAACACGTCAACATAAACACATCCACTCCAATCTCTGTAAATGTCATCTCAAATTACTTAATCACTACAGACTTAATTTGCTCTACATCTGGGAAAATAACCAAACTATCGTCACTACCCTTTGAACAGTGATACTCTGCATTTGATTGGTTTCCAATTACTTTTTGCTAAAGTAAAGTTTGATTTACGATCATCGCACACATGCACAATAATATTATCGCAAACATGATTTGTAACTGCCGGCAAAGTGATTGTTCGTGACAGTGATCGTCATCATCAGCATCTTAAAGACACGTAACCCTTGTCTTTATATATCCGTTAACAATTGCCAAATTAGGAAGCCAATTCGGATATCTGAAAATGGTTGTTCCACCCAGCAGCGAGTATTACTTTGGAGATGATCCTTATTTTTGTCCTCAATTGGTAATTGATTCACAGGAGAAAAAGTCAAAGGTGAGTTATTGTTATGATTTTGTTATTTATTGACTTTTTATTATATTTCATTCAGGTTGAACAACTTTTGAGTGGATTTCGATTGAGCAAATCTCAAGTGCAACAACTCCGAGAACGGCTTAATCAGGAGCTTCAGTATGGTCTGCAAGCGAATCCACCCCGACCAAGTGCCTACCCAATGTACAACACTTTTGTGACCAATCTAGAGTTTCCCACCGGTACTGAAGTTGGCGATTTTCTCGGCATGGACATTGGTGGCACAAATCTACGGTTGATCTATTTAAAACTGACCAAAGTTGGTGATGAATACGAGAAGAACATTGATGTCGATTTCTATGATGTGCCAAATGAGATTCGTAAAAGTAATTCTGCCAAATTCTTTGGTTTTCTCGCTTGGGGAGTCAAAGATTTCTTTGAGAAACGAAATTTGAAATCACTTGGCAAGACAATTCCACTGGGACTTTCATTTTCGTTTGGTTACGAGCAGTATGCGATCAATCGAGGCAAAGTGGCTCAGTTTGGTATCAACACTAACATTCCTGATGCTTTGGGCAAATGTCCAGTGGAATTACTTCAAGCTTCAATCAACGCACTTAATGTTCCAGTTGAGGTGGTGGCTCTGGCCAACGATTGCACCGGAACACTGATTTATGCCAAATACCTGGACCAACAAACAACTGTTTCATTGATTAAAGGTTCGGGCACGAATGTTTGCTATATTGAGAAGGTAAACAATTGTGAAACTATTGTGGATGCGGAGAAGACATTTGGCAGTGCAGATGTGGACCGATTTGTGATCAACACCGAGTATTGTGTGTTTGGTGACAAGGGCGAATTGGACTTCATCAGGACCAAGTACGACTTTGCCAATGATGCTGCCTCCTTTATGCCTGGTGTTTATGTGTGAGTTCATTTTGTTTTGCAAATGATGACTTTTTTGCTAATTACTCGTAATTTACAGATACGAAAAAGTAATGGGTGGCGCTTTCCTTGGTGATCTGTTCCGAATTGTCCTTATCGATCTAATTCAAAATGGTCTTTTGCTTGATGGTGGCCAAGTGACCGAGCAATTAGGCCTGAAGGGTGCCATTCAAACTGCAGATTTGTCTGCAATGGAACTCGAAGCAGGTGCCAATTACAACAACGATTCAAGACGACTCGATGCTGTGGTGAATTTGTTCACTCGATTGGGCTATCTCGAGGAACTGGTTAATGAAGATGATTGTGCCATTGTGGTCTATACGGCACAGTTGATTACTACCAGAGCTGCATTGTTTACCTCATCAGGTTTGATAATATTTTTGTTTATGTCATTTATGATTAACCAAATTATTATTGTTTAGCTGTCTCAATATTTGTGGATCACCTCAAGGACGAGCCAGTGGTCAAGGTGGGCTGTGATGGATCTCTTTTCCGCAAACATCCAAAAATGTGCAAACTAATAAATTCGTATGTCGGTGCACTCTGTCCCGGACGAAAGGCTGAAGTATTTGACGCCGATCAAGGCAGTGGCATTGGCGTGGCCATGATTGCGGCCACTGTTGTCTGTAATGCCAATAAGTGATAAATCAAATCAAGTATAGCTTTATATTGCATTTATATCAATTTATACAAATAATTTCTTTTATTTTGTAAATAAAATTTATTTACAAAACGCGCAGCGCCATCTAGGAGTTTCCCTTGCAACTTCTAACTTCTATTGTTGACATGCCACCGTTTGCCTCTTGTAATGAGAATGTCGTTTCTATTTGGCCGCTCTCTTAGCGTTTTATTCTATTTTGCATGATTTGTTTTTATTTCTCTCGTGATTTATTCTGACCACACTTATCGACATACACATGAATATTTACTCAATGACGAATAATTTGCCAATTGATGGTTTTTACTGCTTGCTAAAGTGAAGATAGCGTTTAATTCTATATTTCACTGTTGATATTTATTTTTCGTAAGAAAATCTTTGGTTTCTTGTTGTTTCTTTTTTGTTTAATGTTTTTATTATTGCAGATTGCTTTAACCAATCGAGATGTCGTCTATTTGTATTGATTTATCTGATGACCAATGTTCAAGGGTCGGCAGGGCCAAGAAGAATAAGTCTACCTATCAAAGTGGCACAACAAACACAACCAAAACCGGTGGTGGTCAATTAGAGTGTATCACTCTCGATTCTGATTGCGATAACGACATTCAACCAAGTTCAATCAAGCAGAACAACACAAATCAGAGCACCACCACCTCAGTACAGCGACCAACATCAACCAATCAATCGGTGGTTGAACTATCTCTTTACTTTAAGTGTTCTATCTGTTCGTTCACAGTTAAAAGTATTTTGAAGATGAACAAACACATCAAACAAAGACATTCTGGTGAAAATGTGATGATCAAAAGATTGTTTCGCTGTGAAATATGCAAAAAAGGTTTTCCACGGTCTTCTGCGCTGCAATTCCATCAGGCAAATAACGAGAAATGTCAAGTATTTAAATGCGAATTTTGCTATCGTCCATTCACCGACTCGATGTTATTGACCAAACATCAAGATGAGCATCTCAAACGTGGTTTGCAAAAATTCAAAGAGGAAAGCAATTTGAATTATCACGCGCCTGCCAAGGTGTTTACCACAAATTCACCAACAAACGGAATTGAAATATCACCAATACTGCAACGATCCCTCAAGCCACCTCCACTATCTCCTGGCAGATTAAATAATCCAATGTTCCAACCGAGAAAAATTGAAATGCCTCCTCTCAAGCACAGAATTGTGCCACTAATCTCACTTACCAACCAAACTCATCAACCATCTGCAGCTGCATCGTTCAAGCCAAACATTTTAAGAGGCAACAAATTGGCTCAAAAAAATGCTAAAAGACATACCGAAACCACAATCACCAAAGCACGAGCGCCTAAAAGACCTCGTAAAAGCTTACCTAAACCGGTGGTGATTCCTGTGATTCAACCCATTCCCGAGCCTGAAGTGCAAGATATTCTAAAATCTTTTAGACCTATCGCACCAAGACCAAACCAAGCTCCAGGCAATGTACAGCAAGAAGCACAAGTTTATGTGTTGTGTACTCCAGGAAGTCTTCCTCAACAGCTACAGCAAAAACAGTCTCGATTCAAACGTGCGAGTCCATTTGAGCGGCCACTAGTCATCACCAAGCCAGTTTTCTCAATGCATGCCCAAACTACTCAAATCAAACCTGTGGAACCTTCGGCAAGTCGACCCAACCAGTCCATTCCATTTGTCCCGTTCAATCATCCACGAAAAGATCGTACGGCCCAAGAGCTTCGTGAGCAACTTCATCAGGCTCGACTTCGCGAACTATTCAACTCGTTACAACCACAAAATATTTTATTTCGACGTGCTAATTAAATAATTCATTTACACACTTTTATATTCTCAAGTTACTATATTCACATCGTTTTATATATTACTGTTTTTATTAATAATAATTTTATGCTTCAATGTTACAATAAAATTAAATGCGATTGTTTATGATTGAGCGAGTGCATTCCTTGAGGAAGTATACTTGGCATGAATGACTATTGCTATACTGCGATATCGAATATCCGTTTGATGTAAAATGCAGTGGCAGTGTATGAATCAGCACTCCCGATCAATTCATCCCAATTAATTGGTGGCTTAAACAGAAAATATCGCAGACCAACTTCCCATGAATCGATCTGTATTTTACAGATACGGCATTACATGTACGTATTTGTAATGATGAGAGAGGGGATTAAGTGCAACATGTGATGGGCTCACTGTGCTATACAATCAAACGAATCGATTTCAAGAACAAGGACAAAATAAACACATGTTGACAAGATTAGGTATTTAAATGCACTTTTAATCTAAACGGTTGTTAGAATTTAACTGTTAGATTGGCCTTAAAACTGTTGTGAATTGTAATTTTGTGTGTCAATTATGAAAACCATTAGCAACTTGAATGCTTGGGTTCTGTTGTTCGTCGTTTGTATGCAAATTTATTTTGTACAAAATAAAGTCCAATCAGGTTTGTTGAATTTGATTGTTTTTCTCTGATAATTTTTATGTTTCCCCAACAATATATTAACTATAGTTGATCCACCTATCACCATCAGTCAGGCATTTGAAATTGTTGAAAATGCTAAATTATACCGAAACTTGACTTTGTACTGGAAAGCGCCGATCAATTCGCAAAACTATTCATACCAAATTGAGAGTTATTCGCATTCGAATGGCAGATTTATTGAACGCTACAACACAAAAGCAAGAAACATCACTTTGCACAATTTGTTCAATATTGCAAATGACTTTAGGATTTATTCGATTAATTCTGATGGACATATTTCTGAACGATATTCAGTAATTCACGTGCCTGAAATGGAGAAAATACCTTACAGAGTAGTCAACATTGATAGCAAACTTGTTGACAACGATTCGATCGAAGTGGTCTGGGCGTTTTATCGCAACAAACAAATCAAAAATTATTCGGTATTTTGGTACGATAGTACAGAAAATGTTGACAGTGAAATATCGTGGGCATTCACAACCGACAATCGTTATACATTGAGAAATATTTCAATGAGCAAACTCAACAAATACCGAATTGGTGTGTCCGTCAATTGGCCTGATTACTCGTCGGGAATTAAGTGGAGTCGATTTTGTGATACTCGAATGCCCGTGGAAGGACTTTTAATGATCAATTCCAAAAGTATGTTTGACGGTCAGATCAATTTAATGTGTGAATGGGTTTGTACATTGCAAGCAGAGATTATTGATTATTTGCTCATTGAATACTGTCCAGTGGAGCAGTGTCCCAGTGAGTTGAAGCAGATCAAATATACACTCAAACTGGGCATTGGTGTCTCAATCGCCTCTGCATACATTTATCTGCACAATCTGACACCAAACACGACATACCGCATAATGGTTTCATCTCCGAATATGCTCACCAAATATGAACTATTGGCTAGTTCGATTGTGCTTCCCACTCCCATTCTGCCACGTCCGACTGACTTTGAGATCAACTACAATGCAAACCAGACTTTCACTGTTACTTGGCAAATGACTACGAATAAATTTACTGAATATTTTTGGATGATAATTTATGAAATTGGTAAAAATGCCTCAATGCACGCTATATTTGACCGAAAATTCCAAACCTGTGGTTTAACATTTGAGAGAACTGAATCGAAATGTTCACACAACCTGCAGGAAGTACTGCCACTGTTGAAGCACTACACCACATACTCGATTCATACCTCTGCGTGCAATAAAGACAATCGTTGCTCTCAAGAAAATGTGACCAACTTTACAACACCAGTTTCGAATCCAGGAAAAATAGACAATTTTACACTTGAAAAGATTGCCGATTCAATGTATCGAATAGACTTTAGTAAACCCATCCCGCCAAATGGACCAATTGACTGGTTCCATGTGCGACAAACTAATTCTGTAAACATTACAGAGATTTTCCATTATGCAGGTTACCAAAATAGCACCGAAGTGACTGTTAAATGCGTCAATACGGAAAACGTTGTATCAAACAATGTGAATTCATTCGAAATATCACTGGCTGCATCAAATTCATTAAATAACGAAACCGATCTGATTGGGCCGTTCAGTGAGCCATTGAGCATCAATCTGTGCGCTCCCGTGCACACCAAATCGAATGAATTCAAAAAGTACATACCAATTCTATCGCCCATACTGTCAGTAATCTTAATCGGCTTTATTGTAAGTTGCATCATTTGTCGACGACTCAAACAATTGAAGAACAAGAAAGACACATTCGTCATCAAGGTGCAGTGCAACAATGAAAACTGTCCAGAACCTTTTAATAGTACCGAAGCAGAGACCAGACAAGAAAGTCAAAACTTTGGCATCAAAGAAATGAGCATTAGTTATAGCTTGGACGACAAGGTCAAGTCATTGAAAATAGTTCCTGGTGGCGATTCTGAGCAAGTGGACAATGTGGCAATGATTTTGAGTAAGCCAAACGATGACAGATTCATGTTCAACTTACAAAGTGATCAGTTTAGCAAACAAGTGAACGACAAATGCACTCAGAATGACTCTTTTGGCACATACAAAACGGATAATTTTGATTTAGATGAAATTAGTGATGATGATTGCTGTTTGCGTGCCCAAAATGATTATTATTTTTCCAAAGACAAAGAAAGCTCTAAAGTTGAAACTCAAACAATTGCCAAAACAATTGGCGATAAATTCAAATATATTTGAACGTTTGCATATTTATTTAAATAATTATTATTTTACCTAGATATTAAAGTTGTAACCTTTTGTACAATAATAACACAATAAAAACATTAAACATGAACGACTGAAAGACATTGTCTCTGGTGATCAAATATTGTCGACCAACAGTGAGGCCCATTTGGTTGTTGGACAGAGAGTCAACCAAAAAGTCGAGTTTCATATGAAATTGTAAATTACTTTGAGTTTTGATAATTTGTACAATTTTGCCACAATTAGCTTTGCACTGTTGGTTTGCATTATAACTTGCCAAATACTTGAAGAGGACAAAGTTTTTCGATGGAAAGTATGACAAAATAATGTGCACACAAATGTCAAAGAAGTAACATGTTAGGTACATGCCCACAAAAAGATAACTGAATGTATTGATTTGTTCTTGTTTGCTGATGTAGATCAGAGCCAGGTTTGTGGCCAACCTTGATCCTGCATTCAAACAGAAGAGATATTCTTTCATTGTGGAATTGTACAGATTGAGATGACGATGCAGATGAAAGTATTCACGGTGGAACACACTAAACAGAGCTCGATTGTACAGTTTGGTCGAAGCTTTGACAAACACCAAACACTTGACCATTCGCATTCGAAATATTCTTAAAATCAACAAACAGCCAGTCCAGAGGCTAATCAAAATGAACAGAACATGATAGAAGTACACCTGAACTGAGATTGAAATCCAAACACCAAAGAGCAGTTGAAGCAAATCAATTTGACCATCGCAATAAAGCTCAAAAGCCAGTAAGCTTAGTTTCAATGAGAACACAGTCAGCCCAGTAGCATTGAGTTTATTACAAATGCCAGCAAGAAAAGTATTGTTGACAAAGAATTTAATCAAACTCTGTTTTGCGTCCTTCTTGAGCTGAGAATCGAGTTTATCTCGCAACTCAAAGAGAACATTCATTTTAGTGTCCGAGTAGTCGAGTAAAGATCGAAACGAAACATAGAAACAATACTCGATGAGGACAAATGCAAATAAATAAGCACAACAAAAGAGATCAATCTTCTTGATGTTCAGTGAATGTTCAAACAGTTTGGTCAATGTTACGTTCAAACGTGGAAACAGTTGAGGGAATAGACTCAGAATGAGTGCCAAAATGACAGACCAATGGAAGATGGTTCGAAGGAGACACAAACGAAGTGTCGACAAGCTGTACTGAATGGTGCGGGTGTAGAATTGATGTTTCGTGTAGAACATTCGATTCAGATAATATTTGCACTGATAAATGTGATGCTCGAGTACTTGGAATAATGTGTCAAATGGATAAGGCTGAAGTCGGTTGAGTTCCATTTTGCCGAATTTGAGTTGTCGAATGATTAGTTTCAACACAAAATTATAAATTTAGACTCTGCTAATTTATTGATTTCTTTAGGAAATAAACTTTAATTAATAGCAAAATAAACTTTGATGATTGTTTCAGCAGCAGCGAAAATTTCTATTATTTATTACTTGTAGAAAGAGCTCTTCTGATTAGGATCATGTGACAGAGAAGACCGATCGATTAATTATTAATGAGAACGCCGGGGAAAATTTATTTTATATTGTCAATTCCGGATTTCCTGAAAACATTTCTTTGTAGCTGAAAGTGCAAAATTGAGACAAACTTTGAACTCACAACGTTATTTACAAAATTTCAGAAGGTCGTTTTTAAGTTGAGGATTTTTCAAATATTCAAATGACAATTAATTTACTTACAGAGTCGATTGAGTTAGCTTTTCGTGATGCTGTCAAATTTTTGACTCGAAAATGAATGCGACTTTAATGCAGTCAATCATTTTAATTTAAAATGGCATTTTATTATTACTGCATTTTAAATTAACTGCAGACAATTAGTATAAATAAGAATAAAGTGCACTGAATTTCACCATTTCTCAAATGTCTAGATATTGATTAATTAAACTTTAATTATTAAGGTGTAGAAATATTTGAAAGTTTAAAAAACTTTTAAAACAGAAATACCCAAATATTTAAATATATATTTTAAATTGAGAATTTAAAAATATCCTGGAAATATATTTGAATAATTTAAAATTACAATTAAATTTACATTAAATCAAGAATGTATATTACTTACACTTTGAGGTCGTCACAAATTTGTTAGACAAATGCCTAACCTCGTTAGTCATCATCATTGAAATGTTTGAAGGCAACACTCAATTCTTTAATGAAAGTTCAATTTGGGCCCGCGAGGATTAAAGTGTGGAGGAGTAAAAGTCCTTTGTCGTTTCGCAATGACAAAGAGCAAATAAAAAGATAAACCAAAATGGGTTGACATGGTTGCACGGCTATTTAGCGCATCATTGGTAGAATGGACGTGCGAAAGGCTGTACATTAGTTCATTTTAGGAAGAACAAAAGAAATTATTTCAATTCTTATAAAATCTGATTCATGAGATGATGAATTTAAAAAATCGCGCTTTTTGTCATTATTTGACAAGTTTGACCTACTTAACATAAATCCGAATGACACTTTTAACCTTTCTCTCAATTAATTAATTAATGTTATCAACCAAAACAATTTGAGTCATCACAATAAAATCTTTCCCAATTGATAAGCTGAGTGATAAAGTGTGTTGAGATTAGAATGTTATATTTGCATTTTTGTTTATGTCAGAGAAGACTATAATGGGCCAATGACTAATCTTGTGAAATGTGTCTGTCTGTCACGGCAATTAGTGCAATGTTTATTTGGAGTGCACAAAGGCACACATGGCTTGGTGCATTGCAAGTTGCCACTGATAACAAACAACGATGATTGATGAATGTTACCTTCAGGTGTTGTGTTCAATATTGCACGTTGCAAAAATGTGTATTTAAACAAAGATCACTCATCAACATGTTTGTGCCATTTGTCTAAATGATTTTCATCCAAAACCATAAAACTTGAGAATGAATCCACTTGGTCGAATCTATTTGCTTCTATGGAAGAACATTCGAATCAAACTTCGTCACCCACTGGTGCTTCTCATGGAGATTGGTTTGCCATGTTTGTTCAGTGCCATTTTGACTTTGCTCCGAGTGATCATCACCTTCAATCATGTTGACAGTCCAACCATTTACCAATCCTTGCCTGTGGATAATTTCCATTTGCTGGACATGAAAACTGTGCTGTACACTCCGAACTCGACTGAAACCAATTCAATTATGAACATTTTTGAAAGCTCCTCAAGAGCGGGAGCACTGCAAGGTATTTTAGTATATAATTGATTAAATTATTTTTATCATTATTTGAATTATTAGTTTTAGGATTTAACACCGAGCGCGAATTGCTTCAACATTACAAGCAAGACATAACCAACATGATTTCTTGTGGTGTAATCTTCACGAATGTTATTTCTGACAAGATTGACGTCAAACTTCGATTTCCCTTTGCCCCTCACCAGTCAGGTGGATTCAATTTGTTGAACGTCGACTCGTTCACCTGGTTGACTGCTCGACTGTATCCATTGTTTCAGGAGGCTGGTCCACGATCGCCAGACTTGAATGAGGGTGGACCACCTGGCTACTACAACGAAGGCTTTCTCTATGTGCAACATCATCTGAGCAAGTCGATCGCATTGTACCAGAATCCAAATGTATCGGCTCAATTAGATCAAATTCAAGTGAACGTTCAACGTTTTCCCTACCCACCGTACATTGATGACAAATTTCTATTTTCACTTCAATTTTTGTTTCCACTAATTCTAATGCTGAGTTTCATTTATCCATCTGTCAACTTGACCAAAAGTATTGTGCTCGAGAAAGAGGAACGACTGAAGGAGATGATGAAAATGATGGGTCTCAGTGATTGGCTCCACTGGACATCATGGTTCACCAATTCATTTGGCCAGTCATTGTTGAGCATTGTCATTGTGACCATTCTGCTGTGTGTGCCACTGTCTCAAGGTCAAGCAATTCTCACCAAAAGCAATCCATTCATTGTGTTTCTCTTCTTTGTGCTCTACATTGTGTCGTCCATTTCGTTTTGTTTCTTCCTGAGCACTTTGTTCTCTCGAGCCAACATTGCGGGCGTGATTGCTGGTGCAGTGTACTTTGTGTCCATTTTGCCGTTCTTTCAAATATTTATGAGTTACAATCAGTTGAGTTTCACAGTAAAGATGGCCACTGGACTAATATTCAACACAAACATGGCACTCGGCTGCATGCTTATTTCAATGTGGGAAAGCCAACATGTCGGGGTTCAATGGTCAAATTTGCTTGAAGCTGCAAGTCCCGATGACGACTTTCCCATTTTCTATGTTTTTCTGATGTTCATCATCGATTCGATCGTTTATCTCATTCTGGCACTCTACATTCAAAATGTATTTCCCGGAAAGTATGGATATGCTAAAAAGTGGTACTACTTTGTGGATCCAGTTTATTGGAAGTGTGATTACTTTAAGCGAAATGGTGATGGACTTAAATCGGATTTTGAGTTAAAATCAAATGAAATCTCAACTGTCAAAATTGATAAACTGTCCAAAACTTATGACAAAGGAAAAACATTCGCAGTGAATCAACTGAGTTTGAATATTGAACATAACGAGATCACTGTTCTGTTGGGACATAATGGTGCAGGAAAGACGACACTAATGTCAATTCTCTGTGGACTCATGACTCCAACTTCGGGCGAAGTCCAAATTGGTGCCTGGGATTTGACTAAAGATTTGGATAAAATTCGGAAGCATCTTGGCATTTGTCCTCAGTTTGACATTTTGTTTGATCACTTGACTGTGCGTGAGCATTTGTGTTGAGAAATATGCTTAGAACTGTCTGAGACGTTCGATCGAATACTCTACTCCATAAATAGTCCTGGTCTAGTGCTTGAAGTGTTAACCAGCTTTCTTATTATTAAATCCTTCTTTCTTAACTTGTTCGTGTAAAGACATCACGTTATCAGCACGACATCTGCTTTAACCTTGTATCTCGCTCGCATCCTGATGGATCTCGCTCGCTCGTACTTTCCTGATGTGTCCACTGTGATTGCCATCACTTTGGTCACTCTACTCGTCCTGTACATCTTGGACCGCCGAACCCGTCAAGATGGTGGCTCTCTCGACTTGACCCGGACTCCCGAAACCGGCCACTCTCAAGTTCTAGCTGAGATATCGATCCCACTGCTCGACCAGTACAACTTCAAGCAATGGTACTTTGTCCTCTCAACGGCTCTTGAAAAAGAAGGTGTTCTAGATGCAATCCTTCGACCCTATCCAGAAGATCATCTTGTCAACAGACTGGCTATGTCTCGTATTCTCCGAGCAATTCCAGAGCGGTACCTGGCATGTCTTAATCAGACATTTGTGGCCCACCAAGCTATCCTGAGTCTACGTACCAAGTTTGGAACGCTTAGCTACACTCAGCTGTCTAACTTAGAGGCCGAAATTAAAGGCACGAAGCTCAAGAAGTTCGACACCAAGTCTGTCTCAGAGCACCTTAGTGAAGTTGGCAAAAAGATTCTACATCTTCAATCTGGAGGAGCCAGCCTGGACACTGGAAAGCATCTTGGCCTTCTCGCCGAAACTCTGCCAAACTCACCCGAATGGCAACAGTTCAAGGACGCCATCTCGTATGGATCACACTCGGTGGATGAGGCTATATGCAAGATTATGGACAAATGTCGCAAGATGGCCGAACCCTGTGACTCAGCCTTCATCACTCGCCGAGATTCGAACAGAGACAACAAGCGAGATCGAGACATTTCGAACAAGCTCTGTTTCTACTGCCACAAAAGTGGCCATTCTATTTCTAACTGTCAGGAACGAATTTGCAACGAAACTAAGCGTAATAAAATGTCCAACCAGTACGTGTCACAGGCATTCGCTTCATGGGTACTCGACTCTGCTGCCACTCAGAACTATGTTACCTCGGACAAGAATCTCGTCGAGATCCGTCAAGTCAATAATTCCTCAGTGGTTCTAGCTGACGGATCAATCTGCAAGATATTTCAAGCTGGAGACAAGTTCATTCACACCGGGTCGAACTTATTGAAACTCTCTAACGTTCATGTCGCTCCGTCGTTCGAGGAAAACTTGATCTCAGTAAGTCAGCTAACCTCAAAGGGCTTCAAAGTATTATTCGACAACAAGGAGGCCGTGGTGTTTAAGAACAATCAAGTGTATCTACGGGCAAGACTAATCAACAACCTGTACCGATATATTGAAACTAATGACAAAGTAAATTGTACGAAAGATACCGTCTTAATTGTCAAGAAACCAGAATGGCACAGCAAGCTAGGACATCCTGGTACTGAGAAAATGACAGCTTTGAAGAAAATCTACCCCGAACTCGAGTTAATTCAACCGGAAAACTGCGAAACGTGCCTGAGAACTAAGCTCCATCAACTTCCATACAAGCAAAGAGAAAGTTGTCCAAGCGAACCTCTCGAATTAATTCACACCGATCTCTGTGGATCTATGAGAACCCTAGGATATGATCACAGCAGATATTTCATCATCTTTGTGGACGAATTCTCCAAGTATATTGAGGTCTTCTTGTTGAAGGGAAAGAGCTCGTATGAAGTACTCGAAACTTTTAAGAGATTTCAGTCCAGAATGGAAAAAGAACTCGACAAGAAGATCAAGCACATTCGAAGTGACAATGGAGGCGAATTCGCTGGTTATTTTGGCGAGTACCTGACCGAGCAAGGAATCCAAATCCAACATTCAGTACCCTATTGCCATCAACAGAACGGTACCGCTGAACGAACCATCCAGAAGGTTTCTACTATCACAAGAGCCTTGATGTTTGACAGTTGCCTGCCTGCCCGATACTGGCCATTGGCACTCAAAACAGCAGTGTACATTGCAAATCGATGGCCTCATGCCTCATTGAATGACCAACTACCCTTCGATGTACTGTTTCCTCGTAAGGAGAATGGGATCAAGAAGATGCATATCTTTGGGTCAGCCGCCTACCGATGGATTCACCACGAAAAGAGAGTCAGAGACAAATTTGACCCAACCTCTGAAAGATTGGTCTTTGTTGGATATGCAGCTAATGCTGATGCGTACTTACTACTGAATCCAGAAACTGGGGAAATCGTTCCAGAACGAAATGTAAAAAATCATTGATGGGGTATTTCCGTTCTGTGAGAAGAAGATGCGTCCAGACGAGTGCTTGTGCAAAGAGATGGAAGATTGTCGATCAACGTGTGTATTTCCCGAATACCTGATTACTGGAAATAATCTGGTAACGCAACAATCTGGTGGTGCAAGTCTCTCTCTTGACTCCCCCGATGAAAGTAAAGAAATTGGTGGACCAATCCCAACTGACTACAAAGAAGTTCAACAAGAATGTTCATCTGAAAATTTAGATGATAACTGTGTTTGCTGCTCATCACCTAACAGTGAAGACGATCCTGTTGCTGAGTCAAATGTGTTACAACCTACAACGGAGCCATCCGCTGGTCAAGATGAACAAGTAGGGACCCTCCTGAATGAGACACCAGATCAACTAAACAAGAAAGATATCCCAGTAGCACAAGTCTCAACTGAACAACCACCATCAAGCAGTGTGTTACCTATTACTTCTCAAGACATCAACATCCCAGAATCAATACAACTTCTCCCGGATAGAGACAAAACAAAGGAGGAAGAATCAACAAAAGTTAAAGTAAATTCTAGCACTATTGAGCCAGATGGAGACTCTCCGCCGCCTGTGCCTGTAAATCTATCCGAAAATGGACCAGCTCCAGTGGAAGTACAAACAGAGAACAATATGACAAATATCGAGACGAATGAAGAAGCGATCCCAAGAGAGTCACCGCCAACCCTGCGCCGATCAAGTCGAGTGAACAAAGGTGTCCCACCAGTACGATATGGAGATGTGGCAAAGTTAGCGACTGATCTGAGACAACTGAAAGCTAAAGAGATAAAGGTCCCAACGACATTCGAAGAAGCAATGGGTGATCCTCATTACGCTCAGTACTGGCAAGACGCAACCAACGACGAAATTCAGTCACTAATGGAACATCAAGTCTTCGAAGTTGTCAATGAGGAGTGTGACAAGAAACCAATCACAACCAAATGGGTTTTCGACATTAAAAAGAAAGGCAAATGGTCTGATCGAACGATTCAAGGCAAGACTAGTAGCTAGAGGATTCTGTCAAAAGAAAGGGATTGACTATGAGGAAACATTTTCTCCAGTTGTCTCATTTGCATCGATTCGATTGCTACTAACCATCGCTGGACTACTCAAACTACAAGTTCATCAAGTAGATATCAAAACAGCCTTCCTCAATGGAGACATTGACAAGGAAATCTACGTAAAGCCGCCACCTGGTTATGCTGAACCTCGAAAGGTGTGGAAACTCAAGAAGTCCCTCTACGGATTGAAGCAAGCCCCAAAGTGCTGGTTTAAGAAGATGAACTCGATCTTCGCTCGAATGGAATTCTATCCAACAAAATCAGAACGATGCATTTACGTCAGAAGAAAAGACAACAAGACGAGCTATTTGTTAGTATATGTTGACGATATACTAATCTTCGCAGATAACATCGAGGATATTGAAGACATCAAGGGACAACTCAAAAGGCTTTTGGAAGTGCGCGATATGGGACAAATTGGACGCTTCCTTGGGGTGGAGTTTGAAAGAAGTAAAGACCAAACGTATATGACATTGTCTCAAGAAGCGTACATTGAAGACTTAGCTGAACGTTTTGGGGTTACTAATGCCACTCTGGAAAAGTCTCTACAGTCCCTAGAAAATCTCGAATTAGAAAACGATCCTGTAGACGAATCTATGCCTGTTCGGAGCATAATCGGTGGCCTGTTATACATTTCGAACATGACCAGACCAGATATTTCTGCTGCCGTCAGTCTTTTGTCCAGACATCTTCATCGTCCGACTCACCGTCTGTTCAAGTACTGCAAGAATGTACTCAATTACCTGCGAGGGACCAAGAACAAAAAGCTACATCTCGGAAACCTAGACAGTACAAATCTTCTGGCTTATGTTGACGCAAACTTTGCACCAAAGGGCGACAGGAAGTCCCAGTCTGGAGCTGTCTTTAGAGTCAGTGGAAGTTCGGTTCACTGGTTTAGCAAGAAACAAAAGACCGTCAGTACGTCTACTACCGAAGCCGAATACATCGCATTAGCGGCGGCAACTAACGAGGTTCTGTGGATTCAAAATCTGATGGAGGAGCTCTCGATTCGTGTACACTATCCCACAGTGATTCACGAGGACAATCAACCAACGGTGCAAGTGGCAACCAATCAAAAGAACAACTCTATGGCAAAGCACATCGACACCAAGTTACACGCCGTACAAGACTATATCCTAAAGGGATACATCGAAGTGGAATGGACGAGCACTCGAGATCAACTGGCCGATGGATTAACAAAGGTGGCTTCCTCTACTCGCGATGCAGACCAACTGCTTGGACAACATAACCAGACAGTACCTAAGCAGGTGGTGTGTTGAGAAATATGCTTAGAACTGTCTGAGACGTTCGATCGAATACTCTACTCCATAAATAGTCCTGGTCTAGTGCTTGAAGTGTTAACCAGCTTTCTTATTATTAAATCCTTCTTTCTTAACTTGTTCGTGTAAAGACATTCTATTGCAAGTTGAAAGACATTGAGGATGGATTGATTCAGTCGGAGATTGATAAAGTGATCAAAATGTTGGATTTGGAGAATAAGCGAGACAATTTGGCCCATACACTCTCGGGTGGAATGAAACGTAAACTTTCGGTATGTTTAATGTTTTCATTGAAATTTTTTTTGATTAATTTTGGTTTAATTAGGTTGGAATTGCTTTGGTTGGTGGCTCAAAGTTTGTTCTTCTCGATGAAGCAACATCAGGAATGGACGTTTCAGCTCGACGTTTCATTTGGGAACTGCTACTCAAGGAGAAACAAAATCGTTCAATCCTCCTGTCAACTCATTTCATGGAAGAAGCAGATGTGCTGGGTGATAAGATTGCCATTGTAGAACATGGAACACTCAAATGTTTTGGTTCGCCAATGCAATTGAAGAAACAATTTGGTTTGGGATATTTGCTTACACTTGCTGTACAGGAAGATGAAGTTAATTTAGAATCAATTGACCAATTAATTCGATCACACATTGACAAAGCTAAATTGCTGTCTTCAGTTGGCACTGAAATTACGTACAGTTTGGCTGAAAATGAAAGTCACAAATTTGAAAATCTGTTCAAAGCAATTGAAGACAATATGGCAGATTTGAGTGTGGTGCATTATGGCATTTCGGTGACAACCATTGAAGAGGTTTTTCTTCGAGTTGGTGACTTTGCCAAACAAGGCACCGAACAGTTCAACAATTTGTCGAATCATCCCGAGGATGACAAGCGATTAAGATCAGAATCGATCATTGAACGAATTCGCCCAAATTCATTGAAGATGACCTCAGGAGTTGGTCATTTCATTCAGATATACAAAAGCCTCTTTACCAAGAAATTATTATTTTTCATTCGAAATCCATTTTTAATGTTTGCCCAAATCGGTCTGCCATCAATTCTACTGTTTGTCGCCATTATGATCAACAATCAACTGTTGAAACAGACAATTTTGACTCCGGCACTAGAGGTTTCTTCAACCGCACCTTACAAACAAATTCAAATGACAAGTTTCTACGATTCAAGCACATTGGCACAAGAACTTTCGAATGCATACGAAAATGTCGCTTCACAAGGCTCGAATGTTCAATTCAACAAGGAGTTTATGCCAAATCAAACTGAGCAAAGTTCGCAGCAATATTTGATAAACTTCGGTCGAAAACACGAATCCCGTTACAATCTCTTTTATCTGTTATCTGCCATGTTCCATCAAGATGGCAATCGATTAAACATAACGGCACTTTTCAACAATCAAGTCTACCACACTGCAGCAACATCAATTTCTTTGATTGACAATACTTTATTGCGATATTTGCTTCGAAATCCTCGAATTGAATTGAATGTTTGGAATGAGCCATTTCCATCGAAAGCCTCAGACGAAGCCAATTCTCGTGAATTCTCTACCACAACCGAAATTCAACTCTCCATCAGTGTTCTCTTTTCTTCCTGTTTTCTATTGGCAAGTTTCATCATTTTATTAGTCAAAGAAAAATGCACAAACTTTCGTCACATTCAACAAATTGCTGGACTGCGATTGTTTCACTATTGGACAAGTAACTTTCTACTCGATATGACCTTCTACGTAATTTCTGTCTGTGGAATGATCATCGTGGTGGCGCCATTCAAAATCAATGGTTTCAACGATTTTCACCAGATGGGAATATTGATCATTGTCTATTTGCTCAACGGTTTCTCGGCACTGCCCTGCATTTATGTATTTTCGATTCTATTCAAAGACCCAGCCACTGCATATGTGCGAGTGTCTCTCTACCTTCTCATTGGCAGTGTCACAACATTTTTGGTTGTATTGATTCTTCAAATCCCTGACTTCAACTTGAACGCAGTGAGCAAATTGGTGGATCGAATCATATTCTTCTTGCCACTCCACGGACTGCCAATGTCTGTGTACACGATTGCGGAGAATTACAAGGCTCAACAGTTTTGTTTGTCCAATGTTACCATTGCAAATGCCACTTATAACATTCAGCAAATGTGTCACGATTCCAATTTTGCTAATGTCACAGGAAAATGGGTTGCGTGTTGTAAAGGTTTGAGTTTGAATTTTCGTTAATATTTTTGATTAATTTTAAATCTTCCTTAGATCGATGCAACAAATGGTGCTACGAATGGGAGGAAAATTATTTCTCACTATCTTGGCCAGGTGTCGGTCAGTACATGTTGGCTTTTTACGTACAAGGTATTCTGTACTGGATTTTACTGACTCTTCTTGAGTGGGACAAGGTCAATTTGCATTGGTTTAAACGGTTGTTCGTGTCCAAAAAATCATTTGAAATACAAAATGAAAATAAAGGAGACGATGATGTTCAAGCGGAAGAGCGGCGCATCAATTCTGGCATTGCACTGCAACTCGCTCAAACAGATTCGATGATTGTGCAGAACCTGGAGAAAAAGTATGGCAACTTTAGTGCTGTGAATGGAATTAGTTTTGGTGTACGAAAGGCTGAATGCTTTGGACTGCTCGGTGTTAACGGTGCTGGCAAAACGACAACATTCAAAATGATCACTGGCGCTATTAGTATGACCAGTGGCAATGTGTGGATCAATGGAAAAAGTGTCAACAGCCAAATGAGTTCCGTGTACAAAGACATTGGCTACTGTCCGCAGTTTGATGGACTGTTGGACCAATTGACAGGACGGGAGACTTTGAGAATTATTTCGATGATTCGAGGAATCGATTCGAGTGTTATTGATGGACAGATTGATGCATTGAGCCAACTGTTGTACTTTGCCAAGCATATCGACAAGAAGGTAAACAGTTACAGTGGTGGCACCAAGAGGAAGTTGAGTTTCGCAATTGTAAGTTTGTTCCATTGATTTTTCAATTGTAAATTAATATTTTAATTCAGTCGATAATGGGCAATCCATTGGTCGTCTTTCTGGATGAACCAACAACTGGCGTGGATCCTGTTTCGCGTCGATGTCTTTGGAACGCGATTCAAATTGTGCGAGCGGCAGGTTCCTCGATCGTGCTCACCTCCCACTCAATGGAAGAATGTGAAGCCCTGTGCAATCGACTGCTAATTATGGTGAACGCTAAAATTCGATGCCTCGGTTCGCCATTGCATCTCAAACAAAAGTACGGTGCTGGCTATATCGTACAAATCAAATTGAAACAAAATACAAATTCGACCCAAATGAGCGAAACACTCAAATCCAAGTGGGCACAATGTCGACTCGAGTCCGAGTACAATGGACTGCTCACTTACAAGATTGAGACCAGTGATGTCAAGTTGAGCACTTTGTTTGGTGTAATTGAACGAATCAAAGGAGAGACTGATCAGATTGAGGACTACTCCATTTGTCAAACATCGATCGAACGCATATTTCTTCAATTTGCTGGTAAACAAATGTAATTGCCGAAATTTGAATGAATAAAAACAATCAAAAATGTTTAATTGTAATAATTTATTGAAAAGTAAATGTCACAATGGTCTAGTTCTATCGAGTTTGTAAGTTTTGTAAAAGTAATCTAAAAACTCTTCGCTCAATCCGAGCTCTTTGGCTAACCGTTCCACGGGAATCAGATCACTTGGAAAAGCATATTTCTCTCGCATTCCGCCGAGTGACACAGGAATTACTTGTGCGTCCATGTGAGTGGCCAATTCGCCACTACTAACAAATCTGGTCATTTGTCTCAGTTTGCTACTCAACAGTCGAATCACAATCTTGACTAGCGCATTCAACAGCCAGGGCTGATCAACAATGTACATCACTCTCATTGACAGTGGATACTTTTCGATTATGGCTATTTTGAATTTGGTGAAATCCATGTTAACATTGGAGAATCCAGCTGAAGTGGCATCGGTCACCAGAACAAAGCCCGTTTCACCTGCCAGTCTGTCCACACGTTCGAGATTATGAACAAAGAATTGTTGAACCAACAAGGTGATTTCGTTGAAGAACACTTGATTCTTCAGTGCCTCCCACTGAATCAACCGTCCTTTGTTGTCCTTTCCGTTGATTTCGACCAAATTCAGCTCCCAAAGTTCTTTGGGAAAGTATTGATCTGTTCGATCGTGCACACCATAAGACTTTTTCCACTGAAGTGTCTTGCAGAGAGCATCGAATGCCTTGTCTTCGTCGCCATCAGGTTGGTCCAGGACAAATCGTTTCACTTGCCATTCCTCAGTGCGGACTCGTTCAATATCGATCGGGTGGTAAGCATTGCCATTGGCGGACAATTCCAACTCGAAACGTTTCACAATTCGAGACACAGTTTCAGAAATTGGTGTTCCGGCAGATGAGCAGCACATGACCAACCATGCCAAAACCGAAACTGCACAAACAAATCTTGAAGTTGGGCGCAACATTGTCGTTTTCGTTGAAATGTTCAAACACAAATCGAGTGTTGATTGTTTGTGATGTTTGAGAGAAGAGACAGCTCCTATTTTATGTCAATCGATGTGAACTGAAAATTCTAGAGAAACATTAGTCTTATCCTGCCTTGTACTTGATCGACGATTAATCACCATGATAAAAACGCACTCAATGTTTGTATTGCAAATGTGAGATAGTGAGACACGAATAGCACTCGATTGCTTTGTTCGACTTATTTGTTGAATTCAATGTTTAAACATTTGCACGCCTCTACACTTGTTTGTTATCATAGTAATTTTTCGAAATATTCCCAAAAATGTTTTTTAAATTTAATCTCAATCAACCGAATCATGACATCAACATAATGGTCTAACGGTTCAATGTTTTTCCCCAAAATTGTCCTTGTACAATTCCTAAGAACAATAATAATGTGCTTTTAGATTTATCGATTTTTATGTTGATTTTCCGTAAGAAATCATATGTCCTTGGTAATATTGACTTAAGGGCTTGTTTACTTGACACTTGAATTCAATTAATATTTAAAATTCAACTTAAAAATTTAAATAATAAATAAATTTAATTAATACACACATTTTCAAATTTTAATTTACAAAAATAATAAAGCAATTATTTTATATTCCTGTGAAAAGGGAGTAATAATAATTCATTCTTAATTACATTTGAATCTGTTTTATTATTATTTAAAATTTAATGGCCAATAGATCTAACTCACAATTCTACGTATCAAATTTTGACAGAAACAATGTTTCCTCAGAAAGACAACATTTCTTTAACTATTGCACAAATATTTCCTTAAATCGTTTTAATCAAATTTTCAACAATGTTTAAACTTGTCTCCGCTTTAATTGATTTAAATGTTAAATTATTGAGTCAGTTATATGTTCGAGTAAAGTCACACTTTCGAGTAATGTTCTATGACCTGGATTGTGTGCGCGACCGTTCAATGTATTCTATTGATCCATTTGGTTCAGAAAATAAGTCAAATTCTTTCAAAACAAAGTACAAATACAACATTCACTATTTAATTCCAGTGGTGAACATGTGTTTGATTGGAATTGACAGTCTTTGTGTTTTGTTCAATGTGTCAACTAATTCAAAACACGATTCAGTTCAATTATTATTTTCACGAATGATAATTCCCAAACAATACTGGAAGTATGCAGATGTGATTGTTTACATTGGATACTTCATGGCCCTGCTAAATCTGATCTATTTGATGTTTGATCCACTGTTCACTACAAAGTGTTTAATGTTTCTCGTTGAAACAAACCCTCTGCAAATAATCGCCAATAGAAAAAGTATGAATTTAGTGTATTGTATCATGATATAATTGTATAAATATATTTGTAATTAATTTTTGAATTAGATTTGCACCAACAACTGGTAAACAAAATATATCGTTTCCGTCGTAGAGGAATGAAATTCTTCTGAAATTCTGGCTGAAAATTCTTTCATTGATGATCATTGATCAATGGAATTTAGGAAATTTGATGGAAACATGTTCCGTATTTGTATGATAAAAATATGTGTATGTATGATATGATAAAGTATGTATGATAAAAATAGCTTTTGTTATACGCGACAACAAATCATTAAAAAGTCCTCATTTGTTTTTTCAATTTAGACAAAAATAAAGTAAATTATTGATATTTCACAACTATAATTTGAATTGAGCATAACGACATATCTGAAAGGAAAATTCACAAATGTCATTCCAAAATGGAATCCAAACAAAAATAAGCGTGTTTTGCTGGCTTTGCGCATATTTATTTGTTGACTTTTCTTAGCCAAACTTTTTGCGTTCACCTCGAATCTTCTGGTAAATTCGGATTGAATTATTTGTGTGAATCATGTTAAATATTTTGCTAATTTGCAATTACACAGACTAACAACATGGACTCGCGTGCTATCAAGTCGGTTCGTTCGCTTTGCGGTGTCAACTTGACTCAAGTTGTGTCTCAACCAGGAATATCCTGTCCCAAATTACAAGATTTCAGCACATTGCCCACCGAAATGTTGCGTGCAATTTTGGTCAGAGTGCAAATACTCGAAATGATTCCGCTCAGATTGGTGTCCAACAGGTGGAAGGTGGTGATCGAGTCTATTTGTTCGGATAAGAAGTGCGTGGTGATCATGCTTCATTCGAACACTTACTATCTTCCGGAATTATTCAAACGATTCAATCTCAAAGAATTGAGTAAGGATTCTGTTGTTTTTAAATTGAAATGTTATCAACGCGGTTTCAATCTCCATCCAATTGAAATTCACTTATCTGGCCATTTTTGCACTCTTCTTGCAAAACTATTTCCCCGCCTCGAACAATTCTACATCAGCGATAAATTTTCACATTCTTCCCCTGAATTCAACTCAATGCTCCAACAGTGGTCATCAAGTTTGACTTCGCTTTCGGTTAATTTACACTTTCACGGTGATGTCAACAATCTTTGTACACAAATCAACCAACTGACCAATCTCAAACAACTCAATTTGAACACACGCTCAGTTTCAGCCAATCAATTGGCACCAACTTTGGCTCGACTCGAACATCTTTCTGGCTGGGGTCTTGAATCTCTTGACAAAATGGCGCCATATTTGGGAGCAAGCATCTCTAGTTTGATGTCCATAGGATCCCGCAGTGTGAACCTTGAAGAGCTGACCAACTGGCATCAACTTAATGTTCAATCTGTTTCGAATCTTGTGCGCTTTGGCTTCTATACAGGTAATCCTGAAATATTTCCATTCATTTGCAAACACTTTTCATCGTTGCAAATGTTGTGCATTAATAAATTTAGCGGTATAGAGGTAAATTTTGTGTTTCTATTTATATTAGGAAACTAATGTTGTTTATTCCTAGCTCACCACCGGCATTATTGAACATTTGACTCGTTTGACCCATTTGAGTGAGTTACAAATCAATTCTCTCACTATCGACTTGGCCTCTCTTGATGTCACAAATCTGAAGCCACTCAGCAACATTCAAATCTTAACTTTGGGAGATTTATTTTATCACGATGGTGAATATGATGAAGATGGTACAATTCTTTTCGATTGCGACTTACCAGAAAATGTTTTCCGCCTTTGTCGACTTTTGTCCATCATTTTTCCAAACTTGGAAACATTTATCATTAAAGATGTTGATGATCTACAGTTGGGAAATGTACTCGAATCGCATTTGAACCTATTCGCCAATTTGCGTTCGCACAATTTCAACTTGAACAATTTGGTTGATCCAAACTTGGTGGACAAAGATGACCATTAGTACAAGAACATGATCACCTTCAGGTAGTCCTTTTAACTTAAATAAGTCACCTTTCAAAAAAGACGTTATACTTTGAACTGCCAAAGTACAGTCTTACCAGTTTTATCGCTACTGCTTCAAGCTGCTTTCTATCATTCACAATACAAAATATAACGTCCACTTTGAGAGGTTACTTATTTAAGTTAAAAGGACTACCTTCAGGATATATCACCAGTTAGTGGTTGATTAATTACACAAATAAAATCTCCATTACTGATCTTTGTATAACGAATAAATCTTTTTTATATCTTTTTTATCTTTGATCCTTTTTTGGTGGGATCATTAGCACTAGCACCAACTTGCATCATCTTGTGAACTATTGGGATTTCTCTTGAATTTCTTTTTACACTTTGAACCATCGTCGATCCGTTCGACACAGTCGCGACGGAGGCTCACAATTGTCAGTGTATCTATCTATCTAGAGTGTATCACATTCATTCAAATCAGCTATTTGAAAGCACGTACAGTGTTAGTCAAAATTGGTAAAATATATTTATACATCAACATTAAATTGTCAACAGTCAATATTATTATTGCTCAAGTTGTTTGACATATCGAGCCAACTCCACCCAGTAGATTGTCACAGATTGCAAGAAGTCGTTCTTCACTCGCTGGTCACGACGACCCAACAGATGATGGATCCATTGTTGAAAGTTAAACAGAAAGTAGAGTCCGAGCCGATCGTGCATGCGTTCGCCTCGTTCCTCGGGTGTCAAATCGAGCCATTTGGCGAGATGTTCAACGGCAATCTCCAGCAAATCAATGTCCAGGCCGGTTTGCTTTGAGGGCAATTTCTCTTGGTCTAAGTGAGATTAATTTTGGATTATTACCTATAATGAAAAGAAAGTCATATAAACCACTCACCAGCTTTGGCGTACTTTAGAAGACAATGCTTCACCAACTGATCAAACTTGACCAAATCGAGTAGGCCCAAACTGGTCAACCATTGCTCGAATGTCTCGACAGTCTGTGGGCAGTATCAAAAAGCAAACAAATCGATTGTGATGACAAGAAACAGCTGTCGAAACGTGTCAAAGAGAACGAGAAAGTCTGGAAAAGTTCTGGAAAGTCATTATAAATGAATTTGAGAGTAATGTTCATCTATTTCCACATTTGACTAAATATCGATTCAAATAATTCGTACAATAAATATGACTTTGTTTTTATACTATAATTGTTCATTTAATGTTTTTTGAATAAATTATTTATAAATATTAAGATTAAGATATTGTAGACGGAAATTCGCCCTAACAATTTGTATTAGATTGAAGTAACGACGTTTCTGAAAACGCAATTATTAGTGCCAAATTGGCAATGCCACTACTTGTAAACAAATCTAAACATGAAAGCATGTTTATGCTTATTACTTGTAACTTACCAGCGTTGACCTCAAGTGTTTTGCTCTCGCTCCAAAACATTTTCCTCATTTCTCGACAATCATCTGCTAAAATGAGTTTTAACAAACTACCAAACGAACTTTTGTTGAACATATTCAAAAGATTATGTCTTCAGAAGCGCATTCAGCTGCGTCTAGTGTCGGCACGATGTTCCGGATTAATTCAAGGCCTGTGCCTCAAAGTGACCACACTCAAAGTATTCGGATCAAAACGAGATTTTGATTATCGCAACCGTCCAGTGAAACCAGCGGTCCATGAAGAGGATAACGATTATACTTTATGGACATCAAACAAGGATGAAGATTTGGTGGTCAATGCTGATCATTTTGATGACAAAACTTGCGATCTTCTGGTTCGTATTTTTCCCAATGTGGACAATCTGATTGTGGAATTTAGTACATTTGAGTTGTGGAAATATGTTCCGTATTTGTTGAAGAAATTTAGTGGCGTGGTCAGTTTGGCACTTTATGGTTGGTATGATGATGCGGACTTTTATGTTCAATCGGATGATGAGGAGGAGAAAGATGAAGCTGAAATTGCTGAAAAAGACGATGCTAAGAAAGGTGAAAGCAAACATTGTGAAAACAAAGTTGAAACAATGGAAATTGATGAGAATGTTGAAGAGGGAGATGATAAAAAGAACGTGAGCATTCCCAATCAAATTCTATGTTCAATCAATTCACTGTCTTCACTAAAACATCTGATCGTTTATGTCTCCAATTTTTTCAATTGGCCAGCTAAAGTTGACCGTGAATTTGATGACATGGACAAAGTGATGTCTCACTTGGAAAGCCTTTCCCTCAGTGGAATGAATCAATTCTCGACCAACTATCCCATATCGGATGATGTTCCACTGCAAGGAACTATGCTCGATTCGCTTGGACCCAAATGTATTAGTTTGAGTTTCGATAACATTCCATACGCCGATTCGGAATTCTTTGGTTCATTCACTTGCAATCCTCATCTTGCCAAGAATCTCAAATATCTACAACTGGAGAGCATCGACCAGGATCACGTTGATACCGTATTTGAGCTGTTCTCGGACTTGGAAGCTTTGGAGTCACTTTGGCTGAGTTTTTCCGATCGGGTTAGTAATTTATGATTTATTTCTAATAATCACAACCTCTAATATATCATTGTTATTACAGCACATTTTTCAAGATTCAAATTTGCGTGAACTGCTACCATTGAAAAACCTAACTGAACTTCGATTTGAGTCCCAAACTAAAGTGGACAATGTTTTGGACTTTTTCGAAAAGCCCGACAATAATGAGGCACTTGTGTCTGTGAAGCGATTCTACTGGCTCGATTTCAGTTTCGACGACAACGACTACGATCAGGAATTTGATGGCGAAGAGTTTTGTGGCACACTTTCTGCTTGGTTTCCCAACTTGGAAGAGCTCTACATTTACCCAATTGATCAGTATGATGGGCCCAATTATGTGAAGGTCATTATTAAGCAATTTGAGAGTAATGTTCATGCCTTTCCACATTTGACTAAGTATCGTTTTAAGTATTTTTAATTTGACATGATTTACTTTTACGCTATTGTTGTATTTTTATAATAAATAAAATGATACTTTGTATTATCAATTTCATTTGAATATCTAATTTACTCACAATAATTGTCAGATAATGTGAATGTGGATGAATTTGAAAGTAATGTTCATCCATTTTCACATTTATTTAATTATCGATTCGATGAAAAAAATAACACATTGATTTTTAAATATACAAATACAAATTTTTAAATACATCACTGCAATCAAAATTTATTATCAATTATCAAATGCGAATCAATTTGAAAATTCTTAACATAACGACATCTATGGATGAGCTATTCAGTAGTAACACAAATTGTGCTACACAAATCAAAACAAAAGAAAGTGTATTTTGCTGTCTCGCGTTGACCACAAAAGTGTTTTGCTCTCCTTCCAAAACATTTTCATCATTTCTCGCCTATCATCTGCCAAAATGAGTTTTAACCAACTGCCCAACGAGCTTTTGGTGAACATCTTCAAGAGATTGTGTCTTCAGAAGCGCATTCAGCTGCGTCTAGTGACGCCACGATGTTCTAGATTGATTCAAGACCTTAGCCTTAAAGTGACCACACTCAAAGTATTCGGATCGAAACGGGATTTTGATGATCGCAACCTTCCAGTGAAACCATCAGTCCATAAAGAGGACAATGACTGCACTTTGTGGACATCAAACAAGGATGAAGACTTGGTGATAAATGCTGATTATTTTGATGAGAAAACTTGCGATCTTCTGGCTCTTCTTTTCCCCAATGTGGACAATTTGATTGTGGAATTTAGTAAATTTGATTTGTGGAAACATGTTCCGTATTTGTTGAAGAAATTTAGTGGCGTCATCAGTTTGGCACTTTATGGTTGGTATGATGATGCGGACTTTTATGTTTTTCCGGATGAGGAGGATGAAGAAGAAGAGGAAAATGACGAAAAGAATATTTTTAAGAAAGTTTATAACAATAATAGTGAAGACAAAGTTGAAACAATGGAAATTGACGACAATGTTGACGATGATGAAGATGAAGAGAATTTGAACGTTGTCAACCAAATTCTGTGTGCCATCAATTCACTGTCTTCTCTGAAGCATCTCATTCTGTACGTGTCTAATCTTTTCCATTTCCCTGCTAATGTTGAACGTGAATTTGATGACATGAGAGAGGTGATGTCTCAATTGGAAAGCTTTTCTCTCAGTGGAATGAATCAATTCTCGATCAAATATCCTAGGTCTGTGACTGTCCCACTGAATGGAAGTATGCTCGATTCGCTTGGACCCAAATGTGTTGATTTGAGTTTCGATAACATTCCATACTCTAATGACGAATTCTTCTATTCATTCGTTGAAAATCCTCATTTGGCCAAGAATCTCAAGTATCTACATTTGGAGAGCATCGGCGAGGATGACGTGGACACCGTATTTGAGCTGTTCTCCGACTTGGAAGCGCTGGAATCTCTTTGGTTGAGTTTTTGCTCTATGGTTTGTTATTTTATTTTTTTGTCTAATAATTAAAAACGCTAATATAATTGTTATATTATAGCACATCTTTTGTGACTCAAATTTGAGAGAAATGCATAGATTGAAAAATCTGGCCGAACTTCGATTTGAATCCGAAAGTGGAGTGGTGGAAAATCTTCTTGGTCTTTTCGAAATGCCCAACGATGACGATCCGCTCGAGTCGGTGAAACGATTTTACTGGTTCAGTTTCACTTTCGATCCCAACGAAGATTATGATGCGGAATTTGATTGTGAAGTGTTTTGTGCCACACTTTCTGCTTGGTTTCCAAACTTGGAGGAGCTCTACATTTACTCGTATCAATACGCCAAAGAATTCGAGAGTAATGTTCACGCATTTCCTCATTTGACTAAATATCGATTCGAATGATGTATTTTTAAATATCGCATTGATTTTTTTTGCTTTGATATGTTACCATAATTCATTTATGAATTATTTTGTGAATTAATTTTTCGGAATAAATTGATAAATGTTTAAATTATATTTTTAGATTCTTGTTCGGTACCTTTCGACGAGTCGATATCTAAAAGCCCACAAATTGTCCAAAACAATATTATTGTTACGATAACCTGATAAACCGACATCTGTGGACGGAATAGTAAACACCAACACTGACAGAGTGCTTTGTTTTGTTACAAACCTTTGTCTTGCTTGACTCTCGCTATTTTGGTGCCGAAATATTTTGCAATATTCGTTCGATTCGTAAATCACGATGAGTTTTAATCAACTTCCAAACGAACTTTTGGATAACATCTTCAAACGAATCGGCATTCGAAAACGTATTCAACTGCGTCTCGTATCGCCTCGATGGTGTCAATTTATTGAAGATGCCTGCCACAAGATGACCACACTCAGACTGAATGTCTCACATTTGAAATTGATGTTCAATGAAGACAATCTAATGTTCCGATTATTTCCGTATGTGGCCGATCTTATTGTGTTCAGTCGATTGAAGTGCTGGCGTAATGTTCCGAATTTGTTGAAACAGTTCAATTATGTTACCCGCTTAGAACTTGAAGGAGATTATTATGAAGAGGCTTTCTATGATGATTTAACTGAAGATGAAGTTTCTGATGAGGAGGAAGATGAGAATGATGTACAGAAAGACGACAATTCTAATTCGGATGATAAAAGTGACGATGAAGTAATTGTTCCGAATCAAATTTTAGAAGCAATCAATTCGATGTCTTCACTGGAGCATCTCGCTCTGAATGTGGTCAATCTTTTCAATGTACCACCACTTGTGGATCGTCAATTTGTCGACATGGATCAGGTCTTGCCGCAATTGAAAAGTCTCGAACTAAATGCTATGGATGATTGTTCACTTGGGAATAGTGAAAATTACTTGAAGCCCACAGTAGTGCCTTTCTATTGGCGCGCTATCGAATTGCTTGGACCAAACTGTCATTCACTGGTACTGGACTACATTCCTTATGGTGAAACGATGTTCATTGATTCATTTGTTACCAATCCTCACTTTGCTGATAATCTTGTGTTTCTGGAATTAAGAAGCATCGAACACGATGACCATTGTTTCATTTTTGATATGATTTCACATTTGAAATCGATTGAAACACTTTGGTTGAATTTTACTAACCGGGTATGTTTTGTGATTTTTGTTATTTTAGATTGATATTTTTATATTTAATTCCTAGTTTTCTTTGGATGATTGGCATTTTACAGCGTTGGAAAATATGAAGAACTTAACCGAACTTCGATATGAATCTCAAGAGAATGGTGGAAATGTAATTTATTTTCCCGAAATTTTAGAAATGCCAAGTAAGAATCGTTCACTCAAATCTGTCAAGCACTTGTCCTGGTTTAATTTTGCATTTGAAAGTGAGAAACACGCTGATTTCAGTGGTGAATTGTTTTGCAAGACAATTTCCGCCTGGTTTCCGAACCTCGAAGAGCTCTACATCTATGCACATCACGACTACTTGGCCGAACTTGAGAACAATGTCCACTGGTTTCCGCGTTTGACTAAATATCGATTCGAATGATGTAATAATGTGACATGTAATTATGTGTAATTATTAATGTCGCATTAATTACGAAACTACAATTGTTTGTATAACAATTCATTTATTTTGTGAAACTTTACGAATAATAATAATCGGAGTAAATGTTTGCTATATTTTTTAATTGAATACCGCGCGAGTCTAGTCGATGCCTAAATTGTCGAAAATGATTTTCAAAGTCATAACCAAAACGACATTTGTGGACGGAACAATAAACACAAACAGGCGTTCGTGAACTTCGTGTATAGTTTAGTGACAAACCTTTGTCTCGCAAGTTATTTTGGTGCCGAAATATTTCTCAATACTAGCCACTACGGCCAGCCCAGACTGATTCACAAATCACGATGAGTTTTAATCAACTTCCAAATGAACTTTTGGATGACATCTTCAAACGAATCCTCATTCGAAAACGTATTCAAATGCGTCTAGTATCGCCTCGCTGGTGTCAATTGATTGAAGATACCTGTCACAAGATGACCACACTCAAATGGAATGTCACTCGTTTGAAATTGGAGTTCAAAGAAAACAACCTAATGTCTCGATTATTTCCTTGTGTGACCGATCTTACTGTGATCAGTCAATTGAAGTACTGGGACAATGTTCCACATTTGTTGAAACAATTCAGCCATGTTACCAGCTTAGAACTTAAAGGAGATTATTATGAAGAGTCTTTCTACGATGATATACCGGAAGATGAAGAAGATGAAGTTTCTGATGAGGATGAGGATGAAGATGAGAATGATGCACAGAAAGACGTCAATTCTAATTCGGGAGACCAAAGTGATGATGAAGTGATTGTGCCGAATCAAATTTTAGAAGCAATCAATTCAATGTCTTCACTGGAGCATCTCACTTTGAATGTGGTCAATCTTTTCAATGTACCACCACTTTTTGATCGTAAATTTATCGACATGGATCAGGTCTTGCCACAATTGCAAAGTCTCGAACTAAATGCTAAGGATGATACTTTACCTTATGATGAAGACAATGAAGTGAATGAATTCAAGCCTCTAAAAGTGCCTTTTTATGTGCGCGCTATTGAATTGCTTAGACCAAACTGTCATTATTTGGCACTGAACTACATTCCTTATGGCAATTCGGAATTCTTTGAGTCATTTATTAATAATCCTCACTTTCCTGATCATCTCGATTTTCTGGAGCTTAGAAGCATCGAACAAGAAGATGATTCGGACATTTTTAATATGATTTCTCATTTGAAATCGCTTGAAGAGCTTCGGTTGGAATTTACTGGTCGGGTAAGAAATAATTAATTTTTGTTTTAAGATTGATATTGTTATATCTTGATTTTTAGGTTTTTCTTCATAGTTCGAAGTTTAATTCATTGAAAAATCTGATAAACTTAACCGAACTGCGATTTGAATCTCAGAATTTTGGTGGAAATGTTGTTTATAGTCCCGATTTTATAAGAATGCCAAGAAAGAATCGTTCACTCAAATCTGTCAAGATCTTGACCTGGTTTGATTTTGATTTTGAAACTTTTGATGACGACGACTTCAGTGGCGAATTGTTCTGCAAGAGAATTTCCGCATGGTTTCCCAACCTTGAAGAGCTGTACATCTACACAGATCAAGAATACTTGGCCGAACTTGAGAACAATGTCCACTGGTTTCCGCGATTGACTGAACACGAATTCGCAGTGTTGTACTGACTTGAAGAACATTCATTTAGACATTTATTATTATTGTAAACTGTAATATATCCTCCTTATAAGTTATAACGAATCATAATTTTGTATTATTTTTAACGTATAAATTTAAAACATTTTTAGCCACTAATTGATTCCTCAGTGACATACTTTAGTTTCGTCTGTTATAAATGCTCTAGACAGTTAGTCATCAGTCGATAGTTATGGCAACATATGTTACATGATACAATAACAGCTACATGTTTAATAAATTGTTCGTAGTTAATCATCGCAGAGTAATTTGCAATCATGTGTAAATCAGTGATCACAGTTGCTCTCGAGCCATGGCATCCGTTCATGATTAACCTGAATTATAAAAATATTGTAATAATTCCAAATTGAATTCGATTTGCATTTACCTCTCATCATGGCTTTTGACAAATTACCAAACGAACTTTTGATTGAAATATTCAGGAAAATCTGTCTTCAAAAGCGAATTCAACTGCGTTCAGTATCGTCTCGATGGTGTCACCTAATTGAGGACATGTGTCACAGTGCGGGTACAGTGAAATTATTTGGTACGCGATACGACAGAGGCTATCGAATTTCTATTGACAATGACATTTCTCATAATCCTGCATATGCTCACAGTCAAATGTGGAAAGTACACGAAGATGAAGATTTGGTGATCGGCGATGGTTATTGCCTCAATAGACAAACATGCGACTTACTAGCTCGACTGTTTGCAAATGTGCACAAACTTGTTGTGTATTTCAACAGTTTCGAATTATGGCAATGTGCACCGTATTTGTTGAATAAATTTAACTTTATCAACTGTTTGTCACTTTGTGGATTTTACTCTGAAGGAGAGAATATTACTGTTGATGAACATATTCCCGATCAAATTTTGTCTACAATCGACTCAATGCACTCACTGAAAGAGCTTGATTTGCTTGTCGATTACTTATTTTATTATGAACCTGAAAATGAACAACGAGAATTTGTGACAATGAAACATGCACTGCCACGACTTAGTCGCTTCAATCTCAAATGCTTCGATGATTTAGAAATCGAATGCAGCAGTGAGCTATTTTGCGGTATGATTGAATTGCTTGGACCAGACTGTGTGCAGTTGCGATTGAGTAACATTTTTCCCGAATATTTTGGGACATTTAAATCGTTTCTAGAAAATCCACATTTGCCCAACAGTGTCAAGTATCTTCAATTGGACGAAATTTATGACTATTCAGAGGATTATAATTTAATTACGAGTATGATTTCAATTTTGGCTTCATTGGAACATCTCTCGATCAACTTTTGGCGTAAAGTAAGTGTATTCGATTATCCAATTGACGGCACTAAATGTTTACTCTATTTGTGCCAAAACAGTTTAGCATCACAAACGAAAAGCTGCATTCTCTGCGCAATTTAGCCAATTTAAGTGAACTTTCGTTGTATTCACGTAAACAATTAGGATTTCGATACGGCATCATATACATTCCTACTAAATTCTACGTTCCATGTAAACATTTCACAAGTCCATTCGGGTCTGTTAAAATATTGTCTTTGTTCAATTTGACTTTTTCTTGCTACGATGAGGATGACGATGAGAATGTTAACGAGCATGCCAACGATGAGAATGAAGTTGATAATATCGAATTTGACTGCGAGCAATTTTGCAAGACAATTTCCGTCTGGTTTCCTAGCCTCGAAGAGCTGAACATTTATATTCATCCCTCAGAAACGAACATTCAAATAGATGAACTAGAGAAGAATATCTTCTGGTTTGCACATTTGACTAAACATCGATTCGGTCGCATGCCATATTGCCGTTATGCATTCGGCCCAATATAACATGAACGAGTATTTGAGTTTGTTACATTAATTCTATTTGTGGCTTATATTCTCAATAATAATTCTAAATAATTCTTGTTGTTGCACTTATTTTTAGTGCTTGTGCACTTTGATGATTATCAAATTAAATTATACACAATTTGAAAGTCAAGCTTCATGATAAACTTCATAGCAGGTTTTCTTAGAAATCCCTCAAAATTGTTAACTCTTCAATCATTGAATACAACGTATATACCAAATCTAATCATAATTGCAAATTAGTAAATGAGTGTCATGTCTTGTGAAGCAAGTGTACAAAGTGAAAAGACAAGTATGTTTATTAAATGTACAATCCGCCATCGGTCTGTACTTGGGCGAGACTATTTATTAGTGTGGATTGATGACTGAACATGACAGTTCTAGGCAACCAAGAGCGTGAACATTTTGTATTATGTTTAATTATTAATTAAAGTGTCACCAATTATTCAAGTATCCAAGTATTCTTACCAACAGGAACTGCCAAATAAATGAAATTAATTAATTGACAATAAATAAATCGTTATCATCGTCATATACAGCCATTAAAAATATGAACGCACAAATAAATGTGCACGTAAGTCAATAGCATATTGATAAACTTGTTTGTGACAACACAGAAACTCTCAACAAAATAATCTAACTTTCTCGACAACCAAACTTGGCCTATGGTGAACTAGTTTAGCACATACCGTTTACGTAGTTAATCACAGCTACATGTGCAAGTGCAAGTTATGCTCAAAACTGATCGTACGATTGTGAGTGTCTGTTAACAGTTTGGTGGCCACAATATCGCTCGATATATGTTGAGGATGTCCTTTCACAAGTGTCACTAACCACTAACTATTTTGATGGAGCAAAGTGGAGTGACAAGTTGCGTTCGAAAAGCAAATCAAAATGAAGTCCAATTTAAACGATCAAAATGTTAATGGAACAAAAACGAAATCTAAACTTGAAAGTGACATTACGAAACGACATGAGTTTTTGTTGAGTGAAGGCCGCAAATGTGCCGGAATTGCTGCTGGTTCTGATCCATCGAAGCCACCACTTTGGTATGATCCAGCGGCCTTTGGACGTGCACAAGAGTTGTACTCGACTTTTGCGCCAATGTGAGTTTTGTTTGGTATTTTCATTATTTTCATTAAATCAATTCTTAAATTTATTTCATAGACTTTCAATTACACAAGCCTATGGCCTCTACTTTGGATTATATCACTACGAGGCAATGTTGCCACTGCTCACCACTGGCAACTCGAGCAAAACATCCAAACTCTTCTGTCGTTATTTGTCCACTTTTCTGCATCTTCGAGTTTGGTTCGAGAATGATCCATTCGATCCAAACAGTAAAGCATTCCGTTCGTTGAGAATTGTCCGTGGACTGCACCGACAGGTTGGCACCAAATTGAATCAAGAAATGAATCGCAAGAATGGACAAGACAATATGTGGCTGTCGCAACACATGATGGTGGAAACACAGTTTGCATTCTTTGGATTGATGGCACTCTTTCCTAAAGAGGTATAAAGTGTGATTTAAAATTTAAATTAATTTATAAAATCTAATTGTAGTTAGGATATCACTGCTTCAGCGCATACGACTTTCATTGTATTTTTCACTTTTGGCGCACTGTTGGTTACATTCTTGGAATTGAAGATCGTTTCAATTTATGCTCTGGAACTGATGAAGAGATTGTTGAGTTGTGTCGTCAAATTTATCACAATGAATGGATTCCAATGATTCGAACATATTCTGATAAGACAGCGCCTGTAATGTGCAAACAAATATCAAATGGAATCGAAAATATAAACCTTCTGGCCAACTTCAATGCAATGTACAATTACGCTGCACCATTTTTGGGCTTAGACAAGAATAATTTCCCACTAGAAAATGCGAGTGAAAAGCGTGTTTATTATTATCTTAAATGGCTGATGCAAACATTGTCACGATCGTGGACTTTCATGTGGTGCTTTACAAAGACTATTACAATTTGGATTGAATTTAAAATCAAATACTTTATTCCGTCGTATGAACAAATGTTGGCACTCAAGTATGATGATCAATTCAAGTTTGAAATTGACGAGCGTTGTCCGTTTAAGGTTGACCTCAATTATCAAGATGTGTTTCAGGCTAAACTGGCATAATGATTTATTGAATTATATTTTTAATAATAAAAACTTAACACAATATCAAATTTCATTCGTTGTACACTTTGGGCAATCGGTGATTATCTTGACACAATTTTTACAGAATTTCAAATGATCACAACATTCAAATCGTAAACGAGTGCCAGTGGTGCATCTTTTACAAAGGTCGCACATTAAAACGGCGTTTAAAAGTGTTTCATAATGATTTTGTGGAAATACTGAAGCCGAATTGGTTAAACTAATATCTTTTGTATTGTTCTTTGAGTTGACTATTATTATTGCTTGATTCAGTTTGGCATTCTGCAAGTCTATTTTTGACAATTTGCTAATGTGGCCACTTTTCTTTGTAGATTTACTATTCACAAACTTGCCAATCGAATAGTCCACAAGTTGTTTAGGATTAAATCTGAATGGAACTTTGCCAAAATTGAAGTAGCACTGCTGATGAGTGGAAAGACTGACTGCTGCATGTAAAGGCAAAGTTGAAATGTGCATTCTCACATCGACCTGACAATCAATTTGTATTCCATTTAAGAAGAAGATAAATTTTCTTGTTCTTTTATCAATCAAACATCCAATCAGATCTCCTGCTTTCCATTTCTCAATTTGATTGTAAATTGGAAAACACTTTCCTCTGTGTCGAATCACCCTCGAGTGTCCATCAAATCCAATTGAACTTTTATCGTCTCCAATTTCGTGTTTGGACAACTTACACTCACTCGTAGCCCATCCGATTCTCATCGGTCCTGAGGTAAAGAGAAGTGTTTCGTAGAAATCAAAATCACCGTCTTTTAGAGAACAAATAAAACGAACACTTTGCCAATGCCAATCACTTCGAGGCAAACATGAATTGAGAAATATTTTCAAATGTCCAGTTTGGTCGCTGATGTTAGTAGTTTGCTTGTCCTTTGGTTCGTGTTCAATTTTGTCTAAATTCGTTATTGATTGATTCAATTTCGTTGATGAATTATCGTCAGACAATTGATCGAGCAAAGTCTTGCCAGACAAATGCAATTGACAGTCAATAATCAAAGATTTTTTGTCATAAATTTGTTGAAGCATCTTTTCCAAATTTTCATCATCTTTCCAGCTATTCAATAGTTTCATTATTTTTGTATCACTCAATATTTTAGCTTTCTCTTGTGCATTCATTTGCCAATAATCCAAGCCAATCAAGGCAAAAAGTTTGATCAATTTGTCATTGGCTTCCGACAGTGTTCTCAACAAATAATCAAACACCTCTTGACGAATGCTGTCGAGTATGTTGTACTGCTCATTACTGTAAAGCACTGATTGAACATGACAGTGCTTGATCAAATGTGTCAGAATGATGCAAATGGTTCGATGTTTGAGTACATCGCGAAATGTGATTATTTGTGACACAACATATGGATACAGTAGTTGACAAAGTTTTGTATGGCATAGCAGTGGTGTAGTTGATAGTACTTTACGAAGAATTGCGCCAATTTTCCATGAAACAATGTCAATTTGTGCATTTTTAAATTTACATTTACTTCCCATGGTTTCGATTATTGATTGAACATAACGGAGTAAATAGGTTTCAGTTTCTGCCAAATTATTGTTTTGTATTTGAATGTTTAGCAGATCGATTTGGTAGTAAATTTCGTGTTCATTTTGAATATCTCTTGAAAGTTCAATGTGCCTGACTAATTTGTCACATTCTGCTTGTGCACGATCACGAAACACGAGTCCGTCAATTTTATTGTCCACTGGCTCACGTCTGAACCAGTATTGATTGGCTGTGCTAGTCACTGGCAGCATCAATCGATACTTGCGAACATCATTTTTGGACTCTTGGTGAAAGTTTTTGAAATGAACATCTTTTGGTGGGTGCTTGAAAGTGGTTTGTC
Organism: Rhizoglyphus robini; assembly: GCA_023373905.1. Taxonomy (NCBI): domain Eukaryota; kingdom Metazoa; phylum Arthropoda; class Arachnida; order Sarcoptiformes; family Acaridae; genus Rhizoglyphus; species Rhizoglyphus robini. Next base: position 145,145 of record JAKIJQ010000005.1, on the reverse strand, counting down.
CAAAATTGAAGGAACACTGTTGAAGAGGCGAAAGACTTGCCGCGGCAAAGTATGGTTGATCTGAGAAGTGCACTTCATCTGGAAGGTTAATTCGATTTCCGTTCAAATAGAAAACAAATGTCCGATTGTCGTAATCAATTAAACAACCGAGCACATTCAATGCATCACTTCGCCACTGTTGAGTATGATCGATTTGTAGCTTAGTGTTCAATTTGTTCCAAATGACACATTGTGAAACATCAAAACCAATAGACAATTTATCTTCACCAATGCCGCATGCTCGGTCCAAGACGGATTGCGCAGTTGTCCAACCAAATCGAGTATTCAATCCATCTGTCAGAAGGGTAACCTCATAAAAGTATGCACCTGAATCAGTCAAATAAGAACAACAAATCGATGGAAAGGAATGTTCGTTTGGGAGGATATTCTTGTGGGTTCTCAAATTGACACTTCGAACGCACATTCCATCCTTTGACAAAAGTTTAACTGGTGGCAAATCAATGGAAGCGATATTGCAACTGTTGATTACATTGTCCAAACACCATTGCGCACACCAACTCACTTGATAACTTGTACAATCATATTTGTCAAGACAACTTTCTTCGAAATTATTTGACAACAATTTCAATAATTTATTAGCGAATTTGTTTTTTCTATCACCTTCCAAGACGAATCCATTCTGACAAAGCAATCTTTCAAGTAATAAAATAGCCAAAACATTAGTTTCGTTTTTGGCTTGATTGACAATTTTCACTAAGCGATCAAACATTGTGAAAATAACCTTTTCATTGTTGTCAATTTGGTTTCTAGACAATTCTTCAATTAGCCAACAACAATTTTGTTGTACATTCTCTGAATTATTGTTTATTGATTGAAGCAAAAGTTGAATTCGATTGCACTTTGTGATCGAAAAGAAGGTTGCCATTAAATGTATCGCTTCGATTGTAATTTCATGGCATGAACAATCGGTCATAGCTAATGTGAGATAATCGAATAATTTATCAGCAAGAATATTTCCATCCAGTAAATTTTCACAATTTAAAAGCACAGTTTTAATAAGAACATATAGATTTCTTTGATTTTCCCACAGATTTGGTTGATTGTGCAATTGGACCATGTTGCAGTCGACCAATTTAGTCAATATTGATCGAATCAAGTCAAACAATGACACTGAAAATGGTTTAATATCGATAAATATTTGAGCAAATTTTTTAGTAGATTGCACAACATAATCCTCTCGCAAAATCATTCGCATAACATGATGATCCACTAGTTCAGTGTCGAGTTTGCTTTTGAAATTGCGAAATTGAGTTAGATCAATTCGATTGTCGAACCACATTTGGACAAGACTTTGTACATCTTCATCATTGCCATTAAAGTTGACTTCAGTTGAGTCTCCATTGAATTGTTGGGTGACATTGACTTGATCAACTATCATTACTTTGCCACATGCAAAATAATTGAACAGTCGAATCAATTTGCTTTGTTTTGGCTTGCTTTTCTTGCTGTTTAGATGGGACATTCTTGCGGATTGTGAACACTGATTATATTATTATTTGTTAATATTGCTACACCATGGTTATGCATAACCTATTTAGAGGGCACTGTCACAAGCCTGTTTTGTTTCATAGTGTTTGTCGCGTACGAATCTCAAACAGCGTACATAAAGTTTTCTCTAACAAGTAGCCTGACAGCATAATAGTTTTGTCATTAGCTTTGACTTTGCTGATAAGTACGCTAAACAAATACAAATACGATTTATGACTGATTATTAAAACCATTGGCAACCTGCTAATTATTCAGTGTAAAAATATTTCAAAATCAGTATTAATTTCAATTTAATTTAATTCATTGCGACAACAAAATCCAAATTACAATCCATCATTTAGCAATCCTCAATTCGAACAGCGTCTCCGTCTTGACCTTCAACGAACACGAAACTCTCGGCTGGATCACAGCCAGGTTTACAGTTCATAGTACAAATGGACGGATTTGGGTTGTTGCAGCTTGGTGCACATCTACTGCCAGAGTCGGAACAACCTTTGTTCCAAATAGCGTTCTGACCGCATCCTGAGAAAAATATTAAATTCAAATAAAGAATTCAAATTCAAAATGGTTTACTTGGACGGCTTAAAATTTCTTACCTTGAACTGGAGGCAAAGTGCTCAATTGTGCTTCAATTAATGATGCGAACAAGATTTGCAACATTAAAATCAAAATTAAATTTAAAATCCACAAGTGTCGAGTCATTGTTGTTGAATGTGTTTAAACAATCAATAGATTAATAATTATTTGACTAATTTATTTACTGCACAATTCAACTTAATCGTGCGGGGTACTTTATTTTTACAGTAATGTGTTTTAATTTTGACTTATTTGACATTTGAACATTTATTTATACATTTTAATTAATTTACAATTATTAATCAAAATCACGCGTGAATTATTGAAAGATTTATTTACAATTCAGCTGAGTGGAATTTTATTTAGTCAAAAATGATTTTAGAAAGCGTTTATGCATTGCCACTTTAACAAAATAGTTGGTTTCAAAGTTTCTGTCCAATGCATATGATAAATAAGGGAAAGCAGAATCTTTGTATGACCCACCGAGCACTCCAATTACTTTTCTTTCTGAACGCGGATGTCCAAAGACAAGTGGTCCACCTGAATCTCCCTTTAATTAAAATTATTATTTGATTGATTAATTATTTAATCAGAATTTACCTGAACAGTTGTTTGATCGAATTTTTCCGTCATCACCAAGTACTTCTCCTCCTTCGACCACATCATCGCAAAGAAGAGCACAATCTTTTTCCAATCATCAATCCAATTGAAGGGACAATTGTTGATGGTATACGTTTTGGCAACTTGAAGCCTCTTGGGAAACTTAATTTTCTCATTCAACACAGAACCAAAGCCATACGACCACACAGGTCGATCACATTTCCACAATTTTCTACCAGCAAAATCAATTTCGATTGCACGTGCATAAGGACAGGGAAGTATAGGCCGAGACAGCTGCAGTACTGCAATGTCATAGTGAAAAGAATGATTCGATGTTAGATATTTTGGATGGAGATGAGGCTTCAAAATGTCGACTCGATTTTTAGCGCCAAGTGAGGTATAGTTCTTGTGTAGAATTGGACCGTACAGAACTTCAAATTTGTCTATATCATTGTTGGTATGATTTCTAGTCAAATAAATAATCAAATATAATAAATTAGCAAAATAGAAAATCAATGAAATAATTACGCGCAATGAGCAGCAGTGAGCACTTTATCATCAGCGATAATAGCTCCACTGCAGACCAAGTAACCCCCCAACATGATTCGCACCATGAAAGGTGCTTCATCATCGGTGGCATTTTTACCACCAATCATTCGTTTGATTACACTGTGTTGGTTTGCATTCAATTCAGAAAAAATTGGAAAACAATTTACAAAAATATAAAAACAAAATAAAATAAATATTTTGAAACAATATTTTGAAAGTTTCATTTTCAATGTGAACATTTTCAAGTAGGAAACATCAAATTTGCACTAAAGTGAACCTAAATTAAAGGAAAAAATCTTCATGTCAACCATATGAGAAAATACTAGATTGATTGATATATGAAATGATAAGACAAATGCTGTCACAAGACTGTTCTACACATTTCTAGTCAGAACGTTTTCCTTCTAATCAAATGTTTTGTTTTTGTTCAGTTATTTTACTCGAGACAGTTTGAATACTAATTGTCATTACAGTGCTGATAATAAATGTCATGGTGATGTGCAATAACCAACCAAATGATTTACTCTCATTATGATTGTCTGATTATTATTATTTCATGTTTGTAAATCTTGTATGAGCCAGTTTGTTCGTGTATTGCACATTTGTATATAAACACAAATATTATATTTGTCATTGCTTTTTGCCTTACTTCAGGAGTAGGCAACCGAACACACTTTTGTGGTGTAGTGAACATTTCCAACACCCGACCACAAAATGGTTTGCTTCTCTGCATTGCGCAGCCACTTTGCTTGCAAACATGGTACCGGACAAGTACCTAAAATCTAAAATGTAACTAAAATCGACAAACCGAAAAATTCTGTCAAGCCAGGACCTCCCCATTGAACCCATTTTCTGTGCCAAACCTTATGTATAAGTATTCTGGAAGATTAACCGTATTTTACGGTCAACGCCAAATGTCTTTCTTCCAATGTCCACATCGCACAAATTAAAAATTCCAACTTATGCCAATATCAATGCATTCCATGGAATACTTTAGTTTGAATTTATAATTTTAATTGAATTGAATTAATTTTGTAATTAAATATTGTTCCAATTATGCTTGTGGCTTAATACCCAGTTATATTTTATTGTAAATTCAATAGTCGAAATAAATAGTTAAATTAAATTTTAAAACGGTGATGAGTTTGAATTAAGTTCAAATTGTTTGAGTTCAAGTAGTTCGATAGAGGGTCTCCTTGATGAGCAAACAATTTATATAAATATACAAATATTTGTGCTTAAAGTACTTATTTTATGTAAATACAAATATAAAATGACCGAGAATGCACTTGATTAGCGCCTTTTGGTTTATTAATAACTCGAATGGTCCATCATCACTTACATTAATGATATTTTTAGTAACATTGCGCGAATCAACTCGTTCTGAGACGTTGTCCTTCATCCTCGGACAAATCGTGTTCATATCAATCAAATAAACATTGAATTACATGTCATTTTGGACTTTGATTTTATCAAGTGACTTACCACCAATGCTGTTTCGTTGGTTGCTTATGCCCGCCTTTTTGAATTCAATATCACAAACTGAAAAATCCACCATGATGCGTCATTGTTGCATTGCTTTATGTAATAATCTGACATCATCTCTATAATTTATTCATAGCTCTCAAATAATAATAGTTTCTAAGTATTACTTAAAGTAATGATTAGTTTGAGCCTTCTTTTTCAAGGTTGAAATGATTCTCAGTAATAATTAAATTTGCTTATTTTAAATTTTGTTTTTGTTTAAATTTGAAATAGTTTCAATTTGCAAAACAAATGTGACTCATTGATTGGCAAATAATTTTATTGCTGCATTTACGACCATTAATTGATTGTTTGTTCAGTTACAGACAGCCAAAATGATTAGTGTTCCACTGAAAATTGAATGTTCACAAAAAGACCGTATTTGCACTTTGAGATGTACTTTCGATTGTTTGAACAGAACTTGACTCACACTTTCAATGCAATTCTCAACTCGTTGCAAAACTGGTTGTCCTTCGTACCTCTCCTCTTGTTGTGTGGACAGGAAAACGTGTTGTGAATCAGTGAGGCGAAGGCAATTGAAGTGAATTGGTTTGACAGTTTCGATAAACGATTCGACTTATCAAGTTGGCTGGCTCAGCGAAGTACACTTTGAATTGTGAATTTGATTCTTATTGAAACCCGAAAATGCCGTGCATTGTGTGTGGAGATAAAGCGCAAGGCATCAACTTCAATGCCCTCACCTGCATGTCCTGTAAAACGTTCTTTCGACGAAATGCTCTTCGGGAAAAAGTATTGATTTTAATTAATTTTAAATTTAATCTTAATATTTAAATTTTCAGGAATTCAAATGCAATTTTAACAATTGCTGCAGTATGACACCGATCACAAGAAAATTTTGTACAAAATGTCGGCTTCAAAAGTGTTTCGATGTTGGCATGCAAAGAGAACTAATTCAAACTGACAAACGCAAAACTATCAACAAAATGCGATTCATTATAAGTCAACTTCGTAGAGAGTCTAGTTTGCCTCAGTTGATTCGATATGAACAGATTTCTGAGTTTAGTAACAACAATAACATTCATCAACAAAATAGCTCAAATTCAAGTTTATGCGAATCATCATCCCTATCGCCATCATCGCCATTATCATCATCTTCATCGTCTTCGCCTGCAGGACATGTCCTTCCAGCAAGCTTCGATGATTGTAATCAATCAAATGACTCAATGATTCATCTACCTGAGTCAATTTGTGAAATCATTGAAGCGAATCACAATTTTCAACACAACGAATTAGAAGAAGACGTTGACGATGATTTCATAAATCATACTTTTGATTCATTGACTGCCGAAGAGATTTATGAATTGCAGACATTTAAAACAGATTTAAAAAATTATCTTAAACAACAAAATTCCAATTTAGAATTGATTGATTTGATTGAGGATTGTCAAGTTGAAAATTTACAAAACATTCAAAAGTTTCATTTTCATTCGTGCTCAAAGACCGACGAACTGGATCAAACTCAAATTCAAGATTTGAAACATCAAAATTTGGATTACATTTCTCAATGCTTGATGGAAATAGATCAAGATGATGATGATGAGTATTATAGTCATGACCCAATAATTGATTACATTTTCCAAATAAAACACAAAAATTCAATATATCCCGAAATATATCTTCCAACTCATGAACTGCAGAGTGGCGAAGCGAATGCGCTCAAAGAGCTGATCACTGCGTGTAAAGTACTGAAGAATCCATACAAACAATATCGTCACCTCACTTATGCGGACACTCAAACTTGTCACCAAGACAAAGTGAGTCGATTCACTCTGCAACGACTCATTCAAATGTCAAGTCAATTGAACAGTTTTGCACAACTTTGTGCTTCGGATCAAATTGCAATGCTACAGTTGAATTTGTTGGATATGATGGCTGTTCAAATGGCGCTCATGTTCAATCGTGATCAAAACTGTTGGAGCATGGTTGATGTAAGATTATTGAAAAGCTAAAAACAACAAATTAATGACTTCTTCTTTATTTAGGACAAAAACAAAATGACAGTTCTCGTACCGTTTGGTCATTTAAAAGTAAAGTTTGACAACATTATCAACTATGACAGAAATCTACGATTTATCAGTCTGTTTCGTGAGGAATGGAAAAGTGATGATGTCATTTTTAATTTGCTCACGGTGATTGTGCTCTTCAATCCGAGGGAGGAATTTTACGAATATGATAAGATCAAGTAAGTGTTGTGAGGTTGGGTGGTTTTATTGTAAATTATTGTTTGACATTTTTACAATTTTATTTTAAACAGAAACCAACATGTCGGTTACATTCGACTGCTGAATCGATATCTCAATCTGAAATATCCACAACCAGAAGAAGCAAAGGCGAGTTTCGAGTTGCTAATGAACAACCTGGAGGAATTGCATCAGATTTGTGTTGAAATTAGAAGAATGTTTCAGGACAAATTCAGAATTGACATACAGAACAGTCCGTTCTTTGCCGAATTGTTGCGTGCATGTAAAATTAATTCAAACTGAGAAGACTAAAACAATTTGTGCAACATTGTAACAGTTAGCGAAAATTGAGCAAAACAATTAAGTTTTAAAAATAAATATATTGATTTATTAAAATAACAAGTATCACAAAATGTTAAAGACACAATCCTCAATGTCCAAAGCAATTGGTCATTAAGAAAACATTCAATTACAATAGCAATCACTTATGAGCGATTTTCGCAATGATATCATCAATATTGAGCCATTCAATTACATCAAAGTAATAATCATATTTTGCAAATTTGATTGACCGAAGTTGAGTGCACTTCTTGAGCGATTCAAACAGCGCAGTTACACATTGACGGTGCTATTCAGTGGTGATTCGTTCGGAATCATTGTAACCACACTCGACACATTCCGTGCTTGAATAGATAATTTGAAGGACTTGCAAGTTGGGCAAAACCCAGGCAATGTTCATCTGTGACAAGTTAGTGTGTGAAGTGATGCAAATGTGGAGATAACACTTTGACTGGTGACAGCTGAGCGATGGAACAGTTGTGAATGTTTAGGTTAGCAAAGTGCAATTCGTCAAATACGCGGTGATGTATCAGTGGCAATAGATGTGTAAAGCGAGACCTGAGTTCAGGATATAGCTTGAGGAACTTGTCAAGACATTTCTAAAAATGTCGATTTGGCCCACACCAATTTGACGAAGATTTACATTTGGCTAGCCATAACGAACAAGAGAGTCCAAAATTACATCTGCATGATCGAAGGAACAAAAATAGAATTGATTTAGTTGAGACAAAATAGGCAGAGTGATTTGGCCACTGTAGCGTTGTATTTGGTCTGGCCCAAGAAAGCGGACACCAATATGTCGAGAGTGAGATTCTTGAGTGCTCCAAGGCAATTGAACACTCCCAAGAGAAGCCAATAGTTTTGCGAAATTTCTTATTGAACTTGAGGGTTAATGTCAGCATTATATTCGTGCCCAGAAGTATTGATGAGCATAAGTTTCAATGTGACCAGTCCCGATGACCATCCAGTCAACAAAGATACGATTGGGTTGATCATTTTGTATACATAAGATGCAATCGATATCAGGAGTGCGGTCACCTTGGGCAACCTATCCACCAACCACTGACAAATAGGTTCACTCAGCTCGGCACATGGCACTCCATGCAAATTTGCTTTGTGAGAAGACGAAGCAAGCACCGGACTACCATCCTCTTTCACAAGTACATCTTCGAATGGTACTGCAAAAGCAATTGAATTAAGCTTATTATCAAATGCTCCGTTTCCAACCAATAACAGTACGGTACGTCGTTGACGACATTGCTCTCGTTGCATTGATTGCCACTTTCGACAAACAATCTCGATACGAAGCAAATTCCGCAAAGGCAAACGAGCAAAGATGCACAGAATGAAGTCGTCGGGAAATGTGTTGAAGTGCATCGTGACGATCGCAGGCAAATAAAGGGCTAGAACCAAAACCTGTAGGTGTAAAACAAATCTGATAACAATTTAAATGAGATATGACATACTTACCAGAAATGAGTGGAATTTGAGTTAACAACACAAAAATGAGCGGTAAGCGAGCTGCTTTTTCCCAATAAATTATAACACAAACTTGTCGACAAGGAAACGGTGCACGGACCAATGCACAGTGAAAATTCACAAACAAACCACATTCAAGTCAAAATAGTCATATCAAGTCGAAACAGATTTTTAAATTTTATGGCCGCGAAATGAAAAGTTATTACTTATTTGGTTGTATAACTCTAAAAAATTGTTGTTTCATTATTGAATACTATGTTTTATCGTTCGAAATTTATTAACAAGATTAATTATTAATAACAAGTAAAAATTAAAATTGCATAATTGCACACAAAAATGAATATCCACCGACCCAATAAAATCGAAACCGTCACGAATCCAATTCTTAAATCGACTTGCAACCAAACTCAGATTATCCTCAAAATAAATATTCGCTATCTGAAGATGTGCAAAATGAGCATCGAAAGTTGGCTGAACAATTGCATAGTCTCCCACGGGTTCCACAAGTTCAACCAGGGGCCTGCAGTTGTATTTCGATAAAAAAATGTTCACTATTCAAGCAGTTTACAGACAAATGATTCAGGTTAATTAGAACTTGTCCAAGAATTTTAGCCAAGAAAGCGGAATTGTTGTCGTAAAGAAGATTGTTTGCCATTAGTCATTAGCTCTACTTGAGTGAGTGTGTTCAATTCCTGACAAAGTTTTTCTCGAATTGTAAACAAACCTTCTTCCTCGAAATCATCAAAAGATCTATATATTGATACACTCGCCAAAGTGTTGGTCTTTTTATTTAAATATTTAAAAAATAAGGATTACAATTAAGTGATTAAAATCGAGAGCATAATCATTAAGATTAAATGTTTATTTTCTTTAGAGACACATATCTTCAGCTTCATCTCCTTGAATTATCAATCAAACATGCCACTGAATCATCATCTTCGTTATTGCAATAGCAGTACTCGGAATGTGTTCGATGCAAACCAAGATAATCGAGCTTACAATGTCTGATATAAACACGACATTTCTTTAAAAATGGAAACTTTGCGGGCAAATGTATTTCATTCATTGATTTATAGTCCTTCCAATCTACAAATCTCAGTCCAGTTACGCCAAATTGACAATCCAATTCAGTAAGTTTTGAAAATAGAGTTGAAAGAATGTTCCAAAGTTGCTCTTTATCATTGTCCTCTCTGTAAACAAAAAGACTGGACAGATGCAGTGATTGGACTGATGAAAGTTGGGGCAAATGTTTCAAATCCAAGGTAGACAATTTGATTTCCATGTTCTCAAGACTCAATTCGCATAGATTGGACAGTTGACTCAAGTTAGCGATGAAATTCGAGTCCAGTTTAAAGCGCTAGAAGAAACCAAAAATTAAATTATCGCTTGTATATACAAATTACAATAATTACTTTTTTAGTGGAAAAATTTAATTCTAATCGTTTGAGTTGTGGAAATGTTTCACAAACAAATTTACTAATTTCAGGTTCATTCACATTAGACAAACGAAGTTCGGTGATGTTTGCTGTCAATTGTGGCTTCAATGAAGCTTGTAAAATAACTTCATAGTCTGTGAATTGCTCCAATCGTAATGTCTTCAAATTGGGACCTAACTTAGATAAGGCATTTTCTACTTTATGTTTCAATTCTTTCCTTTTTCTTTTTTCGTTTTCTGTGTAAGTTTCCCACTCGCGATTTAAATATTCTTGTCTTAAAAATCTCATTAGTGAATTATTGCACTCATATCGGGCAACCTTGTTTTTATCGACATCTGACCATGGCATTGTGTAATTTTCAAGAGAAAACTGTTCCAATTGAGGCAAAATATCATGAATATTTTCGAGTGAGCACGACAAGGAATATCCATATAAATCCAAATGCTTGAGTGATTTCAATGAATTGATCGATCGATAAAGTGGATTGTCTTCGTCTTCATCTTCAATTGTATCTATAAAAAGTGACAATCTGGTAATGTGAGGCCAATGCATGATGATAAATGCGAGCTGTTCTTGAGTCCAAATTGACATAGCCAAGAGCAAGTGTTGAACATTCGGGTAAATTGTGCAAAAATTGAAGTTACTCAAATTCAAATCATCAAAGTCCATGATTTCATATTCAAATGCATCATATGACAGGACCAGATCACTGTCTCGATGTCCAATCACGCCCAATTTGAGGTCTGTATCGGCGAACAAGTTCAAGTCAATCAATTTCTGACTATACATCCGAACATCATCGTCCGAACCAAACAGCTTCAATGATCGTTTGGGTGAACAGACGCATGACTCGATTGCTTGCTTCCAACGAGAACATATTGGTCGAAGTTGAACGAACATTGATTGAGTGGAAAACCGTTTCGCGAATATTGACACCAAACAATCGTCAGGCAGGGCATTGATGTGTGTTCCCTTGTCGGTAACCTCTTCCCGTAGAATCACAACCGCATTGTACAGCTCACTTAGTTCATCTTTGCAATTGAACATTCGATCAAAGTTGTTGATGGTTTTCAAAATGATGTCGATCACAGTCTTGATGTTGTGCTCAGATTTGTCAGAGGCAGAGCCATCACAGTAGTCTGACTCAGAATCAGTCGATTGGTTTGTGTTGGAATTTGCTTTCAGTTTTGGTAATTTATTATTCATGATGGAGGAGGTTGTATAGATTCTTTTAAAATTCGAAATAATCGACAAAAATCTTGCCACAAATTGGTCACTGTTGTTGTTTGATGTGTGAGCGTAACAGACTGTAATAGACTTTCCAGGTCGACTGATCATAAAGAGAAATGCCCAAGCAGTGTGAGCATGTATGCTTGAAAACTTTCAATAAAGCCCAAAGAATGTAAAAGAAACTTTCCGGTAACTATTATTTGAATATTTCACAATCTAATGGAATTGTCGATTAAAATTTGATTAATTATGGCAACTAGGTAAATTCGCGTTTGAGACTTATGTATGAGTTTTACTTGCAAATACGATATAATAAAGCTGCGGTAATTCAATATACAATGATTATTCAGCAAATCAAATGTCAATAATAATTTATTGATAAAAAGATCACACAAAAGAAATATTAAATATTATACAAATCACGAACCATAAGTTGATACATAAATAGCTTCGTCAAAATCATCATGGCAAGAACAACTATCACTTGCATGTATACCAAGATGTTTATCTTTACAATGTTTGTAATAAATTTGCCATTTCTTCAAATGTGCAAACTTAGCTTTCAAACGTTTTGCTTTCAAAAATATACTATCCTTTAGGTTGAACATTTTAAATTTGGAAAAATAGCCAAATTGATAATCAAATTCGTGAAGGTTGGCAAATAGTTTTAAAAGAATGTCGAAAAGAAGTTCACCATCGGTGCGTTTGGGGCTTACACAAAGATTGGACAGATGCAGTGATCGGACTGCTAAAAGTTGGGGTAAGTGCTTCAAATCAAAGGTAGACAAATCGATTGACATGTTCTCTAGATTCAATTGGCGTAGATTGGACAGTCTATTTAGGTAGGCAATCAAATTAGAATCCATGGCGAAGGGTAGAGTGAAATTCAACTTTAGTTGTCGGAGCTGTGGAAATGTTTCACAGACAAACTTGCCAAAACAAATGTCAGTTTCATTCACATTGGACAAACGAAGTTCGGTGATGTTTGCGGCCAATTGAGGTTTCAAACAAGTCCGTAGAATAGTCTCATAGTCACTGAATTGTTCCAATCGTAATGTCTTCAGATTGGGACCTAACTTTGTTAACGTATTCTTCAGTTGATAATGTAATTCTTCTTCTTCCTCTTCAGTAGCATCTGGATCAACTGGTAAAGTTGGCTTTATATATTTGTTATAAAAGTAATCGTCATCGTCATCCGACTTTGATAGTTTTTTACTATTTTCGAGAGAAAATTGCTCCAATCGTGGCAAAACTTTTCTGAGATCGTATGCGATGTCACCAATTGATAAAGGATCGCCATATAAGTCCAAGTGCTTGAGTGAACTCAACGAATTGATCGAGTCATAAAACGCATTCAAAAACTGCCACGGATTGCCAACTTCTTCCCGAGAGAAAGTGATACGATCGACAAAGAGAGACAATCTGCTGATGTGAGGCCATTGGTTGATGACAAAGGCAAGCTCTTTTTGGTCCCAACCAGAAATACTCAAGATCAAGTGTTCAACATTTGGAAAGATTGTGCCAATGTAGTTGAAAAATCGTTGGAATTTTTTATATTTTCGAGAACGAGAAAGAACCAGCTCATTGCTACGACGATCTATTTTGCTCAATTTGAAGTGTTTATCAGCAATCAAATTCAAGTCAATCATTGTTTGGCCATATTTTTGAACCGAATCACGAGAACCAAATAGTTTCAAAGACCGTTTTGGCGAACAAACACATGACTCTATGACCTGCTTCCATCGAGAGCAAACTGGTCGAAGGTTAACGAGCATTGATTGGGTGCAAAATCGTTTCGAAAATATTGACACCAAACAATCGTCGGGTAGGGCATTGATGTGCGTTCCTTTGTCAGTAACCGCTTGCCTTAAAATCACAACCGCATTGTACAGCCCACTTAGATCATTGCCATAGAATGATCGTTCTGCAGTTTTGTTTATATATTCCAAGATGAGGTTGATCCCAGTTTTGATGCTATCTTGGGTATAGTCATAGTCAGACTCAGAGTCAGTTTCGGTTGATTGAAATGAAGTTTCAAGTCTCGGTAATTTGTTCATCCTTGAGGACATTCTGGTTGATTGTTGTGAGATGAATAGATAGACGACAAAAATCAATAAAACCCAAGTTAAGGCAATAGTCACAAATCGAGTGCCGAAGTTGTTTGTCAAATTGAACAATTATTGAAGGGCACGAGTGTTTGTTAACCACTTTTAAAAGCAGTTGCTGCATTAAAACACGTTTGAAAACTTTGTGTAAAGGCAAAAGAAAATGAAAAGAAACTTCCCGGTAACTTATTCTGAAATAGACTCAAATTGGATTGATTCTGCTGGCCATGTAAATTCGTTTCAACAACTTATGTACAATGAAAGAATTTTTAAAGAAAGTCGCGGTGATTCAATTTAATTCAAATGACCGTTGATCGATTCAAATTTATTAATAAAAATATCACACAAAAAGATATATTCAACATTATACAAATCGCCATTTTAGAGTCATTAAATGTAACAATATACTGTCGAATAACATTCACAATCGATTTCGAATTCTTCTTGAATCATATATAGCATCATCTAACTTCGCATCACAACGACAACCTCTTACCAAATAATTTGTGTGCATACCAAGATATTCCTCCTTACAATGTTTGTAATAAACTCGACATTTCTGTAAAAGTGGAAATAAGTCCCACATGTAAACTTCATCCATTAGATAACATTCGTCTAGGTTGAACAAACTCGAGTAGTGAGGATAGCTAAATTGATAATCCAATTCATGAAGATTTGGAAATAGTTTTGAAAGAATACCGCAAAGAAGTTCACCATTGGTGTGGCGTGGGATTACAAAAAGATTGGACAGATGCAGTGATTGGACTGATGAAAGTTGGGGCAAATGTTTCAAATCAAAAGTGGCCAAATCGATAGACATCTTCTCCAGACTCAATTCGCGTAGATTGGACAGTCGATTCAGGTTGTTGATCAAATTAGAATCGAGGGAGATCAACTGGAACAAAAAATTATATTATTATACAAACATGATCATTTATATCGATTAGTGGACTTACTTTTTCAGTAGAAATATTTAATTCCAGTCGTTTGAGCTGTGGAAATGTTTCACAGACAAACTTGCCAATTTCAGTATCATTTACATTGGACAAACGAAGTTCGGTGATGTTTGCTGCCAATTGAGCATTCAAACAAGTCCGTAGAATGGTCTCATAGTCACTGAATTGTTCCAATCGTAATGTCTTCAGATTGGGACCTAACTTTGCCAAAGAATTCTTCAATTGGTAATGCAATTCTTCTTCCTCCTCCTCTGTAGCATCACCTCTCTTAAGATTTTGTAAAAACCATCTTGAAATTCGTTTATAAAATTCTTCTTTTGACTCTGAAAGTTCTGGACTATTTTCGAGAGAAAAGTGTTCCAATCGAGGCAAAATTTCTTTGAGATCGTATGCAATGTCACCAATCGATAAAGGATCGCCATATAAGTCCAAGTGCTTGAGTGAACTCAACGAATTGACCGAATCATAAAAAGCATTCAAAAACTTCCACGGATTTCCAGCATCTTCCCGAGTGAAGGTAACACGATCGACAAACAGAGACAATCTGGTTATGTGTGGCCATTTGTTGATGATAAAGGCAAGCTCTTTTTGCTCCCAACCAGAAATACTCAATATCAAGTGTTGAACATTTGGAAAGATCGTGCCAATGTAGTTGCAAAATTGTTGAAATTCGTTATATGTTCGAGAATGAGAAAGAACCAGGTCATTGTCTCGGCAACCAATTTTGCCCAATTTGAAGTGTTGGTCGGCAAACAAATTCAAGTCAATCATCTTTTGACCATATTTTTGAACAGCATCACGAGAACCAAATAGTTTCAAAGTCCGTTTTGGTGAACAGACACATGACTCGATTGCCTGCTTCCACCGAGAGCAAACTGGTCGAAGGTGAACGAGCATCGATTGAGTGGAAAATCGTTTCGAAAATATTGACACCAAACAATCGTCGGGCAGGGCATTGATGTGTGTCCCTTTGTCTGTAACCATATCGCGAAAAATCTCAACTGCATGGTATAGCTTAGATCGAATAACTCTTCTGTATGTCATATATTCCATGTGTGTCATCGAACCCAAATCGTTGATAGCATCCAAGATGTGATTGATGCCAGTCTTGATGTTATGTTCGGTATTGTCAGATTCGGAGACATGACAGGAGTCAAAGTCAAAGTGACTTTCGGTTGATTGAATTGAATCGGTAATATCAAATTTCGGCAATTTGTTCATCGCTGAGGACATTTTGCTGATTGTTGTACGATACACACATGTACATAAATTGATAAAACTCAAGTGCACTTGATTGCGTTGAAGAGCACGGGACCCACGCCTGATTGCTTTCGTTGAGTCAACATTTTATCAAACAAAGCTGAATTATGCATGCGCACTCGAAAACTTTCTCAAAGTCAAATGAAATACAAAGAAACTTCTCGGTAATCGCCATTTTATTGAATTTGCTATTGAAGCCTTCAATTTGAAGGGAGTATCGCGTTTTCTTGAAGATTATCACGATTATTTCGTTTAGAAGTTTGCAGAATGACATGATGAGTCAATCGATTGAGACTTGCGACATAAAATTGCAACCAATTGCGAGCGAATTAATGACACATCAACGAGTTAAAAGGTAAATGATATATTTTGTGTGAATGTCAATATGAGCTACCAGTTATATACAAACAGCAATTGAATGTTTATAATCACAACATAACTTTTTCTATGAATGTAATCGATTGATTTGCTGTAGGCATTTGCAATTGATTGATTAATCAATGCCAACACCACAAATTGACGCTAGTTTGTCTTTATTTCTTCGTTTGCCTTTGAATTTAATATTAACATGAACATTACATTGCTCATTTCCAAGTCATTCGAAATGACTTAGTGTCATGTGAAAAGATTTGTTGAGGTCGTTTTAAGTAAAGAAATCAGCCACTTTAATCCTTGATTTATTATCGCCATATAAACATTTTCCCACATCTATTAAGATTGTAATTCGAACCTCCGGTTGTTTGTAGCATAAGAAGCTGCATTTGGACAAATTTAGTGCCATTTGACATACTCGCATTGACTGTTTATCTTTTAATTACTAATGATTTTGATTGATATATAAACAGACAAAATGGCAAGAATCAAACAAAGTTTGATTCAGACTGCCAAATGTGAATTACATTTGTAGGTAATTCGAACAACATTTGACAAAATGTTATTTTGGTTTAGTTTCTGCTTTATCGTCTCAATCGTCGTTCCAGGTATTTATTGAATTTGTATTTGTGGTGTACAATTACTTTACTTTCTATAGAATTGGAAGCCAAAACGGTGACCTATCCAGGAATTGGCACATTTCATTCACACGATTTCCACGATGACACTCATCGACCCTTTACCGACATGTACATGCCACAACCACCCGATCATATGGCTTTAGAATTTGTGCTTTTCACTCGTGACAATCCACATGATGAAGAAATTCTCCATTGGAACAATACAGCGGACATTCATCGATCGAAATATTTCAACATTTCCTTGCCTACTAAAATGTTTATTCACGGTTTTGGCGATAATTGGAAGTCACAAACTGGTTCGTACATGACGATGCTCAAAGATCGTTATCTGGAGTATGAGTCGGTGAATATGATGATTGTGGATTGGCACAAAGGAGCGGGCATGCCGTATGGCCAGGCAACGGTCAATACTCGAGTGGTTGGTGCAATGGTTGCAATTCAAATTGAAGCATTCATTCGAGAACGAGGTGCCAGATTGGATCAATTCCATTTGATAGGTCACTCACTGGGTGCACATATTGGCGGTTATGCGGGCAAATTTCTCAACGGCACACTTTCACGCATCACTGGGCTGGATCCTGCTGGACCTTATTTTGAGCACCTCAAACCGGAAGCACGTTTATGGCACACTGATGCTCACTTTGTAGATGCAATTCACACGGATTCACGTGTGTTGCTTGATAAACTGGGACTGGGCATGATGGAAACCTGTGCTCACGTGGATGTGTTTCCGAATGGTGGTCGAGACCAGCCTGGCTGTGACGAAGATCGATTGGAAGTATTTCTCAAAGACATCAACACTGCCTTCCAGACACTGTTTGCCTGTTCACACTTGCGATCGATTCATTACTACGCGGACATTCTCTCGCATAAGGTAGAAATTCCTAAAGCATATGAGTGCGACAGTTATGACGACTTCAAACATGGCAAATGCACAGACTGTGGAGTGAGTGGTGAGAAGTGTGTCATCATTGGACCACGAGCTGTGGAATATTTCAACAAACATCGAGCTCATCTTGATCATGGACATCGATACTTTATTGCCACCAATCGTCACGAACCTTATTTCCGTAATTTAAAATGCATTATCGAAATCGTTAATATTTAATTTAATTTATAGAATGGAATTACTTGGTCAAAATCAAAATGGCGGAAAAGGGTAAAGACCATCATGATCAACATGGCAAAATATTCATTCGGTTCAATGATACTGAAGGAAATGTGATTGAACAACAATTTGGAAAGTAAGTTTTCAAATAATATTTAAAAGTGATGACAACATTTAAACAATTGTACACAGAGAACAAAGTTTCCACCTCGCTCACACCTACACAGACGTTCTGGTGTCTCGAATTGACCCGTCCCAATTGAGTGGGCAAATTGATTTTCACTGGAATCACGGAATCTTCGATTTGATTCACTCGAAACTGTATGTGGACAGTGTCGAAATCACTGCACTCTCTTCACATTTGAGCACAATGAATTCTGTTCCGGTGATTAGTAAATTCTGTAGTTCTGATGCACATGTGAATGGAGTGGACAGTGGAAAGCATGTGCACTTTGGTAAATGTTAATTGAATTTTCAAGACTTCAATCATT
Source organism: Rhizoglyphus robini (assembly GCA_023373905.1). Classification (NCBI taxonomy): domain Eukaryota; kingdom Metazoa; phylum Arthropoda; class Arachnida; order Sarcoptiformes; family Acaridae; genus Rhizoglyphus; species Rhizoglyphus robini. The sequence goes on along the minus strand of JAKIJQ010000005.1, from coordinate 126,730 downwards.
AATCGATTGAATGATCATTAATTTAATTCCACCAATTTACCAATAACCTTGAACTTGTGAATAAGTTCACACGTGTGGCATATCAACAAACACAAAATGTACAATCTCATAATATCCTGTGAATTATTATTGATATGTTACCAACAAGTTCAATTAAACAATAATCGAATAATTTGTCAATTTCTCATCCTTTCTCGATTGGTTGTTTCCGTTACAATTGCACAATTTCACTACCAATTTTTCGGTATATAAAGAAGGTAGCAATTTATGTTGAATTATATTTGAATCAACACTACAAAAAGCCGAATCCAAAATGAATCAACTCTTCTTGCTGTTGATCTTGGTAGTCCTGCTGGTTTGCATCAGTGGCACCTTCGCTCAATGGGGATGGAGACGTCGTCCTGGCACTTTTGTGGGCTGGAATCGAAATGCTTGGGGCCCAGCAGTGACCAGTTCGTACTGGGGCTAAATCATAAACGATACACAATGGACTGTTATATAACCAGATTTAATCAAACAATTTAGTTTTGCATATTTGTTAACCAGAAAATGTTTAAAATAAAATGAACATTTATATTATCTAAAGATACATAATTTAGAGTTGAAAATAGAGTAAAGCTATTAAAAGTTTCATTTGAAATTGATCTTCAATTAGTTTGCACTGGTTTTTTGATGACCTCTTCCAGAAAGACAACATCGTCATCGTCGTCCTGCACTTCTGCGAGAGATCGCTTAACAGCTACTTGAACGGGTTGATTGTCAATTAGTCCACACCGGCGGCGGCCATTACGATTTCGATTTTTTGGCGATTTAAATAGTCCTTGATAATTTTGCACATCGAAAGTGTTTGAAATGTCCAGTGGAGGCCCGGAGAGAAGGGTGACACAGTTCTCGGGTGTAATCACATTCTGCACACTCGTCAGCAATTGCATCCATTTTTGAGTTACCAATCGATAGCAACCAGACGAAACGTTCGACTCCGGCATCAGTGGATCTTCAATACAAAGAAATGACATATGAAAGTCGATAGACTTGTGGGTTTTTTCTTTGAGTAAATCTTTCTTGCTAGTAACTTTACCCAACCGAGGACAGATTGCATTGGCATGAAAGTTGAACTGTTGATAAAACGAAAAGAATTGCAACAAAAGTTGAACAACCGATTCACGGTTTGAGCTCAATTGGACACATTCGAGTTGTTCAGTGAAATCGGCTTGTAAGATATGACCGGACTCGGATTGCCTCAGTGCAAGTTGCTCCAACCAACCAATCGAAGGCAACACAGGTGGACGGGTGGTTTGCAAAAAGAAGATCACCAACAAAGTAAAGCCATAACTGCTGAAGCCATAGTTGTAAATCAGTCCGTTGGTTTTGGCCCAGTACTTGAGCAAAAGAGTCATTCGGGGAAAACGATCGTCGTACTGAGTGAGAAAGTGAAGCAGTTTGCTGTTGAGAACGCCATTCAGTGAGCCCACACTGATGTCACAGCTCGAATACTCAAGACCTCGACTCCAAATGTCGTTGCCAAAAGTGGGAAAGCACTTTTCGAATTGCATCTTGATAATGGGACATCGCTTACTTGGCACAATCATATCGGGCGCTAGACGAGGCTTGAACTTTTCAATCATAATTCTCTCAAGCACCTTGAGCACCTTAATGGAGGTCTCGTAGTCGAGCACCAGTCCGAGACCGTTGTTCTGGTTGCCATCCTCGGGAATGCCTTCAAACCGAACCACAATGTCCATGTCGGAATCGTAAGTGGCCAGACCAGACGCGAGCGAACCAAATTGATAAACTCGAGGACGCAGTGCAAAAAGACCAGTGCAACTCGATTCAAATGCTTGAGTGAGACAATTCATAAAATTATTTAAATTTGAACGAGTTTGCTCAGGCAAACGAATTGATTTGACAAAGTAATCCAACTGCTGGTCCACCGAAGGAATCGACGAAATAGTGGATTGGAGAATGCTGTGGGCAGTAAAAAATTATAACAAATTCCTTTATGTAAATTAAAAATTCGCAAACATACCTGTGATCAACTGGTTGATACGAGACCATACGATAATTAATGTTAATGTCATCTCCAACCGTAATCCACTCCAAACTAGTCGGTCGCAACAAATCTATCATTTTACTTCGCAACATAACGATTCCGGCAGGAATTTTCGAATTGTACTGTTGAGCCAAATTGAGATAATGCTCTGTGACATGCTGAGGAAAAAGACTAGGCTTGTGATGCAGCTGTTGCCGAATAAAGTCCACGAAACGAGTGCCAAACGAAAAGAAATCATCATACTCGTACTGTTTGGTGTTGATCAAATTGCGATACGATACAGTATTGCTCGAATTGAGTCGATGGTTGAGGTGATCCATGTACTGCTTGATCACCCACGCCAGGTCCACCTGAGACTGGGCAGAGTACTTCGAAATGCGAGACAAAAAGGACAATTGGTGCTGTTCATATTCGAGTGGCGGTGCGGAGAGAAGATCGTCCAGAAAGGTACGAATCACATTGCTAACAGATAGAGGATTACGTGGTGATGGCTTATGGGCAGGTGGAGATGTGTAGTAGGAGGAATAAGCCTTACTCTTACTACCAAGAGTATAAGAAGTGGACAGTACAGTTCTTCGTGGGCTCGGGCCAAATTGGAGAGTTGTCATTTTGGTGCGGTAAATAGAACAATCAAATGGTGTCATTCAGCAGAGAGTGCACCATAATAAGCACCGTGCTGCTGCTCGTTGTATGAAAGGGAAATGCTTTGCCGCTTACATGCAGAAACTTTCCTGACAATAATAAACAAATACCAAAAGAATACTTCCCGTCATTGCTTATTTGCATTTGCATGTTTGTTTACAGGCGCCTGCAATTGATCGTTCACTTCAACAAATTTTCACTTACTCGACATTTGAGTACTTTACATTTGAGTAACGCAGATGTATAGTTTTTGTATAATTTAACTAACAAGTAAGTAAACTTGTTCAAAACTTACTTTAACTTTTATTTTAATTTGCATATGCACAACCACTCAATTCACGCTCACCACATTCTTTATGTTGGTCCGAATTACACTGTATTTCGTTTATTTGATCAAGAATGAACAAACCACCATCCCACAACCTGCAAATTCACATGGAAAATATCACCAAGACGCTAGAATTGAATATGAAAACTCTACCGAACGAATGTTTTGTCGAAATATTTGCTAGACTGTGTCTACAAGACCTGATACTACTCCGGGCAGTATCAACTCGTTGGCGTAACATCATCGAAGAGGAATTGAGACGAAAGAGGCAAGCCTCATTGAAATTGTTTGGTTCACTCGACGATGTGAAACTGTATCTCCGTAAATTGCCTGAATTGTATCTTTCTTTCAACGGTAGCATTGAGTATTGGAGTTTGAAGAAATCTGCGCACCAAAGTGACGATCTCATTGTGAATGCTAAATATTTCAACATCGAAGCATGTGATCTATTGGTTCGCCTATTTCCAAATGTACAACACTTGCTTGTGTGCTTCTCAAATATTCGTTTATTTACGAAATTGCCCTATTTGATCGATGGATGGTCTGCTAGCTTAAATAATCTTTCTATATGTGGCAAATATTCCTTTGACTGGAAGAAACTTCAAAGTCGTATCAATAGATCGATCAATCGTCTGACTTCTCTAAATCGACTCGATGTATTGGCTAAAGATTTCTTTTTGGAACGTTCAAATGTGATCGGTAAATTGAAGCACTTGTCTTTGTCTAAATTATTACTTTCCTATTTCGAGTTTGATTATCCAGAAGAGTATTGGGAATATTGTGAGGATGTTCTGAACCAACTTGGCCCTCAATGCACTCATCTGTATCTCGAAGCAATCTTTCTCGAAGAGGAGGAAACGCTTCGATTTAAACTTGAGGAAATGTCTCAGGTCACTCATCTCAGTTTGTTTGCCAGAGAGTATGCCTCAGTATTTGAGTCTGTCTGCTACATGAACAATTTAAGATACCTCTGTATTAATTGTGAATATGAGGTGAGTTGTATTTTTAATTTTATTCTTAAAGAATATATCATTAATTAATCGTTATTTTAATCAATTTTAGGACGAATTTGAACTTTTCGATTCTCTTGACGCAATTCACAAATTGAAGAATTTGAACGAACTCAAATTGAACAATGTATCCTACGAAGCTGAAGCATACATGATGCGTGAACACTTTAACCCATTTGCTTCGGTGAAAGTTTTATCAATTTGGAATTTGGAATTTTATTATTTTGATCAACCTCAAGAAGATTTCAATGCCAAACAATTTTGCTCTTATGTGTCTTACATGTTTCCTAAATTGGAACAGTTTTCGCTTCAATGTAACGATGAGTTTGCTTTTGGTCGAATTGGTCAACATTTTGAGGAACATTTTGCGCATCTTCAGAAGAAGGGACTTTACCTGAGTAAAGATGAAGGAAAATTTGTCTCTGAAAATGCTGGTCGTCATAAGGACGGACTAATTGGAATGAAGTTGAATGTCACTTGAGCACCGCATTTATCCAAAATAATTCTAAAGTTAGTAAAATTTTATTTACTAATTATAATCAATGGCTTTTAATGCTGTTTATACAATAAAAATGTAAGTCACTTTTTAAATCAATAATTGCTCAATCTTTAGTGCTAAGAGTTGATATGTGTTGGCAGATTGAATTCTTTTTAATTATTTGCGCAATTGCCTTATTTTATTGGCGGATGGTCTGCAAGCTTAAAGAACCTTTCTATTTGTGGAAAATATTCCTTCGGCAAGGAGCAACTTCAAACTCGTATCAGTAGATCGATCAATTGTCTAACTTCACTAAAGCGACTCGATGTATTGGCTAAAGATTTCTTCTTGGAACGCTTTAAACGTCCAAATGTGATTGGTCAACTGGAGCACTTGTCTTTCTGCAAGCTATCAATGTTCGAAGGCGATATCCCTGATGATGCAGATCCTTATCCTTACAAGTATCTGAATTATAGTGAGAATCTTGTAAACAAACTTGGCCCTCAATGCACTCATCTGCATCTTGAAATCACCAATCTCTACGACGAGGCTATGGTTGGATTTAAACTCAAACAAATGCCCAATATCACTCATCTCAGTTTGGTTGCCGAAGAGTGTGGCAGTGTCTTTGAATCTTTCTGTGACATGACAAATTTAAAGTACCTCAGTATTTATGCTGGTGATGAGGTGAGTTGTATTTGAACTTTAAATTTATGTTTTCACAATATATCATCAATTAATCTTTACTTTAATCAATTATAGAGTGAATATATTCTTTACGATTCTCATGGCACAAACCACAAATTGAAGAATTTGACCGAACTTAAATTGAACAATTCTTTCTATTCAAGACACGCTTACAGGAGACGGGAACACTTTACCCCACTTGTTGCGGTGAAAGTTTTGTCAATTTGGGGTTTAGATTTTTTTTTTGGTAACAAAAATCCAAAAGAAGAATTCGATGGCAGACAGTTTTGTGCCTTTGTGTCCTACATGTTTCCCAAATTGGAACAGTTTACACTTGAATGCAATGATGAGTTTGCTTTCGGTCGAATTGGTCAACATTTTGAGGAACATTTTGCGAATCTACAGAAGAAGGGACTTTACTTGAGTAAGGATGAAGGACAATTTATCTCTGAAAATGCGGGTCGTCACAAGAATAGAATGAAGTGAAGTGAATGCCATTTGAGCATCTATCGATAATAATTCTCATTACAGGAACCTTATTTATTCAATAATTGTTCAATTAATTCAATCTTTAATGCCAGTTTTTGATGTGTTTCTGCAGACTAAATTATTTGTGCCGATCCAACTGTAGACCAAAGTCTGTATTTTGCGGTTGTCGTAGAAACAATGGCAATCAGTAGTTTGTCGGATGCAAATGTTTCCGTGAAACTATTGTTTCCTCCCTGAATTGTCCCGGACAGTGGAACAATGTTTGCCTGTGGCAGGTAGAGAGCACCTAACTGGAAGTTAGTTAACTGCTCCTATGTCTTAACATGCTCTATGGAAGGCACATCTGGAAAACTTTCTCACAAATTGAAACTAATATCAAAAGTACAGCCAGCCAGCCTTACTTACTTATATTTGTTTACAGCCTCCAGGTGATTGTTCGCCTCAACTTATTTCCGCTTCCTCAGCATGTGAGTGCTTCCTTTTAGCAACCCAGCTGGAGTTGTGTACTTTTGCTTTCACTTGCATATGCACAACCACTCAATTCACTCCTCAAACGCACACAAATTCTTTTCATTTGGTTGGATCAATAATGAACGTATCACCCAACCAGGAAACTCACGCGGAAAATATGACCAAGATGTTGTGTCGAATTGGCATGAAAGCACTGCCAAACGAATGTTTGGGTAAAATTTTTGCAGGATTGTTTTTGCAAGAAGTGATTCCACTTCGAGCAGTATCAACTCGTTGGTGTAACATTATCGAAGAGGAATTGAAACGAAAGAGGCAAACATCATTGAAACTGTTTGGTTCACTCGACGATGTGAAACTGTATCTCCGTAAATTGCCTGACTTGTATCATTCTTTCGACGGTGGCGTTAAGTATTGGAGTTTGAAGAAATCCACTAACCAAAATGACGATCTCATTGTGAATGCTAAACATTTCAACAACCAAGCATGTGATCTACTGGTTCGACTGTTTTCCAATGTGCAGCACTTGCTTGTGTGCTTCTGGGACATAAATTTATTTACGCAATTGCCCTATCTGATCGATGGATGGTCTGCTAGCTTAAAGAATCTTTCTATTTGCGGAACATTCTCCTTTGGCAATGTGCAACTTCAAACTCGTATCTGTAGATCGATCAATCGTCTAACTTCTCTAAAGCGACTCGATGTATTGGCTGAGAATCTCTTCATTGAACCTGCAGATGTGATTGGTCAACTGGAGCATTTGTCATCCTGCAAGCATTCGATGTTCGAGGACGATGATGTTGAGGATAATCCAGCGATTTATCATCTTGTTAGCCAACTTGGTCCTCAATGCACTCATCTTCATCTTGAAATAACCCAAATGTATGAGGAGTATACGCTTGGACAAAAACTCGAGCAAATGTCTAGTATCACTCATCTCAGTTTGGTTGCCGAAGAGTGTGGCAATGTCTTTGGATCTGTCTGTGGCATGAAGAATTTAATGTACCTCTGCATTAATGCTGGTGATTCGGTGAGTTGTATTTTGACTTTGAAGTTTAATCAGAGAATATAACATTAATTAACCAACACTTTAATCAATTTTAGAGTGAACATATTCTTTACGATTTTCATGGCACAAACCACAAATTGAAGAGTTTGACCGAACTCAAATTGAGCAATGCCACCTATTTAAAAAAGGCTTACATGGGACGGGAACAAATCGCCCCACTTGTTGCAGTGAAAGTTTTAGCAATGTGGGATTTAAATTTTTACTATGATAACGACGCAAAAGAAGATTTCGATGCCCGACAATTTTGTGCCTTTGTGTCCTACATGTTTCCCAAATTGGAACAGTTTACACTTGAATGCAAAGATGAGTTTGCTTTCGGTCGAATTGGTCAACATTTTGAGGAACATTTTGCACATCTTCAGAAGAAGGGACTTTACTTGAGTAAAGATGAAGGACAATTTATGTCTGAAAATGCTGGTCGTCATAAGGATAGAATGATTGGAATGGAATGAATGCCATTTGAGCACCACATTTATCAATATCCTCTTAAAGTTAGTAAACTTTGATTGAATCAATAATTTTTAATTTTTCTTATATAATAAAAATTCCAAATTGCTCATTTAATCAACAATTGCTCAATCTTTAGTGCCAGTTGTTTATGTGTGTCTGTTGATTGAATTCTTTGTGAAACCATCTTCAATCTTTCAGCCAATGTCTTATCATTGATCAACTGTTCGATTGCTTGTATCAATTGTTCATCTTTGAAATTGTACGGATCCAACTGTAGACCAAAGCCTGTGTCCTGCAGTCGTCGTGCATTGTCATATTGGTCCAGAAACAAAGGCAGTACAATCATTGGTTTTCCGAGTGCAAACGTCTCCGTGAAACTATTGTTGCCACCGTGAGTAATCACCAAGTCCACCAGTGGAACAATGCTCGTCTGTGGCAGGTAGCGAGCGCCGAACATGTTCTCCGGAAGTTCATATTGATCTGCATGTGGTCCTTTCGACACAATGTACTTGTGCTTGGTTTGGCCAAAAACACCAATCAATCTTCGCACCAAATCGAGATCAATCGAACCGAGGGAGCCCATTGAAAAGTAGATCAATTTACCCGAATACTTTCCATTGAGAGTATTGTTCAAGAAAGTATCCGGAACAATTTCGCCAAGTTCAAACTTTGGATTTGGACTTCGCTTGTGAAATGCCTCTAGGTTGAACCAATTTTGAGCACGAACTTGGGGAAAGTTCAATTCTTCTGGACAGGCGTAGATGGTCAACAGTTCCGTTGGTGGATACTTCAAGTCATTCTCATAACGAGGATAACCAAGCTTTTCAACAAGATTGTTGAATTTTACTGAAGTCACCAGTTGACGACGAATTTGGTTGAATTCGCTCCATTCACTACGGTCACCATTGATTGACAATCCTAATAGTTTCAAATTGAATTGAATTATTTATTTAAATATTAATTAACCAAATTACCTGATGCACCAGGAGGCAACTCTTCATGGAACACCTCAAACAACGGTCCCATACTCAAACTTTTAATCCACGGAATGCCCGAGTAAATGACCGCAGGCACAGCCAAGTGATCGTCAATCAGAATCACATCCGGAGCAAACTGATCAATTGCACTTTTGATCGCACTGTTCAGCGTCGGAATTTTCTTTTCATAATTTTCCGATTCATATCGAACATAATTTTTCAATTTCTTCTTTGGACTTTCCCGTCCAATAATTTTAAATTGCACAAGCATTTTAGCCACCTTCTCAGCTGGATTCGTTGGATCGGGCAGTGTGTAGATGACTTCTTCGAATCCCAGTGCCGATGCATGTCCACGCCAACTTTCATGAATCACAAATATCACTCGATGACCTCGACGAAGTAGTGCCAAGGAGGAGCCGGTGCAGGCGTTCACGTGGCCTGCCTCGTTGCATGGTGCCACAATGGCGGTTAGTCTTTTCGATGCCATTTGAACCAAAAGAAAAGTGTAATATATTTTTAAAATGAATTTCTCTCAATTTCTACACCAACTTCAGCATTAAATAGTCTAAACCCATTACACCAGTTCTAATCGTACAGCTTTCGCACTTTATCGAAAGCTCTTTTCTAATCACTATCAATTTGACATTTCGGACGAATTGACAAATGAGTGGTAACTATAGCACAATGCGCAATGTAACATGTTTCAATTGTCAATAACATTGCCAATGTTGCATTTGATTATCTTTGAAAATGTGGCCTTTGATTTAGCCAATGGAAAATTTTTGGCTTTATCTTATCATAATGATAAAATTATAATAGTTATAACTTTGAGGGTAACACATGTAACCATTTCGAACCCACTTGAACCAATTATTACATTGACATTAACATCACTCATTTGCACAATTCTTTGACAATTGAATTTTAGAATTATTTGCCAATCTGAATCTCATTTAAATATCATCAAGTACTCGTTACAAGATATATAAAATTAAATTTTACAGCTAAGCGCAAGTTAGTCGGTGCAAATATCTTACAAGAGTTTAGGTGAAAACATCAAATTCAGTACAGATGTAATGAGTTGTAACTTTACACAAGAAACTAGTGAAACTGTAGTTTGTTTGCTCGTTTTAACTTCAAAATGAGTTTGATTACATTGAATAATTAAACATATAAATAGATCATTTGATTTAGTGTATTAGTGAATGAACAAAGTTTTATGAAAATGAACAACATTACTGTGTTTTTTCTTGTTTGCATTCTCTCAATCGGCATTGTGCAATTTGTGCAATGGCGTACCAAACCAATTGAGCCATCCGAACATTACTATGCTCCGATTGTGTCAACAAACAGTGGAAAAGTGAGAGGATTGGTGCGCCAATTGGACAATGGAAACAGAGTGTATTTTTATCAAGGAATTCCGCATGGTAATATATTTTGTTTCTTTAATTTTGTCTGAATTCAAATATTAATTAATTCATTTATTCAAGGTCAAGCAGGTCGTTTTGCTAAGCCTCAACCAATTGCACCATGGACAGATGTGTACGATGCTGTGGTGAGCAGAAGTTCCTGTCCACAGGCTTTACTTCCCGATTCAATGGCGAGAATGATTCAAAGTGAACACATGAGTGAGGACTGTCTGTACTTGAACATTTGGGTGCCAACAAGAGAAACAACAAAGCAACGTGCAGTAATGTTCTACGTGCATGGTGGTGGTTATGCAATTGGAACTATATTCTCCATCATGACTGACGGTGCGGGCATTGCTGCTGAGGGTGATGTCATTCTGGTTTCGGTCAACTATCGTGTTGGACCATTTGGCTTTCTGCACGGTGGTGATGTGCAGGGTAATTTGGGTTTGCTCGATCAGATTTTGGGCTTGAAATGGACACATGAGAATATACACCATTTTGGAGGCGACCCTGAGCAGATTACTATTTTCGGCGCATCAGCAGGCTCGATGGCTGTTGGAGCACTGGTCATTAGTCCACTTACGAGTGGTCTCTTCAAACGGGCAATCCTTCAGGGCGGTGGACCTAATTCACTGATGGGAGCTATTTCTCCAAAGGATGGCGAAGAGAAGACTCGAATTCTGGCCGCTAAATTGAACTGCCAAAATGAGCAAATTCAGAAATCGATTGATTGTTTAATGAAAGTACCGATGGACAAACTTGCGAGTGCCACTTCCTTCAGTTGGGCAATGAATGAATTTTTTGTGCCCGTTTATGGCGATGAAGTTCTGCCAGTGTCACCTGTGGAAGCACTCAAAACGGGACAATTCAACCGAGATGTGGACATCATGTTTGGCGTAACCAGAGATGAAGGCTCATTCTTTGCGCTTCAGATTATTCCTGATTTACTCAATGAACCGGCAAATTTGACTGTCGAAACAACCAGAAAGCACATCGAGTACATCATGGATGATCTTTACAGACAAGGAAATGGCAAAGAAGTGTCCAAGTTTTACACTGACAAACTAACTGTCAATCCAACGGAAGATGAGCTCAAGTAAGTCTTAAGGTAAAAATGATTAAAACATTGACACTTTATTTAGAATCGCAATCGCTCGAGCATGGGGCGATTTCTACATGATTTGTCCTACCATTTTGTTTGGAGAACAAATGGCCACTCATGCAGCCCACAATCGATACTACTCCTACAGATTGATGCAATACATTCCTGGCTTTTTGGCCGTTCTACCGCAAATGGATGGGTGTGCCACATGGTCAGGATAGCTACTATGTGTTCATGCCACAATTGCTTTCAAGACCAGAGGATCTACAATTGAGTAAAGAGTTGACTCGCTCGTTTGTGGCATTTGCAAAAACTGGCAATCCAGGCAAAATGGGTAATGTTCAGTGGCAAGAAGCATTCGATAGAAGTGGCGATCAGAAGAGTGGACCTATTACCAGATATATGTCACTCAATGTTGATGACTACAAAATGGTAGATGGATTCTACAGGGAGAACTGTGATAGATTCTGGAAGCAAAGAATTAATCCTTAAATTGTTAATCATTTAATCACAAATGTTAACATTGAATAGTTCAATAATAATTTGTGCCAACTGTCCAAATTCGGCCTGTGCCGAATTGATCAAATTCATCGCTCCCTCTCTCCGATTGTCAAAACTTTCCACAAGTCGTATCAGTGATCGATACTTGTTACGAGCATTCTGTACATTCTTGTACTTGTGCTCCAAATAGCGCAACAGTAGTCGACAGTAGAGTGAGTGTTGATATTGGACAAATTCGAGGTTACTAATATTGGCGCGTGGCTTGAAAAGTAGCAGGACAGTGAGCAAATCTCGAATTGTGAAATCGCCTTCCATCTCGGAGTAGAGTGAATTCTGAAATTGAATTCCTTTCTCAATTGATGCTTGATCGTCGTAATGTTTCACACAGTCAAGGTCGACTAGTATGACTTGACTTGCTGACTCGTTCTGATTAATAAGAAAAAAAATTGAGTACAGTTTAGTGGACAGAGTTCACAAACCTCAATCACCGGATAGCGAAGCTTGTCAAAGTTCCAATTGTACGCAAAACGAATTGAAAGTATTTCAAAAAAGAATGGCTTCAACACGGTCAACTGATCCTGTTGTGTCAATTGTTTGAATGCAGGAATGTTCTTACAGAAACGTACAATTCTGCGAATGTAGTGAGCGGATAGATTGACCGAAGTAGTGAGACTACTCACTAAACCAGCCACTGGTAGATTGCATTCTTCAACAAAATTGTCACACATTTTATTAGTCACATTTGCAATCAACTCGCGTTCCGATGTAAACAGATCAGAAATATATTTCTTCTTTCCCCAACTTAGGTGCAGGGTTGATGGCAAATTTAAATCGATTGGATTTGGATAATTCAAAGAATTTTCAATTTTAAGCAAACTATTCTGAATGTACAAATCTAGATTACCAGTTTGAGAATTTTCAACATGTTGTCTATTTTCTGTTTGACGAAACATTCCATTGGCGAAACATTTAAGCAAACGACACTTTCGACAATTTTTCCGTGTTGAAATGTCAATTTCGCAGTTTCCAGTTCTGATGCAGTTTAATTTCTATATTTAATGATAAAAGATTTAGTCAACAAATTAAATTTCATTTCAAACGATACCTTTTCCTGTGAAGCATATCTTTGAAAGAACACTTTACACGATTCACAGCACAGTCCGCTGTATTTGTATCCTGTAGAAATACATTTATAAATTGTAAATTCAAAATCGTTTTGACTGCATTACCTGCTGCTTTGTCACCACAAACTTTGCACTGTAGAGTTGATGAAACATTCATTTTTAGATGTTTGGAAAAATAATTGTTGAAAGAGCTAATTGTGCAAACACACGTGTACACATTCATCCACTCAATGAGCACAAAGTAAATATATCCACTTGCTATCAATATAATGGCGAGATATGCGTCAAGGGCAAAAACCGTACAGTTAGTAATTACATTGAAGTCTCTAATTAGTCTCACATTAATGTGACGCTTCACTTATCATCTGCAAATAATGCTTTGAATCTTATCAATCAACGATTGTTTCATGTGCGCACAACACTTTCTCTCATTCCAAACAAATCGACATTTGAAACTTTGTAGAATACATTTAATAGCAATAAGTTTTAGAGCTTGTAGAAAGGAAGTGCAAGCCGACTGGATAGAACCGCCACAGAAGTACATGCCACTTTCTCGGACGAACTAAGTTCAACTACTCGTGCATTGGGGCCCAGATTCTGGATCTTGTACAGTCCACCTATTGGGAGTACGAAACTGATTAGCAATTGGGCCATTGTATGAGCATCACAGCATATCTTACCACCATTGTACTGGCCGGTCACCAGCAACTCTCCATTCAGCTGAACTCCTTGATACATGTCTGGCTTGTCGATGTCGACCCATGTCTCAATAGTCCACAAATTGGTTGTCGGGTCGTACGATTCGACTGACAATCGTGAATTGGCAACGCGCGTGTGGAAATAAACACGGACTGCCAGGACTTGATCGAGATAGGTGACCAAAGAAAAATATTTTGTTTGACGTCGACCATTCAACGGAGCTACCAACTTCCAGTGGTTACTTTCAGGGTCGTACATTTCCACTGATGTATCATCACATCCACCAGCCATGTAAATGCGCTCGTTGTGGGCAGTGGCTGGGTACCAGCACAGTATTGAACATGTCCGAGCACAGTTCAAAGGAGCAAATTCAGACCAGACTCGCGTGCTTGGGTCGTATTGTTCGCACTGGACCATTTCACCATTTGGGTCTTCTCCCCCAATGACCACGAGCTTGCCTTTATACACTACAGAGGTGAATAGTGTGCGGCGGGGATTGAGCATTGGAGGCACTGTAACCCATATGGCTTTGCTTGTGAGAGGTCCAAGGAGAACATTTCACTATTGTCACCATCTTGCTTGACTCCCCCGAGAATGTACATTGTTGAAGCGATTATTTGCGTATCAAACTTCTTAATTTTCAAAGGGAGCTTTACTTGACTACTTCTCCACAGATTGAGTTGGTAGTCGTAAAGTTGGATAGAGTCTTTGTATCGAGTTGGCCAGCGCATTCGGCTGGTTGATCCACCAGCGAGAATCAAAAGCTGCTTGGGGATTCGAGGTCGATAGTTGTACGTAGACTCGTCGTAAGGCAGACCGTTCCCGTCGATTGGCTTGGCAGTTCGAATGGCTTCATCCAACAGTCGAGTGATGAAATCGCTGCTTTCTTGTCGTACATCGATCGGTTGGGATTGAAACAGGTTGCTCGACACAATCGACTGTTGAATGTTGAACAAACTTGGTATGCGACTAAAGCGAAGTGCGTCTTTGATAAGTGAGGACAGTCGAGAAAGACCAGACTCTGGCTCATAAGCAATCCAGGCCTCAATGACTTGCCATGTAGTGCTTTCTAACTTAACGTTGAGCCAATCAGATGTGAGCAACTGGACCAGCGTGTCATAGGTCAGTCTCATTAAATCAGGTTGGTATTTGAGCCAAAGCTAAACAAACAAAATAGCAAATAAGTCATCGAAATAGAACATAAAAGTAAGCCAAACCTCGTCAAAGTTGTCCTCCACGTTGTTCTGAAAGTACTGTTTATGCTCAGGCGAACTGTAAAAGGCAAGTTCGAATGCTTGAACCGCAATGCCATCACGAATGTGCTCTTGCAGAAACGACATGCAGTAGTCGAGAAGGGAGATGATGCCAAACTCGTCTGCACACTCCGCCAACGATAAAGCCAACTGTTCGGTCAACTCACAATGACGCTTGTAAGCGAAGAAGACGATCAATTTAAGAAGAGCGGACGAAATTGTGCGGTCCACTTGATACAGATGCAGGCCTTCGTCGGACTGGCTCGGTGACTTCTCGTAGAACGGCACCATTTTGCCCAAACTGAGGATCATGTCCATGTGCACCAACTAGAGGAGTGAAAGGGTTAATCGAACGCTAAACAGCCACACTCTTGTCCGTACCTCGCGGTGTCCATCTTCAGGGCAGACGAGAACAGAGTCCACCGACCGCTTGTCCTCCTTCAACAGCCACAATCGGTCCCGAGTGGTGTGATCGAATCGAATGACCGTGTAATCGGTGGTACGGACATTGCGAGACCGAGCTTCTGCTCTACGACGAACTGTTGCTTCAAGTTGAGCCCAATAGCCCAAGCCGTCAATACTGTCATCCATCGGGATCATCGTGAAATATCGTGAAGTGACACAAAGTACAACTGTAAAGTAAAGTAAACGTCAAACGAAAGAAAGCATCCGAATTTAAGTCAAACTCAAATCGAATTCGAAATCGATGATCAATTAAAAATGTCCTTCAAACTGTTCTCCTGCAAGCGGAGTGTCCAAATAGAATGAAACAATACAAATTCGAAGTCATGTTGCGTGGAAAAATTAAAAATTTTATAATGAATAATTTATAATTAAACCCTTTTGTACAGAGATTTGAATAATTAAACATAATAATTTTATAGTAATAATTATTGAATATATAATAATGAGTATATAATAATTAATCGGCTTGGGCTACATCGAACTCATCTGAATCCGATTCATACTCCTCTGGTTTAAGTTTAAACTGCAAAAGCAAAGGATTAGACATAATCAATGAACAATCAAATTTTCTCATACCAATTCGAAATCCTGTTTCAACAAATGTAACATTCCGCCACGTTTCGATATTTTGCTCACCAGCAGAGTTTGTTCTTTGTTTTCCACAATAACGCACTCGATCATCTGTAATCAATTGGTTAATGATAATAACTCATTTTAAATCCTGTACTATTTTAAACTTTAAACGAACCATTTGATGCACTTCGAGTGTTTCCTGTCCAATGTACTGTTCGATCATTTCGGACAGTTGAGTGAAGGTTAGTTTTGTTTTTTCGTGCAAACTATTTTTCAGAAGGATTTCTCTAAGAATCTCAACAAAATCAGTTTGGTATTGATTATGTACAGTTTTGAGCTTATCGAGAATAGTTTCTTGTTCATCTTGAGTGACTACAAATTGAGAAGTAGAGTTGAGTTTGGGTTCTAAAGGAGTGATGGCAAACTGTGAAGTAGCATTCAGTTCATCAGCTTCATTTACTTCTGGAGTAGACCATTCTAAATCATGGCACATCTCTGGATCTGCATCTGAGTTATCAGTCAAAGGAGGCGAGTTCAAAATGTCATCGGATTTTGGTTTTGAGGTGGGTTGTTGTGGCAAATTTGATTGAAATCTTTCAGAATTTGGTTCTTTTGGACAATTGTTTGATTTCGCTTTTGGAACACTTGCAGACTTTGAGTTAGATCCTAAATTTGCATTCTCAATGTCTTCTGAACCAGAACTTGGTGGATCTGACTTAGGTAGATCAGCATTTAAAGATAAAATTGCTTTCGGTTGTTGATTTTGAGTCTGATTAGACAGAATTTGCGAAAGTGTTTGTTGAGTATTGGTTATTGCAGCAACAATTCCAAGTGTGGCTTCAGTTAAATCCAACTTTTGACCATCTTCAACCGATTCCACCACTACTGGCTGCTCGTTCTGTTCCTTCTCAAACTCTAGCCAAGCCTTATTCTGTTCTTCCTCGGTGAGATTCTCATCAGGTCGATTCTCCAACAGTGAATCGTGTTCATGATAGTCCGTGATTAGATCTCGATGAGATGCAAAAAGCTTCACCAAAAGGGGATCCTTTGATGGAAGTGGCAAATCCTTTTGCTCCGAGTCCACAATCAAATCGAACAGTTCGTGTAGGTCAGTTCTGGTGAAGTAACGTTCAATTTGAAATTGATCCAGTGCCCGAAGTGCAATCGACTGTTTGGTGATTTGACGTTTGTAGATCTTGGACTCCATTGTGCCCGCAGCCGCAAAGCGATACACAAAGATTTGTTTCTTTTGACCGAAACGAAAGATTCGATAGATTGCTTGCACATCAGTGGCGGGATTCCACCATGCGTCAAAGATGATGGCACGATTAGCTCCAATCAGATTAATGCCAACACCTAAAGCAAATTCAAAATCAATCAACTCGAACCATCACAAAACCAAAATGCACTTACCGCCAGCCAATGTCGAGATAAGCAACAGTCTCGCAGTCAAATTGTCCTCATCGTTGATCTGTTCAATGATCGATTCCCGTTCGTTCACATTGACACTTCCATCAATACGAAAATAATCACGATTCTTTGCCCACAATTTTGAATTATGAGTTGACTTTTTTGTTTTCAAAATTTTCTCAATCATACTGAGCACATGTAGAGAGTGTGAGAAAATCAAAAGTTTATCTCCAACTTGTTCGCATTCTTCCAGGATTGAGAGTAACAATTTGAATTTGGGACCTAGTTCCAAGTCATAGAGGGCAGGATCGTGCTCTTGAGGGATGAACTGGTATGGCCAATCGCCAATGATATTACGAACATATAGGAGCTCTTCTTTTGGATCGATTTTGTCATCATCAAATTCATCATCTTCTTGGTTTTGATAGAAAATAGCCGAATTTTGTTTCTCCAATCTCTTCTCACATTCCTTGAAGTACTCAATCAGCAAGGCAGGATGATTCCAAATGAAACCCAAAATTCGAAAGTGAACAAACAACCGTTTCCTAGCTGATCTCTTACTTATGAAGACATAAGCATCCAAATAGTGTTGATACAGCTGTTCCTGTGCTTTGGACATCTTCACCGAGAGCACATATTCGCACTTGACGATTGGCTTCAAGTGTTCAACCAAAATTAGATAATCCCGTCGATGGATACACAAGTTGGTCACTCGGTGCAGTACGTGGTAACGTATCTTGGACATGTACACGTCCATCTCGGTCGAATCGATGTACTGACCGTTCAGGATTGGATTCTCAAAACGATTCTTGAATTCATCTAAAGTTCCGAGTAGGTCAGGTTTGACAAAGTTGATCACCGAATGGTACTCGCGAAGGTTGTTCTGTAGTGGAGTTCCGGTGAGGCAGATTCGACGCAGAGTTCGCATTCGAGAGACCACCTTGTTGATGCAAGTTTCAGGATTCTTTATTGTGTGACCTTCGTCGATGATTACCATGTCTGGGCCTAGGACAAAACACAGTTACATTCACGGCAAAAGTTACGAGACCCTAATTGACATACCTGGATCGAGAAGAAGTCTTCGAAAGGCCTTTCCACGTGGCACTGGTTTCTTTTGTGCGTCATCATCACACAAACTGGCCAACAGCCTCGAAGTGGTCAACATGACTCCACCCAATTCTCTCCAATCAATCAGTCGGTCAATTCTCTGTTGGGTGGTTTGTGCAGTGTTGAGAATAAATAATTGAAATTTGCGTCTCGATCCCGGTTTACAGCGCTCAAACCAATAGTCAAATTCATTCTCCCAATTTTTTAAGCACATTCAGCGGAACTATGATGAGCACTTGTTCGATGCGCTCTTTGATGACGCGATTCGTGAGGATGGTGTTGACAAAGACAATTACCTTGGGTGCATTAGCAAAAGATTAACCATTAGATAAAGAATAAATCAAAAATAACTAAGGAATTAATCACAGGATTAATTGCATACGCTGAATAACCAAATTTGCCTACCTGAAGTGTCTTTCCAAGTCCCATGCAGTGCGCCAAAATGCAACCAAACGATGCACCCTTCTTTACTTCTTTCTCCTCTTCCTTTTCATTTTGAAACCTCTTCACACTTTCAATGGTACAATCAAACATAAATCTCACACCCTCAACCTGATGTTGTTTGAGTACCGAACCAAACGCTGGATCAACTTCAACAAGAACCTTCTCCGTTTTCGGGTCATAGTCCAAAATGATCCTTTCGGGATATTCATTGGAAATTGCCTCTATTTCTTTCCTCTTCTTGAGCAATCGTACTGACCGTTCACGTTCAACGCGTTCCGCTTTGATGCTCGCTCTGGTTAGTTGGCAAAAGCCTCGAAGTCGTTTTCGGGTGAACAAATCACCAGCAAAGTTGTCAAGGCCTTCGTATGAATCCGTGTTTGAGGCTGTAGTCTGATTTTGAGAATTGGGCATCGATTCCGAAGTTGTGGTGAGATTCTGAAAACAAATAAATAAATAATTAGATTAAATAATTTCGATCATCAAATCAAAAGGCAAAGAGATTTACCGAACTAGCCAACTTTCGCTTTAGATTTGTTTTCTCCTCTGTGGATTCAACAGTTTTGTTAATTCCAACCGAAAAGTCCGTAAATGAGGTTAAAGATTCAGTCTGGTTTGTGTTGATCTCAAGATTTTCAGAAATTTTGGACTTTAATAAAGGAATTAATATTTGGTCCTCTGAAGTTGACATTTTCACGACTTCACTCATGTCCAAATTCTCTTCATCGTCAGATGATAAGGTAATTACATCAAGAGAGCATTTTGAGGTAACCTTGGAATCAATTGTTGGATTTTCCTTGTTCGACTCATCGTCCAATCGAAAATCTTCCACTTTACCCGGCTTAGATTGAACACGACGATTGTTATTCTTTTTCTTTTTGATCGGTGTTGAATTACATTTTGGTTTGCATTTTAGAGGTGAATTTAAGAATTCATCCATCCACTTTGAAGCTGTTGCATTAGTGTTTAATGAATTTGAAGGGCACAAAATCTGGTTCATAAATGCTTGATCATGATATAGAGAATCACTAGAAGAGTTGAGAAAGTCGAAAGAATCCACTTGATTCACGTAATTCGGATCGACATTACCCGATTCAGAGGTAATAATACTTGTTGGGGTTGTTGATAAAGACATTGACTGGTCAAGAAAACCGGAATCCTCAGTTGAATCCGTCGATGACCGAGACTTGGCCAAATCGGCCTTGTTTATGATTTTCATGCTTAGATTGGATAGCCAAAACAAGTCACAACAAAAGCACCTAAAGCAATTTGAAGCAAAGGTAAACAAATAAACAAACAAACGAGAAGAAGGAATGACAACTTACTTGATGACCTGTAACCAGCTCGTTATGACCAGATAAGCAAGATTACAACAAAATTAACAAACACTTCCAAAGTATTATATTATGAATCATTCCAGTGAATGAGAATCTGCATAAACAAGCAAACAAAAGAAAAGCTACAAATGTGCCAGTGGCGGGCAATACACAACACCGTGCAACAGCATGCAGTGCGCACTAACAACACTGGACAGAGTCAAGTCAACACATTGTCAAAACATGCAAATCTGAAGTGTTGGAGGCGGGCACTTTATCATGCCGACCGAGTTTTGTGGATTGAGTTTTGCAAAAATAAATATGCTGAGTAGCCAGGGCCAACAAAAGGGAGGGAATCATAAACAAATGAATGATCCAAAATTGAATCATATTAATGCTCGAATAATTGGTGAGGACTCCAGTGGTGAAGTAGGATGCGACCAGTATGGTCAAAACAAGTTTGGTAATCAATTTTAAAGTTGGATTGACGGGTTTTCCGAGTTGGTACAAAGGAGCAATTTGTGCTGAACTTAGATTGGTTGTGGCCAAATTGACTGCCACAGATTTTGCTGCATTCGGTTTCAATATCATGTTTGAAGACATTTTGGGTTAGTTGTTAAAAGAATACTTTGAAAACTAAAGTCAAACTGCAAATGAGAACTTTCGAAACAAAATTGTCTTGTATTTATACGTAAAATTCGCTTCAAAAAATCACTTGGAGACAACCGGTTTTGATTTTGAAAAAAAATACATCGTTACATTACAAGATTTATGTTTTTTCAGAACTATAGAATCTATAGTATAGATGGCACTGAAAAATTTATATAATTTTACTTATTAACTTTTATTTAATCATCAGTGAATACAGTAGCGATATAATTTACAAAATGAAACCAGTTTGAACCATTCTTAATGTTGGAACATAATTTGAAGCGACAATGAAAAATCATATTTAACATTTCCTCGTGCATCGTACTCCGAATTCGAACAATACGAACACCACCATACTCGTGTTAGTGACGTATTCGATCGAATCGAATTCTAACTGTGCTCTGTCCACTTCATATTGCCCTGTACTGCTTTGTGTCAGTCATTTAGTGTTCGTATCCTAGCACGACTGTTCTCTAGTCCACGTCCCACTCCCCGCCTCTCGACTTTCAACTTTGTCGAGTATCAAGTCTACTCACCAGCTCTTCTCAAGCATTATCTGGTGCACTATGGCACGCTTGAATCCGACTTGTCTTGCTATGGTGCTTGGCTTCATCGTGGCCGGGCCCTATCTGCTGCATTACTCGATGGTGCACGCCTGGAGTGAGACATTTGCGCCACCGCGCAAGAGCTACCAGCACGAACTTGACCAGATCAACGCTAACCTGGACAAGTATCCCCGCGAAGATCAGATGGAGGAGGGCCGTGCCAACGATCCCGAAGAGATCCAACGGCTCCAAAATGTGAAAGTCGCTTTGGATGCTTATCAACAAGCACAGAACAAGTGTCACACTACCAACTCTAGCGGCGTGTGCGGTAATGGCACTTTGGCTCGTAACTACCCAAAAGGCGGAACGCGTGATGTGCTCTCTTGGCTAATTCTTGCAGGCCTCGTATCGATCACTATTGGCACTATCCTTTTTTGTTTTATCACTTACAACATCAAACGAAGGCGATCAGCCACCAAGAAGCAGGCCAATGTGAAACAGCTCACACAGAAGCGAACTACTGGCACCCGTACTACATCAACACCAGGCTCGGGTTCACACAGTACCACTAGTCAAGCTTCCGATACTGCTGTTGGAACGACCAACAGTGCTGGATCCACTGTTCAGTCTGGTGCTGGAAGCAATATTGCTGGCTCCCAGGTTAGCAGCAACATTGGCGGTGGTTCGAAAAGCAACATTGCTGGCTCAACCATCGCTTCGAAAGCTTCATCGGCGAGCAAAGTCGGCGCTGGCTCAAAGGCAGGCTCCAGCATTCCCGGGGCAGGTGGCTCGTCGATTGCAGGATCGCAAGCTGGCTCGAAGGCTGACTCAAAAGCTGGCTCCTCCGTCGGTGCATCTTCCGCAGTCTCTTCAGCGGTTGCTTCAAAGGCCGCTTCCAAGGCTGGTTCAAGTGTCTCGGGTGCTAGTTCTTCAATTGGCGAGACCTCAGCGACCGAAGCGACCCCAGCGACCGAAGCGTCCGCAATTGCCTCGAAAGCAGCTGGATCAAAGGCTGGCCCAAGTACTGGCACCAAAGAGTAGTGCCCCCATTCAAATGAGCCATTTGGCACACTGATAATTGTTGCCATAGTGCACATTATAAATTATAACTAATTATTACAATTATTATTAAATTCAAAATTCAGCCTTTTCAAATATTTTATTGTTAATGTGAATAACTTGTACAAATTGTGTGTTGCATGAATTAGTTTTGTGTGTTATCTTGTTGTGCTTCCGCGGGAGTCTCCTCCAGCATGACCATCCAGTTTGACACCTCTTCCTCGAGCCAGTCGCCTCTACATTATTATTAAATATTTAATTACTCAATTGCTGAGTTACTTTTTGCGTCGTTTAAACCAATAGCAACATTTAGTGGTTTGTTCGACTGTAGGACTTTTGACTCACAAATGGTGGTGGTGCGACTACGCTTTCGAATTGGCGCCACAGATTTCGGAATTTTTAGTTGCTGCAATTGATTAGAAGTGGCGGAGAGATTATTGTTGTTGCCAGACTCGTTCTCCATCGATTGTGGCGATCCCTCAGAAGCGGTTACGGTGATACTACCGAATATTCAGACACAACCTATACTTACATTCCACGTCCCATTCTGAGCATATGGCTAATTGGCACCCTCATCTTTACGTTCATATTGCGCAATGAAATATTGGCTCACTTCACAGCACGGTTCATCGACAAAATTGACTCAATCGATGACATCAAAGTGCGCAACCTGAAAGTGCTGGTTCAAAGTGGCACAGACCAAATAGCAATGCTCAAGGCCAAACTGAAAGATCACCAAATTGTGCAAATTAGTTGGGCCGACCAGTGGAGTGTGCAAACCAAAGAAAAGATTCTCACCGGTTCGTATGTGCTGGTGCTCAAAGAGGACAATCTCGACGCGATGGTTAGTGTCAATCCTGAGTACCCACTGAGAATATCGGACGAGAAGAAAGACCTTCGATTTGAGTACTATCTCTACCGAATGGACATTAATCAGACAGTGGAAAGAAGACTGAATCAATGGTTAGTAGGGCAATTGAATGATTTGATTTGATTTTGCTATTTACCAAACTTGTAGTATTAACATTTTACAGGTGACGGGCATTTACGAGTATCTCAAAACTAATTCATTTCGAGAGTATGAGATTTTCACTAAAAGAAAAAATGTCAACCAGAGACGATCAAGGAAAAGCAACAAAGAAAACGAAGATCCCGACAAGGTGCACGATTTGAGTCTGGAGAATATTGACGATTCCTTTTACACTCTTTTCTATGGATGGATTGGCTCATTCGTGGTTTGTCTTGCTGAGGTGATGGTGGACAGAATACGGGCGCTCAAGTACACGAATAGCATTAACTGATTTTAGTAAATATTGACAATAAAGATTATGAATTTAATTATTATTCTTAAACAAAAGTTACAGAATTAATCGAATCTAATTGCTAAGCGTTTAAGAGGACACACAAAATCTTACTACTCAAAATCCTTATGACGACCAGTGAATTCAGTATTGACTTCAGCTTGAGTTGTTTCCTCAAATCGATGTTTGCTCAAGTGTGGCAACATGTCCACATTCGTCTCAAGTTGACCCACAATGAATGGCTCGACAGTGTCGAAATAAATGCACAACTCTTCAAGGTTAGGGAACCAGGCAGACATTTTCTTGTAAAACAATTTGCCATCAAATTTGTCCTCCTTCTTGTTTGAAGCTAATTCAAAGCTAAACCACGAAATGTGCTTCACACTTTCCATTGGAGAACGTGAACTGCTACGTTTCTTAGCATCGGGCATTGGAAATTTGTCTTGATCATACACCACCAAACCGTCAGACTCAAATCGCAGCTCGGTGAGATTCTCCAACTTGGACAAGTCATCAAACATGGCGCCATCACCAACACTGACCTAGTAAACAAAATAAATATGAATAAACGTGAACATATGAAGACAAGAAAGTATAAATACAGTATCCGAGAAATACAGCCAAAGACATTGCAACGAATCCACTTTGGAAACCTGGTACAACAAAGAGCCTTCATCGCTACTCTCAATGCCTTTCATTTGAAGAAACAGAAGATTCTCGATATGATCAAAGCTGACCACGGCACCATATTCATCGTTGTGCCAGGCTCCAAAGGGAATATTGGCCAATCGCAAGTGAGTACACTTTGATCCAAGCACTTCATTCCTAGAACAATTCCACGGCAGTTCAGTTGGTTTGCCGTTATTATTATCTTCACAACGATAACCAGAAGGATAGAAACCACCGTTGAGTGAGAAGCGTTTCAATTTTGCCAAAACTTTCGTAATCTCAACTGCTTTTCGGTATTCTTTATCACTGTAGATAGAGCGCGGACGAAATGAATCGGTGAAACTGAAAAAATCATCCACCAACAAATCGAGCCGTTTCAAAGAAGTCATCGAATTAATTTTCAACAGAATTTTACTTGACAAATTCTGTTTGCTTTCGAAAGTGACATTACCATCATCCTCATCATCGTTGTCGCTGTCACATTCGTCCGAATCTTTATCGGAATCATCATCGGAATCGTCCTCTTCTTCGAAACGTCCACAAAGAGACAAACTGTTGAGTTTGCTAAACTTCTTCAGTAAATATGGAACATCTACCCACAAATCTCTATCACGAAAATAAATAATCAAATGTTTCACATTGACAAACAACCGAGCCAGCAAATCGCACATTTCCTCGCCGAAATCTTCCTCGTCGACCACCAAATCATCGTCCTTGCCAACATGCTTCAATGTCCAGTAATCGAGATCATCATGGTGAACACTGTTCAGCTCCTGACAGTAATTCTCGACATCATCAATTGAGCCAAATAGTTTCAAAGAAGTCTGCTCCAAGCAGAAATTTTCAATCACGCCAAGCCATCGCGGTGACACTAGTCGCAACTGAAGCCGTTCCGGTAGAGCCACTTTGCCTAAGATTGTCAACAAAAGTTGATCAGATAGTTGATTGAAACTCATCGTGATTGGCGATGAGATGAAAAATAATGAATGATTTGAATAGACAAATCAATTAAAAGTAGAGAGGAAAGGAAAATATGTTTTACGAGTATGCAAACACGCTTTCATGCCATGCGGTGAAAGTGGCTTTATTTTGATTTTGAGGAGGTCAGTGGCAAATGACCATCCAGAGATGTCGTTCAAGTATTTAACGTATTTGATATTTTAAAATGATGTTCTCGTTTCTACAAACGATATTTGATTATCTGAACAAGACTGTTCTAATTAACTTGAGATATGGCTCACAGTATTATTAATTAGCACAAATTGCATGACCTTTGATCAGTGAATGATTAAATTATTTAATTTCATTTACGACCAATCAATGTTGCCACCTAAGCACATCAAACAGTAACAAGTTGGCACCATTATGCTTGCAAGTGATTGTTATCATATGTAAGCTAATCATCTCGTAAATGCAGATAGTCCATTTGTGTGTCAAATGAACCTCAAACTGTTGAACCATTTCATTTGTGTCATTCAATCAAACCGAACATGAACAAGCTCTTAATTGCCAGTGCGCTTCTGGTGGCACTGTTTTGTGGTCATTCCGAACAAAAGCTCAACCCAAGTCCATTGTTCCACGGGGAAGGATGTGAGTCGGATCACTTGTTTCAGAGTCGATTCAAGCCTCAAGTGTTGGCCATTGCACCGGACATTAGCCGAATCATCAGTTATGTTCTGAAGGGCAAACATGCCTCGGCCACTTATGAAGCATTGGCTTATTTTGTCGACAAGTTTGGACCTCGATTTACTGGAACTAAAAGCCTGGAAGATTCGATTGACTACATGTTGGAATTGCTCAAAAAGGAAGGACACGACAATGTGCATGGAGAGAATGTGTCTGTGCCCAAATGGGTAAGGTTAAAAGTGAATTCAGTTCGATTGATTAACGTTTTTCTTGTTTGGTAGAATCGAGGAAACGAGTGGGCAGCAATGGTCAAACCTCGACACAAAAAGCTCAACATTCTCGGCCTAGGCTTCAGTGTGGGAACCAACAATCAAACCCTTCAAGCACCAATTGTGGTTGTGAGCAGTTTCGAGGAATTGGACCGACGAGCCTCAGAAGTCAAAGGCAAAATAGTGGTGTACAACTTCAAGTTTGAGTCTTACGGTGCTCAGGTTCCATTCCGAGGCTATGGTGCGAGTCATGCTGCCAAGCACGGAGCAGTGGCTGCACTGATTCGATCGCTCACGCCTTTGTCCATCAACTCGGTGCACACTGGAGTGCAACGGTACGATACGAATTACACTAAAATCCCTGCAATCAGTATCACCGTGGAAGATGCGGAACTGTTTCAGCGATTGACTAACCGAAAGGGTGAGTTTAGTGGCACAATGGCACATTGAGTAATATAATTCACTTTGTAGAAGAAGTTGTCGTTCAAATCTATTCGGAGAACTATCTCGAACCAAATGAAGTCACTTCGCGCAACACTGTCAGTGAGCTCACTGGTTCAAAGTATCCCAATCAGGTGGTGATGGTCAGTGGTCATCTCGATTCGTGGGACGTTGGTCAGGGAGCTATGGATGACGGCGCTGGAGCGTTCATTTCATGGCAAGCTTTGTCTGTGCTCAAACAGTTGGGTTTGAAACCGAAACGCACTTTGAGATCGGTGCTTTGGACAGCTGAGGAAATGGGCCTATTTGGTGCTGCTGAGTACACAAAGAGACATCGAACTGAAATGTCCAACATTGTGATAGCAATGGAATCGGACTTTGGCACATTCACCCCAACCGGTATAACATACTCAGGCACAAATCTGACAGCTCAATGCACAGTGCACGAAATAATGAAACTGATGGCACCAATCAATGCAACCGAACTGGCACTTAAACCTGACGGCTCTGATGTGATGTATCTGTACGGAGAGGGTGTGCCAGTGAGCAGTTTGGACAACCAAAATGACAACTACTTCTACTATCACCATTCGGAGGGTGACACGATGAGTGCGCTCAACAGTACTGACCTGGACAAATGTCTGGCTGTGTGGACTTCGGTGGCGTATGCTTTTGCTACCATTGAGGATCCATTGCCGGACGATCGAAAGCATAAACAAATTGGTTGATGCCTTCATTGGCAATGAAACTATCCATTGATTAGTTAGTATTTAATAAATACATTTTGTTGTTGTCGTTTATTGTTCATTAAGATATTACCAATATAAAATGATTCAACTATGCAAATGGCACTCTTTTTCAAGTGACCCTGACATTGACCTGCTCTGCAATACAGTCCCCCATGTAACAGCCAAATGCAATTTGTTGTTGCTATGCAATTGGAGTAATGTGCCATGCAACAAAGTATGCATTGTCTTTTGGTCCGAGATGATGCAAAAGGAAAAGTAAAATCCACAAATTAGGTTATGTCTCAAAAGGCCTAGAGAAATTCTCGGAATGACATGTCTTGGTGTAAATGATTAATACTTTCAGAATTTAATTTTCTTTAGTAAAGCACTATATAATTAACAAACAAACCAATGAATTACTACTACACATTACTAAATATATGAATGCAAATAATAACAATAATAACAACAATAATAATAACATTGTGGTAAACAACAAGGGATTTCCGGAGATTTGCAATGGAGGCGATGATATAATTGTGCGTACATTGGACCTTGATTTATGGAGGTACATGCAATAAAAACTGCACCAGTGATTCACTGGCTCAGTTGTGCAAGTTGCATAATAATAATAATACACTGATCGGATATATATCAATCAATGAATATCCATAAATTGCAGTTGTGACTGGTTTGAACTACAATTCTAATGTGCTAATATTATCAGTTTTCGGTTTATTAGAATACAGCTTTGGTGCTCGCAGGTACGTTGAAAGAGAATTTACAATTTTAAATTTAAATTTACAATTGCAATTTTTTAAAATAGATGATCCACTTTGTGATAAGATGCCAACTTTACCAAAGAGTAAATAGATACAGTGCCAAAGACAATATGACAAATGTTTGAATTACTAGTTGATCGAAGAAATTTATGTCGCAATGTTGTACATAGAAACAATTGACAACTGATTAACAGCGGATCAAAAATGTCGAATCAAACGAACACAACAATTAATTACGCACATGTCAACTAATTAGTGCAAGGTTTATTGTGTGCTCATCAACTCAAAATGGTACGTCAAGGCTGACAATGTACGCAAATGGAGATTATTCTTCAATTATGCAGTATTATTTCACTTTTCATTTTATTTAACCTCGAAAGACATGTTCTCGTCATGATTCATCATAAAGGAATGTTTGGTATTTTAGAAATAAAATAAAAAATCATTCGATTTCATAATAATGTTCAAACTAATCCACAAATGTCAATGTGTATTTCCCAATTTCCTCAATAGAACCCAAAATCACCTGAACGCACTTTACGTTCTTTTTGTGCCTAAGTCACTTTCGAATCGAGTGCAATTGTCAATTGATGTGTCATCAGAATGTTTCAAACATACACATCACATACTAATCACTTATCTGCGATAAGTTATCTCAAACAAAGCTGTTTTGCATGTTTTGGCCCAATCAAGTAGTACACGTTAATTGTTCTGTATGTTACTACCATGGCATGTATGATCATTATAATCATCAGGTCCCCAGAAAGCATCCTCCTCAGCAAGCCATCAATGGCCAAATCAATCAGTATTGTAGTATTTGTTATTGCCCAATTGATTGTTTTTCAAGGCAATTGATCTCTGATTTAGCACCACTGCCAATTAACACCTAATCCAGCACGATTAACAAGTTTGAACACTATTTGTCACTCTAAGAACACATGTTTGAACCCAAACAAAACATTCTAATCAATGTGTGCAATTACAAAGTCGTTAAGTGAGCAAACACCACCACCAAAAGTCAAACCAATAACTTTTCTTTTCTTTTGTCTTCTGTTTTTCACGGTCCATTTAACTTTATTAATTTGCTAACCGCGCGCGTCAACCCAACTTTGCACCCAGTACAGTTCCACTCAGCATTGCAAGGACTATTGCTCTTACTATTTTAAGTAGAGGTTATTAGTAGTTCACTTTCCGGTCGGCAAATGCCTCGCGTGTTGTGTTTTTCCAATTATAAAATAATATAATAATTTCATTAAAGTGTACAAAAGTGTGTGCGTGTGATGAAATTTGTACTCTGTCCGATTTGGACACTGCGCAGACGATGTTTGATGCTGTACCTCGTACCTTAAACTGGTAAAAGGATAATTTATGAATCAATAAAATAATCACTATATTTTGTGTGCTTGTTTGAACGTTTGGTCGTTAACATTTTTCTGTAATAAGTGTCTCGTATTGTATACTGTCTGTCTGTTATGTCTCTGTTTGTTATGTCCATTAATACCCTTCCACCGCAAACGGGGTATAGTGTGACTGTGTGTATTATGTAGTAATCCACTCGTTATTAACTCGTGCCATTACTACCTGTTGGCTGTTTCACGGGCTCAGTCGGTAACATACACTCACACAGAGACACATGTACATCGAACCTGTCTACTAGTAGTATTTGAACGTATATCGTCACTGGGTAATCCTTCTGTCCAAACCATAACCAAACTAAACTGAAACAAACTGCACTTTTTCTGTGCTTTAAGGCGCCTTTAAGATGGTGCTGGTGGTGGTGATGATGGCGATCGTCTCACAATGTCATTACTATGAGAGTCAGAGTAAGAATAATCATCACAAGACTCACATCATTGATTGGCAGTATTATTGGTTGACAGTGGCTGGCTGGTGTCGGCCGAGGGGCCACCCAAAACCAATTGAGGGGGAATGCGAGAGTGAGAGAGGCGATTACCGAGACTGGCAGACCGATCGACTGGTGCGTGTCCACTGTGGTATGGATCCGTGTATGTGTGCATGCACCATTTATTATCACCTGTATAAATAGTGCACCTTTCAATTGGTATCGAGTTCGAGTTGGTTGTGGGTCTTGTGTCTTGTGTCCCTCTTCCACACCCCATCAGTGTGCTCATGGGCGAATTTTGTACTGTCAAGAGCGAGAAAAAGAATCTAGGCTTCCTTCGTTTCAGTGGACGTGAGAAAATTTTTACAAACCGCAAAAAGAATGAAAGACTCCTTTAAGCTGAGTGCCGGCCTGGACGGCCGGGACCCGACTTTCATGACGAGGCGCAACTCGATCCATGGCCTGAAGCACTCCGTCTCGGTGATGGAGCGCTTCTCCAAGTCATTCAAGCACGTCAACAAGATCTTCCTCTTCTACACTCTTCTCATATTCTTCAATCATTTCTCATTTGTAAGTTTGGATTTATTTGGTTATGTAAATGTTGTTGTTGTTGTACTGTTTGAGCTTTGAGTTTGGAGTGAGACAAGAGAACTTATACTGAGAATAGTTTTTGTATCATCCCTTCTAGGGTCTGAGTGTGAACATAATCGGTGCCACACTGGTGGACATTGGCTTCGTCTACGAAGTGCCACTGACCACAGTGTCCCAAATGGTGGTTGTGAACAACATTGGCTACACTGCTGGCGCACTGGCTGGTTATCTGTACAAATGGCTCAATCGACAGATCATGTTGGTCATCTTTACACTGTTCATCTCGCTCACGACCTTTGTGGTGCCGCACTATGGCTTTGTGTGGTTGATCTTTGTGGCGATCACCATCAATGGAGTGGGCTGTGGTGCTTGGGATGCGGCCAATTCAGTTTGGCTGGTTGACATGTGGCCAGTGGGATCTACTGCTGTGCTACAAGCTGCACAATTCATGTATGGCGCTGGTATTACGTTAGCGCCCATTCTGGCACAGAATTATGTGTTTGGTGATATGAATACAACGACGACGGGTGAAGTGCTGACACCGGACTTGCGTAAAGAATACCTCACATTTCCATATATAGTTTCAGGAGCACTTCAAACAATAGGTAATAATGCAAAATCAAACTTGAATTCATAAACTAACCCACAAACCACATTTCAGCCCCAATATTTTTCCTCATACTATACTTTACCCGAAAGTATGTGGAAATACCCGAAGCGAGTGCCCTCTCTGAGATACCATCAATGTCCTCGAAAATAGATCTCAACAACAATGATCACCTTGAACGGGGCAAAAGTATGGACACCATCTCGGTGTACAGTGTAGACGAGAAGAGTGCCTACGATAGAGAAAATGTGCCCTGGCGTAAAACGAAACTGGTCCTGTGTGGCATTTGTCTGGCTGCGTACTTCAGTGCCGAGAATGGCTACTTCTACTACTGTACCGCAATGTTGCAAATAATCGAAATCAAACTGTCAGCAGCGGAGGCAACCTCGGTCACGTCAGTGCTGGCACTGTGTTACACCATTGGGCCACTGGTCACAGCGGTGGTGTCACTCAAGCTCAAGCCTGACCACATCATATCATATCACTTTGTGTTCCTCGTTACGGGAATATCGATAATCTACTTCTTCCAAACCAATCTGACGATGCTCTATATTGGTAGTGGAATTTTAGGTTCGTTTTGTCTATATTTACTAGCATCAAATATACTCAACTTCCCTATTACCTCTCACCAGGTTACGGTTTCTCGGCAATGGTGCCCGCAATCAATGCCTTCACGGAGAGACACTTTAAATTCAGTGACACAGTGGCCTCGATGTACACTTTCGTGTGCGGTGGCACATCGCTCATCATTCCAATCACTCTCGGACAGTACTTTGACGACAATCCACAGCTGCTCATGTACATGGTGGCTGGCTACATTTTCATCAGCTTGACACTCTTCCTGCTTGTTCGCCTCTGGATCACAATATCGCACAAATGAATCAAATTCCAATATAATAATCAATTACAATACAGCATCTTTCACTATAGTATTTATTATCAAATTTATTATTATTTTATTAAACCAGATTTTCAAAACATATTCTGTACATTTTATTTAAATTGATTTTAAAAATATTTCAAATACCTTCCTGATCTGTCGCATTCAAATTCGTATGTAATTCACTTTTATTGAAGCCCACATAATTTACTGCTAGATAATCTGTTAAATATATTAATGTTATACATTTTATTGTATGATTTATAATCGATTTATGGCCCATCACGAGTCGAGTGCGTAAGCATTGTCAGACAGACAGAGTAAAGTGTCAAGTCTCAACTGCCATCGCAACTGATGATGTCATTTTGGTGTGAGTGAGTGAGTAATAATTGGGAAATTTTCCATTCTTAAAAACTGGTTAAATATGTAAAATTATATTTAAATTTTAAATTAAGACTTGAGATAATCGAATTGAAGAATTGGTCAAAATTGGTTGAATTGTTGATGAAATGTCAATTTCAAGACATTGAACGCATAAAGATTGCCAATTTGATTTGGTTAGTAATCATAGTCGAGAATTTAGCGGTTTAGCAATATCAAAAAGCCTTATTTGGCATCAACCTATACATCGTCTTGACCAGTCGATGCATCAGCATTAGACAGAAGACATTGATCGCAAAGTTGGTCGAGCTCAATGAAAGCATTGGCAAATGAAACAAGAACCCATTCAAACTTTACCTTACCTGGCACCGATTCAAGCAGGTCAACATTGAAGTGATCACTGTGACTGAATTTCGAGTGTTTGACAATTATCGAATCACATCAAAGTCAATTTATGAGGTGAGATTGATAAATCAACAAATTAACAATTAAATATTGTTTTGTTGCAGACATTGATTTATACAATTAATACATTAGCTCGTTCTTTATGTTCATTTTCACGAATCAATATTCAAATAATTATTGAAAAGTACAATTTGTATTTGTAAACAGGCAAATTAATTACTTTTAAAAGTTTATTAAAGCTTTAATAAATTAAAAGAGAAATACAATAATGCATTATTGGTTATAAACTAAACTAAACTAAGGAATTAAAATGTGATTCCATTACTAATTCACTGAATGAAATCAACTGACTTAATTAAAGTCTCTGTTGAATATTTTGTACAATGTTGGCAAGGCAAGCTCGTTGTTAGTGTTCAGTGGAGGATTGGCATCGATGATCTTCTTGAAGTCTGCCTGTTGTGCAGCGTTGAGCTTAGATGAAGCGCACTGAGGATAACTGGACACATCACCACACTCTTCGTGGAATGGTTGTTGGAACTGTGAAATGATTAAATTGATTAGACAATTCGGTTGGGATTGGAGTGGACTTACGATTGCATTGAGCTGATTGTCAATGTAACTAGCATCACCTGCACTGCATTCTTTGACATTGACTGCCTTGCCACTGTCACGGAAGTACAAGATTGCGCAACAGTAAGCCCCCAGTTCACCACCATTCTTGCCATATGAGTCAAGCTTCTCCACCAGCCCAACATATCGCTTGTGAATGTCTTTGAATTGACTGACCACATTGGGCTTGCTGTAACAGTTGTTCACTCTGTTCAGGAAGTCTTGTTTGCCTTGATCGGAACCGCAAACCTCTGCGTAATGTTTGACCAAACCAGCGTGAATCTCGGCTGCGATTTTCAAGGCTTGCTGATTCTTGACACATTTTTCGTTGAATGCCTTCACACAAGCATCACCTTTCTTCGACAGCTCACAGATGTTGGTAACATCAGCAATGTTTTTGGGCCATTGTTTGGTGGCGAAGATCTTCTCCAAAGTGTCACACTTAATCAAATCATCATAACTGCAACCAGGTGGAGGAGCAGCAAACACAGCCGAGACAGCGATAACTGGAAAGAGAACAAACCAAATTAGTCAAGTCAAACCCAATGTTCCCTTACCCAAAAGCACAAAACACTTCATCTTCTTCAGTTAGTATCTTCTCAGTTTGTCTTGTCAAGTCGAATCGATTGTTCTGTCTCTTCACCACCAAACCACCGAGTTTATATTCAAATCTGCTCAACATTACAATCCATTCAATGTCACCTTCTAGTGAACAAATCATTAAAACAATTAATTCAAAATAAAATATATTTTAAACATTTGAACTTTACACAAATCGATTTACGTAAAGGGTTGACATTTACAAAATAAGCCCAATGGTGATTTTCCAAATTAGAAATACCGAAAATGTTAATTTAACGCTGTCTACAATTGAGAACCCTAAGTTAAGTCCCATTTGTCAAAGAAGGAAAGTCACCTTGGCAAATGTGCGACTAAATTCTATTGTCGATTACAATCAAATACTTACAATTAAATCCACTAAAATCGTTTGACCTTTCATCAAAATCTATTATTTTCTCAAATTTCAAATAATTATTCTTAGGATGATTAAACGTTGAAAACAAAATCAAAATTCGGATTACAAAACTTCCAAAGATTATATTCTTGGTGGCGAAAAAAATTAGCTCGTCTGTAACAGCAATTTCCCCAGTTGTTAATTTCGCTTTATAAACTAAGTTTGTGGCTTCGTTTTGGTTTCATAATAGTCTGTTTAAAATAAACAAAAGACAGTTAACTGTAAACTAATTCCGAAAAGTTATTTTGAAAACAATCAAAAGGATCGTATCTCCAGCCAACTAAAAGGGTTTTGATGTTAATATCAGCGCAATTCGGAATTTAGATATATCTTTCGCACTAGTTCTGGCAGAAGTCCGTCTGTTGAATGGTAATTCACTCTCATTTCTTATGATGTTTCTCGTGATCTGTGATGTGACTGTAATCGCCTGGAAATGGTCGCACAGGTTGTCGCCCGAAGAGGACATCAATGACCAGCAATCGATCACAAAGGATAGATAAGCACATATTGATCCGTGATTACCAATCGGCCACCGAGTCACTTCTCGGTCCGATGGTGCCAGTGAACCACGAGCTGAATGTCCTCAACACGTTTGACCATCCAAATTTGGTGTACCGAAAGCACAATTTCTACCATTTCGGTAATTGATACCTAAATAATAAATGGTACTAAATAATCGTCCTTTGATTACTATTCTCTTACTTTAGATGCCAACATCGTTGATGGGTTGCTGTTTGGAAGACAATTGAATGGTGCGAGCACTGTGGCCCTGCCCGAGGCTAGGGCGAAATTTGACTTCCAGCAGCTGTTGAGTGGCCTGTACAATATACCATGCACAACCACCGACGGTGAGAATTGAGAATATTGAGAATAACACCTGAGTTAGGCAAATGTCGGACACGTTCTGTGGCATGGAGAGATAGATCTTGGGAGATGCTCAACCAGACAACGTCTTACCAAGGTAGCCACTGAACACTGATACATGGTCTTCAGGATCTGTGTGATCGTTTGATTTGTGTGACAATAGCCCATCAAACGTTCTACGTAGAGGTAGCCAACAAACGCTAACAATTCCAATATATGAGCATTAATAACTAAAAAACAAACAAAACTACGATTAGATAATGGACGAGAACAAAATTACTTATCAAGTATACAAATTTAATATTACGTTATGTAATACATGTATTCTTATTGTACATGTAAGTGCATTGAAGGCCACTACGCCTGTGTCATGTAACAACAAGTTCTAACATCCAAAGTTAAAAGATTCTAGTTTCGTTGGTGACATTCGCTTTGAAAATATTAGCTATCAGTGTTGCACTTGATATGGTGAAAATGTATTTTCAATATAAATTCATAAATATTCATAGATATCATTGAGATAATTTTTGAAGTCCTTAAAGAAATATAAATATAATCATTCTCATTATGAAATGCATCACAGAAACCTTTGCTGCCAATATTATAACGCTTCGCCATTTTTTCCTGTGCCAGGTTATGTTACCACCAGTTTGACATTCGTTCGTTCTTGATTAATAAATTATCAAAGATAACTTTACTTGAAATCCCACGAATACGCCTAGAACAAAAATAGAAATTAAAATTAAAATAATTTTGCAAAACATTTAGGATATTCACGATTCCTTTTAAATGATACACACGCAGCATATACCACAAATTCCTTTGCAATCTATAGACAAAACAAAAGTTATACCAAAATCGTAAAAACCATAAACAAAAGCTAGTGTCACGTAAGCCTTATTTACTCGTATAATTCATACCTGACTTTCAAATGAACATT
Organism: Rhizoglyphus robini; assembly: GCA_023373905.1. Taxonomy (NCBI): domain Eukaryota; kingdom Metazoa; phylum Arthropoda; class Arachnida; order Sarcoptiformes; family Acaridae; genus Rhizoglyphus; species Rhizoglyphus robini. The sequence continues at coordinate 90,473 of JAKIJQ010000005.1, read as the reverse complement.
CTTTGGCACAAAATATCTTCTTATATCTGATGAGTTATTCCTCGGTATTTGATGCAACATTAAATCATTAATAATCTGCAATGATTTAAATTGAAACAAATGAAAATTAAGAATTGAAACTACTAAGATATGCTTCCTTTCATAATGAAATTGAAATTACCTCGAAATTTGTTTCAATATTTCGTCATGTTGGTATTTGTTCGGTAGATCTTGATGTAGGGTTTCTTCTTAATATGTTGGCCATAATTATCCGTAAAAACCAAATCAGAAAGAACCAAAAATAAATAAAACTCATATAGAAAAATAAGATGAGTCATAGGCTATATCTACACAGACTATTCAAGAAACGGTGGCTCTCCTTCCTATTAAGACACAAGTGAGGGCGAGTGACTCGGCATTTTCGGTGGCCACCATAAAAGGAGCGTGCTCAGCGTGCCTTGTCTTATTCGCTTTTTGGCTGTCATTGTGTGCACACGTGTTCGCATTGCTCTTACCATTCTGCAACGTTTAACGTCTCGACTTTTCTTCTAGAACGATGTCTGGTTACGGCGGTGGATCTGATGACCGAAGCTGTTACAAGTGTGGCGAAGTTGGCCATTTGAGCTACAACTGTCCTACTGCTGGTGGTGGTGGAGGCCGTGGCGGCGGCGGCGGATCTTATGGCGGTGGTTCCTACGGAGGAGGCGGCGGCGGTGGTGGAAGATCCTGCTACAACTGTGGAGGCGAAGGCCACATGAGCCGGGACTGCACTGAACCTCGCAAGGAACGTGGAGGCGGCGGCGGCGGTGGTTCTTATGGTGGTGGATCATCCTACGGAGGTGGCGGAGGCGGCGGCGGTGGCAACTGCTACAACTGTGGAGGCGAGGGCCATTTCAGCCGAGAATGCACTGAACCTCGCAAGGAACGTGGAGGCGGCGGCGGTGGTGGTGGTGGAAACTGCTACAACTGTAACAAGCCTGGACATTATGCCTCCCAGTGCCCTGGCAACTAAGATCGGCGATCCAAATTGATTCGTCCGAGTCTATTCCGCGGTTTACGCGTTGAAAAATTTTGTAAATTTTAAATTTTAAATTCTCCTTTTTCTTTTGATTTACATCTTCTAATAAAATTACTTTCCCTCTATGGTCTTTTGGTCTTACCTCACTCGACTCGTAAATTACGTCTGCAATATGGTGATCGTCATGTGTCGCTTATTATTATTATATCAAGTGTCGAGTATTTGATTCCCGCATTATCCCGATACTACAGACTGCAAACTATATTTGGATTATGACAAATGCTTTAGAGTATTTGGTGAAAGGTGATTTGAAACTGTGGGGTTAGGACCAGTTAGGTGCCGAGACATTTCGGTGGTGAGGAAAGTGCGTTGTAGAGACAAGCGAGAGAAGCAAAGCAGGCAGCTTATTTTGCAAACTAAATCTAGGTGGTATGCTAAAGGGCTATCCACAAATAAGCACTGCAGCAACGACAAGCGTCGACAACTGACAATTTTAATTCGCCGTGGTTAATTCCGATTTGCTTTCCACACTCATTTCATCATGACTCACCGCCTTGCTCATCGTTTCAGCTCGTTCCTGGATCGATTCGAGGAGCAACTCGAAGTGGATTGCGAACAAATGAAACGCCAACTCGTCGCTCAGATGGATGAACGTTTTGGTATTTTACGAGCAAATGTGCGTGAAATAAGGAACCGTTTCGGTGATGGTGGTCATGCTCGATCCAACAACAATTGGCCTACTGTTTGATGATCCTCCCGTGGCGATTGTATCGTACGATGAATGGGCCCAAGAACAGAGTGTAATCTCGAACCAGACAGGGCAACCAGCAATCTCTTCTGGACGCAAACGACAGCTGCAATCTCAGCCAGGTACTTCGAAGAAACGCAAAATAAATGCAACCGTGAATACTACAAACAAGAAATATGCTTGCAAGTATGAAGGATGTGATCGAGCATTTACTTTCGACAATGACTTGGCTCGGCACGAACGTATTCATTTGGGCATTAAGCCATACTCTTGCTCGTGGCCCAATTGTAAATTATCTGCAGATAGACGTAGCAATTTAGTTACTCATGTCCGCGTTATCCACTTTAAATTACCAGCAACTTTTAAAGAACAAAAACGTCTCAATATCGAGGACAATCGAGATGCGAATGAATATGTCCAGGCGGACAATCAACTCGAACAACGTCGACTCGAATGATGATTGTCGATTAATTATGAATTCACACATTATTTGTCTGTCTATTTCAATAAAACAATTTTAATTGCCTTTATTTCAATTTCACATATTTTGATTGGAACCTAAAACTGGCCACTGACCAATTGGAATTGACTTTAGAATCAATTGCCACGTGCAAGTCGCATCTCTAGAGAGCCAGATCCAGAGCGGACCAATAAAATCAAATAAAGAGTTTCAAATTAAATTAAATTCTTTAATGTGCTAATAATAGAAAGATAGCGAAGCTTATAGCTGGATAATTCAGTAAAGATGCATACATGTAATAATGAGGGTGTGAAGGCGTGCACGTATGTTAGCTTGCTTGCTAGTACCTGCTAGAACTTGCTGCAGCTTTGTGAGATTGGATCTGAAAATAACAAACAAAAAAAATTAGTGATGAGTGAGGAGAATAACTGGACCCAAAATGGACTTACATCCCGTGCCAAGCAACAAGCAGCAAACACAATGCACAACTCGAGCATGATAATAAACAAACAAATGGCAAAAGTATTGCCAAAGACGTGCTTCACAGTGCCCAGATGAAGCAATTCCTTGCAGCCCTGAGTGGCCACTTGCTCGCTGTGAGTGCACTTGGCCGGAAGGTAGCCTTCCTGGTTGGAGGGATCGATTCCACAGCACGAGCCAGGTAGATCCTCTCCAGTTGGATAGTCGGCAGAACTGTTCCAGCCACAGCATTTGAAGCTGTACTGAAACTTTTCCAACAGGTAAGCGGTGTCCTTGTTGGAGTTCAGTTCGCGGATCGCCTTCAGAATGTTTAGCTCTATTTTTTCCTCGATCTGTGAGAGGAAAGAAGAGGAATTTGAATAAGAATCTGAAGGTACAAAAGGGAATACATCAACATACGTCTATATTGTGCTGGTTAGCCAGGTACAGGACATAGATCTCAATGCCGACCACAACAAGCATCAAGAAGCCATACTGTAGACCAGAAAAGAGGATTATAATTTTAGGATACATAAAGAAAATGCAAATTCACTTACAATGTTCAACATAACGGGCGACTCACAGAAGGCGCCCATGAAGCCAAGGCAGGAGATAATCACCACCACAATACCGAACACGAGAATAACCACAGACACTTCCTTGAGGTTGAGTTCGGCCAGTTCGGCCACATTGTGATAGTCTTTGTTCCACTTGACCACCTTGGCGCCCAAGTAAATGAATAAACCGCCTATGGCCTAGAGGGGAGGAGAGTGAGAGAAATTAGAGGTTGAATATTCATAAAGTAAATAATACATACCAACCAGAAGAAATTGAACACAATGAGGACCAACTTGATGATCCAACTTTCACAGGAGACCATCTCGATGAGAAGTAGTTAGGTTAGGGAATAAAGCAGAAGAGGCGGCACAAAGAAGAAATGACAAACTCACGGACAAATAGAAGTGAAAAGTGACTTTGAAAAGCACTTTGTGATTTGTCGTATATTAGTAAACACGTAAAATCAGTTTCGTTCTATGTTCGAAACGAGTGAACAGCTCCAAAAGGACATGTTACCGACCGATTGAGTTTGTGATTGATGACAAAAACAAATAGATGCACAATTCGGCGTTATTCACAGTGGTGGTATGTCTCTGCGCTTGTGTGGACAATTTATACAAAGGCATTATATCGACATTAATGGACATTCAAACGCATACTAGTATATATGAGTGCCACTTTCTGGCTTATTGTCATGACTGCAGTTTAAACTTTGTTCTGGAATGAGCTGTATTAACCTTCGAATCATCAGTAGCCTCGAGCAGATATTTTAAATATTAACAAGCTTGCCATCGTATAAATGGAAATTATTTGAATTTGTTATTATTAAAATAATTAACATAAATTAACATAATAATTTAATTATATATAAATATTGAACTAGAAGAATATATGCTTTACAATTTTGATTGCGAACCCATAAAACTTTGTGATTCAGACTTTTCGCCCTTCTCCATACTGGAGGGGGCCATTTTGGCTGAGGTTTCTTTTTCTCCACAATTGCACAAATACCTTTGACATTTATTGGAACAGGTGAGGAAACTGAGAATGTTCACACCCAGAGATATTGCCGTTATGCCCGTGTACAGACTGATTAGACCACCGAGGTAGATCTGTTTGGGGTTGGGAATTGGTTATTATTGATTTGAGAGGACAAATTCCAAACGAACTTACCAAGAACTCGATGGTCTCAAACTTGGGCACATGCTTACTAACCAGTTGAACATTCTTGGGTGGCATGACGCCCACCGTGAAAGTGTGACTCTTCTTAGCATCGTCTTCGTCTCGTTCCTTCACCCTCACAGTCCGTACATCATATTTGACACTTTCACAGTCATCACGGTGGCCACATTTGTTGCTACAGTCGGCCAGTGAGGTCACATCGAGGCCCTCCTGAAGGTGACCAACGTTTGACCAGAAATTAGTCCAAAGGACCGAAATGCGCTGTGTCACATTCTTGTCCGCGTACACATCACCAGGCCAGCCATTGTCCTTCTCGAGATATCGCTTGGTTTTGCAATCGGTAATGCAGTCCTCTCGACAGGAGTAACCCTCCTTGCGGTAATCGTGGCAATTGGTCTCATAAGGTGGAGGCAAAAGTTTGAGGATTTCACGTTCGAATGCAATCGAAACAAATTCGTGAGTGTCCGGATCGATTTGTTGAATATTACTAGTAGAGGCAAACTGGTGAGACACTAGAAAATTACATTTGATTAATGATTGAAAACTCAAACCAAACAAAAAACTCACATTCGGGTTGATGAATATAAATGAGACCGTTGAATATGAAATCTCGATTCAACTGAATCCACGCCAAGTACTTCAAATTGCCCACCACATCTTTAGGTATCTCATTATTGTTATCGCCCACATTGAATGTCTCATTGTGAAACAGTGTGAAGCACTTAAAGTCAAACGAAATGGTCTCCACAATTGGCGCAATCTGAGTGCAGTTGATCATTTCATAGCTTTTCAGCGTCCAACTGTTGTAGAAGTCAATGTTGATCAAGTGAGGTGATTTACGATCTTTCTGGTTCACTAGTGCACTGTTGGTCAATGGAGTGGGCACTTGACATTGCTTGAAGAACATTTTCGATGTTACTGTGAGTTTGTGCTGGTGGTCGATTGGGAGGGTGTGCAGTGATTGGACCAGAAGTTCACGGAGTGCGTGCTTTTTTAGCATTAAAGATATTTCTGTTCGTGTTTTGCCTTTAAAAAATATTTAAATTAGAATTTGTTGTATGAAAATGAATCAAAACTCACCTGCAAATGTATTATACAAAGCTGGCTGAATCTTGACTAGTTCCTCAACCAGAATAGTACTCGACAGCTCACTACAAATGGTAATGCCCGGAAGTTGGACATTTGGTGAGGGGTCCATTCGAATGTCGACTGTGGTGGGATATTTAAAGTACAGAATGGCCACAAGATAGACTTGGTAGGAACAGGCGGCCAGAGCTATCAAAGTGATGATCACTCGAATGAAGAGACGAATTCGACTTTGACATTGTTTCATGGAGCCACGCGAGTCGATGGAATTTGCCATTTTAAGTTGATTTGATGATGATTGAGAGGAAAGATGAAGTTGAGTAAATGTTGAGAAAATTCTTTAAAATTTTGAAATAGTTAAGCTGAGTTTACATTCGATCAAGATGACATTGAAAGTGCATTTGATGTTATTTTGGCATCGAATGATTTTACTGATCGCACTAATATCGAAATACTTTTGTACTGAGCATCGTTGACCCATTCGTCATCCGGTCGGCATTTGTATATTTGGTGTACATTAACAAATGCTAATCCACTCAAAAGTATTGCCGCATGACGAATGCAACCATTTCAGCAATTTCTTTAATCACTTTACAGTATATACTTTAGACGTTAGAGTTGAGAATTGAGTCTGTTTGACTACGTAGTCTTGAGATGCAAAGGTGCAAAGCAATTTGTTGAGTTATTAGATAAGTGATCTTGAGTGCAAATACAAATACAACTAAATTCTTTGTTGGGTGTTTGATGTGTGTCGGTTTGGGGTTTGATGTTGATGTTGTTGTGGTATTGGGTGCCAATCGAATTAGATCATCTAACGAACAGATCACGTGTGTGGAGACAAAAACAAAAAAACTAAAATCAAATCAAATCAACAACTCAACTTGTGCATGAAAAGTAGAATGTGCACCAAACATGTCAACTTGTGATGAACTCGTATGCTGTAATAACCAGACAAACATACATGGTGACCAGAAATGATAATTTCTAAGGTGAAAATGTATATGCAATTCAAATAATACAATTTACAACACACACACCCTGTTGAACCGTTTAGTGAGAGGTGGAAAAACTTATCAGTACACATCCACCAATTTCTGTTTGCAAAAATTTAGTGTCGACTAGCAACCATAGAGATGCAACCGGAGAGATAAGACATCAAGGATTTATACATGTTAAGGTAAAGGTAGGATCGGAACTAACTAAGGTATTAGAGCAACAGGTCGGTAAGTTGTACAAACAGAGATTTGGTTATTGTGCTGATGATCATATCGAAAGATATATCTAGAAATGATTCGTAAATTAATATTTGTGACTAAATTAAGCAAATAAATATATACAGGACAAAGGACAATGTAAGATTGATTTGTCATCGAGTTTTAAAGTGCTTTTAGCAATCATTTGTATTGACAGTACCTCTGATGCACTTTGGTGCTCACTTTGAGTGTCTGCTGGAAACTTTCCATAGGATGTCGTCTACTTGTTGGTCTACATCTATTTTACTATTACAAACTCTTAATAATTCCAATGTATCTAATTGTCTAACTATTTCAATATCGCTCTTTTTCGTGTATTTCTTTAGGACTATCCAACAACTTTGGCGCAAACATTTGTTTCAGTTCATTGTAGCCAATACGTGCCAGCATCAAAGTGGCCAACACATCAGCGCCCATTGTCATGTAGAACACATTGCGCCAGCCAGTGGCTGAGACAAAGCCCGCCAGTGATGGTCCAAGGGCTGCTCCGATTGTGCCCGTTCCGTTGATGATTGCGGACACTGTTGCCATTGCTGATTTGGACGGTACTTTACAGGCTAAATTAGCGGATACGGTTGCCATTATGAGCGAGAACGGACCGTTGATGAAGGCGCCAGTGATGAATTGGAGTAATTGGTTGAGTAACATTGATTTAGCTGAGTAGAGATAGTAACTGTAAAGCTTTTTTCAAACATTCATTAATCCGAAATTATTTAACAAAAACTTACAGATGGAATCGATAGAATGAGAAAGACGATGCAGGTGAGTCCACTGGCGCCAGTTCGGTCGGACATGAAGCCAGCCGCAATCGAACCGAAACAACCACCAATGTCAAACATTATTGAGGCGTATGCAGATTTGGTTGAAGAAAAGTTGCCTTTAAATTAAACAGAATTAATAAATCATCAAATTTAATTAGAGACTTACTCGTTATCTTGAGATACATGGGAAGCCAGTACAGGAAAGTGTAGCTCACCAATTTGGTAAAGAACAAACACATGGAAAACTCAACGACTCCCTGAAATAAATGCAATCAATTATACAAATACAATTTACAAACAATAATAATTACCGGAATTAACAATGCATTCCAAACTGAGATTGCTTCTCCTTTCGAACTCTTGGCAACTTCTCCATCCAATGGACTTTTACTGTCGAATTTGGCCGATTCGAGATTATTGTTTTGCTGATCGAGTGAATCAATGTTTGACTCAATGACTATGCCAACATTTGATGGTTCTAAATGGGTTGAAAACAAATATTAGATTTTAAAAATATGACTTTTATAAATACTTGGAATCAATAAAATGAAAACCACAATCGCCACTCCAATGCAAATGAACCCAGGAACAATAAACGACAGTGACCAGTCGGTTTCAACGAACAAACCCGCCACAGCAGCACCAACAATATTTCCCACACTCGTGTGCCAATTCCAGAAACCGAAAATGAGTCCCTTCTTGGTGGTACCATACCACTGACCCACAACTGAGATCACTGCGGGCAGTCCCGTCTGTGACAGTCCCATCAACACTTGAATCACAATGTAGTACCACAGAGAGTGAATGTTGAACATCTTGGCTAGTCCAAAAGCGATGCTCAACAGTCCACAGGCAGTGAGCGATATTGAGAGAAAGTATCGAATGTTGGTTCGTTCGGCAATGTAACCAGCGGCAAACATGCCAAATGCATACACAAACAGAAACGAACTGTCGAGTATGCCGAGAATTTCTTTGCCTTGGTGGTCGTCAAATGGTGCCCAGCCACAGGTTCGGTTGGCGAGCACTTCCACAGTACAATTCTCATGGTGGAACACTGATTTCACAATGGACAGTGGTCGACGTGACATTCGATAGGTGGCATAGATGATGAAGGTGATGAGCAGAACAATGCCTCGGTGAGTGGTCAACTCACGAGCACGGCTATGTTTCGAGGTTCGCAGCACTAAAGGACCCAACAATTTGCCACTCAATTCCTGATAATACATGTTGAAATGTTTTTTATTACTAGAAAACTCAAATCAAATCACAATCAATTCAATCAATTCAATCACACAGTTCACAGCATTCATTTAAATTTAATAATAATAATTTAATGATCATACAGGTACAGTTTGTGCATGATCAAAACGGTTAATTTAAATTGTAGTATTTGTTTGTCACATTACTTGTTGTTGTCCCTGTACCTTTGCAATTGATTATTAAATAGCTTTAAAGTGATTCGATTTGAACTTGACATACTGATACAAAACGGAACTAACTTTTGAGTGTCAAGCTTTTGACATTCACAGAAAGTGCTCAATGGAGGCAACTTTTGAGTATATTACAAATGAGAAAAGGGTCATTTACGTACGTTAATTGGCTTGTCTAGACGAGGCTTCTGATATAGTTGGGACTTTAACTTTTTGGTTGATTTCTTGCTTCGATAAGTTTGATGATGAGGTTTGATTTTGATTTGCAAAATATCGACCGTTTGGAGTGCATTTTCGGTTTATCGGGCAATTTTCAAGATTGAGAAATTGTGTTGTGCAATTAAATTTCAATTGGTCACTTTTAAATAAATTGAAAAATAATGAGAATTTGATTTTTAAATGATGATGATTAAAAACACAATTTAAATTTCAAATGGACATTTGCTGCTTGTCCAATGCATGTTTACACTAACACTAAAATTGTAATACGTTCTCTGTGAACAAACCTTCGCCAAAAGTCCAGCTGCAATGCTGCTGCATGCAGACTGACGGTCAGTCAGTGACCGGATGTTGTCATCGTTTTGGTTGGTCTGATTTGTTTGTTTTATTTCTACTTTGATTTGATCACTTAAAGCTTTTCTGAAATGGATTCAAAATATCAACCAGACGACACTGTCAATGCTGTAAACTCAGAGTCTATTACTCAACTCAAAATGGTCTCCCCAGCCGAGGCTAACTTCAGTCGATTGCCAAATGAAATGCTCCGTGTTATTTTGGCCAAATTGGACACTCAAAAATTGATTACACTCCGATTGGTGTGTCCTCGTTGGTTGGCGGTGATTGAAACGATCTGTCAAAATAAGAAGTCGTTGATTATTTTTGGTGACGACAAGAAGAAATTCTCTTGTATTTATTATCCAACTCGAAGATTCTTTGGCCAAGTTGATTTATTTGAAAACTGTGCTATTCTCAAGCGTTACACTACCCGTGATGTGCCTCTGTCTGATGATTTCTGTACTCTTTTGATGAAACTTTTTCCTTCTGTCCAACAATTTGTTTTTTATGCCCGGGTTGAAGACCCTTCTGAAGGTAATTTGTTTACTTTACTCAAATTTTGGTCTTCAAGTATCGAGACTTTGTCTTTATGTGGAAAAACGTACAGCGGGCATGACGATTTGTGTGCAGCCATCAACCAGTTGACTAATTTGAAACGACTCGATCTGGAGCTTTTCAAAGATGACTTGTCTCTGCTTGCACCTACTTTTGCTCGAGTTCAACATTTTTCTATGGCTAACACCTTGCACGCGCCCGGATTGGATAATGTTATTCCTCATATTGGAAACTGTTCGAGTTTTTATTACTTGTGGTCTGTCTCAAAATCCGATTTTAACCACTTCAGGCAATATCCCTTTAGCCAATGGCTCACTCGTGATGATTCACTCAATGTCCAATTTTTGTCTAACTTGAAGCATCTTAATTTGTACATTCATAGCATTTCCGTCATCGGTATTATTGGCGAGTACTTGAAATCATTAGAATCTTTGCAATTGGACACCTTAGTAAGGATTATATTTTTTTATTGTTGATGTATTAATTAATTTCTTTATTTTTTTGCATAGTTTGGTTTCGACTGCATTTTGCCACTTAGCAAATTGGCTCGTTTGAACGAACTTGCGCTTGCAACTTGTCAAATTGAATGTGACTCATTCGAGCAGGACATTCCAGTGCCATTGGCCAACATTCGCACACTGTCCCTCTTTGATTGCTTCAATTTCGATGTAATTGAAAACTTTGATGGTCTTCGCTTTTGTCGAATTCTTTCGAACATTTTTCCCAATTTGGAACGATTCCTCGTTGAACACCGAAATGGATTTGCCGTACGAAACATTCTTGAGCCTCACCTGTTCTTTTTTACCAATTTGATTTCGTCGAAATTTAAACAATACGAAATGTAAGTGCACGTCTATGTTTATACCTTACAATATTTAGTGTATTTGTGATTATCTTATAAATCCATAATAAAACTATTTACTTTATCTAATTTCTCTTTATCGATCAATTGACGTGAAAACGAGTCTTATCAGTTGGTTTATTCAATATGATTTATCACTATCAATTTAATCTAATGCTAATGCATCTCAAAATGAATCTTGTCAATGTACTTTTGAGTTTTGAGTGCTTTTTCACTATCGATCTATCACTATCAGCATCACCTTTTGCCCTATTTGCGTCAATTGATATATATTTTATTATTTACGAGATTGTTTGATAAATTACACTAATTAATGAGTAATACAGAATGATTGTGCATGACTGAATTGGTTTGGTTTGGTTTGATTTGTCTATCTTTCATGTCGTAATTTGTGTTCAATATTTTTCAATATCTTTTGTCTTATCTTTTGTGTCTTTGTTGCCCCTCAAGTGTTTCAACTCTTGATATCCAATTCTTAGTAGTGATATTGCGGCACACAAAACGGAGCCAATGGCCATGTAGAAGACATTCTTCCAGCCATGTTTGGACACAAAGCCCGCTAGCAGTGGTCCAATGGCCGCACCGATCGATCCTGTGCCGTTGATTATGCCTGACACGGTTGCCATTGCCGACTTTGACGGAACCTTACAGGCGAGGTTGGCAGACACGGTTGACATGATCAGACAGAATGGACCGTTGATTAGGCCCCCGGTTAGGAACTGCAGTGAATAGTTGATCAGCATTGATTTGCCAGTGAACAAATTGAGACTGTAGAGCTGTGTGTGTGTGGGGAAGTCACGATCATGATTAGGGACAAATTGAGCAATCGAGCAGACCACTTACCGATGGTATTGATAGCACCAGAAAGACGATGCAGGTGATTGCGCTGGTGCCTGTTCGGTCGGCCATCAGCCCTGCCGCCATCGACCCCACACAGCCACCGATATCAAACACAATTGACGCGTATGCGGATGCGGAGGAGGACAGTTTCGCTGTTGGGAAATCAAACACAAAATACAAATAAAACAGTGCCAAAAATGATAAACTAAATTTGATTAGGCTAAACAACAACATGACCACTTACCTGCATTTTTGAGAAAAAATGGCAACCAGTAGAGGAAAGTGTAGTTGACCAGTTTGGTGAAGAATTGAGCAATCGAAAATTCAATCACACCCTGAAATTTAATCACAATTAGAGAAACAGTAAAAAGAGAGTGATTTAGAATTACCGGAATCATCAACGCATTCCAAAACGAAATTGCCTTCTCCTCCTGGGGAATTTCGAATCCTTTTGGAGGAAAAGTGTTGTCCCTCAGATGAACTTCATTGAATTGTTTTGCTGGTTTTGCTTGTTGAGTATTTTGTTGATTGTTGTAATGAACCTCGAGTCCAACATCCGCAGGTTCTGGTAAATTTGTTGAATGATTATCGATTTCAAAAATAATGTAAAAACCTTACTTGGAATCAAGAATACGAGCACCACTCCGCCCATCGCAATACAGATGAGTCCCGGCACAATGAAGGACATGCCCCAGTTTGTCTCGACAAACGCACCGGCAATGATCGACCCCAAAATCGTACCCACACTGCCATGCCAATTCCAAATACCAAATATCAATCCCTTCTTTGCACTACCAAACCACTGACCCACCACTGAGATCATTGCAGGCATCGATGCTGAGGCATAGCCCGCCAGTGCTTGCACTCCCAGAAAGAACCACAATGAGTGTATTTCGAACGTTCGTGCCATACCAAACGCAATACTAATGAACCCACAGGTGGTGAGTGAGATTGAGAGAAAGTATCGAATGTTGGACCGATCGGCAATGTATCCATTTCCATATGTGCCAAACATGTACATGAACAGAAAGCACGTGTCGAGCACTCCCAACAGTTCCTTTCCATCGGCCCCATCGAACGGTGCCCAGCCACAATTGCGCTCACTCAGGGACAAGTTGGCCGTCTGATTCTGATGCAAAAGTTCGTGCTTAAAGTGAACAGTCTCATTCACCAACTGAGCAATACATTTCTCATTGTGGAACACTGACTTCACAATGGACAAAGGTCGACGGGAAAGACGATAAGTGGCGTACAGAACAAAGGTGAGCAGAAGGACAAATGTTCGATGCAGAAAAATTTGACGATCAGTCGAGTGATTCGAAGCCTTCGAGATGATCGGTCCAAGCAGTTTGCCACCAGTGCCCTTGTAGATTGTCATTTTGTGTGAGGTGATGATGGTTCTTCTCAAACCGATCTCACGAGACGATCTTTTGAATGACTTCTTAAATAGGTTACAAATAGGTTACAAAACTTTCCCCTGTCTCGTGAGTGTGCCAATCTGCAAACGTAGATTGTTTAGACTTTGATCATATAAAAGCATAAAACAATATATGAATTACCAATTACACTTACGCTTTTTGAGACCACTTGAAAGTGTGCCCTAATCAAGAGGACGTATGTGTGATGATTGATTTAATACGTCGGTGAAGTTATAATCACCTGTTTAGTGCTAATTTTGATGTGATAATCCACACAAATGGACCTTTATATTAAGGATGTGACCGTTGAAATTGGGTTGGGTGATCGTTGTTTCGACCGAGAGTACTTTGTTAGGTCGATTTTATTTTAGTTTTCGCACTTGGATGTATTGAGGGTGTATTGTCTTGGGACTGGTTGCACTCGGCGGTGGACATACTCGGAATGGATCGATCAGTGACATACAGTGACGGACTGTGATTAAATAGTCAAAGACATTGCTCAATGGCTGGAAACTGGTGATTGGCTTTGATTTGACTTTTATATCATTCATGTGCAACTATGTATGTTGCAAAATGTTGTTACATTCAAATTGAAATGTCAAAAGTGTGCTTTTGTAAAAACAAGGATTTGGTCACGAACTGGCCAAATTTGCAAAACAGCCAAAACTAATCATTCATTTTGGATGTGTCAAATGTAATTCAGTTATGTAATTAATGCCCTTCAATAAATCAGTCAACACTTGAGTTTGGTTTTGAGAATTGACAATTTTCAATGAATTTATGAACAAGAGAGAACAAATTGAAGAGCAAATTGGTGAATGTTTGAATACCAATGCACGATAAATCAATTGTCAATAATAAAAAATAAATAAATTGCCTTTGAAATTCCTTGAATAACCTTTTGCACAATTAACTTCTGAGAATTCGATTTTAGTATTAAATTAATATTATTAAAACCACAAAACTTTGATCACCTGACTGTTACCAAGTGTTCACCACTTTTGTGTGCCACAGCGAGTGACAAAGTTTCGATTTGATCAATTTGAACACAATTTGTCAATTCAATTAGATGTGGTCTGTTCGTTCAATCACCACCAACCATATCACTGAGGCACAACTAATTGGACATGTACATTTGGTTTGGTTGATTTAGATTATTTCATCATCGTTTAAAATCAGGTGTGAGGTAAAATGTTGTGCGCAATTTGCAAATTGGGAAATACTTGAATAATGGTAAATGAATTAATTTGCGTTAATTTTTTTGTTAATTTGTTTAATTTATTAATTTTAAAATTACATGTGTGAAATGTCATTTTCGGTACAAATTAAGTTCGTTTTGTGTGTGTGTTTCTAAGAAGTATCAAACCATCAATTTTGGTCTCCAGAAGTCGTCACAAGTTCGTTTGTAGTATCCATCCACCATTGTGTAATTGTTTGGGTCGAGTGCCATGTATCGAGTGATGGTTTGGTTTTTGTATCTTCTGTCGAAAGCCTCTTCCCATTGAACGTTTCCAATTTTGCCTGGATCTCCAAATTTGGCGAAATTGGCCCACGCCTGAATCATGTCTCGACTCAGTCGCTTCTCATCAGAAGTGACTTGATCGGGAATTGTGAACAGATAGAATAGGTCGTCCGCATGGCACACACCCATCCAGTCGTACTTGCAGTCACCCATAACGTGTCTGCCTGCTTTCTTCATCAATTTCCAAGAATAGAATCGATGGTTCGGTGCGATTGAGCCAAATTGTTCTCCAAACAATATGACAGGGCAAGTGATGGAGTAATCGCCATATGCTGTGCCTATTATATTTCTATAAACAAAATTAAGATTAATTGTGAATTACTTTGAATGATTTCAACTTTACCTCAAATCACTTTGAGTTGGATTAGTGAGATTGGCAGTGTAGAATTCAGCCACTTCTTTAGCGTAACTCTGTTTACTTAGTAATTGAACAATATCGTCTTTAGTAGATTGCAGAGTGAGTGTAACATTTTGTGTAAGATGCGGTAAATCATCGTCAATAAATGTAGGACCCTCATCTTTGACCACTCCAAACATCAAATCAATGTTCGGGTAGAATGTGCCCGTGTTCAATGCCTCAACCGTCCGAAGTGGCATCAACTCATCTCCGTACATTGGATTGAATGGATCACCAGCCTCTTTCGTACCATTCAGTATGTCTTCAACTGACTTTGACTTTAAACATTCGAGTGTTGATTGCATTTTGTCAGTTGGACAGTTGAGTTGCGTTGCTAGTGCAGCGGTTGCTTTCAATGAATCGTTTCGATTCGAAAGATCAAATGGAACACCAGACTGGAGTATCGCTCGGTGGAATAGTCCTTTTGTGAGTGGTGAGAGCAGTAACATGCCAACCGCATTCGAACCAGCAGAATTACCAAAGATGGTCACTTTGTTAGGATCACCACCAAAGTAGGCAATATTGTCACGAACCCATCTGAGAGCTAAAATCTGGTCGTACATTCCCTGATTTCCAATTGCATCTCCATCGCCACTAAACAAGAAACCAAACGCACCCAATCGATAGTTCATTGAGACCACAATGACATCACCTCGTCCGGCAATGTACCGACCATCGTGTGTCACTTTGAATATACTTCCTGTGTCGAAGCCACCACCGTAGATGTAGACCATCACTGCACGAGGTTCCATCTGATCAGGTATTGGACGCCATACATTTATAAACAGACAATCTTCACTGATGCCCTTCGAGAAATATCTTTTGGCTTTGTTTTGTTTTGGCATTGGACATGAGTTGCGTGGCGTGGTCGCCTGGTATATTCCAGGCCATGGTTCTACTGGTTTCGCCTTTTGGAATCGTTCAGCTCGACCTAATAAGTTGGTTAGAAATTGCTAAATTAAATAAAAGAACACTCACCATAACGAATTCCCTGATATAAATAAATCTTCAGTCCCGGGTCAACGTCCTGAATAATCCCTCTCACTTTTCCACCATTAATGCGCACAATCGGAGCTCTGTCCAACACTCCAGTAACCTGGTCATACACCAACACACCCAACACAGTCAAAAGTAATCCAACTTCAAACACAATAATCAACAGTTTCGCAGCTTGAAGATTCATTTTGCTGAAATAAATGTACAAATGCTAATGACTTTTGACTTGTTCTTCCAAAATCGCATCTTAGCTATGCTAAGCATGATAAAACACAATACAACAAAGAGTGCCATTTATTGTCAATTGGGATTATATAACCAACTTTTTGTCTATTGAGTCTATTGACCATTGAGTGGATTGGGCAGATAAGTAGATTCGATTAAAGCAGATTTGATTATCATCAATCGAGTCTCATTTAGATTGAGAGGGGAAATGTGTTTCATCATATTACACAGTTTGACAACAATGTAACACGATGGACTTTTGGTCGTTTGTTTATCAACTGTTTGTGTGGAAATGTCCATTGAAATGTTTATTGCACAAAGAAAGTCTTTTTGTGTATGTGTACTGCAGTGGGTTTAGGGTACAATGCTGATGAACTTTTGGTCAATACATTTGGGAAAAATACCCAAAGTAAATTAAATTGGTAAACATAATATGATTTGTATGTTCTTGTTTTGGCAGATGTTTTGTGTGAATGTCATTTCAGTACAAACCAAGTACATTTGTCTGCGAATCATCAAACCATCAATTTTGATCTCCAGAAGTTATCACAAGTCTTTTCGTAATATCCACCAACCATTGTGTAATTGTTTGGTTCGAGTGCCATGTAACGAGTGATTGTGTCATTTGTACTTTTTTCACCATCGAAAGCCTCTTCCCATTGAACGTTTCCAATCTTGCCTGGATCTCCATTTTGAGCGAAATTGGCCCAAGCCTGAATCACGTCTCTACTTAATTGCATTTCATCTGGAGTGACTTGATCGGGAATGGTGAACAGATAGAATAGTTCATCGGCATGACACACGCCCATCCATTCGTATTCGCAAATTTTCATCACATGGACACTCGCTTTCTTCATCAATTTCCAAGAGTAGTATCGATTGTTAGGTGCGATTGAGGCAAATTGCTCGCCAAACAAAATGACCTGACAAGTGATGTAGTAATCGCCATACGCTGTGCCTATTATGTTTCTATAAAGAAAAGTTAATTCAAATCCCCCTAAATACAACTTAACCTCAAATCATCCTGAGTTGGATTAGTAAGATTGTCAGTGTAAAATTCAGCAACTTCTTTGGCATAACTTTCCTTATTCAACAATTGAACAATAATGTCTTTAGCAGATTCGATGGAAAGCGTAACATTTTGTTGAGGCAAATCATCGAGAACAAATCCTGTGCCTTCATCCTTGACAACTCCAAACATCAAATCAATGTTCGTGTAGAATGTGCCCGAGTTCAATGCCTCAACCGCCCGAAGTGGCATCAGCGCATCTCCGTACATTGGGAAGAATGGATCGCCCACTTCTTTGGTTCCATTCAGAATGTCTTCAACTGATTTCGATTTCAAACATTCGAGTGTTGACTGCATTTTGTCGGTTGGGCAGTTGAGTTGAGCTGCCAGTGCAGTGGTTGCTTTCAATGAATCGTCTCGATTGATAAGATCAAACGGAACACCAGACTGGAGTATTGCTCGTCTGAATAGTCCCTTTGTGAGTGGTGAGAGCACTAAAATGCCAACTGCTTCCGATCCAGCAGAATTACCAAATATGGTCACTTTGTTAGGATCACCACCAAAGTGCGCAATATTGTCACGAATCCATTTGAGAGCAAAAATTTGATCGTGCATTCCTAGGTTACTAGTTTCATTGCCATCATATAGGAATCCAAATGCACCCATTCGATAGTTCATCGAGACCACAATGACATTACCTCGTCCCGCAATGTACCGACCATCATGCGTAGCTTTGAAAATACTTCCCGCGTCAAAACCCCCACCATAGATGTAGACCATCACTGCTCGAGGTTCAATCTGTTCCGGTATTGGTTGCCACACATTCACAAACAAACAATCTTCACTGATGCTTTTCGACAAATATCGTTTGGCCCGGTTTTGGTAGCCAATCATTGGACAAGAGTCGCGTGCAGTAGTTGCCTCGTATATCCCCGACCATGAATCCACTGGTTGGGCCTTCTGAAATCTCTCAGCTTGACCTAATTTCAAATGATTAAAATTGTTATCATTTAAAGTCTACTCACCATAACGAATTCCTTGATAAAAGTAAACCTTCAGTCCGGGATCAACATCCTGAACGATTCCTCTAACTTTGCCACCATTGATCTGCACAATCGGCGCTTTGTCCAGTCCACTAGTCAATTCTTCGTGCAGCAGAACACTCAACACAATCAAGAGCAGTCCAACTTCGAACACAATGATCAACAGTTTGGCAATTTGAACGTGCAACATTTTGCCACAGAAATATATTGGCCAAATATTTCATTAACTTCTGCATCGAAAATCTCATCTTATAAGATAGTGGCTCTATCAGAAAGTACCATCCAACCCTCGAAACAAAGACACTCATTTAGCGGTCTAGTGGGTTTATAACCACATGTGCACAATGATTGTGTCATTGAGTGAGGTTTTGATGTGATAAATAGAGACAATTTGCATTCGATCAAATGATATTTGATTACATCAATCGGGTGTCAAACGTGGGGAGAAATGTCTGCATAGTTTGACAACAACATTGTCTACATCATATAAAATGGACTTTAGCCAACTAGCATTATCAACTTGTGTGGAATTGTCCATTTAAAGTGCAATTTATTGTACAATGAAAGTCTTTTTAGAAGCAGTGGGTCATTGCAGGATTTTCTCGTGACATAACGATTACATAAATCTTGTGCCTTTAATCACTAAACAAATATTTTTTCCTTCCAGAAATCTTGACAAGTTTCCTTATAGAAACCATTGACCATTGTCGAATTGTAATCGAGTGCCATAAAACTGCTCGAACTACTCGAATTCAATGCCAGTTCCCACTGAGTCTGTCCAACCAGTCCAGGATTGCCATTTTTGGCAAAGTTCACCCAAGCACTGATCATATCTCGACTGAGTTGAATGTCTTCTTTGAGTGTTTGTTTGGGAATTTGAAACAGGAAAAATAGTTCATCCGCATGACAGGCGCCCAGCCAGTTGCCCAGGGAGCACAGTTCCATGGCGTGAAATTTGGCTGGTTGAGTCAACATCCACGAGTAGAATCGGCGCTCAGGCCGAGAGAATTTTGAGAATTGTTCTCCAAACAGAACCACAGGACAGATCATTAAGAAATCTCCATAGGCTTGAGTGATTGCCCACCTGTTTGGAATGCATCTAATTAGAATTGTAATAAAATAATGATTCATACCTAGATTCATTAAGACTTGGATTTACAGGCAGTTTCACGTGGTCCAAATAGAACTCAGCTGCAGTAGGTTCATCTGTCAGTTTGCCAATATAGTCCTTGATTGAATCGACTGTGAGCACAATTGAATCATCATTCAACTCAGGATATATACTAATGGCAAATCCAGTGCCTTCATCCTTCACCACTCCATACAACAAGTCAATGTCTGCATTGTACTTGCCACTGGTCAGTGCTTCGATTGGTCTCACTGGCATCAGTTCATCTCCGTACACCGACCCGAATGGATTGTCCAGGTCTCGAGTTGCATTCAAAATTTGTTCAACACTTTTGCCTTTGATGCACTTGACAATTTCGCTCATTTGACTGTTGGCACAGTCGAGTTCACTTGCAAGTGCTTGCGTTTTGTCCAATTGAGTGCTCTTCTGTGGACTTTGCAGTGGAACGCCCGATTGAATGATTGCTCGTTGGAATAGACCTTTGGTCAGTGGTGATAAAACTAGCGAACCAACTGCAGTCGAACCAGCAGAATTGCCAAATAGAGTCACCGAATTTGGATCGCCTCCAAACTTTGCAATATTCTCTTGAACCCACTTGAGACCGAGTATTTGATCGTACAATCCCAAATTAGCCGGCGCGTCATCGTCCCCTCCGTACATGAAGCCAAAAGCACCCAATCGATAGTTGACAGTCACCATGATGACATCACCACGGTAGGCAATGTATCGACCATCGTGTGACTCTTTGAATATTGAGCCTGTCTTGTAGCCACCACCATAGACGTAGAACATGACCGTTCTATTGGCTTTTTGCTCGATTGGCCTCCAAACGTTCAGTAGAAGGCAATCCTCACTGTACGTGTGGGAGAGATAGCCCTTGTAATCGATTTCCAGGCCCAACTGAGGACAACTGTCTCGAGGATATGTTGCATCGTACACACCGTCCCATGGTTCCGCCAGTTGAGGCTTCTCAAAACGATTTGCTCGACCTTTAAAAAATGAAGATTTATTTATTCATAAATTTAAATTCATACACACACAAAAACTCACCAAACCGAATTCCTTGATACAGATAAATTTTGCCATTGTCAACTTGTTGCATAATTCCTCTAACAGCACCACCATTGGTCAACTTTACCGTCGGAGCATAATCGAGATTGCCGTTGAATATGGTCACAAACAGAATGACACCGACACCAGCCAGCACCAGAATGGACACAATCGCGATTAGTGAATGTTTGAATAGCATTGTTAATTAAACACAAGTCAAACAAAAATTATGTTAATAAGAAGACTCGAATGACACAAATGGAGGCCAACGTTGGTCGTATACGAAGTCCAAACTGAAATGGAATAATTAAAGTGTAATAAAATAAAGAGTAGTCTGGTTATCATTGTCATTAAGGATTACCTCTCTATTGTTTTTATGGCATTTTTAAAACTGTCCCTCAAATGTGGACCTTTTCCACTGTCCAAATTGAAGTGTGACTTAAGGTCTATGTAGTCATGTTCACAGTCTGTACATCTGCAGTTTGCGTCAACGTCAATTTGAATTGCTATCACGCGTGCCAAGTAAAACGAACCTTCTACTTTGTATTTAATCTGGTTTATGTTTAACTGTGATTACATGTACATTGTACGACCATTGTAATGCTTGTGTCAAAGTAACAATTTACTTTACTTTAGTTAGAGATTAGATTGACAAAAGATCGCGCTGCAAACAAATTCAAATTGAACAAACACAAACACGTAGCATCATAATTTAAGTTTTATTGAATGTCAACTGTTGATATGACTTGTCCATGTGTCACACTCAATGATACTCGTCTCCTTGCTTTAGTGTCATCATTGGTCGCATCACTGTCCGTCTTGTACTTTCAGTTCCACTTGGTCCCGATAGCCATTGCCCGTGAAGTGACTGCCACCATGCGATAGACTTTTGACCATCTGATCGGACTTTGGTTCGTATGAGGACTCGCTTTCGGTTGCTTTCTTGGGTTTGTTCACTTTGGCGTTGTTCTTGTTGCGATTATTTCTTTTCTTCTTGCCACATTTGAGACAACAAATAAAGATGCACAGAAAGGCGACCAACAGTGAGAGGATGAAGACAAGGATCAGGTTGATGAGAGGCACTTCGGCGAAAATCTCCTCGAGAGACATGTCCTTGAGTGGACGGACAAATGGAGACTAGGTTTGAGAACAAAGTTGTCACAAAAGAGAATGAGACTATACAAACACATTACATTTGGAAAACTAATCGAAAATACGTTCGAAAACGGTCCAAAACTTTCCACAAATCGAACAAATCCAAATGGAACTATCGACTGGTTTGTATAATCAAAACTGCATAATTGAAAATAATCAAACCAACATTAAAGCCAAATTGATAATTCACTTTACACAAACTGAACAATCTCAATGAAAAATAATGAAAATATAATTCCATTTCATATGAACGAATTTGAACATTTTCTAGTGATTCACTCACTTGATTTGTGCTTTCGTCAATATGATCAATTTTAAACAGTTTGATATTCTCTGGATTGCGCAAATGCCAGGCAATTTGTTTGAGTGTATCTTGAATTTGTTTTCCGAGATAAAATTGATAGATCATGTACAAAAATGTCATTGACAATTGCAGATACAGCTCAAAGGTTACCATCATTTCGGATAGACAAATATAAGCGACACTGTCGATAGTCAGTGCGCACATGTAAATGGACAACGGAAAGGACATTAACTGGTGCAATTGATTGTTGATTGAGGAATATTGTTGAATTTGTTTAAATATAATTTCGGTTGATCGAAGATTAATCGATTGCACTTTTGTCAAAAGATCCTTCAAACAGAGAAGTGTTGCATACTGAAAATAGTGCACAATCACCGGAATGAGATACCAATTGAAGTGCATTGAATAGAGAGACAGAAAGCAGGCTATATCATTCACTAAATTGTCCATTGAGAATTGGATGATAAAATTTGTATTTAGATAGAAGGTGAAATGTCCAAACACAATCAATCCAATCAAGATGAATTTGATTAAACGTCCATTGCTTTGATAAACGCGACAGAAGTGTTCCGAATCAAGTAGATTCACAATTTTTCTTCCATTCAGATAGAAATAAGAGAGAAAGAAGAAATATGCCAATGGATACATGTAGATGGTGTCAAATGCCAACAAAATGTGTGCAGGCTTGCTGTAATCAATTTCATAACTCTTTCCCGTGAATGGGTCCAAGTAGTACATGGCGTAGTAGATCGATAGGTTGATTGTCGCGTTCCATAATACATTCAAGGCGCTCGTCCATTCGG
Source organism: Rhizoglyphus robini (assembly GCA_023373905.1). Classification (NCBI taxonomy): domain Eukaryota; kingdom Metazoa; phylum Arthropoda; class Arachnida; order Sarcoptiformes; family Acaridae; genus Rhizoglyphus; species Rhizoglyphus robini. Next base: position 67,676 of record JAKIJQ010000005.1, on the reverse strand, counting down.
TCAATTCTATTGCTTTCAACTGGAGACCTAGATTTCTAGTGTTGGGATTAGTAATTTTGATTGAGAAAATAAAGCAAATTACCCAGTGTAATTGATAATATATCGCAGTAATGGGGTCTTAATGCGGCCATTCATTCTTGCTGGTTTTTGGATCAAGTTTTGTGTGCGATAATAAATGACAAAGTTCATTTGTGTTTATGTGCAAAATGTATTGAGCGATTGTCACTACTCGAGGGTAAAGTCATTGCTGTGGTAGTTTGCACTAATTATTGATTGACTTTGTTGACAAACAAATGCGCACTATTTGATGTCCTTTAATTTGATGTACCAAATTAATTAATTAAATTAATAATTAATTCGTTTGGTTAATTACTACATTTTGGTCACAATAATCAAACAAGGCGTTTACTCGATCTACTACTTTAGTAATTTGGTTGTAATTAATTAAGGTCAACATTGTGACATTTGGATTTTGCGCACTTTTGGCAATGTTGAAAACATTATTTTATTCTATCGACTCGTCTGTATAATCAAAACTGTGTTGATAGCAGCCTCCTCACCTCCATCTTTTCTCCTTCGAGCTGTCGACACAACTCGGACACAGTCGAACGGCCTTGAGAACCAACAGGTGACGATGAGGAAGAGGACATGATTAGTTTGATGAAGAGAGAATCGATCAGTGGGTCTGGTATTTGGTTCATTTCGTCTCGCAGCCACACTCGACAGTGTTCCTCCTCGCCTTTCAGCAATTCATACAATACGGGAACATTCAAACAGTGTTGAGGTACATCGGATGGGAATGATGATGACGACGACGAGGACGACGACGACATTGTGACAATCGAGCTGGTCAAATAAAACTTGATGGAGCAATGGGCGCGTGGTTGTAGCACAAAAGCGAAGCCAAAAAAAATCATGTACTGCAAGCATGCAGCCTCTCTTCTCTAAACAAAGGAACTCACCAGTGGTCACCACCACGTTCAATAGATGGCGACGCTGTCGTTTGACAATTTATCAAAAAATTTCCCCAAGCACGCTCAATCGTTAGTTCCTTCCTTGGTAGTCTGAGTAATTTGCGTTGCGTATTTGCAATTTGTAATTGCGTAGTTTCGTCTCACAAAGGCCAGTTCTGACAAGTTTGTTTCTTCTCAAGTTAATTCTCTGCCAGGCCTGGTACTACCAGCGAATCTGTCAGTTTCGTCCGAAATGATTCCACAAGCACAATCATCAGTTGTTGTACTGTAAAGATGTGACCATAGAACTTGACAAAGTGTTGCCTCAATTGGAACACTTGTACTCACATTTCTCAAATGGATGGATATAGTTGGTTTCAATTTGGACTCGTTCTTGAAAAAATTGGGTTCGAATTTAAAGTCATTGCGTCTGTTACGATTCAAAATTTTCGACGACACTTTGAAAGGTAGTTTTTAAATCGCATCAAATATTACTGAACTACCACTGACGGAACAACAAGAAAATATTCAACTTCATCTGTGAACACTTTCGATTGTTGAAGACACTGGAAATGGATTTTGGTGATTATCTAAGGGTGAGTATAATTCGATTGGTTTGAATATTCAAATAAATTGTTTTCTCATTAACAGAAGGATGCGCTTTCATTAAACTCCAATTTCATCTCCAAGCTCAATCGACTGTCTCATCTCGAATCGTTGAGCCTTGCACACAGTTACATTGACCTGAATTTCACCCGTACTCAAGTGATTGTCTCATCACCGGTTAGATCACTTCAACTGGCCCGTCTTTGGGTCGAACCAATGGGAACGGATGGCGTTCTATTTGTGAAGACACTGAAACAAATGTTTCCCCACCTTGTTCAACTCGATTATCAATATTACACAGCTGATTACAAGTATCCATTTGGGCTCAAACTTCAAACTGAGAATTACGGATTCAATTCGCGCACCTGAAAAAAGTCGCTTTACTTTTCGTTATCATTTTCGTGATTTTTATCGTTTTGAATAACACGATTTAATTGTATAATGTAAATCGATCACTCACGAACACAAAGTTGTATCTTAGAATAAGCTTTAACTCTTTATTTGTCTGTTTGTAATGTAAATTGAATACAAATTGTAAATGTACTTCAAATGTAAAATGACAAAGAAATAATAAAAAAGACAAACATTATAAATACAAAATGGACAACGCGAGACAAATCACTTCTTCACCACCCGAACATATTTGTTAGGATCACGTTCGCCGACAACGCCATTTTCCTGTTGCTTTTTGAAATGCACGTCTCGAATATGGACGATCAAATCAATACGTTGAGTAGTGCGATGGACACATTTAGGCCATTTACAATGAAATGGTCTCTTGTTGAGATGAATCATTTGATGCATTTTCAAGTTTCTGTTACTTATGAACGTTGAAGAACAGCCATCGTGTGGATGTAATAACCGAGTTATTTTGTACGGGAATACTAAAGACTAAGATTGAGACTGATTGAACTTTGTCTGTTGACTTTTGGTGGTCAACATTCAAAGTTGGAATAATTTTGAAGGGTGCAGACGATTTTCGATACCATAAACCATAATAGCCAAAGTTGGGCTTTTGGCGACACGAATGTCAGGTTTTATTTGCGAAAACATAGCTTTTTGAGACATGGCGGGTGGAAGGTTAAATTGATAATATAAAGGATAAATGCTCGACACTTGAACAATCATACAAAATGGTCATTTGACTGACTAATCTGATTGAATGGCTTCAAGATTAAGCTAGAGACTATTGCAGAGATGTACGATGAGGCTGCTGGAACGTTCGGTTGAGGTTGATCCAGGCTGAGTTGACCAAAGACACGATTTACCGGAAACACTGTTGTCGAAATGCATGACGAACAGGAAACTTTCTTTTAGTTGGCGTGGGTGTTGTCACTGACCAACGAAACTGAGCGCGTCACCACCAGAATGGCGTCTGTCCTTCCGGTATCCTGCTTAAGTACTTAGATTCAAGATGGACGATTAAAGGAGGATGGAGTAGGAGGGACAATAAGACTGAATGAAACGATCACTCTGGGAGGTGCTGAGACTAACCAATAAGTGTGTGTGTTTGTGTTTTAGCATCAGTGCTGTTGCACATGGCATTGTTGATAAAGGGGAAAACGAATAACAAGAGGTACGCTCATGGGCGTTTGGCTTTGAGGGCTTTCGAGCCTGAGCTTACTTGGCAACAAGATAGCATTTAGCATCGAAGAAGGAATTGAGGCATTTGAGCACGAAATGTCATCCGACAATCGGCAAGAGTTAGTTTGGACATTGATTTGCGATTACTCTGGTTTTAACCAGTAATCGACTTGGGGAGAGCGAAGAGAAAGAGAGAGAAAGAGTGTTTTTGTACGTGTTTGACGATCTGTTCACGTTTGCAGAGTGTGACACTACTTGTGACCGATGACGCACAGACAATCCGACCATCTTTGAGTTTGTGCTGACCTATGCACTAATTTAGGAACGCTGGATTGACTTGACTGATAGATAAAAACCTGATTTTAATAAAAATGAATAGTATTTAGAATATTCTAAAAAAAATAGAATATTACATGGACATTGGACTCGTTTCGATTCGGGACAATGTTGGTGGTGTTGATGACTATGTAAGCGGTTTCGAGTGTCAACCACCTTGGAACAATCGTCAATGTTACACTGAAATTTGCCAGTCAGATGATTCAAGAACCAGTGTGAATAAGTTTTGCGTTGAGTACTGAATACTTTAGTACATACAGGACACGAAAATTTAGAAGCAGAACGATCTTTAAGATGAAGAGCTATTAGCCTTCGATTATCGAATCGAGATTTACATCCACAAAAGCACTCCAACGGTAGAAGTCCATGTTTGTTGCGCAAGTGTTTGTGCAATAGATCGAACGTGTCCAACTTGTCATCACAGTCTGGTTGAGTGCAATTCAAGTAACGAACTTTATCATCTCGATCGTTCTTAGTGGGAACATCTTCGTCCTCCTCCTTTTCCTCAGTCATTGAATCATCACTTGCTGTATTTGATTTTGCAGTACAATTCTTGTCATTTTCGGCAGGAAATTGAGAACTTGAGTTGTTGGATGTAGTGCTGGTGGAGGTAGAGCAGTGGACTTCGGCAGTACGCAGCTCATGAGCACTTTCACTTGTTACATCAAAATCGAAAGGAAAATTGGCAAGCGGGGTTTCAAGGACATCGTCAAACTCTTCTTTGATTTCATTCGTTGCAATAACACGACTCATTTTGGGTTAATGAAAGTGAATGTGCAAAAATGCGGCAAGCCGAGTAAGAGTCTTACTAAGTAGCGAGATGAATAAAAACAAATTTGTTAACATTCGAAAAATGTTATGTTCTATTTTCTATTTTATGGGTTCTGTCATTGCAATATTGCTGGTTCGCCTCGAATGTTTGCACCAATTATCGATTGACAGTCAATCATTGACTTGTTGGTACACAAATGCACACTTTGATGTATACTTTAATTAATTCGTTAGGTTAATTATATACATTTTGGTCACAATAATTAAACAAGGAGTTTATTCTAATTATTAGGATCTAATACTAGACTTAGTTTAGATGTAATTAAGGACAACATTGTGACATTTGGATTGTGCGCACTTTTGGAAAAGTCGAAAACATCATTTTCAAACAACCTGAATCGTCTATCGACTCGTCTGTATAATCAAAACTGTGTAATTGAAAATGAGCAACCCAACATGAAAAGCAAATTGATAATTCACTCTACACAGACTGAACAATTTCAGTGAAAAATAATGAAAATATATTTCGATTTCATGTGAGCGAATTTGAACACTTTCTCTTGATTCACGATTTGATGCATTCTCTTGAACATTATTAATACTACCAACAAACAATTGATCATTTTTTGAATTTCGTAAATGCCAAGCAATTTGTTTGAGTGTGTCTTGGACTCGTTTTCCCAGATAAATTTGATATAACAAATATAGAAATACAATTGCAAGTTGGAAATACATTTCGATGGTTAAGAACATATTCGAGATGCAAATGCTCGCGACACTGTCGATGGTCAAGGTGCAGATGTAAATTGACAATGGAAACGACATTAACCGATGTAATTGCTTGTTGATTGTGGAATATTCTCGGATTTGTTTGATGATTTCATGCGGTACCAAATTAATTGATTTCACTTTAGTCAACACGTCCTTCAAATAGAGAAATGTTGCATACTGAAAGTAGTGCACAATCACCAGAATAAAGTACCAATTGAAGTACATCGTGTAGAGACACACAAAACATGTCAAATTGTCCACTAAATTGTCAAATGTAATTTTGATTATTCCAATTGTGTTTCGATAGAAGCTGAAATGTCCAAACAGAAACATTCCAATTAACATGTATTTGATTAAACGTCCATTACTGTAGTAAACTTGATAGAAATGTTCCGAATCGAGTAAATTCACAATTCTTCTTCCATAAAGATAGAAATATGTGAAATAGAAGAAATACACAAATGGATACATGTAGATTGTTTCAACTGCCAGAAAGATGTAGATTGGTTTGGTGTAGTCGATTTGATAACTTTTGCCTGTGTACGGATCGAAAAAATACATTGCACAGTAGATCGATATGTTGAGTGTTGTGTTCCACAGCACATTCAGTACACTTCTCCATTTGGTCAACTCTATTGGACTCAACTGGAGACCTGTATTTCTAAAGTTGGTATAGAATGTAATAATTTTAATTAATCAACTAAAAAGTAACTCACCCGTAGAAATTGACAATGTATCGCAGTAAAGGAGTTTTAATGTGGCAATTCATTCTTCTTGTTGGAACAAGTTTTGTTGTGTATGATAATAAATGACAAAGTTCATTTGTGTTTATGGGCAATATTGATCTATTGCCACTACTTGGGTGTACTATATAATATAGTATATATGCAGTTAGTGGTGGTTCAGCTTAAGCTAACACTTAACGACGTCACCATTCGAATGATCCTGACAAGACGCCTATTCGTAGGGTGAATGACGTATAACACGAGCTTTGTATCTTTGAATACACTTTAACTCTTTATTGTCTGTTTGGAATGTAAAGATTGATTACAAATTGTAAATGTGCTTGAATGGTAAAATGACAAAGTAATTATAAAAGAAATGAACAGTTTAAATACAAAATGTATGACAAATCACTTCTTCACTACTCGAACATATTTCTTAGGGTCATATTCGCCTACAATGCCCTTTTCCTGTTGCTTTTTGAAATGGACATCTCGAATATGTCTGTACATACTAGAACGGTCATTAGTGCGACGGACACACTCAGGCCATTTACATTGGAATGGTTTCGTGTTGAGATGAGTGGCTTGATGTTTTTTCAAGTCTTTGCTATTTACGAACGATGCGGAACAGTCATCACGTGGACATTGGTGTCGTTTCGATTTGGGACAATGTTTGTGCAGTTGATGACTACGTAAGCTGTTTCGAGTGTCAACCACCTTGGAACAATCGTCAATGATGCACTGAAATTGACCAGTCTGATGAATCCGGTACCAGTGTTGATAAGCGTTGCCTTGGGTACTAAATACACTGGTACATACAGAACAACGGAATTTAGAAGCAGAACGATCATAAAGATGAAGAAATAGTTTACTTCGGTTATCAAATCTAGATTTACATCCACAAAAGCACTGTAAAGGAGGAAGTCCATGCTTGTTGCGCAAGTGTTCATGTAATAGATCCAACGTGTCCAACTTGTCACCACAGTCTGGTTGAGTGCAATTCAAGTAACGAACTATGATCCTTTTATCATCTCGGTCCTTGTCAGCGGCATTGTCTTCTTCTTCATCCTCAGTCATTGAATCGTCACTTGTTGTATTTGATTTTGCAGTACAATTCTGTTCATCATTTTTACCAGGCAACTGACAACTTGAGTTGTTGAATGCAGTGGAGGTTGAGCAGTGAGCTTCAGCAGTCTGCTGGCCATGGGCACTTTCACTGGATACATCAAAATCGAAAGGAAAATTGGCAAGCGGTGTTTCGAGGACACCGTCAAATTCTTCTTTAATTTCGTTCGTTTCAATAACACGACTCATTTGTCGTTAATGAAAGTAAAAGTGCAACAAAAGATGACACACAAAATTGCTTCAAACACAACAACAAGAAATGCAATGCCGTTTGCAGTGCCAAACAAACGAAAATACTGCTCGCATTGGGGCTGTTCACAAAGTGACAAAACAAGCATGTTTGTGATGAAAGTCGAAACTTTATAAAGTATATGACTTTATGAGTTTTATGACTTTGAATAGTGAATGTCACATTCAGAATGTGTTATGAATACCTTTGTGTAGTTTCATTGCTTCAAGACCATTCCAGTGACCATCACAACCTCGAGAATGTCCTCTTTAGCGAGTTGTGCCGCAAACAAACATGCAAAACTCGATGTTTCGTGTATCCAACCCCAACCCTCAACTGTATCTGTCTCTCCATGCCTCATTCTGTCCACCATCGGTCACATCTTTGAAGCTATTGACCTGGTGGACAAATTCGATTGTGGTCAAGCCAATCCAACCGAGCAAGTGGCCTCAAAGCGTAATGTTCGTGCCAAACTGTACTCTGCGCTGGGTGCACTTCGGACTATGGCTCCAAGCATTAATGGAATGCATATTAACCAACTGCCTGATGATTGTTTGAGTTTAATCTTTGGTAAACGATTCTCACTAGAATCAATGAAGGTAACCCTTCGATCAGTTTGTCATCGATGGAAAACGGTGGTTGAGAACACTTTCTCTACTCAAAGGTCACTCAAACTGTTTTCTGATCCAGGATGTACTCACGCACACGAGCTATACACGGATAAGTTGATTCTATATAACTTGATTCATGATGAAGAATTAATACTGAAACGAACCGATCGTCAGCATCATGATCTGATTTTGCCGAGTTCGTGGGCACACGAGTTTGATCCAGTATTTTTCAACTCTCTTGGTGGTCTATTTCGCAATCTTCAACATCTCGTTTTATGTTTTCAACCAGATTTGTTCACGGGAGACCAAAAGCAACTTGGTCAAATGATCGCTCAGTGGCCTCACCTGACCCGATTGACACTGTTCATTGATATCGATTTGGATGATGATACTGACTCTGAAAAAGTGCCATCTTTTACTTTGTGGCTAGACACTTTTGCATTCCAGGCAATCAATTCGTTGAGTTCACTCAATCATTTGGACCTATTTGGAGATGTAATGTTATTCTCTAAAGATGTGGCGGCAGAACTTGACAAAGTGTTGCCTCAATTGGAACACTTGTCACTAAGATGTAGATTTATGGATTTTAATTTGGACTCATTCTTGGCAAAATTGGGTCAAAATTTAAAGTCATTGCGTTTTTTTCGATTCGATATTTCCGACGACACTTTGAAAGGTAATTTTCAAAGACTTGCATTGAATATTACTGAACTACGACTGACGAATGTCAACGAGAAAATATTCAACTTCATCTGTGAACACTTTCGATTGTTGAAGACACTGGAAATGAATTTTGGTAGTTATGTGAGGGTAAGTTAATTCGATTGATTTATTGATTCTAATGAATTGTTTTCTTAACAGGACTTAAATGCACTGGACTACAAATTCATCTGCAAACTCAATCGACTGTCTCATCTCGAATCGTTGAGCCTTGCACACCTTTACATCGACCTGGATTCTACTCGTTCTCAAGTGATTGCATCATCACCTGTTAGATCACTTCAACTGGCCAACCTTGCTGTGAAACCACTTGGAACGGATGGCGTTCTATTTGTGAAGACACTGAAACAAATGTTTCCCCATCTTGAACAACTCGATTATCAATATTCAACACCCATCACACAAACATACCCATTTGTGCTAAACCAACTACAAACTGAGAATTACTTTCGGACTCAATTCTTCCACCTGGCAAAAAGTCGTTTTACTTTTCGTTATTGTGCTTATAAGTTTTATGACGTTACAAAATATGATTAATTGTTTATAATGAAACGATCACTCAAGACACAGACTTGTATCTTTGAATAAACTTCAACTCTTAATTGTCTTTTGTCCAAAATGTTATTCAAAAATTGTTTACGGATTGAAAATATTTCAAAGGTAAGATGATAAAGAAAGAGAACTGTATTTTCTCAACTGTTCTATGTATCGTGACATAATTATGAATTTGATCATGATCCCTACTAACGGTCATGCTCAAATTGTCGATCATGCCATAATTTACAAAGATTCGCATCGAATATTACTACGACTGATGGATATCAACTAAAAAATATTCAACTTCATCTGGGAACACTTAATTTTTGAAGACATTGGAAATGCATTTTGGTGGTGTATATATTTACGTAAGTATGATTCGATTGGTTTATTGATTAGTTGATTCCAATTAATTGTTTTCTAATTTAAAGGAGAATGCACTGGACTCTAATTTCATCTCTTGGTGGTAAACATTAAATAACATAAATGGCTGTACACATGAAAGTCATTGGTTTGCACACTTTATTATTTTGAAGTTCAAGTCTAGAACATTTTTGGCTTCCAGAAGCTGTCACACCTCTCCTTATAATATCCACTGACCATTTTATATTGATCAACATAAAGTGACATGAATTTGGTCATAGGAGTTACACCATCGCCACTATTTGCCTCGAAAGCTGCAGTCCACTCAGCCGAACCCATTTTTCCCGGATGTCCTGTCTTGGCAAACTGTGTCCACGCGTGAATCATGTCCCGACTGAGTCGATATTCCTTTTCTGTGTAGATTATTCCACGTAGACTGATTGGAAGACCGAACACGAAGGGAACGTCCATTGCGTGACCAACACCCGCGGATGGATCACAGCCGAACATTGTCGTTGAGGTGGCCTGCATCAGTCGGTACGAGTAGTACGAGTTGTGGGGTTGATGCTTGGCGATTTGTTCTGCGAAGAGAATTGTTGGACAAACAAGGTGATAGTCACTCAGTGCATCGGACAGTGCTTTCCTGTGAAATTGCATTCTCAGTAAGTCAATAAATTAAAAATGCAGAATTTACCGAATTTCGAATGGATTCGCTTTGTTGACATGTTTGAAGTAGTAATCTACAATTTCGAAAGAATTAATGTTCCTGTTGAAGGCTCCAAACAGCATTTTCATCACTCCATTAGCCATTTCCATCGACAAGTCAGTGGCAGTACTGTTTGGCTTAAGAGGGAACATTGTGCCAAACACGCCCATTGCCTCATCATTGGTCACTCCGTAGAGCAGGTCAATGTCTCGGTTGAATTGTCCACTCACCAGTGCCTCTGATGGCTTAACAGGCAGCAGGTCATCTCCGTAGATTGGTCTCACTGCCAGTTCCGTGTCCACAAGATCGCCCTTTATGAGCACGGACAATTCTTGTGCGGGTTTACTTCGAATGCACTTGACCGAGTCGTGCACAGTTGTGGTTGGACATTTGAGTCGAGTTGCGATTACTTTAGTTGCGGCCAAAGAGGCATTCTTGTCCTGTGCACCGACAAACGCATTCGGTGCACCAGACTGAAGTATGGCTCGGTGGAAGAGTCCTTTGGCCAGTGGCGACAGTACCATCGTTCCCACTGACATTGAACCGGCCGATTCGCCAAAGATGGTCACTTGGTTGGGGTTTCCACCAAAGTGAACAATATTGTCTTGAACCCATTTTAGAGCCAAAATCTGATCATAGAGGCCAAGATTTCCAGGAGCATCATCGCCATAAAGCAGTCCCAGCACTCCGAGTCGGTAGTTGATGCTCACCACGACCACATCACCCAAACTTGCCAAATATCGACCATCGTTGGTGAGGCTGAACTCAGTGCCAATTGTGAATCCACCCCCGTGAATGTAGACCATCACAGATCTATTTGCCTTTTCCTCTGCCGGTCTCCAAACACTCAGAAAGAGACAATCCTCACTGCTTGCCTCAGCGAGGTAATGACTTTTGGGATGCTCTGCCACTGGAATGTTCGCTTGAGGACAGGCAAATTGGTACTTGGTCGCATCGTAAACTCCGCTCCATGGTTCTACGGGTTTAGGTTTAGCAAATCGTTCTGCTCGGCCTGAGGGAAAACAAAATTAAACATTTAAAACACAAAAAATTCACTCACCATAACGAATGCCCTGGTACACATGTACGTTAGGAGAGTCTTCTATTTCGATTTGCAAACCTCTCACTTTGCCATTAGTCAACTGCACAATCGGTGCATGATTGGCTGTTTGATTGCACTGAACCAATTGAATTGTTCCAATCAAGACAATCAAATAAGTCAAACAAATCAAGTTCATTTTGCATTTGCATCAAATCAAACTGTCAATTATTTAATGTCACTAAAGTGTGTATAGTTTTATATACCACACGATTAGGCATGCACATTGCAATGACTCACCAATAATCATGATAATTTCTATTTTAAATGTTAAAATCAATCTTTTACCTTTTAAGGCAATGAAAACAAAGTCGATCTTAATCATCTTTACTTTCATTGATTATTGATTGATTGAGTATGGCTTTGATTGTAATGATGATCATATGTTGCACATCACACTTCAATCGCGTGCAATTGATTAAGTCCAATTTAGTGACAATAATCCAGACCAGACCACCGTAAGCACACGATATGATATGATACATTCAATAGCAAATATTGACCTTAAATATCACTAGACCAGTATCACAACAGTTAGCCAGTGAGTACAAACATTGTCAGCTAACAGCTAATTGGATTATCCCACATAATCAAATTGCTACCTTCCTAAGAAATTCCTAATCTCTGATCACCAAAATGAGAGGCAAATAATAATTTAATAAAAATAAAATAAGTAATAAATAAATAATACATAAATAAATATACAGCATTTGATTAAATATCTAGAAGAATATTCTCGGTTTCCAGAAGGCATTGCATGTCTCCTTGAAGAATCCCGACACCATTTTGTAGTCATTGACATCGAGTGACATGTGTCTGGTGTAGTTCATCGATCCGTGTGCTTCAACTGCATTTGTCCACTCAACATCGCCCATTTTGCCCGGGCTTCCATTTTTGGCAAAGTTGCTCCAGGCCTGTATCATATCACGACTGAGTTGGTATTCGTCCTCACTGAAGACCACACCACGGAATCGAATGGGCAGACCAAAGATGTAGGCAATGTCTGTTCCGTGGCACACTCCCATTGAGAGATCACATCCGTACCCGAGCGGAATGGACAGAGGCTGCATCAGTCGGTACGCATAGAATTTGTGTTCGTTCGCTAGATAATGTTCGAGTTGTTCAGCGAAAAGAATTGTAGGACAAACGATGTGAAAGTCACCGAATGAATTGTAAATAGCATTTCTGGGGTGAATTAAAGTATAAATCAGTAATTGAACTTTGAATTCATTGTGCTCAAAATTACCTCAATTCAATTTGAGTTGGATCTTTCAAGTTTTTGGTGTAGAAATCGACAATTTCGTTAGTGTTGAGCTGTCGGTACTGTTCGGGTGCTCGCATTATGTTGTCGATCACATTTTTAGCATCCTGCAATGTGATTTCTTCGTCCTCCTTGTGATGAGTTATCATTGGAATCAATGGTTCAGCAAAGGCATCTCCCTCATCCTTCACCACGCCATACATCAGATCAATGCGATGATTGAATCGTCCATATTTGAGTGTTTCCACTGGAGAGAATGGAATCACTTCATCTCCATAGATTGGTCGCATTATTGTGTCACGTAGATCTTGTGACAATTGCCAGTCAGCGATCAGTATTTCTTGAGTTGACTTTCCACGCAAGCACTGTACCATTGCCTCGTTCGTTTCGATGGAACAGTTGAGCAATGTTGCCAATTGATGGGTCAGTTCGAGTGCAGTCTTTTTGTCGTGTGAGCCGAGGTACGAGTTGGGCACACCAGACTGCACAATTGCACGTAGGAAAAGACCTTGTGCTTTTGGAGAAACGATGAGCGAACCAACACACATTGAACCAGCCGAAGAGCCAAAGAGTGTCACCTTGTTGGGATCACCGCCAAACCGTGAAATGTTGTCCTGAATCCATCGCAAAGCCAACAGTTGGTCATGAATGCCCAAATTTCCAGGAGCTTCTGACGTGGCACCGTACAGAAAGCCGAACGCATTCACTCGGTAACTGATGCTCACCACGATCACATCTCCCAAACTGGCCAAAAATCGTCCATCGGTGGACTGTGTGAAGATGGTGCCCAGCATGAATCCACCCGTGTGAATGTAGACCATCACTGGCCGAGAAGTCTTCTCACTGGCAGGTCGCCAAATGTTGAGAAACAGACAGTCCTCACTGCTGCTTTCGGTGATCATGTGACCGGTCACTTTGTCGCCAGGTGGAATACTCAACTGAGGACATGCATGTCGAAATGATGTTGCATTGTAAACACCAGTCCATGATTCCACAGCCCTGGGCGTATGAAATCGTTCGGCTCGACCTAGAAATCAATTAATCACAATCAAAATTATCATTTCCAAAAACCATAACTCACCATATCGAATTCCTTGATAGAAGTGCACCGACTCACTGTCCTCCACCTCTTTCACAAGTCCACGAATTTTGCCAACGAGTGCATCGACAATTGGCGCGTAAATCACCTCGGTAGTGGAAGTCTCGTCTTGATCGGAAGATGGTGGCGAAATGGCGTCATTCTGATCAGTAATACTTTTTTGAGAATTGAGATTGAGTACATGTGGTGCTTTGGCAGATTTCACTAGTGGAGACTGAGTTATGAGAGATTGTGGTGAAATGTATGCATTGTCCCAGACATAGCCACTGCACAGAGTGCCCAATGCCAGGCACAATATCACGAGCTTCATTGCGGATACGTCCAATGTTTGTATTTGCGGTGTTGGTGGCTCACATAGTCACATCAATGTCAAGTTCAACTTGTTCGACGATGCTTTGACAAACAATGTTTAGTGGTCATTGCTGGTTATATTTAAATAGTCAATATAAAATGTAATTTACTCTACTACCGAAACTCGTGTAGTATGCGTGTGAGTTTGTGTGACAGATCACGGTCGTCATGATTAGATGGGCACTGCTGATTGTATCCGCATTCCTGCCCACCGCAACACATGTCAGCCCATCTGTCACTCCTCATTGCTTGTATTCCTTGGCTGCAGTTCGACCAGTACCATCTCGAGTTCGACAGTAGTGCGAATCCACTCACTTAAGTACACTTTCGCCAGTTTCCCACAGTTAATCTCAATTGTGCGTCATCTGTGCAGATCTCATGTATTGTGTGTGTGTGTTTGTGGTATATATAATGAAGAGCACAGTCGATAAAACAATGTTTTGCTGATTGATCTTCAACCTATCTAATATGTTTGATTTGGCACAGAGAGTGCAATCAGATTGACAATGTCAACTTGACATTCACATGATGATGAGGCCTACTGGAAGATATAAAATCGCTGGTATATAAAGAAGATAACGGAACATTCAGCCTTTTCACAATTTTATGAAATAAAGTAACATATTTAAATGCCCAAAGTGCAAACAGTTACATAAAGAACATTGTCAGAAGTTACCTCGGTAGCACGCCAATTAGGACACAAAATAGACTAACACAAGTATAATAATAGGCAAATGTTAATATCGATAATCATGAAGATTGCAAAATCATTAAAACACTACAAAATACTGAAGACGATCATAGAGTACAGAAACAGTGCACCTTGAATGTAATCTTCCTGATGTAGTTGATACTTTCGTCCGCCGATAATGAACTGAATCAATACTAATAAACGAACACAAATGATTATTAGTATAAGCGGGTGGACCAATATGAGTCATATTATATGACTTACCGTTGTCAAGGCAGTATGACAAGTCATTAGAATGCCTTCAAAAACAACATTGGAGTTCATAATCATCACCAAAACATGTACTGAAGCTGTCAAAAATGCCAGCGTTTTAAAGGAGATCATTTTGGTCAAATCAAACTAGAGAAAGGGGAAGTGAATATTGAAATAATACAACAATAATAACAAACAAACCGAGTTTAAGAAACATTCGTGTAGAAAATGTATTTCCAAAATGAACAAACACATAAGGCCAAGCTCGCTAACAAAAGTTGTAATGAATTGTACTTGGGCAAACTTAATCGCAATTCCAAAAGAAAGGATCGTAGTCTATTCAATAAAAAGATTAGTGAATTTCAACTGAAAGAGTAAATCAACTTACAGCCATAAACAATCGAATGTAATTGTGTGGATATGTCCTATAGAAATGAGCCTGTGTACCATCATCCAACCAGGTTAATGAAAAGTAACCAAACAGACTAGAACGAAATGAGCAAATTCAAAAATGAAAAATAACATTACAAAGTGACATACCTCAATACAACTAGAGCCGAATAAAGAATGTAGGTATTGCGGACTATAAACTTAAATAATTCTCTGCAAATTTTAAAGTAGATGTAAAAATTACAAGTTTATTTGAGAAAGAATAGATTTACTCACAAGTACTGAAGGAAGGAGAAAATACAAAGGGTGTACGCTATTTGACAGAGCACAATGCCGTACACTTTGCGAACGAAAGCTGGACGAGTTTGCTCTTCAGACAAGGAGTCAGGTACCAAAACGAACGGCACAATTTGGGGCATTTTCTCAAAGATGGATACTGTTAATTATTTATTCAATAAATAGATAAGATGAAGGCATAAGTCACAGTTTGTGAATGTAATTAAACAGATCTGTCTCTCGAGAGCAAACAGCCACGCTGGTCAAGTGCTGCGTACTCGATTGCCCGGTGTTTCCGTTGCGTGTACATCCACAGATGTGGTTACATGTAGTGAATGAAATTATCAAACACTCAACTGATCCAAAACAGACGACAAATCAACAGAAAATATACTATAATTTATTATAAACAACTTCTCGCAACTCACACATTCACCAAATTTTATTTGTGGTCTAAGTTGTCTTATACAATAAGATTCCATTAATTAAATATTTTTGGTTTCCAAAAGACATCACACGTTTCTTTGAAAAAGTTGTCAACCATTTTGTAATCAGCCGAATCGAGCGACATGTGTTTAGTTACTGCACTCCGAATTGAGTGGTCATCAGCGTTTCTATCGAAAGCGTCACTCCACTCTACTTGGCCCATCTTTCCAGGATAACCAGTTTTGGCAAAGGTCGTCCAAGCCTGGATCATATCACGACTGAGTTGTAGTAATTCAGGATTGGATTTGATGAGTGGTATCATGAACAAATAGGCCACATCCTCACCGTGACAAACACTCATCCAACCAGGACAGTTCAGGGCGAATGATGGTCTCACCAATTGATACAAATAGACCGATCGATTAGGAGAATGTGCACCAAATTGTTCACCGAAAAAAATTTCAGGACACACAAGGTAGTGATCGGCCCATACGGCTGCAATTGATTTTCTAGTAAATAATTAAAGTTGTAAACGTGTACCGTCGCTTTATTGTTGATGTCAAGTTAAGGTATGTCACACAAGAGACTGACTGACTGCTCTCGCATCAGTTCGCATTACATAGTCTAGATACAGCTGACAAGATGAGGGTCATACACAGACAGCGTGCTACGCTGCGGTGGCGCCACCGCTACTCCTCCCCCTCAAGATCCGAGGTCTACCTCGGCCTCGGAACTCGGCCAAAGATCGGTTGGTTTCGATCTGCTTCACATGGTTCAGGTGAATCCGCTTCTCTTTGCCATTGCAGTCCACCAGTATGATGCTCGGTCGTTCCACCCGGACCACCTTGTACGGACCTTTCCAGCGCCGATTCAGTTTCTTGGACTTTCCTAGTCCTTGTTCTTGCGAGTGCCACATCACCAATTCTGCTGGTTTAATGTTTGACTTTTTCACATTTCTGTCGTAATATTTCTTCATTCTTTCTGTTTCAGTTCTTCGATTTATTCTTGCGATCGAAGCGTTGATCTCCGCGTCAAGTTCGATTCGTTCCAAATTGAAAATCCGGTCGAGTTTCGTTTTTGCTTCTCGGTTAAACATCAACGAATACGGCGTCACCCCTGTTGTTCGATGTTTCCGTGCATTGTACGCCTGGACGCAGTGGGGCAGTATCACACTCCAGTCCTTCTGGTCATCGACTGATGTTCGGACCATTTTCTCCAGAGTTTGGATCGCACGTTCGGCCAACCCGTTTGACTGATGATGATGTGTTGATGTTGTGTGTTGCTTGATCTTCAGTCTTTCACAGAATTCTTTGAACTCCACACTTTCAAACTGTGTCCCTTGGTCATTAGTAATCCAGTCTGGCTCTCCAAATCGGCAGAATACTTGGTTCTTCAGCCAGTCAGTAATAGTAGTCGTCGTTGTATCTTTGAGCATCGTGGCCTCCATCCACTTGCTGTAGGCATCTTGGACCACGATAAAGTGTTTGTTCTCATTCGACACTGTCAACGGGCCACAAATGTCAGCATGTAATCTTTCAAACACTTCTGAGCTATCTTGGACCATCAATTCCTCCTTGTGCGGTTCGTTGTCATCTTTTCTTTCGTTACACGCGAAGCAGTTCTTTACGTGCTGTTTCAGTTCCTTGTTCCAGTACGGCCAATAGAATCTCTGCCTAATGGCTTCTTGTGACTTGAATAACCCGAGGTGTCCGCAATTGTCATGCACCTCCTTCAGGATTTCCTGTTTCTCGACAGATGAATCGATGCACAGTCGTTTTCGCTCTTTTTCCACCAAATAGATCCGATTGTCGATTAGTTTGAACCGGTTTGGATCTTTTTCCATCAACGCTCTCAGCTTCTCCGTTGGTGCTCCTGGGATTCCGCCGATCAGCCCAATTTCGATTCGACTCAAAGTATCCGCCAGCAGGTTGTCTTCACCTTTGACATATTCGATTCCTGTAATTTTGTATTCCGCGCTCAAATAACGAGCCATTCTTCCCAGTTTGCCCTGACAGTTCGCCTTCGACAACAACCACTTGAGAGGCTTGTGGTCTGACTCAACAGTGAACTCGGTTCCCTTCAGAAAATGTTGCCACTTTTCGAGTGCAAACATAATTGCCGACGCTTCCTTCTCGATGGTTGCGTATCTTTTCTCCACGTCATTGAACGTTTTTGATAAAAATTCGACTACATGTCGCTCACCGTCAATTTCCTGAGCCAGCACTGCTCCCATCCCAATGTCTGATGCGTCACAGGTTACGATGAATGGTCTATTCACGTCAGGGAGAAAGGTCATCGGTTTCCTTGATAACTTCTCCTTCAGTAGCTTGAAATTCTGGTCACATTCCTCGCTCCATTTGAACTTTTTCATATTACTTGCAGCAAATAGAGGTTGCGCCAGTTTCGCAAAGTCCGGCACCATTCCTCGGATGTAGTTTGCAAGGCCCAAGAATCCTTTCAGCAGTTTCTTGGTTTTCGGCACCGGAAATCCTGCTATCACCTTCGTCTTATCGTCATTCGGATACTTCTTTCCGTCGAAAATTCTGAAGCCGAGGAACTCTATCTCGCGTTCTCCAAATTGGCACTTTTCTTTATTCAATCGCAGATTCGCCTTTCGTATTCGGTCCAGAACTATTCTTAGATATTCCAAATGATCGTCCTGATCCTCCGAGTATATCACCACATCGTCCAAATATATTTTCACAAAAGGTAAATCCCCGAGGATTTGCTGCATCAGTCTTTGGAACCTTGAAGGTGCACAGCACAATCCAAATGGCATCCTCTTAAACTGATAGAGTTTTCCTTTAAACGAAAATGCCGTTTTCTCCTTGTCCTTTTCACTCATCATTATTTGATAATAACCTTTTCGAAGGTCCAATCTCGAGAAGACTTTTGCCTCTATCATATTTTCAAGTATTTCATCTATTCTGGGTATAGGAAATGTATCCTTCTTGGTGACATCATTAAGCGGGCGAAAATCCACTGCCAGTCTTAAAGTTCCGTCATCCTTCCGAACGGTCACAAACGGAAAGTGCCATTCACTCGTTGACTCTTCAATGATGTCCTCTTTCAAGAGTTCTTCCACGTGTTTTGCTATTTCCTCCATATACGCCACAGGTACTCTTCGTTGACGTATTGCAATCGGCTTACAATCTCCAGTATCGATTTCGTGTTTGATCAGTTCGCACTTCCCGATTCCATTCATCAAATCAGTGTACTCCTCTTCGACCATCTTCTCACATCGTTCCTTCACTTCGGACGGTTCTTCCGTCTTCTTCACTTGTCTCACTTTGGTTGGGACACTTTCTGTAGCTACAGTTGTTGGTGTTTCAACTTTTCCGAACGTTATTTGTTTATCCGCCATATCGATCTTGACCTTATGTTCCTTTAAGAAATCTGCCCCGATGATGGCTTCTTCAGCCGTCTGCGTATACACAGGAAAATTGAATTTGGCTTCGTTCACTTCAAAGTTCGCTTCGACCGGGCCTTTAACCCATAAACTAGTGACTCCGTCCGCTTGGGTAAAATTCTTCACAGGAGCTTCTGTCTTAATTACGTCATTCGGGAAAACGGTGACGTAAGCTCCGGTGTCAATCAGCCCATCCAGTTTCTTATCTCCGACCTTTACTGAACATCGAGGTCTCGGGTCACAGTCGTCCAACCTTCCAATCGTTGACACTTGTCGCTTGGGTCTGAACTTCCAGTTTGAATCAACACTGTGTGGGTAGGCGTTATACACTTTATTGTTGCACCATTTAGCAATATGCCCTGGTAAGTTACATTTATAGCAAATTTGCTTCTTCTTCATTGGACACTCGGCTGCCAGATGTGGTTTTCCTTCATCTCGACAGTAGTTGCATATTCGTTGTCCATACTTGTCTCGATTGAACTGCTGGTTGCCACCGATCGACATTCGGGCCACTTGATCCGCCATCAGGTTGTTGCGTTGTTTTTCTAGAAAGGTGAGCATATTCGATGGGCAGCTTCTTCTGTCCGGGTATTCATTCCAGAAGCGTTCGGTCCACTCTGGGGGAATCCTTCCGTAGACAACATTAAACAGTAGGACCAATAGTTCTGGCGCGTCCGGGTCCGCTGTTTTAGCCAAAGTAATCGCCGGCTGCAAGGCCTCCGTGATTTCTCGTACGCCCTTTTCATCCTTGCGGTGCTTTGCACGTAAATCGGCGAACTTTCCTTGAATGTGTACTCGAATAGCATCCGGTGATCTGTACTTCTTGCAGAGATAGGCTTTGGCGTCTGCCAAGTTGAAGCTCACTACATTACATTGGTCTTCCTCAGTTAGGGCCGCACATAGTCGCGCTTGCTTTTCGGCTTCTGTAATGTCTCCTCGACTCAAAATTAGGTATTCGAACTTAGTCCAGAACGAATTAAAGGCCTCAATCTTGCCGTTATGCTTGCTTACTTCCTGTTTTGGGATATCACTCTTGGGCATCTTTCCTGCCTTCACTTGAGTTTCCAGAAGTTTCCTCTGGTTCTTGCTTCTGATAATAACCGTCGCCTCGTAGTAGGTCGCCCAGTTGGCTCGATACGCACTGGCCACCTCTTCAGCGTCCTCGGGTAGCTGATCGATGAGATCTTCAAACTTCTCAAGCATATCCCCGGGGTCAACATCGCCTTTGACCAGTTCCTTCAGCTTTACGTTCAGCAGTGCCAACTTCTTAGTTATCTTTTCCGCATCGACCATATTGCTGCACTGTTGTACCACCTACGAGTTGTCGTTACCACCAAGCGAAAACAGGCAAATTCCTTAACGGGCAACGGGAGTGACTTCTCTTTCTCGTACACAGAGATGCTCGTACGTCCAAAGTCGTGCTTGCCACAGCCGTGCTTCCCTTTATCCAGACGAGTGAGGGTGATCCTCAAACCAGACGAGTGGGTAGTACCCAAACCAGACGACCGTACGGTCCAGACTTGTCTTCTTCGCGGTAGAGTTCGGTAGATAACCTCTGCCACCAGTTGTAAACGTGTACCGTCGCTTTATTGTTGATGTCAAGTTAAGGTATGTCACACAAGAGACTGACTGACTGCTCTCGCATCAGTTCGCATTACATAGTCTAGATACAGCTGACAAGATGAGGGTCATACACAGACAGCGTGCTACGCTGCGGTGGCGCCACCGCTACTTGAATTATTTTGTTGCTTTGCTCATTCAAGTCAGCACTTACTTCAATTGGTCTTGAGTGGCATTTTGTGCTAATTTGGAAGTGTAAAATTGTGCTACCTCTTCTGGGTAAGACGACTTGGAGGACACTTCTAAACGAACGATTGCATCTTTGGTTGACTGCAATGTTAGTTGTTTGCCAGAACTCACATCCGGTACAAGTGCCATTGCAAAGCCGGACCCTTCATTGCTGGTCACACCGTACAAAAGATCAATCTCTCTATTGAATTGACCTGTTTGCAGTGCAATTTCAGGTTTGATTGGTAGCACATCATCTCCGTAAATTGGTCTGTACAATCGTTCATCTTGATTACCGCCCACTTCATTGAACGACACAATCTGTTGAATCGATTTGGTTCGAAGACATTTCACAATCTGTTCAATGGTTTCATTGTGACTGGAACAGTCTGTGTGGTTGGCTAGTAATTTGGTCACTTTTAACGATTCCTCTTTAGATATTTTGCCGTAAAACGAATTCGGTGCACCCGATTGTAAGATTGCTCGTCGAAAAAGTCCTTTGGTCAGAGGCGAAAGAACTAGACTTCCAACAGCATAGGAACCAGCAGATTGTCCAAAGATGGTAATCTGGTTGGGATCTCCAGTAAATTGACGGATATTTGCCTGCACCCACTGGAGGGCAAGAATTTGGTCATGCAGACCAAGGTTTCCAGGCTCGTTCTGAGTTGCGCCATACAAAAATCCCAATGGTCCAACACGATAGTTGATGGACACCAGCACCACATCGCCCTGAGTGGCCATGTACTGTCCATCATAGACCTGAGTGAATATGGTGCCAGTGAGGTAGCCACCACCATGAATCCAAGCCATCACTGTCCGATTGGTTCTCTCCTCCACCGGTCTCCACACATTCACAAACAAACAGTCCTCACTCATGGTCTCGGTGAAGAATGGTCGAACATTGGGTGGCTTGCCAAAGCCCAACTGAGGACATGCATCTCTGTATTCGGTTGCATTGTACACTCCGGTCCAAGGTTCCACTGGGACAGGCTTGGAGAATCGATTTGCACGACCTTGAGATTGGATTATTTGGGTTAAAAAGTAAATTAACATTTAGGTAACTCACCATAACGAATTCCTTGATAGAAGTATGACTTGTGCAATCCATCCTGACTTTGTTGAACAATTCCTCGTACTTGACCATCGTTCAACCGAACAATCGGAGCATATTCCACTTCACTTGTGACGCTCTCAGCAAATACCACAACAAAACACCAAATCAAATGTAATTGCCACATTTTGATTCATAATTAGATTATGCCAATATCAAATTAATGACTCATTAAATGAATCATCATTGTTAACCTTGACTTTATTTATTTATTTCAATTATTTAAACAAATATTTTCGGTTTCCAAAAAGTGTTGCAAGTTTGATTGTAAAATAGTGGAACCATTTTGTAATCAGCGGCATCAAGTGACATGTGCTTTGTTACCGCATCGCTATTCGCATCTAGAGCCTCAGTCCACTCTACATTGGCCATCATTCCTGGATGACCAGTCTTGGCAAAGCTTGTCCAAGCCTTGATCATGTCTCGACTGAGTTTTGCCAATTCGGAAGTGGTTCTCACTTTTTCAAATGTGAACAGATAAGCAAGGTCCTCACCGTGACAAACAGGCATCCATCCAGTACAGTTGAAATAATAAGTTGGTTTCACCAGTCGATACGAATAAAAATGTCTGCTGGGGTTGAGTTTGGCGTACTGTTCCGCATAGAATATGGTAGGACAGGTTAGCATTAAATCACCGAATGTGTCGCTGATTGCAATTCTGAATAAATTAATGAAATGAAATGAATAAAAGCATTTTCTTCAAACTATGCTGTCACTTACTTGAGTTGGTCTTGTGTCGGATTGTGCAGTTTGGAAGTGTAAAATTGAGCAATCTCCTCACTAAATCGAGATTGGTTGAAAAAGGTGGCTATTTGCTTGATTTCGTCTCTGGTCGATTGGACAGTCAAATTCTTATCGTTCACTTTATCTTTTACAAAACCGGATCCTTCGTTACTGGTCACGCCGTACATAAGGTCAATGTTCCGATTGAATTGCCCCGTCTTCAGTGCTTCCACCGGTCTAACTGGAAGCAGTTCGTCTCCATAGATTGGTTTAAAGTTTGTAGCCTTAGAATCCCACACATTCTGTGCGGCATTCACAATTTGCTGGACTGTCTTGTTGCGTAAGCACTCGACAATGTCACCAATCTGGTCCTGGTTAGTACAACTGACATTGTGAGCAATTAATCGAGCCACTTGGAACGATTCGTTGTGTGTCATTATGCCCCAGTTCGAATTAGGTGCTCCCGATTGAAGAATGGCTCGCTGGAAAAGACTTTTAGCCAGAGGCGAAAGAACTAGCGATCCAACCGAAAATGAGCCAGCAGACTCACCAAAGATTGTCACTTTGTGTGCATCTCCACCAAAATGGTGAATGTTGTCGCGAACCCATTTGAGAGCAAGGATTTGGTCGTGCAAGCCAACGTTTCCCGGTGCGTCCATGGTGCCACCAAAGAGAAACCCAAACGGACCAAGTCTGTAGTTGATGGACACCAAGACAACATCTCCCTGCTTGGTCATGTATCGGCCATCGTAGAACGAGGAAAAAATGGTGCCACCCCTGTAGCCTCCACCGTGAATCCAAACCATCACCGTCCGATTTGCCTTCTCCTCCACCGGTCGAAAAACATTCACAAATAGACAATCCTCACTTATTGCTTGGGTGTGATTAGGATAATTGTCTGGCCACTGAGGACAGGCATCTCTCCACTTGGTGGCATTGTACACACCTGCCCAAGGCTCAACTGGTCTCGGTTTCTCAAATCGATTGGCTCTGCCTACAATTTAGAAAATCTGTTAGAAAATTAGAAAATTACAATATAATCGCATACATTAAAACTCACCATATCGAATGCCTTCATAGAGGTAAACTTTGTCACCAGAATCAAGTTGTTCTACAATTCCTCTCACTTGTCCATCCTTCAATTGCACAGTTGGTGCAAATTCACTTAGTCCACCATTGCCCAATGTTAGAAGAACTGAAAGAATAAGTAATAATTTCATTTCAAAAATGGACAAACTATTTTTGTGACTAAAGCTTCTTGGTCTGTGAAATGTACAATACAATTTGAATCCTTTTTATGTCAATCATGCCAATGTCATCCAATCATGAGATGCTATTTGGGTTGCTAGATTCATTCGTTATTATCGTTGGCAATTTTGTTGTTACCTCTTACTTGTTGGCGATGTGCACAAATGCGATTGCACTAACGATTGTCGCCATTAAATTTTAACACTCGTGCTGGTGTCGTCACTTAGTAACTCAAAATGAAACTATTTTAGCTTGTTCTTCAAACACGATAAAATATTCAATTTAAAATATCATTTTAATCATCAAATACGATAATAAAGTCATGCTACATTGCAAATCCGAAAGTGTTATGTTTTTATCATTATTCCTTGCTTATGGTGAGAGTTCCAAAAACTTTGCCACTTTTATCCGCAACTTGAAGTTGTGCACTCTTTGGCAAACTGTTGAGATACTCAACGGTGGCAAACACACCAGCACGGTAGGTTTGCTGACTGGGACTGAACTGGTTCCACAGTTCAATCACGATGAGAGACTTGTCGGTTACACTGTCAAATTCAAACGGTGCGGATACGTTGAAAAATGCAAGTTTACTATTGAGCAAGTTGGCTGAGGTGGTGAACACTTTGAATGTGGGGAAATGGACTGGAAGCTAGTTTTGTGTAAATAAAATAGATTTATTATTTGGTGGTGCAGATACTCAAATACTCACATCGAGTGGAGCCGATTCCAAAGTGTACGCATTGACCAAAGCATTAATTCGTTCATCATTGGTCTCAACTTGAGTTGGCTTGAAACTGAATTTGCACTCTGCTTGAAAGGCACAGAAAATCGCCACCAAGAGAAGAGAAAAGATGAATTTCATTTTCAGTTTTTGTTGGTCTTTCAAAGTTGTCAATTTGCAGGATAATGTTTGAAACAAAAGTAAACGAGTTTATATACTAACGAATCGAAATAGATAAAATCCTCGGTAAATTAATTAATAAAAATAATTAGCATAAATAATTTAATTAAAATTATCTAAGATGTTCTTGCCTGTTAATTTTAGGTCATTAGTTTGATACAATTGAAATGGCGTCAATAATCAAAGGGAAATTATGATGCAAGTGCAAAAGCATTACAACTGTTTTCTTCTTTGGCAATAATTAAAGTTGATTTTGGTCATGTTGATGTTGCAGATTGCAAAATATATATTGTAACAACAGTAATGAAAATTGTCTACAATATTTGATAAGTTATTTTCGGTACATCTGTGATGCAAATTGGTTTATCGTACTTCGATGCAAATATGAGCTGAATTGTGTCAATTATATTATAGATTTGATAACCAATAAATAATTTGAATTACACTTACCACAAACCAATTGGTTGCAAGATTGTATTTTTATTTTTTAAATAAAAATGACATTGAGCCAAAGTGGAATGAATAAAGCGACCGAATTTCACTCAAATTGACGTTCGAACAGTTGGTTATCCACCAGAACGTAATCTTCTGGATTGCGATTGTCCACAATGTTGAGTCGTATCTGTTCTTTCTGGAGTTTAGGCAACTTGAAATGCTTGGTACGGACATGTAGAACGATATGAGCTTTTCTCACTGCCAAGTAACGACAATCGGGCCAGGTGCATGAGAATGGCTTAATGTTTTGATGAATACGTTCGTGTTCTGCCAAACTGAAAACAAAAGAAAATGATTTTCCATATTCGGGTAACTTGCAGGTGTATCTCTTCGAGCCCGTCATTGCCACTAGATCGAGCCTTCTTCTGCTTGTTGCCAATTTGATTTGTGGATTTGCGTTTACGGCCCGAAGAAGTCGATGGCTGATTTTGATCGACAGCATTACGCAATAAATTCGCTTGTTGTTCCATAAATTGCTCAAACGAAACAGTCTCTACCTTAGGATTATCTTCGAACCCCTTCAAGTTTCCACCAAGTTGACCAGTGTCAGAACGAATACCGCAGAAACGAGTTTTCATCTTTCGCACCTCAGTCTGCACCAGCGCAACTCTTTGATCAATATATTCGTTGAGTTTGTTTTTCACTCGTTCGCCATTTACTTTCAGTCGCTCTTCAAATCTATCCAGTAACGAAGAGAATCGGTTCAGTCGAGCCATTTTGATGATAATCAGAAATCACAAAGAACACAACGTGCCTAATTTAGACAACCTTTTGTTGCCAAAGACCAGTTTGACTATTTCCACCCAAACGAGTGTGTTTCGTAAAAATATTCTTCGTGCTGGAATATTTCAGTTCACTCGTCCACTACAAAGTGTATTTCTTCTTGAAATTTAAATTCTGTCCCTTCGTCATGTCTCGTCTCACCCGATTCCATTCGTTTCTAGATCGATTTGAGGAAGGTCTCAAAGTGGATTGCGAACTACTGAAGCAACAGCTCATCGCTCAAGTAGATCATCAATTTGGTGCTCTTCAGACAAAGGTGAGAGAAATGCGGAGCCGCTTTGATGTTGGTAATCGTCT
The DNA here is from genome assembly GCA_023373905.1 of Rhizoglyphus robini. Taxonomy (NCBI): domain Eukaryota; kingdom Metazoa; phylum Arthropoda; class Arachnida; order Sarcoptiformes; family Acaridae; genus Rhizoglyphus; species Rhizoglyphus robini. Next base: position 41,039 of record JAKIJQ010000005.1, on the reverse strand, counting down.
TGGTACTGTCAACATCGATCTCTGGTTTGACGATCCACCGGTGGAAACTGTTCTACTCGACGAGCTCATTCAAGAACAACAACATGAAGCTTCAATGAATCAGCCGTCAACTTCCACTGGTCGCAAACGAAAGCTCTCACCAGCTCAAGCCAAAGGTGGTGTCAAGAAACGTTCTGTCCAAGCAAGTGGAAATGAAGCAAACCGAAAGTATGTGTGCCAGTTTGTTGGGTGCGGAAAATCGTTTCGTACGGATATTCTACTGGCTCGGCACGAACGAATTCATCTGGGCACCAAACCATTCGCATGTACTTGGCCAAATTGTCATAAATCATTTCAAGAACGTGGCAATTTAGTCAAACACATTCGAATTGTCCACTTCAATCTGCCTGCAAGTGTGAAACATCAACAGGAACTCAACATAGTCGATGATCGTGACCCGAATGAGTACATTCGAGTGGACACTGCGCTACTGAATCGCCATCAGTCCTGAATACAACTTATGATCCAATTGTCATTTATTATATATCATATACCACTTCAATAAAAATAATAATTTACACACGTCTAAAGTCTAGATTTGAGTCAATCGTTGTTGTTGCAATGCTTCCTTCAAGGCCGTGCATAACTTTGCAATTTTAGTCGAGTCTGCATTGATTCCCAAGAATCCAAGTCTCCAGAATTTAGGAATTCGGTCACTTGGACGAAGGAGCGAACCACCAATAACAATATCATGTTGTTTGTATAAATAATCAATCACCTGTGCACCATCGATTTGTTCAGGTATCAAAACAGCTATAATTCCGGGCAATCGATAATCAGGATTATCCACGAGAAAGTCAAGTCCCATCTGAGATATCATAGATTCAAGTTGAATCTTAGTTTCGAGATGTCTTTGTACGATCTTTTCGAGACCTTCTTCGACCACCATTGCAATCGCTTCCCGCAAACCATAAAGCAGGTTAATTGCGTGTGTGTAATGGTACCGGTGGACTTCTGGTTTAGCAATGCCTAAAACAGGTCAAAAATAGATCAATTTACATTTGAGCATTTGTGAGCTTACCCCATGCTTCGGCAACAAGTCCAATATCCATGTAGAATGAGCAAACAGGTTGCACTTTGGAACGGGCTTCGAACATGTCCACTGCTCGTTGGCTCAAACTGATCAACGATACACCTGGTGGACCTGATAGAGCCTTCTGTGCACCGCAAAAGAGAACATCAATCTCGAGAAAGTCCATGGATAGGGGAACAGTGCACAGTGAGACCACTGCGTCCACCATGAGAAGACAATCGTACTTGTGACACAGTGGACCGATTCCATCGAGAGGCTGCACAAGTCCAAGACTTGAATCGCCATGACACACATACAGCAGTTTGGGCCTGAAAGTGCGCAATGCATCTGAAAGAATCACTTTCATTACTATGGTTGCATTGATAACAACGCAAATCACCTTCAATTTGTTCCAGCTCGAAGACTTCCCCAACCGAATCTGTCTGTTGTCGAATAACGTCCAGTCCTAATCGTTCGCCCATCACAGCCACACGTTCTCCCCAATGTCCATGCACCAAGGACAGTAATCTCTGACCAGGAAGCATAAAATTACAAACAGCAGTCTCCATGGCACATGTTCCTGAACCAGTCAGTGCAAAGGTGTACTGATTGATGGTCTGAAAGACATATCGAATGCCCTGTTGAATCTCTCTTAAGAGCTAAACAATATTAATTAGCGATTTGAAGGTTCTTTGTAGGTTAAGTGTACATTGTACAACTTACATCATTTAACTGTGGGTCTGTGAGCGCTATGATCGGAATGGACATTGCGCTCAACACTCGGTCATGAATATTAGTCGGACCAGCAGCCATCAGAAGTTTGTCGCGCAAATCTAATTTCTTCAAATAGGAATCGGGTCTGGCCACTGAATTGGCCCACAAATAGAGTCCATTGGGAGACGATCTGGAAAAGATATAATTTTAATCAAACGTTCTGTTCGCTTTTTTACTTACTCTGATGAATTACTTTCGGCCATTTCGCTTTTTGCAGATGTTGTACTTGAGGACGAGCGCATGAAGGTAAAAAGCTTTAAACTATTTATATATGGCCATTTGTTCGGTTATTTGGGTCAAGTTAATGTTGCTTAATGAAAATGTGAGTGTAATATTTCGATATATCCTGTCATTCCCACTGATAAAGTGGATCAAGACTTTGTGGTTTGTCAAATTAATTTGAATAATATCTGAAAAGTACAAAATGGCCAAGACACCAAACGATGTACAAGGGAATCTCAGTGGAAATTGTTGATCACTACAATTAGACCGGAATTGGCTTTGTGTCTTTTCAATACTGTCGCAATTATGCAATGAGTGCTAATAATAAATGAGCTTTTCCAATTATTTATTTATTTTTATTTATTTTTTTATTAATTGCATGTAAAATTTGTAAAAAAAATAAAACAAACTTCTCATGCGGGTTGTCGTTTATAATACAATTGAGAGACTAATATGAGAGTCTAAAGTGAGAGACTAAGCACTAAGCAGCTTTTTCCAATTTGATTATTCACTCCTAACTAATTATATTCCATTGCAATAATTACTTTTTAAAAAGTTTTATTTGGTTATGCAAAATAAAGGTTTACATACAGAGTTATTGTGGAAGTTGAGGCGGAATCAAGTTATACAAGTCGCCGTTGGGCCAATTCGGTGTCCATCTGAAGGAACTGTTCCGGATTACGATCGTCCACAATGTTGAGACGGTCTTGTTCCTTGCGAGTATATGGTAATCGAAAATGTTTGATACGAATATGTTTAATAACATTGGGTCGAGTTTCCGAAGAATAGCCGCAGTTGGCCCAGGTGCAGCTGAATGGTTTGATGTTCAAATGAAGGCGTTCGTGTTCAGCCAAACTGTAATCATAAAGAAATGATTTTCCACATTCGGGAAATTTGCACGTATTTTGTTTCGAGGCACCAGATCGACTTTTCTTCTGTTTATTTCCAGCTTGGTTTGTGGATTTGCGTTTACGGCCTGAAGAAGTCGATGCCTGATTTGGCTCGACAGCATCACGCAACAAATTCGCTTGCTGTTTCATAAATTCCTGAAACAAAACAGTCACCACCTGCGGATCATCTTCGAATCCACTCAAGTTTCCACCGAGTTGACCAGTGACGGTATGAGTCGAGCAGATACGTGTCTTCATATTTAGCACTTCAGTGCGCATCAGAGCGACACGTTGATCGATCCACTGGTTGAGTTCGTGTTTCACTCGTTCGCTATTTACGGTTAGTCGCTCGTCAAATCGATCCAAGAACGCTGTAAATCGGTTCATTAGAGCCATTTTGACGATAAACAGAAATCGGGAAGAAATTGCTCAAATCTTTCACAAGAACCTTTAATTGTTGTTGATTGCAGGCTGAGCGGCTGAGCTAACTGCTAAGCAGCTAACAAGTGGGAGACTATTTCCACATGAATGTGTTTGTGAAAATAATTTCCCGTTGACCCGGTCCCGTTCAATGTCAATGTTTTGATTTATGTGACCGACTCTGTCTCCTTTTTGTATTACAGTGTAATAATTACGTAATTCACCATGCATCGTCGTACCAGATTCTCCTCGTTTTTCAATCGATTCGAAGAATGTCTCCAAGTGGATTGCGAACGCCTTAAACGTCAACTCATCGACCAGGTTGACCAGCAATTTGGTACACTGCATGCTAAGGTGGCTGAACTACGAAATCGTTTCAATTGTGGCGATCAAGTTGGTCCTCCTCTCCACATTAATCTGTCGTTCCATGATGACCCGCCTGTACAGAATGTTTCACTGGAAGATTGGTTGAACGAACAATGTGCTGCTGCTGCTGAAGAGACGGGTCAAAACGCACCCTCAACTTCTGCTGGTCATAAACGCAAGCCAATCTGTCAATCTCAATCTGGCAACAAGCGACACAAGGTTTGCTCTACTGGTGGGTCGATGGAACACAAGTGCAAATTTACTGGATGCAGCAAAATCTTTCGCTCGGATACAGAATTAGTTCGGCACGAGCATATCCATCTCGGTATCAAGCCATACTTCTGCACTTGGCCCGACTGCAAATATTCTTCACAACAGCGTCCTCGAGTTGTCGTGCACATTCGTTCGGTTCATTTTAAGTTGCCCAAACATGTCAAGAGACAGAACGAACTGAAAATCGAGGATGATCGTGATCCGAACGAATTTATTCGAGTGGAACAGCAGTTGGCCAATCGTCGGCTTTGAATTTGATTTTGTTTATTATATTTAATGCACAATAAATAATTACACTTCTAGCAGACCAAGATTGTACATTTTTATGAAGAATATAAAAAAAAGAATAATTGTCTGAGCGTGAGCGAAGACTACTCTTCAGCTTTTTGGCACTTTTCTCCAACGATAAGGCTCCGAGGTTTCTTGCCCGATTTGAATGAAATTTGGCACAGATACTTGAAAATATGTAAACCAGTGCATGACGTGCTCAAAAACTCAAAAAGTTGTCTTTTAGATATAGCTGCCATTCAAATTTCACCTAAGCCATTCTTCTGTTTGAGGGTCAAGCCATTTTCCAGTGTACTCAACAAAGAGTGCGACAATGGGACATTGAGCCTAACTTTTGCTTCCCAACAATGAAGGCGTTTCGTACAACAATAAACAACAAGGAACAATACTCCGTTTGGTACTTTCTTTAACAATATTAAAATAAAATGTTCAGTTGATTAGTTTCTTAATTTACTTAATCATATCTCTAACAATAAGCGATTCTGGAGTTAAATGATGGCGCTTTGGTTCATTCAAACTTTGTAAGTATAAGAAGATTTTAAAAAGATTTTGAAAATTTTAAAGCGGAACCTCTAAGCCTCAAGCCTCAAGCCTCAAGCCTTCGATTTATCGAGATGCCTCGACTCCGAAGAAGAAACCCTAACCAGCGTGCTCGACGTCTGTATGAGCAACAACGATGGTTGGAACGCAACCAAGAAGAATCAGGAAATCCATTTCCAGAAGAACAACTTCAAGATCAAGTTGCAGCTGAAATTCCCATTTGTGGTTATTCTCCGGACATGATTCAAGCTGGAAGAAAATTTGACGATTTAGTTGGACAAATTCGCAGCTACTCATGTCGAAACTGTTTACAAGAATTTCTTGATCTCTCACTCCGGAATGGTCTTTGCTGCAAGTGTGTGAAGGATCCAGTCAAGTTTTCCTCTCAAAACCATATGAAATTGGCTTTAATTCCACCGGAACTTCAAGATTTGACTTATATAGAACAAATGCTCATTGCTCAAATCCATCCTGTTGTCAGCTTCTACAAGCTTAGAGGTGCTCAGACAGCGTACAGCGGCAATGTAATAAGTTTCCGGCAAGATATTAAACAAATTTGCAAGGTTTTGCCTCGGCTTCCTGCTGATTTGGCCTCAACTATTGTATTCTCGAAGAAAACTCCGACTGGGATCGCTCCATTCAAGGCCAGAGTTGAAAATTTGCGAAATGCTCTGGTGTGGCTGAAGCATAATAATCTTTACTACAAAGATATTATCATCAGTGGAGAAAATTTGTCTCAAATTCCTGAAGACATTACTCCTCTGCTTCATTCTCTTGGTGTTCAAGATCAACATGAAGATCCTGAAAATCCAGATGAATTTGATGAAGATCAAGGCGTAACCGAAAGCTTCGTTCCATCGTTGGATACAATCGACCAACAAAAGGAGATTTTCCGAAGCTTCAATTTGCCTTATCCATCGACGGAGAGTTCACCAGTGAACGAATTTGAAACGGAAGGATTTTTTCGCGTGCCTTCCCGTGTTTATTTCCTGATGGTATTGGAGATTTCAACTTTCCTCGTCAAAAGAAACCATCGACGAATACTTCAAGTTCTTGATGAATTATCCAGATCGAAGATTTATCAAAGACTCAAGATTTGCTTCTTTGCAATGAACACTTTGTTTCGAAGGCAAGTTCTGAAATCTACTGGAATTCACTTGAAGAAAAATGACTTGGCTTCACTCAACGTTGCTGACATTAAAGCTCGTCTTGAAAATGATCCAAGCTTCTTGAAGAAAATTATGGTTCATGCATCAAAATTGCGCTCATCAAGACCATACTGGGGCCAACGCTGCTCGGAATTACTCGACATGACTAAACAGCTTGGAATTCCCACAAATTTCTTCACCTTATCAGCCGCTGATTATCACTGGATTGAGCTATTTCGTTTGCTTGCACCAAACACTGATCCGAATGGTCTTTCGGAAAGCGAACGCCACAAACTTATGCATGAAAATCCTGATATTGTGGCATATTTCTTCACCAAACGATGTGAAATTTTCATCGAAAAAGTTTTGAAACCTATTTTTGGTATTGAAGATTTTTGGTTCCGTTATGAGTGGCAATGGCGTGGAAGTCCTCATCTTCATGGATTACTTTGGCTCAAAGAAGCATCCATCAAGACAACAGTTCTCATACTCGGAAGACCAGCTCGAAAATACTTTGACGAGATGTGTTCAGCAATAAATCCTGATCTATCATCACCTCTCCCTGAAGTTCATCCTTGTCGGAAAAGATTCTCGGATGTCGATGAAACTGCGCGGATTCAAGATTTAAGCCAACTTTTGAACATATTTCAGCGACATACTCAATGTGGTTCTCATTGTCTACGTAAGAAGAAAAATAGTCCAGAACTTTATTGTCGCTTCAAGTTTCCTATGAAGATTCAAAAAGTTAGCACAATCGAAGTCAAAGATGGTAAACTGGAATTTCTTCCAAAACGAAATGACGAACTACTTGGACGGTTCAACGCATTTGTGACTCAAGTTTGGCGTGCGAACACTGATTTCTCCCCGATTACAAGCATTGATGCAGTTTTGAACTATATTGCGAAGTATGCTTCAAAAGCTGAAAAATCTTCAAAACCGTATCAGGAGATGCTTGATCACTTCTTGAATTCTGCAGATGACGAAGACACTGCAACGAAAATAATTTCAAGATTATTAATTGCAACGATTTGCGAAAGAGACTACTCTGCTCAAGAAGTGATGCACATCCTCAAAGGTTGGGATCTCTTCAACTCAAGTCGTCAATTCGTCACTTTATGGATCCATCAAGATGATCAGTGGACCCGTGTCAATACTTCCGATGATGGCGAAAGTCTAAAAAGTTCAAAGAATATTTTGGAAAAAGTATCTTGAACGACCAACTAATGAAAATTTCGAGAACATTTCGTTGATTGACTTTGCCCGAAGATATTACACAAAGACTCAGAATGGTTTTCTTTGATATGTGAGAAGACGCAAAGAAGCTGTCGTGAGGATATTCCCACGTTTGAAGCTTTCTGGAGAGACTGACAATGACGAAAATTATTATCGCCTGCAAGTTATCCTGAATGTCCCATTTCGAAGGAATTTCTCAAGTTTGCTTCATGATCAACTTGAAAATATTCAGTATGAAACTTGGGAAAATCGATTCAGAAGTTTTTGGTCTTTCCACAGAAGAAACTATTGAAATTCCAATTGTTGAGGATGAAGAAGAAATCCTACTCGAACCAATCAACGAAGAAGATCAAGAAGAACCACACATGGTTGCTGCTAGAATGATTACTTCAAGCCGAGTTGAAATTGGACGTCGAATCGAAGATATTGCCCATGATTGGTCAACTAATGATGAAGCTTATGTAGTTATCCTCCAATTGAAGATGTCAAGGAGTTTCTCAAAAGTTCAAAGAGGATAACTCAAGAAATACTCCATTGGCCGATGATCTTCAAGAAGAAATTATCTTATCTGAAGAACAAAATAGTATTCTTGAAGTTTGTACTGAACAGATTAAGTACTTGAAGGACAATGGAAGCTGCAATCCTTCCAAGCGAGTACTGATTCATGGTAAAGCGGGATGCGGCAAGAGTACTCTCATCAAGGCAATTTGTTCCAAAGTGACTGCAGAATTTGGTCCTGAAGCTATTCAAGTTATTGCTCCAACTGGTGTCGCAGCAATCAATGTCAATGGAAAAACTATTCATTCATTTTTGAAAATTCCAGTGTTTTCCAAAAACTTTGCTCCACTTAATGCAGAAGCGCAACGAAACTTTCAGTTGGAAATGCAAAAGGTCAAATTCATTATTGCCGATGAGATGTCGATGATATTAGCATCTTTAATTCACCAAATTGACTCAAGACTGAAGGAAGCTCGCTCTCATTGTAATAACTCAATAAAAGAGCCTTTCGGAGGTTTTGTTGTTTATTTCTTTAGTGATTTTAGACAGCTTCCGCCGGTTAAAGATACTGCTCTCTATTCGAAGCGATTCTTTAGTGACTTTGCAAAGAAGGGTCGAGCCGCATTCAACACCTTTCAACATTATGTCGAGCTCAAACAGTGCCATCGTCAAATTGGTGAAGATGCTAGAGCATTTCGAATTCTTCTCGATCATATTGCCGAAGGTCATCTGAAATGTCTCGCTTGCGAAAATCGATACTATCGTACATCGAATCGACGAACTTAGCGCCATCTGGTGGTACGTTGAAGAACTCGTGCTGATCTCAAGTGTAAACAAGCAAAGCGAAGTTAGTTGCCTATCAACATGCAAGCCGACAACATCTCGTGCACTACCCCCTTTGCTCTCACGAATTGCTTTCCCTCGCATTCTGTTTTCGTGATGAGAATTACTGATTGTTATCTATTCTTGCCGATCAATAAAACCCTTCGTAAACCCCGTAATTATTCCGCCATTTTGCGTGCCTAAACATCACAGTCATCTAACAGACGAAGATTACGCCTTATTGATGAGTAGAAGATCTGAAAATCTTTCTTCTGCAGAACGAGATTTTTTCAAGAATGCGATTCATCTTTACCACAGAAATGATTCTGTAGACCTAGCGAACAAAAAGTTCCTCGCTGATTCGAAGAAAGCAGTAGCCAGATTGGTCTCAAGAAATGTTCCTGACATCAAGAGTGATCAGATTTGTCCTTTAGAATATGTTTTGAACTTGTCGATTGGGTGTCGAGTGATGCTTCGAACTAACCTTAGTGTTTCAAAAGGATTAGTTAATGGCTCTTTGGGTACTTTGAAGGCAATCGTATACGCTCCTGATGCTCGTCCTCCTGCACTACCTCTTTATGTTTTAGTTGAGTTTGACGATTATCAAGGCCAATGTTTTCCTTCTGAAAAGCTTTTTCCAATTGTGCCTATCACTCGATATTGGGTCGAAAATGGTCGAAAATTCGCAAGGACACAGTTTCCTCTCTCGTTGGCTCATTCAATCACGATCCACAAGTCCCAAGGATTAACCCTTCAAAAAGTTATCATCGACATTGGTACAGAAGAAAAGTGCCTTGGGTTGAGCTATGTGGGATTGAGCCGAGTTAGGAAGCTATCTGATTTGATGTTGAAGTGCTCATTCCCGAAGGATTGATTCCATTGGCCGGTCGATGTCACATAAAGATCGTATGGAGTTTTTGGTAAGTATGGGTTTTGGTGGTTGATTTGTTTATGTTGTTTATTCTTTTTTATTACTTATATTCAATAAATTTCTTTATGTTCTTTATATAATTTTTTTTGATTTTTCCCGTTTTTTTGCAGTTTGGTTTTTTTGTTTGGGCTCATTCCATTTGTAGCACACTGTGCACCAATTGTTGTTTTAAAGACAGTCTCAAGCACAGACTCATTCCATTTGTAGCACACTGTGCACCAATTGTTGTTTTAAAGACAGTCTCAAGCACAGACTCATTCCATTTGTAGCACACTGTGCACCAATTTATGTTTTTAAGACAGTCTCAAGCACAGACTCACTCCATTTGTAGCACACTGTGCACCAATTGTTGTTTTTAAGACAGTCTCAAGCACAGACTCATTCCATTTGTAGCACACTGTGCACCAATTTATGTTTTTAAGACAGTCTCAAGCACAGACTCATTCCATTTGTAGCACACTGTGCACCAATTTATGTTTTTAAGACAGTCTCAAGCACAGACTCATTCCATTTGTAGCACACTGTGCACCAATTGTTGTTTTTAAGACAGTCTCAAGCACAGACTCATTCCATTTGTAGCACACTGTGCACCAATTTATTTTTTTAAGACAGTCTCAAGCACAGACTCACTCCATTTGTAGCACACTGTGCACCAATTTATGTTTTTAAGACAGTCTCAAGCACAGACTCATTCCATTTGTAGCACACTGTGCACCAATTTATGTTTTTAAGACAGTCTCAAGCACAGACTCACTCCATTTGTAGCACACTGTGCACCAATTGTTGTTTTTAAGACAGTCTCAAGCACAGACTCATTCCATTTGTAGCACACTGTGCACCAATTTATGTTTTTAAGACAGTCTCAAGCACAGACTCATTCCCATTTGTAGCACACTGTGCACCAATTTATGTTTTTAAGACAGTCTCAAGCACAGACTCACTCCATTTGTAGCACACTGTGCACCAATTTATGTTTTTAAGACAGTCTCAAGCACAGACTCACTCCATTTGTAGCACACTGTGCACCAATTTATGTTTTTAAGACAGTCTCAAGCACAGACTCATTCCATTTGTAGCACACTGTGCACCAATTTATGTTTTTAAGACAGTCTCAAGCACAGACTCATTCCATTTGTAGCACACTGTGCACCAATTTATGTTTTTAAGACAGTCTCAAGCACAGACTCATTCCATTTGTAGCACACTGTGCACCAATTTATGTTTTTAAGACAGTCTCAAGCACAGACTCATTCCATTTGTAGCACACTGTGCACCAATTTATGTTTTTAAGACAGTCTCAAGCACAGACTCATTCCATTTGTAGCACACTGTGCACCAATTTATGTTTTTAAGACAGTCTCAAGCACAGACTCATTCCATTTGTAGCACACTGTGCACCAATTTATGTTTTTAAGACAGTCTCAAGCACAGACTCATTCCATTTGTAGCACACTGTGCACCAATTTATGTTTTTAAGACAGTCTCAAGCACAGACTCATTCCATTTGTAGCACACTGTGCACCAATTTATGTTTTTAAGACAGTCTCAAGCACAGACTCACTCCATTTGTAGCACACTGTGCACCAATTTATGTTTTTAAGACAGTCTCAAGCACAGACTCATTCCATTTTGTAGCACACTGTGCACCAATTTATGTTTTTAAGACAGTCTCAAGCACAGACTCATTCCATTTGTAGCACACTGTGCACCAATTTATGTTTTTAAGACAGTCGCAAGCACAGACTCATTCCATTTGTAGCACACTGTGCACCAATTTATGTTTTTAAGACAGTCTCAAGCACAGACTCATTCCATTTGTAGCACACTGTGCACCAATTTATGTTTTTAAGACTGTCTCTAGCACAGACTCATTCCATTTGTAGCACACTGTGCACCAATTTATGTTTTTAAAGACAGTCTCAAGCACAGACTCATTCCATTTGTAGCACACTGTGCACCAATTTATGTTTTTTAAGACAGTCTCAAGCACAGACTCATTCCATTTGTAGCACACTGTGCACCAATTTATGTTTTTAAGACAGTCTCAAGCACAGACTCATTCCATTTGTAGCACACTGTGCACCAATTTATGTTTTTAAGACAGTCTCAAGCACAGACTCACTCCATTTGTAGCACACTGTGCACCAATTTATGTTTTTAAGACAGTCTGATGAACAGATTCATTCCATTTGTAGCACACTGTGCACCAATTTATGTTTTTAAGACAGTCTCAAGCACAGACTCATTCCATTTGTAGCACACTGTGCAACAATTTATGTTTTTAAGACAGTCTCAAGCACAGACTCATTCCATTTGTAGCACACTGTGCACCAATTTATGTTTTTAAGACAGTCTCAAGCACAGACTCATTCCATTTGTAGCACACTGTGCACCAATTGTTGTTTTAAAAGACAGTCTCAAGCACAGACTCATTCCATTTGTAGCACACTGTGCACCAATTTATGTTTTTAAGACAGTCTCAAGCACAGACTCATTCCATTTGTAGCACACTGTGAACCAATTTATGTTTTTAAGACAGTCTCAAGCACAGACTCATTCCATTTGTAGCACACTGTGCACCAATTTATGTTTTTAAGACAGTCTCAAGCACAGACTCATTCCATTTGTAGCACACTGTGCACCAATTTATGTTTTTAAGACAGTCTCAAGCACAGACTCATTCCATTTGTAGCACACTGTGCACCAATTTATGTTTTTAAGACAGTCTCAAGCACAGACTCACTCCATTTGTAGCACACTGTGCACCAATTTATGTTTTTAAGACAGTCTCAAGCACAGACTCATTCCATTTGTAGCACACTGTGCACCAATTTATGTTTTTAAGACAGTCTCAAGCACAGACTCATTCCATTTGTAGCACACTGTGCACCAATTTATGTTTTTAAGACAGTCTCAAGCACAGACTCACTCCATTTGTAGCACACTGTGCACCAATTTATGTTTTTAAGACAGTCTCAAGCACAGACTCATTCCATTTGTAGCACACTGTGCACCAATTTATGTTTTTAAGACAGTCTCAAGCACAGACTCACTCCATTTGTAGCACACTGTGCACCAATTTATGTTTTTTATAGACAGTCTCAAGCACAGACTCATTCCATTTGTAGCACACTGTGCACCAATTTATGTTTTAAGACAGTCTGATGAACAGATTCATTCCATTTGTAGCACACTGTGCACCAATTTATGTTTTTAAGACAGTCTCAAGCACAGACTCATTCCATTTGTAGCACACTGTGCAACAATTTATGTTTTTAAGACAGTCTCAAGCACAGACTCATTCCATTTGTAGCACACTGTGCACCAATTTATGTTTTTAAGACAGTCTCAAGCACAGACTCATTCCATTTGTAGCACACTGTGCACCAATTGTTGTTTTTAAGACAGTCTCAAGCACAGACTCATTCCATTTGTAGCACACTGTGCACCAATTTATGTTTTTAAGACAGTCTCAAGCACAGACTCATTCCATTTGTAGCACACTGTGCACCAATTTATGTTTTTAAGACAGTCTCAAGCACAGACTCATTCCATTTGTAGCACACTGTGCACCAATTTATGTTTTTAAGACAGTCTCAAGCACAGACTCATTCCATTTGTAGCACACTGTGCACCAATTTATGTTTTTTAAGACAGTCTCAAGCACAGACTCATTCCATTTGTAGCACACTGTGCACCAATTTATGTTTTTAAGACAGTCTCAAGCACAGACTCATTCCATTTGTAGCATACCCGCACTAGCTCGCGTGTATAGATGCAAAATTACTGGCACCGATGAATTAGCGCGCGTATATACGGGGGCCGTACTTATATGACGTTAGCAGATAGGGTGTACGTAGGGGTATGAAGGTTGCTCACTTAATGCTCACATGGGGGAGGTGGAGGGTTTGGTTAAGCTCACGTGAGCATGTGAAAAGTTAACAACTTTCTGTTGTTCGATTTTTACATCAAACTTTGACAAAAAAAAATAAACTTTTGTTTAACATATTAATAGTATTTAATGTAATACCTGTTTCAAATTAATTAATACAGTCCCTTAAAATGAATGTTATTAAACCAGATGTTTGTCAATTTGAAAACAATTCGTTTGTTTTGACCGAGTTGTTAAAATAGTCAGCATTGAGTAGAAATTGGTGCATGTAGCATTGCAAATTTTCAAAAAGCACTTGCTCACTCACTCAACTGAGCAAATACAACACTCTTTCCAATTGACAATTCAATTGTGATCCGTTTGTTGCTGTTTGATTGAAATTTTACATGCTCACGTGAGATTTATGGGAGGGGTAGGCGTTTGGTCATTGCTCACGATCTGCTCACATAGGGTACGGAGGTAAAAAAATCCAGATTTTGTGCTAACGTCATATAAGTACGGCCCCATACACACTTAACCGCGCGTATATATGCAATAGGTGCACCAATCATGATATCGTTTGTTCAGTGCGTGTATAGCTGCATGCAGGTATACACGCAAACTATTTGCATTGTAAGTGTGCTCGAATGTGTCAAAGGATGTGCATGCTTTGCAATTGGATATTGAATTAGATAATCAATTTGAATCAAATGAGATTGAAGTTTAAAAAATAAGTTAACGCTTAATAACATAAGATTTAGCAGATTTTATTATAAAATTCCACTTGTAACAACATTAGTACCATCAGGCATAGGGGGCCTACTTATATGACGTTAGCACAAAAATCTGGATTTTTTTACCCTCCGTACCCTATGTGAGCAGATCGTGAGCAATGACCAAACGCCTACCCCTCCCATAAATCTCACGTGAGCATGTAAAATTTCAATCAAACAGCAACAAACGGATCACAATTGCAATTGTCAATTGGAAAGAGTGTTGTATTTGCTCAGTTGAGTGAGTGAGCAAGTGCTTTTGCAAAATTTGCAATGCTGCATGCACCAATTTCTACTCAATGCTGACTATTTTAACAACTCGGTCAAAACAAACGAATTGTTTTCAAATTGACAAACATCTGGTTTAATAACATTCATTTTAAGGGACTTGTATTAATTAATTTGAAACAGGTATTACATTAAATACTATTAATATGTTAAACAAAAAGTTTATTTTTTGTCAAAGTTTGATGTAAAAATCGAACAACAGAAAGTTGTTAACTTTCACATGCTCACGTGAGCTTAACCAAACCCTCCACCTCCCATGTGAGCATTAAGTGAGCAACCTTCATACCCTTACGTACACCCTATCTGCTAACGTCATATAAGTACGGCCCCTTAGTAATTAAGAAATCATTAACATGATTTAAGAATTTAAATAAAATAAACTTCTGTTTTCATCCATTGGTTCAATTATTTGACCCAAGTAGACATCATCAAGGATAGATCTTTCAAAAATTTGACCCTCTGCAAGTATCTCATACTCTTCTGTTAATCCAGAATGTCTTGATATTTATCCAATACTCATTATTATCAACATAAAATTTTCTTAAAACTTGTTTCTTAAGAGTGTGAGGTTTTGGAGTGTGCGGCCTCGTTTGCGAGTTAACTTTCGAAAACCATTTGGCAAATCAGTAAAATAAAATGGTTGTAAATTTGTTTCGAAAAAGTTTCGCTTGGAGATATTTTGGATAGTTAAGAACGAGCAAACTTTAGTGCCGATCAAGAAAAAGAAAATGCAGGGGTTTTAAAGCAACCCATAACTTTTGCCCAATCAGTACAGAACTGATGCTTTCGTTCCAGTCCAAGAGCGTTCTTTTTGAACAAGTGGTCCGAACATTTCAACAAAAACATCGTAGTGTAGGAGATGATGAAGCTTGGGAGTAACCTTGTTGACGTTCACTTTATCCAGTTGTTTAGTCATTTCCACTAATAATCGAGATAGCTTATTGAGATTTTGACGATTTTCTTCGGAAATCTTGTGACTGAAAGCAATTTCAGAGAATTGTCGAAGAATGGTATACATCTTATAGCCTTCTGATTGGCGATCAAAACTGACTACTTCGCTCAATCTTGCAATAACTTCCGATCTTCTACATAATAACGTAATTTTAGAGTAAATAAATAAAGACTTTTATTTACAAACCTGTACAGCTGTGCCTTTGATTATTTTTTTGGTACTGAAAGATACATGTCCATGATAGAAATCAAACTTTTCAATATCAACAAGACCTTGTTGAAAGAACGATGATTTGAGAATCCACCAAACCAAATTATAAAAGTCAGTAAACGAGGATATACGCCCTCTAGAAAAATGAAATTATTATTATTACAAAATCTGTTATTGTGAAATTCATTAGTTTAAATAAACACATGCCTGGAAGGTCGTGTAAGATGTCCCAACAAGCACAATTGAAGATATTTATCTCTTTATCATTTCCAAATATAAAATTTTCTTTAATCCCCCAATTGTTATCTTCTTCGTCGAGTTTCATAACTTTTTGGCGATATTCCATCAAGTCTTGAGCAGATCCTTTCACACGAAATTCAAGTCCATTCTGAATCTGTTGATGAGTGGCCATACATGCTCTGCATATGTAACCTTTTTGTAAAGGTTTCGCGTAATCCGAGAATTTCATTGGTGCCCTTATTGTCTCCAAGAATAGCTGAAAGGGCAATACAAAGTTTCTTTTTTAGTAATCACGCCGCTTTCTTTAATTTCCACATCAATTCCATCTTTCATAGCAGATTTAAGATCTTCACTTAGCCTCCTCAAGACATCATTGATTTTCAGCATCACGTAATTTTCTTCTATTGGCAATTAGCAAAATATGAATATCTTCTCTTTCTGACGAGATTCAAAAGGAATATTCGTTAATGAAAAGTATACTGCCAAATAACAATGATGTGTAGACCGGGGGCCAATTGCCTTGACCACAACGAAGTCGTCAGCCATAATATCGATACGAGGCTTTCCAACAAGTAAATGGTTT
This sequence comes from Rhizoglyphus robini, assembly GCA_023373905.1. NCBI lineage: Eukaryota > Metazoa > Arthropoda > Arachnida > Sarcoptiformes > Acaridae > Rhizoglyphus > Rhizoglyphus robini. The sequence goes on along the minus strand of JAKIJQ010000005.1, from coordinate 24,666 downwards.
CGATTAGAGGTCAATTCTGAAGTGAACTCAGTAGTCGAAATAGCCACCAACGAGAGCGGCCACGCTGTTTTTCTCTCGTGTTTCCAAAAACAACAAACCCTGATTATTCGTTATTAATCAACTCTAGCACCGCCATTATGGATCCCAAGCTTGCACATGTGCAAGGGGACATTGATAAAGTCAGGCACCAGCATGGTGATATCGTCAAATTTCTTAAACAACACCTATCCAACACTAGTACTCGTAGCAAGTCCGCAATCAAGCTCAGCGACGTTCTGAACTATCTCGAAGCCGCCGATTCAACTTTTGAATACATCAGCACTTTTTCCTCGGAACAAGAATCTCGAATTGCTAGCAACATTGCAAATTCCATCAAAGAACACCTTAAACCTGCCAATTTTCCATCAGCCTCTTATGCTTACGTTGCTCGGGAGTCGCAGTCCGAGCATAACAACCAAGAGCGCCACCTACCAAAGTTTACTCAAAATCCTCCCGCCAATAAAAATAAAGTTATTATTGTCACTTCTAAGGACACCAGCACACTGACCGCCAAGGCAGTACAAACCAAAATCAAATTGAGCTTGAACTCGAAGAGCAAAACCACGAACAAACATCACCAACTAAATATCAAATCCACCTTCCCAACTTCCAAAGGCTTTGGTGTGGTGTGCGGTTCGGAGAAGACACTCGATGAACTAATTAAGGAAATCAAAGATACAACAGATGATATCAACACCAAATGTGAATACAAACAAGCTATGGCTTTGCTACCAACCGTTGTGCTGCAGGATGTGAATAAGGAGATGATTGACTTCGACACCATTAAGGAAGAACTAGCAGAAAAGAACGACATCAACATTGACGACATCAAAGGTTACTTTGTTCTCAACAACAACAAACAACATTCCCTGGACATCTGCCTTCGAGTCACACCCGAACTATTTCAAATCATAGCCAAACGAGGCTTCAAGCTCTACATCGGCATTCAGCAATGCAGACTCCGTCGCCGAGTTTTTGTCGACCAGTGTCAGTGTTGCTTTGGCTTTGGCCACACTACCAAGTATTGCAATAATAAGCCTGAGCATCATATTTGTGTCACTTGCGGTAAATCTGAGGACAACCATGAATGTTCCGAGGAGTTGTGTTGCTATAACTGCGGGAACCATCAATACTTCAAGGAAACTGCCCATAACCATAAGCCTAACTCGATGGATTGTCCACTCTACAGGAGACGACATGATCGCATTGAAAATCGCACTCAATACCATCCTACTCCTACTGTATGATGGGTTCACGCCTCAAAGTGTATCAGCTCAACCTCAACATTATCTTTATCCTTATTCCAGACACATTCTTCTAGATTGTCCATTATTCACACACATTAGAGACAACATATATGAAAACAAAGTAATCACCAATCTACACGACTTCATTTGCACCAAATCCCGTGTGTCTGGATTTATCACTCTCACATAAATGATATATCCAACTTTAAAGGCTCAACACACATTAATATGTACAAAACTAAACACATTTTACATATTTGTATAGTATTAGACTAACAATTGTAAGTATAGTACCACAAACACACTCATTATCACATCTGTAAATAACGAATAATCTTTTTAATTATTTTGTATCAATATCATTGTTACTGCGAATATTCTTCTTCGAGGAGAATAAGGCAGTTTAATAAAACCTTAAACCTTAAACCTTAAGTGAATTCAATAAATTTTGATGGGAATGTCATCGTTTTTTCTTTTTCAATACTTTCTAAAACTGATGAATTTTGAAGAAGGTATTGGAGTTGCTTGATTAGTGACACATAATAGTATGAAAAATTTCCAATTTGAACAAGTTCAGGTGGGATCCTTCGACCTTTCGTGCTAAGGTAGAAGTTTTGCAATGGTTTGCTTTCAGCAAAATGCTTTATCATTTCCAATAACGCATCTTCTTCTTCGTCGTCATCGGATTCTGCATTATTAATACTAATTAAGTCGTAATGAATGTCCATAAAATCGATAAATTCAACCAAATTATTAAATGCTATGTTCAATCTGAATCGTTTCGTAAGGACTTTATCAAAGTATTTTTCGGCAACAGCAATCCGTTTTTTATCGAAATTGAAACAAAGATCAGTGAAAAAGCGGTTTAGAGTGACGGGGCCATCAGTGGAAGAACGTTCGATGTCCACTATCCTCTCATCGTCTTCTAAACCAAAATCATCTTCATCGTCATCAGAGTCGATCTTTTCATCAGAATCACTTTCGTCAAAGCAAAAGGGAAAGGATTGTCCGTGGTTTACATTCGCGTCGAGAAAATCTGTGCATAAATTTTGCTTTTCTGGTAATTGCGAGATTATATCGATATCGATATCACAATTGACATCATTGACTTCGCCATTAAAAGAACTGTCATTTAAGGACAATAATTCATTGGCCCTAAACAAGAGAATTTCAATGTATTATAAAAAAAATACAAATTAAAACATACTTAGTAGTATTGTTTTCAAATGGTATAAGATCTTGTTGGTGTTTTGCCTTGGCATGCTTTCGGAAATTCGATGGATCTTTTATGAGAGTCTCGCATCCAGGTAGACATGAAGAACCACAAAAATTGCTATTATTTCGGTTTAGCATGAAATTTGCATAGACCATTTCTAAACCGGTCCCTTTGTAAGGATTTTCTTTGATGATAAAATCATTGTAATCAAAATTAGCGATTGATTTTGAGCGTTTCATTGTCGATACATTAATAATTGACACAAGAAATGGTAGTTTCGATTGCAATGAATGCAAAAAACAATAACAACAAAAATCAACTTGACCGGTGACAAAGTTCTCTTTGGAAGAGAGGTGTAACAACTTGGGTTGTATGAATAAGGCTCACGGAAAAGGCTTTCGTTGGCAAGTCAAAATTAAATAGTTTGCACCGTGCAAGTCACTGTTTGCGCCATCCAATCACGCGTGATTGTCTGTTGAACTCACATGTCAACTTCTCGCCTCGTATTGCCGTTCTTGTTTTACCGGCTTCCTTTTCCTTGATTGTTTTGAATCTTTACACATATTTCATCGACTATTTACTGTAAAGATGGAAGTCGACGATCTGGTCAACTATTGTGATATAAATTCACATACCAAAAAGTTCCTCTCATATTTTGAAGGTTTTTTAGTTTATTTTACTTTTAACTTGTCGCTAATTTACATTTCCTCAATAGAAGCCAATGTATGTTCCTTCAAGAACTTCTTTAGTGGCCTTAGATGTCAAGTCTTTTTGCAAACAAAAATTCCTGATACTAAAATTGGAGATCGACAACTTTTCGTAGCCGATCTTAAAAGTTATATACCAGGTAGGCAAAAAAGTTACAACATTTACGTTCGGGTTATTTTCAAAACAAGATTTTTCAAATAAAACCGAGGAGTGTATAGACATTCTATAGCTCGCTGAAAAGGTTAAATCATCTAGATTAAGAAAATGTAAAGAAATATTACAATTGGTTTTGTCTATGTGGAAATCTGACTCGATCAATAATCAGTTTTGAAAGTCCTTATTTTTAAAATTTCAATTTTTGACTGGTTATAACTTGATGAAGGAGTGTCCAAATTTCATATTCAGCACCAGAAAATAATTCTACGGATTGTGCTGAACGCGAGGATGGTCTGGATAAACCATTTCCGTGGGAATTTGGCCGAGAAATTGCAGTTTTAGTGTCAAAACTCAAATTCGGCGAATCACCCGAATGTGAAGTTGCGGCTTCTTTCGGTAGATGTCGCTAGTGTTTTTGTTTATGTTTACTGCTGATTGATTGTTTCAATTTGATTTGTAATCAATAAATGATTGGCTGCCAAGTGATATTTGGGTTTTATGAGCTGACAAGTGGGATACTGACTATTTCGAGTACTGGGAATCCGATTTTGATGTCCTTTTTGTGATTGGGCGTCAGGGCGCCAGCAGGGGGAGCTTTAAAATTTTGAATTCAATTTTTTAATGGCGCCCTGACGCCCAATCACAAAAATGACATCAAAATCGGATTCCCAGTACTCGAAATAGTCAGTACACTACTCGTTATCGCATTAATTCCAAATACTTTTCATTAACCGCCGGCAATATTTGATTCATTGAACACAATCAAAAAGCACTAGTCGCACTGCCGAAAGAAGCCGCAACTTCACCTTCGGTTGATTCGGTAGATTTGACATTTTTTACTAAAACTGCGATTTCTCGGCCAAATTTCAACGGAAAATGTTGATCCAGCCCACCCTCGCGTTCAGCACAATCCGTAGAATAATTTTCTGGCGGTGAATATGAAATTTGAACACTCCTTCATCAAGTTATGGTCAGCCAAAAATTGACATGGAAAAATGGCCAATTTAAAAATCGATTTTTGATTGAGTCATATATCTATATAGATAAGACAATCGTAATATTTGCTTGCATTTTCGGTACTAAATAAACTAGGTACTTTAACCTTTCCAACGAGCTATAGAACGTCTATGAACTCTTTGGTTTGGTTTGTACAATGGTGTTTTTAAAAACCCGAACGCAATTGTTGAAATTTTTTTGCATTCCTGGTAATTAAATGTGCCGATGCCGAAGATGCAAGGATTATTTTTGGACATGATTTAAACGATGATGAAGACGATGATGAAGACGATGAGGACATGAATTTTGTAAATCCTGCGATTCCTCCTCCTGAACCAAAATCTACTTCAGTTTCTTGTCTAATTAAATTTCCACGACTGAATGCAGAAAAATCTTCTACCATGGCAGATATGTTCAAAAAACTGGATGGCTTGCCTAAATCGATCTATTATTTTAATTCAACAATTGAAGATCCCTGCGTGATTGATAAACAATTCTCTGCTATTAATTTTGATTTTGAAGAAGACTGCTGGCATTTACTTAACCAAGACTATACACCATCCACTTTTATCGCAAATATGGCCACTTACGATTTGACTAGTCCTAAATCTCAACTATTGGATTATTTTTCTATGATCGCAAGATTTATAGATAAAAAACTTAGAAAATTTTTTCCCTATGAGATTCAAAATATTCACGCTGGAACATTGTCCGGTATTTTTATTGGAAAATACAAACAGTTGGATAGTATGTTTCAAACTTTCAAGGTCTATCATTCTAAAATGTCAGGACATGTTGACGCTGTGGTAATATTTCTAATGTAATATATAATTTTAGTAATATTGTTCTTTTAAGGCTTTGCTGAAAACAAAATTGAAGAACATCGTCAGAGCTCGAGGAACAACTTTGAAAAAGGACAAACTTTGGCCTTATCGTCCCAAAAAGTCCGAGAAAGCGTCCGAATTTAATAATCAAGAAGACATTGACGACAAAGAAGTTATTGGCAATTTTAAGGATGATTTTTGCTATCGTCAAGTCATGGCTAGTTTCAAAGCAACTAATGAAAATTCTGTTGATGATCCTATCGACAGTACTGATAACGAAACTCTATATCTTGGGACAAATCAGTCCGAAAATGGTCCAAAATTACAAGTTGGTCTTGTAAATTCCGAGCAATGTATTGTGAAATTGGCAAATTCCCAAACAGAATCTGTTTCAAAATATCAAACAATCAATGACCTTCCGGATGATTGTTCTAACGATGTCATTAAGAATGTCCAAAATTTACAAGTATACTTTTTCTTTTATATACGATTTTAATTTAATTATGATTTTCTTATTAGAGCAATATTAGTGATGTCTTTAACACTAGTGGCTTGATCAATAATTCTATTCCATCTAATAATCAAAATGATGCAAAACTCACTGGAGATGTTTTCGATTATAACTATACCGAGGAAGGTGATTTATCTCAAATGGATAATGGAATTAATGACTTTCGCGAATCAAACGTTAATGAATACTTTGAAGCAGTTGAAGGGAAAATTTCTAAACTAGGTGAAATTAACTCTTCTCAAGTTATTAAGAAAGTAACCAACATTCAAGTCCAAATGCAATCTCAATCTAAATGCAGCAATGTTTCAATTGAACCTTTAAAAAATGTTCTTCAGGTGAAATTGAGTAGTAATCGTATCAAGAATGCTACAAAACGTAGAAGTTGTAAGCCGAGTCTAGCCGAGAAAAAGGCAAAGTTTGAAGAACCTAACAAACCCAACAAACAGAAGCAAATATTCAAATGTAAGTGGGACAAGTGTGGCCAACAATTTTCGCATCGTGGAACCGCTATTCGTCATGTGCGTATGAAGCATTATAAGCTACCTAAATCAATTCGCGAACAATCAGAAAAGAAGATTCTCGATTCTCGTGACCCAAGCGAGCAAATTGAATCGATCATGGCTAATATGGAGTAATGTATTATAATAGTTTGGATTATTATTTAATTTATTGAATTATTTTGTTGTTCTCGTGAATCAATGTTTTATTTCTATGATTTTCAATAAATCAGATTTATTAATGAGTATATATCGCGTCCTGTTTGGTCTGGATACGATCAATAAAGACACGCTTGATTTTTTGGGGGTGAAATGGTATGAGGTTTTATTCCGTAAATCGTTTACAAATTCTGTCATGAGTTTTTCTATAAAAGGTTCACAAACAAACGAATTCACAAAATGTTAATTCAAACGAATGTTATGTCACAAGAACTGAACAGATGAATCTAGTTGGCAATGTTCAAACAAACTAGAAAAGAACATGAAATATCAATCCGATGGAGAATTGTCTATGTCCAAATCGAAAGGTGATGATGATAGACAAAGACTTGATGCTAACACGTTTTTGATGTAATCGAACGTGGTGGATTTTAGCATGGGAATGACCGGGGTGACACATTACGAGTCGTAGCTTAAATAGTCTGATCGGACAAGTGATCAAAGGGGGGATAGCAATATTTGTTGGATATTTTGTGTGTCTAGTTGTCTGTATTTGAGTTGTGTGGTTGGAATATGTGGTGTAGAACAAAATGCAACTGTTTAGTATGTTATTCTCTATTTGTGCATCATTTGTTCAATAAAAAGATAAAAGATAAAAAGAATTCGGAAAAGTGAAATATTATAATGATTACGCTGGATATCAAACCAACTCGTGCCTTCTTTACTGGCTTGACCAGATTGTGTCTCTCAACGTGTTCCAGTTCGCGCCTGACAACAAACAACCGCCAAGAACAGACTCATTCCATTTGCAGACAGTCTTGTGCTTGAGACTGTCTTTAAAACATAAATTGGTGCACAGTGTGCTACAAATGGAGTGAGTCTGTGCTTGAGACTGTCTTAAAAACATAAATTGGTGCACAGTGTGCTACAAATGGAATGAGTCTGTGCTTGAGACTGTCTTAAAAACATAAATTGGTGCACAGTGTGCTACAAATGGAGTGAGTCTGTGCTTGAGACTGTCTTAAAAACATAAATTGGTGCACAGTGTGCTACAAATGGAATGAATCTGTTTATCAGACTGTCTTAAAAACATAAATTGGTGCACAGTGTGCTACAAATGGAACGAGTCTGTTCATCAGACTGTCTTAAAAACATAAATTGGTGCACAGTGTGCTACAAATGGAATGAGTCTGTTCATCAGACTGTCTTAAAAAACATAATTGGTGCACAGTGTGCTACAAATGGAGTGAGTCTGTGCTTGAGACTGTCTTAAAAACATAAATTGGTGCACAGTGTGCTACAAATGGAGTGAGTCTGTGCTTGAGGCTGTCTTTAAAACAACAATTGGTACACAGTGTGCTACAAATGGAATGAGTCTGTGCTTGAGACTGTCTTAAAAACATAAATTGGTGCACAGTGTGCTACAAATAGAATGAGTCTGTTCATCAGACTGTCTTAAAAACATAAATTGGTGCACAGTGTGCTACAAATGGAATGAATCTGTTCATCAGACTGTCTTAAAAACATAATTGGTGCTCAGTGTGCTACAAATGGAATGAATCTGTTCATCAGACTGTCTTAAAAACATAATTGGTGCACAGTGTGCTACAAATGGAATGAGTCTGTGCTTGAGGCTGTCTTTAAAACAACAATTGGTACACAGTGTACTACAAATGGAATGAGTCTGTGCTTGAGACTGTCTTAAAAACATAAATTGGTGCACAGTGTGCTACAAATAGAATGAATCTGTTCATCAGACTGTCTTAAAAACATCATTGGCTCCAAAGGAGCATAGTCTGAGCGGGCGGGCCCCCCAGCCCTCCACAACCAGAGTAAATGTTTATTTATTTTTATTATAATCGCTCCAGTATTTTAAATGTAGTTCCCTCCAGATAACTTTTTCTCTGTTAAATTGTAAGATTAGAAAACAAAAGTTCCTCAATAATAGGTATTGGCTCAAGCATATGTATCAATTTAGACAGATCCCAATTTTCAGATATAAAAAGATTATCTTCCGAAATGATGATTGCATTCATGTGTTGATGTGTTCGATGGAACTTCTGTTCGATGATAACATACAACTCACGCACCTTCCTACCCCACAAGTTCCACAAAAATTGCAGATTGCGATCGGGCCTCGTGCCTCGGCCGATCGCAATTGCAATTTTCGTGGCTCTTTTCTGAATTTGTTCAAGGTTATTAGTATTCCAATTCGAGGATCATGGAATCCCAGTGGTAACTATCACGTCAAAATCTTGTGTCCACGTACAGTTCAAACGTGTAAGCACGTATGTCTGTGTATGTTTGGGTTCGATTTTGTTTCGTATTTAACACATGTAATAAATCAATGCTTGTTCAATTCGATTTCGATTTGATTTTTGTATATAAAACCATTTAGTCGATAAATACGAACTACCGGGTGCACACAGGTGATTAGCATTTTCTCTATTTTCTCTATTTGTGAGATTTTGCAACACATGAAGGATCTCCCTTGGATACATTAGAATCTCATTCTTAAACATATTTGCAGTTCGTTGATTCGTGCAAAAAATAAAAAGGTTTTCACTGTTTAGTTTCGGGAAAAGAACGTTTGCATCTCACACAGATGTTGAATAGCCTTCATATCCTCATCAAACTCCTTAGCGGTTTCAATCATCTCGATTGCAGTTAGTGCGTGATCCAAACACAGGAAAAAACGGCTCTGGTAGATGGCCGTCGATGCTGTTGCATTAGTCCTCTGCGTTTTAATTGCGGAAACGTTGAATAGGACAGCTTCCTGGTCTCCTACTTCTTTCAGGTGGTCTTCATCTGTGTCTTGCTTTAGATCTTCGGTCCATTGTAATGAAAAACAACGAACAACTAAAAGTGATGCATTTTATAATTTTTGATTCACGGTTGACAACAAACCAAACACATTTGTGTCTACACTCTAATAAAAAGTTGCACATGAGTTGTGTTGAAATGTCAGCTAATGTCAATAGTTACAATTCTCAACACCAGGTGGCGCTAAATTTCGTTATCTTATCTTTGCGTTTTTGATCAACCTGCTATTTTTAGTGACACCTAAACTGTTCCCTAAGCTTAACCTTAAAATTTGGGGCAATTTGATTCAGTAGTTTTCCCGGAATATGTATTACAACAAACACAAAAAGTCATGGTAGAAGTCTTTCGCTTTGGCGAAGCTTCGCTTCGCCCCCGCTCAGACAAACATAATTGGTGCTCAGTGTGATACAAATGGAATGAGTCTGTGCTTGAGGCTGTCTTTAAAACAACAATTGGTGCACAGTGTGCTACAAATGGAATGAGTCTGTGCTTGAGACTGTCTTAAAAACATAAATTGGTGCACAGTGTGCTACAAATGGAATGAGTCTGTGCTTGAGACTGTCTTAAAAACATAAATTGGTGCACAGTGTGCTACAAATGGAATGAGTCTGTGCTTGAGACTGTCTTTAAAACATAAATTGGTGCACAGTGTGCTACAAATGGAATGAGTCTGTGCTTGAGACTGTCTTTAAAACATAAATTGGTGCACAGTGTGCTACAAATGGAATGAGTCTGTGCTTGAGACTGTCTTAAAAAAATAAATTGGTGCACAGTGTGCTACAAATGGAATGAGTCTGTGCTTGAGACTGTCTTAAAAAACATAAATTGGTGCACAGTGTGCTACAAATGGAATGAGTCTGTGCTTGAGACTGTCTTTAAAACATAAATTGGTGCACAGTGTGCTACAAATGGAATGAGTCTGTGCTTGAGACTGTCTTTAAAACAACAATTGGTGCACAGTGTGCTACAAATGGAATGAGTCTGTGCTTGCGACTGTCTTAAAAACATAAATTGGTGCACAGTGTGCTACAAATGGAATGAGTCTGTTCATCAGACTGTCTTAAAAAACATAAATTGGTGCACAGTGTGCTACAAATGGAATGAGTCTGTGCTTGCGACTGTCTTAAAAACAACAATTGGTGCACAGTGTGCTACAAATGGAATGAGTCTGTTCATCAGACTGTCTTAAAACATAAATTGGTGCACAGTGTGCTACAAATGGAATGAGTCTGTGCTTGAGACTGTCTTAAAAACATAAATTGGTGCACAGTGTGCTACAAATGGAATGAGTCTGTGCTTGAGACTGTCTTAAAAACATAAATTGGTGCACAGTGTGCTACAAATGGAATGAGTCTGTGCTTGAGACTGTCTTTAAAACATAAATTGGTGCACAGTGTGCTACAAATGGAATGAGTCTGTGCTTGAGACTGTCTTAAAAACATAAATTGGTGCACAGTGTGCTACAAATGGAATGAGTCTGTGCTTGAGACTGTCTTAAAAACATAAATTGGTGCATAGTGTGCTACAAATGGAATGAGTCTGTGCTTGAGACTGTCTTAAAAACATAAATTGGTGCACAGTGTGCTACAAATGGAATGAGTCTGTGCTTGAGACTGTCTTAAAAACATAAATTGGTGCACAGTGTGCTACAAATGGAGTGAGTCTGTGCTTGAGACTGTCTTTAAAACATAAATTGGTGCACAGTGTGCTACAAATGGAATGAGTCTGTGCTTGAGACTGTCTTTAAAACAACAATTGGTGCACAGTGTGCTACAAATGGAATGAGTCTGTGCTTGCGACTGTCTTAAAAACATAAATTGGTGCACAGTGTGCTACAAATGGAATGAGTCTGTTCATCAGACTGTCTTAAAAACATAAATTGGTGCACAGTGTGCTACAAATGGAATGAGTCTGTGCGTGCGACAGTCTTAAAAACAACAATTGGTGCACAGTGTGCTACAAATGGAATGAGTCTGTTCATCAGACTGTCTTAAAACATAAATTGGTGCACAGTGTGCTACAAATGGAATGAATCTGTTCATCAGACTGTCTTAAAAACATAAATTGGTGCATAGTGTGCTACAAATGGAATGAGTCTGTGCTTGCGACTGTCTTAAAAACATAAATTGGTGCACAGTGTGCTACAAATGGAATGAGTCTGTGCTTGAGACTGTCTTAAAAACATAAATTGGTGCACAGTGTGCTACAAATGGAATGAGTCTGTGCGTGCGACAGTCTTAAAAACATAAATTGGTGCACAGTGTGCTACAAATGGAATGAGTCTGTGCTTGAGACTGTCTTTCTGCTAAACGCTGCATCATCTCTAGTTGTTCATCCGTTTTATATTTCTCATCAGCTTGTGGAACAACATCAGTGGCAAACCGAAGGATATCGCAAGCTAAACGATTGAGGTCTTCTTTAGATAATTTGTCACTAACTGCACTTAGTGTGTCCATTAAAGACTAAAAATTAAAGTAAAATAAATAAATAAACAGAAGCTAATAATAAAGAAAAATCATAAATAAATACTTTAGCAATCGGATTTTCCATAAGTACTTTCACTTTTGTACGAGAACTGTCTTTGCCAAATATATCGTCATTAATATAATCGTCATCAGTCCCGTCATCAATGTGGACAAATTCTGGTTCACATTGAACAAATTCATCTTCTGGGTCGACAGTAGCACAATCATGAGCAACTCCACAAAATTGATGTTCTCCAGAAAGTGGTAACTCTTTATTCATTTCACTCAAAGAAGGATGAAGTGCAATATGCTTGTTTAACATATATTCATGTCGAGCATCTTCTTTCATTTCTTTATATTTGCGTTTGATAGAAGCATCAAGCCTAATAATTTATGATTATAATTCTGTAAATTATCAATAAAGGTCTGTAACTTACGGAACATGAGAGGCATATCGAGGAAAGTGAAAAATCTCAATATGGTTTAACAATTCCTTAACCTTTTTTATTCTTCCAAAATGAAAATTATCAGGACAAAGGGGACACATCTCCAGATCTTTTGGTAAATCAATGACATTTCCTTTTTCAAGTTGACGAAGATTATGAAAAATTCTTCCCCAAAGCGAACATTGATATCCGTTAGAAATACGACGCTGCAGATCACTCCATTCTTGAAGCTTCGATTTAGGAACCAATTTCGAAAGATCGTGTGCCATTTTAAAGCGCAGCAAATATTGAGATAGATAAATGGGTTGTTCAGCAATAATGTTTTGTTTTGAAATCAAAGATATTTCAACAAATGATGATAAATACAATGTATTATTAGTAATAATTTATTACATCACAGTAATTCACAGTGATGTTTCACATCTGATGTGAACACGTGAACACTATTGTAACGACATCACCGACTATTTTTACTTAACTTGCATAATGGACATTTGTTTTTGTCACTGCCGCAACAGATGCACGCGGTGGCGCTGTACATGCCTATAGACACCGAACATGTGTTCGCAACTTCATTCCTGAATGCAGATTAGTCTTGGTTCTTTGTCAAAGCACGTGCGTAATCAAAAAGACCACTTTGCGCCATCATTCTGGTCCGCATTTCTTATCGTATTTTGGTCTCGCTTAATTATATTTTGACAATGCCTACGAAAAAGAAGCAACTCGCCAGCAATCAAAATCAAAAAACAAGCTTGCAACGAAAAAATGTGACATTGCGTTCTGGTCGTGTTGCCAATCAGTATAAACGGGACACTGGTTCATTGAAGCCCACACTGAACGTTAGTGTGCCAAATTCCATTAACAAAAATATAGAAAGTAAGTTATTATTGAATCGAAAAGTCACTTTGTAACAAAATTATTTCTAATTTATGCTTTACAGGTAATCCGAATGTTAATGTTAATAATAACATTATTACAAGCAAAGTTGTTGAAGAGAATTTAATTGAATCGCAAATATTTTGTCCCTATGCGAATACTAACTCGCCCGAACCTGTTAATTGGAGGAGCGAACGAACAAACTCAAGCCCGAGCGAAGCGAGGGTTTGAGTTTGTGAGTGAACGAGTCCCTCTGGCGCCGCTTGATAGGAAAAGGCTTGTGTTTCAGATAGCGCCTATACGGTTCAATGGATCGGTCTAAAAATTTTACCATAAATTTTGGTATGGGTGTAGACTACCTGGTTAAATTTTTTTGGCACATAAGGTTAAAGGGCACCGGAAATAAAAAATAATTAGTGATATTTAACATAGATCTATATTGAGGAATGAGTGTACGTGTGTGTCTTTGTCACAGAGATGACTCATTGATGACTCAATTGATAAGAACGGGTGCTCGGGATACTCCCGCTCCGACTTTACGCCAACGGCGTTACTTAAGACTAGTTTGAAAAGTGATTTGAATGAAAATCTCTTATATATTAAAATCCCAATGTAACGCTAAACAAAAACTTCGTCAGCCAAAAGTACTTGCCGTAATGTCATGAAAATTTTTTACTAGACTAATTCGACCTCAAGGTATCCCATGTAAATACACTCGAGTCGATCCAGCAGAAAATTGAATTCTGGAATTTTGGATTTTTTTGGATTCATGAACTGAAAAAATATCGTTGGATTCATCGTGAAAATCTAGGAATATTGATATATCATGTTCTCGTTACGAAAATGTGTCCTTGGTACCGAAAAAATTATTTGAATGTTCCACTCAACAGGCAAGCACAGAGCGAGTTTGTGTGATCGTGTTGTAGAGTGTGTCATTTGTACAGTGAAGGGTAGACCCAAGCAAAACGCTTAGCACGAAATCGGCGCATTTTCCCCCACACGTGTGTGGAAAATGTGCCGATTTCCACGACCACTGTTAGTAACTACAATTTAGCCACAATTTTGGCACATGGATATTTCTCCTCAAATTCGCCACATAGATGAGTTTATATTATGTTCTATCTATTATGTTCGAAAGTACTTTTATTTTGAATGAAATTATTTAACATAATTACAATATTAAAAAGTTAAACATCAATAATAATTTATTTCAGAAATACATTATTTAGAAATACAAGATAAATCAATTTACGAGTGTCGATTAAACAAATCAAATAAAATATATGTAAGATTAAAGTATATTTGAGAAAATGGACAGACTACATCTGCCAGTTTGACGAGTTGATCTTTAAAGGATAAATCCCCGTACTTTATATGATCAAATTGAATATCATTAATGACTTTATACCTTCGTATATTTGTAAATTCATAACAAAATAAAAAGACTTCTCCCGATTCGCCACCAAATTGAACAATATTTTCAACTCGAAAGTACTTGCCACTTTTAGTCTTAATGAATTGATTGACAGTGTTGGCCAACATTTTTGAATTTCGAAAATTAAAGTCATTTGAACAAATGTAGAAGTTTTTCTTGAAAACCTTGTCAATTTTCTTAATGTTAGATTCATCAATTGTTGACGCATTTAAATGAGAACATAATAATTTTGATTCTTCATCACTTAGTTTATAATCTCCAGACGATTCAAATAACTTTCCGGTTTCATTTTTGTTACAAAGCAATGTCGGATAGTATTCGAATAAACGTTCTTTAAAATCATCAGTAAATTTGTCAAAGTAAGTCAAAATTGTAACAATAATCGATTGAGCTGTAACTGCCTTTTTCAACACTTGTTGAGACACTTTTGCTGGAGTCATTACTTTTCGGGCTAGATCACCCATAATATCTTCAACTTGATATGATGAACTTGTCAAAAGAGGACCAAATTGCCGGACGACATTTGGTAAATGGCGTAGCATATGAACATTGTACTTCATCATATAGATATCTTTTGAAAAAACTTGTATATATTTATTGATAAATATTTTGATCAATTCTTCTGCTAAGTTAATCTTTTGCTGAGAAATGATTCGACTACTCAATATAGCCAGAATGAATGACAGTAATTTCAATAGTTCAAATTCTTTGTCCGACAAGATACCTTCAAACACAACGACACCGTAGTAAAGTATGTTTTCAAGTTCAAATGCTTTCAGCTTGGTAGTTATGTCACTTGTCATTTGTCTGAGAGCCTTTGATGGAAATTTGATCATATTTAGTCGATTATTGAGTTCACCAATCGATTCTTTACTTAAGCATCGTTTATTTCGCTTATCATTTCCTACCCAATAATCAATCAACATCCTAACTGTTCCTAGGAACTGTCCATGCATATAATCTGGAGGTAGATGTGCAATCATGTCAACATATGGCAATTTCATTAATGGTGAAGTGCCTTTAATAAATAACAATAAGTAATATAGCAATAACTAATATATAATAATTACCTTTAATGCCAAACACATTCTCGTAAGTGGTTCTAGTAGATTTGGCCTTTGACATTGATCTAGCAATAGCTTTTGTTTTCAGCTCATCGGCTTCAACCGCACATTTCCTCCATTCCAGATCGGTTCTAAGTTCTAAATCTTCATCTAATGTATAAGTCATACAACTGTGCTCTTTTGAATGAATTGACTTTACCTTGCAAATGTTGCAACTGTATGTTCCGTTATGTTGTAACATGTTCAAAACTTTTGCTCTCGCTGGGGCATCACATATGCCAAGTAGAAGTTTAACGAAGAATTTCATTTCAATTTGACCATTTGCTGAATTCACAGGAATCACTAGTGGTTTATCGCAGTATAATAAAAGTTCTTCGATTAAAGGTTGCAACATATGACAAGTTGGTTGATATGGTCCAGTGTGAATTGCAATAGGAAATGCAAACTTGATACTGTAGAGGTCTAGGTTTACCCCTAGATGTCACTCTATGATTGTTACGCAAGTTCTTCATGTCTTACTTTGTAACTAACATACCGACACCCCTACTCACCCTTGTAACATAAACACGCCCGCCTAACGTCTACTCGACGCTAGTCGTTGCTATTCAGTCCCTGTCTAACCACTGACTGACTCACACGTCTTGCACTCACTTGCTGTAGTACAGACTCGCTCAACCCTTACATATTCTGTATCGTGTTCCAATCGTGATCTAATTCTGTATCTGTTGTTGCCTAGGCAAAAGCCTTAAGCATCAAGATCCTTATTTATGATAATAAACGGTTCTTTCACGCTGCCTACCTTGAGTATCTACAATACGGAGATTATAAGGAAGTTATTTTATAGATTTTTTATGAGTTTGACAGAGTAAGTGACGCTTTTTCAAAGGGTTTCCCCTTTAAAACATTGGAGTGTAATGCAGGCAAGCATTGCCCCCAAAAAATCATACCATTCGGTTTTGTACATCTCAAGGAAGGTTTTTCAAGTGTGCAGTGGAAGTTAGCTTATCAGCACCGTAGCGTTCAGTGTAGAGTGCAACACCGCCCTTTTCAGTGGCGTGCCCCCAACATATGTGTTTTCTGAACACATTGCTAATCTCTCGCAGGACAGGTCTGCAGACCTACTGTCAGCAGTACAAACAGTGCTTTACGTGTGTTGTTGTGATTGAGATCTCGTGTTTTGGGACATTTGTGGATCAATTCGAAGCAATCTCGGTGGCCATGTGGTCCAGAAACGTTTATTCTATTGTTCACAACATCAACAAGCGTGGCTCGCTGTGTGTACGTGTTTGTGTGATGATTTTGTGTGTTGTCTGTTGTGTATTCAATTTGTTATTGTTTTTAAACATACTTTTCACCTTATCCACAATGTTACCTATCCTATCAATTCACGAAACATTTTATCGTCATCACCTGATTGCATGGAACATCTCAGCGCACTCAACTCAACTCGTACTACAATCAAAACATCGTCCTCACATCGATCAGCTGTTTTTGTTTTTATGTTTGTTTGGTAAGTTTTTTGGTGATTTCGCTGATTTGATTTGACCTACTTTATATTTTTGTTTGTTGTTTTAGATTTACTCAGGAATCATCGTGGAATTATTTGTATCACTTGATCAATCTGTATATCAATTTGATTTACACCTTAAAACGGTATGCTAAATGATACATTTCTTTAACTGAAACTAATTTATTTTGCCTTTCACCGTTACAGGAATAAGTGGAATCCGTGATAATTATCCATTATGCACATACAGAATTATTTCTGGTCAAGGCATTGGCATTTTTCACTTTTGTGCAATTTTATTTAGTTGTTTTAGACTGACACATTTGAATTTTACAATAGTATGCTCGCACATTTCATTCTCTGTACTTTGATGACCGAACAACTCTTTTGAATTTCAGCTTTAAGATTGAAATTTAATTTTATTATGTTTTTTGACTGTACGATGACTTTATTCTTGCCAATAATAATCCAATTTAGCAAAAGTATTTCAAACTGAAAATGGTTGAAATATATTTTTTAAAATCCAAGATTAAAATGATAGATTTTTTATTTGCGCTTGTAAATGATTGAAACAAGAAAATGCGCTTGGGAATGTTGAAAACAAGAAAATTATCACTTAGGTAATATGTTTGAGATGTTCTTTAAATAAAAAATCAGGCGGCAGGTTACCTCAACCTCAACCACTTCGTGGTGGCATTTTGGGTAATTTGCACAGAACAACGACAAAAGGTAGAGGTTTGAAAATAAACTCTGTATGTAAAATTGATTACTCAAAATTACAAAACGAAGTCAAAGTTTCAGTAAATATGACATTTCTGTCTTAAAACTTGCCCAATATCACCTGACCTCATCTTTCTTAATGCTTTGCTACCACGGTATTTAGTAAAAAATTCCAAATTATCTAATCAATACCTCTTAATATTGTACTTCTGGTTCTAATTAATAATTCATACTTTCACAATCAAGATATAAATCCAGAAATTTCGTTATTAATATTTATTCAAATTCTTTTTCACAAAAAGAATATTATTGTATTTAGGTTAATATAGAGCAGAAATACATTTTTTGAATTGGAATATTTCTTGGTCAAGCCTCATATTCTAAATGACAGGTATTCTCCGCCGCCTGATTTTTTATTTAAAGAACATCTCAAACATATTACCTAAGTGATAATTTTCTTGTTTTCAACATTCCCAAGCGCATTTTCTTGTTTCAATCATTTACAAGCGCAAATAAAAAATCTATCATTTTAATCTTGGATTTTTAAAAAATTCGGCAATATAAATGACTAAAGGCCACATGCTTTTGCCGCCCTTCTCTTCTGAGTATTGAACACAGTAGATAGCAAAAGGTATGTTCTGGCGCACTTTTTACTTTTCACTAAATCATGAATTTTAACACCAAAATCTCTTTAAATTCACACCAAATAAGCCAAAAATAGTCAATTTAACATCTATTTCATAGTCATCTATTTTACTCGCACTTCTCGTATTTGTACAACCTAAAGAAAGTGAGAGGAAAATGCTCACTAAAACAATCAATTTTACTCGCACTTTTTGCTCTTACTTCTCGTACTTGTACGACCTATTAAAACCCAATAGATTTTTACAAGAAAAATACAAGAAAATCAATCAAAAACAACCAATTTAAAAAATCATCCTTTTTGTACTTGAACATCTCGTACTTCTCGTATTTCCAAAAAACACTATAAACAATCGCATTTTTCAGCAGTTTAGCGGCATTTTACCGGAAAATCAATCAAAATACTAAGGAAAATGCTCACCAAAATAATTGATTCATAGTAAAAAGTATGCAAAATAAAAAATAAAAAAGTGTGTAAAAATTAAACCTTTCTATTGATAGAAAAGTTCATTTTGATTTGTCGATTCATCGATGAGTTCATAGTATTCGCAAATGAACTTTTTGAAATCTTCTTCAGTTCCTCCTAAGTATATCTTTTTATTTAAATACTGGGAAATGCATTCATAATCTTGATCTAACAATTCACATAAATCTTTCAAATACTTTGGAGAAATATATAGAAATGGGAATATTCCAAGATTTTTTCCGCGTTTAAATGTTTCTAGATAATCAAGAATTTGATTCTGACTGATGAACAGCTGAAATGCTGTATAATTGACATTGTTATATTTAATAGGTTCAATAACAGGTACATGAATATTCAAAATATATCTCAAATTTAAATGTTCTTTATTTGATGAGTTCTTAGTGATAGAATGTAATTTCAATTCAAATTGCCAGTTGGATTCTAGTAGTTTTTCGAAAAATAATTTCATGCTGGGTTTATCTTTTGAATAAACGTGATTCAATTGAATATTTAAATTAAAAGCTTCCTCAAATCTACAGTTAATTTCAAATGGATAAAACTCAAATGACTCACTACTGAATAAATCCTTGACTTTCAAATTCTCTCCCAAAAAAAACCTTTTAGAGAACTAATCATATAAGCCATTATTTCTTTGTTATTTCTCGACTTGCACAACACATTCAATTTGCCATATTTATTATTCTCCATATGATAAAGATTGTCTACATTCAAGATTAGACTCTTTCGGGAATTGGCATACAAGATATCTTTAGATCTAGCTGTATTTCCATTTCGAAAATAAAAAGCATTTGTTAATTCAGAATAGTCATTAATTTGAAATAGATCTTCGTACTTTGAGATAAACTCATTAATCGGAATAAATTCAGGTTTTTCGGACATTGTTGATTAGTGCTTTTGAATTGATTTAATAAGAAATATTTTTTTATAAATGAATTTACGTTTGGTTCTGAGAACCAGAAACCGGGCGCCTAGTGAGTGGCAGTTTATTTCAAAACTAGCTTTGTTCAGAAATCTTATTTATTTATAATATTCAGTCTTCTTAAATGAACAGGTCTAGCAGTATGAATTTTCAAATTATTTTTTTCGTACATCTTTGCCACAATCACACAGAATTTTCTTACTGTTGGCAAATTTAACGCATGTCTTACATTGACTAGTAAATCCGCTTTTTTGAGCTATATGAACATAAAAGTCATTAATAGGTTTAATTGACAAACATCTTGAGCATTCTTTTGAAAGCAGACTCATTCCGGATTCCATCACGATATTTTTTATTTATTAAATCAAAAATTTTCGAATAAAAACATTTTTACTCAGTCTCAGAACAAAACATTTTCGTTGAAAAATTTTTTTCTATAGAAATAATGAAATATACATCGAAAGAAAATTCAAGCGAAGGAAAACACTGTGAAACTTGTAATAGAACTTACTCTAAATCTTATTGGAGCACACATACTAAAACAAAAAAACATCAAAATCCAAATTCAAAAAAATTCAACCAATAAAAAATATTGCAAAATTTGTTACTATAGCTGTTTTGAAACTAATTGGAATACACACATTATTTCAAAAACCCATCAAAACAAAAATCGCTAAAAAAGAAATCGCTAAAAGAAAATCAAAAAATGAAATTATTGAAGAACCTGAAGATATTTTAGGTGATATGACACCCATTTTTAATGAACTCAAAAAGAAATTATCATCTCGACAACATGATATTGTGTATAAAGCAAAAAGTTTTGACGAATTTAGCAAAGAAAAATATCACGAAATTCATAACCATATTAATCAAAATAAAAAACTTGAAAGTTTGTTTTGTAATCATGTCGAATTTGGTAAAATCAACACAAATGAGGGTAGTTCAAGTTCCAATTTCGAGTGGATATGAAACACTTTTGGTAGAAGATGACATTGACCAATTTATAAGAAAATGTTTGAAGAACTTGAGTTCAGATTTGATGCAAAAGAGTTTGAAAAATCTGGATGGATATTCAAAAATACACTGTTTATGGTGATTAGTATTCAAAACTATCAACCATTATCTGGCTCATCTTATATCGATTTACCAAAATGGATTAAAGACAAAAAAAGCAATCATTAATGTAAAAAAATGATGATAATATGTGTTTCAAATGGTCAATATTATCATCTTTACATCAAGCATCTAAAGATCAGAAAGAGTATCAAAATACAGAGAATTTGAAAATGAATTAGATTTTTAAATGTATAACATTTCCAACTCCAATTAATCAAATTGATAAATTTGAAAATCAAAATAATCTTATTATTAATGTTTATTACAATAGTGGAAAATCTATACAACCATTAAGAATTTCAAAGCGAATAAAAAACTATAAAAGATCATGAAAAAGTAATCAATTTGTTACTTATTAAAGACGAAACAAACTCTCATTTTTGTTGGATTAAAAACTTTAGTAGATTAGTAAGAAACCAAAAAACTAAAAAATTGCACAAAGTTGCATTATTGTTTTAAGGTGTTTCTCTTCATTTAGATCTACAGAAAAATTAGAAAGTCATCTAATGGATTGTATTAATCATGATGCTCAAAAATTAATTTTACCAGAATTTGATAAAGACGGTAACAAACCAACTTGCGAATTTAGTAATCCTGAAAGAACACAAAAAGTTCCATTCAGAATCTATGCTGATTTTGAGTGTTGTATTGAAAGTAATACTGAGCCAATATCAGATGATAAAAAAGACAAGAATTGTTCATAATCATAAACTCCAATAGTTATAGTTTTAATGTTTTGAAAGGAGAAAAGAGCATTAAAACCAAATTGTATCGAGGTGAAGATGCAGCAAGTAACTTTATCACTTCTTTGATTAAAACATGTAGTTACTTATCAAGACTTCCTGATAAACGAATTGAAATTACTAAAGAAGAATTGGAAAAATTTAATAAAGAGAATGAATGTAATTACTGTAAAAGTGAATTTGATGACAATGATGCAAATAGAATTAAAGTTAGAGATCATGATCATTTCACAGGTAAATATAGACAAGCTCTATGCAATTATTGCAATATCAACAAATTTAGAAAGCCTAAATTTATACCAGTCTTTTTCCATAACCTTAAAGGATATGATAGTCATCTAATTATTTCAGAAATTCAGAATCAAGAAAAATTAAAAAACATAAAGATTATTCCTAGCAATTCAGAAAAGTACATTTCGTTTTCACTCTTGGTATTCAAAGGTGACAAAAAAGAGGAAAATAAACGACAAGAATATCTTGAAATTAGGTTTCTCGATTCGTTTGCATTCATGTCTTCGTCATTAGATAAATTGTCAAGCAATTTGAAACAAAAGAAATACTTGTATGAATACTTTAAAACAAAATACACTAATGAACAAATAGAACTATTGTCAAGGAAAGGTGCATATCCATATGAGTATATAGATTCGTTTGATAGATTTAATGAAACTACTTTACCAGCAAAAAATAAATTCTATAGTTCATTAAATAATTCAAAAATTAGTGAACCTGAGTACCAACATGCACAAAATGTATGGAATAAGTTAAATGTGCAAAACTTGGGTGAATATCATGATTTGTATCTACTGACCGATGTGTTACTATTGACAGATGTTTTTGAAAATTTTATCAATGTATGCTATGAAAACTATGGATTAGATCCATGTTGGTACTATACTTCTCCAGGATTAGCATGGGATGCAATGTTAAAATTGACAAAAGTGAAATTGGAATTATTGACTGATCCTGATATGTATTTGTTTGTTGAGAAAGGAATAAGAGGAGGAATAGTTCAATCTGTAAAAAAAGTATGCAAAGGCAAATAACAAGTATTTACCAAATTTTGATTCAAACAAGCTATCAAATTTCATCACTTATTTAGATGCAAATAATTTGTATGGATGGGCAATGTGTCAGTATTTACCATATGGAGGATTTAAATGGGAAGAAGATATTCCAGAAATAAATAAAAGTCTAAAAGAATATGTCAAAGAATTGAATAAAAATGAAAGAGGTTGTTTCTTTGAAGTTGATTTAGAGTATCCAAGAACTTCATGATTTACATAATGATTTTCCATTTTGTCCTGAAAGTATGAAAATTGGTAAATTCAAAAAACTAGTGTGTACTCTATTCAACAAAGAAAGATAGTGTAATTCACCATGAGGCTCTAAAACAAACATTAGATCATGGATTGAAGATTACCAAGATTCATAGAGTTCTAACTTTTAAGCAATCTGAATGGTTAAAGTCATATATTGAATTGAATACTAATCTAAGAACTAAATCTAAATGAATTTGAAAAAGATTTTTTCAAATTGATGAACAATTCTGTATTTGGAAAAACTATGGAGAATGTCAGAAATAGATGTGATGTCAAATTAGTAAACAATGAAAAGAGATTACTCAAATTAGTGGCAAAACCTACTTTCAAATATGAAAGAAAATTAATCCTTACCTCTCAAGTCTCGGGTTTACCAAAACAAATGTAAAACTAAATAAACCAATCTATGCAGGTGCTGCAATTTTGGATTTATCAAAAACTTTAATGTGTTCGTTTCACTATGAGGTGATGCAAAGAAATATGGTGACAAATTAGAGTTGTGTTATCAAGACACAGATAGTCTGATTTATAATGTGAAAACTGATGATTTGTATAAAGACTTTGGAAGAAATTCAAGACTTGTTAGATACTTCAGATTATCCTAAAGATACCCCACTATACTCCTAACAAATAAAAAAGTTGTCGGAAAAATGAAGGACAGGTGAATGGAAATGTGATATCAGAATTGGTTACCTTACGTGCCAAAATGTACTCTATGGCATATATGAAAAATGGTTCTAATGAAGAAATTAAAAAAGCTAAAGGTATAAAAAAGAGTGTAATAAACGATATAAATTTCCAAACATTCAAAGATGTATTGTTCAATAAGAAAAGAATTGGAAGTAACACAAAAATTAATTAGATCAAAGACACACAAAATTTCAACAATAGAACAGAAAAGAAAGGTTTATCATTTGAGGATGACAAGAGGTTCATTTTTACAAGATGGAATAAATACTTTAGCACATGGACATTGTAGAATCAAAGATTCTTAAACCAAAGGTTTCTATTTAACTAAAACTAATTCTTCTTCATAGAATATTCCTAAAATTGATTCGCCATTCAAATATTCAATCTTATAAGCAATTGTATTTGAAGGAATCTCTTTCAGGATTATCTCTACTCAATACTTCACTAATGACGAATATTTCACTTGTGTAATTTGGTAAATATCCTTTATCGAAAACAGATTTGTACTTATTAATCCTAACTCTATCACCAACTTGGAACTTTGTTTTCTTATGTTTAAAATTTTTCTCAACATCACCCAAAAGATTATCATCGACTTTAGCAACATTTTCCTTCATACTAGCTTCCAATTGGTGTCATTTTTTAATTGATCTATGAAAACTATGATTATAATTATAAACTAAATCATCAATTACATCAATCCATTTATGTGTCTCTTTCTCAGTAAAAATATTTCCCACATTTTTCTTTCAGAGTTCTATTAAATCTTTCAACAATCGATGCTTTGACATTAGAATTCGTACTGAAATGAATTATCTTGTTTTTCTTGAATAAATCTTGAACATCTTTATTATAAAACTCTCTTTTCCCTAAATCTGTTTGTATTTTATTTGGTATTCTTTCGTTAAATATTTTTTGAAAAGCTTCACTGACATTTTTTCCTCTTTTGTAATGAATAGAATAGCCCAAGCCACATTTACTGAAACAGTCAATAACAGTCAATAAATATCTGAATCACTATTATCGTTTCGCATAAAGGAATCATCTCGACCAGATCG